>CAUIUS010000003.1:15176065-16524630 GCA_961210405.1 Drosophila mercatorum
TGATGCAGTACCACAATAAGGTAAGCAGTAGCACTCAAAGACATTGGCCAATTGATTTGTAATCTTCCTTCAGGCGTACTTGCTGAACATCCCGTCGTGGGACTGGAAACAGGGAGACGACGTCATTTGCCTGGCGGAGCTGAAGCTGGGCTTTATCGCGCAGAGCTGCCTGGCGCCCGGCTTCTCCACGATGATGGCCAATCTGTTTGCCATGCGTTCTTTCAAGACGGTAAGTATAGTGCCAGAGTGTTGGAAGACACGACGGCTACTCCAACAAACAAAATATACCAGACACAACCACACAACTGGGGTGTATTCAGATCCAGGAAGCAGGCAAGCAAATACGTTTGCTAAATGCAGTGCAGAAGTGACGAAGTAAAGTGAAGTGAAGTGATGAGAAGAAGTGGTGAAGAAGGGGCTGTCACAGCAGTCGGCCAATCAAATATGTAAAACATCAAATCTATATTATGTATGTACGTCTTTAACCCCATAGTCGCCAGAAATGCAGTCTTGGACAAATGATTACCTGCGCGGCACTGGCATGGAAATGTACACAGAGACATTGAGTCCCACATTTATTGGAATACCGTTTGCTCAGGCCACTGAGTAAGTTGCGCAGCGGGCAGTCCAATTTCTATATGCTATAAACATATTCGTATCGTATCGTATCTATTATACTATCTACCTACTATTCAACTATGTACTTGTTAATCGTGCAGCGTTGACAAATATCAAAACCAAAACAAAGCCACACAAAACCAACAAAAAAAAGAAAAAGAAAACAAAATACATACACACACACACACACACAGAGACACTCACATACACATACACTCAGCTTTTATTATCTGTTGATCGGTTCTAATTGATGTTGTAAACTTTTATACTTTGTCTGTTTTGATTTATCGAAGACTTTTAATATTGTGGTCTTCAGAAATGTTTTCATTGATGCCAATGTCTGGAGAACTAATATGTAAACATGTAAAATTGCCTGTCTATGGTGTTGAATATTGATTTATTTTCAAAGACACACACACACAGATATATCTACACACGCCCACACATATACACACCACATCGGAGTACACTGTGAACAATTAGTCGGTGTTTTATGCTAATTCTTTGTGTACTTAATGTTTTCGATGTTGAAAAGCCTTCAATGTTTGCAAAAATACAAATAACATCCATTGCTGAATATTCTTTTCGTTTCCTCAATATGTTTCGCAGCCAGGCCTCTTTGCATTCTAGGAAACTACTAAAACAAACAAACAAACAAAGCTCACACATACACACCCACCAACACACACACATACACACACATTTATATATATGTATAAACACTACGAAATCGAGAGCATTGTAAAACGCTAATTGTATGGTATCTTTGTGTGCTGTGCTCTCTAGATGCAGAGCCCAACTTTGCAGCGTGCAGCCTTTCAGTTGATGTTCGATATTTGTTTATGGTTTTGTCTTTTGTTTGTCTTATGCTTATTTAATACGAATCTTGGTTTCATTTGGTTTTTTTGGTTGGAACTCTCCATTTCCATAAGAGTGGTTACTGCTAAGCCTATGTGTTTATTGTAAAGCTGTTGAGCTAGGAGCGCGTGTAAAGATTCCTGACAAGCTGATATGAGAAGTATGCCGAAGCTAATGCTTGAGCTAGATCAAAGCCTGACCAACAAGTGCTACCCCAAGACACACCCACCCACACACCTACTCCACCTACCAACACACCCACACACGCATACACTACGCTAATATTGAAAGTGTGCCCGTGTCTGTGTGCCAGAAAAGCAATCGATCCCAGAGCCTGAACGATACCAACGCGCATAGTGAGCTGATAATACAAGTAACTCTCAATTGTCCCTTAAGCGAATACAACTCTAACTGCAACCAGAATAAGAACCAGAACCAGAACTAGAATCAGAACCAGAACAAGAACAAACCATGTACAAGAAACAAACAATCGCCCTGTAGTTACATTAGCGAACTTACTAAATCCAAACCACAACAAAACCATTTTCTAACTTTCAGTCACCAGACACACAGGCCTGGCAAAATGATTATCTTCAAGGTACAGGGTGTGAGATGTACACCGAAACTCTATCACCTTCATTTACCGGCATGACATTCCCACAAGCCAGCGAGTAAGACTCCAAAATGAGAAAATTAGCAAAACAAAATTTACAAAACAAAAAAACAAAAAACAAAAATAATAATGTTCTTAAAGAAACAACTGTATAAAAAATACTTTTTCTTGTATAATATTTTGGATTAAGAATTTTGTTTATATCATTTGTCAGACTTTGTTCCGAATTCTGTTTTGTTTGATTTATTCCTATTCTACTATATACTTAATTGTAACAACTACCTTTTGTCCCCGTTACTAAATACTACTTACTACTACTACTACTACTACTACTACTACTACTCGTACCCCATTCATTTTAATTACCAGTTCGATATACGAATGGACCACAGATCGGATCGATCTCCTTCCTCTTGTATATTTGACATTTTACATATATTATTTGGTTTTTGGATTAACAATCGCATTGCATCCGTTCGCATATAATAGTAACCAGCCACAAAAGTATGAACAACAGTTTAGAACAACATATTTATCTAGACACCGCTCGCTTGTTACCAACTCCGCTCCGCTCCGTTCCGCTCCGACTAGTTCCCGTTCAAGCCCCGATTATTGACCGATGATGACATGCCAGCCAATCGCATATACAACATACTACATACATATACATATGAATACATATGTACATATCTATATATATATACATATATATATATATATATATATATCGATTACCCCAATTAAATTAGCTTCACGGCACCACAACAACTCGTATCAACAACCCATCCAAAGTACCTCCCCCTTTGGCATGAGCATCTCGTTTTCTTTTTGCGCCGCCTTCCACATGGCTCCACTCCACGCGCTGAATAGCCTCAAGAAGCACAGCAACCAAGTGGACTCTATTGACTTAATATCAAATTTGAATTTATAGCAACTTTTTATCGACTTTTTTTTGTTGTCGTTGAACTTTGTACGCATTTTGTCTAGCATGTGGTTTCTTCCTATGAAGTGCAAATAGTTTTTACAGTGTACGCTTTGAACGCACCCACACACCGATCGCATGCTCAGTTCCACAAGACTAGCTACACACTATAGTGTAGTCATATTTAGTAAGCTTAACTAAGTGTACTTATGTAAATGTTCGACTTATCTGTGATTCGATTCGACTTGGAGTAACAGAATTGTGTGATCTCTTCCGCTGCTTATAGACTGTGTTTCTCCAAGCTAAAGCTGCTGCTGCTTGCCATTGAGATCAAGGGCGCCGAGGAGGGTGCAGACAGTAAAATTTCCATAAACCCGCGGGGCGCCAAGATTCAGGCGAACACGCAGGGCTTTTTCATAGCACAAAGCGCCGACGAGGTCAAGCGGTAAGTCGTATATATATATATATATGAATACTTGTCTCCTTCGTCGTCTATAGCTAATGGATCTCTGGTTACAGTGCGTGGTTCTACTGCAAGGCGTGCCACGAGGACATCAAGGACGAGACCCTCATCAAGAAGTGCAAATGCAAAAACTGTAAGCATACCTTTGTACCATTTTCTTGCCTCACTAAGACAGTTCTTATGTCTACGTATGTCTTTGGGTTTCATTTGTTTCAATTTACTTCTTGTATTTCGTTTTTATAACATTTATTTTTAACTTAATTTTGTGGAGAGCTACGCGAACAGCTAAAGTTAACGTAAACTCTAAGTAAAGACAACTTAAATAGCTCTAAGTTTTTTCCTTAGGTTCAGGCTCACTTTATAGTTAAGCAGCGTGAAGCAAGTTCACACTCTCTATATATTATTATATCTTAATGAACCTTAATGATCGATCCTACAGCACGTACATATAAATTTATGTATAACTATCTACTTTATTCACAAGAGATCTATCAATTCTCTATCGGGTTGTGGCTCCTTCGAGCCACATCCGCAACGACATAGATCCCTAGTTAACACACTCGAGTCGACTTTACATGCGCATATACCCACATACGTGCCCCTCTCGATGTATGTGTGTATATGTGCATGTGTGTGCGTATATGCCACTTATATGCACAGGCGATGCGAAGAGCAGAAATCGAATGAAATGCAATACATAATAATACGAATAACTGTCATAACTTTGTCCCACAGTGACTGTTCAGCCGAGGAGCAAATTTGATGACTTAGGTAAATCTAAATTGTTCAACACGTTAATGTTAATCCCAACAATCAAACCAATCACACACACTAACACTATTCTACAACAACAACAACAACAAATGACCAATGCCACAACCACCCAAGTTTTACCCCCAAATTCCAACCTTGTTTCAACTACGCAAATATCATTTTGTTTGTATTTTACGTTAAATACAACAACAACAAAAACAACAATTAATAATAATATCAAATAATATCAAATATAACAAAGCTAATTCCTAACTCTGTTTGACATACATCTTTTTTCAAACCTCTTTATCGAATCCTTAATTATTCTTACTACAAAACATATATATATATATATATATATATATATATTTATATATATATATATATAGCGCACCTCACTCCCACCTTTTCAGGTACACTCTATATACAGTTACTTCTTTTTTTTTTGTATTTTCCATACGTTTTTTCAATCAGTTGATTTATTTGGATAGTAAACTGTGCAACATTAGATTCCGCACGTTAAGAGTGTGCAGCCATGATTTGTCCCCCTCCAAGAAACTCACCCTCAAAATATTAACATACATATTTAATACGAACAACAATGAGTCCCGTCCCGTCCCGTATCTTTGGATATGTGCAGTTCATTTTGGTCACTTTGTTTACTTAATTACAACTGATATGCGCCTCTTCTCGTATATAACCGACACACACTACAGCGTGCATCCACCTGCATTGGATACACACCAATACCACAATATATATACCACACACAGATACTACCTCCCACACACATACATACGTTTACTGATGGCTTCCCCTCAGCTGTAAATATGTTTGTGCAATATGCAACCCATGTTCTTGGATTTAACTATTACCAACATGTACTCTGCCACAGAAACTGCAATCATTTCACCTTATTTTGATTAGTAAACTCCAGATACAAATATATATATATATATAATTTTTTTTGTTCAGTTTGTGGTCCGGTTCGGAGCTCGCCAAGTCGTCAGCCAGAAAACATTGCTTAAAAAACGATAGTAATACTATTCTTTTCTGCATGGAAAGCATAATCAATTTTCTTTTTTACTATGCTGAGAGAAGAACTCGAACTGCTTTTAGTAAACGATTCAACTTGATGGCAAGAGTTCCTCCAAGTATTTTCTTACATTTGATTCCTATATTCGAAGTGCACATTTAATATTTAAAGTTTTTCGCCCTTATCCCTGGCTGTCTCTCTCTTACTCTCTCTCTCTCTCTCTCTCTCTCTCTCTCTCTCTTACTCTCTCTCGCTCTGTCTGTCTTTAAGTCAACTTTTGCTCTCCTCATTTTGATTATTTTTCGTACTTTATACATATATGTGTTTGATGAAGCGAAATCAAATTTACAATTAATAAGAAAAGTGCATGTAACCGAGCACAAATACTAATCAAGAATTTATATCACACTTTCACCGATTCAAGATCCTTGAAACTCTACTTTAAATAAAAATCTTTTGACTCACCTTTGCAGCTGTGATTTACAATTGCGTTACTAACGACATGTACTTAATTTCAACTAAACTCTATATATAAATGCAGTCCTTTTACTATGTAGTAGCCATAAGTTGCTCAACTGCTGCCACCACTCGAAGTCTATAAATATTTACGTTTAAGTTTTAAGTTCCTTATCTACTTGGCGTGGCACTAACTCCCCCTTATCCTTATATGATATATATATACATAATATATAATTGTAAATAAATACATGAGCGTAGACATCCTTTCCAATTAACATCAGTGTAAATAATAACTTGTATCCCGGATACAACATCAACAACAACAACAACATTAGCATATCTATTAAGTGCGCGCTCCATCATCTAACCATGAGTCACGTGACTAAGAGTTTAAAGTTTAATATATCTGGTTTCTATGTAGCAATCTGAATATACAAACATCTCTCTCTCTCTCTCCTTCTTAATCTCTACCTTTCTCTTTATATATATGTATATCTAATACTATATATAAGGAAATGCGTATTATGTATCTATATAAACTAGCATCAATGTTCTCAAGTAGTTAGTAAGTTTTCCAGTTTATGCGTTGCCTGCGTCTGGCTTAAAAACATAGTTAATCGCACTCAACTGGGATGCGTGGTGCTCCACATACTCGTATACCTGTGTAATATGATTAATATGCCTAGTCTTAAGCATAGTTAGATTCGTGTGTGTATGTGACATGTGGTCCTCTTACTTGTATATACGAATATCAATACCCTAACCGTCTTGCAGATGTGGGCATGATTATGATGCAGACAGGGATGGTCAACCAAGGGATCACATCAGTGATGAATACAATGGAGGGTACGCTTAAACTGTTACAAATCAAAAACGAAAAAAAAAACTAAAAGAAAACCAAAAATAAAATAAGCCCCAATAATAGTTTCACGTTTTGGTGCCTATATTGGTATATCATACAAAGCCAAAATGATTTATTTGTTGCTGCTAAAGTGTTGAACCGCCTACCTAATCGTATTTAGCAGAGCACTCTTCAAAAAACATATACATACATATATACTATGTAATATATTTCTTCAAAAACTACTGCTAAACGTGAAGTTTTGAGGAGTGCTCTTGACGTTCGGCCAGTCGAATTTATTTGACTGTGAAGTAAACATTTATCAAATTATCAAACCTAAAAGAGAAACTTTAAAACATTTGGTAAATCAACATGCTTGCAGAATAATAAAAAAATAAATAAATTAAAAAAAACTCCAGTATTAATCAGCATTGTAAAATAAACCCCTTTTTTCAATAGTATACGTAAATGCTATATCATTGTACTTGTGCTAAAGTCCCAGCTGCTAAAGGCGAACTCCCGCATATTTACCTCCTCGCCTTGCTTAACTCGAACTCGAAGGGAACCTAGTGTAAGTGAGATCGTCCAATTAGTTGGGAGCCGCCTTAGGGGGGAGGGTCTATCCATGTGTTCACAGAGAGTTTGACGAGCTTACATTCTGTTGTTCTTTCTGTCGCTCTATTGTTTCGCTCTATCGTATATACTCAGTATAAATATAACATTCAACATAGAGTTAATTAGTTTGCAACGATTTCTGGTTTGACTTTACAACGTCGCGCGCATAACATCATATCAACAACTCATCAAATAGCTGATATCTGTGCATACCTTACTCTCATGAATTACATAACATATTTTTGAAGAAAGTTCATGAAATGACGACATGTGAAGTGTGACATGTTTCTATATATACATATATATTTATTAGTTTTATATATTTATTTGATTTATTGATTTACTTCCGTTCGTATATTATCTATAAAATTTGTTAATTGATGATTTCGAAATGAATAAGCAAACGAACTATCATTACCTTACCATCATTTACCTATTCACACATATCCTATACAATTCTGTTTTCATGAAACAAAACAGTGGCCACCTTCCGGAAAGGCGTCCGAGCCGTACAAATGGTTGGGCGTGCAAGTACGTATAACTTTCTCCCTATGCTCTCTCTCTCTCTCTCTCTCTCTCTCTATTACTTTATACTATCTCTATATACATACATATAACTTCTCCATGTCTCTACTCTACCGTAACTCAATAAACATACGAAACAAATTAATGAAAACGAAAAAGAACATTACGAATCCACATAAAATGCCACTCAACATATACTTGTTACATCTAACTACTAACTAACTAAATGATAAAAGTCCTCTCTTATCACCTCAAACTTACATTGCTACGCTCAGCAGTTCAGACAGTCCACGAGTCTAGACTCTAGCTCCCAATATCGATCACTCAATACATGTCTACCAGCTGTAAAAAGCACACACTCGCAAACACACACACACACACACACACACACACACACACACACACACACACACACACACACACACACACACAAAGCCACACCTCTAATCGTTTCTTCTCGTTCGTTCTCGTAATTGTGTATTTTTCATAATCAATTTTTACCTTAACTACTTAGTGTGTGTGTGAGTGTGTAGTTAAGTCGCTAGTTCTAAAAAAACAAAAAAGATTCAAAAATTCAATACTTAAATGAATATATAATTCATAAATTGTTTTCGTAACTTTAACCTTCGTATGTATTCCATACCATGCAATCTTGTAAACATTAAACATTTATATTTCTATAACTATTCATATATGTATGTATGTATTTTGTACAAACTTTCTGTATAGATCTATACATAAAGACATCATATATCGCATATATATGTATAATATATATGTTATATGTGTATATTTTTGCGTTTCATTTTGATTTTACAATTTGTTGACATCGGAGTCGGACATACATACACATCTATCCAACATCATTATCATCCTATATATGAACACATGCCAAACAAACATAATAACGAAATACATAAATTTCTGACTCTGGGGTTTGCTCTTTTTTATGTAAACATATATACTTCTATATATTCCCCTACTCGTATCTGTACTCGTTCGTACCAACTACTTCTACTTCTACTTCTACTTCTACTACTACTACAATACTCGTACTATGTATTTATATGTCTGTGTGTGTGTGTAGAAGACGATGAATACTCGTTGTCAAGTAAGTCTAACTAATTCAAGTTATCAACTCATATACTCGAAATAAGTTTTAAAGCCACATTTGATTCGCCATGAACATTTACTAGGATTCACATTTAGAACTTACGAATAAGTACATATTATTTCTTCTTCTTTTCCTTTTTAGTGTGCCAGTGCACGTTGACTTTTGACTTTTGATTTGACCTTTCTTTGTTCGAAACATTTTGGAGTATTGTTTGTGTTGTACAACTAGTTATTTTCCGTTCAAGAAATTTCGAATTTCATATCAATTGTAAAAACTACTCGCATTACGTTTAAATGCCATAGTTAGTCTCAATTACATCTTAACAAACCGAGAAAGCATAGCAAGCCACTGTAGATTGAACACCGTTGAGCATATCATCAGCTGCCCTGCCAATCGCCAGTGCACACAGTACACTCAACCAACTAATCAGTTAAGGAGCGAACTTGTTAATCTCTCACACTCAAGCTGCCAAGTGCCCTAGAGAATGTGTTTAATGCTGTGTTCATAGTGCAGACTCTTAGGTAGCAAGTCTTGAAGCGTTCTTTGAGTGGGTGTTAGATTTCTAGTGCATAACAGTCTAAACTAAATGCTTTGTCGAATCCAGCCGGTGGCGCAAGTAATTAGGTTTATGCTTTCATCGTAGCCAAAGCCAACACTTAAGATCTTAACCAACTCGTAGCTTATGCAACGCCTGCTTTTACTGCTATTCGTAGTGTCTATTGATTATTGCCTCCAATTCTCTAACTCTACAACTATTCGCATGTTTTCTTGTGGCCTTGATTATAAATGCACTTTTAATACAAATACTTATATATGTATATATTTATGTATTTTAGTACCAATTCCCAAAATAATATATATATATGTTAAATAATTTTTTAAAAATGCCTGAACTCATTCCCCCGATCATGTGATCAATATTCCTTATTTTTCTTTTATGGCTTTCGGTTGAACACACACCTAAGTCGAGTCCATTTAATTTGCATATGATTTGTGATAAAAGATTATTGTACAACCGCAACTCTTTTTTTAGTTCACACACACACAATATTCCCCCAAAAGTCTAATTTGATGTCCTAAAACAGCAAAAAAAAATTAAAATTTTGAGCTTCACATAAAAAGCTTATTGTCTTTTACACAAAAAAAAATAAAAATAAATAAATAAAATAAAATTTGATTACCTGAAGCTGTGCGATAACAATACCAAAAATATCTTACAGATGAACACCATCCTGCACCCACATTTACGCCTCCAGAGCTACCCAAGCGGGTGCATGTGCGTGGATCTGTATCGGGTAATGTCCTCAATATCAGCTTGCTTAAGAACTCCAATCACAACCAGTCTCCCACATGATACACCTATCTAAGTCTGTCCATTCTGTACACGAAAGAGAAAGGGTATTTTCATCACAGAATGTCCCACAGTTTACTTTTTACACACACACACATATATATATCTCATTTCTATATATATATATATATATTATTATTTCTTTGTCCTGATTTGCCTTACCATTGCCTTATCATTTGTGCTCTACTAAAAATTACGCCCAAATTAAAATAGCGATAAATAAGAACCTGAAAACAATTAAGAAAGTAAAACAACCAAATAATTGTTAGTTATTTGTTTTCGTTTCCGTTTCTGTTTGGTTATTACATTTTTGTTAGCATTCCAAAGTTTTTGCGTTGCTTTCAACAGAAATTGTTATTGCTAATGTAAAAATGAAGAAAATAAAATAAAATAAAATAAAATAAAATAATGTTTTCGATCTATGTAAATGTTTATATACAGCAACTACTACAAGAAACTGCCAACTCTATTGTACCAAAAGCTTGTTCTTACAAATTATTTAATTCGATATTGATGTCTACTTATTTCAAGCATTTCACTATATTTTTGTAAACATTTGTGTGTGTGTGTTGTGTTTGGTTTTGCATACATACTATTCGCTTGTTAAGTCACTGTTTATTTCCTGACTCCACCCACACGAATCACAGCTATATGCGACTTAGTCGTATATGGCACCAACAACTTCTTCAGCAAAAGCAAAAACTAACTTAGTGGCCCCAGTACACGCGGCTCACAAGTACCTTTCTTGATTAACCTGACCAAAATGCATCATAAATGACTCAATCAAAGTTTCCTATGCACTCTGCCAGCTGTATCTGAGTATTTAATCGTACTAAACTGCCTTTCTCTCTCTCTCTCTCTCTTTAACACCGAAACACACACTCTCTCGCCCTCTTTATCTTTCTTTCTCTCTCTCTCTCTTTCGCTGTCTGTCCGTCTCGCTCACGCGCGCTGCTGTTGCTGCCATCAACAAAACCTAACAAACTGCCAATGCGAAATGCAACTGCGACAGGTGATATAACACGTGACAGAGAAGATACGAATCGTAAGTGTCAAATAGAATTTAGCCCGACTCTATATACATACTATGTACTATATACTATATGTACTATATGCAGCTTGCTCCTAGCTAAGCCCTCTGGTCACTGCACTCAACTTTAACGAAATCTGTTCTGTCCTCTCTCCCCTCTCTCTCTCTCTCTCTCTCTCTCTCTTTCTCTCTCATAGTACTCAATCGGAACGTGCGACGCCCGAACGGAACTGGCAACGGCACAGGTGGTATGCATCACATGAACAACACGGCCGCTGCAGCAGCGGCCGCTGCGGCTGCGGGCAAGCAGGTGAACAAGGTAAAGCCTACGGTAAACGTAAGCCGGCAGGTGGAGGGCCAGGTTATATCGCCATCGCAGTACAACAGGTGAGTGGCCGGAATTGAGGCAGCCTTTAGCATAATCCGAGCACTATGTATATATGTATGTATAAAATATATATATATATATATATATATATATATATATATATATATATATATATATATATATATATATATATATATATATATATATATATATATATATATATATATATATGTACTCCATTGGCGGGGCAGCACGGAACCAACTACACTTCAAACACACACTGCGAGGGCACTCGGCTTCAGTTACAAAGTATTTATTATACATATGTTATATATGCAAAGCAAATCGGTAATCGAGCAGACACTTATGGCCTTCGCTGTTCAGCTGCATTCTATGATTTCTTGCGTTTCCTTCTCTTTTCTTTGCAACAACAACAACAGCAACAGCAACAAGGAAACAGAAACAGAACATTAAACATACGTCTTCAGTTTGATCACCTTAACATGATTTGTTTTTTATTCTACTACACCTAACACACTAACTCTCAGTGCGATGGCCCTTCGAGGGGTCACGCCTCGTATATATGTAAATGCTCTTTAAATACTCTCTCTCTCTCTCTGTAACTCTCTCTCTCTCTCTCTCTAATATGTGTATATATATATATATATATATATATATATATATATATATATATATATATATACATAGACTAATCCTAACACCCTAACAACTTGTTTCACTAACACGTTTACAACTATAAACAAAAATTAACAAAAAAGACAACAAACAAAAACCAACAACAATTTTATATGTATAAAAAACAAACAAAATTTTGTTTCAGGCCACCAGAAAATGATGCTAACCCTTATGCGGGCTATCAACTTGCTTACGAAGTTAAAAAGCTCATGTATGCGTCCATAATTTCCTAGAAACTTTTACTTAACTCAAATTATAAGAAGCCAAAAGCGTTTTTAACTACTACTACTAATACTACTACTATAACTTAGTATTCGTAAATACTTATTCAAACTATGCGCATTTTGTTAAACACACATTACTTGATTGATTGATTGAAAGCTATTCCATATACATCAATACCAAATACAAATCGTTAACTTTACGTATGCGTAATCTTTTTTCTTATCACATTGCTCTCTGTGTGCGTTGATTTGTTTATATATGTATTTATGTCTGTGTATGTCTGTGTATGTGTGTGTATGTGTGTGTGTGTGTGTGTGTGTGTATGTGATTCATACATCATAGTACTACTTACAACTCAATATGTAAATTCGCATCATCATTTTGTTTCGCCTATGCAGATCTCTCTCCATATTTCTCTCTCTCTCTCTCTCTGAGTTTGATTTATCATTTCCTAATCAAGTTTAAGAACTTTTTGTGTCGTAATTGTAAATTGTTAATAACTGTGCTGCATTTTAATTGCTTTATCATTGCATATGTGTGTGAGTGGGTATCTGTGTGTGTGTGCGTGTGTCTGTGTCGTGTACATCAAACTCCATTCATCATTTCATCACAACTAAAGCAATACTGAATACAGATTGACTCTTTTCCAATGCAATTCCCACGAGTCCAAGTCCAAGCTCTAGTCAAGTCCAGTCTTATCTATATCAATGTATATATAGATGTAAATATTGTTCATAAAACGATCTTTTAAACCTTTTTTTGTGAAGTCCTCAGCATCTCAGCATCTACAATTCCAAAGTAATACAATGATGCATCATGCATATAGTCAACGTACCTACTACTACTGACTAGTGTAGATCGCACAAGATTCGACATATCTCTCTCTCTCTCTTTCTATCTGTCTCTCTCTACCTTTGTATTTCTACTCTATAGTTTTATGCATTCACAATTTAAGCACTTTTGTTTTGATAATAATCCGACTGCGAACCGTGCACAAATTTCTAGTGTTGTGACGTGCACTCCGGCGGGGGCCGCAGCTGTTGCATGTGGCGTGTCCCTCGTGCATGCCCCACACACACACTTGCCACTCGCCATTATTTGCGCAATGCACCCGAGGACGGCCGCATTCAACTCGATTCGATTCGATTTGATTCGGCTCGGCAAGTCTGCCGCCATCGCCGGGCCATTGCGACAGCGTTTTGCGTAGTTGAACATTTCTTCTTGATTTCTTTTAAAATATCTTCTAAACAAGTATATTGGTTTGCCATTTGTGTTTTGATTCTCGTATTTCGCAACTATTGTTACTAGCACAAGCTCTTCCACTTCTCTCTATCAGCATACACACGTATATACTATCTATCTAGCTATTTATCGTTTCAAGGACACTTTTTAAAACTTTAACTTAAACAGCTCCAACTACTATTCAAGTATTCAAGTATTTACGTAAATTATTTTGATAATTTTGAACGAAAATCGTACTCGTAGCGTTACGAACAACACTTTGCATTTGGATGTAGCGTTTATTTTGATTGGTTGATAATCTGATATGCCATGAAATTGATAAGAAATTCCCTAAAGAAATGAAAGCCTAATTGAATGACCTGACCCACCCAGTTAATACCGTTCACTGATCTGCTTGCCTCTAGGCCAACGAGTCGCAGCTCCGGCACCGGCACGCAAAATCAGAATGGCGGCGTCTCCTTGCCCGCAGGCATTGCGGACGATCAGTCGAAGGACTTTGATTTTGAAAAGACCGAGATGAAGTATGACTCGACGGGCATGTTCCATTGGAGTCCGGCGAAGAGCTTAGAAGACTGCATACTGGTAAATGTCTTTGTGGGGAACCCGAGCTATCAACTGAGAACTCACTTTCCGAATTGTACTCTGCAGGATCGCAATCAGGCGGCCATGACGGTACTAAATGGCCATGTGGTTGTTTGCCTTTTCGCCGATCCGGACTCACCTCTGATCGGGCTAAGGAATCTGGTGATGCCGCTGCGCGCATCCAATTTCCATTACCACGAGCTGAAGCACGTGGTGATTGTGGGCTCCGTCGACTACATACGGCGCGAGTGGAAAATGCTACAGAATCTGCCTAAGATTTCGGTGCTGAACGGATCGCCGCTGAGTCGGGCCGAT
The DNA here is from genome assembly GCA_961210405.1 of Drosophila mercatorum. Classification (NCBI taxonomy): domain Eukaryota; kingdom Metazoa; phylum Arthropoda; class Insecta; order Diptera; family Drosophilidae; genus Drosophila; species Drosophila mercatorum. Next base: position 15,190,652 of record CAUIUS010000003.1, read on the forward strand.
CTACGGGCGGTCAACGTCAACCTGTGTGATATGTGCTGCATATTGTCTGCAAAAGTTCCTAGTAACGACGACCCGACTCTGGCCGACAAAGAGGCCATCCTGGCCTCGCTCAACATCAAGGCCATGACCTTCGACGACACGATTGGCGTGCTGAGCCAACGCGGACCGGAGTTCGACAACCTGAGCGCAACTGCTGGCAGCCCCATTGTACTGCAGCGTCGCGGCTCAGTCTACGGCGCCAATGTGCCCATGATAACAGGTAAACTGCATCGCACTAAGTTGGCCGAGTTTAGGAACGACCGAACGAAAAGCGTCCTGCCTCACACGGTGTATGCGAGGCTGACCAGGCTGATCGGGCTTAGAGGGGATCTGGGTAGGGGGCCACGGCGGGCCTTGGTCAGCCTCCATACACCGTCAAGCAAATATTAGAGAGGCGCCGTACTAATGGACATAATGTTTTATTGTTGGTTGTCGTTTAAAGAACTGGTCAATGATAGTAACGTGCAGTTTCTCGATCAAGACGACGACGATGATCCAGACACAGAGCTATATCTAACGCAGCCGTTCGCCTGCGGCACGGCGTTTGCTGTGAGCGTGTTGGACTCGCTGATGTCCACGGTAAAGTCAAGTCCCCCAGACCCATCCAGTCAGCAGCGACTTAGCCATTATCCCTCTTCCCTCTTTCCTCTTTGTTTCTTTTCTTTACCTTCCATCGCAGACATACTTTAATCAAAATGCCTTAACACTGATTCGATCGCTAATTACGGGCGGCGCCACACCCGAACTGGAACTGATTCTGGCGGAGGGCGCCGGCCTGCGGGGCGGCTACAGTACCATCGACAGCCTGAGCAACCGCGACAGGTGAGTCTGGCGTTTAGGACTTAAACGTATCTACTCTGGCTAAATACCTTGGGCCAACTTGTAGATGTCGCGTGGGACAAATTTCGCTGTACGATGGGCCGCTGGCGCAGTTCGGGGAGTGCGGAAAGTATGGGGACTTGTTCGTTGCCGCACTCAAGTCGTACGGGATGCTGTGCATAGGACTATATCGGTTTAGGGACACTAGCTCCAGCTGTGATGCGAGCAGCAAGCGATATGTAATAACCAACCCACCCGATGACTTCTCACTACTGCCAACAGATCAGGTGAGTTGAGTCGCCATTGTTATCATTGAGGAATATACGTTTAAAATAATATTTCATTCGAATAGGTATTCGTTTTAATGCAATTCGATCCGGGCTTGGAGTACAAGCCGCCCGCAGTGCGTGCGCCCGCTGGCGGTCGCGGCACCAACACACAAGGCTCCGGGGTCGGAGGGGGCGGCTCCAACAAGGATGATAACTCTTGATTGTTACTGTGTAGCGCCTTAACTGATGGTCCTTATTCGTACATTTGAACGATGGAGAAGTTAATTGTGAGCAGAGCAACGCACTTATGGCAAAGGTATTGGCACCACATTTGGCCCAGACGGCGCCGCGCTAAGCGCATCCAAGTATAGCCATAGGCAATAGGCATAAGTTGTAGCCACACAACAAACATCCACACACGCACATACACACACACACACACACACAAACACCTGTGTATATACTGTGTACCTATGAAAACTGTAACTAAATCAAAAGCTAGGCCAGCCGGCGTAAGTTATGTAAAAATTCAAATCGCGTGCCATAAATGCGTTGCTCTGTGCTTTTATGCTTGCGGAGGCAGCGCAACAGAAAGATCCTGCCTAAGGATCGAGGATAACCAACCAAGCAACCAACATCAGAGTCTCTGCAAGCACAAAAGCCACAAATGTATTAAAGAAAGAACATCATCTTTGATATCCGTCGTTCAATTGTCAGCTGATTGCTTCCCACACCATTCCGTATGCCTTTTAGAACCTTGAAATTGACATTTTATCTATATTATTTTAGTTTTTTATCTCTCGCTCTCTCTATATATATCTGTATATCTATCCCAATTTATTATTATTATTATTATTACGTATATATGACTATATTTTCATTTCAATTACTGTTAGTTCGACTTGGTTTTGTTTCACTTCTCTATATTATTATTTTGTAATCCGTTTTTCAATAAATTGTCTCTGTATACAATCTTGAGTTTGGAGCAATAATCATTAGTTATTATTAAGCAATGGGTATGTACTAAGCCATTAACATTGTCATTGTTCGTTATCGTTTGTTACTGTTTTCATTCATTTATATCTGATTCACATTTCGAGTTCAGTTCATGGCGCTATCATCGCAATACAAATCAAGTTATGCAATTCGATTGAAAATTCATCTCAATGGTGTGACGTAAGCAATTGGGAACCATTAGTGAGGTAAGCTACACATTAAACAAAGAAAACCAAGCAAAATATCAACTCAACAACTCTCGACTCTCGACATGGAAGGGAGTCCGAGTTTTTTTTTGCATTAAGATAATGCTTTGAGATAACAAATTCTTACACACACACACACTTACACACTTACATATAAGCAAGAATAGGCAAAGCTACAAATATGTGTCTAAGCAGCAGCAGAAGCAACAACAGCAAGAACAACAACGCTACAATTAGCATATGTCTGCACATAGCAAAGAAAAACAAAAAGGGAAAACTATCTGAAAAACTGAAAAGTATAATCGAGAAATCGCTTGACCGCTGAATGGAGGGCTAACCAAATCCAAAAGTTGAGTCATTCAAGTTCAAAAACTGCATTTAGATGTTTCTGAGCATGCGCAAAAAAAAAAAGATTTATATGAACGTATTATTACTAACTTAACTATAATGTTCGCAAACAAGACAAACACACAAGAAATCCCTTGCGTCTTAAACGTTTAAATCCCAAAGGCCACAATCACAAGCATGCACACTGAGTATCTAAGTTGGAGACGCGGTTTTTTATATAGTACAATGAAAACAATGGTTGTTTCAGCAACAGATACTTATTGCATACTTCAGTCAGTCAAGTCAAGTCAAGGCACATGCCTGTGCCTCTAGCTACTACTAGATGTTTCAGTTTCTTCTCAAATTTCAGCATATATACACACTATATATACATATATAGGTGTGTGCCACTTTTTTTTAAATAACTCTAATTCAAGGCCATTTCTCTGTAAAACATAAACCAAAACACTCACAACACACATATATATTTATATATATTAATACTAAGTAGCGCATTTGGAATCATAACTAATCAGTAGAAACACATACATACATACATACATACATATGAATGTAGCTGAAGATATAGTACTTACAAGCATCGATAGCTAACTATCTGAACACATTTAGCGAGCAGTTCACAGAGAAAAAACCAACAAAGAAACTAAAAACAAATGTAGCTAGTAATATTTTTATTGTATGTATGATGTGTGCGGCGCTTTTTACGTGCGTGCCTAATGCGATTTGCGATCTGCGATTTGCGAGCAGCAGCTGTGGTGTTCTAAACAAATTTTTTTAGATAAATACGAATATGAACCGAAAGACGAACTTTTAGTCCTCACTTTCACTTTCTCGACTTGTCTCTTGGCTCTTCTTTAGATTTTCACGCGCTTGCGCTTAAGCCGCTAAAATAAAATGCTCTGTGTGTGCTCTTTTTTTTAGTTTTCTTTGTGTTCAGTTCTTATTTCTTTTGTAAATATTTGTAAATAGTTGACTACGTAACTCGGATAATGTAAAAAGATCGTTAAGTCCTTTGGTTTTGAGATATTTGCATTGCATTATGGTTCAAATAGTTTTCGGTACATGGATTTGTTCAAATATTAAACACTGCCAAAGCGTATAGAAATCACATCAAATGTACTTTAACTGAAACACAAATGCAGATATGTATGTAGTTCAGTTCAGTTCTCATTCAGAGTCGTAATACGAGTATTCAGACATGATTTCCAATACATCAATTTAGCTTATTGAGATGTAAAAGTTAATCGAATTCGAGCTTTTAATAGTAAAAGAAAAAGAAACTAATAATAAATACAAAAACTACGATTAAGATTGATCTTCAGTTCGTTGGGTTTGTTTCGATAATATACACATGTAGCTTTAGGTTTAGACAACAAATGAAACGAAGCATTGAACATTGTGAATATTAAGTATGCGCCTTCAAAGTAACATGTAACATATATACAGCATGTACGTATGTATGTATGTAGTGTGAAAAACAAAAAGAAAAAAAGAAAAAAACATACATAGATAAAATATGATACGGCAGCAAGTTCATTTACTGTTAGGGCTATTGAAAATTAAAACTAATATAAATGAGAAGAGAAAAGCATTTGCAATCCTTATAACAGGCATAGAATAAACCCAAAAGTTAAACATAATTTTTAAATGAATAACATAGTTTATACAATTTTTAGAATTATAAATACTCACACACACACACACACATATATAGAGACATAGATACAAACATACATACAGACAACCACACGCACATATAGATCACATCACATCAGCGAAAAACCCATTGACAAGAACAACAAAACGAACTCTCGATGTTGTGAGACTTGATTAAATCATGTTTACGCTAAATAAAATTATGAAAAACAAAAAATGAAATAACAACTAAATCAAATGATATACAAAATGCAAAACGAGAACTATCCACAAATAGCTTATGAAATATAAATCGAAAAAGTCCTTGAAAAGCTGAACAAAGCTGCGTTCGGCATTTGTTATATACGAATTGCCCGATTTCATATCATGTCACTCGATTCACTATTGTCTCATTCAATGCATCCAGAATCCATAAAGCGCCAGCGTTTCAGCTTTGTTCACAACAAGAAAAAAAAAAAACCAAATAAAATAATAATATTGTATATCGCCTAGAAATACTCAATGCCATACAACTCTAGACACAAATGCAACGTTTTGTAGAAAGTTTTCGTGAGTAAAATGTAAAAACATATTCGTAATGTAAAGCATTTTACAGTAGTTAGATACTTTGTATAGGAAAGAACGTTTGCAGCTAAAAAAAAAAAAAACAAAAAAAAAAAAATACAAAAAACACAAATGATAATTTTAATTGTTTGGGCTACAAACAAATGTTATTTTGTAATTATTGCCTACTATAAACAAAAACAAAAAAAAACGTTATTAAATTTATAAATGCCGAAATTGAAAACAAAAAATTATTGTATAATTTCGTAGCACTTTCACAACTACCATATATATATATATATACATACATATATAAATATATATATATATATATATATATATATATATATATATATATATATATATATATATATATATATATATATATATATATATATATATATATATATATATATATATATGTATACTTATATATACTGCACATGCATACAAATTATTTTAGTACTATGTGCATTAAAAATGTATAAATAATTAAAAAAGAAAAACAAGCAAAAAAAAAAACAAAACACTAACATTAAAATAACATCAAATAGTCAACATAACTGTAATTAAGCTTTTTAGTTTTTACCCGCGATTTATAAAATATATTTACAAGTAAAATTCTAAAACGTTTGTCATAAGATTAAACTTAAATAATGCTGATAACAAATTTATTTACATACAACTAATAGATCGAGATCAGCGACCGCTTGATAAAAAAAAAAAACAACATTGTTTTTTTTTCAGTTTAAAAAAGTAACACAAATTTTGAAAAAGCGAAATTTTAAATAATAATAATAATAATAATAATAATAAAAATAAAAATAAAAGAAAACACTTTAAAATTCGTATTTTAAACAATTGTCTATGAAAATAACATAATAATAATAATTAATATAATGCAAGTAAAAACAGCAGATAACTGTAATTAAATAAACGCTATAATAATAATAATATTATGTTGTTAATGTTTAAAAAAAACCTTGTTAAAATAATATTTCAAAATAAAAAAAAAATACGAATACAAAATTTCAATCGACGGCCTGCGCCCAGACTTTTCCTTGCTTAAAGTGAAATCTTGAGCTAGGGCATGGCCCACGGCCCAAACAGCCCAAAAATTGACCCACTTAAGGCGGCCCAACAGAAATTCCATCGACCAATTGCGTTTAGAAATTTGCAGTCGCGCCTCGCATAAAACGCACCCAATTACCGAGTCCGATTGAACGCAGGCGTTTCATAAACTTTTTATTGCGCCCTGTCGTGTACACATTACACATTAGTATTGTATAATCGGAGATATATAGCTGATTAACATATGCTTTATATATACATATGTAGTTAACTAATGCTGAACAGGTGAGAGAGTAAAGTCGTATCACAGTTGTTTACATCAATGAAGAAAATTATCAATCAAATTAGCTTTAGTATGTTCTACAAAAGATATATCTAGTGAATATTCACTTTAATATAGCATGTGTCTGCAAACACGATGATGATTATGAAAATTTGTGCAGTTTTTCATATGTCAAAAGCTTCCATCTAACACAAACTAGTTGACTTCAACTCGCTACAACTGCTTGCAAAGCTATAACCATTTGAGATCTCAATGTGGTTACAGCTGTTGCCAGGGAAGTGAAGCCTTTGGCAATTCTCAGTGGATGCGCTGAAGCCACTAAAAATAACTTTACTGACTGCAAGTTCTGTATAGCTTATTTGTTCATAAGTAATAATTGAGAAATACATGAACCTAAGAGTGCTCATCAAAATGTATAGACGAGCCATAATGTAACTTTCTATATTTTAAAGTGAGCCTTATGTTTAGTATATATACTTTATGACGGACTATGTATCTAATGCGGTAGACCAGAGGGATATAGGAAACGTTGAGGCTCGATCCTAAAGAACACAGATCCTAGACACCCATGTTTAGTTTAGGACTCGGTTAGTGCTTCTTCTGTCAGTTTTATGCATTTTCAGAAAGCGTTCTACACTCTGCACCTGTATTCAATGGACTCAAGTCCAGAATTGATTTATTCACTTAATGCTGTAAGTAAGCCAGCTGGCTGACTGAAGCATGACAGGCTCTCTACAACTTTGTGTGCACTAATGAGTCCTATTTGTATCGGCAGCAAATGAGAGTATATTCTGTTAATTTCCAGTGCCTGTGCCAATGCCAGTATTAGTGGCCGTTCCAAGAGCATCTCATATGAAATACAAAATGATTCCGGTTAGCTCTTGATAGTGAAGATCTTTTTTAGCTTAAGCTTCAGGCGCTTAAAAGGTTTTGTTCTGTTCCTGCGCCAGAGCGCAAGAGGCGCCAATGCGAGCAGCGCTCAGCTTGAGATCATGAGCGCCTGGTGTGAATTGCTTTTTAAGGCATTGGATGAGTGAATATTAGCAAGACAAGTTCGTTGCCCAAGTCTTTTGTTTGGCCAGGCTGAACTGGCGACTGGCCAAGAACTGGCAAACACTTTCGTTTAAGCTGTGCGTGTATGTCTGGCAGAAGAAGAGGACAAAAGAGAAGGAGAAGACGTAGAAGGAGAAGGAGAAGACAGTGCACATGCCGGCAAATCTCATGTCGTTGTGGTCGCGTGCTAAGTCTCACTCGAGCACTGAACAAGTTTTCGAATCGAATTGAATCGAATCGGCCAGCGAAGACGAAGAAAAGCCGACCACTTTCTTTGTGGTTTCATTGGCTTCCAGTGAGCGATGAGACGTGTACTTCCAGTGGCTGGCAAAAGCAGCTATCACAGTCAGTTGGAGTGGCCTCGCAGCTCAGTTGTTAACGCGACCTGAACAGGTGCAGACGTGCAGACTTTGCCGCTCCGGTTAGCATTTAGTGTGTCGTTCGTCTTTCGTCGTAATAAGGAAAGCGCCGCGGCGCACGTGGACATGAAGTTAATTGATGTTATTATTTACCTAATTGCTATTTTGATCTTCATCTACTTGTTGTTGGAGTAAAAGAAGAGCCAGCACATTCCACTCACTCGCTTACTTACGCAGCCGCCAGCCAGAGCTTTCCTTCTTCTTTACGCTCCACAAACTCTTCATCTGCGCCAGCAACAGCTACAACTACAATCGCAGCAGCTATGAAGGTAAGTGGGAATCTCACGCTGAGCTTATGGGCTTCAATTATCGATCATTAACTGATGGGAAACACATTTTATGCAAATGCACAATTTCTATAGGCTCAACTTAATTGAAAGCCAAAGACAATGGCGCCATTCATTTTGCGTTATTTTTTATTACTTTTATTTCAATTGAATTGCAATTGATGCGCCGCGGCGGCAGCTCGTGCTTTGAATACTTGTTAAATTGCGATTGGCGGGCACTTTCATTTGCGGTGCACCAGCTCCGATGCATCAGTAGCGATTGCAATTGAGAGCACTTGATGCGTCAAGTTTTCGCTGCAGGCAGCCGAACAATGGGCCGGGCCGTTCGCCACACTTGCCTGGCTATTGCTATTGCCATTGCCATTGACTCTGCCTCAATGTGCAGCTCAGTGAAGAAGATTAAACAGTTGGCTCAATGCTAGCTAAAAGTCGACTTTCAGGTTGGCCGAATGCGTCGCGAATTGGGTTAGCTTGCGGTAGTTTGAATGCAATCGGCTAATTCGCCATTTCATTTGTGATTTCTGAGTGCGGTTTCTGGCTGCGATTGTGTGGTCAGTCGGAGCAAAGCAGATCCTATTCCACTGGCAAAAAACAATACACATTTCGTTCGTACTTTGACTTTCGTGCAGCGGCTCCGAGTTCATTCACCAGGCAGGCAGTCAGTGCACCCGCTGGACGTCAACTATTATTATGCATATTTTTTACAGGCTGTCGCCTAGCAGTATCAAATTGCTAACCGCTAGGTAAAGAGCCAGGCAGCAATTTGGTCTCAATTACGTCTGACATTTGATTAGGCAAACGCAGCACGTAATCAATAACCATAGTGCAGCGGTTTCACCTGTGATTGACTGACCGGACTAACGGTAAAACATTGTCATTGCCAGTGTCGCTGGCGGTGGACAAGTGAAATTTGTTGTTGTCCCCGTAACAATTACAACGACAAATCGTCGACTTCCACTTCACTTGTAGCGCGGCCGAGACCAGGGGAGCAGGCGTCGGACGTGTTCATAACAGAACCAAATCAATTTGGTATTTCACTTTCATTGGCCCATTCGCTTAATTAGACGCGACAGCTGCACGCCCGTGCCCACAGTTATAGCTTACATGCTTACACGTTTATACATATATATGTATATATATATATATATATATATATATATGTATACTTAAAGGTTTATGGTTGCCTTAAGCTTTAGTAGCTGGCAGCAGGCGACGTGATAAAATTTTAGAAAACCGCCAATTTATACAAATTAAGGCCATTATTTTCGGTTCTCCGACCGTCCGTTGATTACATCCCAGACCGAAATCCCCTTCCCCCTCACTTCTTCACTTCCCCCTTTGTCTAGCCAGCTGATAGAGCATAGAAAGTTGTATATATGTATGTATATAGTCGTCAAGTACTCAGATGCAAGAGAGATAATTAAGTTTCATTTAATGGATTTTCGTGTTAATTTTGAAACATTTTTATTGCTTTAGCACTTCGTACTCTTGACGCTGCTTTGCGTCTGCCTTGTCAGCTGTGATCTGTCCGCCGGCAAGCGTCCGCTGATCTTCAGCAACGGCAGCTGGCCGCCCAAGGGCGCCAAGCAACTGGCTCGTCTTCCGTCGGCTGGCTCCGGCAACGGCAAGCAGCGCACGTTGGTCGTCCAGATTCGCAGTGATCAGCCGGTGCCGTTGGTGCTGAAGGGTCGTCCCGGCGCACACACACACGCCCATCAGCATCAGCATCTCGGCTCCCACTCGCACCTGCACTCTCACGCCCACCTGCACGGCCACGCCCACTCGCACGCACACGCCCACCTGTTGCATGGAGCGCCTCCCCAACATCTGCGTGGCTCGCGGCCCCTGAAGCTGAGCGCTCCAGTCTACCTGAAGCCGGCGGGAAGTCTACGAAAGCCGCTGAAGATCAAGTTGAGCAACTCGAAGCCGCACTCGAAGCCCACCTTCGGTTACGAGAAGCCCTTCAAGTACGAGAAGCCCACAGCCGTTGCCTACAGCGAGCTGCAGAACTTGCCGGTGAGTACCCTAAATAGTGGGCATGGCACACGATCACGCACACACACACGAGGCACGTAGATAGATGTCCTTATACGCATACACATGTACCCACAGCTGGACACACACAACAACAACAACTACAACACCGAGCACTTTGCACCAATTTACACGGTTCCCGCTCCCAATCTGGCCCTGCACCACGATCACGACAATCAGATTGACGATGGCCTGAACACTGCATACTTACCCCCACAACAACAACAACAACAACCGACACAAACGTATGGGCCGCCCGCAGCTGCGAGTGGCTACTATAGCGTGCACGAGGACGAGACAAATGATCAAACGATTCGCGATCCCATTTCGGGTTCCCAGAAACTCTTTGCCCCAGATCCAGATCCATCGTTGCCCACGGCCAAGGTGAAGATCGCTACGGAAAGCTTCAACACGCCAAGCAACAGCCAGCCGCTGCCATCGGATGTGCAGAGCAATCATCTGCCGGCCCAGCCACTGGTCCAGATCGTGGGCGCCCAAGCAGCCGCCCAGACAGTGCCCATATATCCCATTCAGTTCACCCAGCAGCAGACGACGCAGCCCTTCATAGCCGCCGCTCTGCCGGCCGCCCACATTCCCATCTACAATCCCACCTACCTGGTCACCCAGTCCAACCAGCTCTACAGCCAGCACAAGCAGCAGCTGTTTAAGCCCAGCGCGGAGCACGTCGTGGAGACGGGCTACGTGAACGCCGACCTGACGCAGGAGGTGGCCAGCAATGGCCAAATTCTACAGGCCGCCAAGGATCCGCAGCACAATATCCATCCCGTGCTGGATTCGGCTCCACAATATGCCGCACTGATTGCTGCTCCTGCACTCAGTGAGCCGGCGGAACAAGTGTATGACACGGCGCCCTTCCACCTGGCCAATGTTGCCGCAGCAGTTGGCTCAACAGCTCCTGAGGGTGGATTTGTGGTGTCGAATTACTATGGAAACTCCCACGACTCCTCGCAGCTGCTGCAAGCCTATGCCGAGGAGGAAGCCCGACGACAGCAGCTGGAGACTGAGCAGGCGGCATTGGAGCTGCAAAAGCAGCAGCAGCAGCAGCAGCTTCATCTAGAAGAGCTGCATGCGCAGGCTCAGGCACATGTTCAACTGCAGCAACAGCAGCAATACCAGCAGGAACTGCAGCAGCAGCAGCAATATGAACAGGAGTTGCAGCTGGAAGAGCTGAAGGCACAGGCGCAGGAGCAACACTTGCAGCAACAGCAACATCAGCAGCAACTTCAAATACACCAGCTGCAACAGCAACAACTACAGCAACAGCTGCAGCAACAACAGCAGCATCAGCAGCAACAGCAGCAACTGCAGCATCAACAACAGCAGCACCAGCAGCAACTGCAGCAGCAACATCAGCCCACAGATGCAGCTGCAGCTGCTTTCGAGGAGCATCAGCGTTTGGTACAGCAGCAACTAGGCAGCACTACGCCGTTGCGCATTTTCGTTCCAGATGAAGAAACATCCGAATCGGTAAGCAAACAAAACCATTTCATTTCTTGGCTTATTTAAAATCTCCATTGCTTTCAGCAGCGTCTCCAAAAACGTTCGGATAATCTGAAGAAAGGCACTTTTGAAGATGTGTCCACGGTCCGGGCTAATGATGCGACAAAGGATTTGTTCCCCGTTTCAACTTCTGTGGAAGTGTCAGGCAGTCAACCAGATGCCGACAGCGAATAGGAATTTATTTTTGTTATGGACGTAGTTCTAGCGGTCTTTAAATATTTATTTTACAACACACATTTGTAAATGTAATCATATAGCAAGAGTCGATAGTATAATAAATAAATGTATTAATATTTTAAAACAACGCGCGCTTTATTAAATGGGTCACACTGTTAAGCAGATACGTAACCCATGTATCAATATCAATCGATACTTAACCATTTTATTACATCTTGCGATGTTCATGACAAATAAAACTTTTGTTTTAGTATACCTTAAATTTTCATAATTTTTTAATTAAAATTAAAACAAACATGCATATTTTTAAATGGGGCATTCTCAAACATATCGATATTTAGGCCATGTGCTCGTTAGCAATCGATACTTAACAATCATTTGCAACAAGTTGGCAGCCCTGATGAAAAGTAGAAGCAGAACATTGAAGTGTGCGCGAAGCACAAAGTAAATAAGTGGTCATTAACAGATATATATATATATATATATATATATATATATATATATATATATATAATTAATTATAACCAATATGATAATACCAATCCGGTGTTTCACCTGTGGCAAGGTGATTGGTAACAAATGGGAATCCTACCTTGGCTTGCTGCAGGCCGAGTACACGGAAGGGTAAGTCTAGAATGCTCTACAATCTAGGCAGACTCATCGGCTTTTTAATATGGACTCCTTTTAATTGTCAATAACAATGCTTTAGTGACGCTCTGGACGCTTTGGGATTGAAGCGTTATTGCTGTCGTAGAATGCTGCTTGGCCATGTGGATCTCATCGAGAAACTTCTCAATTATGCGCCTCTCGAGAAGTAAATCAATGGGACGCCGCACTTGGAACAATTATAGAATTATACGGAATTTGAACGACAAACTTTATATTTTATTGTAAAAATAAATTAAAGCTCAATGTAAGAACAGCCTTTTCAAGAACTACATTTTGTCCATAAACCATGGCTGGCCGTTGTTCTCACGGCGCTTCGTGAGGATCTCACAACCATTGTTGGTGACCAGCAGTGTCTGCTCGAACTGTGCCGAGTAGAGGCCATCCCCAGTGACGGCAGTCCAGTCATCTGGCCAGGATTCAGCCTTCTGAACACCCTCAGAAATCATGGGCTCAATTGTGAAGCAGTGCCCGGCGGCCATTACTCCGACGGCAGAGTTCTCTGTGGATTAGATGAGGCAAGGCTTGCATTAGTTACTCTATAGTGAATGGAAGATTATTCCACTTACTGGCATAGTGAGGCACATTGGGGGCAGTGTGGAAAACGCGATGAATACCATGACCACAATAGCTGCGAACGACGCTGAAGCCATGGGGCGCCACGTACTTCTGGATCACATTACCTATCTCCCGGTATTTGACGCCAGGACGAACCAGTTCGATAGCTTTGCTCAACGACTCGTGTGTAATGCGCACCAGTTTCTTGTGCTTCTCTGAGACCTCGCCAACGAAAAAGGTTTCGTTGAGGTCACCATGGAAGCCGTGATGATAGACAGTCACATCGATGTTGCATATGTCACCATTCTCGAGGGGCCGCTTGTCCGGTATGCCGTGGCAAATGACCTCGTTCACGCTAGTGCAGCACGACTTGGGGAAGTTGTAGTAGTTGAGTGGGGAAGGGTAGCAGTCGCGCTCGATGGCTGCCTCGTGCACCAGGCGATCCAATTCGTCGGTTGTGACGCCCACTTCGACGGCTTTGGCGCCTTCATCTAAGCACTCCCTACCCAGCCTGCCAGCCACTCGCATCGCCTCAATCTCATCATCGTCGAGCACTTTAATTGTCGTTCCACGCAAAGCTTCTTCCGACAAAGATCGTCCTGCCGGATGATCGGCGTAATCTGGACGCCCAATTGATTCCGGAACGACGCGTTTGGGTGTCTGGGGAAACGGACGCAGTTTGCCGGTGAAGCGGAAGTGGGGCCATGGACTGTAGACCCCATCGTCAACAACGGGCTTCTGCGCACCGGCTAATTAGGAAAGCATTTCATATTTTAATACAGAAATTATGAAAAGCGCATATATTACAAAGAGAACCCACCAGCTAAGGCATGGATCACTTTATGCTCCTTCCAGAAACCTTTGAAGCATGCTTGTGAGCAAAAAAATGAACCTTTGATTCCCAATTTAATGCATGTGGGGCACTGAAGCGTTGCCTCCTTGTTGCAGTCCGTAGTTTCACAACTTTGCGTCATTTTCGTATAAAAAACTGTTCCAAAATTAGCACTTCGAGGGCAGTAATATTGCAAGCTGCAACGCCGTTGTTATTATCCCATATTATCTCATTCCCATGTATCGATATATTTACAATCGATAGTCGGAGGTATCACAATGTCGTTGCATAAAAAGTATCGACGATGCTCTTTAATTTAAAATTGTTCAGTATTAAATTAATTAATTATTTTTAAAGGAACAATTTCATGTATTTTGTTAGAGTGTACAATTTGATAACTTATTGGACTTACATTTAATGTCGAAAATATATTACTCTGTGGCAATAAAAGCTATGAGCTCATGTTTTTAAATAAACAATTGTTTTTTACATAACCTTCTGGACAAGCTTAAATGAGTTGATTAATAATTCTTAAAATTGATTTAAATCTGGTGCTTACTTATATTTTCAGTATTTCAAAAATAATATATAGCTCAACTACAAATAAATGATCTTAAAATCCTTTAAGGATATGACAACTTAATTTGAATTTGCGCTGCATCGACTGTTAAGCAAACGCAGCTGTTAGCACTTGTCTAAGCACATGCGCTTTATCCCTTCGCTCTATCGCGCTCTCTTTCTCGCGCGCTCTCTGCTTGGCACAGCTGTGCAGCTACAGTAACGTTGGCTCTGTTTATGTTTGAATCTCTCCAATCAAAGCGCGAGAACCTTTCGTCGTGAACGGACGTGTATTCCATAGTAGCGGCTTAATAACGCAAACGAAAGAATAATAAAGCAACAAACTTGTTTGATCTGACGCAGATTCAGTATTCGCATAAGGATCCCGCGCAGCCTTCGAGTGTGCAAGTGAATATAATCAAGTGCGCTAATAAGTAATATTGCTATTCCTGATAATAAAACATGCATAGTATATTTATTCACATTAACATCATTTGAATTGCCTGCTACAGGTGGAACTTCTTCCCTCGACTCTTTCAATTCAAAAAAAAAAAAAAATAATATAAGTCAGGATAAATCGTGGCCAATTTACCTGCATATGCCTAGTTGATTTAAGTATAATTGCTAGTCGCTAATCTGAGAGATAGTCAGCCGGTCGGTCGAGCAGTGAAGTGAATGGATCACTTTTGTCGCGATCTTTGCACTCGCCGTTCGATCGTGCTCTATGCGTTTTCCTTATCAGCAGCTGCCGTTGTTGGCCCCGCGTTTTGTTTTTGCGTTCGTTTTGAGCAGACGACGACAAACACGCCGCAGTTACTGTTGCTGTCGCCGATGTTGATGCTGATGTTGCGGCAGAGAAGAGGCAACGGCATCAACTAGCTATAAATAACAAACGGCACGCGGCTGCGTCCGTGTGTGCACTGTACGTTGTTTGCCACCGCCACCGCCATCGCCACCGCCACCGCCACTGCCACCGCCTCCGCCTTCGTCTGCGCCTATGCACACCTCATTGACCCCCCTCAACTTAAATCAGTCGCAGCCGGCACTTCGCGCTGTGGGTGTTTGGCGCTCAACGATTTCCACTATCTATCGCTAACTGAGTCGTTGTCAGTTTTCCGCTTTTCATTAAAAAAACAAAAACAACAACAAAATCAAGCGAAACGCAAATCGTCAATTGTCAATGGTCTTCATTCAGAAGGCCGCCTGCGTAATTAAAATAGAATCTGTTTTCCCTGACTGTATATATATATATATATGTCTGTATATATATGTGTGTTTATGTGTTTTATACTTAAGTAAGACATTACTTTATTGTGTTTTGTGTTCAGGCTATTGCAATACGGAACAACGTCAAAAGTCAAGGTACCGCTGTTGCTGTCGCTGCCTTAACCGCTGCCACTGCAAGCAGCGACGCTCGCAGAAGCAGCGGCAGAGACAGCGATGATCTTGCATTGCTTCTGTTGCTTTGAACTCGATCGCAGACAAAGATTGAGCAAAGCAGGATCGCACATTGTTCTTCTGCTGCTGCTGTTGTTGTTGTTATTGCTGGAAGACTGTTCTTTTTTTTTTTGACAACAATCATTGGCGTTTGCCCAGCGGCTATACCGGGCCGATCCTCGCTTAAATTCAAGGTAAAGAACTGAAAAGGCAAAAAGCATATGAAAAAACTTAAAGGCCGACAGCGAACACGCATTAGAGTTAATTGGCTCCGTCTGCGGCACTGGCTCCAGTCCAGGTGCCTTTGATACGCAATGCTATGGCATTAGCAGAATGTTGCCGCAACATGTGTGTGTGTTCACACATATGTACATATTTTCATACACACACACACACATATGTGTATGTGTGCGTACATGTGTGGTGCGCATTTGTACGCATTTGCCTGGTGCTTGTGTCAGTTAGATGAAAATTTATGCGTCACAGCAAACAGAAAAATGAAAAAATTGAACGAATATGAAATTCAAAGTGTTGTCCCGCTGCTGACTCTCGGTTGCCGCGGCATTTTCCAGCGCTTCAGCACTTCCGCTCTGCCAGAAAATCAACTTCCGCTGGCTGGCAAACAATTGTCAGCAGGGGGCGCGGTGGCCCAAGGCGTCGAGCGAGGAGCGACGAGGGAGTAGGGAGTAGGGAGGGGCGTGGGGCTTGGGTCGACGCTGACAATGCCAGCGGCGTTGCTTTACGTAGCAAACGCAGCACAAGAGACGCATATTGATATTGTTGCCAGGATTCTTACGCTTCACTGCACTCACACACTCACCCACACACACACACACACACACACACACACAGTCACACCCAGTCAGTCATATAAATTTAAGCTGCTGCAAGCGCATTTCACTTTTGCTTCACTGCTCCTGTTGGCTGTTTTGTCCCTTATCCTTTGGCCCGGCAAACATTTTGTGGCATCTTCGTCTGCTTATTGCCAGCCAACGAACGCCATTAAGCGTTTCATGTTACCTCCCTTCGCATTAAAAAATTGTTCGCGTATGCATTTCCCAACAATTCCTTCCATTTCTGCGACATTTCATTCCATTTCATATTTCTGCCAGCTCCTTCGCCTTTGAATAGAACACAATTCTGCTTCCTCTTGATAATACCCTTCGAGCGAGAGACTTAAGATTTTGTCATGAGACGTGCAGCTCGTTCGAGGATGCATTAAGAGAACTGATCAAAGTAGAGTTTCTCATCCTTTAGATCGATCAAATTGTTGAACTATACATATCGTATCTGACTTTGCGCAGTTCCAAAAAGAAATCCCCACTCGAATTGCCTTAGAGATTCCTTTGTATGGCTACCTCCAGACTCCCTTGAGGGTATTTCATCTTCAGCAGATTATTAAATTTCGGGTGCTTCGCACGCACTTCTACTTCAGTGGCGAAGGGGCGCGTGCTTAATACGTTTTTATTTTTTCTGGTTTTCGGTTTGGATTTGCTTTTTGCTCTAGTCGAGCTTTTGATATGTTGGGGATTTTTTCATTCTGTTGATTTGCCATCGCAGCAAATATACAAAAAATTAAAAGCAAATTATGTGCCTCAGGTGCCGGAAGAGGAGGAGGCAGAGGCGAAGGCGAAGGCAGGGAGCTGACTTGTGGTGACTCTAATCCACATCAAATCGGATCTCTGCGCTCGCCTGGCCAGTCTCAAAAATCTCATATCTGCCAAGTATTCGGAGCAGGCGATTCAAGTTATTTTATGAATATTTGTATAGGCTCTCGAATTTGCATGGCAATCCGTGCTGCTGGGCCTGCTGACTGTTGAGTGTTCAGTGAGTGTTGCGCGTGGGTGTTTTATCAAGGCACTGCTAACGACATATATATGCTGCCCACCCCTTGCTCTCACGACTTATTTCGTATCTCCCGTCATCTCTTTTGCCGCACTACACCTCGTCTTGACATAAATATTTTGTTATCAACGTCGTGTTTGTTGCTGCCATGAAGCAAAGTTAATGATATGTCGCAACTGGCTGAGCATAGGTGTCAGCGTGTGTGTGTGTATGGGCGCGTGTGTCTATCTGGCGACAAGAGCTCTGAATAAGGATCTAAGTGTATGCCTGTGTCCGTGCCGTGCATCAGCTTTATGCGAAATTAATTGTAATCCAAGCACATTTAATTTCTGGTCTCTAATTTGCTTCCCTTGTCTCGCAATAATAGAATCATATTTATCGTAGGACTCTTCCTATTGCTACCAGGAGTATTCGTACTGTGCACTTAGAGTATTCGAGCGCACTCGATTCGAGCCCCAATAAATCTGTTCAAAGTGAAATGCGTAATGATTATTCATGCGGAACTCGATGTTAAAAGCTTTGTTTAACTTAATGAACTTTGAGCTGTTCGCTCCTTGAGCTTCGGTTATGCCGGATTGACTTAATTCATGCGTTCGCTTGCAGGATACATGAAAAAAGCATTTACATGCCAAAAGTTAAGACTCCGAACCCTCCACGGCTTTTGTGCTGTGCTCTTTCTTTGCTCATCTTTTGGGCTCGTTCAAATTTGTTCAGCATTCAGAGGACCAAGGCCGACGGCTGACTGGCATTCAGTTTTATTTGCCAAATTAAAAGGATTTCATTTGCTTTTCATATTTGCATTGGTTTTTATCGCCGCTGCCAGACAACTGGCTTTGACCCAGCGCCGATTTTCCCACACAATCACCATAAAACCGAATCTCGGCGCCATATTTTCTGCCCTCATGCTGGCTGTTGCTTTCCTCCTCTTTTTTATGTTGTGGCAAAGTCGTTGGCAATTGTTATTTATGGCCAAGGGAAGGAAGAAAGTAGCCGCAGCAACTGACTAGCCAAAGGAGCCAAGGTATCGCTCCCATTCCCTCTCCCAGTCCCAGCCTGGCTGCTCAGTGTGCCGTATACCCAGTCCGATCATCATTTCTGTTGTTAGTAGTAATTATTTGTCGGCCTCAGTACTGGCCCTCAAATTGCATAATTTAGGTCTTAAACAGCTGGCTGACCATTGCTCATGTTCTATATGACGCCTGTACATATTTGCCGTCACGGCACACGGGCTGCCGCTCGCAGGCTCCGTTTCATGTAATGGGGCACAGGATAGCAGGATGGCCGCAGGAGCAGAAGCCCATCTGTCTGCGGTGTATTTCATGGTTGAACTTTATTTACATTCATATGGCTACATCCGAGCCGGCCAAGGCCCAAGCAGAACACAAGCTTGAAGCTCGGAGCATTTTGGTTACAGTTGCAACCACCAGGACATGTTGTTGGTTGGTTGCTGAGGCAGAGGTGAAGGTGGGTGCTGAGGCCACAGGTGCTAGCTGGGCCAGCTTAATTATTTGCCGTTGGCTGCGGCCCTTTCAGTGTGCGTTCGCTTTGCCAGCTGGATTGTTCACCTCATTGCTTGTTTATTTGGCAACTCGGTTGCACTCGGCGCTTGTATAGCATTTAAGTCGCTTAGTCGGTCCGTCGGTCCGCCAGCTCATCACTGAATAGGAATATGCTCCTCTCACTGCATACGTATCTATATATGTATGTATATATATGCATTCATCTCTCTTTCTCTGTTAATTTAAATTTACTGCTTTTTATGACGGCAATTTTCAGTTCAGCTCAGCTCGTCCGCTCTTCTCTCTATGTGTCGCGCCTGTTGATATGCAATATCAACGTGATTCAAAACTATATAAAAAGAACTGTTCATTTAATATCCATGTGTATTCAACGAAAACAAATACTGTATTCGTGCATATGCATATTAATTACTTGCGGAGATTAATTTGGCTCTTGGAATTATTTTATTTACGCAAACACTCAGGTCTCGTATTTCAAAATGGACTTAATCTCCCTTTGTTATTGGCATAGCAACAAATCAACATCCTTTTAAGTTTTCCTTTGGTCCTGCTTCGCTTGCCACCTCCCCGCGTTGGCCAGGTCAACGCTGAAGCCACAAAGGCTTTGGGAACAAGTTGAAAGAGGGCACATCTATGGCAGCGCCGGTTGAGAGCATTTTTAAGTCTCAGCTTAATATGCACTTTTGCTGTAAAGTTTGCTTAAATTACAACAGACTAACACTTATCAACCAGCCAGGACAAAATATCTTGAATATTATATAGAGCATACTCATAAAGATTAAATATAATTATTTTTCTATATTTTTTTACTTTTATTTTAGATTATTATTTTGATATGGACGAGAGCGAGAACAGAAAAATTAGTTTAGAGGTAGACAGTGTTAAAAGTTGTAATTATCGCGATTAAATATAAAGCTGTGATTTGATAGATTTTAAGTCAAGATTAAGTCATCCCATACATCTTTGAGTTGCAGTGCTCATTTTTATTGGTCAGCTCTTGGTTTCTGTCATCACAGAGAGTAATCTTCCTCTGCGCGCTTCAGGGCATACATCTGGATGGCATAGAAGAGGTCAGCAGCTAGAATACTCTTGTGAGCTCTAACTTGAAGAGCAGTCAAATCAAGATAGTTTTTAGGCCTATTCAGTTCCAAATCCTGAAAAGTTGCGGAAATTAGAACAGCAGACGAAGTCAGTGAGGTTTTAATGAATACTTATGTTACATATGTTAAGCAGTGTACTTCGCCCTTATATCGAAAACATTCGGAAAATAGTCTTTATCTGGGTCAAAATATGCTATTCGACTCGGCATTTACATATACATATGTACAAATATCGTATATATCGTGCTATACCCCAAAAGGCGAATCATTTTGTTTGCACAGCATCTTCGCATACCTTGGCACCTTGACACGGCTGTTCAAGTATTTCTCTGTACAGCATCAGTAACATCATATCATAGTAATCAATTATATTAAATCAAATGTATATATGTACGCATCCCTGTGTAATAATCATATCCTTTGGCAGCTATGTACACAGTTAGCTACTTGAAATGTCAACTGTCACGGCGGCAAGGCAAATCAGAGTTGAGCAATGAGCGCAATGAGCGTGTGACCGTTTGGAGGAAGTTTTTAGGGACAGGCTCGTGTCAAGATTTGCGCTTGTAAACACTAGAAATGGCTGAGGCGAAGTGATGAGAGGCAATATGCTATTTCAACGACTACCCGCTTAGCCTAGAGCGTTGTCATTGTCAGTTCGTGTAGTTTGAAAGTGGCGCTTGACACTTGACAAGTCTGATTGATGGCGTGACTGTGAGTGAGCAGCAGGATGTTGGCAGAATCGTGAAATAACTGAAGCTGCTCGTCTTGGACCCTCATCTCATTTAATTAAACTAAATGCGAATGCTACGCTCCATTCAAAATTTCCCCACACAATTACCCCAGTATCGTTTATGCACACCAAGCAGAAATGAAGAAAGCCATTCCGACTCAGGCTCAAGTTTCGTCTTGGCGAATACACAAAACGTGAAACGAATACGAGATAAATGATAAAAATATATTATATTTAGGTGTCTCAATATAGAAGATAAAATACTATACATTATATTTGCTTATTATGTGCTAAGTTGTTAAGTATTCTCTCTACAATTGAGAGAACACTTATAAGGCGAAGCTACACTTTAAGTATATGTGTATATGACAATTGTAAGTCTCCAGTTTATCTTCACAAACAGGCGCTCAGCAATGCGGACATTGCATGGAACCAATATACTCATTTGACTTTTATGACCGAGTGTATAGAAAAACATTCGTCAAAACACATTGCAACCTATGCACTGTTGTTTATAAAATTCCGGAGCCACAGCAATGAAATTTTAATTTGTTTACGTTTGCGACATGTTGCTCTGCGCAAGGCTGGCCACTGATAAGCGGGCGGGTCGATGTGGGTGCTCTTCTTTTCGGAGATAAACAGCCGACTCAAAACACAAATTGCACGGAAAAGCTGACGTCTGAGAGCTGGCTGTATGCCGAAGACGAACAAAACAATTAACTTACATCCTGAGCTGAGAATTAATCAATTGAAATTTATAATTTGGCCCAAATGAGCAGACGGTGCCGCATCCATGCGGCGTATACGCAATTAGGCGACTGAGCATTATGAAAGTAAGGCCCGTCTTACAGAGCCTTACACTGAACGCCATGGAATGAAATTAAGAAAATATGTTGCACTCTTTGGCGTGGCCCACAGATGTAGTTCCTGATTATTATTGTTGTTGTTTGTGTCGCTGCTGCTGTTATTGTTGTTGGCAAGTTCTGCCAAGGGTTGCTGCTAGAATTGTCTTTGGCTTTATTTGCCAGTCGCTTGCCTGGCTAAGTCTGTGGCTGCCGGCTGCTGGCTGCTGGCTGCCTTCACAGAAGCCAACTTAATTTGCCATAAAATGCCAGACCGGCACTTGATTTGCTTTGTTGAATTAGAGTTGTTGTAATTGTTCGTTGTGCACGCCGGAAATTAAATGATTTAATGAAATTGCCAACGTTCACTTGAACCTTGCTTGGGGAGCAATTACAGAGCGATAATGGCGCAGCCCCAAACATTTTAGTTAATTGAAAAGGTTTTATTTCTTTCTCTCTTTTTGTTGTACTCAATTGGCAGCCAAAGTTTGGCCAAAGGTCGGCCCGGGCTGGCCTAAGTGATTTTAAATTACCTGCCATTGTCTCGACGGCGGACGTCGTGTCGTCGGACCAGCGCGTGTCCTTGCTGTGACATCAACTCAAGTTAATTGAGTGCTAATCTGAACGACAGCCGGCTGTCAACCACCGTTTATGAGCTGCAGCCATAACGGTGCAGCCTGCAGCTCGCTGTCCATCTGCCTGCCGTCTATACAGCAGTTTTTCCACACTCCTAGAGTCCTTCCTCTTCCTCTTCATATCCCTCACACCGTCGCATATTTCCATATTAAAATTTTACACCTTTTTTGCTTTTAATATGAACTGACAACGGACAGAGAAACGTTCCAAGTAAATGCACACAAATTGCGCACAGATGTGAGCACACAATCTTACACGGACAGAGACACACAGACACACACAGCACTCGCTCACATATGTAAATTAGATAAAGGCTGTACATTGATTGTTGCCAACTGTTGGCTGTTGCTGTGCTTGTTTTGTGTTGCTGCTTCAGTTTATAATATGGTCGGATTAAACAGAGTTCGAACAGATAATATTGCCAGAGGACATATTTGAACAAGCCTTGCTCAGCATAAATTTCGACTTTCGGAGGAGTGCCGATCCAACATTAAATAGAGTAAACAAGTCACAGAAAGGCTTAGAATAAATAATCGTGAGGTAAAAGCCATAAAGTTAGCTCTAAGGAATTTCAATGTCTTGAGTTTATTTGAATGGTAAATCGAGAGAGCGACGTCAGCGAGCTGATTATGAAGTATAAACAAATATTTCCTACAAGGGGATGGGGTTATCAACATCATATATATATATATATATATATATATATATATATATATATATATATATATATATATATATATATATATATATATATATATATATATATATATGTATGTATATATATATATATATATATATATACATTATTATATTATATTATTTTCCATTATATACAGACAAAGAGATCAATTGAGCGATCAGCCTTGCTCAATGAATGAATCGAAACCAAAACAAGCCAGTTTTACCCAATTCAACTGATAGGTCTTAATACGAATACGTTACTTACCTCGTGTATGGTTAGTCATCTCTCAATTATATTTTCCGTGCTCATTGCAGGCCACGTGCAGTGCGAGAATGCAGCGCTGCTGAGCTGGGTTAGACGCTGGCGATAAGCAGAACCCGCAGAGACAACGATCGTCAAGCACAAAGCGCGCCGACGATTGACAAGCGAAAGAACGTGCAAAGCAGCTTCAGAAGAGACAGAAGAAGAGGCGGAGAGCACGCTCAGATGGCGCTGCAAAGCCGGCTTGGAGCCGGACGCGGTGGCCGGGTAATGAGCTATACGAACTACGCCCTGCTGATGGCCACCGCGCTGCTGGTGTTAATCTCAGCGCATGTCAAAAGCGCCAAGCTGCATGAGGAGCCACAGTTGAATAACGTTGCCATTGACAAGGCTGAGCGTGACAACAACAACAACAACAACAACAACAACAACAACAATAATAACGAGAACAACGTCAACAACGAGCTAGTCAAAGAGCACGTGAAAGATGCAGCTGCCACTCATCCTTATCATCAGCATGTCCGCGGGCAGCACAAGCCTCACTTGCATCATATGTCACAGCTGAGCAATCGTCGCGCCTATCACAGCAAATATAGCATCGAACAGCTGCTGCACATGCATGTGACACCAAAAGTATCCAACGACATAGACATGGATCCCTGCAAGGCGGGTGAGTAGCCCAATATTTGACAATAGTTCCTCTCAGTTCCCAGTGCCTCAGTGCCAAAAATCGCTTTTGCGATGAGCCAGCATTATGCTCTATATATACGAGAGTATGTATTGTGGATGGCCGACGTTATAAGTCAATCGCAAATCTCTGCGAATTATTTTGGCTTAGCAGTGTCTTCAGTTTGAGTAAAAGTGAAAAGTCTTGTAAGCTCGAGTCATATACGCTGAGTTATCCAATCGCATTTCCCATTGCTCACCCGCCAGTCATGAGTCGGTGCAAGAGGTGGCCCGATGCCGTTAGCTGCAGCGTTGAAAATTAAGCGCCATTGTAGCTATCTAAGTGCGCTGGCTCGGATCAACTTGCCCTTGCTGCTCAACTCAATTGAATTTACCTCGATTTTCTGGAACGAAATTGACTGAGCAATGCCTCCAGAGCTAGCATATCAATGTCCGTGTCCGTGTACGTATCTGTATCCGTGTCTGTGTGTGGAATATGTTCGATGAAGAAGACGACGCCGAGTGCAATTTGTCTGCCGGCAACTGGGACGCGTCGTGTGGCCCCAGCCAAGTTTTGTCTGCGGGCGCCTCTGCCGTGAGTCTGACTTATAAGTATGTGCGCACATCAATTGTCGAAAAGTCGGCTCCATAGAATATAAGAGCAAACGATTTCCCGCCTTCAGTGCCATTGCCAGTGTACGTATCAAGTGGTTCAGCAAATCGGCAATGACTCATGCACAATGGAGCCAATACAAATGCCGGAAAATACCACAGCCAAATAGATGCAAATTTGAATATCTTAAATATTTGCGTATTTAGCTACACAAACACAATGTCATAATGCTATAAAGTCTTTAACTATGTATTTTAAATCATTGTTAATGAGCAAATTACTTAAAATTAAAAGAAAATATTTTTTTTTAATTACATAAAAATTAGGGCATTTTGTACAATTCAAAAAACTTAAAACTTGTTCAAGGTACGATATAAATAATGTATTTATATTAAATAGCATAAATATGATAGTTTTCATATTATCACAAAATTATTATTACATATATATATTATACTTATATATATATATATATATATATATATATATATATATATATATATATATATATATATATATATATATATATATATATATATATATATATATATATATATATATATATATATATATATATATATATATATATATATAATTATACTATTTCACGTAGTGATATAGTATATTGGGTTTGTGCAATGTCCACGCTATTGAAGCTAGAGACTTGAAATTTGAAATATATACTCGTGTATACCCTCGTCTGATAAAGTGTCAAGATTTTCCCGATACGCCCACTAGGGGCTGTATCTCAGAAACACTACTTCTAGAAAGGCTAGAGAGTTGAGATTTTAACTGAACACTCATGTCGACATCCCAAAATCAAAAAGCTATGGCGGATATATCTACGCCCATTGGGGGCGTGGCAAATCGGGTCAAACTGTATCTTCTACAGTTTTAATGCTAGAACGTGGGTTACTGTTACGCTCCTATAAGGATTGCCCAAAAAATGTTATGGCCACGCCTACTAGGGGCGTGGCAAATCGGAGCTGAATATATAGTGATTTTACTAATTTCGTTATATTTTGAGCACTATTGATGCTAGAGACTTAAGACTTGGTATATATACTCGGGTTAACATCCCACAATCGAAAAGCTATGGCGGATATATCTACGCCTTCAGGGGGCGTGGCAACTAATATCAGCTTATATCTCCCACAGTTTTAGTGCTAGAAGCTTCAAAATTGAATGTTAAGTTACTGGGGGCCTCCTCTATCGATTCCTTAAAAATTATTGTTACGCCCCAAAAGGGGCGTGACATACTGAAAAATACCCTGTAATTTTCGCATTTTTCGAATGTAAGCATCCAAACTTTACAGTTATATTCCTGAACGCCCACTTTATGCACATGCCAAAAATTATTTATTTACGGCCACTGGGGGCGTGGCAAATCAAAACTGAAACATGTGCAGCTTCTGAGCCAATAACGCGCCACATAATGACCTTGTGACCTTGTCTTTTGATTTGTTAAATTATATATATATGTTTGAAAAGAATATTTTATTAATACAAAATAACTAAATAAAGAAAATATAACAAAAATATCAGCATGACCGCACCGGGGTTCGAGCCCACACCTCTACGCTCGCTACTTAAATCACATGTTCAGAGTTGCCACCTCTCTCATTTTGAGAGGTGCCATCTCTCTCAATTTAGGTGCGTGTTTTTGCTAAGGTAAGGGTTCGATCCTAATTGAAACTGTCTGGCCACCTCCAATGAAAAGTTTTAGTCTGCAGCTAATTTGAGCGGCGAAAGTGGGGATTTAAGGTTAAGTTTTAAAAAATATAATGTGATAGATGCCCCTGTGTGCTGCTGGGACGTGAAATAGTATTTCGCTGTCGGTTGCGTCCGACAGCAACGTTCTTACTTGTTATAATTTAATTTTGTGAGTATTTGCAAACTATATCTGTATCCCATTATACTTAAAATAAATACATAAATTATAATATTTTATATTATATATAATATATTATATCATATTATTGAACAAAAGAAAAAAAAAACATTTTAAAAATATAAATTAAGTTTTGAAACAGAAAAAATTGATTGAACGAGATGAAATAATTAAATACACCATGAAAATTGTTTAGATGATCGACCATATACTTGTATGTGTGACAGACTGAACGTGTGTTCGTATATGAATTTCCTACTTAACAAAAATATATATTTGTATATGTAAATTCATTTGATTATTCTGGCTTGCATAATTCGTTTTTCCCTTTTTTTAAATTAATAAATTAATAATAAAAATGTATATATTATTCATATTAAATTACATAATCGATTTTTTGTTACCTTATTATTTTTAGAATCATAGAGCTCAGACCTTATTGTCGTACTTATATATAATAAAAAAGTTTGTAATGAACTGGAATTTAGAATATATAATGCAGATATATTTTATTGAAAAAAAAATCTCTTCAAATATTATACTATTGCTTAGAGATACTATTGCTAAAACTATGTTGAATATAGAAAATATCAGCTGCTACAATTTTCTTTTATATGACTTTTCCTGCTTTTGATGAAAATCTATTGTATAATGGTATCACGGAAGACTGTGTATCATTTTTAGCAGTTTATTTTGTCTTACTTGCAATTTGTTTAAGTGACCTTTTGCAATATTCGCCGACACAGAGGATCCTGCTGTTATTTTTCTCTCTTTGTGCCTTTCATTTTAGTTCAGATATTAAGAAATTAATTATACTGTTTTCCTTTCTTTCTTGTGTGTTTTCAGCTGTCAAGTAATTCTAATTAAATTCGATTCTTTTATTATTTATTCTTTTATTATTATGTTTACGTATCTTTGCTTCACTGTACTCAGAGCTGGTGACTGACTGTCTGGCATTTCTTTGCTGGGCACACTCGAAGGTCGGCTGCCGTCTACTCAATTTACGGGTCAGACACGGCTACATTTCAGTACATACGCCTCTATTCGAGTGTGTGTGTGTTTGTGTGTATGTGTGTGTCTGTGCGTGTGTGTGTTTCACTTTGTTTAGGGCACGCTCTGGCATACTCCTAGATAAACTGGCCGTCATTAATCAGAGGGCTGCACATTGTTTTTCACGCGCGATATTTTGTCATGCTAACAATTAATGAATTGTTTGCATTCTGTAGCCCACAAAAGTGGGTCACAACAGATTTATAATAGATACACACACCCGCTCGCACACTTACACACACAACCAGACATACAGACAGAAGAACACCCCGACTTAAAAGGGAGCCTAATGTATGCAAGTGCACGCAACAACAAAAGGAACGAGAAATAACAACAAATTTTTCTTGGTTTTCCCTTCCCAACACACACACACACACCCACACACAAGAACACATAAGTAAACTAATTGAATTTTGAAGTGAGTTCAAATCAATGTCCAACACAGCGTTAGCAATGCCTAAGTGGAACAACAAGAATGAACAACAATGAACAAGTCAATGAACTCTGTATCAGCATCATCTTATTTTGTAGATGGAAAAACCTTTAATAGCTTTGGCTAGGGAGTTGATCTTTAAATGTCTCTTCACAAATTTAAAATTTAATCAAATTTCTATTATATATATTCTCAAACATCATAAATATATATCATGTTGTTGAAGACGGCGAATGTTGAGCACAATCTAGTGTCCTAGGAAGTTTCGCTAATGAATTCGCGTGTTGCGCAATGCATGCAAATTTGATCAAAGCGATGCCCAAATGGCACCAACTGTGTGGGCGTGGCGCCTGCCTGTCTGCCTGTTTGTCTGCCAGTGTGTGTTGTTGGTTGTCGAGCTGCAGCTCGGCATCAAACCGCAAATGACACTACAAATGTGAAAACGGCGCTCAAACGCAAGACAGAGAGCCCCCATTGGAGATAACTAGGCAAAGTTGCCGACAGTAGTGATAACAACAACGATTTTGAAACCGCAAGCAGAGCGACCAAAACGTCAGGCTCTGCGGCTTTCACCAGCCCGGGAAGCATAAACAACCTACTCAAGGCGCAGGCGACAGCAAATAATTTGGACCATCCACACAGGCAGACAGACAGACGGACATAGAGACAGAAAGACAGACACTTACTGCCAGACAGAGTGCAGGAACATAGCCTACAGACGAGAGCGAAGCGCTAAATCGCGCCACACCAGCGCCATTCTTCACTGTCGTTGACTTTTTCAGCCAGCGAAATAAAAGGCCACTTAGCAGGCTTTCCATGTATCGTCCAGACAAACACACACCACTCCCAAATGAAAGCAGAGGAGCGAGTGTGGGTGGCGGCCCAGGGAAGCAGCCAGCCAGAAGCAACTATAGACATCGCAAACTATTCAGGGCTCTCCACTCTTTTATACTGAATAGCGAGTGTACAAAGTTGCATCCTTAACCCATTAAAAAGGATTTCCCAGGGTAGAATGGGTTTCTTAACACGCTTGGAACAGTCGGAGTAAGGGCTCGGACGAGCTGACAAAGTACAGGTATATATATTCTTGATTGGGACAACGAGTCTGTCGGTGGGTCCATAGTGTAAGCCTTGAGCTCGGCTACATAAAATGCTTAGAATTGAATTATATTTTTCTGGAATAACATTATTATACTTTTTTATATATTACACTGTTTCGATATTCCATAATAGGTTTTGTTGGTATCTGCTGTTGGGTATCTGCTAGTTAGCCACTCCCGACAAGAGCACAATGACTTGTTTCCGCCTAATTCGGTGGCTGTAAATGTGGATGTATTTTTTTAGTCCCTAAGAAATTGAGCTTGAGTGCAACAGTGCAATGCAGCCACAAAAAGCCCATAAAATCTTGCCTTTATTTATATGTATAGCACAATTTCGACTCCGGAATAAGAAAGAATTAAGGAGTTCCTTATGG
Organism: Drosophila mercatorum; assembly: GCA_961210405.1. Lineage (NCBI taxonomy): Eukaryota > Metazoa > Arthropoda > Insecta > Diptera > Drosophilidae > Drosophila > Drosophila mercatorum. Next base: position 15,220,167 of record CAUIUS010000003.1, read on the forward strand.
AATGCGGTCAAGTCAATTAAATTGTAGAAGCTGGCCTAGAACTTATTACTCTCTTATTTACCAAAGAGAACTTCTTATCTTATTTTCTTTTGATTGTTAAAACCACCGCATAAAGTCGTAAGTTGCCAACTGTTTGAAGTGAAAGTTTCTCCTCACTGCAAGTCCCTCGACAAGGAAGCTTAAGAATTACACAGACTGAAAACAAGAAAAAGCATTATATTCGTCTCGATGCTTCTTTTAACTACACTTTAACTCATTTTTGTTGAAAACAAATAGAAAAGCATAGAATTCATTGGAAAATGCATACAACAAAACGTCGTGTTTACCGCTTGACTTGACTTAACTTGATCTTCATAATAGTTTGTCTATTTCTGTAAAATTTCAGCATGACTTTATGTACCTTTCACTATCGCATACTCCGTAATCAGACAGAAGTAAATTGAGACCATTCAGCTGTAATTTAAGCCAACTTTTAGTAAACAAGTCAAAAAAGAATAGTCTGAGTTGTGAAGACACCATGTAGGAGATGTCCTATATCTCTACATACATAGCAATTCGTACCCTATCATTCGATGTACAGGAACACAAGCTGACTTCTATCAATCTCTGGCTGTCACATTATAACAGGTGGATAGACAGCAGAACTTGGCTTAATCAACTCTGTTTCGTCCTGTCAAAAGCTATATATAATTTATGAGCTGGGAAGTAACTTATTTGCTCTCTACCTAATGGAATGATGAAACGGCATTAAAGAATGTATTTTTACCCATTTTGAGTAGTCAACAAATGTACCTCAAGAGTAACGCACAACAAGCATTTAGCCATGACCTTAATTTTAAGGCTTTGTCATTTTGGTTTAATTGAATTGTTATTTTTACACGGGTTTCTCGTATGACTTGAAGGGCACCGAGTCTGTGAACTGTGACTTCTCCGCAATCGCAGACATAAGGAAATACAGTTAGACATTGCAAGGAACTCAGTTATTTTGAAAGTTGTGATGGTGTCAACCAAGTCATGAAACTGACGTGCGTTGTGTTGTAGCTCCATTGCTCTGGGCTCTTGTTTTAATACCTACTTAATGATTGTCAAAGAGGCTATATTGGTTTGAGGTAATGTGCTTAAAATACAGAAGCTTAGTTGACTCCATAAAGTATATGCATTCTCGTTCAAAATGATGAATCAGCCCAAGCTCAATGACCACAAAGCATCATAGGTAACAAATTTAGCAACTTGGTGTCATATTCATATCTTCAAGTTTTATTAAGCTCGGACCCTCAACACCGAAGCAGCTGAATAATTTACTTCCCACAGTGTGAGCCTCGTATGTGTAGAAGTACATCAATATTTAAAATAGGCGTTGAGCACAGGGTGAGGGTATTTTTTTAGTCGTGTGTTTCTGAACAAAGCACTCATACTTGTTTGCTGTTGTTGCTGCACATGTATAAATACTATGTGTACATATGTGTATGTAGTTGCTTTTATTTAAAATCCACTTGGGCATTCTCCCTCTCTTTGTATTTCTCTGCCTTTCTCTCTCTCTCTCTTTCTCTCTTTCTCTCTCTCTCTCTCTCTCTCTCTCTCTCTCTATGTGTCTCTTTCTCTATGAGTGTGACAAACATCCAGCAACATGTGTAAATAAAATAAACTTCGTTTAAACTGTTTGCATAATTAATTAATGTCAAAATTGCAGTACATATTCTGCATTGCTGTGAGTGTGTGTGAGTATTGTTCTGCTAGGGGCGTGGTTCACGCACAATTACAATCCGCTCACATTCAGGCACAAAGTAAGCCGACAGCCTGCCAGATAAACAAACAATTGCAACAGTTGCACGGCACGAATGGCATGTCAAAGGATTTAGTACGTGTGTGAATGTGTGTGTGAGTATGTGTGCATGTGTATGCATACAGCTTAACCAGCATGTTTCTATCAAATTTAGCATGCATAGTACATGCATATGTAAGTATAACGCCAAGCAGCAGGCAGCCAGCCAGGCAGCCGTAGATAGAAACACTAACAGATGAGAGCTGCATATTATTTTTTGCTGCATACTTCGAGGCATTGGCTTTTGCTTTATACACACACACACATATAGAAATATGAATACTTATATTTTGTGAAATTTATGCTGCATTATGTAAAACAACAGTAAAATGTGTGCTGTTGCTCCTCTGGAAATCATTGTTTATGCAAATTTTGCATAAATAAGTCTGCTTAATACAAAATGCAAGCTGAAAAGCAGCTAAAGTGAACTTCAAATTTAAAGAGGAGTCGAACAAACACACATTCATATATATTCATATATATATATACATCAATATGAACAAGTAAGAAAACTCTAGTCGAGACCGCTCGACTAGGGTATACCCTGAACCCTGCGAAGAACCGCTATTCCAAGCATTCTTCGTTTCTTTTATATTCATATGTATATGTATGTTCATTACAAGCAAAACATACACACACACACAAACGCAAGTCGTTGCGTCAGCTGTTCTTAGGCTTCTTTTTGCATGGCAATGTTATGGGAAATTAAATGTTTAATAACTTTTTTTCTAGAGCAACGATTTTGACTGATCATGTCATCCATATGTGTGTACGTGCTAAAGAAAAGTCTCTAGTATTTGAAATACGGGACTTACAAATTTGAGGCGAAGGAGGCGTGGCATCAAAAATTTAACAAATACCGAAATTGTATAAGGCTCACATAACACTAAATGCAAAATTTGACACTCTAGCTACAAAGATGAATTATATAGAAGCATCGATTTCGTTTTTAATCGATAACATTAAAATTAAGACAGTTATCGATTTTTTTAACAAACTCAATCATTTCGTGCTGTACACGAACCTCCATAAAAATTTCAAGTCTCTAGCTCTTATAGGTTCTGAGAACGATGCGTTCATACATACGGACAGACAGACGGACAGACGGACGGACAGACGGACAGGACTATATCAACTCGGCTTGTCTTCCTGATCAAGAATATATATACTTTATGGGGTCTGTCACGCCTAATTCTGCCTGTTACATACATTTCAACAAAAACATTATACCCTGAATTCCCATTTTCAATGGGTTCAGGGTATAAAAAGTGCAGCTTAGCTCTGTGCATGTGTATGTGTGTGTGTACTATGCAGATTATAATAATTTCCTTTTGCTAATATTATTTTAATTGCTCCAAACTGTGGATGTTTTGCAAAAACAAAAGCTGAAGCTGCAGTCGAAGGACTAAGCTGCAATTTATGTGCAGAGCTTCAACAGTTTGCTTGATTTTTGACTTGTGGCAAATGGCAAACGACAGCTGAAATACGAATTGCATGCGTTTTGCACTGGACAGATTTTTTGTTTATTTTTTTTTTATTTTTTGCTGCTGCTGCTCCAGATGCGTCTGTCGTTTGGTTGCCAAAGCAAATTGAAAGATCTCCAAACTGAATTTATATGCGAAACCAAAATTTTAAAGCAAATTGCTCTATCTATTGTTCCGTTCAGGCAGAGCAGAGGCAGAGGCAGTCGATACCTCTGAATCTAATGAAACGTACATATTTTATTTAAATTAAATTGTCTTGAAATTATTATCAACATGACTAACTAAAAGAGAATTTGTTCTAGTTGAATGTGAACAAGCTTACTAATTTATATTCTAAAATAATATTGCTAAGGTGTAAATTACTCATCATTCATTCATTGAGACGGTCTACGAATCATTCCGTGATATGCATATCCTACCAATCCAACGATCCCATCTCCTCGAACAGTAATTCAGTAATTTTACATCATTGTTTGGCTGAGATACATTTCTATTGCTAAAACTATTACCATGCACGATGATTATTTTGATATTTTTCAAGCTTTGATTTAATAGTCTTTAATATATGTTTAATATGCTGACCTCTACTTGCTGCTCTTGCATTGGGCCGGCACACTTCGTCGACAGCTTTTCCACACATCTTCATTTATTTTGTATTTTGTGCTTGTTGTGACATTCCGCTGGCAAAATATGTGTTTTCAAAAATAAACTCAGAATTTGCTGCTGTTTGTGTCAGAGCACAATTATCAAATGCAACAACGAGCGCCAGACGAAGTTATTTAGGGAGGGCAAGTGGAGGCTGTGCTAGGTGCAATGCGAGTTTATTGAACCCACGGGGCGACTGCCTAGTCGCTAGCATATATAGTAATAAAGTTCGAGCGAATTGTGTGTAGGTGCACGGGATACACACACACACACACATACACACTCAGTCACACACATACATATATATAAACATATCTACAGTCAGGCACATGATGTGGCCGCGATGAATGTGTTCTCGCCACATTTCAATTTGTGAAGCTGCACACCAAATATTTTGCACTCAATGGCAAAGTTTTCTAAAAATGATGCCATGCGAAATGATTTTTAGTGAAAAAATACACACGCAGATTCATATTCCACTTATCTCCTTTGTATTTATTTTTGCGTGCACTCGGCTATGGAATATAGTTTCTCTATTTGTGGTAGGTCTAAAATGGCCAGCTCTGTCGGCGGATGGCGTGCCTTAGTCCTGAGTCCGCGGCCCGCTGTTGTCCGTCATAAATCTGTTTGGCTAACTCAAAAAGTGGTCCGATTGTGTGTGCACTGCAGTTGAATATATGATTCCCTGCCACTCACACTCCAATTCGAAGCGACAAAAGACATTTGAAAGCGTCAGCAAGCGACAGCACTTTGGTAATCCTCGAACTCACATATAAATGTTAGATGGTGCATCCAGTGCATCCATCTACAACGTTCAATTTGAGTTACCTATTCAAAATGAATTCACACTTATAATTGATCTTTTGTAACCCATTCAGCATAACAAACTCTTCTCTAATTTAAGGCTTATTTGTCCATTAAAGGAGCTTAGCCCAATTTCCATTCTCATCATTCAATTTGCTCTGAAACTCGAATTGTTAGTCATGGAAACTGTTTTCCATCATGTAAACACAAGCTCAAAAAAACTATTAAGAACGTTGCAGTCGGGCTCTGCCGACTGCAGGATACTCATTCACGGTCCGAATAGTTAAGTCCTTTTTGGTAAAGGAGTCAGGAAGGAGTCCGCACTAATTTAACTATTCCGCTTTGAAATGCCTACTCCAAAGCATTGGAAAATATAGGGTTTTCTGATTTGCCATGTTCTCAATAAGTATATATGTATATATATATATATATATATATATATATATATATATATATATATATATATATATATATATATATATATATATATATATATATATATATATATATATATGTTTGGCAAATCAAGAGAGCAGATCAATAATAACATAAAATTCATAGATTTGAAAATTAAATTAAGATTGTAGTATTTTCCGATTTTCTACTATCCCTATCATTTTCGGCCCATCCGTAGAAGCAGTCTAGAGTAACGCATCTACTGTGGAAACTACTCTTTATTTATTGATATGCCATTCGTTAGTTATTATAAGCCATCGACAGAGGAGGTAAACCTGAATTCAACTATAAAATTTATAAGCTACTATGTAGCTTCTGAAGCTTTTAATGTTATAAAGTATTGCGGCTTACCCCACACCCTCTGAGCATAGTGTAGTATGCGTCATTTATTTATAATCTATAATTTATAATATTGGGTTGTTATCCCAGTATCCAAGTATATACATTGAAACCTCGATATAACGAACTTCGTTAAAACGAAAAACTCAACATAACGAATTTTTGTGAAGGTATCAAGGTTTTACTAATAAGTAACTATAGCGATTCAATAGATATAACGAAAAAATTTCTGGTTCTCGCAGATTCGTTATATCGAGGTTTCACTGTATTCAAAATTTAAAGTCTTTAACTACAATAGCTGCAAATTCATTCGGACGGCAAACAAGAAGGAGATTGTAGAAAGCCAATATACCCGTTCACTTCGTGAATGCGCCCACAGAAGAAATTGCATCGCTAACGTGTTTATTTATCAAGAGCTCGATATACCAAAAAAAAAGTTTTCAAAAATCGTCCCAACTGCGCATTTTGTATTTGTGTGCCATTTTTAATTGTTTTATGAAATATGAACAAAGTTAGAGAGTTACAGGGGGTGAAAGGGGCGTGCATGAGGTCTGTTTGACAAAATGCTGAAAGAAATACTTACTCCTAACCGAACTCCGCCTACTATGCAAAAAAAAAAAAAAATTGGGAAATGTCTGTATTATTTGGTTTGGCTACATGTGAATGGCTTTGTTTGCACGGCTGCTGACTACGGGAATATAAATAGATGCTTTCATTTCCGTTTTTAGAGCCGGACAAACATTGGTTCGTTTCATCTATTTGTTTGCTGGCCGCCTATTAAAACATAATTTAGGTCTGGTAATTTGTGTGTCTGGCCAATCGGAAAGGCCGCTGGCCATGCGCTGCAAATGCAGCTCCATTGTTATAGCCAGATGGATACACAATGGATGCAAATGCATTTCCGCTTTTTATGCTACGTATGTGCATATGTATGTGCATGTATAACTTTTGGCAAAGTGACATTCGTGCTGTGAGTACGGGCTGGCAAGTGAAAGGATCAAACAGTCGTCCACAAATCACTTGGTCGAGCAGTTTAATATTGCTGGCTGGCGCAATCGCTTGGAATTTATTTGCGCACATCTGTATTATGGCATAGTACTTGAATGGTGTTCCCTTATGACACGGGCTCGAACAACTGGACAGCTCATTGGCAGAAAAATCTAGCTGGCAATCAATTGGGGGACAGTTCGATAAGCTCTTTCATTATTTAATTTTGACCCACAAAAGGTTCGACGAGGCAGCTTGACGCGTGAAAGGGGCCTCTCGCTGATGCTGCGATATAGCTCTTGTTATATATACATATATATATATATATATATATATATATATATATATATATATATATATATATATATATATATATATATATATATATATATATATATATATATATATATATATATATATATATATATATATATATATATATATATATATATATATATATATATATATATATATATATATATATATATATATATATATATATACTATTTATATTGGCATTTTGTTGTTGTTGGAGTGTGCGTATGTCACATTATCGACTGCGTGGCAATTGGAGGGAGCGGATAGTTTATTTTTAATTAAATTCTGTTCTGAGCGCGTGAAAAGCTCATAAACTGACAGGCCGCTGCGAAACATTGGTCCAAAAACTGCAACTTGGCAAATGTGTTAACATGTTTGTGGTGGCCATAAAAAAGGGGTTCCACTCGGTGTTTGGACTCAGCATCCACTAAAAGCCAGCTACGGAGCGCCATGCGGCACGTTTCTGCGTCAGTTCGTTAGTGCGAACGTTGCTCGACTCTCGACTGTCGACTGCCGGCTGAAGGCGGGGGCGTGGCTCAAAAATTTAATTACTTTCACTTGTGCGAACTGTTTGTCTGCCGGACAAACCATCCACCCTGCCAACCAGGCGTCCAAACTGGACGAATAAAGGCACCAGCTAAAGGCATTTAACTTAAATGTAATGAAATTGTACACGGACTGAAAGCCACGCACGTTTTCTCTCTTGTTTTGCTCTGTGCGTCTCCCAGCGCTAGATTTCTTTTTTGTTCTTTTGACTGCCCGTTGGCTCCTCAGTGGTCGCCCGTTGCTCGCATAGGTTTCAGAGGCTATTACTCGAAGACTGCCAGTGCCATCTGCGGGATTTGTGACGCATTATGTGCAAGTTTTCTCGCCTGCTGTGCTTCAAAGTGCATTGGCTTTTCACTGCATTTCCGTAGCAGAGTTCTGCAATCCTTTTCTTTGGCAGTCGCTTACAGCTAACTGGCTCAAATGCGAATTGAGCATTTTCCCTCTGGAATGTTTCTCTTTTGCAAGCTTTAAGCTTTGCTTCGCAAAAACTCATCAGAATTGCTTATCAATCATACGTCATGTTGTACGCTGTGTACGTCCTGTCACGCTTCTCAATTCCACCTGCCATGTAAATATTTCACATCAAAACTTGACTCAAAGTCGTACCTCATACAAAATGTCCTTACAGCCAGCGAGCGAGTTGCTGCTAAATATAATGGCCAAAACCCGAACTGTAATAAAAACTCCCTGCAATGAGTAAATTACTGAATATAATTTGATATATAAATCAAATGTTATTCAATTTCAAATATGACATAAGGGAGGGTCTAATAGTCTAAGAGCTCTACTAGCTCTCAGAATTAAAGGGTATAGTTTTGGGATTGCTCAGCTGCACATCATTAAAAAGTAAACTAAATTTTTGCATTGCATTCGCTCGCCCGGACGTGTTAGGAATTTACTTGACCTCAATTGAGTCAAAAACTGAAAATGTTTTCACAAATTCAATTAATTCAAATACAAATTGAATATTTTTACTTGAATTTGCAGCTACTCGACTTTCGGAGATTTTCAATCTAAATTTGGTTTGCCTTTGACTTTGCCTTTGCTTTTGCCTTTGCTATTGCAATTCAATTACCGTTCACATCAAGTATTCAGCCTTGGCCCTTATGGCTCATTTGGGCCCGAATTCATATTATATGTGCCATGTAGCTATCATCGGAGAGCATTTAATTGGCATTGATTTTGTAATAGACACTGCTTCATAGTAATTAATAATGAAATTTTGTGAGACAGATTCGCATGCCTTTTGCGATGAATAACTGATCAGCAACTGCGACGAACTACCTGCAAACTGCATACATTTCTTATTAATGAGCATTGCTCATCCAAATCAATTCGTTTTTAACTATTTATATGGGACAATCTATTTGTTTGAATCTATTTCACAAGTGTGAAAGCTTTGCTTACAAGTATGAATAGAACTGGTCTTTATAGCGCCTATATAATGTCCCTAAAAAGGAAAATTTATTCGCAAGGAAAAGAACATTAACATAAGGGGAAAAATTCATACAATTTCCTTAAAACTGAACAAAAAAAACCATTGTGGAGGTGTTTAATATATTGCATGTGTGAAGTTGAATTTATATCTAAAGCCTTTGAATATAAAAGGGTAGTATGAAGCTTAGCTACCTGCGCTGAGGCTCTCTTTGATACCACCATAGTGGATGAATACTAGGGCAAAGGAAATATTGTTTATCATATTTAGTTTTACATTTAGTTGAATGTTCTGATGTAAGCTCGTATCTGATCACAATATTGGGACTCCATTCCAAAGGAGAGCACTTTAATATATTTCGTAACTAAATGGGAACAAGTTATCATTCCACATTTCTGAAATATTCCTTATTATTGACTCAGAATTTGATTTTCACGCTCATTGGAATGCGTGCCAAATAGTTCAAATAACTTGAATAATTACTCTGAGCCGCTGACGAGTATTCCACAGTCGGTACTCACCTCTTCATACAGTCTTGTTTGTATTCAGATGGGCTTCGTTATAAAAGACTATCGTATTAATAATCCATTTAATTAATAAAAACCATAGTTACACGGTTACAGCTAAAGCCACGTCTCATTCTGCCATCTTAGGTCATGAGCCTATTTGCTCGTTGTACTGTAAGCTGGGGCAAAGTTGTGAAAAGTGTGGAACAACACTTATAGGCAATTGCAGTGCGTATCTGCCGTTGAAGTCTGAGTATTTTATGTGCCCTGCTCCCGACCCAAGTGTTGACCTAGTTGTCGGAGAGGTGGCATTCCCCTGCGGCTCAAAGCTTATTGAATTTGCGGCAGCATTTGCAATAATCATATTGCCCTCAGCTGCTGCGTCTGAGATAGGAGATGGAATGCGACTGCACCAGCATTGCGAAGAATGTGGGTCACGTTAAGCGGTCTCCAGAATACTGTTAACAAATATCTTTCTGCTTTCATCCGCACATAATTTGGATATTGGATTGAATAGCTCCCAATTTAGTTATCTGATAGATTCTTCAGCTCTCTACGATATGCAAGGAATATATATTATCATATTTTATATACTTGACGGACATTGGATTAGTAACTCAAGACAAGCATGGCGAAAACTTCTACACCAAGTGTCAGCGACAGAGAAAAAGGGAATGAACTACACTATAAATTCATACTATACGAGACTATGATACACCCTATTTGGAGATATGGCAAGAAACTGCAGAGCTCTAAGACATCTCATGGGAAGATGTTCGTTTGAAAGAGAGACTTGAATCCTATTAAGGGCACAACACACAGCACTTCAAGCTAACAGAACATTAAACATGACAACCATAAAAGCCATTTCTAGATATTTTCAGTGGATTATTCAGAAACAGTCTACTCTGACCGAAAAGGGCAACTCTCATTCAAAAGGTTTAACTTTAATTCTTATGAATAATAAACACACTGATAATCTGATCGAAATATATGTTCTCTCATATTATATAACATATAATTATTGCTATTAACTGGTAGGCCTTTAAAGCTGAGTTGATTATGTTCAATACCACGGGAAGGCTTTAACAAAATCTACTTATCCTGCAGTTGGGGGTATAATCTGCCGTCGGACCCAATTGGCTTTCCTTTCTGTTTTATAACAAACACACTTAATTAATTTTATTTAACATGTCCCAGACTGATATGTGGCAACAAATTCATATTTCCCGTATTAAATGTACTTTTTGTTGCTGGATTCTGAAAACTTTGCACAGAATAATAGCCAACAGTCGCCTCTGGCTGTGGCCGAGGTCGGCTGTTGTCTGTTGGCCGCTGGCTGTTGGCCACATGTGTGTCCACAATATGCATGCGACGCGTATCGCTGCGACGGCGAAAGTAAACAAAGTGTCTGTCCGGCCCGGACAGTCGGCCACTGCTACGCTGATTAAATGGATATACAATGTCTATCCAACCGCTAGGCAAACAAAAGTCTGTCTGCTCCAACTCCAGCTCCAGCTCGAGCTGCAGCGCCAGCTACTGGTTGTGGCAACAAGAACCACAGCACGCAGCATCGAACGCATCGTTGTTTGTATAAATTATAAATTACGAGCAGGACGCATTATCCCAGGTTTTATTGAGCCTAGCCAGACGAGCACTGCCACATGAAATTTCAATTAAAATAAAAATTTATGTCTTCTCTGGCGGCTGTCTTGTCACGAACAAGCTATAATTAAAGCCATATGTTAGTTATGATGCGAGAAGGTCTATAACGTTGTTCAAATGAAACACCATTTATCTTGCAGGCGGCTTCATGGGGGACATTGCACTGCCTGACGGAGGTCCTGTGGTGGCGCACACTCCAATCGACGACGAGGAGATGGAGATGGAGTCGGTGGAGAAACTTCAGCCGAACGGGCCGACTGAGCACATGTCAGCGGATGCACCGGAGCCCACCAAATACAATGCGACCTTTCAACTGGACCTAGAAAAACTAAAGCAGGAAGTCTACAACGAGGGCCTGCAGGTCGAGGAGGAGGGCCTGACGGACATCATACGTAAAAAGACGAAGCTGCCCAGCGTGGGCGCAGTTAGCCACACAACAGGACAGCCGCTGACCAAAGCCAGTGGCATTAGCAACAATGATGTCAGCCCGGTAAGTTGGACTTTGCCTGTGGCCTAAGCGGATTTCCGACCACCACTATATTTTTATCTTGCGTCGCAGAACAACGCCAACGAGCCGTTAAAGCCCAGCGCCGAGACCCTCTCGGACATTGCGCATCCGCCCAGCTACAAGAATGAGGTGCTGACCCAGCCAGAGCGCCAGGTAGTCCAGCAGCGACATCGGACTGCATCTAATGCGGAGTTGAGTCTCGCACCTGCATTGCTGCAGCTCAACAAATCACAGGCGCTGCACCGCAATGTGGATGCACGGAAAATACAATCGAACAATAAGGACATCGAGGACGATTCGGGCAATAACTTTGTCGCAGAGCGGCGCCAGCATATTGTGCCCACGTCACTGCCCACGCAACGATCCACAATGCCCAATGTGTACAGCAATGCCGGAGGCAACGGGGTCCACTTGGACGACGACGTGGACTTCTTGCATGCTCAGGGCATAGTGCGAAGGCGGCACAGGCGCGGCCCCAAGCACCGGTGAGTTACCTAGAGTCGAGTATCCAGGACTCTGCCATAATTGTCTCCACACGCACACAGGAGCAACAGTCAATGGGCGGATTACGTAAGCAAAGTGGAGCGACTGCGTGAGGAGCTGAATCAGCCCCAGGGTCATCATTCACACCAGCGCCAACACCACCACCACCAGAAGAAGCAGAAGCACCGCCAGCACCGTCGAGGTCGAGGTCGCGGTCGAGGCCGCAGCACGCCGTCGCCTCTAAATGTTTCCTCAACGCAAGCGCAGGCGCAGGCTGATAATGGGCAGCGACGCGAGAATATAAATGGCCGTAATATTGAGCTGGCAGAGCTGACTCAAGTGTCAGATACAGAGTAAGTTCACAGTTACCACTCCACAGCTGCAGCCGCAAGCACCACATCCGCTTCCGGTGCCATTTCCTGGCTGCCGTAAATTACTGGCCATTCAATTCAGAGGTTTGGTCCATAAACTTTACACACACACAGCAGTTATTTTATAGTCACACACCCCCACACTCCAGCACCAACCACACACTTCATCAGAATAAAAGTGGTTGGCGTTGAGAGTTATGAATTTTAATAGAAATCCGCGCGCCAAAAGTTTCAGCAAACATTTTTGGATAACTGTCGGCAATTAAAATTACACATTCGCCATGCACGGCTAACTTTTATTTGAAACGTCCGCAATTGCTGCGCAAATATTTTAATATGACCACAACTCATTCTGTCTTGGCCCTTTGCCCCTTGCCCCTTCGTCCCTTTCGCCTTGCATAGGAACCTACAGCGGTCGGAGCATCGTAGTCGCGTGGCGCGTGCCGTAACCGCCAAAAAAGAGCGCATCTGGGATTATGGCGTCATCCCCTACGAGATCGACGGCAACTTCAGCGGTCTCCACAAAGCCCTCTTCAAGCAGGCCATGCGCCACTGGGAGAACTCCACCTGCATCAAGTTTGTGGAGCGCGATGCGGAAATCCATCCCAATTACATTGTATTCACCATACGCAGCTGCGGGTAAGGTTCCTTACAATCTAAGCATAGAGCACTTATCAATATATATATATATATATATATATATATATATATACATATATATATATATATATATATATATATATATATATATATATATATATATATACTTTTTTAACTGAAAAGTATTACTTATACACATATATTTAAGGGTTTCTATCTTTTGAGATATTTAGATTTCTTTATTCCTTTTGTCACAACAGATGCTGTTCGTTTGTGGGCAAGCGCGGGAATGGGCCACAGGCTATTTCGATTGGCCGAAACTGCGACAAGTTTGGCATTGTGGTGCATGAGCTGGGTCACGTGGTGGGCTTTTGGCACGAGCACACGCGTCCGGACCGTGAGAAGCACGTGGTAATAGAGCACAACAACATAATGAAGGGGCAGGACTACAATTTTAATATGCTCTCTGTGGACGAGGTTAATTCGCTGGGCATGGCCTACGACTATGATTCGATAATGCACTATGCACGCAACACCTTCTCCAAGGGCACCTATCTGGATACAATATTACCAATTGAGGTGAAGGGCCGAAAGCGGCCGGAGATTGGTCAGCGCTTGCGGCTCAGCCAGGGCGACATTGCCCAGGCCAATCTGCTCTACAAGTGCCCCAAGTGCGGTCGAACATTCCAGGAGAGCACGGGCCTGTTTGCCAGTCCCGTATTCTATACGGCAGGTGCCGTTAGCAACGAGACCGAGCACTGCGAGTGGCGAATAACGGCAACCCATGGCGAACGAGTGGTGCTGAGACTCGAGGACATGGTAGGAGAAAAGGACGAAAGTTCTGATAGTGGTTTCTGATTCATATATATCATTCTATTAGAACATTTTCAAGTCGAACAATTGCGAGACTGACTATCTGGAAGTGCGCGATGGCTACTACTTCAAGTCGCCGCTAATTGGACGCTTTTGCGGCAAGGTTGCCAACGATGTGATCACCACCCAATCCAGTCGCATGCTTCTGACCTATGTGAACACCCATCGAGCTGACGGCTATCGCGGCTTCAAAGCAGAATTCGATGGTAAGCAACTGAGAGAGAGAGAGAGCTAAAGCAAATAAATGACAAACTGGTGACATTATTACTGACTAGTTGTATGCGGAGGCGAGTTGTCCGTGGATGACTCGGAGGGTCGCTTGGAGTCGCCCAACTATCCACTTGACTATCTGCCCAACAAGGAGTGCGTGTGGAAGATTTCGGTGCCAAAGGGCTTTCAAGTGGCGCTGAAATTCCAGTCGTTTGAGGTCGAAAACCATGATAGCTGCGTCTATGACTATGTCGAAGTGCGAGACGGACCCGCTCAGGATGCGCCGCTAATTGGCGTTTTCTGTGGCTACAAGCCGCCACCGAACATGAAGTGAGTGCCGACAAGTGCCAGTGCCCCACCCACGGCTGGTCACATCAACAACCACATTCACATCCACATTCCTATCGTCGCACATCCACTCAAACCAACTCTGCTTTGTTCATCGTCACTCATTCAGGTCAAGTGGCAATTCGATGTACGTGAAATTTGTGTCGGACACATCGGTGCAGAAAGCGGGCTTCTCGGCCGTATTCATGAAGGAGGTTGACGAGTGCGAGACGCAAAATCACGGCTGCGAGCACGAGTGCATCAACACGCTTGGCGGATACGAGTGCAGTTGCCATATTGGCTACGAACTGCACAGCGACAAGAAGCACTGCGAGGGTAAGTAGCTGCCGTTATTGTCGTTGCTTTGGTCATCTTGTTGTGGGGTGCTGCGCCCGCATCCGGCACATTAGGCGCGTTTATCGGCTGTTGTGCTAATGACCTTATCAACGTGTACGCTATCAATTTAGATGCCTGCGGAGGTGTCATCGAGTATCCGAACGGCACAATTACCTCGCCCTCCTACCCGGAAACGTACCCCATGCTGAAGGAGTGCATTTGGGAGATTGTTGCGCCGGCCAAACATAAAATTTCGCTTAACTTTACGCATTTCGACCTGGAGGGCACCGCGCATCAGCAGTCCGACTGCGGTTACGACTCGGTGACCATTTATTCCAAACTCACCGAGAATCGCCTAAAGCGCATTGGCACCTACTGCGGCAGTGCGATTCCACCCACAGCCACCTCGGACAGCAATGCGCTGCGCGTCGAATTCCATTCGGACAAGTCGATACAGCGCACGGGCTTCGCAGCCGTATTTTTCACGGACATCGACGAGTGTGCGGTGAACAACGGTGGCTGCCAGCACGAGTGCCGGAACACCATCGGATCATACCTCTGCTTCTGCCATAACGGCTATTCGTTGCACGAGAACGGCCACGACTGCAAGGAGGGCGAGTGCAAGAACGAGATATCGGGCTCATTTGGCACCATCTACAGCCCCAACTATCCGGATAACTACCCGCCCAATGCTGATTGTGTCTGGCACTTCTCCACTACGCCGGGACACCGCATCAAGCTCATATTTAATGAGTTTAATGTCGAATCGCACCAGGTGACCTATGCCTTGTTTCATTCGCCGGAAGAACTTCTGAGTATTTCTTTTTGCATTTCTAGGAATGCGCCTACGACAATGTGGCTATCTACGATGGGGAGTCGGAACTCAGCTCCCTGCTAGGACGTTTCTGTGGCGAGAAGATTCCTTATCCCATATCGTCCACTACCAACCAGCTGTACATGGTACTGAAAACGGATAAGAACAAGCAGATGAATGGATTCATGGCCATGCACTCGACATGTAAGCATTCGATCGAGTCCTGCAGCGTGAATAAACCAAACTAATCTCTTTGATCTCGTCGCAGCCTGCGGAGGCTATCTGCGCGCCACGAACCAGATCCAGCAGTTCTACTCCCATGCGCGATTCAGCAACCAGGACTACGACGACAACATGGACTGCGAGTGGACCATTCAAGCGCCAGCCAACCGCAATGTGCAGCTGATCTTCCTCACGTTCGACATCGAGAGCAGCGAGAACTGCACCTATGACTACGTGCAGGTGTTCTCCGGCATGGAGGACACCAGCGGACCCATGTATGGCCAGTACTGTGGCAATATGGTAAGTCGAAACTCACCTGCTGGTCTGTAGCCTTTATTTATGGCTTTATTGCTGTTATCTCCGCCTGTGCATTACAGCTGCCCCAAGACATCATCTCGATGACTGACTCACTGCTGGTGCGCTTCAAAACTGACAGCTCGGTGCCCATGAAGGGCTTCTCGGCGTCGTATGTGGCCGTCGACCCATTCAAGAACAGCGACGAGGACATGGAGAGCTCGTACAGCTCCGAGATGGCCACACCCTTTCCTGGCTCACTCAAAAGCATATACAAGGAGGACACCGACGAGACGGACGACTATATTGACTTAAGTGAGAACCAGCTGGTGAATACTCTATATCGTGGACGCCACATCTTACCCATCAGCTATTCATCGTGGACGAACTAATGAAGATTGGACTCGCTGGACACTCTGTAAACGCACGAAAATCATGACAATATATTAAAACGGAATTTATTTAACTATTTAGGCATATCGTCGCGTACATATAGCAACCCTTTGCTCTCTTAACATATAATTGTAGACTTCGTTTTGACCATAATCAAATATTAAGTATACATAGATATTCAGAAGGAATCTTTAGGCTATAGCACGTCAAGCATATCGCTGAAAACACTCGTTAGACTTACGAAATGATTTGATCGGTTCTCAGATGGGCCGACACCCAATATCGGAGGATTTGTGAGACATTCATAGACATAAACTAATCAGTTGCCATATAAAACTATATATTTATTCATGTCTTCTATAGAACTAGAGAACTTCCTTAGCGCTACTCTTACAGCGGTACATCCATCTATATATATGTATATTGTATGTGTGGTATCTATTCTAGTGTAAAACAAATCTAAGCTCAATGTGCAATCTTTTGTAATCTATTTTAATTTCTTATTTTTCTTTTATTTTGTTTTTTGTTTTCTGTTACTTGGAAGTTCCTGTTACTCTTGCTATGGTATGAGATTTTCGAGTAATACCACGACAAAGCTTTTTCTGGGCAATACTTTCTATTCCTAGTGCATTTTCGATACTTCAATATAGCCTAAGCGCAACATATGATACGTAACGCGATCGAAATATGTGTCTGTATAGTATAGTATGTTTCAATTATGAATCTTTGCATCAGCTTAATACGTAATTAAATATATTACCTAATAATTAGTATGTTTAAAACAGTAAAATCCCGAACCAACAACGGCATTTTGTGTACTTAGTTAATGAGGGGTTCGGCTCGTTGTTGTGACCCTTGCGAATCTGTCGTCGGGTCATAATCAATAGCATTTGGGAAATATTTGTTCATTTGGTGGATTTATGATGTGTTATTAATGACCTGCCCTAAAATGCCGGCGACAACACCTGATCCCGACTGCCAGCGGTACGCTGAGAGGATAGCCCGAAAGAGCGCGAGCTGCGCGCGCTTAGCTCAATCCCCAGGTAGACAGGTAGAAGACAATGTCAAGGTACAGGAATACCCAAATCAAGACCATTGAATGCGAACAATCAGCAGGCAGAGCAGACAATGGGCGGCTTTGAAATGCCAATGAGGAGCTGAGCTCGAGCTCAGTGCCAGTCGCGTTCCAGAACCGAATTCTCTTCGAGGCTTAATCGTGTGCCTTGTTCGTATTGTTGTTGTCGATGGCGACAGATCAGGTTGCGATGCGTTGCGTGTTGCCTGATATCTCGATCTCTTCGCACTCGACAGTTTCTGTCCCTCTTTTCCCTTCGTTAATCTCTTATACCTGTGCTACGCGAACCCTTACGAATTTCAGGGCCCAATATAATTCGGCAATCGCTGCATTCGGGAATTCAGTTATAACTCTCAACTGGACCCGCACGGTCGTGTCATTCTCTTCAAGAACAAACAAACCCATGCGAACCGAAGCATGCTATTGAAAGTGAAATTGTTGTATTTGTTCGCGGGATCATTGGCATTCGCATTCCACTTCGACACGGCACATGGCAAGCGATGGCCGCGCTCACCACTGGAGGACGATTGCGACTTTGATTTCAAGGAGCAGCCCGAGGACTTCTACAGCTTGGTAAGTACATTGCCAGATGACAAGCTTTAAAAGACTCTAACAGCATCTGTCGCTGCAGGCAACTGTGCACGAGAAGCAAGCAAATACACCTAAGGAGACTGGAGCACTGGGGCTCAGAGCTCAGCCGCAAAATACCAAACGAGAATATGCAAAGCGGCTTTCACTTCGGTAAGTTTCAGAAGCATTGAGTTGCAGGTGAGGCACGAGCATCCACAATGTGCGAAAATTAGCCAACAGCTTCAAGCGGCGGCACAATGTGAAGAGCTACTCCAGTGGCGGGCAGGAAACAATGGAAATAAATTGACGAAAATACATGAATCTGACATTCTCACTCTGTCCTCGGCAGGAAGCAGCTTCGACGACATAGCTCAGCACAGGAATCTGCGCGGACTCATGCTGAGCCGCCGCTGCTCTGGACTGATGAGTCGACTGATTTGCTGCAACCCAGTCCACGGATGCGACGGGGCGTCACTGTGCGCAAGGAGCGCACATGGGACTATGGGGTAATCCCATATGAGATAGATGCCATCTTCAGCGGTGCTCATAAGGCGCTCTTCAAGCAGGCGATGCGCTACTGGGAGAACTTCACGTGCATCAAGTTCGTGGAGCGCGATGCTAAGCTGCACACCAACTACATTTATTTCACCATTAAGAGTTGCGGGTGAGTCTGCAGTGCCCTTGAGTCCCATGAGACAAAATACTCAACTTGGTCTTTCAAATTCAGCTGCTGTTCGTTTCTGGGCAAGAATGGCAGTGGGCGGCAGCCCATCTCCATTGGGCGCAACTGTGAAAAGTTTGGCATTATCATCCACGAGCTGGGCCACACGATTGGGTTTCATCATGAGCACGCTCGCGGGGATCGGGACAAGCACATCATCATCAACAAGGCAAACATAATGCGCGGTCAAGCCTACAACTTCGACGTATTGTCGCCGGAGGAGTTCGACGAGCCGCTCCTGCCGTACGACTACAACTCCATCATGCACTATGCGAAGAACTCCTTCTCGAGAAGTCCATACCTGGACACAATCGCACCTATTGGCTTGCCGCAAGGCGCCCACATCGAGCTGGGCCAGCGACGTCGCCTCAGCCGCGGCGACATCCTGCAGGCCAACCTCCTATACAAGTGCGCCGCCTGTGGGCGCACTTTCCAGCAGAACACCGGACAGATTGTCTCTCCTCACTATGTCTACACGGATAATGGTTTGCTCAGCGAGTACGAGGGCAGCGGCGACGATGTGGGCAAGGGCAGCCTAGATACCGGCCACAGTAGTTGCGAGTGGCGCATAACGGCCACCAATGGCGAGAGAATCATTTTGCATCTGCAGGATCTGCAGCTGCTCTCCTCGGAGAACTGCACGAAAGACTACTTGGAGGTCCGCGATGGCTACTGGCACCGATCCCCGCTCGTTCGTCGCCTCTGCGGCAATTCCAGCGGCGAGGTAATCACCACCGACACAAGTCGCATGCTGATTAACTACGTCAATCGCAATGCTGCTCTGGGCTACAGGGGATTCAAGGCTCGATTCGAAGGTGAGTACGAAGCACCACCAACCACCACCCACGAGAACATATTGCTCACCACTTAACTTGCAGTGGTTTGCGGCGGAGATATCCACTTGAGCAAAGTCCAGTCCATAGACTCGCCCAACTATCCGCTGGAGTATATGCCAAGCAAGGAGTGCATTTGGCGTATCAAAGTTCCGCCCAACCACCAGGTGGCACTCAGGTTTCAGTCCTTCGAGCTGGAGAAACACGACGGCTGTATCTACGACTACATTGAAATACGCGATGGCAGTGGAAGCGACTCGAAGCTGATCGGACGCTTCTGTGGCGACAGGATGCCACCCAACATCAAGTGAGTCATATCAATCATATATAGTCCTCCTAACCCGACATGGATTCATTACTTATATCTCACCTAGGACCCACAGCAATCAGATGTACATCAAGTTCGTGTCGGACGGCTCCGTCCAAAAGCTGGGCTTCTCTGCTGCACTGATGCTGGACGTGGACGAGTGCAAGTTCATGCAGCACGGATGCCAGCACATATGCATTAATACCCTGGGCAGCTACCAGTGCGGCTGTCATGCGGGCTACGAGCTCCAGGCGAACGGCAAGTCCTGCGAAGGTTAGTTTGTTATACTTGGAATATATTCTTTTTTCTTATCTGCCCTCACCTAGTGAGCATCTCATATATCTTCTCATCTCTTTCGTTCTTTTCTTCTTTGCAGATGCATGTGGAGGGATTGTCAATGCCACAGTATCCAATGGAACCATCTATTCGCCTTCTTATCCCGACTTGTATCCCAATGCCAAGAAGTGTGTGTGGGAGCTGGTGACCTCAGTGCATCACTCGGTGTTCCTCAACTTCACGCACTTCGATCTAGAGGGCACCAAGCTGCAGTACACCAAATGCAGCTATGACTACCTCATCATCTACTCAAAGATGCGCGACAACCGACTCAAGAAGATCGGCATCTTTTGCGGCAACGAACTGCCGCCCATAGTCAACTCGGAGCAGAATATTCTGCGGGTCGAGTTCCACTCGGATCGCACTATACAGCGAAGCGGGTTTGCGGCCCAGTTCATACTAGGTGAGTGGATCGAGCTTATTTAAAAGATTTGGGTTGCAATGGCTCCTCCTCCTCCTCATGCTTCACAGATGCGGACGAGTGCGCGGTGAACAACGGCGGCTGCCAGCACAGATGCCGGAACACCTTTGGCGGGTATCAGTGCAGTTGCAGGAATGGCTATACCCTGCACAAGAACGAGCACAACTGCACGGAGACCAAGTGCAAGTTCGAGATCAGCTCGTCCTACGGCGTGCTGCACAGTCCCAACTACCCGAACGACTATGCGCGCAACATTTATTGCTACTGGCACTTCCAGACGGTGCTCGGTCACCGCATTCAGCTAACGTTCCACGAGTTCGACGTGGAGAGTCACCAGGAGTGCATATACGACTACGTGGCCATTTATGATGGCCGCTCCGAGAACAGCTCCACGCTGGGCATCTATTGCGGCGGTCGGGAGCCCTACGCTGTGATAGCGTCCAGCAACGAGTTGTTTATGGTGCTCAAGACGGACGCCGGCCTGCAGCGCAAAGGTTTCGAAGCAACTTTCGTCTCCGAGTGCGGCGGCTACTTGCGGGCCACGAACCACTCGCAGATCTTCTACTCGCATCCACGATACGGCAGCCGCTCATATAAGCCCAACATGTACTGCGACTGGCGTATTGAGGCCGACCCGGACAGCAGCGTGAAAATCAAGTTTCTCCACTTCGAAGTCGAGTTCTCGGAGCGCTGCGACTACGATTTCCTAGAAGTCACCGAAGAGGGCAACGCGATGAATACCATTCATGGCCGTTTCTGCGGCAAACGAAAGCCCCCAATTATTATTTCGAACTCAGACACGCTATTAATAAAGTTTCAAACGGACGAGAGCAACGCTCTGCGAGGATTCGCTATATCCTTCGTGGCCGTCGAGCCACCAGATGACGACGGAGGCGAAGACTTTGATGCGGTAACGCCATTTCCCGGCTATCTTAAGAATATGTACGCTGAAACAGCACTGGGCGAAGAGCAACCGGGACACATTTTACCGCCCAGCAGACTAATATAAATTAAGTTTTATTGTGTTGTAAATAAACTTGTAAATAAAAATGAAACAAAAACGAAGACAAGAGTTTTGAATTCGGCGCTAACTTTAAAATTTGCCATTCACGTTGAATTAACATTTATCGAAATTTTCAGAAACATGTGCTAAATAATACCAAAAACGCCTCCACTCGAAAAGCAACTCTAGCAAGCTGTTTTCAAAATGGCAACGGCGTCGACGGCGCTTCATTTCGACTAGAAATTTTGATAGTTGATTCTTATTCTACTAATGTTTCAACTATTTTGTTTTGCTGTTACGCTTTGTTTATATCTTCGAGTGTGTGTACTGTGTTTATTGTGTCCTTATTACTTGTAAAAATCGTTGAAGCATTACTACTATTACCAAGATGAGTGCATTCGAGGTAAATTCGCATACAATACAAAGGAGACCCAATATAACTTGTGTATATACATATTTATATATGTACATATTTAGGTAACTGTAACTCCGTCCCGTCTAAAGCAAAAGAAATTCGCCGAGATTCGCCAGCCGGTCGATGTGGTGATGGCGCCATTTTCGGCAAAGGCGATTGTGCAATTCGAGGATGTGCCCATTACCAAGACCGCCAAGCGCATTCTGCGCGTCATTAATCCTAGCGATGGGGACATTGAGGTTAGTTAGAAGCAGACACAGAAGCTAGATATAGATCAGCGGCCGTCAGTCGTCGGCCTGGCAACTTGGCCGGGCCCGTTTATTTGATCAATGGCTACTAACCCAATTCGTTTATAGGTCAAAGTAACCAAGGCCATCAAAGACGAGCACAATGTCAAGCTCGAATGGACAGTCGCTAATGTGCCTGCAGAGGATGAAGTGTCCATGGAACTGGTTTGGATTCCACAGATGGAAATCGCGTGCAAGGAGACGCTGCAATTGATAGATAACCGCAACTTTCGCAAAGATGTCATGATTATACTGAAATCCAGAAGCCTGCAGCCGGCAAGGGTAAGTAGCAGCGGTAGTCGCGTTAAAATCTCTATTCATCCCTTATAATACATGCTCCCTCCTTTCTACCTGAAGACGACACGCAAATTTCCGACTGTTGGCAAGACGCTGCAGCTGAAGTCGCCGACTGGCAACAGCAAATCGCACAAAACGGTCAATGCATCAGTGAATCAAAAGAAACGCATGTCCAGTGCGTCAGCGAACCCAACGGCAACAGCAACTGGGAGGAAGCATTGGGCTAACGTGCCCACAACACGAGCGAAACGAGTTGCGTCTGAAACTAAAGCGCCGCTAGGCGATCGTAATGTATTTGAGGCTGCGCCTCCTAACTACAACAGAACAGAAATGAAAGCGTACATATCGCCACAGGGTCGCAGCAGCAAGGAAAACGTCAGTCCTCTGACACCGGGTAATCTGTTCAGCTTAATTGATAACATGCAATTTACTCCGCTGGCCGACAATGCCACTGGAGCTCTCTTGCCAGATACTTTGGCCTGGCCAACTCCAAAACTGAATGTAGATGGATCTCATATGCACAATGAGCTGCGGCCACGTCGCCTTGGGTCAGCGCTAGAAGAGGAACACAATGCTATCGAGGGAGGCCAAATTATTGTGAACAAAACATTCGATATAAAGCTTTCCGAGACATTAAACATTTCAGTGGACACTTTGGACTGCTCACCCAGAAACCAGATAATGCAAACGCCAACGCTTGTTCTGAACAAGACCACAACTATAGTGCAGGCAACACATCCGCGTGCGCTGGCCTGTATACGCGAGGAGGGCTCCAGCCCTCCGAAGCTAGAGCCAGAATCTTCACCCCCAAAGGGCAAAGTGAACGATCTTAAGCGGGATGTGAACCTTATTGGCTCGCCGCTACGCAAATACTCGGAGTCCATGAGTAACCTCTCGCTGTTGTCGCCGCAATCGAAATTCGCCATCCAGGGCTCCATGCCGAACTTGAATGAAATACAAAAGATTTCCTCCATTGCCCAGAATCGGTACTATCAACAACAGCAGCATCCGTCGTCACAGCAGGCGCCCAAGCAGTTTGTGAATCCGTCCCTCGATAGCTCCTGCAGCAGTGAGACCAGCGCAGTGTCCCAGCCTGATGTGCTCTTCAATCAATGCGAGATTTTGGCCCAGTCCAGTCGCTTTAATCTGCACGAAGTGGGTCGCCTGACACGCAAGGCTAGTCCTGTCATCGTGCACGATAAGGAGGCGAAACAGATCAACGGAGCCATTATTGGGTACAAGCGACGGTGCCATGAGCTGAGCTTCTCAGATGCACCCAGCAACGAGTCACTTCATCGCAATGAGACGCTGGCCATATCGCCGCCCAAACGGCAGCGATTTGAGGGCGGCATGACACCTGCCAATGCCTCGGCGAGAGGCAAACAGCTGTGGTCCCAGAAAAAGCCGAAGAAGCCGAAATTGGCACAAACGATGTCGTTGATGAAGAACCCCACCACGCCGAGCAAAAAGCGAGATCAAGTTACAGTCAAACTTTACAATTCAGACCTCTATATGCAAACATACCTCAATCCGGATCCATTTGCTGCAACCACGACTATTGATCCGTTTCTGGCTTCGACCATGTACTTGGACGCGCAGGCTGTGGAGCGACACCAGGCTGACTTTATAAAATGGCTGAATGCTTTAGTGAGCATACCCGCTGATCTAGATGCGGATACCAACAGCAAAATTGACGTAGGGAAGCTGTTCAATGAGGTCCGCAACAAGGACCTGTCTCTGGCACCCACTAAGGAGGAGCAGTCCATGAACTATTTGACCAAGTCTCGCCTGGAGTCGCTTCGTCGCGCCGCTGTCGAATTGTTCTTCAGTGAAGAGATGCGCCTGCCGTGCTCCAAGGTGGCTGTCTACGTGCAGAAGCAGGCACTGCGCATACGCAGCGATCGAAACCTGCATCTCGATATGGTTATGCAGCGCACCATATTGGAGCTGCTACTGTGCTTCAATCCCCTCTGGCTGCGTCTCGGACTCGAAGTGGTCTTTGGTGAGCAGCTGCATCTTCAATCAAATCGTGATATCGTAGGACTGACTTCTTTCATCTTAAACCGCCTGTTTCGCAACAAATGCGAGGAGCAGAAGTACAGCAAAGCATACACGCTGACCGAAGAGTACGCGGAGACCATCAAGAAGCACACGCTGCAGAAAATATTGTTCCTCCTGCTGTTCCTCGATCTAGCCAAACAGCGGCGCATTATCAAGCACAATCCCTGCCTCTTCGTCAAGAAGTCGCCCCACAAGGAGACAAAGGACATTCTGCTGCGGTTCTCCTCAGAGCTGCTGGCCAATATTGGGGATATAACGCGCGAGCTGCGCCGGATGGGCTACGTACTCAAGCACAAGCAGACTTTCCTCGACGAGTTCAACTATGCCTTCAGCAACCTGGCTGTAGATTTACGCGACGGTGTTCGGCTCACGCGCGTCATGGAGGTTATTCTGCTGCGTGACGATCTCACCCAGCAACTGCGTGTTCCAGCTATCTCAAGGCTGCAGCGCATTTTCAACGTGAAGCTTGCCTTGGGCGCATTGCGAGACGCTGACTTTCAGCTGACCGGCGACATCAGTGCAGCCGACATAGTAGACGGATATCGAGAGAAGACGCTCTCCCTGCTCTGGCAGCTCTGCTACAAGTTTCGCTCGCCCAAGTTCCATGCTGCCGCCCGAGTCGTGCAGTCATGGTGGCGCCGTCGCTGGCTAAAAGTCATTATTCGGCGTCGCATTCGCGAACGTGCCGCCGTTCGCATACAGACCGCTTTCCGTTCCTATCAGGCTCGCAAGTATGCCAAGCTCTATAGGGAGAAGCGTCTGCGCGCCGTCATCGTCCTTCAGAAGTATACGCGACGATATCTCGCGCAGAAGCGTTGCGCTCAGTTGCATCAGAGCATTGTCGTCATTCAACTCTGGTGGCGTGCCAATTGTCAGGCCCGTCAATGTCGCAAGGAGTTCCTTCGGCTGCGTGAATCTACGATATTTCTGCAGCGCAAGTGGCGCCTTCGCATGTTCTGCAAAAAGCTGCTAGCTACTGCCAGAGCTGCGCGTCGGCAACTTGAGCAAAAGCGCTATGCGGCCGCTTCCTGCATAGCTATGGGCTGGCGCTCCTATCGCTTGGCCAAGGAACAGCGCAAGATCTACATTCGCCAACGCGAACTCATTGTCTTCGTGCAGAGGACCGTGCGGAGCAAGTGGCTAACGCGGGAGCATCGAAAGCATTTCCAGTTGCTGCGGAGCTCAACACTGGTTATTCAGAGACGCTATCGAGCTCGCTTAGAGATGCTTGAAGCACGGCGCTGCTACTTAGCTAAGCGTCGCAGCGCCATAGTTGTGCAACGCTGCTGGAGAGCAACGCTGGAGGTGAGAGCGCAGGTTGCCCACTATCAGAAGCTCAAGGCTTCCACCATATTGATACAGCGCAGGTATCGCGAGCTCGCCCAGATGCGTCAGCTGCGCAGTGGCTTTGTGCGACTGAGAAATGCGGCTATTGTACTGCAGAGATGTTGGCGCAGTCGGCAAGCAATGCGGACGCAACGGGACCAATATCAGCATCTGTGCCGCATGACGATACTGATGCAGCGCCGCTTCCATGCATACAAAGCAATGCGCCTTCAGCGTGCCAGGTATCGTGGTACCAAGGCTGCTGTCGGCTGCTTGCAGATGCATTGGCGCAATTATTTGCTTAGGAAGAGTCAGCGCCAAGCGTACATAGATCTACGTGAAGCAGCCATATCCATCCAGAGATGGTTCAGAGGGTGCCTGGCCGTGCAGTCTGCTCGCAGGGAGTTTCAGCGACAAAGGGCTGCAGTCAGTCTCATTCAGCTCTGGTGGCGAAGCCTGCAAGCAATGCGCATGACAAAGATGCAATATCAGAAGCTACGTTCAGCTGCAGTATTGATTCAGCTTAAGCTCCGCGCCACGCTGACCATGCGCCAAGAACGTGCCAAATTCCTAAAGCTTCGCAAAATCGCGATCCATTTACAGCAAAAGTTCCGGGGAAAGCGCATGATGATAGAGCAGCAGGCGCATTTACAAATCATGAAGCGTTCGACTTTGGACTTCCAGTCACATGCTCGTGGCTATCTAGCTCGTAAACGCTTCCAGGCCCTGATGACTCCCGAGATGATGGAGTACCTCAGCCAGAAGCGGGCTGCCAAAGTCATTCAGCGCTACTGGCGAGGCTACCGCACGCGCAAGCACCAGCGGCACGCTAGACTTCAGGCCATACGTCGGCGTCTGTTGCAGCTTCGCCAGGAGGCGACCGCTTTCAATTCGGTGCGTGCCAAAGTACAGGACTCTGTACGTATACTACGTGGTCGGTTCATCGCCTCGGATGCTCTAGCCGTACTCAACCAGCTAGGTTAGTAATTAAAATTTAGCTTTTACTAGTCCCAAATATTCAAAATTTAAATCTGATTGCAGATCGCCTCTCCCGCACTGTGCCCCACCTGCTTATGTGTTGCTCCGAGTTCATGTCCACCTTCTGTTATGGCATCATGGCGCAGGCTATTCGCTCGGAAGTGGACAAGCAGTTGATTGAGCGATGCAGTCGCATCATTCTCAATCTGGCACGCTACAACAGCACCACGGTTAACACCTTCCAGGAGGGAGGCCTTGTCACCGTTGCCCAAATGCTAATGCGCTGGTGCGACAAGGACAGCGAAATATTTAACACTCTGTGCACGTTGATATGGGTATTTGCGCACTGCCCCAAGAAGCGAAGGGTTAATTACAAGCTCTTGTCTAATCTGTTCGCTCTTGTCTAATGTCATATTTGATATTTCAGATAATACACGATTTCATGACCAACACGGAGGCGATTTACATGGTGCGTGAGACAAAGAAACTCGTTGCCCGCAAGGAGAAGATGAAGCAAAATGTGCGAAAGTCAATGGCTCCTGTCAGTGGCTTCGGTCGTCACGGACAGCAGATGCCCAATTTCTCGCCGCGTGCTCTGCCCAGTCTGGAACCAGATTTCGGCATAATACGGGCTCGGCCCTATACGTTTATATCATCAGTGTTTGCCTTCGACACGATTCTTACCAAGCTTCATATTGATTTAATTTAAGAGCAGGTTGGTTGAGCAGGCGCGAGAGCTCGTCTTAAATCAATAACTCAGTGTTATATATGTAGACTGTTCTTATCATGTTTGTATTCTACGTATTAAGTTATGTTTTGTAAATGTTAAAATAAATTAATAAACGATACGTTTTTATATACCATATATAATCCGGACAATCGACATGAATGATTTATTTTTTGCACGACTTTGCAGTGCTAAGTTTCATGTTTATTTGGATAAAGTTCACAAAACAATTAAATATATTTAAATATAAATAATAACTGTTTCAATAATTTATTAATTACATCAATTTGCCATATACACATATTTCGATATATATTTAACATATATGTACTTGGTAAATATATTTTTTGGTTTACGCGATTCGGTTACAACGAATGATCCTGTTCGGTGTGGGGAGACAGAGTGCCCCAGATACGTGACATATACATATATATATATATATATATATATATATATATATATATATATATATATATATATATATATATATATATATATATATATATATATATATATATATATATATATATATATATATATATATATATATATATATATATATATATATATATATATATAAAATATTTATTTAAGTTTGATTAGATCGAATAAATATGTATAATCGAATATATATATATATATATTCTTTGTATGTCTGTTCATATTTCAATTTCCCACGCCATTCTGGATTCTTTTTGTTTTCTCTCGTGTTTTGTTTATAAATATATTTAATTTTTTTTTTTTAATTTTTTGTTGCATTTTTCTATCGTAAAATTAAGATTAAAATGTTGCTGTAGCTTAACGCATCAATTGAGAAAACTAAATTCAAATTTAAGCATTTCATTATTTATTTATGTGAAAGGAGCGGAGTCTACGCAAAGTTCTCAGTTTTAGATTAGTTTCTGAATGTTAAATAAGTGCGACTCTTGTTCAAGTCTGAGCCACTCAATAGCTGCATATATAATAATTCAAATGTTATATTTGTGGCTCACAATTGACATCCGACTAGAGGCGAGTTGACGACTTAGCGCCTACCCAGGCCAAAGTTGAACGGCTGAGGGCGCGTCGTCCGCTTGTTTTGTCGACTGCCCCGGCCTGAGAAAGTGAGAGAAAGAAATACATTTCTTTTTCTCTTGAGTTTAGCTCTCTCTGTAGGCTACTCACCAATCGCTGCCATGAAGCCAGGCGGCAGAGCCCTGTAGTCGATCTCGTTGTCCTGTTCGTCCTCGTAGTCGCCGCGCTTGCCCAATCCAAACGAGTAAGGGCGCGATCGCTTGCCCAGTCCAAAGTTGTAAACCGGCAAACGCTTCATGCCAGGTCCTCCATTGTTGTACATGTAGGCGCGTCGACCCAGTCCAAAAGCGTAACGCTCCATGCGCTTGTCGATGTCTCCTCCATTCTCTGGCCCATCCTCACTAGCATTCAGCAGCAAGTCGTTGTCGCCATCGTTGGCACTGGAGACGTGGTTCCGTGCCTCCTCCTGCTCAATTAGCGGAGTGCAGAAGACAAAGCCCAGGCAGCAAAGCGCCAGGAAGAGCAGTTGGGTGTGCAGCATATTCATGTCGCAGATATGAACGAACGTGTCCTCTATCTATCAATCCGTATCTGCAAGGTGTGCATACAGTTAGATAGAGCATATTGGATTTATCCTATTTCTAGTTTCTGTTATACAAAAACGCCCCATTTCGGGGCATGGCAAACCGGAGTTGTAAGTTATCTGCAGCTATTACCTCAAAGCTAATTTTTATTTTCTCACCACAAAATAATAAATTCTCGAAAAAATCGGGAATCATACTATATTTAAGGTATAGTATTATAAGTCGCTTTAAAAAAAAACGTTACAGTAAATCGTATCTTTAGGTTCTTGAAAACTCAAATATGAAAACCTATAATATTAGAGCTGAGATCAAGTTTTACAGATTGATTACTTTAAACGTTCTCTTCAGATGGATTATTAGCGCGAGTTTAATTGGGAAATAGAAGTCTTTGAGTACATTTTCAGTCCATGAAGAAGTATTAAGCAGTCGTATTAACTCTTATGTCAGTATACTTTCATTCTTCTTAGGTCCAAGAGTTTTGCTCTATTACACTTAATAAATTGTGGTGTTAGGATAGTAAATTTCAATTTGAATACTTAATAAAAAAAATAAAAATACAAATAAAAAGCACATATTATTTTTTATAAAAGAGAAACACAATTATTTATATTATCTAATTAAAGATTTTCCAAGACTAAAATCAAATTTTCAGATTATTCAGATTATTTTCAGCATTCCGATGCTCCAATGTACTCCAACAGCTAATATGCCCCACCATGCTTAGGCGATAGATGAAACAGGAATTTCGCTGGCACGAGAAACAAATACATGCTCGAACATATGTCAAATGGCAACAAATTTCAGCACGCTGACAGCCAAGCGACAAGCGCCAAAAAACAGAAAGAGAAAAAACAACATATATAAACAGAAATTCACGATGGTACGCTGAAATATGCGGTCTGGCTGCTTAAGGGGCGGCAGCGAGTGCTGGGGAGGACTTTAAGGCCTTAAATGCAGCAGACAATATATATTTTTGCTGTTCTTGCAAGGTGTGCGCTGAAGTTAGTGTTAAGTCTTGAACTTATCAGAATTAGGTTTGCTGGGCGCCTCAGGCACTCGCGTTGTCCTCGTCATTGAAGTTTGCTGAGTGCGTGGTATGCATAGCTTAATCCTTGGGCGGTGCGACAATTACATTTGCGAGCATCTCAGCTATGAAACTTAAGCAAATTTAAGTAGTAGCTGGCAGCTGTCAGCGCCTTTTACCAGGCAATAAACGGGTTGACTCGCACTCTGTAGTCTGTTACTCAGTGTCTGTGTCTGTGTCTGTGTCTGTGTCTGTGCCTGAGTGACGCAGATGTCCGTCCGTCCGTCCGTCCGTCCGTCCGTCCATCCATTGTCAGTGGCGTTAATGTGACGCCTTGAAGAGTTCGTAATTGAAAGAACATAACAGTAAACAGAATGGAATATGCCGCCATCTTAATGTCGTGTGGCCTCTGCAATGGCTGCCTGCATTTCCGCTTCCTGGCTGCACGGCTCGAGTGCTCAGGCACTCCGGGCACGTACCAGCTGAAGGGCTGAAGCTGACTGGGAACTACCAAGTGTTATTGTAGTTCTCCCTCTCTCGCTCCTCTCCTCCTCCTCCTCTTCTTTTTTTCTGCGATACGCCACTTGTTGTGCTTGCATAAGACAATTTTCAATTAGCCCGCGACTTGGCGACTTTCGGGCCTCTTCGGGCTACTTTCTTAGCATAATTTAATGCGCTAAGCGCCGTGAGGCTTAGGACTCGATGGCAATTGATGGCCCGGCGCAAATCCCCAATACGCGCCCGAACACTTAATGATGTGACAACAAAATGCGTTCAATGTTAATTTGTAGTGCGCGCGGCTTCAGCTTTTGAAATCTACATCTGCGAAATTGCACATACGCCGCGTTGACAGCCATAAATTGCAGCTATGCGTGTGTGAGCGAGTGTGGGACAACAACAAATCATGCAACAGGTTACACACACACATACACACACTCACTCACACACACACACACACACACACACGCTGGCCACAGGCAGCGCCAAGGGCGTAAAAGCGACCCGGCCATGATTTACAATCATGGCAGCTGAAAGCAGCAGCTGCGCCCATTGCCACGCCGCACCATAAAAGCAACGAGCGGCGCTGGTAATAGGCGGAAAATCGTCACATTCGCCGGACTTTATCAGGCGACATCAGGCGACATAGACATAGACATGGACATGGACATGGACTGCCGTTGACATTCATACCGCAATCGTAAATCTGCAAAGCAAAACGCTCTACAAAATGTCCCATCTCTTAGCCGACGACTTGCTTGTGCCCGCATATTGCAAACCATAAACCTTTCGGGCTGTTGCTGGTGCTGGCTGTGCCATTGCCGGTGCAAACAACACCTTAGCCGCATTATCTGTTTATGAATTTATGGTCATAACTTTTCGCTGAGCTGCCCTGTGGCTTTCTCATATCCGCTTGCGAAAATGCAGCGGAAATTCAAAATGCTCCTTGCGGTGCCCTCTAATTAAGTTGAAAACTTTACAGACCACAAAAATTGCAATACCTGGGCAAATTGGCCAACAGAATTGTCTAAGACGGCAGCTAGGCCAAAGGATATGAGCAGCTTACCAGCTTCAAAGCGAACGCCAACAGCAATTTCAACTCCCACCCACCCACACACACGTACACACACCTACACCTACACACTTAGAGCTGCGCAAATGAGGCAAAAATTAACTTTTACAGAATTATTTGTGCGTATATTTCTTTTCGTATACCCTCGATTCTCATTGTGAATGGGTAGATTGATTAATAAATATATTCCTTACTAAATATCCGTTTTATTAAATATCAGCATGATCAGACTGATGAGCTACAAAAGCTATAAAAATCAAATTAAGTCTGCAGTTGCTAATAATGAATTATGGTATACTTCATGAATAAGTGAATGAGTGAATGTGAATGAGTTGTGAATAATTCATATCCACACTCGAATAGATTTCAGCAGAGTCTGATAACTATTTTAATGGGTATATCCAGAAGCAATAACTAATTTCTCAGTCTCTTCGATCATCTGAAACAGTGTATCTGCTAGTTGGGTACTCCCGTTTAAACCACTTATACTTGCTTCAGTTGGAGACAGCTGCGCTGGCTCTACCTTCAGTTAGCCCGCTTAATTAAGTTATGCTCAGGTAATGAAGTGGCTAACTTCTTTACGGCAAGTTATGGCGGTTAGACCGCTAATGAAAAGGCGCTGAGAGCCGAAGACAACGAGAGCAGTTAATTTACTCGGCATGGCCAGAACCGACATCAGAGAGGCAGCCCTCTCTGAAGCACTTTAATATTCCGTTTTCTTTTAATTTACCAATAAATCAAAATAAATAATACATATTCGGCTCGAAACAGCCCAACACATATGCCTTCGGCAACCCTGTTAAATTTCTGTTCTGGCATCCATCACCAAATGTCCTTTGATTTGTTTGTTTTATATTTTCTCGGGGTATAGATTGTGGGGTTCTGTCTTATTTATTTAATTGCAATTTGATTGAGGCTTGTCTTTGCTCTTTTGTCTTTTTGTCTTGGGGCTCTTTGCTCTGACTTCAACTGACATATTCTTCCATCTATCGGACTCATTCGACGAAAGTCGACGCGTCACAGCGTTTCGCTGCGAGCGATTCACATAATCAAATTGGTTTCCATATTCGATTTGGGTTTTGCTTTTCTTTCACATATTTTCACAATCAAATTGACAACAAAATAAAATTGCATACTTCTGAGGGTTTATAGTGCTTACGATAAATATACCTAAAACAAAACAGTGTGACTACGTTCCTTTGAATTCACAAGGATATTACAATAATAATGATGTGAACATTTCCTATCACCTTAAAACTGACTTAAGATAGAATTGAATATCTGATTGAAACAGAAAATAATGTAAATCTTAATCTTGGTGACAAATAATGATTTTTTGAATAACTAATCTGGAGCTTAGGAGGCTTAGAGAGATATTGTAACCTAGTTTCTTGATTTTAAGCTCATGTAATATCAATACCAAATATTTCAGTCACTATAATAGTATCTTAAAGACCGACTGTTTCCCCTTGTATAGTTAAATTGCTTTTAAAAAATTAGCTTTTTGCTGTTAAGTCACATTTTACCTTTATTATTATATATATTATTTATTCTTAATTAATTATATATAATGAATATAATAAAACAAAGAAGGTAATAATATAAAATAATAATTTAATAATTTAAAATGAATAAATATTAAAAAATTATTTTAAAAAATATTGTTGTTCTAATCCTTTTTTACATTAAAATAATACTATTAAAATACTACTGTTTAAAATAGTACTATTTAGTATTTTAATATTTGGGATGAACACTTTTCAAATATAATTTTTTTTATTATTTTTTGTATACCCTGAACATATCGAAAATGGTGAAACTAATGTAGATTTTTAAAATTTGTCTTTCAATATGTAAATTTCTCAATACGACTTTAAAAGTGACTTTCAACTAGGTTGCATCCATTTATAACGGCTTTTATCTAGGTATCTAATGCCAATAATGATGGACCTCAAGGAAAATTAAAAAATGAAAGCATTTTTAAATCAAGTAATGTCTTAACTTTTAAATTATTATTTAAAAAGAAAAAAGAAAAGAGCATTAAAATCATTATAAAATACTTTAGAAATATTAAAAAAAAAAATTTATGAAAAAATGCCGAAATATGATAATATATTGCTTTATTTTAAACGGGTTTTTATATGTATATTTTATTAATTAGTTAATTTTTTATCTTTTTTTCCAAATTCTTGCATATTTCCTTTGATTGAGCTTTTATATTTTATATTTTTCATATTTTTTTATATTTTGAAATTATGCCGATTACATAAACTATGCAAAAGAAAACTATTAAAATCTAAATCAAGGAAGAATGTAGAGCAAAAATTAAAGTTTTCTATAGTTTTCTAAAATAATAATTTTGCCTTACTTAATTTTAGTAGATTGGGCACTAGCATTTAAGGAATGTGAACTTAACTCCCTGGAAATATAATTCTTTGTTCTCTCTCTCATAATTCATTCACAATTTTTTGATATTTTCAGATGTAATATTCTTGATAAGGATTCTATTTTATGTTTAACTTACATTTGCAGCACTGAAAACTTCCTTTTTGCGGATTGGCAAATGAATCAACTATTTATTTATCTTGTATTTAGTTATTGCTCGATTCGACACAAACGCGTTCCAGAACTAAACGCTGAAACGGTCCTCTCCCAAAGTTGGGCTAGTTGCTCGTTGCCGTCACTGCAGCACGTTGACAGATCAAATGTCGGTTAAGTTTTGAATGCACGGCCGCTGAGGCGTTCGTTCTTATATGAGCAGCCCGACGGACTTTCGCGCGCAGTTATCAGCGCAATACCCACGGGAAAAGCAACAGTCGCTGCCAATGACGACAATGTGGTGGGCTGGCGACAAACTGGTGTGCACTGTGGTGAGTTTCCACGCCGTGAATCTCAACACGCAGCGTCCTTGCTGCTCGACCGTGGTTGCCATGGCTGCGCCATTGTTGGCCGCATGTAACAAGTGGCCGTGACTTTGCTTAGCGGCAATTCGGTGATTTCGACTTTCGCCTTTGCCTTTGCCTTGGCGCATGCTGTACCTCGCCTCGAAACTTCAAGAATGACTTACTTACTCTTTCCTTTCAGTTTCATCTCTGCATACATATATAAATTAATTCAATTAGCTTGTGCAAGCGATAGACGAACTGGCATCGTGGAGATGTGAAAGTTTTCTATCGATAAGTTTTGGCAATGTGGAAGATCGTGCTCAAGTCCTGAGTCACGTTAAGATCACGCTTTGCCCTTCTCTCTAGCCTGGAGTTACCAACTAACTATGTTCGTGTCGGAAACTGGAGTGTTCATAATTAAGTCAGGTGATGTGAGCCATGGAGGACGCATGTTGGGCAGACCTCATTAGCACCAAACGCGCACTATATGCGCATGGAGAAGCACCCACGCATGTTTTACATCTGCATAAAGGGGAAGTAAATATGTGACCAACAATTTCTCAATTTCATTGAAATATTGTCAAGCAGCTGAGTGGCGTATTAGTCAAATGCAGGGCAGCCTTTCTGTTCCTTTGCTCCGCTTTGCTTTCGCTTTGCTTTCCTTTCAAAGCGGCAGTCAGCTGACAG
The DNA here is from genome assembly GCA_961210405.1 of Drosophila mercatorum. NCBI lineage: Eukaryota > Metazoa > Arthropoda > Insecta > Diptera > Drosophilidae > Drosophila > Drosophila mercatorum. Next base: position 15,255,729 of record CAUIUS010000003.1, read on the forward strand.
TTTAAATGACATGCATGTTATTTGTTTGTCTGCTCGCTTGTAACTAGACACCCCCTTTCTCTGTGTGTGTGCGTGTGTGTGTGCCTGTTTATCCTTTAACTGGAACTGTAACATTTCAAAAGCGAAACGATATGAAATTTATGCAGCATGCCTTTATCCGCTTATTTCACAATCTTCCACTGAGGCCCTGCGGCTGCCTTCGGCGACCTCCACAGTTTCTTTTGCTTCTCGTACTAATGCTATTTTGGACACAAAGCCTCGAAAGGCGCTTTAAATAAGCTAAACCCAAAGTCAAATTTAGCTGCACTTAATCTAATTTCTTTTCACGTTAGAAATCATCAAATTATCAGCCAACTCAGAGTAATAATTGCCATAGCTCTGCATCAGCCAAGCAGCATGATATCGATACCACTACATCGATAACAATCGTTTTTTTTTTTTTGGGAGTTCAAAGCGAAATATCAAAGTGGATGCCATTGTGAAGATTACAGGGAATGTTAATATTTTATTAATGTTAATATTTACTTTGAGAGAAATACAATTTTATAGTTCTTATCGACAATTACTAAATAATAATAATCAGAATTATAATCAAATATTATAAAATTAAAATTAAATTTAACAGATTTATTATACTATTTGCACTCAATGACATCGATTTGTATGGGTCTGTAAAGAAAGCGTGGAGCGATCTGTCTATAATTTGTATCAGACTTTACCTATTATATTACATATACTATGACCATAGGATAAGTCAAGTTTTCGGTCAGTATTTACAGTCTTCTAATTTCATTGGGAACCCTGTGCATTCGGGAATCAAATTGATATTTTATAGATTTATAGCATTAAAAGTATCAGATGTTGGTGCAGCGAAGATATCATATAGGATAGTCCAGGAAATTGCTACTATCCTAGTGGGTCCTCAAGTTCAGGTAGCCAAGTTACACAGAGACAAAGCTGTTATACAGACTGAATTTTAGGGTTAGCTTTAGATATTTAGAATGTTTTTTCTGTTTTAATGATAACTAATCGATATCAATCTGTGGACCTATGTAGTTAGCTAGCATTAGCATTTATATTGATGCAAATAGAGTGACATATATTACAGTTTAAGTACAGTTTGATACAGTTAGTATATTGAAAACTCTAGACCAATTTCGTTAATTAAGACTTATTTTATTGCCAAGTGTAAATTTGAGTTTCAATGAAAGTGGATGTAGTGTGTGTGCACTAACTGCAGACAGCAGCTAAAAGGACACACGTTAAAAGTATCCTGTTAAGTCCTAATAGCCATTCAGCGCTGGCCAATTGCCATCAGCCATCAGCCATCAGTCGTCGCCCGCTGTGCGCTTAATAGTAAATAGTTAGACTACGTAATAGGAAAATCGCTGGCTAATTGCAAAATACTGCTATAAATACGCGTTTATAAGTTGGGGCAAGTTTTCGGAATTGGTCCTGGTGCGGTCGTCGCTAATTGCCACTCCGGCGTATACGTAACGCTCTAGCGCTCAGCGTGCCATCATAATTATCCCAAATCATGATGAGCATTGAAATTGCATTGAGATTTACGTGGCAAAGCTTATTACTATTCCACTGAACTTCAATCGTAACAACAGCAACAACAACAATGACGTCAACTGATTATTGCCATGAGTCGCTCGAAATACGCCGGAAAAAGTCTATCTATCTGTGCCGGAGTACTCACCACAGCATGGCGATCATAAATCTTCGCATTGATAGCTGACGGCACATGACGAATATGGCATGACATATCCATATATGCATATCCATCTCCATAGCCACAGCCCGGCCAAGTGTCCGGAGCGTGGTTGGCTAATCTCAAAGGTCGCCGCGTTACACACCGGAACAGGTTCATAAATTTCCCAGTGGTCCGAGCGTGCGGTGCAAGTCATTAGCCGAGTTCCACGGCATATGCTGCTACTACATCGAGCGCCGAGGACATCGGATAGCTCCACTGCCAAAAAATAGAGAAGAAAAACAAAGCAGCTGCAAGCCGAAAACTCAAGTAATTTCAATTTAGTGCTCCAGCAGACAAGTTCAGCCATAAATCATCATTTGGAGCACTGACTGTGGATCCGGCTGTGGCTCTGGCTCTGGCCGCAGCTCTGCGGCTGACTGCAGGCGGGGGCAACAAACCCGCGCCAGCCAGCCAACCAAGCTGCCATCCAGCTACCATGCAACCAGTTTAGCCCACACCTACTCCAACACACACTCACACATACACACACACACACACAGCTGCACTGTAGACTTCCCACCGAAAATGCATAAGCAGAAAAATAAACGTTAAAGAAAACATTTTTAGTACTTGTAAGATGACAACAACAACAACAACGAAAACAGAAGAAAAAATCACGATTTTTATGCAGGTTTTCGGCAAATTTTCCCACAAGTTTTTTTTGTTGGTTTTTAATTGATTCGGCGCATGAGAAAAAAAAACTGAGTGCAGCGCCAAATGCACTTGAGATCCAGATGAACTTATGTGGCGTTAGATATCAGCAGCTGCAACAACAACAACAGCAACAGCATGAGCTAAAAGTCAGCGCACACGCACGCACGCATTCCACGTACACACATATGAGCATAGGCAAGGGAGTATGTGTGTGTGTTCGTAATTATAATTAGAACAAAGGCATGTGTGTGTGTGTATTTGCCTGTTCTTCCATTTCCCTATATATGCGTGTGCATGCATATTTGTGTGCGTGTGTAAGGCAGAAAGTCAGCAAAGAATGTTGCTGCCTCTGCTGTCTCTGCTGCTGCTGCTGGCCTCTCTTCAACGCGGCGCTGCGTCTGCCGCGTCTGACTCTGCTGCTGGTTTCTTCTGAGTGACACACTTTATTTCGGACAGAGCCGCCTGTGCCGCTGGCAGGGCCAGAAGTAGGTAAGCAGCGGATGTCAGCTTTATTTTCGTGCGAATGTGTGCATGCGTGTGTGTGTGCACATGCATAGAGGTATGCGTGTATGTGTGTGTGTTATCCATTCTACGCTTCGCTGCATTGAAATTTCTTTTTCGCTTTCTTTTCGAACTCTTCAAAGCGCCAGCACTTACGCTCTTCCTCTCTCTCGCTCGCTCAATCTGTGGTCTTCTCTTCAAACATCTGCTCTCTTCGCGCCCAAATGCCAGCTCTTCAGCTCTCTCTCTCTCTCTCTCTCTCTCTCTCTCTTTCTTGCTTCATTCTGGCTGCCACCCACTGGAACGACGCGACGCCATCTTTGCGCCTGTGTGCGTGTGTTTGTTTGTGTACTCAAGTATATATGGGTCAACTTGAAGTTCTTGGAGAAAACTGGTAGTTCCACTCCGTGGCTTGCGAATGGAGGAAAGTGATATGGTCACTTGATCGAAAGCGAATGCGCTGTTGCTGTCGCTCGCGCAGTCGCTGCTGTCGACGCCAACGTCGCCGTCGCTGATCGCTGTTTATGTCATTCTAAATGCGCCTGGCGACCGTTCGTAGAATCGTTTCTAGCTAAAAATGAGGTCAGGTTCAGCAGCGCTGAATGCGTTCGCTGACATTTCCGTTTTAGGGCTCGGCTTCGCGTTGCGTATGCGCAATCGCAAGGTGCGCAAAGTGCGCAAGGTGCAGCTGTCCAAACAAGAACAACAAAACCAACAAGAGGCGACTTCAGGGCACTCCAAGTGATTCGAGCCTATTTGCATTCCAATTATGTAAACTAAACGATTCGGCCACATAGACAAAAGATTTTTTCTTTCTTAAAATTGTGACTGGAGTCGCTGCTGCTGCGACGTCGCCTGCTGCTGCTGCTGTCTCTGCTGCTGCCAAAAGGTGAATGAAACCTGATGAATGCCAACAAAAACAACAATCATAAACACAACAACTATACCACTGTATGTGTGTGTGTGTGTGTGTGAAAGGCAACAGGTGAGCCGCAGCTGCTGCGCTTACTGATTTTCACCTGGCGGCGTTCACCGCCCGAAACCCATGCGCGTGCACTTACGATTTACTATAGCATTGTCGTAATTGTTGCCTTTGTTGCTTGGAGCGTGCGCGCGGAATTCGCAAAATGTTATAAGCAAAAGCGACCAACAAATAAGCAGCAACAACAAAAATACAACACAATTTGCTGGCACTCGAGAAACAAAAACAAAAACAAAACAAAAACCAAAACAAGCGAGCGCAGACGTCGACGACGCAAATATTACACAAGCGCAGCGTCGGCGCAGGCAGCACAAATTACACGCTGCGCTCGAGGGGAAAGGGAGCCCGAGAAGGGAAGGGGCGAGGCCATTAGAAACTAAGCTGCAATCAAGAAAGCTCTCGCGCGCAGCTTAACAAGACGCCGCCGCCGCCGCCGCCGTCGTCGTCGTCGTCGCCGTCGCCGTCGCAGTGAGCGTGAACGTCATCATCGCAGCAGCAGCGGCGACGGCAGCAGCAGCAGCAGCATCCCAATGCTAGTCGCACACTGAATCAACAATTTCGTTCTACTGCAAATGAAAACAAATATGTATATATAGTATACATATGTATATGTATATATATTTTTACAATCATTTTAGCCAAATGTTTTTCGTTTCTTAAAATAGTTTTTTATCATTATTTGCCCAGACGAACGAACAATCGATCGATCACGCAACTGACAAATACTTAAAATATTTAAATTGACTTTTGCCTGAGCGCTCACCAGTGTAGATCGACTGCAAAGTGTAGAGAAATTTATCATTTCACTGCAGCGCCCACTAGCAGCAGTCGACGATCGCCGCGGCAACAGCAACAGCAGCAGCAGCAGAGAGTTTTTATTTATTTTATTTTGGCACTCAGTTGGCTCGCATGCGGCTCACGCGCGCTCAGCTGACGCTTGTTTTGACGTTCGCGCTCTGCACGCTCTCTCGTTTGCTCTCTTTGATACTCGACGCTCATCGCTGCTGTCGCCGTCGCCGTCGCTGCTGCTGCTGCTGTGACTCTGGCTGGCTGGCTGGCAACGCCACAAAAACAACACCACAGTTTTTCGAAATTAGTTCTAGTGAGTCTGTGAAAGTGTGAGCGACTATCGGACGACAACGACGACGAGGAGCAGAAACAACTTTACTTTGGGTTTTGTTTCGTGCACACACGTTCGCCAAGCAACCCACTCACACTCAGCGAGCTGATCAACTGCTGCAAGACTTTGGGTCCAACTGGGCAAAGGCTAAACTGAATATATACAGACACACACACGCTATATATATATATATAGCGTGGACAAGTGGGCAATTGCTGGCCAATATATCAAATCCCCTTCGTCGGGCGCCGATCGATAAGCAATTCTTCAGCTGTAACTAGAACACGTGCAACATGTCGCATCAGTGCAGCTGCGGTCGGGATCTGAACAACAATTACGTGTCCTATACGAGCGCCTACGCCAATGCGAACACGGGCCTGGACCGGGAGGCCAACGCGAATGCCAGCAGCAAGACCAGCGCCTCGCACCACACGCAGCTGACAGCCAAGGTGATGTTCGGCACAGTGGGCGCCATCAAGGAGCTCCGCGACAAGGAGCAGCAGCAGCAGGCCAGGCACGCAGCCGCCCGTGCCGGCGACCGACGTCAATAATAGTTACTGGGCGGCTGGGCGGCTGGTTGCAGGGTTGGCTGGGCGCGGCTTATGGGCAAAACGGATAATCGACGAGGGCTGTGCGCACACGAATTCCAAATTTAGTTGCTCCGCATAGCCACATAGGTCGGGGCCGGATGGAGTAATGCTGCAAGGATAGGACGATAGCCCAAGGTCCGGGGTCATGTTAGAGGCTTAAAAGTGTTTAAGGAACAATGCAATTGTTAAGGCGACTGTGCGAGGAGAGTTGGATTCACATTCCGTTAACGTCACATCCCTTCAATCAACCCAATCCACGTTATCCAAACTTCATACAGAGCATCACAATCTATCTTTCTCTCTCTCTCTCTCTCTCTCTCTCTCTCTCTCTCTCTCTCTCTCTCTCTTCCTTAAGTTGTCCCTTTGTCAGTTACAAAAAGTTTTCTTTATTGCTTTTGGGGTTTTCTACGTTTAAGCTTTACATCATTTTCCGTTGTTTCGGGTGTAGCGCCTATACGACCTATGTATGTATATGAGTATGAATTTCTTATTTTCGAAACGAACTTGTGTAAATTGTTTACCATGAAAATACTATATAGTGCAATACTTTAGCTATATACATATATATATATATATATATATATATATATATATATATACTCTCAACACATACACATACACATCTATATATATTATGCCTAATTTGTAAGCTTACTTGATATGTTTAAGTATGTACACGACACATTTGGAGCTCGCTTCTGGAAGTTTCCAGACCGAATTATCCATGAAATAACCGAATTGAGAAACATCAAATCGAAATGAAAGCAATAAAAGTGACTTTGGATGGAAGGAAGTGTCTAGATATAAACATGCATACATATGTATGTATGTATGTATGTATATTGTATTTATTATGCCTAATATTAATCGTATCTTATACAAATGTGTGAAAACCTAAATTAACATACAATAAATGCAAATAAACTCTAAGATTTTTAATCAACTAAACTCGCGCACAACTTCTTGGGACATTTCAAAATTCAATTAAAGTTCTGGGACAAAAGGGTCAAGGAATTGCAAGGACTAACTTATCAGCAATAAATCGAGGGGGATTCGTGTGGGCGTTGCCATTGTCGTTATGATTGCGGCGAACCTTTTTCAATGCGTGTGAAAGTAAAACAGCGGCAAAAGAAGAAATGTGTATAAAAAGCATAAATTTAAAGTCACAATGGAACGGTTAGAAAACAGAACGAAATGAAAGCGAAGTCTGAATCTGTCAAATGCAAACGATTCTTTGTTTAATGCTGTACCTGCTCTCTCGCGGCTGCGGCGCTGCGCTCTTGCCGTCACTCTTTCCCTGTTCCCCTCTATCTCTCTCTATTCTAACTTTAACTCAATTTCGATTCTAACCGCAACAACTGACTATGCTCATCGATAGCAGCAATGTGTGCGCTCCCACTCTCTCGCTCACTCTCTTCGTGAGACGATTCGTGTATTCTTGCGCTTGTAACAGTGACCCAGTCTCAGTTTTACAAACCGCCACTGTTCCCGTCTCCCCTCTCGCTCGCACAATCACAATCGCCATCAGCCACATTCCATTTCATTTCGATTTGACGCCTACGTTGCGCGCTCTCGCTTCTTGCTCCTCTCGCACTCTCTTCGTGCGCCGCTTTTGTTGGATCAAAGTTTGTCGCTTGCCCTTTTCCCCGTTTTCTTTCTTTACGAACTGCGCACTCAGTTCAATTGAATTCAATTACCCAAGTGCGTGGCTATTGCCAGCAAATTAATTTGCTTACGTACATTTCATTTAAGAGATCCATACGTAACACGTATACGTATAGCTAGAACGGTCTGCAGCGCCATTTGCCGATGGCATTGATATGCACACACACATTTCTACATATGTAAGTGTTTGTTTGCACGTGTGTGTGTGTGTGTGTGTGTGTGTATAGTGTACAGACTTCGCTCAGCTAAGTTGCAATCGGAATTGATCGACGCCTTATCTAATGCTTTGAAATCATTACTAGTTTTTTTTCTTCAACTATTCAGCCTTATCGTCAACAAATGTTGAAAATTAGCTATGCCAATCAGTGTTTACAGCACTATTTACAGCGCATAAACCCACATTCTTAACATCAATTAGGAATTTCCATTTTACATATGTATGTTGTTTCTTTTGATTATGTTGTATAATTATGTAGGTACATATGTAACAATAATTTCTGTACAGATCATGTGTTCAGAAGGGATTCTTACTCGATTATCGACTATGAAAGGTATTTTTAGAACATCACCTGTGCCCAACTAAACACACAATATATTGTACACACATACACACACAAATAATATAAATTTTAGTACCGTCTGGAATTGTTTTAACGTTCGCACGATAAACAAATATTGGCTTAAAATACCTTTTAATAGCTCGGGGTCTAAGGGCAGGCAATGTTCAGAGAGAATCTCAAATTCCCTCTAAGGTGAGTTGAATCCAGTCAGAGAGACTTTAATAAGGGCTCAGACCCCAGCCATGGAAATTGTTTGACAGTTTTTAGCTAGGTTTTCAATTTTATTGAAAATAAATCAAATTTGACTATGCTGACCAAATATAGTCAAAGAAGAAAACTATTTTAGATGGAGAGATCTCTGGCTCTAAAAAAGGAGACTGGAGACTACAGCGATATAGACACTTAACATTCTTTTTTGGAAAATCAATAAATATCGGTTTGAGAAAATGTGATCTGAATATGAGTATGATCGATATAATACCTACAGACAAGTAATTCAAAGAAATATCTATGTTATTATAAATTGAAAATATCTATTATGAATATGAGGATCAAATTCCTGAAGATACCTCTCATATACATAGGTAGACCTGCCATAGAAAATACTTGAAAAAACCTTTTCAAAACTCCCCAAGTTTCTGTAAAGAATAACAAGTGAAATAATATATATACATAAATACATAAATTATATAAAAGCTGATATAATAAAATATAATGTGTATAGAATAAAATTCGAGTTATGAAACATACATAGTTTTGCATGGGATTATTCTTAAATCCAGAATATCAAATTGCTGTTTCACTTAAAGTAAAATCTTTTTCAAATTAATCTTGATTATTTATTTAACTTTAATTTTCATTTCATTTTTTTTTCTTTTGATATTTCGATATATAACCAAAATTGCTTGATAATGAAAAAGAAAGTAAAATTATCATAGTTGCTGTATATTTGTATTGGATTAAAATTATAAATCAAATTTATATATAACAATTCAAATTAATTATTTATCTACATTTTAATTTTGTTATTCTATTTTATTGAATAAAATTAAAGTAAACAATTAATGTATAAAAATTAATTTCATTTAGAATTTACTATATATTCATATTGAATAAAATATACAGTTTTATGTGTCCTAGTTTAAGAACTTGAAATATAAATAAAAAAGATATATAAGAATTTATTTTTCTTTTATCTAAATTTTAATTTATTTATATATTTACTTTTTTTTTAAATATTATGTTAGGTATAAATTTTATATGTAGGGATTAATTTTACTTTTATCTCAATTTCGTTTTATTTTTCATTACTTTCTAACAATTTCGCTTCGAAAAGTATACGTACATTCGTCTGTTTGACCTTTTGGGTAATTTAGTTTCGCTTGCCCAAGGTTTTGGCTTTGTTTTTGTTTTGGACTCTCGCTTGATCAGCAGCGAGTGATCATCAGTGAGTCACCTTTTGGCAACAGAGATATATCAACTGGGTAATTTATGAGGTGCAATTTTTAAGATCTTTTCGCTGTTGGGTGAGGCGGCGATGGCAGAGAGTAAAAGCATCTGTGGCCCCCAGGTGAAACAGCGTTTGTGTGCTGCTTTTTCACTTTTTATTTTGTTTTTGTAGCAAGAACTTTCTCTTCTAATTGAAAGCAGTTCGATGAGACGCGAGATAAGCCCACAAAGCGGGTTTGCCCCGGGGCCTAGAAGCTAGTACCCCAGCAGTGAATGACGATCAATGGAGTTGCCCAGACATTTTCGCAGCCTCCGGCTATTTTATAGCTCTCAACATATCTATAGAAAAAGTATGACTGAAAATAAATAATAAACATGTAGAAGAGTGAAAAACAAAAAAATAAACTGCTACTACGAGCTGCCAGCAGCAACAGCAGCAGCAACAGTTGCCGCAGCAGCAGCAGAAGCAGCGAGAACTGGTCGCTCGTCAGGCGTTGATCTTTTTCTTCTTTTGGTGAGCAACGGCGTCGCGAGTTGTGGAAGTTTTTGTGGCATCGGTACTCTGGCTCCAGCTACGGCTCTGGCTCTAGCTCTGGCTTTGGCATCTCTGTCTTTTTGGCTTCTAATGGTAGCTGTATGGTGAGAATCGATTTAGTTCGGTTTACGGCGATCAAAGATACAAACGCGAAAAAGTTTCTATTTTGTGTGCGGCGCGTGGTGTTCAAAAGTGAAACACAGCTCTGAGGAAGAGGAACAGGAAGAAAAGCAATAGCAATAACAACAACAACATCAACAAACAGTCACAGTTCGCATTGAGCCAGTGAATAACTGTCGTCGCCTGTTCATGACACAGAAGCGGCTAGCACAAGTGATTAAAGCACATTTACCGCTACTTAATTGCAGCAGGTGTTAATCAATTTGGCTGTTAATTCAATTTAAGGTATTCAATATCAATTTCCGTTTTTCTTTTTCTTGATTACGCCGGCTCGGCTTAATGGCCAACTTGCCACAGTTGGCTAAGTGAGCGTGTCCCAAGCCATTCGGCTCTCGCCTGCAAACGCCTCTCTAAGCCAGCCAATTTCCTGGCTAACTCAAGTGCTGCAAGGCCGCCGCCGCAGACAAAGAAACGCCTTATGCAAAATCTTATCCAATTGGCCCAAAGTCCAAAAACATTATTAGTTTGACTTCCATAATTTAAAATTGCAAAAAAAAAGAGTTTTTAATGTAATTTAAATTAATATAATTAATTTAAATCAGCAAAGTTAACATTTTTTATAATTTTCAAGAAAAATACCTATTTTGTAAATATTTATTTTTATTTTATATATTTTAATTAGTATATTATTTCAATTTTGTTTATTATTATTATATATTTAGACTCAAGTATCCCAACAAAATGTTAATTAGACGCTTATTATTTGCAACAATCATCGACATTCCAGTCACCTATACTTGGACAAGGGATGTGTATAAATAAAACAGACTTTCATGATTGTTTCATACTTAGCATACATAACATATATCATTTATGCACACATATCTATCAATGTTTCTCAGAGCCAAAGAAGCGATTTCTGACTTAAAGTGACATTTGACCTTTTCTAGAACTAGAGACGAGTGAGAACGTTGCATTACCGACTGCCGACTGCCGACTGGCTTACCGTTGCGCACCGACTGCTTAATACTCGTTTAAGCTCCACCAACAGACAAGCGTTAAAAGATTGCAGTGGAAAACGAACACTTTCCGAGCTATTCCAGTATACTATACTACTATATGTAACAGTAGACTAAGTCATCAGTCATACGTTCTATAGAGAATATATACCGATTGATATCAGTTGATATAGTAATATTCTAATTAATTTTATGCAAATTGCAAATTGCATTATTTAAATAGATTTTAAATTTGGAATTTCAACAATTCCCTACAGATAGTATATAGCTATTATATATTTATATATATGGACTTAGGTACATACAGTTGCGGTCAGAAAAATAGTAGTGCTGAACTACGCAAAGCATAAATCGATGAAAACGGTACTTTTTCTGAAGCAAAATTAAAGGATGAGCACTTATTTTTTAGAGTAGAGTGTAACGAAAAGAATTAGAAAAAAATCCCGTTACTTTCTTTCAAAATTAGTTTAGTTTTTGAAGATTGCATCGAGATGCCACGAAATCGGCTGTTCATAAAAATAGTAGTGCCGGATGTAAAAAATTTTAAAAAATTTATAACAATACCAAATTAAAAAAGAAATGTATTTACATGAAGTGTGATTAATTATCTTATATTTGAGTAACTGAAATTATTTGGAATTGCAATTTTTTTTTATATTTTAGTGGGAGGGGAAAGCATTTCTCGCCTGAATAGGGAATTTCACCTGTCAGACCTAAAAATCAGGGAAAAACTTATACAAAAAATTGAAAATATTGTTGAATACCCTGCTTCAATGGTATTTAGCTCCATTCACTATAATAAGAAGCCTGAAAACCAGGTGGCATATTCGAAACTAACTTGGTAGTGGATCCAATTGTGTGTTACGGTAGGATTAATCCGTTAGCTGCAGAAAAAGAAACTAAAAACGAATAAAATTAAAACAATTTGGGATCTCATAGTTCGTTATCGTCCTAAGAAATATAATTCATCCATCAGAAGTCCTTAAAAAGAACCCATTTAAAAACAAGTAAGAAAACTCTAGTCGAGACCGCTCGACTAGGGTATACCCTGAACCCTGCGAAGATCCGCTATTCCAAGCATTCTTCATTTCTTTTATATACACATGCATATGTACGTTCATTACAAGCAAAACATACACACACACATACACAGGCGCACGCATACACAAGCGCAAGGAAGAGGCAGAAGAGGACATATATATATATATATATATATATATATATATATATATATATATATATATATATATATATATATATATATATATATATATATATATATATATATATATTCATATCGAATACCATTCCAAGAAATTATTTATACAGTTACATTACGTGGACTAATCAAAATAAATAACTAAATATATATACATATGTACATGTCCGCCTGCATTTCCACAGCGCTGTTACGCTGATGTAATCTGTCACAATATTGACAACTTCAATAGACAACAACAATCGGCACTATATTGATGATCTGCAACGCAACTCCGTCAATAATTACAGTTAATTTGCGCATTTATTGATTCAAAGTGGGGTTTCCTCTTCTCATCAACTTTGCACAAAGCTAATTTCAATAAATATTGACGCTACACTGCAAGTTGCCCGACTAAAAAATACCCTATACCAACTTTACAAATATATTTTTAAATTTGTTTTAGAGGTGGACATGTTTCTAGCAATTTCCCTTCTTTCCAAAAAGGCCAACTGATAATATATACTGTTGCTCCAGATCAAGCAAACTTCCCGACTATGAGATACCCCGAATTCACAGAAGCACAATTGCGCCTGGTCCGCAGTATGGTCTACATATACTATGGGGACTTAATTGTTGAACAACTTTTCCTCTGAATGGACATTCCTAATAGTACTTGCAGAACGTAATAATGATATTCATATGTATGTATATATTTCCCAAAGCAGAAGTCTATGATTTAAAATTAGTACACAAAATATTCAGAATCTTTGTATTCATCACAACAATCCTCTCAGTACATTTCCGCTTCCCAAAATGAAATCAAATCATCAATTTTGATAGGTAATTAGGAAATTAGATTAGTTATCGTATACAAATTATAAACGCCTACTTAGTACGGTATGCACGATAGGCGGACTGATGAACGGACGGAAAGACGGACTATACGTCCCAGTTCATCATCCTGATCAAGTACATATATACTTTATGGCGTTGGCCACTCCTTCTTCTCTCTGTTACATACACTTTAACAAAATGTATATACCCGGAAATCCAATTTACAATTTGCTAATTATATATATCATATAATTTGACCCCTCTAGGAGATCTAAGAGCTCGAGAAAGTGTACTGCAAATGATGCAAAGTTAAATGACTGTACATTAGCCGTATTTTTTTATTTTTATGGCATAATTGTTGCATTTCCGCAGAATATGTAAGAAATCGAATATTCAAGTAAATTGATTATTTTCATAGAGCCACAAGTCTGCACTAGAATTAGAGCGCAGAAGACAGGGTCTCTGATGTTTCCATACAACATTCTGTTGCTTACGACTCTTGATCCATATCATGCATTGAGTAAAGCGTGAATTTGGATTAATATACTACAATTGACATCATACTTATTTCTCAGAGGCCTAATACAGACTTCACATTAGTTCTTAGTTCTTCTGCCTAAGGGTATTTTAATTGATACTTACTGCGAGATATAAGAATTAAGTTAAACAATCCAAAAACTAATAATAATAATTAATAATAATGCTAAATATGATTTTAAATATACCTCTTCAAGAAAAACAATCATATTTATAAAATATTTGAGAAATCTTAAATTCAGAATTTACTTGCAATTTATGAAATTTTACAGATTTAGCAGCTGCTGGGCTTCGCGGTGTCACTTGCCACATGAAGCACAAAGCTGCAATGCTGCGGTTGACGCTGCTGTTGACGCTGCTGCTGCTGGCGGGCGCAAGTGCGGACCGGGGCCAGAATCCTGTGGAATATGCTGACAACAAACCGCCCACTCATGAGTTACCTCGGCCATTAACTACGCCGGCAGAGATGACATACGGCCAAGGCCAGCGGAAACCACGCTCCCGTCGACCAACTCTGATGGATGTGGCGCTGCAGCAGAGCGTGCAGCAAGGACTCAATGCCATGGCCGAGCTCTACGGCAGAATTCAGCCACAAATGCTGCTTAATGGTGTGCGATATGCTACTTTTATTGCTCCAACCACATTTGCAACTATTCTCTCTCTCTCTCCTCTTTTGTTTTTTGATTTAAAGGTCAAACGCTGCAGGACAATCATCCAGCCGCCCTGCTTTCCCGTTTCAATGCGCCCAATACACAGTCGGAGCAGCGCGAGATGGCCGCCTATGCAACCATCGAAGCCACCAAAGCCTTTCGTCAAAAGTAAGTTCTACCGACCGGCCAGCAGGACGGGTGGGTAAGTGGTTGACTGGTTGAGTGGGTCTGTGGATGAGTGGGCTAATCAGCCACAAATATCTCATATTGCTTTACCACATGAACAAAGCTATTGACAATGACGCATCTTTGCAAAAAATATCCAAATGTTTTGTGGCTAACACGAGAAAGTTTCGTCTGTAAGTACAAATATTGAAAAAATGCAAAAATCATGGCATTATTCATTATCCGATTTGGCATTATCCTAATCATCATTGTTTCGAACTATGTATTTATATATTTATATTTATTAACGGAGCTAATATTCTTTGGTTTTGGGCAATGCCTTGGTGTACAACCAAACCATTCCGTAGCTGTTGAAGCTAGAAAATTTTAATTTGAAATATATGCTCGTAGGGACCCTCGTCCGATAAAGAGTTGTTAGCGACGTGGCTAATCGGGGAATCCCATATCCCCTACTTCAGATACCCTGTAATTCAAGCGTTGACAACTCAAGATCATAATGAAATGGCGGATACATCCATGGCGACAGGGAGCGTGGTAAAACTAGAAAAGTCGATAATTGAGTTATTGTGGACCTCTTTATACGTCTTAGGTAGTGTGGCACATCTAAAATGGCCTCTATTATACTTATATTTATTAGTAGACTATCTTCAAAAATTTGTTTAGAAATGATGTTAACACATCCAACTGGGGGCTTGGTCAGAATCTTCTATAGTTTTGTAGTTAGAAACTCAAAAGTTACTAAGGACCTAGTCTGCTCCCTTACATAAATGCCTGTTCGGGATATGGCAAACCGGAACAGGATTCCTTTACCAAAGGAGACTTAATTTTGGACCCTAAATGATTGACAGCATCGTTCTCACTTACTATAATCATTTACGAAATTGAAATGGGCATATTGGTCTAATGCAATATCCGTCTTACTCTCTGACACTCTGACGTGTGAGTTTTGAGTGGTGCAAATCGTAACTTAATTATATTTTCTATATACATATATAACTTAGAGCAGAATATGTATGTTATAGACTAGATTTTGTTATGGACAAGACTGAATGAGATCTATAAATTGGGCAATTAAATCACTGTTGATCAGTGCTGCTGAGAAAACTATTAGATACATTTAGATCTTGAACGAATTTTACCTAAAGATTCATCGGAACGAACTTCTAAGAGGTTTTGAATGGGATATTCTTGATATATATATATATATTTTTCAGTGAATATACTCTAAGCTTAAATGTGAATTATGTCCAAAATCCAGATGATTCCTATATATGTGTAATTCAAATGGAGCAAAAGGAAATTCGTTCGCATTTGCTTCGTGTTCATTTCTCGTGAATACTCCAACTCACTTGACGAGTCGCGCGGTTGGCAAAAGTTGTCGCGCCTGGAGCGAATCTAATGCGAAGAGAGAAAAATCAACATTATATCAATAATCTGAGCAGTTGAGCTGTGGGGGGTGCCCCACCCTCTGGCCATAGGAGCGGTAACTTTCTCGCTTGATTAACGAGTTCTACGACTCCATGGCACCCATGGCTAATGAGTTGAAGTTGAAGTGCGCTGACAAAAGTGCTCCGAAATGTGACCAGTAGCTGCAGTGGGAGAGGGAGTCGGCGAGGGCGAGGGCGAGGGGAAGTGGGACGGCAGAGAGACACCCGTCAAATTGTATCTAAATCGACATTCAACGACAACGACAACGACTGTTGCCGTGACTGCTGCTGAGAGTCAACTTTCACTTTGACATTGAAATGCCACATAATTGCCAAGCCAGCATCGCCGTCGTCACGGTCTGGACCCGGCCTGGCCATTTCGGAGCTAAGCCAAATTGTGCGATACCAAAAGGTAAATTAAAGGTGGGCTGAGCTGGGCAGGGCCGGGCAGCTTGCTGGTGGCTAAGCTGAGCTGAACTGAGCTGAGCGGAATGCTAGCCAGTGCAAAAGTAAATGACCTCTTTGGTCAGGCAACGGAAATAGCGGTCGCCGCTGTAGTTTTTCCAGTTTGCACGTTTTCACTTTTCACAACGGGTTCAGGTGCGCGCCTGGCCTGGCCTGGCCTGGCCTGGCTCTGCACGGCAGCAGCAATAAAATAAAATAAAATAAAATCCGTACAATTTTCCACACATAAACAGCATTAAAGTGAAGCTTCAGCAGAACTTTCACTCGGAGACAGAGACAATTACAAAATACAAATACTCGGGCTGCTGCAGGTGCAATGAGCCAGCCAAAGCTGCCCAAATGCTTTTATGTAATTGTAATCAATGAGCTCTGACAACAATAGCAATAGCACTCCAAGCTGCCATAACAGTGAAGATGCTCCGGCTGCTGCCTCTGCCTTTTACCTCACCATGCTTAAGGGGTATCTGCTCTTCGAGCATGTGGCCAACATCACATTACAACATTTTCGATAGTCAGCTGCCTTCATTGATGATGATGTGACCAAGAGTTGGCGCGCTCATTAATATCGCCAAAAGCAGATATTTAGCCAAATTAGAAGAAAGCGAGTGAGTATGAGCGTCGGTAATTACAGAGGTGCCTCTGTGTTGGGTATGCGTGAATTATATGTATATGGGCAAACGTTAGAAATATCTATTTAGCTCTGTCTCTCCGTCCCCATGTCGCCTAATAGGTATCAGTTTTAGTCGCAGTCGCCGTCGCTGTCGCAGCATCCGTCTCAGCATTCGCAATTTGATTACATCAAATGGCGACGACAACAGTAGCAGCAGCAGCAACAACAAAAACAAAAGGTTCGCCGGCAACTTTTGTGCCAAAGAAAGATACAAACACAAATAAATAAAATAAAATAAAATAAAATAGCAAACAAACTTCAAGACGCGACTTTCGATTTCTACAAGCCTCACGAATTCGGCCTCAAGCACCAAAGGCGTATGAAAGCATAAATAAACACATATAAAGGCATATACAGACAGACGATATACACATATCAACATACTATATAAAAATATATATTCGTTTGTGTTTGTTTTGTTGCGAAGCTGCTGAGGTCGTTGAACGCGACTTGGACTGCGGCTGCGACTGCGCTTTACATTTCTGTACATTTGTATACACATAAATACATATATGTATGTATGTATACATCTATGCGGAGATATAAAGAGATTGCGTATACGCCTCGTTGTCTAAGGTAAAGGGCGATGAGCGCTCTTTTTCGGGTAATCAAATAAATGAGGTAAATGAAAATAAGAAAACTGCGACACGCTGAGCATTAGAGCAGGTATTTTTCACTTTCACCTAACAAATTGCGCATGGCATAACGACTTTCTGATACTCTTCAATGCTTAGTTCAGTGGCCAATCGTTGAAAGCTCGCATTTGAGTAAAATACTTGAATAATAAACTATTGGCATTTTCATTGCATTTATTTATTTTTTATACCCTGAACCCATTGAAAATGGGAAATCAGGGTATAATGTTTTTGTTGAAATGTATGTAACAGGCAGAAGGAGGCGTGGCAGACCCCATAAAGTATATATATTCTTGATCAGGATGACAAGCCGAGTTGATATAGCCATGTCCGTCTGTCCGTCTGTCCGTCTGTCCGTCTGTCCGTCTGTCCGTATGTATGAACGCGTCGTTCTCAGAACCTACAAGAGCTAGAGACTTGAAATTTTTTATGTAGGTTCCTGTATAGCACGAAAAGATCGAGTTTGTTTCAGAAATTCGATAACTGTTATCGTTTTATTGTTATCGATTAAAAACGAAAATCTAAATTAAGCTATAAAATTCTATCTAAATCATCTTTCTAGCTAGAGTCTTCAAATTTTGCATTTAGTGTTATGTAAGCTTTACGCAATTTCGGTTTTTGTTAAATTTTGGGTGCCACGCCCCCTTCGCCTCAAATTTGTAACTCCCGTATATCAAATACTAGAGATTTGTGCTTTGGCACACACATACATATGGATGACATGATCACGCCAAACAAGTTTGATCAAAATCGTTCGTCTAGAAAAAAAGTTATTAAACATTTAATTTGCCATAGCATTGCCATGCAAAGCAGCCAAAGAACAGCTGACGCAACGACTTGCGCTTGTGTATGCGTGCGCCTCTGTATGTGTGTGTGCATGTTTTGCTTGTAATGAACGTACATATGCATGTGTATATAAAAGAAATTAAGAATGCTTGGAATAGCGGTTCTTCGCAGGGTTCAGGGTATACCCTAGTCGAGCGGTCTCGACTAGAGTTTTCTTACTTGTTTTATTTTACTTTTCTTTATTTTAGTTAAAATACTTTTTTATGTCTTTAGATTTTTTTTCCTTATTTAACGTTTCTGTTTCTTTTAGATTAAGTTGACAAATCTGAAAGAATATTAAGTAAATAGCAATACAGTTTGAGGGTAATTGAAAATATTTTAATAATTTCATTATCCTCTTTGAATTCTGGTTTCGTTTTGGAAATAATTATAAATAATATCTAATATAAAATACTTCAAATAAAAAACTTTTATCCGGAATGCGATTAGTTTCCTGCTTAAATTATATAATAAATAAGATAGGAAAATAATATTGATTTAATTGTAAGAGAAAAACTTGAAAAATTTAAAGAGCCGGACTAAAAACAAAAATATTTAAAAAATAATTTAATAAATATTTTATAATTCAAAATGCAAACTACATTTCTACATTCGATTCCATCATCAAAATTGGCTTTAGTATTATTTAAATTATTTTACGTTTGAGACTGGAATATATTTTCAAATCGTATTTCTTAATAAGAATTGCATGAACTATTAGTGGTGTTTGCTAAGCATCGCAGTGTTCATGATCATCTAATTATACCCCAGAGAAAGAGTAGAAACCTTGCTGTAAATGGAAAGCCAAAGCGACTAAATTAAAGTCAGCTGCTGGCGTTTTGATTTCGTATGCGTTTTCCCACCAAACGTGCACACACTCACACATTTAGTATACACCAATGAAAACGCAACATGGTTTAATTTGTTGGTGGATCCCTCATCTTGCGACGAACTCGTTTGGGTCTGCGGTGGCCCCCGACTTCGAGCAAGTTGAACGTTTTATAAATAGATGCCGCTAACGTTGGCAGCGAGCACTTGAAAACAAAGTTTGAACGCAGTCATGTCGGCGACATCGACACGGCGAGGATTAGGATGAGCTAACCAGAAGTATTGTCTCCTCCTCTTAGCTTCCAGCACATCGATGAGCTGGCGCGGCAGTCGCATGCACAAAAAATCTCACTGCGCCGCACTGCCCTGGAGGGTCTGTGCCCCGTTCGAGATCCTCCGCCGTGCATGCCGGCAGCGGAACGCTATCGGACGCACGACGGCACATGCAACAACAAACGCAGGCCGCGCTGGGGCGCTGCTCAGATGCCCTTCAATCGCTTCCTGCCGCCTGAATATGGCGACGGAGTGGACAGCGTTCGCAGCTCTACGGATGGCAACACGTTGTCCTCATCCCGCTTTGTCAGCTTGCTGGTGCATGGAGCTCGCGAGGGTGAAGCCCCCCTGACTCTGATGATAGCGCAGTGGGGCCAGATGCTGGACCACGATATGACGTCCACAGCACAGCCGCGGTAAGCACAGCGAGTGTAAGCGAATATGCTAAATTGAGCTCAGCTTCCGGTTATTCGTACAGCTCGATTAATGGCTCCATACCAAGCTGTTGTGGCGGCAAGGACTTTCATCCCTCGTGCTTTCCCATCAAGGTGCCACTGGATGATCCGTGGTTGTCGCCACTTAAAGTCCGCTGCCTGGAGTTTCTGCGCTCTGCACCGGCTCAACGACGGGACTGTGTTTTATCCTGGCGCGAGCAGACCAATCAGGCCACGTCCTACATCGACGCCTCTCCCATATACTCAAACAGCGCAAAGTCCTCGGACAATGCGCGCATTTTCCGCAATGGCCTGCTGATATACGGCCGGGGCAATCCGGCCGAGGACGTTTGCCAGCGCGGCGCCATTGCCACGCAGTGCATCAGGTCGGGCGACGGCCGCAGCGGCGAGCAGCCTGGCCTCCTGGCCATGCACCATGTTTGGGTCGGCGAACACAATCGCATTGCCATGGAGCTCAGCGAACTGAACCCACACTGGAGCGACGAGAAGATCTACCAGGAGACGCGACGCATTATTGGCGCCATGTTTCAGCACATTACATACCGGGAGTTTCTGCCGGTTGTCCTCGGTCAGGAGGTGTGCAAGTTGTTTGACTTGCAGCTCATGAGCTCCGGCTACTATGAGGGCTACGATCCGAAGGTCAATCCGACTGTAGCCAACGCCTTCTCATCAGCAGCATTTCGCTTTGGCCACTCTCTGGTCCAGAACTCGTACATGCGATGCGATCGCCATCACAACGTCATCAACAACAGTGAGTGTTGACTCACCCACTGCTATGCCTATTTCTAATCCATCATTCGATCTGCAGACGTCAGTTTGCACGAGGAGTTTCAGAGCGGCGACATTGGAACGGCTGGGTCCCTGCATCGTCTGCTGCGCGGAATGGCATCCCAGCGAGCGCTCAAGCGAGACGAGTTCATTACGCCCGAGCTGACCAATCACTTATTCCAAACGCCAGGCTTTCCCTTTGGTCTCGACCTGGCCGCCATCAATATCCAGCGCGGACGTGATCACGGCTTAGCTCCATACACCGCGTGGCGAGTCCCTTGTGGGCTCAGCCCGATTCAGAGCTGGGACGAATTCGGTAATGTTGTTCCTCCCCTTCTCCTTCAGCATATTTACGCTAGTCTTCTTTCTATCCATCTCTGCCGTAGCCAATGTGGTGGGTCCAGAGTCAGCGAAGCGAATTGGGCACGCGTACCGCAGCGTTCACGACATAGATCTCTTTGTTGGCGGCATTGCAGAGAGACCTGTAGTGGGTGGACTGGTGGGTCCAACGTTTGCATGCATCATAGCCCAGCAGTTCAGCAACTCGCGCCGTGGCGATCGTTTCTGGTATGAAAATGGCGGCTTCGAGAGCTCCTTCACGCCAGCCCAGCTGCACTCGCTCCGCAGAGTCTCTCTGGCGCAGGTTTTATGCCGAGCAGTGGGTGGCGGCACTTTTCAACCACATATTTTCATACCCGCTGAGTTTACAGACAATGAGCGCCAGAGCTGCGGCACTGGCATACTAGGGTTCATTGACTTAAGTCCTTGGCTTGAGCAGGACCCATTCCTGCCAGCCAAGCAACAGCCGGAACACATTTTTAACATTGTCCACCCAGAATTGTCCCAAAGCGAAATGAGTGCCATGCCAATTGTCAAGGAGGACAAGGCGGGCTTTTCCAACCGCGTGAAGCCCATGCAGCCGCACGTTGACTTTAGCCCCAACTCAGCGACAGGCTTTCTCCGACCGACGAACGCAAATATAAGCAAAATAAACGACAAACTCGACCTGAAACGCAAGACGTTGACCGTGACCAAGACGAAGACTGGCAACAACAGCAACAGAAATGGGACCCCAACTCGAGGAGTTAGCAACAAGCTTGATAAGTCCCCGAAAATAACTATCAATATAAAGAACGTGAGCATTAGAAAGCCCGCAGGAACAAGTCCGAAGCGCACAGTGATTATAAACAACGTCCCTGTTGAGCTACGCAGCGCCGGCGACAGCAATATAACTGCATCGACAAAGACAGACCACGAAATACCTTCAGATGAAGGAACGGAAACAGAACTTCAACTTCATAATACGGAATTACCAGAATTCCGAGACATCGACAGTGTGCAGGAAACGAACTTGGACTCCGACCCGACTGTGACTACCGACAGACCAGAAACTACAAGTGAAGACACTATACGATCTCATCGGCAGGACAGTAACGTAGATGACGCACTTGACCCACTGAGACAAAATTCCGCCGACCTTAGCAATGTTAGGCGCGTGCAGCGTGAAGTGCCAGAAAAAACCAAGGAACCGGACACAGTACCCGACACTAAACTTTTGCACGGACAACGAAATGGCACGACAAGCCGCACTTTAACGACAAAGACACTATCGAAAACAACGGTGAGCATTGCCCGTAGTCGAACGACTAAGTCATCCAAAGTATCCAAGACAACAAAGCGTGGCGTGGAACTGCGTAGCCACTACCAAAGTCGACCTATCTACCCCCAGAAGGTGGTTGTAAACGGACCTAACGCAAATGACCAATACGAAATAGAGATCAATATACGACAGACGAACAAAAGTCCAGTAACGAGACCCCTAGCCGCGGAGTATACCGACTACACGACATCGACTATTTACAGACCGTACAACAACTACGAAAATAGCTACGCGCCTCAGTACATGGACTATGGCAGCACGACGCCCAGCTACGGCTATTATCCGACGCACAGGGATACAATCCCACAGTTACAGAAAACGAAGCCACCGACCATAATCTACCTTAACGACAACGATGACAGACGCACCACAACACGAGCACCGAATATTTTTCAAAACTTTTTAAGCTTTGCAACCAATACCTTTAATCCGAACGCCAACAGACGACCAACACAAGCGCCGCAGTCGCTCAGTCCGATTTCATCGATCCACCAAGAGCGCCCCTATCAGGAGACTCATTTAGTAAATAGTCCAATCAGCAGCTCTCACAGTATAACCAGCTTGGCACAATACGCTCCACGCCCACCCTTACCGCAATCTCATTCAACTTCGAGCAGCTCCCAAATTGGGGGAAACCCACAAAATAATTATTTGCATGCATCCAGCTCGGCCGTCAGCTCTGGAAACTATGGCAGCATTTCTGGTGTGGCCAGTGCGAATGGTGCCGACAGCATATTCAGCTTCAATATACGTCCACGTCCAGATAATAATCCTGTGTTTAGCTCCTACCCCCGTCCGCAAAGCTTGGGTGGAAGCTACGGTCTGGTCTCACAGTCGCCGTACAAACCCGACTACCAGCAAAGCCAAAGCGAACTGTATTACAACCGGGAGCTAAGCCAAAATTCCAGTCCCTTCTCTACTGGCTCTCTAGTGGGTCACAGGCCATTGACACAGACTCAAGCGTACTACGGCCGTACGCCGGAACTGAAGGACTTAGGGAGTAACATTAACGAGATTTCGAGTACGGATCACAAATTGGACTTCATAAAAGACTACGACTTTTTGAGTCGCACGCTAAGCAATATTACAACAGATGACATCACTCCGGATAGCACTGACGATTATACTTACGACGATGACGAACTTGGCAAACACATTGACTTTACTAAAGTAAGCAAACCGTTAGATAATCAAACTGTATCCAATGAAACTTCGCAAAGAAACTTCGAGAGACCGAAGAACTCAACTGCGACCACATTGAACACGACTTACCTGGACGATAATTTCGTGTTGCCCGTGTTGAAGAACGAGACGCAGACAACTTACGTGACAGAAATGCCCAAGCCAATGCTAAGCACCTCCAGCCGTACCAATAGCAAAACTAGAGTTTTCTCGGACAGCGTTGGCAAGCAGTTGGGCAGCAACATCCTAGCTGACACCGAGGACTATGACGAGCGACCAGCAGCTGCTGGCGCAGTTGCTCAACAGCTGACCAATGTGGCCTTTGCCCCAATTAACGTGCTGACCAAGCCGGACAGGTAAGTCCATACAGGCATTTCCACGGAACGTAGATAAAACTCGGAATATATTTACAGGCCGGACAACTGGGTAATATTCAATAAGACACATGAGGAGCCCCCTCTTCCACAACCGCCAGCAGTGAGTTCGGGCATGGGCGTTGAACCCGCTGCAGAGATCCCAATGCCGTTTCATATTGTACGACAGAAGCAGAACATGCGCGAGGCGGAAGCACCAGATGCAAATATAAAGCCACAAAAAGATACAATTAAAATGAGTACTAGCAATTAGAAATACCAAATTATACTTAGAATATTTATTGTATTTAATTAAACATCAATTAATACCGTTCATTTGGGTGTGTGTTAATCAAACTCTTTTAAATTTCAAATTTTGGCGACTATTTAGTGCTGCCAGATAGCAAGACACAAGTAATTCAAATGCATGCACTATTATCGATAACTGCGAAAACGACGGGCACACGCTTATCGGCTGGCCGCCACGTCCACTATCCACAAACTGCATAAACTGAATAAACGAAAAAAATTTTGCTTCCAATGTTAAAGTGTATTTAAAAAGAAGACTGTACAAGAAAAGCAAACGATGCGAGTGGCGGCGCGTCACAGCCGTCGCTAAAGCCAGTGCTTAAAGTGCTTTTTAATTTCAATGCTGTCAGCCCGTTGTTGCCGTTGTCGGTAAAAAACATATTAAGTCTGATTTTCGAGTCTGTGAGGCAATGGAGACTGATTACCAAAATTACGTGGAGTCATTGTCAGGGGTATCTTCAGATGACGATGACATATCCACGGTGGATAGTTCTGATGAGGCCGAGGAGCCGACCAACTCGCACAACAGTCCACTGCAGCCCCAACCGCGAACGCGAAACTTGGTGCAAATGCTGCACGACAGAGAGGTACGTATGTGATTGAGAGCTTTATGCATACATTTGTATGTATATGCGGGCTGAAAAACTGCATTCATACTGATCGAAATAATATTATTCGATAGCGCACAGGATTTTTCTCAGGTCGATCTCGAGGGGGCCAGAAACAGAAACTTCCATATGACCAGGTGCCAAATAGGTTAAAGCTATATCTCAAGGACGTATTGGCCAGCACTGCGTTGGACGGGTAAGCACGCTCTAAGCTGGAGAAAGGGAGTTCCAGTCACACGGCTCGCTCTATAATCATTTCTTCCAGGCACATTTTCATGGGCCTGACTGCCTGCGGACAGTACATGATCAGCCATCGAGTCGAGTGCAACGACAGCACTACGCTCAACCATTACTCCTTCAATGTAGGCTACAAATACACGTAAGTGACTCGAATTGAATATAAACAACACGAAAAATCCATATTATAATTGAATTGTCGTTCCTCTAGTCTTTACTTTTGGCTCTTCCAACCGCACAAGAAACTGCGATACTTTTTTTCGCGCCGCTTGTTCGACGATCACGTGGTCGACAATCTGAAATTGGTCACAATGACACAGTGGAAGAACGTGGACAAGCGAATCCTGGTTGTGCATGGCGCTGCCACAGACGAGAGTGAAGAAAGCTATATAACATATGTCAAAGTTCCTAAACTTGGTTGTTTGGAGTGCAAAAAGCTTTCCGATGACGGTCCATGTGATTAGCATACATACAAAATACTCATGGAATTATCGCAATAATCGGTTCTATATGTTTTCAGATTCCTTTTACAACGCACACTGTCTCGGCTGCCATTTGACAGTGCACACAAAGTATTCCTCGGCCGAAACGGATCCCTCTTTCGATCCGACTATAAATCTGCTTTGCCCCGAACGCATTCTCATCATCTCGAATGGCTTTATGCACATGCTGCGCATCGATGTGGACACGCCGGTCGTACCCAGCAGCAGTTGCTTGCCACAGCAAAACTTTAGCCTCCCCTGCAGCCAGCATAGCTTGTTTCTGCCACGAACTCCGCTTCCCAATGAAGAGGATCGCTGCTCCGTTCCATTTACTGGCTCCGAGGCGGACAGCGAGCACAGTGTTGTGGCACGCATTATTGCGGACTTCAGTGACATTGAAACTGATCATACTCAGCGCACCAGCAACACCATTAACAATAACAACAACAACAACGAAACTCAACAGCGCACCAGCACAGAGCACAGTGCTAGTGTTTGCTATGAAAAGTTAATTTTCTCATCGAATTGTGGCAACGCGTTGGCAACGTCCGGCATGACTCTGCAGGAAACCAGCTTGCCAGTTGCAGTTGGCACCAACGACTCGAGTCAATCGCGAAGACGCAATCAGCGCATTGTGACTAAATCCTACCGCAACGGAATAACAACTATTGATATGCAGGTAGGAGTATACTGTGATTGTCGCAATCTCAGTGTCATTAATTGTCATATTCTTGGCAGCACACAACCACATCAAGTTCAATGACGGATAAGTCTAACGCATACGAGTTCTCCGAAGACAACGAAAAGTGTGAGAAGATTTCCACATTTCGCAAACGCCGCCTGGCTGACAAAAAATACGAGTTCTCCGAGGATAACTCAGAAAATATCATACCTTTTACTAAAATACGTTCAGCAGGACGAACAACATTTAGTCCATCGACTGCCAGTTCACCCGCTCAACGGAGTTTGCATCGATTCTCTCCAACGGCACATTATTTTCACAACTCTCCCTGTGCTTCACCCTCATCCTCGCCACACCCGGCACAGCCTTCACATACGCCCCCACCACCGCTGCATTTGGGATTTCGCTCGCCGCCTTCTAGCTCGAATTTGATGCGGTCGCCCAGCCGTAATGCCAATGCAGCCACAGTAGCTGCTCAAATTTACAATCAAAAGTCGCCACCTTTGTCTCAGGCGACCCAGCAGATGCTCAGCTATAAGCCTGTTGGACCTTTGGGTGCATTGTCGCCCCTGCAGGTCTCCATGGCTAAACGCTTCGAAATTGGAGGGTCGATGTCACCTAACGCAAGCTTGTCGTTTTTATCGCCGCGACGTGATGAGCAACGCATTGTTGAAATGCCGGTCCAAGGCGGCGTTATGCCGGAGAAGCCGGTGTGCACAAAGAAGTTGCGACGTCGCTATGTAGATGAAGACGATGCCACCTCGGTGATTACTAGTGAGGAGGGTAAGCTTATAATCTATTATAAAATATATGAATAGTTTTATTGCAATACAAATGATTCGTACACAGACGACTGCATCTCACCGGGCTATCACACCTCGCTTCCCATGGAAGTGCATGGATCTTGCTACTCGGAAATGCAAATGATTTCGCAAGCATCGTATCAACGCTTGCGATGCAGTAGCGTGGTTATCACACAACACTCGTTTGATCTAGAAACTTTTACGTATTATGTGATAAGCATGATCTGTCAGAAGCATCAGAAGATCTACAATGTATTTTACGACTGGGCATACGAGTTCATCAATGTGTGCCCGCTCAGCCAGACTATTAGCTGTATGCTAATGGCACAATTCTCGGCGCGAGATCAAGTTCTAGCGACTCCATGCATGTACTGCTGCGGTCGCTTGGGATGTGTTTTCCACAATCGACAGTACGAGTGTCGCATTCTTTTCACCTGGAATATGGAGAGTGGTCAATGGCAGGTATTAGACTACGGCGAGCTCAAAGAAGTCCACGAACTGTTCAGCCCTCTGAAGCGACCGGGAAAATCTCGTTTAACCTTTGCTGAGGTGGCCAAACAGATGGCTCAGGAAATGGCCTCCAGTTTGAGCCGACTTCCTGATTATACCTCGAATTTGCGAGTTCTCAATGCAGACATAAAGAAGTCCAAGTCATTCATTTGCGATTTGGACAACATGGTGGAGTTTCATCTGAAGCGCACGAATAACGAAGCGCTTCGGTCAGCTGAAACCTATTAATGACTACAACTAAAGTAGATATCGTTCAGTTTTGCCTCAATCCTCGCCACTGGAAAGTGCATCTAGTTCAGTTTTAAAAACTTTATAATTGTGCTGTATTTAGTTTAAAAATAGTTTTTTATTTTATTAGTGCAACGAAACGCTTTTACAATATGTTATAACGCGTCCTAGTTTTGACTGAAGTCGTTTAATTCAACTACAAATAGTAGTTAGTTACTTGGCATACATAGATATGTTACAATTACTCCTATGTATATATTAATATACTTTTGATATTTCATATAATACTACATTCTATATAAACGTTAGTTAGTTGCGCATCCCCTAGAGGTTGGCGCCAATCTACAAATTGAATAATCTTATAGTAATTCAAACTTGAGTGAGTAATATTTTGTGGAGGCTATACGACCAACACATTGCTAAGTTCATGACAACCAATATTCAATAATAAAGTATATTTCCTCTAAAATATTTACTAATTGTTTTATTGAGTTCTATTTAAGTGAAAGGCTATAATGCTCATTAAAGATATATTTAGTTAGACTTTAATTAGTATAGTCAGTTGTCCAGCCTGTCATATTGACATCGAACTCTTATATTCTTTCGACCATTTACTTTGTTTCTTTTGAGGATGATCGCGATATTTTTGGCACCAATGTTACTTCAGTTGTTGGAAGCTGAGAGGAATTTGACCTCTTTGAGAGATCAGCTTGTATCTTTTTTTGACTAAATCTAAAAAAAAATATGTGAAGCTTTGTAGTTATTAAATCAAAAAAGTGTATTGATAAATATG
Organism: Drosophila mercatorum; assembly: GCA_961210405.1. Classification (NCBI taxonomy): domain Eukaryota; kingdom Metazoa; phylum Arthropoda; class Insecta; order Diptera; family Drosophilidae; genus Drosophila; species Drosophila mercatorum. The sequence goes on from CAUIUS010000003.1 coordinate 15,284,284, forward strand.
AAACTCACCTGTCAATGAGCGCGACTAGAAGTTTCTTCCTCAAAATAAATACTATAAACAAAAGGACGCCTTGCCCACAAGTGATTGCATCAAGCACTCTTATCCACATTTGATTATCCTTAGTAAATTGAAAAATATAAGATGAGATCTCAAGAATCCAGATCACGCCCACTATTACAAACAGCCGAAAAAATGTTTGGAAACTAAAATAAATATCAAATTGCATTTTTATAATACAAGAGATAAACCCGAAAATAATAAACGAGCTTACTGAGTCAGATTTCTTAAATTGCGCTGGCCCTCCAGCAACTTTAGTTCCCGACGGATCTTCTTGTTTTGCACATATATTTGCTTTGTCGTTTGAGCAAAAAGTGTGATGTTGCATAGGAGCAAAAGGCAGATCGGTCCATAGTAATAGATCATAGCCGACCAGTCATATGCTAAAAGGCGGAAGTGAGGCAACGGTGAACAGAGAAATGCATGTGAATGAAATGTACTTACTATTAATCCAGCACGAGTAGCGGGCAATGCCAGGTAGCAAATCGATCGGAGTGCCCATAAATTCATGAAGATAATCGACTAAAAATGTAACTAGCAGCAAGACGGCAGCAAAAGACCAAACTATGATGTTGTACCTCATGAAGCGGGTCTTGTGAGCGACGCCGATATTTGAACGAGGCCAATGCTTGAACGTACTCCACAGATTATAATTTATTATCGAAAGCCAGCAGAATGTTACAATGACGGCATAATATCCAGCGTAACCTGACACATATATACATATGTACGTATTATAAAACAAATGAGCAAGCGCTAGTCGAGGAGCCCCACTAGGAGATACCTTAATGATCACCAAATGATCTAAGTTTTTATATGACATGTTTTTATTGAAGCAGAAAAAGTGTAAGTTAAGATATTCAATACATTATAGTATACAACAGTGGAATGAACTGTTACAGTTTTGTAAACTGGATAATCATTTTATTTACTAACTTCTGCATAACTTGATTTATTTTTTAATGAAATTATCAGCAAATAATCTATTTATATAATTAATTCATTTGAATATTTTCCAATAGAGAAATATTGAAAGCTAATTCACATATTTGCTATACCTTCCGTTTTAATATACAGACTAAAACAAGTAAGAAAACTCTAGTCGAGACCGCTCGACTAGGGTGTACCCTGAACCCTGCGAAGAACCGCTATTCAAAGCATTCTTAATTTCTTTTATATACACATGCATGTGTACGTTCATTACAAGCAAAACATACACACACATACACAGGCGCACGCACACACAAGCGCAAGTCGGTGCGTCAGCTGTTGTTTGGCTGCTTTGCATCGCGATGCTATGGGAAATTAAATGTTTAATAACTTTTTTTCTAGACGAACGATTTTGATTAAAATTAAACTTGTTGAGCGTGATCATGTCATCCATATGTAATTGTGTGCCAAAGCACAAGTCTCTAGTATTTGATATACGGGAGTTACAAATTTGAGGTGAAGGGGGCGTGGCACCCAAAATTTAACAAAAACCGAAATTGCGTAAGGCTTACATAACACTAAATGCGAAATTTGAAGACTCTAGCTAGAAAGATGAATTAGATAGAATTTTATAGCTGAATTTAGATTTTCGTTTTTAATCGATAACAATAAAACGATAACAGTTATCGAATTTCTGAAACAAACTCGATATGCGCGCCCTATACAGGGACCTAAAAAAAAATTTGAAGTCTCTAGCTATTGTCAGTTCTGAGATCGACGCGTTCATACATACGGACAGACGGACAGACAGACTGACGGACAGGGCTAAATCGACTCGGCTTGTCATCCATACGCCTTTCAACAAAAACATTATACCCTGAATTCCCATTTTCAATGGGTTCAGGGTATAAAAAATAATGGTATAAGAAGCATATTAAACTAAATACATCATTTGGAGACTGTAATTTCAAAGATGAGCGAGATATAACTCTACAACTAAATTTTGAATATGATTTCAATCGATAACATTAATACTCACTTAGTTATCGATCTTTTTTAAATAAACTTGATCTGCGAGCTTAATGTAGCCCACGATTGAGTATCACTGGTGTCTTTTAACAGTGAGAGTAACCTATAAACAAGTCAAGTCTCTAGGTCTTATAGATTCAGATTAAGAGTCACACATACGGACATATGTAAAGACGGACATGGCTTATCGCTCTGATCAACAATATAGGCTTAGATGAAAATGGGAAGTCAGGGTATGATTTTGTTAAAATATATAAATAAAATTGTGAAAAGTGCTCCACGAGATTCAAACGTACCAAACAATTTGCAAACGATGTCATCACTGCGATCAATCCATTCGAACACAACAACATTGACCATCACTAAGCTGACTGTGAGGCAAATGAAGTAACAGGTGCAACATTTTCCATGGACAGACTTGAAGTTGGGCAGCAGCAGGTGGGCAATAATTATAAGAATCAGAAGGAATATCGACACGATTTGAACTGTAAGCCAAATTAATGAAATGTATTAAATGTACGTATTCAACTTTTTAAAAAAGATTAACCTTTTCACTATGAATAAATGCATAGACATGATAACAAATGCAATTATTATTTTACTCTTATATACGTATTTTCTTTATAAGTGTATGCAAATCAGTCAATCAGTCAGTAACTGTACTCAGCCCTGATTAAAGTGCATTATTCATAAGAAAGTCAATGCAACTATTACAAATGCGATGAATCTTACTGTAGGCGTTGGTCCTGTCGATTGGCTCCATGCAATGATGAGGCAATAGTACGAGCTGATTATCTGACTTCTGGATTGGCTGAAGGCAATAATCACGCTTGGATAAGCTCGCACCATCATAGTGGCGCAATAACGTTCTGTTCTACTTAATCAAATAGATCTATAGTCGTTGAAGAAGAAAAATTACTCGAAAGCTTTCACCTCATACAAAGTCCAGCCGTGATTTTCGTTGTCGGGGTCGAGGAATAAGTGATCCTTGCACGGCACAGGCAGATGTTTCTGCACTACAAATTCCAGGACATCTTTCTCTATCACCAGCCCACTGCTCATAGTTACATTCAAAACTGAGCTATAGTTCTCAGTGATCATAGCGTCTTCACAGCGGCCTTCTGCATCCACGAATAGCTTTTGGGGATGACAACAGAAGCGAACACACGACCGTATTTGACAGACACAGCCCCTAGTGTGCTCGGGCACTGACTGCTTTTTGCCATCAAATAAGATCTGGTAGTTGTATTGCCCGACTTTGTCTTGTGGTATTATAGCATCCTCATATTGATATGATCCATTGTCGAACTTCAGGCCATGCGTAAGATCGACCGTATCGAAATAATCGCAATTGGGTATATCTCCGGAGATTTCGACGACGATGGCACACAGCATGCCGACACCAAGCACTACACTCCTCATGCTCTAATTTAAGTAAATGAAACTCTCTTAAAATTGAGTTAACAATGAAATTTTGTATCCGTGCAAAAAGTAGAAAGAAACTGACAACAAGAATGCAAATAATTATCCGCTTCGATGCTTAAGCTTTGATCCAAGAAATTAAACTAAACTTACTTTATTTCTGCATATACTTCACTTTTAAAAAACTGATTAATCAATAAAGCCACTATATATTTCTTTATTGCTTTGTATCCCACATGGAATTGAGAGCCTGGCTGCGATAAAAAAAAATATTAAATTCTAAATATATGCAAATACTATATGAAACTTTACTTAATGAATCGAATCCCCATGCCAGGAATGCTCAGACGAATTTTTCAATCGATGTGTTTTCCAAATTTATATATTGTTGCTCACGACTCTACCAGCACTTTGATCGGATTCCTATATTAACTCGAACCCAATGTTATTTATACTTATACTTCCTTATTACTTGTTATTCATCACACGATATTATTTTCTTTTTATACCCTGAACCCTTTGAAAATGGGAAATTAGGGTATAATGTTTTTGTTGAAATGTAACAGGCAGAAGGAGGAGTAGCAGAGACTTTAGAACCTATCAGAGCTAGAGACTTGAAATTTGTTATGTAGGTTCCTGTATATCACGAAAAGGTCGAGTTTGTTCAAAAAATCGATAACTGTCTTAATTTTAATGTTATCGATTAAAATCGAGATCGATACTCAGTTATATAATTCTGTACAATTCATCCTTATTACTAGAGTTTTCAGAGTTTTTGCGTTTAGTGCTATGTGAGCCTTATACAATTCACTCTTAGTTTCAAATTTGCTAAACACGTATTTCAAGTACTAGAGACTTGCGCTTTGGCACATACATACATATGGATGACACGATTACGCCCAACAAATTTGATCGTTGGTCTAGAAAAAAAGTTATAAAACATTTAATTTCCCATAGCATTGCCATGCAAATAGCAGCGCAAACAAAGCTGACGCAGCGACTTGCGCTTGTGTGTGCGTACGCCTATGTGTGTATGTATGGATTGCTTGTAATGTACATACATATACATATGAATATAAAAGAAACAGAGAATACGCGGAATATCGGTTCTTCGCAGGGGTCAGGGTATCCCCCAGTCGAGCGCTCCCGACTAGAGTTTTCTTACTTATTTATCATTGTTCGCCTGTTGCAAACGTTGATCTTGGGAGTTACTCTCGACAGGTGGGGGAGGTCGCAAATGCAATTAGGAAGAAGGCGAAAAGAAGCTTACCAACAAACTCTCAAATACTTATCCCAATTCGTAGATACGAGTGTAAGGAATCGCGTCAAAATGTAACCTACCAAATACGTAATACTCAAGACTGCATACGCCACATGCAGCCATACCGCATACCCATAATAAACGAACAATCAACATATGAGTGAAGACTCAGTCACTGAAGAAAAAGAAAAGGAAGACTCAGTAGAATATACCCACCACACTTAACATAATGCTTCATTGATCTTTCATCTCAATATTGAAATGACTCCACACCTCAGCAAAAACCTACATCTTTTCATCCAATGCTCCAATTCAAGTGGCTACACTAAATAAGAAAAGCAAATTATATATAAAGTTGTACTTAAGAAACAAAGTTTTATATGAATATCTGATCAAATTTATACAAGAATGCACATATTATAATGACTTCATGATCAAGTTCGTAATCTATAATCCAAGCTTCTCCATCCACCCCGCAGTCTATTTATGATGTTAGACAAGGTAAATCACTTCCTGCAAGAAAGCTCACATGCTCTTGTTTGAAGATATAAGTGTTAAATGGTACCAGCTAAAATATATTATGCACATAAATGCTATCTGTGCATAGTTCATGATAAATTGCTTAATATTCAATATTCTATTAGAACTCTTAAGTTTTGAAGGAATCATTCGTAGGTCCTTCCTATTTTCGTGTTCTTTTATTGTTGGTCCTCCGAATGGCCTCACCAATTCTGATGAATAGAAAATAGAATAGTTCAGATAAATAAATATTGTAGCTGTTAAAGTAATCACCGTTTAAAAATTGTTTTAAGCACGTCCTTTCTCAGGACAGTCACAGCAAAGATGACGATGCCCTGAGCCGATGTCGGCATATCGATCCAAGTCATATTCAATTCCGAATCAAGCTGAGACGAAAGATACGAAATTACTTCAAGTAGCCAAATGAGGCCGGAAATGATGAACAGTCGAAAAAACACTTTGAAACTGTAAGAGCAATTAGTCAAATATTAAAAAAAAAAAAAAAAAACAAGTAAGAAAACTCTAGTCGACACCGCTCGACTAGGGTATACCCTGAATCCTGCGACGAACCGCTATTCCGTGTATTCTCCGTTTCTTTTAAATTCAAATGTATATGTATGTTCATTACAAGAAAAATATATACACACACATACACAGGCGCACGCACACACAAGCGCAAGTCGGTGCGTCAGCTGTTGTTTGGCTGCTTTGCATGGCAATGCTATGGGAAATTAAATGTTTAATAACTTTTTTCTAGACGAACGATTTTGATTAAAATTAAACTTGTTGGGCGTGATCATGTCATCCATATGTATGTATGTGCCAAAGCACAAGTCCCTAGTATTTGAAATATGGGACTTACAAATTTGAGGCGAAGGGGGCGTGGCATCCAAAATTAAACAAAAACCGAAATTGTGTTAGGCTTACATAACACTAACTGCAAAATTTGGAGACTCTAGCCATAAAGATTAATTATATAGAATTATATAACTGAGCATCGATTCCGTTTTTAATCGATAACATTAAAATTAAGACAGTTATCGATTTTTTTAACAAACTCGATCTTTTCGTGCTATACAGGAACCTACATAAAAAATTTCAAGTCTCTTGCTCTTATAGGTTCTGAGAACGACGCGTTCATGCATACGGACAGACAGACGGACAGACGGACAGGGCTAAATCGACTCGGCTTGTCTCCCTGATCAAGAATATATATACTTTATGGGGTCTGCCACGCCTCCTTCTGCCTGTTACATACATTTCAACAAAAACATTATACCCTGATTTCCCATTTTCAATGGGTTCAGGGTATAAAAAGTTCCATGTCACGTACTTAGCACGATTCTTTAATTTTTGTAGGCTTTCGGATCGTTTCCACGCAGCCCGGTTCGACTTGTTCTCCTTGTATATTGTCCAACTAGTCGCCACAAATAGACCAATATTAACAAGCAGGACTAGTAGCATAGGTCCATGGTAAAATAGCATTGCTGACCAATCCACCGCTAAGGCAAAAATAAAACAATTAGAGCTCGATAACAAAATTTGATGGAATTAAGCCAGATGAAACAAATAGAATTTTGCAGTCGGGCACCACCGACTGCATAATACTCATTCGCATAATATTTTCCAAATTTCAAGTATAGCCCATCAATAGTCGGAGTTTTTTAGATGCCAGAAAAAGTATTTCATGATTTGCCACTCCCCTAGTAGGAATTTAATTCAGGCAGTTTAATTCTCAAGCTTAAATAGAGTTTATACGGAGACGGACAACAAGACGGGCATAGCACAAGTACTCTCTCAATATACATTTTCACTTCATGAACTAGTATTAAAATCCAAAAGAGGTATTTGTTGAAAATTCGACGTATGAAATCTTTGGTTTCTAGCAATCGGAAAAGTATCCTGTCATTGATTAGGTGATTAATAAGTCATACTCTTAACCCAGCAAGAGTATACGGCAAAGCCTGGTCTCCAGGGCAAGAGACTATCTTCGTTTATGCTCTTCATGATGAAGTCGATCGAAATGGTAATGAGAAGTAACAGAGCTGCAGTGCCCCAACCGAAGAGATGGCATTTCTTGACACTCAGTTCCGAGGTGCCATAGTCCTTGATTGCTTTCCACGAATTGTAGTTAATAACTAGGAGCCATAGAAACGTGCACATGACCGCGTAGTAGCCAAAGCAAGCTGAAAGGTTTCTATAAATATGTTAACAGCACAATATTTAGGAGAATGTGCAACATACCAAATACGTAACACACCTCAAATTTCATATATTTCTGGAGAAAAGTCTCGATGCGGAGCCAAGAGAAGCTCAGTGTTAGACTGATGAAGAAACATATGCTGAATTGCTTGTGGCGTTGGCGAAAGTCAGGCATGCAGAAGTGCGCAGCAATCGTCAGGAGCATGAAGACCACAGATACTATCTGAACTGTAATGAGTTACCATCAGGTAGATATCAAGTTAAACCAAGGCCAGTTATCTTACCGCATGCGTCGGTCTTGTCTGGCGGTACATAACATTGATGGGGCACTATTTTATATTGACCATCCGCAGACTTCTTTGGCTGCATGCAGTAGTATTTTTTTCCAAAATTTTGGTCATCTAGGTGTCGGTACAGCTGTCCATTCTGGTAAGTAGAGGGGGATATCTTCAGATAAAATTCTCAATCAATAAGGGATATATCAAACCTCAAATAATGTCCAGTTGTGATTCGTATTAGTGTCCGCATCGAGACTGAAATGCGCTTTACAGGGTACCCCGAAAAGTTGAACTGCAAACTCGTTTACAATATCCATCTCTGCCTCAGTCCCATTGTTTAACGTGACTTTGACCAGAGTATCGTAATTCTGAATATTACCAACACATTCTCGCGTCTCTTTGACCAGTTCCTTCTGGGGATCACAGCAAAAGCGTACGCACGACATCATGTGGCATATGCATCCTCGCATGTGTGCGGGAATTGGCTCAACTGTCCCATCAAACAGGATCTGATAGTTATATTCTCCTGTCATCTCACGTGGTATGGTAACGTTCTTGAACCTATACGACCCATCACCTAGTTGCGTGATATTCGACAGATCGATCGTATCGAAATAATTGCAGCCGGGAATATTGCCAGATGTGCCAGCGATAATAACGCTGAGCACGAGATAAGCAAATCTCATGCTCTGAAATAAGCAACCAAATGAAAAACTTTAAGTCTTGGCGGGCAGTTGTCAGAATCAATGGGAAAATATAGATTTCGAATAATAGATTGAAAGGGATCTGTATGGCTTCACTTATTATTTAAGCTAACACAGAATTGCATAATGATTTATATAAATTTTCGTATTGTAAATAGTTCAAACATCTTCATTTTTATCGTAATATGCAAATTAATATAAATGTATTAAAAATTGAGTATACACATACATATATGAGCCTTTCTGCTAAGCTCTATAAAAATATGCTTATCAAGAGTATTGGGAACAAGTTGCGGGTAAATTTTTATCGCTGTATGTATGCATATATACATATATTGTATATGCAAACAAAGTAAGAAATTTTACTATTCTTAATATTTTCAACACAGAACAGGAAATCCACACAAACTGCATTAATTGGATTCTTAACTGGTAAAGTCGAACAGCTAATCCAAGCTGAGTCTGTTGGGTAGGTTCTTGAAAATCAGTTTAATTCTTGTTTTTATCTATATTAAACTATCTAAATATTACAATTGCAGTAAACTAATAGTTAATAAACTGTCACTGAATCGGTATAATGCTATATTATAGAAAATACTTACTGGTTTCGTAGTTTCGGCAAGTTTGCGCTTCCCGAATATCAAACAGAGCTCAAGTACTTTCGATTCAAACGATATAAAATAAACTGAACGATTCCGGTTGGAGCAGTTAAATAAAACCAAGGAAAATCACAATTTACTCTTTTCAAAAATATTAATAGCCTTATCGAGGGGTGTATGAATAAGACTTCTACATAAATTTGATTCTCTTGATGACGGAGGTATATCGATTTGGATTGAAACATAATTTAACACAACTGAGAACCAGTACTCAAAAGAGAAAATACATATTTATTTATTATGTGTTAATAAAATATTCTTTTTAATACATATATCAGATTTTTTAGTTTTGATTTGTCACGCACCCAGTGAACTTAGGCATATTAGTTTTGGTCTGTTCATAGAGCGAGTCTTCAGGAATATAACTATAAAATTTGGATGCTTACATTCCAAAAATTAGAAAAAAAAGGGATATTTTTTTTGTAAGTCGTGCCCCAAGAATTGCGTAACAATAATTTTTGGGGAATTGATAGAGGAGGCAACCAGTGGCTTAACAACCAATTTTAGCAATAAAACTGTAGGAGATATAAGCTGATATTGGTTGTCACGCCCCTTGTGGGCGTTGATATATAGTCTCAAGTCTCTAGCATCAATAGTGCTCAAAATATAACAGAATTAGTAAAATCACTATATATTCAGATCTGATTTTCGACGCCCCAGTGGGCGTAGCCATATAATTTTTGGAGCAATTTTTATACTATTTCACGTAGTGATATAGTATATTGGTTTTGTGCAATGTCCGTCATGCTGTCCGTCCGTTTGTCCGTATGAACGCAAACCATTTCGACGCTATTGAAGCTAGAGACTTAAAATTTGAAATATATACTCGTGTATACCCTTGTCTGATAAAGGGGCTGTATCTCAGAAACAATAATTCTAGAAGTGCTAGAGAGTTGAGATTTTAACTGAACACTCATGTCGACATCCCAAAATCAAAAAGCTATGGCGGATATATCTACGCCCATTGGGGGCGTGGCAAATCGGGTCAAACTGTATCTTCTACAGTTTTAAAGCTAGAACGTGCCATTTGGCACGTGAGTTACTGTTACAATCCTATGAAGTTTTATGGCCACGCCTACTAGGGGCGTGGCAAATCGGATCTGAATATACATATAGTGATTTTACTAATTCTGTTATATTTTAAGCACTATTGATGCTAGAGACTTGAGACTTGGTATATATACTCGAGTTAACATCCCGCAATCGAAAAGCTATGGCGAATATATCTACGCCCACAGGGGGCGTGGTAACTAATATCAGCTTATATCTCCCACAGTTTTAGTGCTAGAAGCATCAAAATTGGATGTTAAGTTACTGGGGGCCTCCTCTATCGATTCCTTAAAAATTATTGTTACGCCCCAAAAGGGGCGTGACATACTGAAAAATACCCTGTAATTTTCGCATTTTTTGAATGTAAGCATCCAAATTATATTCCTGAACGCTCACTCTATGCACATGCCAAAAATTACTTGTCTACGGCCACTGGGGGCGTGGCAAATCAAAACTGAAACATGTGCAGCTTCTGAGCCAATAACGCGCCACATAATGACTTTGTGACCTTTGATCTTGTCTTTTGATTTGTCAAATTATATATATATGTTTGAAAAGAATTATTTATGAATAAAAAATAACTAAATAAAGAAAATATAACAAAGATATCAACGTGACCGCGCCGGGGTTCGAGCCCACACCTCTATGCTCGCCAACGAACTTCTATCTCATTTTCAGAGTTGCCACCTCTCTCATTTTGAGAGATGCCATCTCGCTCGATTTAGGTGCGTATTTTTGCTAAGGTAAGGGTTCTAAGCTTCGATTCTAATTGAAACTGTCTGGCCACCTCCAATAAAAAGTTTTAATCGGCAGCTAATTTGAGCGCCGACAGTGGGGACTTAAGGTTAATTTTAGAAAAATATAATGTTATAGATGTCCCTGTGGGCTGCTGAGGCGTGAAAAAGTCTTTCGCTGTCGGTTGCGTCCGACTGCAACGTTCTTACTTGTTTTAAGTTAGTCCAGACAAATCTTCATTGTCCAGTGTAAAAAAAAGGACAGAGCATATAAATTGTTTCAACTTTATTACATAAGTTTACATATACATATATAAAATATATTAAACGGTAACGTAGTAATATTATATTAATTGTACTGTAGTAAACGTAATAATCATATTATTAAAATCCCTAAAACATGAATATATATTTATATATATATATATTGTGCATAAACTTGAAGTTTATAAGCAGCAAACACTTTTCGAAAATAATTTGATTTGATTTGAATTTGTTTTGTTTTCTTCTTCTTTTTTGTTTTTGTATTTTGTTATTTGTTTAAATAGATGTTAGAACTTGAAGGTCGTTTAACATGTCACAACGTAGGAAACTTATGATTACTAAAACTGATGACGACAACAGCGATGAACCGCAAATTTACAAGTTCATCTAAATAAACCCCATTTCGAAAATGAAATTTGGTATAAACTTTAACAAAAACTAACTGCTTTTCCAGCTTTGCCCAAGAGTTTTTGGAAAAAAAAAACACTTAAATACATCTTTAAGCTAGCTCATCGAACTTAAGAGAAGTTGCATATATAATTTGTAAGAAGATATCAATATGTACACATCAACTTATTCCACGGTTTTTTGTATTTTGTATTTTGTTTTTTGTTTTTTGTTGCTTAAATGTTGATTTGACTAGTGCTTTACGAATATTTGTTTATTTAAAAAACGCACTTGGAGCCCGATTTGAAACCACAACGCTTATTATAGTTGCAAAATATGTTACACATCTAAAAATACATTTAATTCACAATTAATTATAGTTTGAATCCATTAGATTTTTCAACGTGGGCTGGTTCTTGGCATCAGACACATCGCACATCATCATGCATGTGTTTGTCTGCGTATATATGTATATATGTATATCTCTATGACGTTTATAGAGCTCTTTGTATGAAGGGGCTACTCTGCGCCACATTTAGTTGGCTGACAACAGTAGAATTTGAATGACGACTGTGGTCATTGGATCGATCTGTCAATCCCAGTTTCAAACTAGGTTTCCTAATGACCCACTCGACTCGCTTCGTCTTATATGTATGTACAGAAAAATAATTGTCTATGCGTGTGTGTGTGTGTGTGTGTGTGTGTGTGTGTGTGTGTGTGTGTGTTTATACTGTTGTTTCCAAGTCGACTCCCAACAGCTTGAATTTCGCACAAAATTAGGAATCAATCATTTGATGATTATTCACAGAAGTAGTGAGGTAGACTTGTTCTCTTCCATCGACGGAGCTTACCAGCTGTTGCTCATGGCCTGCTCCAGCTTGGCCTTTGCCACGGCTGCAGCGGCTGCTGCCGAGCTGGCGCTCAGCGATCCAGCGGGTGAGGCAACCACGCCCTGTTGCTTGCCAACGGCAACGGCTGCAGCAGCAGCTGCTGCCGCTGCCGCCGCTAGCAGCGAAGTCGACGACGAGCTGGGCATGAAGTTGACATTGATGTTGATGGGATGCACCACGGGCATGCTTGTGTAGCTCTTCTCGAGCAGATCGACGCCGTTGAGGTACGGCACCAGAGCATTGTAGTCCACATTAAGTGGCACATAGTAGTTGCCCTGGCCGTGCAGCGCAAAGATGGGCACCGTGAACGAATGCCGGGACGGCAGTGGAGCCGTGGTACTGCTCGGCGTGCTTAATTGGGCGCCGGCAGCAGCGCCGAGCTTGGCCAGCAGCGGACTAGAATTGGAATTTGTATTGTGTAGCTCCGCCTTGATGTCCTTTATATCACTAAAGCTGAAGGAAGGCTTGTCGTCGCGCACCAGACCCAAGGGACGCGACGGATTGATGCTGCTCGCCTCACTGTGCACGTCCAGCGGCAGATCCCCATTGCAGGCAGCTGCTGCGGCTGCTGCTGCCTCGGCCAGCTTGCGCTTCTTGGCCATGATGGGCGCTATCTCGGGCTCGGTGCCATCCTTGGAGTGCTCGGACAGGGCATGCAAATGTGAATGATCGTTCTGCAGGTGCGGCGCGTGCTCGCTGCTCGTCTCCTCGTCGTGCAGCTCGTGCACAAAGCGCTCCTTGATGTGGTTCTTATACTTGTAGTTGTTGTTGTGTTCAATTTCATGCGAGGACTCCGAGTAGTTGCGCATTCGCGCCGACAGCTGGCTGTCCGTCGTATGGTGATTGTGGGCGAGGTGCGCATGCTGCTGCAGCAGTGCATCCCGCGGCGGCGGCGAGTGCATGTTGGAGGTGTCCGTGTGGAGCTCATGCGGCTCATGCGAAGACTCAAAGTCGTGCTGGCTACTGTCCGTGTGATGATGAGGTGCCGTCGACGTAATCACTGCCGCCTGATGCGGCTGCTGGTGCGCGGCAATGGCTGCAGCCCCAACAGGCATCTTGGCCAGCGTGTGACATGTGGACGTCGATGTGGTCGAGCTAGCCGCATTGCTGCTGGTAGTATTGGACCCCGTTGAGTTGGTGGGTATATTGTCGGCAGCGATGCCATTGACGTTGCCAGTGCCCGCAGAAAGCTTGTTCCCGCTAGGACCCTCCATGCTGACGCTCGACGTGCTGGCACTGGTCGCAGCGGCAGCAGCAGCTGCGGCTGCAGTCGCTTGCTGGCTGCGATGCAGCTGATTGAGATGGTTGCGAAAGCTTAGATCCTTGACGTCATTGTGATCATTGCTATGTTCCACGTCCGAGGCACCCAACATATCGCGCAGATGGCACAGAGGCGGATGGTAGGCCTGGTGGGGGCTGCCACTCGAAGCGCTAACATTGTCCGGCATATGGCAGCTGCGACTGGACTTGTAGCAGTCGGCTGGTAAAGACAAACGGAAATTGGCATACACTTAATATTGAGATAAAGGGATTTTGCCTACCTTTGAACACTTCGTCGATGTGCTCCTGCAGGCGGGCCAGCAGCCGATAGCAAAAGTCCTGCATTTGGCTATCGTAAAGGAACTTGGCCGCCTCCTTCATGCAGTCCATGTAGCCGCTGCGATACTCGCTCTCCTTCTGCAGGATCTCGCTCTGGAGGTGCTTCAGATGTCGGATGGCCATCTCAATGATCTCGGTCTTCTCGATGCGACCGCGCCCCTTGCGCTGATACTGTGGGGGTATGAGGCGAGACAGATCGGCCAGGCAGGAGTTCATGCGGTCGCGGCGACGCTTCTCAATGATGCGATGCGACAGAGGATCTTGCTGTTGGGGCAGACAAATTGGAGAACAATTAGAACGAGCTCTGCGAGTGCCTGAGCGACAAGTAAGTAAAAGATCGTGGAGTCTCTAGACCATTATGCTAAATAATGATTCGATCCAATCTATTTATTTATTTATTTATTTTCTGTTCTTTTTTTCGCATTTATTCAAATTCGCTTTATTTGCATTAGATTTACTAATTTGGAAATTGTTTTTCTGGTTGTGTTTTAATTTTTATTATCTTTATGCTCTTGAGTACAATAAAAAAGGGTCAAAAGCGGCGGCCAACTTCTCGGGATGATGTGCGTGTGCGTTCTGTGTGAGTTGTAGGCGTGTGAAAGTGGGCGTTGTCATCGACATCACTGCCATTGTCATTGCCATAAGCCAACCAACCGACCAATCAATCGCCAATCAGCAATCATCAATCATCAGTCACCAGTCATCAGTCACCAGTAATCAGTAATCATAATGAGTACGAGCTATGAACTTGTTACTCGGGCGCTTTGTCGCTTTTTGATCCTTTGATCTTGTTTTCGAATTTGATTAGTGTCGCGATTTGTCGCTCTGAAATTGTAATATTTACCCTCGATGTTTTGTTACGTCTTCCGGTGGCATATTCAGCATCATCCTCGCTGTATGCTGTTGCCGATGTTGAAAAATTTAAGCTAGATTCTGTGCAATAAGGAAAACTGGAGACTGCTGCTTCGCTATAATTCGTATGCGTTTTGTATCATATGCAAAAAGAAGTGGGAAGGATAAGAAACACAAATAAGTCCAAATCTTATTCAAAAGTTTGTCAAATTTTTGTTTTTTGTTTTTTTTTTTCATTTGTTTTCATTGTTTTAGTAATGCATTTATTAGGCGCATAACTTAAACTGACTTAGGAATGTAGAACTAAAAAGAAATTAAGACTAATTAATCTAAATATTATTATGTAGTTAAATTATGTGTTTTTGTATTTATTTTTGTAATCAATTCTTTATTTGTTTCACGCAAAGTAAAACTACAACTAAACTAAGGCTGCAATTTGAAAAAAAAAAGGAGAAGAATTTGTATATTATTCGAAATGGGAATACTCTCAGTCTGTCGCGCGTCCCACTCCCTCTGTCTCTTACACTCTCCCTCTTACAGATATCCCAATCTCAACCATTTAGTCTTGTTACATTCCACAGTTGGTAGTCAAGCAGCAGCTAATCCGGGAGTTCCCGATTCTGCACCCCAAGTCGTCGCTTGGCTAAAATCAAACGAGGCGATTTGTTTTGTTGTGTGTTGTAGTAAAAGAGGATAAAAGTTCTTTAAAATACAGTTAGCATTCTATGTATATGTACATATATATATATTAAAAAACATACCCAGCTAGATATCAAAGGCGACACGCACACACACACACTCACGCAATACTTACACTTGCACAAAATCGAATAACAATAATGAATATAAAACACTTTATCGCAGGATCTTAGTGAGCTAATTGAGTGACAGCTAGATATACGGCAGAGAGAGAGACTTTTGTCTCTTGGGCTATTCTTCTAGATTCTATATTTAGATCAACACGTTTTTATCGCATGTGTCAGAAATCAGAAGCAGAAAGATTGAAGAGAAAAACACATTTAAAATCAACAAAATTGAAAACAAATTTTATCGTCTTCAGATTTGATGGCGTCACGGAAAGAATTCTCTAAAAACTGAAACTAAGATGAAAACAGTTGCCAAGTGCGGCGTAAAGTAAATAAATGAATGATTCAAGGGAAAGAAAAATTGCAAACATTTCATTATTAACAATGAGCACCAGCTGCGACCCAAACAAACATCGCTAAAGTCTCTGGGAAAAGAAGAGCAAAACGAAAACAAAACAAATAAAAATACCCCCAAGTCAGCTACATATATGTCAACTGACTGCTCAATGGAAATAGATATTATAATAGATCGAAGTCCGACAAATATCTATCTACATATAACAACAAAAGCAATGAAATATTTCACTCTTAATTATTGTTGATAATAAGCTTCAGTTCATGAGTTGCTTAGACTAGCAAATGTCAAGTCGGATAAGCATATCCCTGATTGCAAGCGATCGGGGAGTAGCTATTAACTATATCTTCTGCTTGGGGCGTATAAACATACACGGAAAAAACCGAATCGGAACACACTAGAAGACTTGCGACGGCTGCGATAAGCAGCAACACGCAACGATTCGTCGAATATGTAAACAATATTTAAACACGCACACATGTGACCATGTATGTGTGTGTATGGTTGTGTGTGTGTGTGTGTGTGTGTGTGCTTGCACACAGACGTATTGAATACCAGTTCTCGCCAGTGTGCGGCGCTTCGAGCTTGTTTGTTTATCCCCCGCGCAGTTAAGACTCTCGTCAAATCTAGAAACTGAGACACCAGCGACTACTTGGCTTGACACAGCTTCGGGGCTAGCGCTAGGATCAACTCTGCAAGCTGGACAATGCTGTAAATGTCACGCACTCTGCTCGGCGCACGTGACGTATGAGTAATGAGGGCTCAGAGTTCAATTTAAGGCTTTCAGTTCTTTCCCTGCATTAGCATATTTACACACACACACACACACTTAGCAAAGGGTCAGTTCGGGAAATCGCTGAGAATCCCGTGTGCAAGGCGTGTTTGACCGCATTCTCAAGTAACGAGCGACCCTTGGACCTAGGAGACGGCGTCATTGCCAAATCACTCACTTGATTCATGAATAACGACGCGATGCCCTGAACGCTGCACAGTGAACATTGATCCCAGTGGACACGCCCCAACTGGCAAGCATTCGTGTTGGCGTTTTCGAACCTGGGGGCCATTGGGCCAAAAACATTGTCGACGACGATTTCGTAGCCGACGTCGCACTTTTGAGCTATTAAGTAATTGGCAAACAACGGCGCTCGTTTAAATTTAGAGATGAGCCAGCCACCCACCCAGCCAGCCACCCAGCCAGCCACCCAGCCAGAGAGATGCAGAAGTGCAATCAAAATCCGTCTATGGGACAGGTAGTTCGCAAGCCGAATGACGCCAACTGTTGATCAGCCACACGTTGTTTGCCAACAGCATGAACGGAGATCGGACAGCGGACATCGCTCATCGAACATGGGACGCATCTTTTTAAATATCAATACACGAAAGGGGCAAAGTGTGGGGAGGAAATGCTAAATAGCCTTAAAACTTCTCTCGATTCATTATAAATTTCGTGACAAAATAATTTGATAACAAAGTTATATACATATATGTGTATGTATATATGCGAATCACCTGTACACTCTAATTGGAATGTTTTGCACACGCACGCCCTCAAAACTTGTTTTGCGATATCGTGCGTTAACCTAAAAATAATGAAATTGTATTCCATTGATGGCTAGCTTTATGGCTTCCACTTGTTATTTGTGCCCCTAGATAAGATATCTTTACAGCTACACGTGATATGGAAGCTCTTTAAGCAGCTCAACTTGCATATTCATTGATTCACATGACTTTCAGATAGTATGTTATGTTATGTTCGCTTCGAAGTTGCCCAAGCACCACTCAATAGATTGCCCCTCTATATATAGTTGGTTTTTACAAAGCCCCAAAGATAAGGCGGCCAATCGGAAATATACAAATATATAATAATATATAAATATATATATGAGTTGTTGTGATCAACATCGCAGGTAAAGTCGAGTGCGGATGTGTTCTTCTCATCGGATGACTCACAATGTGACTAAGTGGAAAATTTTTGTCGATTTCTATCGGCGACTGAATCAACAATTATGTAAACGCGACCCAAGAACCCAATGTCAAGCATTTCCGATACGAAATGTGTGTCAAATGAGGGAGACCTTCGCATCGCATTAGAGAATTTTCATATTTCCACACTTCAGTTGCCTCTTCTCAATGGCAATGTCTGCCGCCAATTGTGAAATATCACAAAAAATAAAAGACTAAAAAAAACACTAAAAACGATGACGCGCTTCAAAGGGGAGAACAACAAAAAGTAAACACAAATATAAATATAATAAATTGAGTTTGTTTGCTTAGGCAAATTAGCGTCAAAAAATACAGAAATACAAATGAAAAACAAAAGTTGTTCGCGCCGAGAACCTGCACGACGACACGGAGACTAGCTTCAGGCCGATCATTGGCCCGATTTAACCTTGACTGCACCTGCAGCAGTCTACGCCGCTGCTGATAAGATAAATAGACCATATAGACAAATACTCGTGCAGGCCAGCCGCCGAGCAACAGTCGTCAGCAGCAGCTCTACAAGTGTTATTAGAAAAGCTCGTATAAAAACTAGTTGAGCAGTTGCTTTGGCCACGATCGATCACGTGAGATTGTTTTGTTATGCTTGAGGAAACTGGAAATCACACGCAAACCGGTCGCAGTTGCCCACCTGAGAGTTTTCAATTAGCATTATGTGTAGATGCAGCCATGGATGACTGTACACGTGATATAATGGCCGAAGCGAGCGCACTGCAGCGTTGCTTACTCAACAAAAGCCAAACTGCAGCGCGGCGAAACGTGTCCACGTGTCGAAGCCCACTGGCATGGCAACAGCAGCGTGGGGCGAACGCATCTATTTCCATTCCATTGCTCTCATTGCGCTGCCTAAGCAGCAGCAATTCAATAAACATAAACAACAATCATTTGTGGGGCAACTAGCTCAATTGAGCACAGGCGCTGTACGACTTGCGACTTGCTGCATTACTTATACGCCACATGTTACACCCACCCACCCACACACACACACAGCATTATGTGTAGATGTGTGTATTTGCAGCTGAATTGCGAACGTTGGCAAAACGTTGATGAAGCAGCGGAAATAAACATTGCTTGACCCGAACAAAAACAAACAAAATAAAGCTGACTATTCCAGAAAATGTCAATGTGTATGCCTTAAGCCAGACATTCCTATCAAATAACAGAGAGTCTTCGATTTCTGATCATCATTGTTTCGATATTTAACTATATACATACAGCACACGCCCACATATTCTTTGTTCGGGTATACAAATATCATACACACACACTCACGCATCAAATACTTCTGATAACTAGGTCAAAAGACATAAAAATATATCCATTTGAATCATTTAGAGGCAATCAAATGCAATGCGGGCCGCTGACTCACCTGCCCCGCCGCCGCAGGGCACAGCGAATGCTGAGTGCATTAATCACAGCGCGGACAACTAAAAGATACATTTACACACACACACACACACACACACACACACACACACACACACACACACACACACACACACACACAGATACACACACATTATGATTGTTTTGTAAGTTTCTCAATATTTGCGGCACGTTTGTCAAACGGCACGAGGAATCTCGCCGCGAGCTCAAATATAAACATGCAGAGTATATATGCATATGTAGGCAAATATATGCAAGTGTGTATGTGTGTGTGTGTGTGTGTGTGAAAAGAAGTGCATGGAAATGATCGTGTGTACGTGCCTGTGTCGGGGATGGCAATGGCCGAACGATGTCGATTAGCCGACGCGATTCCGAATGGCGTTTGGAATCCAATTGGAAATTGGAATCACTGTTCGCTCTATTCCTATTGGGAACATTTGCTCTGTACCTATTAATGTGCGTGAGTGTGCGTGTGTGTGCGTTTATATGAAATGAAATTTGATTTGTTATTTATAGAGAGCACAAGCTGTTTGTTTTGTTTTGTTTGACTACGCTATTGATATATTCGAAATAGATCACTAAAGTGTATATACATATATATCATATTCGATTATTGCGGCTAGCTTCGACGTGTTGTCTTGCTGAACATTTGTGCGTTGCTTAATCTACATGACGAAACTGCAACATTGATGATGGTGTCCCGGTTTCGTCACGTAACACAAACGTAGCCAGCAAACAAACACACTTTCTTAGAATTGTCCCGTTACAGTCTCACTGAATCGCAAATCACAGATCACAGATCACAAATCACGGAATCACTAATCACTTGTCGCTTATCACTGGACTGGCTGGGGTCACGTTGTCGCAAAGATCCCGAAATCGAAAACAACGAGAGACAGCTGCGTATTCGAGTTTCGTGTTTGTCCCAAGGAGCAGCTGCCTCGTCGTGCAACAAACCCGAGATCTCACATCGTCACATACAACCAAGGGTCCCCGTTCGGGAATATACATACATATATGGTATGTTTATATAGCTCGTATAGTTATCCGGCAACTCTATGTGCGTCACCAGAAATTCGCTTTTATCGCGTGCTTGTTTATCTCCTTTATGGATGACATGATTGTGGCTGAGTTGTTGTTTGTTGATTAAAGCATCGCTAGAGTAAATTATATACGTTGTAAATATATGTACATATGACGGCTACGCAGACGTGTGTTGTGTGCCTCAAGTGCTAAGTGACGACTTAAATAGACTCGCAAACAATACAATGATATCGACCACGGCACAGATTGCGATAGCCTTCATGGCGATAATGCTGGCTACGATAAGAAGACGGGTACAAATGAAGACTCCTTCACACACTCTGATCAAGTTCTCTTTCCTATTTCCTGATCCTTACTATAAATATATATGTACATATAGTCAGCAGCAGTCGCCTTCATTTGTCATGTGTAGACCCAATTGATTGCTCACGTGAGGGACTGAGTGTCTCAATAATAGATCTGAAACACGACATTTGTGTTCAGCTATTGGTAAATGGATTTCTCAATTTATATATTGTGTCGCTCGCATATTTAATGAATCTCACTTAACATAGCTGAATATATAGAAAATATTTATAGAAAGTCACTTATAGGCGTTATTCCAGTGGACACCGTCCGCTGTTAGCACGAAAATAGCCAACAACAACAAGAGAAAAGAAAAACAGTCAGCAACAACAACAGTTGCTGACCTTCAAAAGGACACCGACTAGTAAACACGCACACAAACACACACACACGCACACATGTGCGTGAGTGCTAGTGTGCTTGTGTGAGAGAGCAACACGCCCACAACAGCTACTCAGACGAGCGCTCCAATTGGCTATTTATAGCCTTATAGCATTTTGGCCGTTGACATTTAGTGGCAATATAAGCGGACATTGTAAAAACCAATCAGTCCGGTCTCTCCGGCCAAGCTCTTGGTTATTCATGAAAGCTGGCTATATATACATATGTATATATATTATATTGTTTTGACCACTGGCCAGAACGAGCAAAAAGAATTCCAAGCGAATTCAAGTTCAAAATATAAATTGAAATTGAAAAGGAGTGGGAGAGAAGGGGGGGGGCAGGTGAGCCCCCAAAACTGAGCGTCACGTTTGCCCAATCGTGTGTGTTGTGTTTTGGCAAAATGTTTTGCATAAATAAATACATAAACTAAAATCCATTTTAAAAATAGAGTCAAAGGCGTCAAGCGGACGCGGGTCTGTCTGCTGCCCACGTTTTCATTTCATTCGTTTTTCACTTAATTTTTTGTTTTTTTATCTTTCTTCATTTCGCTCAACTGCCAAAAATAGCCTCACGATCCACGCCCAATCGCAAACTGACACACACACACACACACACATATTACTATATGTACCGTTACAATGTCATCTGCGAACTTAGCCTACAGCTTAGACATGATTTAAACTTAAACTAACAGTAATGTATGCATAGACTTAAGCGCGGGCAGGTGAAAGTGAGTGTGTTTATTGTTATTGTCCTATTGGTTGTTGTTGTTGTTCTTGTTGTTGTAGTAGTGGAGGCTGAGTGCTCTGGCAATACCTTATATCGCATATGTATGTATGCATGTATATACCTACCTCTCATACTTAACCGGATGTGCTGCATGTCCGTTTGCCTCGCTCCAGTAGGGCTCCATGTTGCTGCTGCTGATGCTGATATTGCTGCTGCGATTCCGTCGGCTGCTGCTGCTGCTAGAGGTGACGATCCTGGGCAAACTTGCGATTTGTGCTCTGCTTGGCTCAGTCCTCTGCTTCTGCTGCTGCTGCGTCGACGTTACTTGCTGTTGTGGTGGAATGGTGGAAGGTATCGCTCTCTACGTCAATGCAGGAAAGACAAGATAAAATACCGGCGAGTGAGCGCACGAATTCGTATGACAGCAAACAGGTTGTCGGTCACGGCGAATTTATTGCGGCGAATTGCAAATTGTTGCTCTATCCAACTGTGTGGTGGGTTCACTGCGAATTCCAATTTCACGCAACACAACACAACTTGCTTAGCAACTTATTTGAATATTCTAACAGGGTTTGGCTCCGCTCCGACTGTAAATATTTACTACGATTTATATCACACTTGAATATCCAATACTCTCTGCACACTTTGGACACGCTCAGCCGTTTCACTAGTAGCATAACATTTCGGATTTAGCTTCTGTTTATTTTAAAATAGCTTAAGGAGTGAACGACTCTTGATATGTGGCGTCAACTATCTGTCGAGTGTTAAGGGATGACTGTTCTGCGCCTTATCAGCACTGACGGCCTTTTGTTTTTGTTACTGTGCCGATAACGGAGACAGCAACGGGTGAGATAAGGCTCATTTATATATACCCACTAGGTACACATGCACACGCACACGCACACTCGCATATATGCATATGCGGCTTTACTTTTATTGAGAGCTGACAGTTTTCGTTAGCCGCACTTGTTGGACCAATGTAATTGTCTTAGACCAGCCTCTGGCTCTGCCCCTGCCTCTGCCTCTGCCGCGCCCGTGCTTGCTTGAGGCCCACGCGTTTTCTGCAGCTGATGATGATTCTACGTTGGAAACCTTGAAATTTCTTTGCACTCACGTCTCGTTTTTGGTCGCGGGACTTGCTCTCTGCCACACACGCACACACAGCCACCTGCTCCGCACCGCACAGCTCCAACAGCGCAAACGATTGTCAGAAAACGTGATTCTTTTTCGTTCTTTCTTTTTTTGTCACACGGCACTGATATACACGTTTTGTACTTTGAATTATTTTGTATTTATTTTATTAATACACAACTTCCTTCGTTTCACAGTGGAATTTTACCAGCAGCCGCGTATTGTGTGCGCACCGTTTGCTTGTATTTGTATATTTTACTACACAGCACTTTATATACACATATGTATATATGTATGCTTGTATGTATGCGTATAATTTGTTGTTGTTGCTGCTGCTATAACTTTGTATTTCTTTTCTTCTTTTTTTCTTGTTAAAGCACTTGCGCTGTCCGAAACGCTGCACACATCAACTGCTCACTACGAACGGTCGAATTGAAATGAATGAAAAATACACGGCGAACGGGCTAAAATTAAAACCAATCGGTAAAAGCTGATTTCATGCATCGACAACTGAATGCCCTACACAAGCTTCAATATATGCAGATTTCAAAATCAACGAGGACATTTCAAACGCAAACACATTTTCAATATACATCAATATTTTATCAATAATATAATGTCCTCCGATGATTACAAACCTTAAACTTATTAGTTTGCGATTTCAGTTATGACTCCGTTACAAACTGAATACCATTCACATTAAACTTTTACGTAAAGGGTGCACATATACACAACACGAGACCAAATACTGCGAGCAGTTCGAGAGAGAAGTTGACGTGCCTCGGGTATCAGAGAATCAAAATGGCAAAAGAGCTAGAAAACGTGAGAGAAACGAGAGAGAAACCGCCCCGCTGACACTGAGCGAAACACTTTGTCAAGTCATGTTGGACTGCGGCTGACACTGTGTATATGTGTGAGCGAGTGTGATGGTATGCGCTGGCTTTCAGATCTATTTGAATGTGTGCGTGCGTGCGTTGATGTTATCGCATTTCGTGCGCGGCGAACGTGATTGCCACAGTGGGTCTAAACTCGGCATATTTGTACAAATTTGAATCGTATATGTTACACTAATTGATTGCTTTGAAAACTGTTAATTAAATAATCGCGGAAACTTGTTTTGTTGCTTACAACTCATATCTCAAATTGCAACAATTAGAAAGAGAATTCTATCTGGAAAAGCCCTATGGAAATACAATATTGACTAATTGTTAGATGAAAAGGCTATATAGTACTTGTTTTGATGACCAGGCGGCATAAATTACGGGCAGCATGCACCAGCAAGCGCCCAGAAGTGCGGTTCATAGCCCTATTCGAATAATACGAAGGCATACATAGCCTCCCACATTCATATATTTATCTAAAAGTCTGCGTAAGTGTAATATATTAACGGATATATAGATGCATATGTATCCACATAATGTTATGTTAATGATTATTATGAAGAAGAATGGGAAGCACAACCATAGTTAGTTGTGTGTGAATTACTTGCATGTATGTGTGTGTGCATATAAATATTTATGTATGGGTGAGCATTGGTGTTATTAATAAGCATTTACTAGACCGGCTATAGTACCTATTGTTGACTGAGTGATTGTTAAAAATAAATGTGTACAAACATAGTGCAGACATTCAGGCAAGAAAAAAGTGTTTCGATTATTTTATTGATAATAAACGCTTACCCACACGTATGCATATAGAGATTACCGTTATATAGCTCAATGGTCATTGGGGCGTGCTCTGCGTGCTTTTTTGCCTTAACAGTTGTTGTTTCTGTTTATGTTTGTCTGACAGCTTTCAAGTTGAAAGGCAGACGCAAACAGCAACAAAAGGAGAAAAAAGCAAGAAAAAGAAAAGAAAAACAACGTAGAAACCCAAGGCAAATTAAGCAAAACAACAGCAGTCTCAACGCCCAACGGCAACGGCAGCAGCAGCAGCAGCGGCACATAATAAAACACGTGAACGTGACAAATTCCAAAGCGATTCGCAGCTGTTACATTGGGCGGCGACAACAACGACGGCCACGTTTGGCGGCGAATTGCGACGGAGCGAGGATTGCCTGGCAACAAAGCGATTGTCTCACAGACACAGCGCGAGCTCTCGCAGTCGGCTGACATTTTGTTTTTATAATATTTAGCCACTCGACGCCTTTATACATGTGCATACGTACATATGTACATACATATGTATAGAGATACACACATGCATCAGTTTTATTATAAATCGAAATAATAATCATACGCTGAGTTGGCCGCACGACGAGCGGAGCGGGAGCAGCGCATATTTCCGTCTCACTTCAACTGGCTTTCTTTCTTTATCGCGCTCGCTCTTTCTCTCTCTCTCTCTCTCTCTCTCTCTCTCTGGTTCTCCTGCTGTTTCTCTGTTTTCACAATGCTCTCCGTCTTTACTATACGCGTGAGCAGCTTTTTAATCAAGACACGTTGAAAGCGGCCACAGCCAACGAAAAAAATTCATAGCGCATGACGTAATATCTCACGCGAGGCGAGCGTGTCAGCCATTTTACATACACAAAGACGTTTGGAAATACATGTACGCATGCATACATATGCATGTGTGCACACACACACACACACACATACACACACTCGCCTGTGAGCCACACACACACAGCGCAACACGCATGCCAGTTTGTTGTTGGTCACGTGTTGTGCAAATGTTTCGCCTGCGCTTGTGAGTGTGTTTATTATCAGCACAGCACTTTGTTTATACGTACGCATACAGACGTAAGCGAGTAAGTATACGTTTACGTATACCTCTATACATATATGTGTATGTATATAATTTTGTTTATTTCGCTGTATTTTCCAGCACTTTAATTAAATTGAAATGCCAGCGGTCGCCAGCCACAAAGGCATGCAATCTATTTATAGCTCTGCCAAAGGTCAAGCCAAATCAAAGCAACAAGTCACTGGCCAGCACGATCAACAAATGTCACAAACGTGTCCAAGTCCAATGCGCAATGAAACTGGGCGCTGGCTGACTTGGCTTGCATAAGTTACATTCCTTGCCGTTGCTGATCTCACACTCACAGCTGGACAATAAAAATGCATGTGTGTGTGTGTGTGTGTGTGTGTGTCTACACGTATTCCGTGGCACGTGCAACGCTCCTTAGTCCAAATGGCTCATCACATGCTATTACGTATACGAAGACGACTCACACGTTACACATACGCCCCGTAAGGCACGTGCGCGTATATAAAACTTTTGCAAATGACTCGAACTATTCACGCGCTGGGCCCAACGCCTTATCGCAACTTCAAATTGTTTTAATTGCAGTTGGAAAACAAATATTTCTCTTTCTATTTTGTTTAAATATTGTCGCTGCTGTATGCTATGTGACACGTGACCACTAATCCAAATGCGTTACGTGGCCTGTGAATTTCCATAGAAATCAAATGCAATCAAGCGACTCAAAGCTAAAACGAAAATGAACAAGGTTGTTGCTGCTGTTTTTGATGTTGTTGTTTCTTATAAGCGCGGCAAGCGGCGTGATAAAAAACAAACACTTGTGGATTGTTTGTGTGTGGGCACGGTTCCAAGCGCTGGCTGAGCCAACTTATAGACGCGCTCACACACAGACGACTATATGTTTGTATATGGTATGTATGCATGCGATTATCTGACTGTATCTGTGACGCTGTCTGTATCTATAGTATAGAGGTATTTACAATTAACCCATGAGCTGTGTGTGATGTGAAAATATTGTGAAGCCGCCGAGCACATGCACGAATTGACAGCCACAACTCTTAGCCTGTCCACAGCATCAATTACCCAAGATACTGCAATAAAATACTCATCAATAAGTGGACGAGTTCGCTTTTTTTTTATTTCTAATATATGCATGTCTTTATAGTGCTCACAAATTCGAAATTTACTAGTTTTGCTCACTTCTTTGTGTATTAAGATTTCGTACTATAGCTTTACTTCTATACTTTTCATTCAGGCTCTGCATCCGATTCATAAGATTTCCTAGTACGGTTTACTACGATACTTTTCCTTCTGCATCCGATTCTGAAATCAGAATTTTTAAAAGATCATATATCGCAGATAAAAAATTAATTTTATTAAATATAAAAGCAATTTCTAGTTGAGATATCGTTCATGGTATTACGAACCATCCCCTGACGCCTTCATGTGGACTGTGGACGATAGCATTGAAGAAATCATAACTTTCTTCGAGTAGAGAGACATTAGATATACAATTGAGCATGGTAATAATGGTAACAAGTTATCTCGCACACCCAAATACAAGTTTATCATTCACTTTAAATCTAGAAAAGCTTATAGATCTTATTAGTTGAATTATTCTGGGCTTCGATTCAAGCTTTAAGTGTATTTTCCACAATAATGCGTTAACCACTCTTACACAAACTATTACAATAATACGAAATACTTATTTCACTGACAGAGTAAACACACCAGTGTTTTAAGTACCGTTCGAAAGAAAAATTATACAGTTACAAGAATCTGTCACATATACAAGTGAAAAAGTAACTAAATTGAGTCGCAGTTTGCTGCGCTTTATTAAATTGCGTTTGTAGAGTTCGAAAGAAAAATCACAAAACACTTGCCCTCGACTATTAAATAATTACAAAGACTTCCTGACTTATACTAAATTGTTTATGTTAACTTATATACGACGCAGTTCGAAGAATAGGTTTTTCCATCATTTTCTTCATTACAACATTCCTTACTGTTTGTTGATGTTTTGAGTCCAGACTCAATTTCAATATTATTTGACCTTTTTCAAAGTTGTTCCGCAATCCATTAAAAAATAAAATTCAATAACTACTTTAAGTTTTAGAAAATCAAGTAGTTAAGATCTTTGCAAATATCCTATCGATCAAGTAAAAGATCTCAATCCTTTTCAGATGAGTCAAAAATATTCCACACTTAATGCGGATTTCACCATAAAAGTTTGTTTATGATATGCTAGAGAGCATCACTATATTTATACATATATAATATTTTATTATTAAACTATGATAATTATACATATGTATAATAAAATTTTGATCTAATTAGTTTCTCAATCATATTTTAAGCATGGGAGAAAAGTTCACTCTCTTCCTTATTTGCATGCTCTACATTATATAAGTTTATTCTATTTGTACAATAAATAATAATATGAAATTATTGAACTGCACTGAAACACTTCCCCATCACCACTCGGCTCGAATCGCTCGCAGTGAAACTATTTTGTATATGCTAGGAGTATATAAATATGTATGTGTGTGTTGTTTACATATGTATTTGCATCTATGCATCATTTGCACAATTTACACTTGGAATTAGCATAAGCTTATCAAATGGCTCGGCCGAGGGGCGGGGCAGTTGCTGTGCCACAGGGCAGGCCAGCCTAGCACAGGCCGGGCCAGGCCCCGCAAGAGTCGCTCGAAAGAAAGGCCCCGAAACGGCACAAATAAAATGGGTGTGTGTGCTGAGCAAGCGACTTGCTTCATAAATTTACTACATTCGATTAGCATCACATATTATATTTATATGATTTCTGTACACACACTCGAATTTCGTTTGAAATACACAACGCTCAGTCGAGCACGCTTTTGGATTTTGCTATAAATGAACAGAGATAACGAAAGCAAAAAAAAAAGAAAATGAAACCAAAAAAAAACATAGTTTCTTATCGCTTTGCCAAACTTTTAATTTCAAAGTCGAGGTAAATCTAATTAAAATGTGTATGCGTATGAGCATAGTACACTGATATTGCCTCCCTGATAAAAAGTAGAAGCAAAACACATACTTATAGTGTGTGATTATACTATATAGTATATATGTATAGTATATATATATAGTATATATATATATTTACATGACTATACTTATTGCATAAAGCTGCTAGAGGTCTGCTCTGTAGGTAAGCTGCAGTGAAACGAAAGCTCAAATTTATATTAGCTTTATTCGTTGCAATTGAGTTTTGAGAGAACTCAAGTGGATTCTGAGCAAACTGCTGGGAAATATAGGAAGTAGGCAAGCAACAAGCGAGTCTATCAAAAATAATTAGGAGCGTCGGAATACTCATTCGCGACCAAAACTCTAACGGTTCTAAAGCATTGTTGGATACAGCCTGCCACGCCCACAACTAAAGTATATATATTATTATACTATTATGTATATCATTTTAAACAAATCAAATTTGGAAGTCAACAGTAGGTCAACTGTAACATTTATAGCGTATACCCCGAAAACTGTAGCAGTTAGAGTTTTACCCGATTTGCCAAGCCCCCCATAATTCATTATAAATTAGAGTTCTGTAGTTTACGCAGTAAGCTCCTAACTTTTTGCCTTTACTTAATTTTTAAATTTCAATTTTAAATAATGTTATTTCAAGAGCCCCGCCCGGAGCCCAGAAATCCGCGCAATTGTCGCTTGTAAATAAATTGCGCTCAGCCACGCAGTCAGCTGAAGGAAGTCTAGAAAAATATTTAAATCTAAAAAAAAAAATGGAAGTAAATAAATAAATGGCGAACCACGACACGTGTTGCCGCAGCTGAACAAATAGAAAATAGAAAACTCGCACACACACACAAACTCATACAATAGCGACAATCTGTAAGTGGAAGATGTGTGGCAAAAGCAAAATTGCTGCATTAATTAAATGTAGATAAAAAGTAGTACATGCACTACATGACATACTTGAACATCTGAGTGTGTGTGTGTATGTGTGTGTGTGTGTATTGACACGTTTGGCTCGTGCTACAAGCGGGTATATCGGCAGGGCAGTTGACTGCTAGTAGGTGTTCACCAGGTAAGTTACTGTCTGTCTCTCTCTATCTCTCTCTCTCTCTCTCTCTCTCTCTCTCTCTCATTAAAAAAGTTCAAATAGTCTTCTTTAATAAGAGACTGAAAACTTAAAATTTCTTAGAAAGAGAAAGAGAGAGAGAGAAAGAGAGATAATATCTCTTATTAAAGAAAACCATTTGAATAAGAGAGAAGAGAAACGAAAGTGCTTGAAGGTGACGAAATTTGACATTTAAGATCTATATTTATAATATAATATTGTTAATATTTGTCTATACATTTACAATTTGTCGTATAATATACCTATACCTAGGTACCTTCTAGTCGGTCACATTCAGCGCTCTGTCGACTGTTTTTCATTATTTGAATTTCATTTGATGTCGAAGCATTCCGTATTTGTTTACGGTCTCGAGTTCTATTTTCGCTACGCTCTCAACTTATGTAAAAGTTACAAGCTGGGTTACACGTTTCGCATTTAAATGCCTTAGCCGTTTGATAAATCAGATAAAGCGGGTTTTGAATTTCCCATTAGGCTGCTACTCTGGCGACAAGGTGACGCCGAAGCTTTGGACTTTTGTTTTGATGTTGACAGTAACAAACGTTTAGATACACATACACTCACACACATACGCGCACACTGATACAAAGTAGCAACTCGAAATGGCTTTAATTGAATTTGCATGCGGATTTTTTTGGGTTAAGCTGCGCTGACCATGGCCGGAATTGCCTTCAAGGAATGGCGGCGGGCTGACTGTGGGTCTATCCAAAGCCACGTGTCTACGGCCGTAAAGATTCATCCTGTTACGCATACGCCGTGGGCGCCCAACGTAATCCGAGTGCCAAAGACGTTGTTATGTCAATCCAAAGAGGGGAGAGAGAGAGAGAATGAGACAATGGGCCTCAACTGGCTCTGCCAATATTTGTCATGTTAGTTCCAGCGGCCCAGTTACGTACGTATCTAAGTAGATATATGCACCTCATTATACAGATATACATATATACATGTATGCATATATATACTGTGACGCACTTTTCGTATGGTAACGGAAATTCATTGGGGCAAACGTGCTGTGCAACTGGCACCATTTGCGAGGGTGTGCCCCTGCGGTTGCCAACAGCAGAACAACAGCGAAATACCGGAAAATGCGTCATACGAAATGTAGAAATGAACGAAAAAATAAAAATAAAAACAATACAAAAATATGATCCGAAAATGTGTAACAAAAACAAAAACAAAGAAAAAAAATTTAACTCAAATTGAAAACAATTGTTGTTAATAATTAAATTGTGCACGCGGAGCACAAATTTCCGTAGATACCTCTAGAGTTCAGCTGTACTTGGGGTCGCGGGCAGGCGAACTCGCATGCTAATGTGCAACACGTGTGTGAGTGCGAGTGCTCAGAGACTCGCTGGCTGGCTAATTGAGCGAAACTAGACGAGCAGCATTGAACAATAATCTATAGATGCATATATAAATATGTAAACAAAAGATATTCATATGTATGTACATACATACGTATATGTCAATATACATATTGAATAATTTCACTGAGTGTATGCTCGAGTAATGCAGCAATGCTATGCGGGGAGGAAGGAGACATTGCCTTATTTGCGCGATAATTGGCGTTGCTGTTATGCCAGTCAGGTGTTAAAACTGCGAATCGCAACAAATTAATTAACAGGTATGTAATGTGCAGCAAATTGAACACGTTTCGTGAGCGTTAACAGGAAATACACCGAGTATAAGAAAGTAGCTAGTCAAAATGATAATTTTGTTTAAATACAAATGCAATAACAATTTCCTTGATTTAAATGTATTCCAATATACATTTTAAGTTTTTCTATTAGAACTTGTTGCTTTAAATTTGACCGCCATATCCAAACGAGTCAACGAAGACGTGTGAACGGCAAAAGTGGGACAGCGCTGCCAGACGGCCGAATTAGTATCGAGTTTGCAGCTGCGACTTGGTCACTTACCAACACTGCACAACGCCGAGTCAGCTGCTCGCAATTTAGTCAAGCAATTTTACCTACATTTTTATAAATCTTATTAAATACGTGCAATAGTTTTAGAATATTTATTTAAACTCCAACGTGCAATACTCACAACTGCTCAGCAATTAGTGTTGAGCGTGTTAATCGTGTTAATTTTAAATGCATCGCGGCCTTTTGGCCAATAAAATGCCATCACTTTGTTTGTTGTTGTCCCCTGTTGTTGCCAAGGAAACGAAAAACGCAAACACAACAAGTTACGTCGCAGCTCGGTCGATCTTTTGAATGTGTGTGTGTGTGTGTGTGTGTGTGTGCTCCACACTTCCTTCCGGTCTAATTCTTATACGAAATGAAGGATATCACACAAAGAAGCAGCGCTAACTGAAATATTTATAATTTCACCAAGAATTTAACTCAAAAAATAAAATGACCAAAAAAGTGCAAAGAATTTGAATTGATTTTAAGATGCCATTTATCGTCCAGGATACCGAAAAGTGTGCAGGATGATATTACGCATTTGATATGGTGAGTACTAGAAAAATCCATTGGGCTAATTTATGTGACCGCCGCTACGCCCCACCTCCCCCTGTCCCACTCCCAGGACAGCAAATGCCACAATTATGTGGAAATGAAAAACTTTCTTAGCGAGAGTCAAAGATCAAAAAGCACATAACTTTATCCATTTGCATTTTTCCAAGCATTACGACGATTTGCAAATGAGTTTTCATTGAACGGGAAAATGAGAAAATTACGCTTCCCACACTTCGGGCTCGACTTTTCCTACTCTAAACTTTTCCAGCGCAAGCCATCTATGCAGGGCTTAAAATGTTTAGAGGCAATTAAGAAGAGTCCTGGCCGCGGCCACACAAACCAACCAACCGACCAACCAGCCGGCCGACCAACCCCCAAATATCCATATCCAGGTAACATTTGGTGGCAAGAAGGCGCATTTGCGTGGCGCAGCCACCCGCGTGCACCTTCGCGTCCAAGTGGCGTGTGCGATTCTCTTACGGCTGCCATGGCCCGTTGCACAGCCGAACGACCACACCAGGTGTAGAACAAGTATCTCGGCGCACATTTCCGCTTTGCTGCCTCGGGGGCGGGGCGCGGTCAACACATGCCAGGCGAGCGCTCACATAATAACTGTCAGAGCCACGGATGATTTGATGCCTTATGTGCGATGACTGCCAATAACTTTCACAATGCTCATCATTGGCGACATTCGACCCGAAGTGCTCTGAGCTGGCATAATTGCAGCCCGCAACCGCCACTGCCCAGGTGAACAAATTGCAATTAATGCGCAACATATTTGATTAAACACCCATTGGAACAATAGCAATCACTTGTAAGCTATGGCCACAGCTCGAATGCCGACTGCATTTCAATTTTGCCACTTGACCGCATTTTCCACTCCTTTTGCCTCCAAATCACAATTAATTTGCCCAAGAGACGAGCTAAGCAAACAAGAAGACGTTATCTAAGGCATGTGACATGGCTTTCATTATTGACGAAATTATATTGATGGGGTGGGTCAAATAAAATAAAAGAACGTTCTGATGAAATCTATTTTGGTTTGTAATTTGCCATTTTGCTCAAAAGTATTCCAAGAATATTAATATAAATATTCTTTTCAATTCGCATAGAACCCCTTTTAAATAAGCAACGAGATATTAATATAAATATACTTTTCACTTCGCATAGAAACCCTTTTAAATAAGCAACGAGCTCATAGCTTGGAATCGATAAGAGAGTATTTACTAAGCCTCCATTCTCTTATTTTTTTAAACTCTCTTATATCTATCGATTTTGGGGTTTTCTCACAATTTCTTTTATCAACTTTGTATATAGAATCTGCATTTCGTCATCTCTAAATGAATATTCGCTATCTTCTCACAACTTCTGATCTATGTCAGTCTGCCAGATCTATCTAAACAAATACGCATAAAGTTTAAAAGTTTTGGTTCCTGACTCGGGGTTGAAACTGATTGCATCTCTTTATATCCTGAGCCCATGAAATCCCAATTCTTGATTTAATAGTACTGTGAAAATAACAGAACGAGCCGTCGCAGACTTTTTAAAGTATATACGACGAACTGACTCTACTTAACCAATCCTAGAGACTTAAAATTTTACTAAATTACTTAAATTTACTTAATTACTTAATTTACTTAAATTTGCAGTATGTATATCGCCTGAATGAATAGAATGAATGGAATATCAGGGTATCTCCTAGTCGAGTAGTCTCCGCGAGAGCACACTTTGTATCCTGAATCATTTTCTGACAGTCGAAATATTAAGTAGCCTCAGCCCAAGCCAGACAACACAACAGAATAATGATTCTCAAGATCTAATTCAAACAGCATCAAAGGGTTGAAAGGATTTGGACTCGATTATCTACGAGTAGTGTAAGGTCAAGCTGAAGTTAAGTTAAGATGTACCTACGGAATATTAGGAATTTACGTTAGCTATTTATTATTGTACTAAACTAAAACTGATTTTGATGCTGTTCTTTCGTTCCACTTGAATGAAAATGGCATCTGCTTAAGACCAATTATTTCCATTCTGTCCTCCACACACACACATATATATGTTCATATATATACATATGTATTTAAGCTTGTCTTGTGCCGCGCACTCGTCGTGCAACCCGGTCGAGCCTTAACTGAAATAAACAAATGTTTGCCTTTTTGGTAAAAGCGTCACGCTGACTGCGTCAGCGTCAGCAACTGCTGGCACAGCTGCCGGTATATGCCGGGTGCATGGGGATCTAGATGCAAATGCATTCCCGAGAGGGTGTTAGAGAACACTGTAGGGGCAGAGAGGTGTCCTGCAACTGCAGTGCTCGGTTGGGCCAATGCCTAAAATGCATTTCTGTCTCGCTTGTGCGCTAGACACCACCAATGCAGCCAGCAGGCAGCAGTGGCAAGTGGAGGAGTGTATTGACCAACTCTATTACCAATTAACTACCCCTACGCCCCGTCGGTGGCACTTGAGCACTCGAGCCAACGGGCAGGTGGCCGACAACAATAGCAGCCTGAACAAGTTTCGTGTTGTAGTTGCACGTTCACGCTCGCACAGCAAGCACAGTTAGCGGCGCCAGCAACAGCAACAACACCACTAGGAGGACGACTCATCGACCAGTGGCAGATCCCACGTACAGGTCCTTAATCAGACTGAACCAAACCGTTTTATGGTCTTGCAAGTAAGCGAAAACCCAACAACAGCAAAAAATCCCAAACTTATTTGATCAATAATTTGTCGTGGCGCGTCCTTAGTGATTCCTGTGAGTGTTAGTGTGTGGGCGTGTGTGTGTGTGTATGTGTGCGTTATTTTCAAGTTGCATTTTTCACACGTCAAATTTATGAAGTTGTCCGCGTGGTTTTTCCGTTTGATTTGTGAACTAATGGCAAAGCACCTTGCACTTCCGCTGGGGCGAAGCACTAACCCTCCACAGAGGCCGCCCCTGCACATTAAGCGACGCGCAATCGCCGCTGGATTCGTTTATTGTTTATAAACAACAACTTGGACGGCAATTTCGACTGACTGCATGACGTATGCCGGGTCGTCCTGTTCCCTCAACTACATCTCATTTGCTTGACTACTCGGCGCCAGTTCCAGTCTTTGCTCCAATCCTTACTGCCATCTGTTGTCTGAATACTTCCTAGGGGCTGGGCTGGATTGGTCGGTTGCCAGCGGCCTTTCGGCAAATATTATTTACATTGAACCGGTTGCCCAGTGAACAGTTGCGTGCCAAAGGGAAAGCATTGAGATATCCCAGAGAGTTTAACTTCAGATTCAGAGTGAGAAATTCACAAGTGCATTGCTTGCGGACTTTGTGCAATAATAATGGAGTTTGAGATGTTCAAATTCAATAAAATGCAATCAGTTTAAGGTATTTGAAATAAATAAGATTTTGAAGCGCTTTTAGTGAACCGACGAGTAAATGATAATAAATGTGTGATTAATGCGAGATAAAGTGTTTGTGGCATGAGCAACAATAATTATTTAATGCTGAGCGTGAAAGCCCACTGACAGGTCTGGACTAGAAATCGAATATAAATTGAATTAAATAAAATTGAATAATAAATGTTGAAAGTGAAGACATTCAGACAATAGTTGAGATTATCATAAAAAGGAACGCTGGCTTAGAGGTCCACTCTCTAGAGTCTAAGACTGCAACAAATTGAACTGAATTAAAAAATAAATAAAAAGTTTGCATGCCCAAACAAATTCAATGAATAGCTTAAGAGCTGTTGAAGCACTTTTTAATTAGTTCATGCCACACACGCATACTTACTCACACACACACACCTGCACACTCTATACGTATGCTACTTAAATTATATTTAGCGCCTAAATGATGCCACAAAAAAGAAAACAAAATGGCGTCCTTCTGGAGTACAACAAGAGCTGATAGAAAATTGGGGCTCTGTGCGGGCAGCTTTGGCTTCTGTTGCTGCGGCTGTTGCCGCAAAGAACAAAGCGACGAGCGAATCAAAGTATGAAGAAAATACCTGTGAAATGTTTAATTTCATAGCAACGCCCCATCGGAAGCAGTCAACCCCCAAAAAAGCGTGTAGGCTAGCAACAAAGACATCAAGTGGGAATAACAACAACAACAGCAACGGAACAATTGAACTGCATGCATCAGTCGTATATCCCATAGTAGGAGGCATTTGTATGGCTCTCGACTGTGGATTGAGTCTCAGATTGAAATTCTAAATTTAGCGAACTTATTTTGAGTCATTCAGCCCTACAAATAATACAACAAAATTTTACTTTCATTGCAGCTGTTAGGAACTTAAGCAACAAAATACATTTAAACACCGCAATTGCCTTAAACCGATTGATAGACAGAGTGAGCGAGGGAGAGATAGAGAGAGAGAGAAAGAGAGAGTGGAGAGTGATAGAGAGAGATCAACTGCTAACTAGTCAACGAATTTTGCATCGAAAGTGCAACCAACTGGCCTTTTAACTTAACCAAGCGACTGTAGGGAGCTACACCTAAGCTACACGTAAACACAATTAAAGATTATATTGTAGAGCAATTAGCAAATGAAATGAGCACACGCCTGGCCACCCAGCGTCAATTCATCATCACGACGAGCGCTGCCGTTGAGGGTGCCACAATTGATGCCAGCCAAGTGGATCCCGAGGAACACCAACAGCAGCAGCAGCAACACCAGCTTGTGGCCAAAACCACTGGCGATGTCCTAACGATTGAGCCAAGAACGCCCGTGACGCCCACAACTCATGCCGAGGAATTTGAGTTCTGCACCGAGGATGGCGTTGTTGTGGCTGCCACATTGGAGGATGTCATGACACAGGTTGCCATCAATTTAACTTCGGCATGTGCACTAATTACATGGCTTTAATTGATTCTGTTATTGTTGCAGAATTGCCAGCTCCTGCAGAAGAAGCTGAGAGACGGCATTGAGGATGACACCACGACGACCACTGATCAGCTGGAGGTCATTCGTGTTGTGCTGCCCATGGATACGAGCGACTCGAGCCAGGATGCGCACCTCCACACCCACGTCCATGCCGTGAACAGCGTTAGCAGCAGCGATGCCAACGCAAACAACAGCACCACGACGACCATACACACTCTGCCCGGCCTAAGTACCATCAAGAGCGGCGTCGACCTGGCCCAACAAGTTGCCAACGGCCAGTTGACCGTGGTGCAGGCCACCGAGGATGATGAGGGCACACCATTCATTACGGTGACCGGTGAGTTCAACTCAAATCTCATCACATTCTTTATTACTTAATTGCTTAAGCAGTTTTTAAACAGTGTTTTTTTTTATTTATATATATGATAATATTTATTTTATTCCATTGCAACTCAAAATTAACTTGAAAAGACTATTTTAGATACTGAGAATATATCTGTTGAAGTTAACTATATTAGATGTAGAATATATATCTATTGAGCTCAACTTTTAAATACTCTGAATTTTCATAATTTTCCAAAATCGTTCAGTTTCTTTTGCAATATGTTTGGAAGTATGTTTTTCATATGACTAAGTAATATTTCCCAAATTTGTCTGATTAATGCTATTTAGGCAAAGGAATCACCAACGAATCCTAGTCTAGTATATAGACGTTGGGTTGTTGTTCGAATGCCAAGTATAATTTTAATAGTTTCCAATTACTCCTAATCATGTAAATAAATATTTTTATAATTTTTCGAATGCTCTTTCATGTTTCCAAAGAGTATAACATAACATTATATTATTATTTCTTCCATAAGTATATAGAACATTATTCTCGGTCATTTAAGTCATGTTTACACAGTTCTCAGCACAGACAGCAACGAAATAAATTATAAATTCAAAATACACTTCAAATGTGAAACCTCCAGAGGGAGTATTAAAGACAATATAACACGCGCTAATATATGACCGTTATTATAAAATAATACAGGTAGACTCAACAATCAAAGAAGGATATCATAGTCAAATGAAATGAAGAATACAAAATATTCCAAATTATAGTGTTAATTAATGAAATATCCTATCGATAGATTCAATAAGAGGATATTTTAATAACCCTTTGAAACAATAATTGAGGAAATAATGGTTTTGTGAAAATGTATGACACACGCCGAATAAAGCGTGACAGAATGAGCTGCTACGTCGATATAGATGAGGTATGAACTTATCATTATTTGCGGTACCTCTTGCTATGATTTATCATTGTTATTATTATTATTATTATCTGCTCTGGAGGACTCTTACTGATTGCGTTTTATGCTCCAAAAATGATTGCTCTATTAATACTTTTGAGCAACGACTGTAAATAAATATCGCATTATGGGAGGTTTTCGTGAAAAAATGCACGAAAATAATATATGTATATATATATATATATATATATATATATATATATATGTATATGTTTGGAGAGGTGCTTAGTTTTTCTTTTAATTACTGCGAATATGCATTTGGTAAAGAGAAAAAACACGGCCAGTTGGGGAGTTTACTCTGGTGGTGCAAAAAAGCGCGTTGCAATCGCTGGAGGCCTTAACGCGTTCGCTCGCACTTGTCGAGTTGCGGGAAATCAGAGTGAAAACCAGCGAACAAACAGCAAACGGCAAAAGTCGCGCCTTTGTAAACAAACATAATCACATGATCAGCATGTCGTCCCCGGGGAGCGGGAAGGTAGAGCAAAGAACCAGCTAAGTCCCTGTGCATTTTAAACGTTTGCCTGATATCACAATTAAAGCGACTTAATTTGAAAACTGAAACGCGCAGAGATGAGCGGGTAATAAGAGGCAAACAGATAGAAACAGACCGACAGGGATTCACCCCGTTGCTGATGATAGTCCTACCTGTGCAGGAGCAGTCTTAGCAACAGGGCTCACAGCACCAGTTGCGGCACGTGCAGCCCAGAATGTAGCAAAAAGTGTGGCAAAGTGCAGCTGTGTGTTTTACAAAGGGAGTGGATTGGGAGTGATATCCTATACAGACGGACGGACGAGCACACGTACACACATAATTATTATATTCCACTTCAGCGCTACACAATGAATTAATCGAGATTACACTTGGTGAGCATTATCTATAGGGCAGGATCGGACGACTGCGACTGTGAACAGCGCAAAGGGGAGAGATACAGAGATAGAGAGGGAGACGGAGAGGGGGGTGAAGGACAAACTACAAACTAGAACTGTTTGGCCATGATACTTGATTTTATTAGCACAAATTACCACCACCAGCGGACCTGACAACAAACACGGCAAGTAATCACAACAAATTGAGGTGGGATGAAAATCGAAAAGGGAATGGGTGACCAGGGGAGAGGACAGGACAGTAGGACAGAAGCGAAGGGAACCCTCACTCATCCAAATCACTCGTCAAATCATTAATAACCGCCCGCTGTGTATTAAGGCTAGCCCACTACTTATGCCCTTCAAATAGGCATGTCGACTGTGTCATCGTTTCCGATGTCAACATACATATATCTATATTTATCATATCTATCATAAGTATATCTAAAATATATTGTGATATACTTTCAAACATATTGCTAGACTATCCTATTGATCATCTTATATATGATATATATCTGTACATGATGTACATCCATAGATGATGTATGATGTACATTTATATACATACGATGTGATCCTATACGTAAAGTACATATATCTGTCATATATCTCATATATATTCTTCCATCAACCAGATGTAAATGAAAATAGGTTTCAAGTTTTTCAATGTAGCTTATTCTATTTAGCACAAATACATACGCTTGCATATATTCACATATTTATGTAAACATCCGATATATTACATAATAACATCCATAATTAACTTGCAAAATTAGAAAGAGTATTATATATATTATATATTTATATTATATATTTATATATATATATATATATATATATATATATATATATATATATATATATATATATATATATATATATAAATATATAATATATATAGAAAGAGAGAGAGAGAGAGAGAGAGAGAGAGTATACAGAGTTCGACTTAACTTTCATGTGCCCCGTGCAATGCTTGACAAATTAAGGTGTACTCAGCTCAAAACACAATGTTGAAAGGCTTTATAGAATGCGCCTGCCTCAGTCTGTCGCCCCCGCCCGGCCCGGCTCTGCTTTATAATGGAAATGTTTCAATTGATTCGGTTTAGTGTAGTGCTCATCAAATCGTCGATGCAGAAAAGCTTCAAATTTAATAAAGGCAACAACTAATATAAACGGAATCCCGGCAAGCTCCGTCCAATCCGGTCGACCGACCACACAGAGTAGCTTAGCCAAGTAGCCGGGCACTTGGCTAGCTCAGAGGGAAAATCAGCATATGCTGGGCTTCTTTTAATTGGGTAAACAGGCAACGTTTGAAGATCGCAATCAACGGCAAAGGCAGCTAGGAGTCTATCTAGAATCGTCTGCTATCTCGAAAGCTAAATCATTTATTTGAAGCGCTCCAGATTCAAAGTGTTTGGACCCTTGGTCTGGCAAGGTGCAGTCTATTTACAAAAAGGTTAATTGATGCTTGTTGGTGTTGTTGTCATTGTTGTTGTTGTTGTTGTTGCAGCAGATGCACGGATAAGCTGGGAGCGTAAACACACGTCCTGCACTTGTCAGTCATCCAGGCAATTTACTTTCATTTGCGAGCATAAAAAGTTTTTGATTTTGATAAAATCCAAACACAAAGCAGCTCGAACTTTGTACGTTTATTAGCAGCTGCCTGGACGACGGAAGTCGGACATCGTGAATGATGAAGATAATCGAAATATATTCAGTTTAATTTGGAATTCTTTTGACTATCAATTTTTGTTCACAACTAATAATGCATATTTTACAATTTATGAAAAATGGCATCCAGATTATTATTTTATTCAGCAAAGGGCGCGATTTTGTATTTTATTCGCATCAAAAAAGTTTGCAAATAAGTCAAAAAGCAATCGGGATTTTCCGAGGGGCTCAAACAAACCTGAAAATCTCAAATTAGAATGTTTTCGAAATCTTTGTCGGACCAAAAATATATATATTTATAATACATTTCATTTGAAATAATTTAACTTTTAAGTTTTTTTTTTTTCAAATTTCATATTTATTTGATCCTTTATATAATACGAGAAAAGATTTGATTGTTTGTTTGTATAGAGTAGGCTTATAAACTGCAAGACCGATTTGACAAATATATTACCATAAGAACATACTTTTTCCTGATGAACAAGGACTATAGAATATTTTTATTAGGGATCCATTTAAAAACATCGATAATGTAAACAATAAACAACTTTCTCGAGAGTTTCTAGACGAGAGATAAATATAAAAACCTCTCAATCCAACACGGAGTGTTTACAGCGGCTTGAAGACCAGCATTTTAAAAATCTACAAGCTGGCGCTAGGTAATCGGGCTCTGAGCACTCCAACGCGTGCCACACCCTTTGAGTTCGTAATCGAGTTTTAGATTATAGTATCAGAAATGCTTTTAGACACGATCCACAAATGAATTATGTTGATCGTGTCTATGTTCCGTCCAAATCGAAGCTATGAATATGATAAGCTGTACTTCTGGAAAATATAGTTTCCCTAATATTGTTCCAGTCCTTTAACCAATAACAATTAACTATCAGTACAGTTTTAACCAACATAAGTACCTACGTAGCATAACCAACGTAGGTTCAATAGACTTTCAAATAAAGGGACACATGTGTATCATCTTATAGGCAGTATTTGACTACTCGATTTCATTTCAAGTATTTCTTAAGAATCTATAAAAATTTATCTATGGCCAGAGATAGTACGTCAATTATATGAATGCAATATATGCAATGAATGCAATAAAAATTATAACAAATTTTATTGAACCACAAAAGGTTAAAAATACAAGTTCATAATTAATAATGGGCTGATGGCCCCTTGCAGTTCTATTAAGATAAGTTTGCTTGCCGCGATGCGAGCATTGTTTCGAAACATTTTCCAACTTTATTTAAAGTTCAAGATGTTCAAAATTGATTCGCCCCGAAACCACAAAGACATTCTACATTTAAGGGTGCGTGCAAAGCCCAAGAATGTTTAATAAGTTGCAAGACTTAAAACCCAAAAAGAGGAATCAAAGCATCTTAGCGCTCACACATTGGGTCTTGAGCGTATGGACGTGTGAAGAGGCTGCTGCTCACAGTTCAAGGGACGCAGGCCAATGTAACGGACACCCACAGCGTGGACG
This sequence comes from Drosophila mercatorum, assembly GCA_961210405.1. Classification (NCBI taxonomy): domain Eukaryota; kingdom Metazoa; phylum Arthropoda; class Insecta; order Diptera; family Drosophilidae; genus Drosophila; species Drosophila mercatorum. The sequence continues at coordinate 15,326,774 of CAUIUS010000003.1, forward strand.
ACTGGACGCATGTGCATTTCATGCAGGAGCAATATTAATAACTGAAATACTTTCTAATACAGGAAAAACTGTATAAATGGAACGTTGCGGATACGAAAATTGGTGGGAAAAATTCCGCGTGTGCACGCGGTGGCACAGTGGCAGGCATATGTGTCATCCATGGCAGCCCAGCAACCCATCCGCCCAACAGCCCACCTGCGGCCCCAACCAGGGGTATAAGAAAGGCGCGTGCCGGCAGCAACCGTTTTGGTTGGCCAGCAGCATCCGCTGGGGGTTGCTGAGAAAGCGTGTAGCTCTAAACGTTCGTGTGAGAGACAGAGAGAGTGAGAGCGCGAGAGAGAGAGGGAGAGGAAAAAAGACAGATAGCGAGAGTGAGAGTAAGAGAGAGAGAGAGAGAGAGAGAGAGAGAGTGGTTGATGTCCTAGCAACCACCAGGCTGTGCGGCTGCTATAGGGTAGGCGCACGGTGGCAGCAGTGCGTCTGAATGATTGGCTGCGTTGCCTTGACGCCGTCAGCCTGTCAGCAGTTGCTGTCTCGCTCTCACCAGGCACATCTTCGGACTGGCGTCGACACTTGTCCAGATCCCAGAAAATACGACTTTGAGCCCGGAATTAGCTGGCGCCGCTTGAAAAATAAAGCGCTGCTACGACCATCTCCAACTCCAAAACCGATGACTAAGGGTTTGAGTTGGATTATTTGCTACGCGACTGCGGCGAGGATGCTGCTCTGCGAGGATGTTGGTTGCCAACTGCCAGGGGTGGTTGGGTGCGGGCGGGCACAAATCATAACAACGCAGCATCACAGCACCAGAGCCCAGCACCCATCCACCCACCGACACCAACGCCAATGCCTGTACCACCACCACCAACGCCACCACCACCGCTGTAATTTAATTCGTTGCTGCGCCGCCGCCGTCATCGCCATCGCATCATTATTTTTCGGAGGCATATTGCTAGGATAACATTTGATTTTGAGTTCAGTTGTAATTCTACCGTGCATACGTTCTGGTTGCTCTTGCTCCGTTGCTACGTCACAGCGTTGCCACGTCCTATTACCGCCATTACATCGCCGGGGGCTACCCACCGCACATTGTTATTAGCAGCAGCAGCAGCAACAGCAGGAGCAAATTGTGCGGGCCTCTTCCGAATTTCACTTTCAGTTTTCGTTGTCTCTGTGAAACAGTTGCCCAAAGCAACCGGTCGACAGCATCTCGGCTTACAGTCAGCGGTCTGCTTGCGCTTCCGGACATGTGACTGCTGCTGCAGCAGCTGTTTCGGGCACCCTGACCACACGTCCCACATTCGGCACCACAGTTTACTCATTTGCGAGCTGCCCACTCGAATTAAAACTAAACGAATGCATTCGCGATTCGGCTTCGACTGCCAGACGCGTCACCAACAGCAGCAACACCAACACCACCAGCAGCAGCATCAGCCACTGCAACAGCAACAGCATCAACACCACCATCAGCAGCAGCTCCACCATCAGCACCATCATCTGCCCGAATTGGATATCACGACACCACCGCCGATCACCGCCGCCGCATATACGAATCTATTGGAGAAGTGTCGCTGCAAACTGCACTCACAGTCCCAACACCACCACCAATATCAGCAACAACAGCAGCAGCAACAGCCACTAGTTCAACATCACCACCAGTTGCTGTCGCAGCACCAGCAACAGTTGCCAGTGGCGGCGCCGCTGCCAGCCGCCCAGCTTCAGCTGCAACTGCACCACCATCACCATCATCATCACCACCAGACGTTCGTGGCCACCGCCAGCGCCGTTAACTACAACAGTTGTACCGCAATAGGAGCCGCCGCCGCCGCCGCTGCCGCCGCCTCAGCCTCCTCTTCCGCGACATCCAGCTCAGCAGCAACCACTGCCATGTATCACCATCACCATCATCGACGCCACAACAACTTGTCCTATTGCGGTGGTAAATATTTTGCATGGCCAACAATTTCAGTTCGAATCCTATCAATGGCATTTAATTGACGTTCTGTTTACACTCTCGTCTCTGGGTGTGTTTATGTGTGTATGTGTGTGTGTGTGGATGCATCTGTGTTCAGGCGTGTGCGTTTGTGTGCCAAGGAGCTCGGGCCATCGAACAAAGGTGTCAAGTGTCTTACTCATGCATCATTGTCCACGTTGTAAACTTTAAAGTAAATGCTGTCAGACAAGTTCTCACCTCTAGTGGGAGAAGACAAACTATCTCCACAATCGAATACAGGAATTTGCTTAAATGCGAATTCAAATCTTGATTATGTCAACTGAAAATAGTTGGGGCATCCACTTAATATCAACTGCTGCTCGCAAAGTATCTGAGAACAGACTAAGGACGATCGAGTTCCAATGATAAGTGGAATAAATCTCAACTAAGGAGAAAAGCGTAATAAGACATCATTTTGCAGTACTCAAAGTCCAATCAGAAGTTATGGATCAAGTTCATTCTTCGAATGCTCTCAACATTTCAGTTTTATTATTGAACAGCTGCTAAACGTCAATACTTCCAAGTCTCCTTAGCCAAATTTTAAAAAAAGGAATAGCCGACTATCAGATACCGTGAATCTCACAATCTTCATGTTAACTGCATAAATTGATATATGCAGACATCTGCAACTACATAAGGACTACTTAAAATAATATTTGAAGTAAAAAAGTATTCCCACGAAATATGTATGACTATGTATGTCACTGGGAAAACGTCGACATTCCTAGGTACCAAACCAGCGCCCCCTCGACTACGTGCAGCGCCTCTACTCACTTTACTGCTAGAATAATAATCCAAAATTAAAGTAGCAGGACAATCCAATGACAACTACGATCCTATAAATTAAAAACCAATGCTCGAATTTGAATACATGAAAGTTATAATTAACAATTATCGTTGTATTATATTATTTGATCTCCATGTTCATATCTTATATATATAGTAATTTAGTGAAAATCTCTATTTCTTTTTTTTGTTGTTTGGTTTTTTTTTTTTATTTAAATTATTTGCTGCTTTGTTGTCAGAGACTATATAGCGCATTTATGACTCAATTTACTTTAACTCATTTTGGGCAGGCAGACCTGTATGAAACCATAAGCATCCAACGGGATTCCAACCGGGGCTCTAACAGTTTTCAGGCCGCCTTCTGTCTCACTAGGCCACACCCGGCCCCTCTATAGTTACTGAGCTGATTTTTTTCAGGATTTTCGATTTGATTTTAATCCAAAATATTTTTTTGTTTATTAAAGATTGTATTTAATATACATGAAGTGAAATAATTTGAGACTTGCTCTAAAGATGTACGAGCTCTAAATTAATAACTTATGTTCGATAATCGATTACATTGAAACGAAAATTGTTATCGATCATTTGACAAATATCAAATGATCTGTGCTTGCTATGATAAAATATCTGTTCGTAAACATCATTGAAAAAGAATATGAGCTAACATGAATGGTATAGATATCCATGAGAAAATGTCTTCAGGGTGCCGACGGAATTTTCCTTGTTTTCTTATTCTATGTTTTATGTTTGACGGAAGGGAATCTCTTCCAAACATGTTAATCCATTTTGTTTAGGTGCCTTGTCTTGTGGTGTCTTTAATGCTGAAATCGTTTCTAACTATCGTTTTCAGTTTCCGGACAGGAACAAAACTATCAAGTGCAATATGTGGACTCGGAGTTGTACCACAGCAATTCCAGCCAGACCCAAATGTAAGTTCATCAGCCTAATTCACCGTGTTTTTCGACCAAGCTAAGAATAACGTTTCGCCTGCACACAGGACATATCCGTTCTGCCCGGTGGGCGATTATCAGAGCAATAGCCAGACGTATTACTCTACCACGGCAGCGACGGGCAATTATACAACAACGACGGCGGGCGGCACGGGCAATGCACACTCGACGACGCTGCCATACTTGGTTCCCGTGGACGATAGCCTCCTGTTGAATGGGTCGCAGTCGCACAGCCGGGACTCGCCTCACAGCCTGACGGTGAGTAGAATGAGCCAGTAAAGCATTGTGTGACATTGACTAACGATGGGGTATACCTGCAGCATGAGGTTGCCTACATACAGGAGGCGCAGAGCACGCCACAGACGCCCACCTCTACAACAACCACAAACTCGGCCAGCGGCAGCATCGGCAACGGGGCCGATGGGGCGTCGCCTGACAGTGACCAGAGCACAATGGGCACCAGCAATAAAATTGCCTCGGCAACGGTGAGTATGGGTCCCTTTTTGCTCCGCCTGCCGCCACCAACAACAACGGCAACAGCAGCATGAGCACCAGTAGCAGCGTTGCTAACATCTCTCTCGCACAATTGCAGATTAAGTGGCTGTCGCGGAACTACGAGACGGCCGACGGAGTCAGTCTGCCCCGGTCTACGCTGTACAACCACTACATGCAGCATTGCAACGAGCAGAAGCTGGAGCCAGTGAATGCAGCCAGCTTCGGCAAGCTAATACGCTCTGTGTTCTCCGGCCTGCGCACACGTCGCTTGGGCACTCGCGGCAACTCAAAGTACCATTATTATGGTATTCGCATCAAGCCAGGCTCGCTTCTGATCCATCAATCCATGGAGGACAAATCTATGCAGGGATACGGCACTTCGCCGGGCAACGGCAGCATCGCCAATGTCAGCAGCAGCAACGCCAACCAGCTGGGCAGCTCCAATGGCAGCAACGGCATGTCGACATCTTCAGGCCAGCGCACAGCTGGCACTAAGAAACACAACTTCAAGCCGGAAACCTACGAGGCTTGTATACAGGTATGTAATCCGTGGATACTCAAATTTCATGGATCCGCAATTCATTTGGGATGTCCACTTCTGTTCCAGTACATTGGCGACGGGGCCGGCGCGATGCCCGTTTTTCCGCCCATCGAACTGAGTCACAGCTTTCACAGCGAACTCACGCTGGACGATGTGGACACATTCCGTGCGCTGTATCGTGAGCACTGCGAATCATTTTTGGATGCCGTGCTCAACCTTGAGTTTGGCACTGTCGAATTTTTGCTACGCGACTTCTGGCGCACCTCCGACAACAACAATCTGGACGAGTGCGAGGAGGAAAAGTACTTGAGCAAGACGAAGCTGTATCTGTTGTGCCACTGCGCAGAAGTGCAAAAGTTTGTTCGCGAGGTGAGTACAACAGATGCCACGAAAATGTGAATGTATCTATGGAATGATGACAACTGTAAAATATGAATCAGACAGAAAGATATAGAAAGGTTTTCTAATATATGCCACATAACAAGATCTGATTTGGAATTACATATCATGGGTGCAAATGCCTCGATTAAAATCATTAAATCGGATAATATAATCCAAAGTGAACATAGTCTAAAGTGTAATACAAATATACCATGAACTGTGCTTAGTCTCAGGTCAAGTGTACCATGATTATATGGGTACATGAACTAAGTTGTAAATGATGTAAAGTATACCATAAGCGGGAGGTTGGTTATTCGAAAGGGTACCATCTGCTGAGCTACATGATCTAAATTGTGCCACTATATGATACAAAGTGTACCATAGGCATGCATACACAGCACAATCTGCTGGGATATATAATCTAAAAAAAAAAATATAATAAAAGCCAGGGCACATGGTCTAAAGAACATGATCTAAATTGTACCTTCAGCGTAATAGCATAGTCTAAAGTACTCCAGTTCTCTATATGTGTATTTATGTTATTAAAGAACTGAAATTAATGGCATACCGTCTCCAACCAGGTGGACTATCAATTCTATCAGAACACAGTTGACGTTATAATACCAGATGTACTGCGCTCGATACCCAACGCGCTGACTCAGGCCATTCGCAACTTTGCCAAGAATCTGGAGCTGTGGCTGTGCGAAAGCATGCTGGGCGTACCGGAACAGCTGTCGCAGATCAAGACTAGTGCCGTTTCGGCATTTTGCCAGACGCTGCGTCGCTACACGTCGCTGAACCACCTGGCACAGGCGGCACGCGCCGTGCTTCAGAATGGTGCGCAGATATCCCAAATGCTCAATGATCTGAATCGCGTGGACTTTCACAATGTTCAGGTATGTTAGCTAGATCCCTGAAGCCCAATTAGCCTAAAAATAATTGTAATCTCTTTTTGACAGGAACAAGCTGCTTGGGTGAGTCAGTGTGCACCAGCTGTGGTGCAGCGTCTGGAGAACGACTTCAAGGCAGCGCTGCAGCAGCAAAGCTCATTGGAACAGTGGGCCAGCTGGCTGCAGCTGGTGGTCGAGTCCGCGATGGAGGAGTACACAGGGAAGCCGAGCTATGCACGCGCCGCTCGTCAGTTTCTGCTTAAGTGGAGCTTTTACAGCTCAATGATCATACGAGACTTGACACTGCGGTCGGCGTCGAGCTTCGGCAGCTTTCACCTGATACGACTGCTGTTCGACGAGTATATGTTCTATCTCGTGGAGCACAAAATAGCAGAGGCGCAGCAGAAGACGGCCATTGCGGTTATTTGTGAGCGCATGGTAAGCACCTAAGCACCCACTAACGAGAGTGCCATCTATTAACTGTCCACCTTTGATCAGAAGAAGGAAATGGACTTTGAGTTCGAGTGCCAGTTCGCCTACATAACTAGCGACGGGGAGCAACAGACAGCGGCCAGCTCGGTCGGCGGTCCAACGGCAGTGGCAGTGGCATCAGCAGCAGCTGCAGGTGCCCCAAGTGCGGGCAACGAGGCCAAGCGCCTTAAGCAGGAATGAGTGCCAGCTATGCATGAAATAAATCGTCCTCGCCTGGCTAGAGAGTGTATTTGTATTTGTAGAATTTCGGTTAACTTAAATGATTAGATGTGCACGACTCAGATCAAAATTCACTTCGCCTGTGCGTTTAATAGTCAACGAGATGTTTGTATGTGTCTATTTGTGTATTGTTAGGTTGTAGCTTAAGTTCTTCTCAACTGTTAACTTAATCGGTTAAAATATACATATATATATATATATATATATATATATATATATATATATATATATATATATATATATATACATATATATATAAAGTCAGATATGTAAGCAAACGCATAAATGAATGAATTGCCCCCGCATTCAAGTGAAGAACCGTCCAAGCAGCAAGCTAGTCATGCCAACGCAGCGTTGACCTTGTCTGATGATCTGTTTATGTAGTCACACGTGAGATACATTTTAGTTATTAAGTACATGTGCATTAGTATTTGTGAACCTAGCGTCTAACTGAACTATTATACTTGTGTCTAGCTCTTAAGGAAAGGCCTATTGTCGCAACAGTTTTGTCTGGTTTCAATGATCAATTGTACAGCATAGCGCTCGGCGCATACATGCAAGAGCTCCCTCACACACACACACACAGACACCGACACACTCAAAATATATTTATGTATACAGACGTAGGTACGCACAGGTAAACGTAATCATCCACCATATGCACTAATTGCAAAACTGTATAGATTAGTTAAGGAAACGAAAAGCTCATGCTGAAACGGCTTGCTCAACGCTAAAGTAAACCTAGTTTAATCCAAGTGAACAACAGGCCTTAAATGTGCAAATATCAACACTCAATTTTGAAAATGGGAAACCAGAAAACGAAACCTTTTATGCATACCTATGTGCGTGCGAATAACAACACATATTTATTCATATACATATATATAATGATATATATATATATATTTTAAGTGCAACTGAACATTTGTATGGTAATTCCTGTAGCATATACAAAGAGACGAGAACATATATATATATATATATATATATATATATATATATATATATATATATATATATATATATATATATATATATAAATCAAATACAAATTTATATATTTTAACAGAGGCACCCAGAAAAGTATTTTATACCATTTTAGGTATTTATTGTAGCAACAAGACCTTTTGTAAGCCATTCAACTAGATTAGTTCAAAGTGAGAAACGCAAAGAAAGTCTAGTCTTAAACTGAAACAAGAAAGAGATCACAAAAACATTTTACGTTTAAGCTCCGAGCTGTAGTCCATATCGAAATTCATAACCGACCCATAATACTCTCGGCATATGTAGTTCGAAAGCCACTCGTGTATATTCGTATTATTCCTTTTTGTGCTAATGCCCTCTAAAGTTTAAACTCTATATGTTTCCCAATATTGTGTTGTGTGACCTATCTTTAAGAAGCGACATTTAAGATAACCCCGCGCAACGAAAAGCTCAATATTATTCAACTTTTCTGTCCGATTTTGTGGCTCAGTTTTTATAAAGACCACAAATCGGGCCGGAAACCTTTTCGACTGCTCTGTCAAGCAAATTTATAATAACGAAATAATATTACAAAATTCTTTGCTCAATTTGCAAATACTAAGCTGAACTCTTGAGCTTTATTGGTTGTAAAACATGAAACAAAATATACCGATAATAATTGAAATATCAATTCAAATCGAATCTACCTATTTATAAATGTGAAATAAAGATGTCTAAAAAACAAAACGAAAAAAAAAAACAACGAACGACTTTGTATTTATTTGTGCGCCGCTTTGTTAACGAGATATGTTTAATATATATATATAAAATATATAATTCCCGATATCTTAGCAGAGCGCAATACCAAACGATATATTTTCAGCATATCAACACAGACGAACAGATGATGAAGTGACAGCAAGAAAGGTTAGTTTGTTCTTTTTTTATATATATATTTTTTTTTGGTTTCAATTGTGTTGTACATATTGATTTTCTAACAACTCTATACAAAAATTGTTTATTTTTCTTATAAAGATTCGATATAAAGTATATATGATACACGTAATATTTATATTTCTAATACAAAATATCTTAAGTTCTATCAAATCATGAATATTACAACAAAAATGTATGGCTGAATATTGTGTTTGTGAAGTGGCTATAAAAGGAAAGAATGTTTAAGTGGAATCGAGTCAAGTCGTTTAATCGTTAATCGTTTATTTTAGTTAATTGACATGCTTGTATTTTATTTTATTTCAGGTAACTTAAAAACTGTTTGTACTTTGCATTTATAAATCTGAGGTCCTGTTTACGCTCATGTAAACTGAGTCCTGAATATTCGTCTGTGGATTTACGTTGATTTCAAGTCTTTTCGTTTGAAGAATTTAGACAATTCGTTTGGAATTCTTACAATGTTGCGCTCTTGTTTTGGTGGCTATATAATTATCATTATCATTATTATATTGTAGTTAACATACATCTTATATACATCTAAAATAGTATACATTTCTTTCACGCAAAAAGAGTATTTACATACACATACATACGTAATATGATGAAATATATCAAAAGTTTAATTGACTCTACATTCTTGTATAATTAGAGAATTTAAATTCTAATAATTCTGTATAGTATATAAAACATTTATACTTGGCAGTATATTCTACCAATTTCAATGTCTGCCACACGAATACTGGACCGGCAAGTTTTGGATGGTTGTTTTCACACAAATGTTTATATAGAAAATTCGATGAAAAATGCTCATAAATTCAATTTCTATGTACAGTTAACAAATATGGAAATACCAATAAGCGATATTTCGTTGTCTGATATTGAGTTTAGTTGCACTTAAATATAATTCAAATCATTATTTCCTTTCTTTTTTTTTACAATTTTGTTTGCGCTTTCTGTAACCAAAAGACTTCAACTTATGGAAAACACTCGTCAAAAGTAACTAAACATATATTATCATATAATTTTTTTTTCTGGAGATCAATTTCAAAGACGCTCGTTATAGTCAAGATTTTGGAGAACAATTAACACTATTGATGTTTCGTCATTGTTAGATTTGGGAAATTGAAACAATTACAAATACTAACAAATGATTACAAATTACTTCTTGAGTTTTCGCTCAAGCGTCAAAAATTTATCTTAATAACAATGTCTGATTATGATTATGAATTAATGCTTGCAACATAGACATTTATTTGAAAGCCCCCTTCAATATACATAGAAATGATTCATTGCGACACAGTTGCTAGAAGCGACTTTAAAGCGCGCGACCAGATTGGATATATATACAGAATATATATAGGTCGAAACTGCACAGTGCACATACAAAAACTAACTTAGAAATACAGTTGTTAAGCGTAGCTGATGCGTATGGTATACCTTAAACGTAAACCTAACACTTAGTGTGTATGATTTCTATATACATAATATATATGCATGAATATAGATTATATAATAGCATGGCTGGCGAGACCACTGGCTTAGATTATGCGATTAACCAGCGGCATTTTCCGACGATTGTACGTGGGCTGCTGCTGCTGGTGGTGCATGACTTGGTGCACCTGCTGCACCTTCACTTTCTGGCCATACTGCTGCTCAAGCTCACCGGCAGGACCGATGGCGTAGTTGATGTCGAGGCGAGCACGCTTGGGCGACCGATAGCCATCATTTGCATTTAGATCGGCAGGGTTGAGCTCAATGATGCTTGCTGTCTGTCCATTGACTATGCCGTGACGCACTGTCCGCTTCTCATTATCGATGTCGATCTCATCATACAGTTCGTCGACCTGACGGACGCACAAGTCCAAATTTCAATTAATAAAAAATTCACATATACAGTTATATCTTCCAGTCTTACCACAATATCGAATTCTCCGTTCTTATGGGAGACGATCAGCTGATGGTCAGTGGGCGGGTGATGGACTGTTCCGTTGCTGGGGTCATACTCGTGAAGCACATGCTCTTCCTCATCCTCGCTATTCGCCCATCTACAAATTGAAGTCAAAGTTGTAATATATTTGAAGACACCTTATCATATAGCGCTGACTTACTCAACATTATCGTTGTCCTCCTCTTCTACGAGCATCGCATCGATCATAGTGTCATCGAAGTCATGCTCCTCCAAATCGGAGGACTCCTCGATTTCCGACTGAGAGTCCAACTCCACATCTGAGTCAGCCGATCCATGCTTCATCTCACCTCGCTCTAGCGCCTCCAAGTGTTCTGGATAGACCATGGCGCCGCGTATAGCACCTGGATCCTTACGCGACCACTTCTGCACCTCCTCATCCATCTTGCAGATCCGTTCGGGATTCATAGCCCAGCGGCAGCCCTTTCGCTGATTGCCATTCGTTGCGGGTCGTTCAATTTTCTCGAAGCACTTGTTCAGCGATAAGTTGTGGCGCACACTGTTCTTCCAGCCGCTGGGAGCATTCTCAAAGTAGGGAAAATGCTGGCACAGAAAGCTATAAATTTCGGACACAGGCAGGGAGCCGGCGCGCGAATTCTTCAGCGCCAGCGCAATCAGGCAAGAGTAGGAGTAAGCGGGCTTAGGAAATGCGCTGCTCATGGCCGCCGGCACCTTCACCTTCTGCTGCAGGGGCTTGACGATGTTGCTGCTGGCATTGTTGCTGCTGCCGTTGACGTTGTTGAAGCTGGTGTTGCTTAGTGTTTGCGGGGCGAATGACAGGGGCGAGGATGAAGTCGTGGGCCGACCACTTGCCGAGGATGAAGTGGAAGATGGAGAGCCAATGCTGTTCTGCACGTGCATCTGATGATGGGGCGAATGAGCCGCCGACGCGATGCTCTTTGGTGCATTGCCACGCTTCTGCACGCCATTCGCGTGCAGAGTGGTTATGTTGTGTAGCGGACTCGCTTCCCGGTCACGCTTCAGCACAATGTTGCCGTTGGAGGTGATTGGTGAGCCGTTGGGAGACTTCGCCGACGTTTGCTGCTTCAGCTTGTTATAGGTGGCGCTGTTGGCAAAGGTCAACCCACCAATGCCGGGACCCAGCTTAATGGTGTTCGTGGTGACACCTCCCGTCGCCAGTTGACTGCCGCCTTTGGCCGTGCCCTTCGCCTCTTCCATGCCGGACGATTGCACCTTGCGCAGCTCCGTGCCCAGATCCTTACGCACAGCATCCACTGCTGACGAGTTACGACGCTGCAGTGCAGCATTTGTTGCCATGGATGGCGGCGCGGTGCCGCTACTACCACCGTTTACGCCGGACGATGACGATGACGATGATGAGGGCAGAGAGATGGGCAAGGTTGAAATCTGCTTGGGTATGTGGGCCATCACCTGCTCCCTGCGCATCGAGCCGGCGCTGACCTTCATCTGCGCCGGGGAGAAAGTCAAATGCGACTTGTGCTGATCGCAAGGGGAGGCGGGTGGAGCCTGTCCAGCACCTGATCCCGATCTGCTCTGCGTTGACGGCGCACCACGCGACTTATGTGGCGATCCCGAGCCAAGCAACGAATTCGACCCCGAATTCGAGTTGATCAGCGGCATCACGGATATGGGATTGACACAGGTCCCAATATCCGCATAGTAATCGGCCGTCGACCAGAAGTTGGCACAAGAGCCCATCCACTTCGCCGTGGGCGAAGCGTGCAGCGCGCTGCTGGCTAGCGAGTTCGCGTTTGCGTTGTACGTGGACAACGCGCTGCTACCGCTGTTGTTGTTGCTGCTGCTGTTGTTAATGGCCGAAATGGCTTCCAGGGCGTGGTCGAGCGAGGAGGTCAAGTCACTGGAGCTTCCAACCACATTTGCGATCTCCGCCCGTATGTCCACATCCAGCATATCCTGCATGGAGTCCGACACATAGAAATCCAACGAAGGTCCTCCGGTCGCATCCTGTTGATAAAGATTTATTAGAAACGTCTCTTCTCCAATCAAATATAATACTAATAAATGAAACAAGATTTTACAATGTCAGAGCGCGCCTAAGTCACGAATGCAGTGTTGCACAACTATCAATGTCTTCTGACAGTTTTCCCGTTAACTATTTGAATGGGGCTTCAAATCAAAACCGTTAATTAGCGGTTATTTAGGAGCAATTATCGAAAATTCAACAATATTTATGTGAACGAGCTAAGCATTAACGTGTTCCAATATCTGTACAGTTGTCTTTTCTGTTTTAACCGTTTCATTTTCAATGTTAAACCATAAATTAAGGACAACGAAGTTAATTGCATACCATAAATATTTGTAATTCAGATATATTATAAACATAGATTGATAACAAATAAATCAGAGAGAAACAGCCATTATACGCTGATTTCCCACTTTCAATGGGTTCAGTAAACAGCAAGGTGACCAAACTTTCTAATTGTTGCGCTACAGTGTTGCATAATGCTGAGCAAGGCTACGATCAGCTGTTGCACTACATTTAATTAGGCAACAATTAAATAATTATAATAATGCCATTACTGTTTTCGTAGGCATTTACGATTCGCATTCCTTCGGTCCCAGCTAGCAACTTGTTGGATTTGCTTACGGCAACATGAGAAACTTGCATTGCTTTATACTTTGTATCCAGCTCCTTACACATACATACATATGTACATACACATGAATACATAAATACATCCATATGTCTACATATTTACGTGAATCATATAGATTAAATTATGCCATCAACGTTATCAGAATTATAGTCGTCATCAGCCTCGATTTGTTATATGAATGTACATATATGTGTATACGTAGGATACACAAGTAGATACATATGTATGTGTGTATGTATGTATATACTTTTCCTTATTTTATGTGCAGCAACAACAAGAACTGACATGTTCATGGGAAAGAAGCAGGAGCAGTGTCCAAACCGGTTTAACGTTCCAAGGCAGACACAGGCTGCATATGGCACAGAGCATACACATACATATACATACATGCATATGTATGTTAGTATGCATGCATACATACATATATGTGTATGTACATGTAGGCGCCAATGTCCAGTAACAGCAAAAGTGAATTACAACACTTGCATACATATGCATATTTGAGCCTGAAATATGTACATATGTATGGCTCTGTAAATATAGGTGTATATGTACATACATACAATATATCACAGTGTATGAATTAAAGAAGGCCACTATCTTAAACCGGATATCAATAAAATTGAAAGTTTTATGCAAAAACAGACTAAGGCGACTGCTGCTGCTGGACACGCACAAAACATAAACAAGGCAATAATTCTGTACATCACATACATATGTATGTTGCTGTTGCATAGATCATCATTCATTATGCTTATATATGCATGTATATCTGTCTAGCTTAAAGATCACATACTACATATTACAGCTGCAAGCTAAATATATACATATGTACATACACACATGCATACATATGTATATACATATACGCTGCTCAGACAACGGGCCTGAGCTAAAATCAACCACCGGTGAAAATGTTGCCAATCTAAAAATGTTGCAGCAACATTTAACAGCGAATATACGATAAAAAGGGGAACAGATATATACATACATATGTATGGCACATCTATGTGTGTAAGTATGCACGTCTGTTTATATGTATGTTTGTTGGTATATCCATTGAAAAAGCAGAGAGAAATAAAGGAATAAAGCCGTACATAAACAACAAACTGCCGCTAGCAGCGGCAACAGCACGAACAGGGCAGCCAACACAAATATACAGCAGTTGTATGGATGTTTGTATGTGTATCGTGTATGTGTATATCGTGTGTATATGCACAACAGCAGGCAGCGACGTTGACGACGACTACTTCATGTTAAAATCGAGTGGAAGAGAAACCACACAGAAAAACTCTGCTACTCTTCATGTTGAAAACATAGAACATCGACATCGACCGCACAACAACAGAGTTCTCTGTTGAGCGCACAAGCAGTACAGTTGGCAACAAAACATTCTGCAAAACGAAGCAGAAACAGCAACAGCAGCAGAGCAAGTAGTAGAGCTAAAACTGAGCGCTGCTTGCCTGAGTACTTTTTGTGATGTTGCGATAACTTGAATTCTGTTACGAAAAAGGGTAGTAGGCGCCAGATTAACAGTAAGCCGGCCCCGTCGACGTGCCGCACATGTTAAGACACATTCTCAACATTTGTTTTTATGTTTGTTTCTTTTTTATGCTTTGGGTATTAGGCGCAACTTTACATTACAACGGCACTTTCGAAAGAGAGACCCAAGCGCCTGTTACTTGCCCTTGCGGTTGGGGGTGTGTATGTATGTATGTGTTTAGATGGCAGATGGAGAGGAGCGTGTCCTTGGACACATTCCAACTCATTGACCCGACCCTGGCGTCTACTCCTGCTGAAAAATCGATAGAGGAGGCATACACATACACACATCGCCGCATGCCACAAGCGGAATGCTCCCCGAATGATGATAAGTTGCATAATTTAGCAGGATACCATAAATTTCCACAGACCTCTTACATGTTGGCGGCTTCGGTGTGCGCGTTCTTTTATCAGCTCCCAATTGTGGTGGGTATATATACACATATATATATATATATATGTGTATATATATATTATCTTGTGTCTGGCTGGTGTCTGGGCAGCTTTAATGCTAAATGGAAAGATTTGCTGAATGTGAAATCCTTTTCAACATTTTGAATCGAGTTTGCTTCCCGCTCGCCCAGAGCCCGAAACAGGGCGTGCAAGGGCAACGGCAACGGCAACGGCAATTGGGGCACAGCAGGTGTTGCACATTGCGGAGCGGCGACAGCTGCCGCGCATCAGCCAACAGTCATTTGACGGAACAAAGAGTAGTAATGAACATGCATACATATGTATGTATGTATGTAAGTATATTTAACATTGTAATCATACAAAGAAGTTGTAATTTGTATTATGATTATTGCTATAACGTAATTAAATTACTTCGATTCCTTACGAATCTCTTCATATGATGATCTACTCTAGCTTTAACTCTTCCCATTTTGCTATCATTACATATATTTTACATCGATTATTTCATACTTGATCAAATCTTCGCTTAATTCTATCAAATTCCATTGCGCAAAAACTAGTTCAATAACGAAATAAATAAAAGACTTTTCTCTGTTTCACTCCAACATGATTCTATTATCGATATGTATTACTTTATAGTGTGTGTGTGTGTGTGTGTGTGTGTGTGTGTGTGTGTGTGTGTGTGTGTGTGTGTGTGTGTGTGTGTGTGTGTGTGTGTGTGTGTGTGTATGTGTATTGGTGATCCGATAACCTTTTGCCAAGCAGACTGACAGACACGGAACAGGCAGGCAGGCAAAGGCAGCTGCAATTTGAGCACTCAGGGGTTGTCCCTGTATTCGTACACACACATACATATGTACATTCGTGTACGCATGTAAATAGTTGTTAACTGTGTAAGTTGTGAGTGAAGTGAACATTTTCAAACGGAAAGGAAACTTCCTGCTGCTAATTGCTTTTGCTCACTATTTGTCTTGGCTGTCTTAATTCACATCACCTGCATGCAGATGCATTACATACTCTCCCCCTCTCCCGCTGTGTCTCTTCCTCTCTGTCTCTTGTGGTTCGAAAAAATGTGGCGAAATAAAAATGCATTGAACAGGCGATCAAAATTGGCAGCAGGCAAACGAAAAGTAAAAAAAAAGGGAAAACTTTCGAAAACTTTTGCTTGAAGCAGTTGCCGCCCCTTCAGCTGACCTCAACATTGGCATGAGGCACACACACACATACATATGTATATACATTTGTATGTATGTGATTGAGCATGCACAGTGCTCAGTGTCGCACCCTTGGCTCATTCCATGGCCTATACAAAGCGCCTGCCTCTGCCTGCCTGGGGTGCAAGCATTTCCTTCGCCGCCTTTTGTTATGCATGTGTGTGTGTGTGTGTATGTGTTATCGGTAATTCTCTTTCGGTACCTTCGCCATATCCTTCGCATCTGCTGTGCATCTTTTGGGTTTGCTGTTACCTCAGTTCATTTTCTTCTTACACCGCTTTCACCTTAAAATTGTAATGACTCTGGCTCTGGCACACAAATCCAAATCCGAATTTAAAGCCAGGACAGGGCCAGGTAGACGAGCCATCAAGATGGCAGGCGCATCGCGTCAGACAAATGTCTTCTACGTCGTAATTATGAGCACCTATTTCTAAATTACTTTATGCCCCGGGAAAACACGACGTTGCAAATCTGTTTGGAATCTGCATTTGAGGTTTATATGCAAAAATGGAACTTAAAGGGTTCAGATGCTGGTTGGGGGGGGGTGTGTGTACGTGTGTGCAAGTGTGTGTGTGTGTGTGCGAGCCGTGAGAAAATCTATGCGGCATACAGCTGGGCGCTCATATTCGAGCAGCAAACGAACCAAAGCGAGCAGCCTCACTCACATGAGTTTGAGTTTTTCTTTTCGAGTGTGTGTGTGTGGGCAAGGGGTGGGGGGTCTTGCGCTCACTCAAACTCAAATCGTGCCGGCCGGTCGGCACGTTGAACTTTGAAGTTTATGTATGCCTTTGCCTTTACTTTTATTTTTAATTCTTGAGAGCGCGCGCGCGAGAGAGAGAGAGAGAGAAGGGAAAGCTTTTGATGTGTGACCGTTGAGCGCTTTCGGCTCGACTCGTCTCGGCTCCGCTCGGCTCTCTTCTCCTCATCACTTGTGGCGCTTGCAAACGGCATGAGAGATAAAAGCGTTTTGCAGTGTTTGCTTTTCTTTGTTTCTCCTCACACACACACACACATTAATCACACTTGTAGCTCTCATGCGACTTTTGTGTGTGTGTTTGCGAATTGATTCGTGTTGAATTAGACTTTAACAGGAGCACATATATCTGAGCAATCTGTGGAGCTTATCAGGATTCATATAAATAATGCCTAATTAAAACATATCCATGCACATATGTACATACATTATTTCTATGCATGTATTTTAATTGAATTTAGAACATGCCAAATTTTGGCTACAGAAAACAAAAGCGAAGAGGTGAACGTTTGGCCTTCACAAAGTTTAAAACGCAAAAAAAAACAAAAGAACAAGAAAAAGATACAGCTTAAAGCAGCTCGCAGAACGGAGAGAACATTAATGTGCTCATATATACATACATATGTATGTATGTACATATAACAGAATATAGATACTCATGTTTGCACATGTATTGCTTAGCCATAAATAAAGTTAAATAAATTACGCATGATTCTTTCTTTAGATAACGCAGGGAGAAGCAACTTGTAATTATTTGTCGCATTAAATAAATGAAGGTCATCCAACCGATTCCCCATCTCAAACTCATACTCAAACTTCGCAGCGAACAACAGAGACAAAGAGAGAGAGAGCGAGCAAAGTTTTCGCCGCTTTTTTGCTGCATACATTTTTAGTACATACAACAGAGCTCTGTTGAGTCAGCATTAACAGTAACGATGGCTTTACATAAGCTCGGTCTCCACATACGATAATACCCAAGTTAATAACCAGAAAACTAAACAGCAACTTCGCTCCACAATTGAGGAAGTCTATTTATTTATAAGAACTTCAATATAACTTGATAGTCACATCATGGGCAGCTCTGTTCCGGTTATGACCGCTCTTTGGTCCCCCTCACTCATCACCATTAATCAGCACTTCCAGTGAGTGAGTCTTAAGAGTAAGACGATCGCAAATACACACATACACATACGCTCATACACATTTGTATTTGAGTGCCGACTTCTCGCTACAAATTTAAAAAACGAACGTTAATACCCGAAAGCGAACATGTCGACGAGCAAAAAGCAAGCGAAATAAAAGCCAACAACAATTCGTCGCCGTGCGCTAACAGTGTGAGTGAGGGGCGAACTGTTCTTTTGGCGAGTGCGCAACAGACTGGGCCTGTTGTTGTAGTGGAAGGGGGGACCGCAGGTGGCGAAATACTAGGAAGTGTGCATCAGAGAGTGGCGAATTCAAAGTAAAACGAACGTTACGAATTTGAAAACAAACGATAAAAGCTCATATGCCTGTATTGGTTAATGTGCTTGTGTGCGTGTACCGGCCGGCTAGTTGAAATTTGCTAATTTTCATTGCCTTTGCTTTGTTGATTTTTGCTGAGCAAATACACACACATGCACACATGTGCGGCTGTATGCTCGTACGATTGTGCGGGAATTAATTATGTATGTATGTATGTACTTACTGCATATTTACTGAAGAAACCCTCGTGAATACTGCTTGAATAATCCTCTAATTCGAACATGTTGCAGCCGTTTTATTTGCAAATTTACTGTTGCATATGCGCTTTGTTTTGATCAATTTGCCTTTCTCTCCTTCCTTAATCCGCTTTTGGCAAAAACCGTTACACACTGGTATAAGAGAGGTACCGTACCGTTTGTTGAGCACACACTTAGTATTTTACAATTTATTTGACACTTGCACATTTACTTTTGAAATATTGAAACATATTCATTTTCATGTTGGTATAATTTCATTTTTGCTCCGATACATTTTGTAATTATATTTAATCTGCTTCTCTTTTGACAAAAATAATATCTGTAAGCGCTAACAAATTTTCGAACCCGCACACGTCCGCTCCGCTCGGCCTTGTTGTTGCTTTTGACAAGACACGCTGTTTGTGTATACCTATCGATATGCTTAATAAGCAAAAGATGAGCAGGCGATATGTTCTCGATATTTTCACCACACTATGAAAATAAATTAGTACTGTAACTGACCGTTAGGATTTAAAATAACCAATCCACCTAGTGCTATAACTATAATGTGACTAGCCATATTGGTATATTTACTGATTTGTTTGATTTTGAAATGCTGCATCAAATCTTTGTTCGAAATCAATGGCTCAGGCTTATAATTGATAAACATAACACATTTGTAGAATTCGACTCCTTGAATTTGCCATGAAAAGGTCAAATGCTATACAGCTTACTAAGTTTACTATATATTTGCTATATTTATGTAGTTTGTACGGAGAAAAATGTATAATTTCAAATTTATATTTCCTAAGAGTGCCAAATGAGTAAAATTATATAATTAACAGTCGTTTACTATCGATATCATATTGTAAGCAGCTGAAATACTAAAATCGATAACACATAGGAATTAATATCGTATAGTTCATTCACCACATAAAAATCGTTCGCCAAAAATATCCGTTTAATTCAAATGTTGGAGGCTTGAAAAATCACACAAATACGTAAAAAATGTATTAACAGTAACCATAATAACATAAATAGCGATACTTTGTACGCAATTCACATAATGTACTAAAGGTGATAGCAATACCGCTGATATTTCTGCATTCAAGTATTTGAGCCTATCAGACAAATGTGGACCTATCGAGCAATCGAGCTGCGATACTAATATCGACTCATTTTGGCACTGTTACTCTTACAGAATAATCAGTTCCTTAGAAAAACAATATAGTTAAAACCCCTTTTAAATATACTTATTAATACTATTTGGAAGACAAAGTAAAGAATAAAGAACCAAATAAAAAAGTATTTCAAGTATGCTTCAGATTTCTCTTTATTTTTGAAAATTATAAATTCTAAACAAAAATGGCAAGAAAGAATTGTGTAAATTTCAATTTTGATATTTTGGTAATGAAATACTGGTGTATGGATAGAATTTTAAATTATAAATTTCAATGTTTGGTTTAGTTTGACAATATTTTGAAAAAATAAAAAAAAAACAAATACAAGTTCAAACATGTTTCTGAATATTTCGACTTCGCTTGGGGGATTTTAATCTATAACAAACAAAAAGTAGGAAACTTCAATTAACTTACTCTAAACGTTACAGTGAAACAATATTTCAAATGCAAACATAATTCAATTATGTAAAGAACAAGACCTACGACATATTATGTTTATATATAAATCGGATTCTGCGAACCTGCGAGTATGATCAACGAATGAATAACATATTCTATATTTAGGGAGTAGAGAGCACTACCTATTTGGGACGTCTGCCGAATACTTCGCGCTTAAAGCGCAGTGCCGATTCCGTAGCTGGGTTACGAGCAGACGACGTTGACGACGGTTTTTTCCCAGTTAGTTTCTGGGTGGTTGGCAGCTCCTTGAACCCGTGACGGGGTTTGGGCGATTGAGGAATCTCTCTGAAATACTTGGGGGTCGGTGTGGTAGGCTCGACTTTAACAATGCTGGATGTTGTCCTAAATGTCCTGAAGGACTGCTGTTTTTTGTTAAGTGTGACTTTCACGTAGCCAGCCGTGGTCTTTATAAGTCTGGGAGATTGGTGATTCTCTTCGTCCGAGCTCTTAACTGGAGACACTTGACTCGAAATTTGCTTCTTCTGTTTCTTGATCGCAGCTCGTTGCATGGTCTTTTTGGATTTGGTGTTGTCCATCGGCTGGGGAGACAGTTTGCGCGCCAGCGATTGAGGCTGCAAAAGCCAGAGGCAGGATTAGGGAACGCTAATCTAACCCGAAGCTTACAGCTTACCTGCTTGTTGACTGTCTCAGGGACCAGTAGATTCATAGCGTGCTTGAGGGCCTGCTTGGTAGCTTGCAGACGCTTCACATCCTTTTTGATTTTAGTCGGCTTAATGGGTTCCGGCTTAGACGAGCGCGGCTCAGGGATAGAATCAACGTTTGAGTTGCCGGCTTTAGTCTTGGCTGTACGACGATCCTTCTGCTTTCTGCCCGATGCGATGCGCTGTAAAATATCATTGAATAAATGTCGTTTCACATTGGAATACATTTGAAATAGCTCACCTGTTTTTTTTCCTCTAGCTTGGCTTGGTTCGCCACCTGAAGCAGGTTGTCACAGTACTCCAGGTATTCGTCGCGACTTTTTGCCTGTGCACTTTTATCCTTTGGCGCAGCTGTGGGCAACTCCTCCTTAATGGCTTCAACAGTTTCATTAATTTCGCCATCAGTTTGCTTAACATTCTCAATATGCTCTTCTATGTCCGCATCCATGGGCTGATTACGCGATTCGAGAGGCTCCTCCTCTTTAATGACTTTGACGGGCCCACCCATTTCGATATCACTCTGGCTTGACTCATCGCAAGCTTCTTCGTGTGCTTCTCTCTGTATTTCGGCTGATACGCTAGTGTGCAATACGTCGACTGCGCCACTGAAGCTCTTTGAGAGACGCTTTCGCTTTGTGCGCTGGCGACTCTCCTCGGCCAGGGTTTCGATGAACGATTGTGATGGATTGACGTCGCTGTCCAACTGCTCACTGCGGCGTTTTAGCTTTGGCTTTGGCTCCTTGACGGAGTGGCCCTGCAGGCCTTGTACGTACAGCGTTTGACGACGTGACTTCTGGAGAGGATTGAACATTTGGCGCAGGTGTGATAAGTCACACGAATCGAGTTCCGATAGAAGAGCTGCCTCCTCTTCACGTCTCTGGTTTGCATGGAATGTCGAGGACTTGCTGGTAGATGCAGCAGGTGCATGCTGCTCCTCACTTATAGCTTCATTTTGATTTTTGTGTGTGGACTCTTCAGCCTTAACCAAGGGCGAATCGGTTAAATCAATCTCCTCATACGAATCCTCATCAGAATCAATCACATAAACACTCTTGTTAATACTTGGCTTATCCCTTTCTTTCTCATTTTTGTTGGAACTGGAAACAATATCCTCCTTACCCCCTTCGGCTGCAGCTTTGTGGGGCCTTTCGTCTAACCTGATTGGCGGAACTGATTTGTTCAGCCGATCAGACTTCTTGGCCTTTGATTGCGAGTTCTCGCATTCCGACATATTCAAACGTTTCTTACGATTTTTGGCTGGCGGCGACAGCTGCAACTGCAGCTGCTCAGCTGGTTTCCCATTTGTGGAGACGTCTTCTCTATCATCCATGTGCACTGATTCTTCGAGTGCCTCTTTTAATTCTTCGATATCAGTTGGTTCGTTTTCAATGACCTGTTTCTCCTCCTCCTTTTCTGTTTCTTCGAAGTCTTTCTCCTTATCTTGTAAAACATCATTTTTATCATCATTAACTTCATCATCATCATCACCGCTGCTCGGGAGAACAACAATTCGACGTCGCTTTATGGGTTCATCCGAGGCGGCATCTTCCACCTCAGATTCGGACGAGAAACACAAAGATTCAATGTCATCATCTTCAGCTTCATTGTCCGATACAATGAACGACATTTTTTCATCTTCGTCTTCAGAATGCTCCTCAGGAGTGTCCTGGCTGCCAACAGATTCGCCATCGTGCGGGATCTCGTTTTCCTCGATCTCAGCGCGAAGGGAGCTGTCCATAGAGTCGCCAGATTGATAATTGTTAACAACCTCTACCTCATTGGAAAAATATTCGGCCACACTTGGATCTTGAAAATGGTTTTCATCATTTTCATCCTCATCCTCATCCTCATCCTGACCTTCATCCTCATCCTCATCCTCATCCTGACCTTCATCCTCATCCTCATCCTGACCTTCATGTTCATCCATATCATGACCTTTATCTTCATCTTTACTGTCAAGGATTGGCTTCTCTTGAGTTATATCGACATCTGATGCTTTATCTTCCAACTCAGATAGTGGTTTGATCATATCAATTTGTGGAGGCGGCTGATTCGACTCTTTGGGTGTAGTTGTCTGCCTCATTGGCATCTCTAGCTTGGCTAGAGGTGTTGAGCTGTTGCGTCCCTTCGCGATAATTGGCTTTAAAGGCGTTTGGCTCTGGAATGCCGTAAGGTCATAAAATTGTGTGACTGGCGTCTTAGTGCGACCTGGTGTTTTTGGATATTTGGGCTTGACAGTGTCTTCAGGTGAGTCATAGTTCTTAAAGGCAACCGCCTTCACATGCTCAGCCTGTTTGGCGCCCACTAAACGAGTTTTGATGCCAGGTGTCAGATCAATCAAACGAATGTCATCGGTGACTTCAACATTGCCAGCTCCTGCTTCATCTTTAACTGGAGGCATATCTACTACTGGGTCTACTGGGACCACAAGTGACTTTTGCAGCGTCTCTGCTGAATTGTACTCATCAGTGGCTTCAGGAGAAATACTCTTTTCAGCTTTGCATTCAATAATTTCTGCCTCTGTGGCGTTACAGTCTTCATCCTTGATAATGGGTTTATTTTGATCGTCAATAGGCTTATCTTCCTTGTCTTGCTTGCCATTAAGAATATCTTTGACTTTTACCACAACTTTGGAAGTTGACAAAGTAGGAGTCATGCATTCTTTTGTGGAAGTAGAATTGGCCAGTTCTTCAGTCATGACTATATCAGAGTGCAACGATTGCGATAGCGATTGCTGTGCTCCGATTGGCGGATCTACAATTTCAGAATCTGCCTCACTTGACTCTTTTGTTTGTTTTTCTGGTGAATTTTGTATATAGGGTTTCAGCTGAGTAGAATTTTTCATTGGCGGAGTTTTCGACATAGAACGTGTCACACGCCTCTCCTCTGATGATGAGTTAAGCTGGGCTTCTACAATAGTAGGAATTGGAGTACGCCTGGAGTCAACATCAGCAGCTTTAGCCGCTTCGTTGCTCACATTGTCTGGCTCAGGCTGTGTCTGCTCTGTCGTGGTCGGATTAGTTTCCTCTTCAATGACCTCTTCTGGCAATGGCAACTTTCTGACCACCGATTTGGCAGGAGTGCGCATAGCCCGTTTAGCAGCCGACGAGGTCAGCGTTGGTGTAGATATCTCAGGAGTCCCTGCGCGTGCTAACGACGCTCGGGTGGCCCGAGTTGGAGTCCTCAAATCGGCTGTTGCTGAGTTAACGCGTGCTCTGCGCATCGGGCGAGGAGATACTATAACAACGATGCTCACATAAAGATGTGCCTAACAATAATTACGAAATGCACTTACCACGGTCGACGGTCAAGTCCACAAGTGGGGTAGCCGCACGAGTATCGGAATCTAGGTGGGAGAGTCGCCGACTCCGTGCGCGAGTTACTGAAAATGCCAAAATTCCCTGTTATCTGATGTATATGCACAGTTAGCCACCGCATAACATAACATGAGACAATGCGACAATGCGCTTTCTCTTCGCGTCGCTTTTGAAATTCAAACGGTTTTCCTACGAAAAAATTTCGGGGCCCCAAGCTCTAAACAACGCATTTTTATTTCAACTTACCACGCGGAGTGCCGCTGTTGTCTTCATCCATTTTAATATTGTTTCTTGTTCCTTATATTCTTTTCTATAGTAAAATAAACTGTTAAAGCTTTCAAAGTCAAATTTTAATTGTGAAATCCAGCAGTCGAACTGGACGACGCTAATCTTAGAAGTGAAATAACCAAGCACTGAAAAGCGAACACCGCCAAAATGACATGTGCCTGTGTGCGTGAGTTATTGACACTTTGCAACACTGTTCACAACGTTGCACACAGCATCGATTGAAAGTTTGGCGCCAAATATTGACAGAAGACTGTGATTTAATTAAGTACACACTGGACATTCTAGTTGATTCTATTTGTGACAGCAGAAATCGAGTTGCCTACTTATATCAGCCATTATTAAAAAATTCAATATTACAGCATCAAAAATAGTTATTGGTAAGTGAAAACTTATTTTCGTTATGGAAAAATGAATATACCCCGTTATTCCATTTTCAATTGTAATGTGATTCATTTCAAATGTGATTAAATTTATTTATAAATACATTCTGTAATTCAATTCGTGATTGATTTAATAGTTATAATTGTTAGTATAACTAATAGAATAAAGAGATCATGAGAGCATATCAATATTATTAATTAAAATAATGCAATGTTTTTATTCCCTTTCTTATAACTAACAGATTTGAATGGAATTCATTCTATTTAAGTTAGATATTTTAAGTTTGTCTGTAGACAACTGACTATATGCCTTTACATTCCACTTAATTAGTTACATAGGAGACATAGTAATAGAGTTATGAACTTATCTGAACGAACTGATGAACAAAGCCTAATTAAAAATAATAATGATACACATCAACAAAATAAATAATAAATTAAGCAACGCGATCTTTTGATGCTCTATGCACATATTAAATCATATTTTGCTTAGCTATCTCTGGGTTGAATTGGCTGTTATACTTTTGTACTATTCGTGGCGTGGGAGCTGGTGTGATTGCTCCTTTGGCTGGTGCGGCAGATTCCTTAGGCGCAAACAGCTGTGCCTGGCGCTCTCGTTCCCTCTCTTCACGCAGCAGCCTCTCTTGTCGCATTCTTTTTAGTTTGTCGCGCTTGACGTGCTCTGAAATCTCGCTGGCTTTCTCAGATTTGCTCCGCTTATGCTTGTGCTTCTTATGCTTTTTCTCATGCTTCTTTTTCTTCTTTTTGTCTTTATCACTTTCCCTCGTTCGCTTGGGTTCGGGCGAACGTTGTGCAGCTGGTGTGGGTGACCGACTGCGTCGCTTGTTCGCCGTTTGAAGCGGTGGCTGCTTTTCCTTTGGAATCAGAGCATTCATTAATGTAAGTGGATCTTGCGATATCTTCGATTTCAGATGGGTTTCAGCGGAATTTTCAGTTCGTTTTGGAGCCACTTCATACCAGCTGCGCACTTTGAGGGCTTCATTCGTGTCCTGACCCAAGTAGGTGAGGTACCCAATTTGTTTTTCATACTTCTCCTGCTCTTCCTTCTTCTCCTTCTCCAAATCTTTATTTGTCTTCTTTACGTGACTTTTGTAGTCTGCGAATAAATCAACAGCAGATGCAGCCGCTGAAGTTTCTGTTGCAGTCGCCTCCAATGGGATTTCACTGCCTTCCTTAGCAGCGGTCCCTTTTATAGTAATTTCTGGCAGGCCCGATTGACGTCTTAGGAAGTTGATACGCGCTTCGCTTTCCTAAATGAGTTTAATAGCGATACATGGCTGAATCTTTTTCCTATACATTAATATTCAAATACCTACGGCCAATTTCAATTTATCCAGTCGTTTGTTTTCGATTTCCTGGGCGGCTGCTTCGTCCCGACGTACCCGAGCAATATTATCCTTAGTGCGCACATGCCAGCTGCAAAAGTAAAAAACCAGATTTAGCCATTAATTGAACGAATAAAATTAAATTTGCTTTACCGTTTCTTGGGTAAGATATTCATCTTGCTGCATTTGCTCAGAACAAATGTGCGAATGTAAACAAAACGCGTCACGTTGTGAATGGCAAAACAGTGCTGTGAAACGAATGTGGCCAGCTCAAAAATATATTATTTGGAAATATACTTATATTTATATTTATATATTTATATATATATTTGTTGCTTGCATCTGAGTGGCTGGTGCTTATCTATCATTTTTATTTTAACACTTAAGTTTGAATCTACCCTTACATGCTTACACAACTCTGAATTGCAGTTTTTGACAATTGGCAAACGCTAGTGCGAATGGCAAATCATATATTCATCTGTCAGAAGGAAGAAAAGGGGACACATATAGGAAAAACTGCAGCGCAGCAGCAAGAGTCCCGACGAAAGTAATTTAAATTGTGAAAAAATTTGGAATCAATTGTGAAATCAATAATCTAAAGCATAGGCAAAGATCGCGTTGCCATCGAACCGAAGTGCGCGTTCGACGCCCGCATGTAGCTCAAGCATGGAACAGCGAATTCTAAAACAAGACGGCTACTTGGATGTGGGCGACGACAGCAGCAACGAAGGTGTCTTGCCTTGCGGAGCCCCAGTGTTTGAAATTCGCAACATCGTGTACCATCCGCAACTAAATGTGCTGCTTGCGTTCGGTGTCAAGAATGTAGTGAAAGTTCTAGATGTCAATTCCGGCGTTATACTGCAGACGTATCAATTAAGTACAAATGGTAAGCAGCAGCAGTTTTTTTTTTAACACACATGCACATGCACATGCACATACACATACTTATGTATGTACGTAAATGATTGTATAGGAAAAAATTACTACACAGACTCACAAATACAAGTGCACGGGCAAATGTCAATTTATTGCATTGTGTTTTGTAAATTTGTCTGTATGCGGTAGGTACCTATATGACATACATATTTTTGTATATACATATTGTCTGTATGTTTGTGCAGGTTTGACAGGAAATGTTGAACGGTTGCAAGGACATAAGAAAATTGTAAAAATTTATGTTTATGCTGCCATTATATTATATTATATTCACATACATACATACATATACATATGTAAATGTATGTATGGGTAGCCCAAATAGACTCTGTATTTTGATTGTTATTGTTTCTACTTATTACGCAGTTCACGCATATGTTGCTCTAGCATGGCATACAAATATGTATGTACATGTGTTAGTATGTATGAACATATGTATGTGTATGCTAGATTAAACAAACCAATTAATTGCAAACTTTGATGAAATGCAATCGAACTGTCAATTTTGATTATCCGCGAGGATGTGCTTGACATTTACTTATAAATATAATTCTTTGCAGCTGAAAGCTTAATCCATGGACGCTATATGCCATTGCAAGATAAAATCTTGTTCTGGGATGGCCACAACTTGGGCCTGCGCGGCGACTACAACGGAGTTTTGCTCTTGGATACCATACTGCAGGCGCCCATCGGACAGAACGATGATTACATTAAGCTGGAGCTTATATTGTCCGAAGCGATCATCTTTCAGAATTGCATAAACGAACTGGAGAGCGAAGGTCTCGAGTGTCCGTGCGATATTAGCAACGAGCTGACACAGAAGATAAACCAGGCTCAGTGGAACCAGAAGAAGGGCATAAAAGCACAACGCGTAAGTTTTCCGCCTATCGCTGTTCATTTCCTTCATTTATGTATATATACATAGAGCATTTGGGGAATAAGTTAACTTACTTTGACATAAAACAGGAATTGTTTTAACTTACTTAAAATTGTTGTGTTTAATAAAATCATTTAACAAACTCGAGGGTAAAAAACTGAATTAATTTCTCTTCTAATTAAGGTCTTCAATAATTTTCTTTTAAAATGTGCATTATTACAGTGGAACACAATTTGCTTGGATGTGCCCTATTCCAGTCTCAAATTAGTTGCAAACAACGTGGTCATCTTGCTGAAGCGTTTGGAACGACACATTCCGGTACTGGCCATAGCATCAGCCATCAACGAACGTTTGACCGACATGCTAATGGGCTCTCGTTTGCCTGACTACGGCTGGAACTTTAGCAACTTTCAGCGCGTCCTCATGCACTCGGAAGCTGTGCGTCGCCAGACATTCGAGAAATGGCCACACATGGACTATAAATGGGCGCTGCCAGATCAAATGGCACAAGCTGGCTTTTATCATCAACCCTCATCATCAGGCGAAGATCGAGCCATGTGCTTTACATGCAACGTGTGCTTGGTGTGCTGGGAAAAAACGGATGAACCTTGGAGTGAACACGAGCGCCACTCTCCCCTATGCCCGTTTGTGAAAGGAGAATACACGCAGAATGTGCCACTATCCATCAGTTATGCCACCAATCCGGCACTAACTTCGCCAGGCTTGGGATTCGATGTGATTTCTAACAGCGACTACGCCAATGTTCTTTGCACTAGCTGCACTCAGACTGGCGAGCTAAGCGTGTGGAGCATTGAGCGTCATCTGAAACTCATGCACAGCTTTCATGTGCCCACTCTGCTCAAAGAATTGTTCGAGGAGAACTTCGAATGGGCGCGCGTGACTGCCATCTGCGTGTTGCCAAATGCGCGTGCCCGGACTAAAGTGAACTATGTTTATTCGGAGAGCTATAGTGGAACCGGCGGCAGCAGCGGTGGTGTTCACGCTAGCGGTATGCACGGCGGTGGCAAATTCGGTGGCGTTAATGCACAGCACATAACATCTACATCAACGCTGCGTGCCGGTGTCGTGGGCTCAAAGATAGTGCTCGGCGTAACTGTGCGCCAAAGCAGCGGTGAGATGGCATTGCGTATGGTGGTCCTTAATATCGTGGAGCTGGACAGGCACAGCGAGAACTCAGCCGTCATTAGCAATGACAGTGGCAGCGTCTCTAGTATGGGAGGGCAGCTCAAAAAGACGTCTTCACATCTTGGGACCAGTAAGTTTTCTTCATGCAACTTTAGGATCAAGTTCTTTTTCGTTTGCTTAAATATTATTTTTTGTTGATAATTTCTTGATTTGATTTTTGTTTAATGTTAAGTGAGTTTTTGTTGGCAAAGTGCAACAACCCATATATTTGCAACAACCTAAGTAGGTCCTTTCTTATAATTATTTTTATCTTTTTATATTCGCAGCTTCTAGCGACTCAAACGTTGTTGCTAGCCAAGTGAGTCTTGAATCTTCTAAAGATGATGACAACAAATCTTTGACACCATATGAAAAATTTGCTGATGGCTTTGACAGCACCGGTTTCGTGTCCGCTTTAATGACCTATAACAAAAACAATGATGTTAACCAGAGCGGCAACAACTCTTCTGTGTTGTACGACTTTGATTTGTCGACCCTGTCGCAAATACTGGATAGTAATCTGGACGAATCCTCATCGGGGCTAATGGTCTCATCAAATACTGTAAATGTCAGCAGCAGCTTGCTCGGCATGAGTAATGACATTGACAAGCTTATGGACCAGGCCGATGTTTCCCATCAAAACAACAATAATAACAATGACAACACTATGGGTGTAGTCTCCGCTAACAACAACAATAACAACATTATCATAAATGGCAGCAACAACACGAGCGATCAGTTGACCGCCAGCGAGGAAATTGACTGTCTAGTGGAAAGCTGGACGAGCGTTAAACGCATGAATGCCTTGGAAGGCGCACATAGTACGACTGGAGGACACTTAGATGAGGAGGAGATAGTGGAGATAGCCGAAATTATTACCACCAGTCCGAAGTGCAATCAGTTGCTGGTTAAACTGATGCGTACAAAGGCCCCAGACTCGGAGGACACCAAGATCATAATGGCTACGGTCGCCAAAGAAGAAGAAGAAGTCCAACATAATATACCTTCGGATGTAGGTAAGTACAAAACGCATTTTCTTTATATGATACTATATTTTCAAATAAGCAAGCAACAAGTGCTCGTATTGTTAATTTTAAACTAAGAAAACTTAAATAAATCAAATTTAACTTTTTAATTTCAGACGACAATAATGCCGAATGCAATGTGGCTGCACAGTTGCTCCTTTTTGATTACGATAACGTCGAAATCTCCAATGATTATACTCTTGCCATGACCTTTAGCCGTGCTAAGTGTCCCAAGCAGCTGTGTATCCTGCCACCCTTTGCGTCGACAGCTTCGTCTGAACTTAAAGAGACCGGCTCCATTTGCGTTGTGTGTGCCGATGGATCCATTGAAATTTTCTCCTTGGCCGACTTCCAAGCAACGACGATTATCGAAGAAGAGGGTGAGCACTTCGAGGCCGTGGTATATTGCCGAAACTTGGACAGACTTTGTTGTTGCTCGCGCCAGGGAGGAATGCTGTTTTATTCGCTTAATGATGGCGAGAACGACTCTGGCGATGAGCTCCTAGAAATGGAGGATGACTGCAGTACTACGTTGACACATGGTATGGATTTAAGTGTAACTGATGGTGTGCGGAACATGGCCGGAGCCGACTCTGTTATGGGCGATATGCTATGTAGTGATTTGGCTAACGATGCGGTGGCCGGGACTTCAAGTCAAAATATACACGTGCAGACTTCACCATCTGCTGCATCCCTGATGGGCAACAACGCAAATCTGTTAGCATACAAGACTGCTGACTTAACGCTCGACGACTTGCGTGTATTATATTCACTGACACAATTCGATGACAAGCTTACAGTGTACTCAGCTGAAGTACCAAGCTGCTGGAACGATCTAGGCCAGGTACAAAAGCAGCGTAAGCAGTCGCAAAATATGCGTCATGGCGGAGATGACCGGGATTTCACTCGAACTTGGAGATTGCATAACGATGCGTAAGACCCTAAATTACAATACATTATTTATTTTTTAATTGTTTTTTTTTTTTATATATATATTAGAACCACGTGGGACGAGCACATAATTGAACTTAATCTGGCTCAGCCAGTGTCGTTGGGTCATATCGACCTAAAGTTCACTGTGTATCAGCAGTGCTCTAATCCAGCAGCCATTCAGGTCACCCTACTTAAGCAGAATACCAATGGTTTCGGCTACAGAATGAAAAGACCGCATGCTAACTATAAGCCCAACGTCGTTGACGACAACATTGACTTCTCTTATAGTGAGAATGAAAATAGTAATTTGTTCATATCATTATCTTTATGCATCTCTATATTCATCTATAACTTACAGTTGCAAGTGAAAATCCTGTTCTCAGTGAGGAATATCTGTTGGCTCACAACGCCGAGGTACTGGCTGGGCCCATTGAGCTTTCTTCATGCATTGATTTGTGTGATCAGGGCGGTACCGCCACTCTCACTTCACCGAAACTATTTAAGACACGCACACGGAATTTCCTTCTTCATATCAAAACTGTATCGGAAGCATCCAAGGAGGGTCAGAGTAAAACGAGAGGTTTGTAAAACCCAAATATGTAAAAACAACAAAACTGTACCCGGGTTTGCCATTTTCAATGGCTTAAGGGTATAATTAGAAAAGCTGTCTAACTTACCCTTGCATATGAATGAAAATTATTTCCGGATCCTAGTCTAAGGCATTTTTTTCAAGTTCTCTGTGATACCATAATTTAATTTGTAATAGTATCCGTGTAAAACAACTTATCCAATAGGATTTTTGTTTGTTTTAGTAAGCCTCTTTCAATTTAGTATGAATTGATTAAAATTAATGCAGGGGTATATGATCCTCGGTGCACCGAGGATACTTTGCTGCAATCAGCAAGACATCAATTTGTGCATTGGATTTGGCTTGCTTCTTACTCACTCAACAATTCCAGTTTCTTCTGCGCGACACAAGAGTCCGCATCAAGTTGAAGTTTGTGTAAATCGCACGCAAAGCTGTAAAGTAAATACCACGCTGTCGACTGAAAATCAAGCCCATGTGAAAACTGGAAAAATGAAAATAATTTCAATTTTGAAAGCTCCGATTTTTAATGTGAACAAGTTTGAACTACCACATGTTCAGACAATCATCGTTCCCAAGAATTCGTTGAGGTCTCGGCCAATCGCAACTAGTCCATGTGTTCGCCGCAACACCGGGCAGCCAATAGGTAGTGCCCACCGTAGCTGCTCCTAGTACTGCATCTCTTTGAATAATCCAATCGAATCATAACATTTACTCATTTGCTGCAGGTTGCGATTGGCTACACGAGATTTCGATAAGTGTTCGCGCCGTTAAGTCACAAAGTCGCATAACCAATGGGCGCATTCAGCGCATTGCTATGCTCGATAGCAACGGATTATTGGACCAGCTCTACCGTTTGGTTATCGATTCAGAGGCAACGCCGCTGACTAAAAATATGGCGCTGGATGTGCTCAACTGGATTTGTTTCATCCGACTAAACCGTTTCCGTTCGCCGAAATCGGAACGTCTTAAGGACCAGATTAACAAGCAAACTGCAAGCACTATTAACGATTTGCTGGCGCAGCAGTTTGAATGCATCAACTTGTCTGAGAAGCATATCGAGAAATTAATACGTAACTGTATTCTTTACAATGAGCGCACCACGGCACACAAGTGTGTCAAACTTTTGATCATGCTAGCAGAGTGAGTAAAGAAGAGTACGGATAAGTTACACCGATTAACCATTAACCGTTATTTTTTGTTGGGTAATTACAGGGGAATGGCTAATCTACCCCGCGAACTAAAGAAACATGCATCATTAGATATGAGCATCAAGACGGCAATATTAAATACGTTTCATGAGCTGCCGCAGGCACAGTGCGCTAGCGTTGTGCGCTGGTATGCGATGCTTACTTGTGCAACATCTACTGACGAGTCACACAATAGCATTTCAGAGTATGCCATCAATCTGCTTAAGGACATAACAAGCGAAATAGATAAACGATGGGATCCGCATTGCGCGTTGCTGAGCACGCGTTTTGGACTCTATGGATATCCTTTTGAGCCAGAAATATTCGACTTTGATTTTCCCAATATAAATAGACACGGGTCAAGCTCACCTGTGGCACTTACAAATGTGATACGCAGCAGTGCCACCATTTTGCCAGTAACAGGACTCGACATCAAGCGTTTGAGCTCGATAGGTGAGTGTAAGACCCAGAATAGAGGTAAATTTATTAATAACTAACTAATTACAGATGGTGTTGACTTTCGAACCTTTCCGCACCTGATACGGGGGAAGAGTATTAGCAATCAGTTACGTGGATTGTTGGAAGTAGTCCAGCTTCATTTCAGTTGTGTACAAACCTCCGAAGCCACGCGCATTGATAATATTGACAGCGTTGTGAACGGTGCTGCAAGTGTGGTCATTGAGGATGTAATGATGATGCCCAAGATGGTAGTAGCCAAAGGGAAGGATGAAGAATTGGTAAATAACAGAGCTCAGTAACAAAATTTAAACTGTTTGTATAGGAATAGCATACGATAAAAATGTGTTGTACAATATTCTAAAATGTAATTTTTAGCTAAATGATCTGGTCAATGATGTAGAGTGTCTGGTAGAAGAGATGAAAGACAAGGATGTTAAAACTGCTTTTGGATCCTTCGGCATGGTGAATGGTTTCAAGGATAAAGCTTGTAAGTGTTTTTTTATATAAATATAATTGAATTTTTGTTTTGACACATCTTATTTTATTATCAGCTGTCTCATCGCTCACTGATTTGGAACATGCTCTAAAAGAGGAGGTAAAAATCGAGAAGGCCATTGATAAGCTGAAGATATCTAAGTTTTTGCCACAGCTCACACTTTGGAACAGTTATATTCAAAAGAAGTTCGGAATAAACGAAGAAAGCTCGTACGACGCCTTCGGTGAGCTGGATAACTGGGAAAAGCCAGTAATGAATTCTTGCCTCGATTCGCTGCCTGAAGAGGTCTCGCTTTCGCAGTCGTCTGAGCAGTCGCAACCCCCATCGCAAACGGGCGCCAATGAAAACACCCACAACATGTCGGATGATGCCGTGGAGAGAGAGAAGATCTTAGAAAATTTGAGTGCCAATCCTTGTCCGCCAATTGCTTGGCACAAGCTACTTACCCCGCCTCCCAAGCTTATGATTGTTGTTGACCGCATGCATTCGGGCGCTCGCCGTTTTGTCGTACTTGACTTTGGCCAACACGTTTTACTAACCGATGTGGTGATACCCGCCTGCGATGAGCTGACGTCCCTAAATATTGATATTTGGTGCTTCGACGAGGAAACGGATTCCACGCGCCTTGCACAGGTCTCTGATATACAGACTAAGACATTGGTTCTAAGTGATATGCAGCCGCCACCAATTTGTCGCTACTTAAAGCTAACTATTGTTGGACGTATTGGAATGTCATCCACCAAGTGTAAGGTACCGCTGGGCAGCTTCTTTGGCCATCCAATTGTACTGGAACATGATGGATACGGGGATCAGTTGGTGCGCTTTGTTAAACAGCCGGTCCAATCTCTGCAGACACATCTTAAGTCCCTTAATGCACTTTACGAGGATGTGCATTGCCGTTACAGCTTAGCTAGTTGCAAGTTAATGGAACTGCTCTCGCCTATGCGCAACAGCGAGCTATCAAATGTAGCTCATTTACAGGCTTTTATTAACAAGCAACGTGATGAAGAACTTAGCTGTGGTATGGATAATAACAACAAAGTTGTTTCTCTATACGAGGAATGTATGCTGCTACAATACCAAATCAACGTTATACGCAATGTGGTATTACGTTTGGAGCGGGCAATATCACCAAAGTCGCTGCGTTCACCTCCACCACCGAATCCTGCAGTCATCCCAGAGTCATTGCGCACCGCATCGCGGGATAAACTGCGCGTATTGAGTCTCAGTCTGGTCGAGATGCTATTGCATTTTTCCATTGAGTATGGTATTAAAAACATACTACCTGTGCATCAGCGTTTCAATGTGGTCACTGCCAAAGCACTCTTCAATTCCTTGGTCGTGTACGGCGAAGCGCAATTGCAGTTAACTACGTGCTCTCTACTGGTGCGCATGTGCTGCTTTCAGCCGTGGTGGGGTGACTTTTTGGCCGATACATTTTGTAGTTTGTTCTCGGCTCAGAACTGCAAAGCATTTCCACAGGATCGGTATGTGCATTTAGTTTTAGTCATATTTCCCAGTTATTTAATGGAATATTTACAGAATATTCTTCTTGCTCACATATTTGGGACGTCGCAGCATTGCAATGGGCGCTTGTCGTTCAATTGTTATAGATGCTGTACTCAAGACGCTCGTCAAATTGCTGGCGCCTATTTCGCCACACTATAAGTTCCAATCAGAGCAGCCCAGCACTTCAGCCAGTGCAGCGGAACGTAACGCAGCTATGGGAAGCGCTTCTGACCTTCAACTGATAACGTGGCTTTTATTGTTCCTGTCGGTTTGCTTGGATGACAACAATGAACGCAAGGATAAATGTGAGTAAAAATGTTAATTGAAACCAGTACAAAAACTTATTTTCAATATATCATATTTTTATTCTAGCGGCTGCACGCTGGGATTTCATGAGTTGCGAAAGCGACTTTACAAAAACGAGACCTAACAACACGCCAAACAGTAAGCAACTTCGTTGCTTTAAAAAACGAATTATTCAGCAGAATAAATACTCTGTACAGCCCTACACGGACTGGGGCAAGAAAATCTACATGATTCAAAATGAGGTAATGCGATATAAAGAGCAAAATACGATATAAAGACTGAATAATTAACAAATTGTGTAACCATTAGCACCCCGGCATATTTATGGAGCTGTCGACTAAGTCTAAGGCTGCTGGTGCAGGGAAATCAACGTCAACGGCTGGAAAAATAAATTTGGTACCCACTGGTATGTGTCCGCCTGGCTCTAATGCCAGTGGTAGCTCGGTTAAGGCAACTAGCACTTCTACATCATCGCCTAAGCATCTGGATGGGTTGGGAGCTAGTACTGAGGGAGACAGTGACTTTGACAAGGGGCTGAAGACGCTAAGCATGTCCAACATCAAAGTCGTCATTCGTGGGTTATTCGCTCTGTTGCTTGAGATGGATTTCGACTGCAATATGGATCAGTTTCTGCTAACGTGTAAGGTAATAGCACGACTTGTGGCTGCATGTCGCCCATCGGTGCGACTGTGTAAAATTGTGACAACAGCACAGCTGGAGCAACTCATACGTTTAGCTGTGTGGAATGATCAGCAACAACCCTGGGCTGTTCATGCAATTACCTGCTTGCTTCAGGTAATATTTCGTGTATCATTTAAAAGTTGTTCAAATCAACTAATATTAATATTTAATCTAGGACCTTCTGGATGCAGACAAACAGTATAGGGATAATGATGCTACACCCACCAACGATGGAGCTCGCTCCATTTTGACTACAGCAGTGCAGGATACTCGCGATCTCTTCAATGATTATACTTGTAAGTATCTATTCAATCAATATAATAGGTAACTTTTTTTTTATAGTAATGTTTATGTATATATTAAAGAATCATTAACATCTTACATATATTTCTGTATTTACATTATTCTGTCAAGTCTTTTATTTTTGACCTGTATATAAATTTGTATATACCCGTCTTTTAAAATTTTTTTAAACATTGCGAAATCTTTACAGCGGTCAAATACAATTACCTACCTTCTCTGATTGAGTGCGAGGACACTGAGTTTGACGAAATGCTTAACGACATCGATATGATTGAGCGTACAAAGCCGATTACTAAGAAGGAAAGTAATGCGCTCTGCAAGAACACGTTTAGCTTTTTCTGCAAGTCTATATCAATTGCGATGGATAGCCGTTTGGATGCTGGATTGGAATTGCATGTGGAAACTCAGTTGCGTCGCCTAACCAACCTGACATCGTTGGATCTGTATTCCTCGTTGCCGCAAGTGTTGACCAATGAGTTTGTGTCCTCACCGCCAGATGCTGCCCCCTGGCCCGAATATCTTACGCAGCTGTGGTCTGGGCCAGATTATAGTGGTCGCAATACGTACATTATGCTGAAAAATGTGTTTGATTCTATTCTGGCCGATTTGCACTACGAGGATACATGGGTGCATCTGGAACAAGTGCTGCAGATGTGGCTCACACTTAATTGTGAGCTAGCTGACAAACCGTACACCTCAGGTATCACCCAAACAGATATACCAAAAATTCCATTTGGAGCCAATGCTGTGCAAGGACTTCTACTGGCTCTGGCGTGGCATAATGACATTAAGCTACGGACTTGGTGCTTGGGCTTTCAATGTCTATTCCTCGCTTGTAATTCGTTACCCATTGGCGACGATGTTACGGATTGCACGCGCATAAATGAGGTTATTGTGAATGATGAGAACTTTGAAAAGATGCTTCTTCGCTTCTTTTCCGGATATGGCATGAGTTCATCTATTATTACGAACCGCTGTGTAAGCTAACCGTTACCAAAAATATTATTTATGTGTTTCAAATGAAATTCTTATTTGACAGGCCGGTCCAACCATCTGCAAACATTTGCACGAGCTGTTGCTATGGCTTCATAGTAAGAGCGAAAGCAGCGGCGGTCTCATTCCATGTAAGCGTCGGCTTAAAGACATTTTGTTACATGTCGTGTTGCAATTGGTGCAGCCCGGCGGCGCTATTAGTAACCAACAAGGCCCCATCGATGCACAAAATCAGCTGGTTCGCGATCTGCTTTTAATGCCAAATGACAAAGGCGATTTGAATATTGCGCTTAAGATTATCGAAAGTGTTTGTAAGTAGGGAACTAACATCGGTGTGTATTAGAGTTTTTAATCTTTCGTTCCTTAGCCTTTCTAGTCTACAACAACATTTCCAATGGTGAGAAGCTGCAGTGCCAGCGTGGCAATGAGAATAGCACTGCTGGCAACAACTTCAGCAATTTGTTTGCTAATGTGCTAGGTTCCGAGAATCCGGGCAAACAAAATGCCAACATCTGCGACAACTCGCTAATTATAAATCTACTTAAATTGTCCTCGCATATGGCACTCACTGAGATGCCCAGGCAGCCCAGCGTATGTTAATCTGTCGAACAACAAAAATAGTGTTTAATGACTTTATGTACTCTAGGAGGTAACTATACCTGAAGAAGAGGAGCTGTCCAATCAAAGCCAAACGGATGAGACCAAAGCAGAGCAGTTGAACACAGAGGGTCATCGCAGCAAGGTGCCATGTATAGCCGATTGGGGTACGTACTACATTAAATTTATTTAGAATATTTTATAGTAATAATGTTTATTGCAGTGCTACGTCAGTTTCCTACGATGAAGCGTCTGTTTGGCGCACTCTCTCAGTGCTCAACAAATACATTTACAATGATGTCTTCGAGTTGCCTCTTTTCCCTCAAGACGAACATGGTTCTGGATGAGCCCCAAACTATTGCCGATGCCGTATTTAGTTTAATGATCACTTTAAGTGAGAGGGCCTCTAATCCACGTCTGGTTGTAGCTCCCATATGTCAATATCTCGAAGAGAGTAAGTTTTCATTTGAGTTTTCGCTAAGGTTAATATTGAACAGATTTGTTTTTGCGCAGCCACCATACAACGCAATGCCACACTGCCACGTCTTCAGCTATCGGAGCCTTTCCTTTGGTATATATCGAAGGTGTTGGAAGTAACAGCCGCTGTGCAAATTTTCACTCAGCTTGGCGGTATACAAATAATTTGCCATAATTTAGTGAGGCTTAACAAGACTATTATTAATATGCAACCGGGATTGGTAAGTGTCCGAATATTTTTGGATCTATAATAAACTTGTGTACATGCTATGCTTCAGTTTATGGATAGATATGTGCTATTAATTTTAAGATAAAAGTAGAGTAGTAAAATCTAGCAATCATATAATCATAGCCGGGAGTATTCTAAATAGTTTTGTTCTTTAATTTTATTACCAGATCTCAATGATTATGCAGCATATGACACGTAATACTCGGCTTAAGCTCAATAGTCATGTTAGCAATGCTAACGCCTGTAAAAAAGCAACCTCAACCGCAGGTGCGCCAACTACGACAACTGCAACACAGGCTACAAGGAACAGCAGCGCCCAGTACGATGGACTGATAAACTTTGCACCTTTCTCGCACATAGTATCGGAAAATGATGCGGCTCAAAGCGCCGAAATGCTGATATCAAATCCAAATGCTACACATAGACGACCTCGCTCCCCTGCCTGGAGCTACATGTTCTATCCAAATGAGACGCATGTTGATTTGACGATAACTCTGCCT
Source organism: Drosophila mercatorum (assembly GCA_961210405.1). Taxonomy (NCBI): domain Eukaryota; kingdom Metazoa; phylum Arthropoda; class Insecta; order Diptera; family Drosophilidae; genus Drosophila; species Drosophila mercatorum. The sequence goes on from CAUIUS010000003.1 coordinate 15,366,540, forward strand.
ACGGCCATTTTGCTCAAGGAGGTGCAATTGGTGCCGCATACCTCTAGTCTAGCTTCGTGTCCTTCAGCTGTGGCTTTGGAACTATCGCGTGACTATGGAGTGGGTTCCATTCCCGTGGGCGCGCCCATGGCTACAACTGGTCTCACCTGCATACGTCTTAAACTTGCCAAAGCTGAAGTGGCAACCAGTATCGTGCTAAGGCTTTACAAGTAGGCAAAGCTCCTTGACGTTTATCTTACAATAACTAACAATAACAATCAATTTGTAGACCTAAGGATTGCGGCAATGTCGGGCTTGTGCAAATAGCTGTTTTGGGACAAACCATCTTTGGCAATCGGATGCAAGGATTACGCAGCCAAGGTGCTTTTGGTGAATCATTTATTGGCTCATCTGCACCTATGGTCCCATTGTCTGCAATGGATGTAGACGCCATGCCGGAAGATGATGCCTTTGCTAAGACAAGCATCGGTTGGGTACGAATATTATCTCGATGCTTTCATGTAGCTGCTTTGCAACCAGATAGCAAGCTGTCAGATTTAATTGCCTCATACCCGGCTGCGTATCCTGGATTTCTGGAGGCCTGCTGCTCTCTTTTAAATATAATGCCAATGATACCCAGCTTTGCACAGCAGCATCTGGAAACCATTTTGATCAAGCTGGGCGCCTACAACAATGAGCTTAGTTTACAGCTTCTGCGGACATTGCTTTGGCATACAACACCACAGGGTAAATTAGCAACACATTTGTTTCTCTGTAATAGCTGTAATAATTGAAAAATTGTTTCTGCAGTGTTCAAGCTCTCCAGCGATGCTGTGTGTGACCTAATTTTCCAAGTGGTCACTGGCTCTACAGTGTTTATGCAGGATAAGTTGCGGGTGCTACTTGACTGGATTATGCAACTCCGTGACACTTACAGCAGGCAAGCGCGGTGTAATAATCCGCAAAGCGGATTCGTCAAGGTTATTGCCTCAATTCTGTGGCAAGTGCACCGTCAACAACAGGTGCCCGATCTGTCGCAACTTATTACACCGCAATTGTTTGAGACTTGCTTCCAGTGGATCTCTGAACTGGAGCATGATGAGCCACTGAAGAGCAGCTTTGATGCGCTCATATGTGCGCTGTGCTACATAAAGCCCGAGCTATTTAACCAGTTGCTGGTTAAATTAGGTGTGAAGATGGAACAGCAGACGCGTGGTAAAACGGATGATAGCAAGGTGCAAAGCGGATGTGCTTGGTTCCGTCGCGAGGGAGGCGAAAATCTTACAATGTTGCTGCAATATCCAGCCTTTTTGAAGACACTCGCATTGGCTTGCCAGTCTCCCGTGGCCGTTTATCAAATGCTAGACTCGGGTCTGCCCAAGTTACTTGCGCATGCCATTTACGAATACTGCACTCACATGCTGCCAACAACAGAAGTGCAGCCTGTAGAGCTAACAGCCAAAGCCTCTTGCAGCAACCAGGCAGCTGCCGGTGGAGATTCATCGCTAACGGATTTTGATAAAGCGGAAGCGAATTTCGGACTTGGCACAGTACCGCTGCTAAGCTGCACTAATGTGCCCAAGGTGCTGGACTTCTTTTCAGAGTGCTGTGCAGAGGGCCCGATGCGTGACTGGCTGGGAACTTTGCAAGGTTCATTGTTTTGGAAGCCGTTGCTGCAGCTGCTGTGCAACACGCACTTGGCGCAGTTCAGCAAAACTTTGCCTATGCAACAGTCGTTTATTCGTCTAGAGCGTGCAACAATCAATTTCTTTACACGTGTGAGTGCATGCCATCCAGCTAATCAGGAAGTGCTTACTTCGTTGCTCATTGGCGCCATCATCTGCAAGCCACTACGCTCTGCTGGTGGGAGTCGGCCAACTATTTCTGGATTCACGCGCCAACTGGTGCTACAACTGTTACTTGAGAACGAGCACATTACTGTTTCTGTGAGCAGCCAGCAGCCATTACAACGCAGGGATACGCTCTCAGCCATAATGGGCGGCAGTTGTGCAGGAGGTCCCAGCAGCACCTTACCTGTTGCGGCGGTCAATCATCACCCGGCGAAGCGAAGCAGCGCCCATCAAGTGCTTTTTAATGTGAACACAAACACGACCTGCCAGGAAATTATTCAGAATTGTGTCAGTGGTAAGTACTTACCATTTAATTTGTGTTTAGAGTAGGTAGTGCTGTTGAATTTCACCACTCAGTCTTAATAACAATCAATTATTATTTTGCATTCGCCACTATTCTTTGTACTTTTGATGCAAACAAATTACACAATTTAATAATAATTTCATTTAGTTAAAAAATAAGTTGAATTCGCACAATTTCTTTTATTGTTTTCTGCTTTCGTTAAATTAATTTAAAACTTTTGTTTCTTAATTTCAATTTGATACCGTAGTTTATAGTAACTTAGTGTATCAACAACCCACAGATCAGCGCAGTGGTGTTGATGGTTCGGGTGGTGTTCCAATTGCTGCCAAGTCAACTGACACAAAGCTCGACAAATCTTGCTTCATTAACTTCAACAATATGGAGGCAGGCAGTATGGAATTTTTAACAGTTGGTGCTGCGGTGGCGGCAAAAGACAAGCGCATTAAGGATGCCAAGAATCAAGCAGCTGTAAATAAAGACAAGGAGACACAGACACAAACCGTGCAACTGCTACCTATCAGTAAGTATAATTTTCATATTCATGTTCACCACGGCTAATAAAAAATTTAATTTTGCCAGATACCTTCAACATTGAGGAATTTCTATTGCAAGCTGCAAATGCCGGCACTGGGAGCCAGTTGGTCATAGCGGAGTACCCGGATATAGTAATAGATGGTGATGCCACTATCTCGCAGGTGTTAGCCGCATTGCTGGATGCTGGGCATTCGTTGTCCGCACCCTGCATTTCTCTAGATTTGGTACTGCAGCGCTCCATGAGTGATGATGCCGATTTGAAGAAAGTTAAGGCTGCGTGCACAGAACCTTTACCATCTCCGTTACAGCGGTTCTCTAGCAGTGGTGGTCTATCGTTATTAGCACACTATTTGCCTACAGTGTATCCTGAGCACATGGGCCGCAAGGCTACTGCTGTAGCAGCCGAGAAGGAGAAGAGTCCACCACTATCCGATTGGGTTAAGCTAGAACCCAATGATGAGATTTACGAAGATCTGGAAGATACCATATGTGAGCCGACTACCAAGCAGATTACTGTTAGCTCCGTTCCCCAACATTCGTTAGCTGCATTTGGCTTGTTTCTACGCTTGCCTTCCTACTCTGACGTTTTGCTAAGAGATAAACAGCGTGCTCAGTGTCTGCTGAGACTCGTACTAGGTGTCACCGGTGACGGCGATGGCAGTAAGTGAAGCTTCGTGAATAGAAGATAATATTTTTAAATATATTGTATTTCTTTCACAGACGACATATACAGCCTTTCGCTGGCACCTTCGTTACCAACATTGCCGTTTGAGGTATTCCGCCAACTGCTTGATAGTGTGTCACTCTCAACTGATGACGGCGTACTTTTACGACGCGTTGTCATTGAAGTGGGGGCTATGCATCTTGTGCTTAATTGTCTGGGCATCTTTTCACATCAGTCTCATAACAACAAAATAGGTGCATTGATAACCGAACCATGCACAAGCGGAAGTAGCAATGGCAACGGGAATGGTGCAGCAACTAAGGGTAATACTGCAGAGGAACCCATTCCAAGTGCGGTGACATCGGACGATAAGAGTCACATATACTGGGCCAAAGGCACTGGCTTTGGCACCGGTTCTACGACACAGTCATGGAACGTAGAGCAGGCGCTGATGCGCCAGAAAAGTGAGGAAGAGCACGTAACGGTGCTCTTGCTGGTATTAGCCAGTTATATCAACCCCGGTGATTGCATACCCAGCGAAATGCGCGGAGAGGATATACTTGCTTATCATGATGTACGCGATGTAACTGGGGAACTGCCACCCATATTCCAGACTCTCCTGCAGCAGTCGTGTCTCATACCAGCGCTTAGTTCTTACCTGCGTAACGACTCAGTTTTAGACATAACACGACACATTCCCCTTTATCGTGCCATTTTAAAACTTTTGCGTGCACTGTCTCTGTCTAAGAATTTAGTTTCGTTATTGCAGCCGAGTATTAGCGGAGATTGTACCCCACCAATTGCGGAGCTTCTAAAGAACATGAAGAGCTGCGTTGACACGTATGCTAAACGGCTCAAGTGAGAATAGCATAGATACAAAATAATTGCAAATATATAACATTTGTTTCCATGTTCACAGAGTCAACAAAAAATCAAACATTAAAGGCCAAACGCATCAGCTAACTTTCAATATTGATGATGGCGACGACGAGGGTCTGGCGTTGCTCATACCGGATATACACGAGACTTGTGTGCTGGTGCAGAAGACGACTGATGCAGACGCACTGATTAACATGTTGCATACACACGAGGATGGCATGGGTTCATTGGACCGGCCGATCAGTAAATCAGTTGAGCAGCGTTATCTAGAGTTGATGAAGAAACGCCAGTTCGATACGTATGATATGATTGTAGAGTCTGACAACAACAGCTTTCGTTTTGTGGTCGCGCATCATTTTGAAAAGATGGTGCGTTTAGCCGGAGATCGGTATCATCCCTCACGTGTCAAGCGGCTGGCACAAGAAGCGGTCACTCTCTCCACCAGTCTGCCACTGAGCTTTAGTAGTTCTGTATTTGTGCGCTGTGATACGGACAGATTGGACATAATGAAGGTGGGCTGTTTACAACATACATAATCTTATTCAAAAGACATTAATTTATTTAATGATTGATTATTAGGTGCTTATAACTGGCCCAGCGGACACGCCATATGCCAATGGCTGTTTCGAGTTTGATGTATTCTTTCCACCGGACTATCCCAACTTGCCCATGCTTATCAATCTGGAGACCACTGGTCGACACTCCGTACGCTTCAATCCCAATCTATACAATGATGGCAAAGTGTGTCTGTCAGTGCTAAACACCTGGCATGGAAGACCTGAGGAGAAATGGAATGCGCAAACCTCTAGTTTTCTACAGGTTCTCGTTTCTATACAATCCCTGATACTTGTTCCTGAGCCCTACTTTAATGAGCCAGGCTTTGAGCGCAGTCGGGGCACACCCAGCGGCACCAACTCATCTCGAGAGTATAATAGCAACATCTATCAGGCGTGCGTGCGTTGGGCAATGCTGGAGCAAATACGAAACCCTAGTCCATGCTTCACAGATGTAAGATTTCTGTTTAATATCACCTGATGCCTATTAATCCATTTACATTTCTAGGTGATTCACAAACACTTTTGGCTAAAGCGCGAAGAGATTTGCACACAAATCGAGGGTTGGATTGAAGAGCTAAGCAAGCCACAGTATACCGAGCGCGCTAGTCGCACTATATCGTTTAACTCGATGGTGTTGCGCCGTCATTATCGGCATCTACGGGAAGAACTTGCCAAGTTGAAGCCTCCGCGTGGTCTGGAAGACTTAGATGCACCCTTTAATCCGTTGGCCACGTTGCCACCTATGGATGTGTCGACAACAACATCAGCTACGACAACGACAAGTGCACAAGTGGACACTAAAGACCCACTGGAGCTGGCTATGCCAGCTGATTTCTTCAAGGATATGAAGGAAGAAGGGTTGCTCACAGGCGAAGAGGAGGTGGTCGAAATTCTAAGTGATACGGAGAATGAGAGCAGCGTGTGGCAAGATAAGGAGGAGGACACACCATGAATTGCTCCTTAATGCCGCTAGCTAGTGCGCACTAGATATTTTTATTTATCGCTTTAAGTTTTTTTTAATGCTCTTTTGTTTTGTTTAATTTTTGTAAGAGAGACTGCAACTGCAACAGAACTTGGAGTGCTTTACGTAAAGAAAATATAATTATTAATATAATCGATGGAGATTCCTTTGAAAAATTAGTTAAAGCTATTAAAATACATATTAATCAAAGTTCCATATAAAAATCACCTTCACAAACGCATATTAAAACATAAATCTTTTCACTTAACATAGCCTAACGCCGTCTTAAACTCTAACGCGTCTTATATAAATGTTTCATCAAATGGATCTATCGGTATATATAATTAAAATAACCATATATGTGTATAGAAAAATATCACAACTTTAACAACACCACCAAAACTAAATAAATGTGTATTAACTATGTATGTAGTGATTTAGTTAAATACTTGCAAACTAAATATGCAGAGTTACTTTTACTATTAAAATGCAACGCAAAATAAATGTTGTTTCTCCAAAAATTTTTTTTTCTGATTAGAACGCGTGAGGGCACAACTTCATTACATTTTTTAATTGGCATTGACATTAACTATGATTCATCAAGCTATTAAACACTTCATTTTCCATTTACAATAATAAAAAAATAAGTAAGAAAGCTTTAGTCGAGGTTACCCGACTAAGAAATATCGTGAACCCCGATAGAGCTGTGTTTTTATACCCTGAACCCATTGAAAATGGGAAATCAGGGTATAATGTTTTTGTTGAAATGTATGTAACAGGCAGAAGGAGGCGTGGCATACTCCATAAAGTATATATATTCTTGATCAGGGTGATAAGCCGAGTTGATATAGCCCGTCTGTCCGTATGTATGAAAGCGTCGATCTCAGAACCTTTAAGAGATAGAGACTTGAAATTTGTTATGTAGGTCTGTGAATAGCACGAAAAGATCAAGTTTGTTAAAAAAAAATGCTAACTATTTAATTTTATTGTTATCGATTAAAAACGTTATCGAATGTTAGTTATTAAATTATATCTCTCACGTTTTTGAAGATAGCGTTAGTTTATATCTATTTTATGTAATTTTGGTTTTTGTTAAATTTTGGATACCGACTCCGACTTTCCCCAAATATTTAAATAGAATGGGTTTGCATTTTTAAAAATTGGGAAAAATTTAGTAAAATATGTTGATCATAAGCTGAAAATTTCATTCAAATTCATTAATTCACGCAGAAGTTATTAAACAAAACATTTGGCTAATCGGCAAACACGTGAGCCGCAGCGCAAAGCAACTTTTTTCCTATACGTGTGCACACATACACATTGAACTGCGTGCATCTAGCAAGTTCTAAGAACCGCAAGTTTTAGTGTACATATTTCTAGTAGATGGCGCTATGATTTGCGAATTATCAGCTGTTCAACTGAATCAAAACATGGATGGCGCTATTCTATCGAAACATAGATGGCGCTATTGACTAAACAATTGAATATGAATTGAATTTAATTTTCTGTGCGTTTATACTAAATGCAGTAGCACAGGGTTCAGGGTATCTCCTAGTCGGGACGCCCGACTAGAGTTTTCTTACTTGTTAAATATACTCTATGGCTTCTATGGAATCTGAGATCATCAGGAGTTAGATTCTGCGCTGCTCGAACCTTAAGTAACAAATCTAAAGCTGCTGCTAAAAATCCAAGCAACATCTAATCGCAATTGCGAATATTCGATGATGTGTAGAAAAATCTCGGTAAGTTTTTGCCAAATGGCGAAACGTTTTCTTTAATAATATCTATGCTACTCAATGAACTTCAATGAATTTTCAGCATATGATCTACATACTTTATTGAACACTTGATCACTTGAACTTCAAATCAAATTAGAGCCTAGGAAAATAACACAAGATTCCCGTTTTCAGTGAGTATAGGGTATGAAATATTATTTTTAATTTTAAAAAAATTCCCACATCTCTTTTTAAGTCACTACTGCCTTGGTAGTCGAGTCTAGCTGACTATATGTACTAAATAAAACAGATTATGTCAAAACATAACTAATTCAACTACTTACATTAATGAGCTTAGCATATAGATAATTCCAACTCTTTGCTGCCTGTTTGATCTCAGCGTCTCGGACCGAAACTAAACGTATAGCTAATAAAAGTGTTTCTTTTTTTTTTCTTAAATTAAATGGACTTAGTACTTTTTTTAAAATTCTGCCATATACTTGATTAGTTTAGGCACGTTTTCATATCCAGACGTATGCGAAGCTTATGATTGTTTGCTTTCCCAAAAACATTGTTAATTAAACGAAAGATATAATATTGTTTATCAAGCCTGTTGAGCCATATCTATATGGCGATCTTTTCGACACATTTACAGGGTAGCAACGTTTTATCTTTTACCTACACCAATAATAAATTCCTCGGATAAGAGTAAAATAAGAAGAGTATGAAATATACACAAAAAACGACTTGATTGTCAATGCAATTAATTCATCAGTTATTCAATCGATCAGAACAGATCTGCTCAGAGCTGTACGGATCACACTCTCTTCTATTGCCACAACCCATGCTCGTCAACTGAGCAGCGCTACGAATGCCCATCCATGTGCCCTCTCTCGTTCTAACTGTACAGTTAGATTGTACAATCAATTGAGCGATTTTCGACAGCCTTTTGCCAAGATCTTTCCCAGCGCTATTTGCTTCGCTCGTTCTTTTCTCTTACTTCAGTCTCTTCCGATCAGTCGACTGCAGCAGTTCACATCGATTGCAGCAGTGAGGATCGCATTGTGCACAATTTTAATAACTCGATCGATGCTGAGCGCGCAGCAAACTGATTTCGAATGATGGAGCTAAGCAACGTTGCGATTGGGGACGGAGTCGGAGTAGGAGGAGTAAGTAATTGAGTGAGCAAGTTCGGTTGAGCTCCTTTAATTTCCTTGTAGTATAATCTGTTCGGTCTAGTGGTTTATGTAAGTGTTGAGTTTTCAATGCGAATCTCTTTCGCCCTTTATTCCCATTTTCGTTCTGATTCCGCTGTGATTCTTATCAGTCGAATTGCTCCCTTTTCATAGGCTAAATCGATTCTTAATTGACTGCCGAGGATCGGGATCGGGCGCATAACTATTTAATTTGTAGCAGAGCGAAACTCAGTGATAAAATCTTATTTGCCGTGGGGCAATTTCGTTGCCTGTAATTTGTCACATTTTCAGCTCACAATTTATGCTAGTGATTTATTGACTCAGCGCCGTCCAGTATTTGCGGATCGTAATTTATTGGATTATTGAAATGAAGTGCAAGCTAACAAGCTGATTCCCGTCCATTTATTCAGCAGTTGCAGTTGCTGGTCCTCAACTCACGCTCAATTAATCAGAATGCCAACACGAGTGCTAATAATATCTCTCTGTTCGCGAGTCGGCGGGGATTGGGCGTTACTTGTAAAAGCCCACGATCTAGCTAATTCATAATGCTAATCAATTCAATTTATATAAGCTTTTGTTTCAAATTAAACAAAAAATGCACTTCCCCTGCTAAAACGACTGCGACTACAGGTAGCGTCGGAGATTATATACATATGTATATATTAAAACAATTCTAAATTAGCATAAGTCAACAGAAATTTGATTTAATATACTATAATTTTAATGCCAATTTAATAGCGGCATACATCAGCAACAATATCTTAATAAGTTTATGTATATTTGCTTTAGGCGGAAGCAGGCAAGTCAAATGATTTTAACGGTAGGCCACCGCCCATGGGTGGTGCAGTCGGGGAGAGTCCAGTGGCGCCACATGCGGAAAGATCCAAGCCGCAGTTGCTGTATGCCATTAATGAGAATCCTGGTAGGTCCTGGAAACTGTGAAAGGCCACGAGCTCCGGTTCAACCTTTGTCACGAATCCCTTTCAGTTTGGTACCTCAGCATATTTCTCGCCTTTCAACACTATCTGACGATGATTGGAGCAATTGTGTCCATTCCTTTCATACTAACGCCGGCACTCTGCATGTCCGATGAGGATCCCAACCGAGGCATCATTATATCAACCATGATCTTCGTGACTGGAATTGTGACGTACTTCCAAGCGACATGGGGCGTGCGTTTGCCTATAGTCCAGGGAGGAACTATATCCTTTCTAGTGCCGACGTTGGCCATACTCGCGTTACCGCAATGGAAGTGCCCGCCTGCAGCTGAGCTTGAGGCCATGAATGAGGAGGACCGCAATGAACTGTGGCAGATACGGATGCGTGAGCTGTCCGGGGCGATTGCGGTCTCAGCAATGGTGCAAGTCATCTTGGGCTATACGGGATTAGTCGGCAAGATTTTAAAGTACGTCACGCCGCTGACCATTGTGCCAACAGTTTCCTTGGTCGGTCTAACGCTTTTCGAGCATGCTGCAGAAACGGCCTCCAAGCACTGGGGCATAGCAGTGGGGTAAGTGCCAGTAGACACACCAATGCATACATGAGCTCCATTCACAGCTGCACGAATGCTTACAGAACCACAGGAATGCTGACGCTGTTCTCGCAAATCATGTGCGATGTTTCGATTCCAATAGTTGCCTACCGAAAAGGCCATGGCTTGGAGGTGCGTCAGTTCCAGCTTTTCCGTCTGTTCCCCGTACTGCTGACCATCATAATTATGTGGGGCCTTTGCGGCATTCTAACAGCCACAGATGTGTTTCCTCCGTCGCATCCATCACGCACAGACGTACGGCTAAACGTGTTGACCAGTGCCAAGTGGTTCTATGTGCCATATCCGGGCCAGTTCGGGTGGCCTTCAGTCACGTTGTCTGGTGTCCTTGGCATGCTGGCAGGCGTGCTGGCCTGCACTGTGGAATCGTTGAGCTACTATCCCACAGTGTCGCAAATGGCCGGCGCCCAGTCGCCCCCGCTGCACGCCATTAACCGAGGCATCGGTACCGAAGGTTTGGGCACAGTTTTGGCCGGCCTCTGGGGCGCTGGAAATGGCACAAACACCTTCGGCGAGAACGTGGGTGCTATTGGTGTGACCAAGGTGAGCAGTAGGCAAGACACGCCAGGCAAACGAAAAGTCAATGAAAGGTTTCGACTTTTTTCAGATAGGTTCTCGACGTGTCATTCAGTGGGCTGCCTTCATCATGGTGCTACAGGGCATTATTGGAAAATTCGGTGCCATATTCATCCTGATACCCGACTCGGTGGTGGGAGGAATATTTTGCGTTATGTTTGGCATGATTATAGCATTTGGTCTATCGACACTGCAGTATGTGGACTTGCGGTCTGCGAGAAACCTATATATCCTTGGCCTTTCCATATTTTTCCCCATGGTCTTGTGTCCCTGGATGCAGCAGCATCCGGGAGCCATCAATACGGGCAATGAGACTGTCGACTCCACGCTGTCCGTGCTCCTGGGCACGACTATTTTGGTGGGTGGCTTGCTTGGCTGCTTTTTGGACAATATAATTCCAGGTAAGCCAAAGTCAATTCGCTTCAGAGCTAGAAATAGACAGTGGGATTCTCTTAGGCACACCAGCTGAGCGTGGTCTCATAGACTGGGCCAATGAGATGCCACTGGGAGACGACAACATCAACGACGGCACTGCCACAGATTACAACTTCCCCTACGGCATGGAGACCATCAAGAAATGGAAGTGGACCTACTACGTCCCATTCATGCCCACATACAAGCTGAAGAAACAGAACTGAGTGGTACCTCCATCATCGATGGCAATCGCACTTAATGAAGAGCGGGTAGATTAAAGAATGTGGTGTACTTTAACGATTGTATTTATACGTGATGTTTATTGGTTTCTGCTTAAAATGTTTGCATTCGAAACTTTCATGCTTATTACATTTTCGTACGCTAGATTTAGTTAAATTCGCTTTTTGTTTTCGCTACACTCGAATCTTTTGCTCTCGTTAATTCTACACGTATCTTCTATTATTTCGCAATAACATCAATAGCTCTAGTTAACGAAAGATGGCTCCAATATACTATCAATAACATCAATAACATCGCAAACTTCTCAAATCATCAATCAGTACTGTTTTGCAAAAAGTCGTAGTTAAAATTATTGATAAAATTTTAACGCATTTTCCGGCGAGGGGCTCTTAATAATATCATATAAAATATCTCTAAAATATTCGTTAAAAAATTAACATTTCTCAACTGTCCCTACCGTACCTCTACCTGCTTACAAATTAAATCATCTTTACGTCTAGGGCTAAATCTAAAAACGTCGAAGGAACCAAGGCACAATTATTTAAGAATCCTATGCGACAACAATGACACCGCGGGACATCGTATTGTCTCATTCTACTACGGTTTCCTTTACTATCTGTTTGTTATCTGAAACGTTACTATGTATATCTGACTAGTTGATGGGGCAACTACAAGCAGGGCTCCAGGGCACCCGCACTAAGTTTTAACTTTGGCTATATAAAACATATCAAAAATTAGTTATGCCTAAATGGGTGCACTCAACGTGGGCTTCATTCTGGATTGGTTACATCTAAGTTGTCGTGATATCGTGGCAGCATCAGTTGATTGGCTCCCTAGAACCTATGCTGATTATGATGAGCTTGTGCGGATTGCATTAACTTCTTGATGCCGCCACTGCTGGCGCGCGAGGATGAGGCCGAGGCTGACGAGGAGGCAGTTGTATTGGGCGGCGTAGCCACAGCTGCGCCATGGGCTGCCTTTTTCCGTTTTGAGTAGTAGCAGAAGATGCAGAAGCCATTCTGCGGTGTGGAACATCAAATATTTGTAGGGCTGCGCGTAGCCGACGAGGTACGGTAACGCGATCCAGAACTGTAAGAGTGAAGAAAAGTTAAGTATTTTGTTTGCAAGAGATATATTTCTCATTTAAGTACTCACCGCGAAATGCTAGATGTGTAGTCCCGGACAGGGGTGCGGGCCTCTCGCCTGTGGTACGCGCCAGCTGTGCTGCTGGTTGGGGGCTCCAGAAGCGACATGGTACGGTGATCATAGGGTCGAACCGAACGACGTCCCAGTGTGGCATAGCCATCCAAATGGCTGCTGCCGGCAGCGCTGCTGCTAGTGCCAGAGGGCAGAGTGCCGTTCAGCGTGTACGAGGAGCGACGCTTGGGGTTATATGTATTGTAGTAGCCATTGATGCCGCCTACGGCAGTATTGCTTGGACTAGAGCTGGAGGAGCTCTTATAGCGCATGGGCACGGAACTGTAGTCGTGAGACTCATAGCGTTTGCTGAAGAACGATGGCGAAGTGTTGCGAATGTCGTTAAGACTCTTGCGCGGTTTGCTTGTGGCGCCCGCCGACGAAGATGTTGAATAGTCCAGCGCAGAGCGATAGACAGGAGGCTTGAGCTCAGTGCCCACTGGACTTAACTTTAATGGCCTGAAGAACTGTTGGGTAATGTCCGGGGAATGAGCGCGCGTTTCCACCTCCGGCGCATGCAGCTTTTGACTGGAGCGTGCCTTCACTGCCGCCTGTTGCTCGCGGTAATAGTCGCGAACCGCTGAGGGACCAACGATGCTGCTGGTGCGCCGAGGCTTCTGCTCGTTGAAGCGACTATAGAAGCTGCGACGTTTGATGCGATCAATTACACTTTCGTTCGGATCGGAGCTCTCCGAACAGCGTGTGGGCGATGACAGCTGCGAGGTACGCGAGAGCCGGGACACTGTCGGCGAAGGTGTTGCGTGCAGCATGTAGTTGTCCTCGGAGCAGATGGACCAGTTGTCAAAGTATAGCTCTGGTTCCTCGGTGGGCGACATAAACGTCGAAGTCGAGGCACAGTCGTCCTGATAGCTTCTCGAGTCCGACGAGTAGTTGGCAATGTTCTCGAACGAGGGCGTCAACAGGTTATTCCGATTAATCTCATGCGCCGAAGAGGTGCGATAGCCCGACGTCTGCGAGCTACAGTTGTTATTAGTGTTGACAGAGTTGTTGTTAGTGGCATTATCCATAGACTGCTGACTCGAACTGTTGTTGGAGGAGGCGCTTTTCATAGCACCCGGATAGGGCGGCAAGTTGGAGTACAGACCGTTGCCATTGAGCAGCGCCGGATTCGTCTTTGCACCACGATAGCTACCACTGGTATTGGTATTGGTCATGGTTGTTGCAGTGCTCGTAGTCGGTCCCGACGTACTTCCACTAGTCGCATTGCTCAGATCCAGCATGAGACCCTTGCGTTTCTCCTTGTTGCTTTGAGTATTATTGCCACTCAGCGTCATAGTTATCGTTGCTGCAGCTGGTGGCACCTCCGCGCTGCCGATCGTTGCACGTTTGTTCTGTATGCAGTCTGGGCATATAGTCTCACAGTTACAGTTCTCCTCAGCAAGTGTGCTTTTGGGTTTGGTCACATTCTGGTAGATGGGAGACGTAGGAAGAGATATGTCATGCTCCTCGCGAACCTGCCTTTCAATATTGCTGGACGAGCGAGTACTGCGGACCCGACGTTGCTCGCTGCTGTCGCGATCGAATCGTCGCAAGAGCCCACCCAGCATTTTGTTAACTGTTCCGCTTTGCTTTCCACTGATGGTGCTGTCGGCATGCAGCTCCTCGACGCTAGCGGATCTCTTGGGACTAGCACTGGTTGCGGGCTGTGTGCGGGGCACAGAACGCTCTCGAAATGAGCGGAGCATGGTGTCGAAACGGGATCTCTTATCGACTCGCTTTTCGTCCGTGGCTGTTTCCTGTGACTTATCCCCATCCACCGATTTCTTCTTTCGCTGCAACGTAGACATCGACTTTTCTGGAGAGCTCCGCTCTTCTGACCACCCTTGTTTCTGTGTACAATTCACAGCTGCGGTGGCCGTGCTGCCCTTCTTCTCTTTGCTCATTGCAGAGTCACGGAGTTTCTCGAACTTTTGTCCAATGGCATAGAGGAGGCCCTTGCTGGGCTTCTTCTCCGGTGATTTCTCCTTCGATTTTATAGCAGGACTCGACTCTTTGGAGCTGTTGGCTGAAGTGGTTGTTGTTGTGGTTGTAGGTGTGGATGGAGTTACCGGTGTCGGTGGCACCAGCTTTGATTTCTTGGAAACTTTGATTGTTTTCTTAGTGGTCATCGGACGCGGCTCCCCAGATGAGGATCCAGTGTCTTTTTCGGCCATTGTGTTCATTAAGCCTGTGCTTGTCGGTGACTTCTCCTCCGACGTTGACTTCGAGCTGGATGCTGTGGTCGGTGCTTGCGCAGTCTCGGCGATACTAGGTATTGCAGCGCCGCTGCGTGTCACCTTTCTGATATCCTTGGGCAAGGCCAACTTTGTGGCTGGGTAGCTTTTGGGCCTCATCAGTCGACTCTCTCTGGGTGCTGCGTCAGCAGATGTATCCGCTATTGTCGTGGCCGTCTTATTAGGCAATTTACTTTGCAGCGTAGCACCTGCGGTCTGGGGCAACGGCAATTCAGTGTTCACTTTGAGACTTAGACCCAGATCCTTCATGGGATACGATTTGGGTCGCTTTAGCTTAGTGTCCATTGGCGCTGGTTGTTCATTGAGCTGTGCTTCCACACCGAGCAATGGCTGCGATGTTGTTGATTCATCCGCAGACTTCTTGACTACCCTCTTGACTTTTCGCACTGGTTGTTGGGTAGTTGTTGCTGTGACTGGTTTGCCAGCATCGCCATCATTGTTATGGTCAGTGTCCTTATCTTTTGATTTGATTTTTTTCAACTTCTTGATGGTGGAAGTTTCTTCGGATCTGTTACCTCTGGACATCTCGGCAGCAGTCTGCTCGGTGGTCGAACGCTGATCGTCCTCCTTTTGAGTTCGCACTGCGGACAGTAGCTGAAGCTCCTGCAATATTTTGTTGGCCAGGTCGTGTTTATCGAGTTCTGTTTCTATTTCACGTGAACGAGACTGGCTCCGTCTCTTCTCATATTGTGGTGCCGCGTGCTGTGGATCTGCTAGTGGATCAGAAAACTGCTCCATGCTCTTATTGCGAGCGTGCCGTTTTGTTGTTTGACTTGGCTCCACCTCGGACTCCACATTGGGCAAGCTGTGCTTGCGTTGGCGCAGATCCGCCGCTGCTTCGAGCCGATCACTTGACCTTTCCCGTATCTCACGCAACACGCTTTGGGAGTCGCGCTCGCGAGGCTCGTCGAAGAAGTCGGGCCGCAGAAAGCGTGAGATTCGACGCTGCGAGGAGCGTCTACGCAAGGAGCTGCTACCGTCAGTCACGGCCACCGCCACACTCGGAGCTTGTGGTGGTGGCGATAGGTAGCCGCTTGGTGGACGCCCCACAGCAGCGCTATAACGCTTTTCCGGTACCTCCTTTGTCAACGCTGATGCATTGCTGGACTTACTCAGATATGGCGAGTAGTACTTATACTTGTCATTGATGTCGCTGGTGTAGCTACTGCTGCACAGCGAGGACTTGCCGTAGTCATCTCGGCAGACGCTGCTGCTGCGACTTTTCGTGGCCACTGCAGCAGTAGTCGCTTCATGAGAAGGTCCCTGACTGGGCGCGCGACTTAGGCTGCGTCTGTAGATTGCTGTGCTGGCTGATGTGGTCTTCGGTGCATCCGTTAACGGCTTGGTCTGAGTATCCTCCTCGGGTTGTTCCGGCAGATAGCCACGACCACTGCTCTGGCTACGCTTGTACACTTTAATGGTCGGAGTGGTTGCAGCGCCGCTCTGCACACTGAGAGTGCGAGATAGCTTGCGAGCCTGCGTTGGCGGTAGTTTGGCCAGTAACTGCTCCTGGAAGCATTTCGGCAGGCCTGGGGTAATGCTCGACAGAGTTTCGAGATCCTTTTTGCTCAATCGCAAGCGCGACAGATCCAAGTCGGCCAGATCCAATGGCTCCTCGCCACTGGCATCGGCAGCGGTTGCATTCAAAGTCTCTTTTCCGTTTTCCACATTCACTGGGGCTGACTTGGGTTTGCTGGATTGGCTCTTGGAGTGATGCCCTGTGAATGGTAGAGGTAAACGAACGGATTAAGTCTCGAACATGGTCCGTAGAGTCACGGGCGTAGAGGGAGCAGGAGCTAGATGCTAGCTAGAGGTTGGGCCACTTCGCAAGCTCACTTACCTGGCTCCAATGCGCACAATTCAAGCATTTTACATTACTTAGTACCTGTACTCCGGGTCGCTGTCCAGACGCACCTGTAAACACTTCGTATGTTTGCAACCAAAAGAACTTTGCACACTGGGTCGAACTAGAGTAACATAGCGGGGTTAGCTTGTTAAAGCAATTCGAATAACGAAAGAATGATAAAAAACAGTAACAACAATAAAGAACATACATCAATTCGTTCCAATCAACAATGATTAGCTCACGTGCAGGAGGACATCAAAAATAACAATGTTTCGGGTTTTTTTTTTGTATTTGTTTTTCGTTTTGGATTTATGTATTTAGCGATTCAACAAGATTCATGACTTTTGTTTTATTTGCATATAAAATTTGTGTTTAGTATTTAAGTGTATATTTATGTACGATAATTTAGGAATGTAAGTATGTGTGTGTGCATATAAAAATATTGCTTATTTGTAATGCTTGATGCAGCATCTGCGCTAGAGAAATATACTGCTTGAGTTCAACAAATGACTTGATTTTGTAACAATCGATCGATGATTTTTATCTTAAATCAAACTCAAATTGAGCAATTACATAAATAATTAAAGGCGATTAAAAATAATTAAAAATCACAACTTGTGTCGAAATCTATAACATATTCTCTCCTCAGAACTTCCAAGTGCTTTTTAATTTTGTTTTTCAATTAAACAAAATAAACAAAAATAATTAGTGTGCTTTTAGCGTTTAGTTAACATCATTTGATACGTTTATTGCAATATGCCTCCGGGCGCATACTGAACGTTAAATGTGCGGCCTATTGGATGCGTTGCCAAACTAATTGCAGGTCAATGGAAATCAACTATGAACAGCTATGTAAAATCCAATTCTAAAATAAATATATTATTTATCATAGTGCCAATGGCTGCCACGCAACACACCAAGCCCCAAACAGCTTCCAGCAACAGCATCAGCATCAGCATTAGCATCGACATCAGCATCAGCTGCAGATTTAATGTTATGGCTTCTTGTGGTTTCTCGTGGTTGTGATTGTGGCTGTGGTGGTGGTGCTGATGGTTTTAGCCGCCTTGGCTGGCTGCGCAGTTGTTATCGCTTGTTTGTTCTGCAGCTCCTGGCTGATGGTTGAGTGCGGCGCTGTGGCGATGGCGACTTTTCTTGACGTTCTCGTGGCCGTTGCAACAATGGCGGGCTGCTGTTGCGATTGGGCGTTGTTTTTGCTTTTGCTGGTTGTTGTTGTTGTTGTGGATTTTGTATTGAACGGGCTGTTGTTAATGGTTATGACATGCTTTGTGGGCGTGGTAGTAGTTAAAGATAAACCAACTGTAAACGAAATAAGCACGAATTGTGTAAAACGGCCAACGAATTGCGAATAATCAAATAATTAGTTAACTAACCAAATATATATATATATATATATATATATATATATATATATATATATATATATATATATATATATATATATATATATATTATATTAAATAAGTAAGCCAATAAAATGGGGCCCCTGTAAGTATGAGTATGAATGAAATAACGGTGCAGTGCATTAAGATCGCATTAAGATCGAAATATATAGAAATAAAAGAAAAGGAGAGAGAGAGAGAGAGAGAGAGAGAGAGAGAGAGCAGCTCAAGGTGTGTGTTGTTTGCTGATGATAAAAAAATATGTTTGCGCTTCAGAGAATGACAACAATTAGTAGCTGAACATTATTTTTGTACATTATCGTATTCAAAGTTTTGGACATTTTTTTGTAGTTTTAGTTTCGCTTAACTTTGCTAAAATTGCTTGCACAGATAAAATGCATTGACTTGTATTTAGATTTATTTTTTGTTTACATTTTTAAACTTCTACAAATCCGTATTAATTAACAATTTTATTTCACGATTTAAAATAGCCCAGAACTCAGAAAGTTGTTTTTGGTTTCGATTTGAATTTGAAACAGAATTTGTGTTTCGTTTCGTGTTTGTGCCAAGTTAGTTATTGTTGTTGTTGTTGCGGTGGTTTTGGTTTTGGTTGTGGTTGATCAGCTTTTTACACAGCATTAAACAGCGTGGACAAAATGAACTACATCGATAAGCTTCAATTGCATGTGTGTGCTTGTGTGTATGTATGCATGTGTGTGTGCTTAGTGGTGTTATAAATTAATATGTCGTACAACACAAAAGTTGGTTTAATTATTATTCAACTAAAAACATAAACAAGAACTTTGAAACTCAAACAACTTGCTTGGTTAGCGGATTTCCTTTTTAATTGAATTTGTTTCGTTTGTGATTGTTCTTTGTGGTAAAAAGAGAGATTTTTATATATAGATATATATATTTAAATAAATATATGGAGGTAAAACTAAAACAAATTTAAGGTAGCGGGGCCATTTGCAAACTGTACAACAATAATTAAAGTATTATGTATGTATATGTGGACATTAATTAAACAAAATTCTTTTGGTTGTCAAACAATTTGTAATTGGAAATAAAAGAGCCATGGTTTACTTTTTATTTTCTTTTTCATTTGTATTTTTTTCTTTTCATTTTTTTTTTGTTTTTTGTTTTCTAGATTTCTAAAACAAAAGTGGATCGCTTTATTGTCATCAAAATTGTTCTCACTGTAAAATGTAATAAAATTAATTGTGGGTTAAATTTGTTCATTTTTGGATGGTTGTTAAGATTAAGTACACCCTTCTTTTCTTTTTTGTTTTCAACAATTTAATAGTATGATTATTTTCCTCTTATTTGTTTTCCTCCTTTTTCTTTTTTTTTTTTTAAACAATTTTTAATAACATACGAGTCAAAGTAAATTTATTTTATGCAAATTTCGTGTTCAGTTGCTCCTAATTAATTTGTGCGTAATTTGTTGTAGCTGTTGTAACATATATAAATATATACACACATATACATATGTACATATGTATGTGCATGTATATACATGTGTGTGTGTTTATGTGTGTGCATACTTATTCCTTGTTGAGCATTTTGTTTTGTTGGCCAAGCTGTAATCGTTCTATACAAATAACTAAATTGTTGCGCGGATATTCAAAACTTTGAATACGATTTCATATTTCACAATTCATATTTTATATTGCATTTGACCTTTGACATTTTTTCTATCATCATTGCATAACATTTTGATACTTAATAAAATAATAAAAAAAAACTTGTTAAGCAAATAATGAAAACTCAAATGAAATAAAATTAAGTAGATAAATAAATAAATAATTAACTGTGCAAACATTACGAAGAGAACAATAAAAAGAGTCGGTTGGGTTCGTTGGGCTACGCGAGCTTAAACATGTCTCTGATGAGAGGTATATAGCAACATATATATATATATATATATATATATATATATATATATATATATATATATATATATATATTTTAATATTTATCATGTATGTATTCTTGTAAATTGTAAAAAGCGGCAGCAGCATTAAAGGTTAATAACAAACGTTATTGTGCTCTAGGACAGGTAGCAATAGATCCATAGATATATATATATATATTTAAAGATAGATAAATAGAATAGATAAACATAGATAGATAGATAGATAGATAGATTGATTGATTGATAGAGTACTACTTTTGATATAGTTTCACATCTTATTATGATGGATATGCTAGTAGATGGATGTGCGCACACACAAAATATAATAAATAATAAAATAATAAATGAAAAGTCAATCAGAATAGAACAGAAAAGGATTTGTCAAAGTATTAATTGGCATTTTCATTTCATAATTACAGTAGACACTTAATTAATTGCTTAATTTGTTTGTTTTTTGTTGGTTTTAGGTTGGTTTTTGTTTTGTGTTTTATGTTTTATGTTTTTTTTTTCAGGCTGCACAAACTTGTTTAGACTAAATAAGTAGATATAGTAGTAGTACTTGATTTGTTTTGTTTCTGTTTTGTTTTTGTTTTGGGTTTTTGTAGTTTCTATTTATGTGTTGTTTGGTTTTTTGTTTTTTAGCATACATCAACAACTACTAGAATGGTGTATACAAGTATATATCGAAATTGAAATTTCTTATTTACGTAGCATACTTTTGCAGCTGATATTTTAACGATTTACGTTCTGTTCGGTTCGAGAGTTGTAGTTGCTTCGCTTGCATCGCTTGCCTGTTGTCTGCCTACTGATCTAAATATTTACTCTTTAATCTGTGATATTCACCTCTTGGCAGCGTGGCGCCCGTGCGCGAGAACATCGATTCCATATCGCTGCCCAAGTCTCGGGACATGCTGTGCCGCCAGGGAGCACCCAGACCGCTGCTGTTGCTGGCGCTGTTCAGACGACTGTCGAAGATATATGAATATAGAGAAAGAGAGAGAGAGAGAAAGAGAGCGAATAGTGTTTACTTTCAGTTCATATATATTGAGATTTGTGGTATGAGCAATGTATAACAAATCTTATAGTGAGGCATGTCGGACAACGTTTAGCTAAAGGACTTGCACATTGAATGGGCCAACTTACAGGCAGCACTTGGAGCCAGAGCAGTCGATCAACCAATCGCGTATGCGGTTCTTAATGCCCAAGCCCCTTAACAAACGTTGTCCGCATCTAAGAAACATAGGCCTATATACCAGGATGTGTGCAGAAGTTAATTCTATCATTATAGTAAATAGACAGTGATTTGAAGGAAGTATAGTCTGTGGGGCTTAGTCTCTCCGGTAGCCCTTGTTACTTTGTTTCATACTTACACTTGCTTCTTTTCAACCGTTTGAGTATAGCTATAACTGACTTGTGATCTATGCTCGCTTTTTTGTTTGTTAGTTGAGCAGATTATCAAATGAATGCAGTTGTTAATTAGTATTTCGAAAGCAGCATGTAAGAAATGTACAACAAAATCATTGTAGTCGTTAACGTTAATTATGAACTCCAGTCGATTGCTATTGTGAATGACCTATTTTCTAGGAACTGCCCTTGGCGACCAGTCACTCACCTGCCGAAAGCACCGCCCTGACTCCAGAATGGCCTATGGCCCTGTGCCTGACGCGAAATGTCTGTTAGCAGGCGACTAGAATGACTGGGAAAGCCGGCTGTCAGGTCGCTGTTTACGTTCATGCGATTCGTAAGCGCGCGCACCTGAAATTAGAATTCGAATTGTCAGGCTCAAATGTGTTTGTATTTAGAGTAAGTTATAATCGCGATTAGCGTTCCCACTTACACGTTGCAGCAAAGTCGAGAATAGGTTCTCCGCGGTAAGTATCTCAAAGCCGTCTTCGTCATCCTCCTCGCCGGAACTTTGTGAATCGTTGTCCTGGCTAATTTTCTTGACAGGCCTCGAGCTCCTGCGTAACAAAAGCGTGAGATTTAGTTAGGCTAAGACCGACATTTTAATCGATTGGATTGGACGTTCGCTCACCTTAATCTGTGCGGGGTAAAGAGCGAGTCATCGTCAGCGCCATCACGAGTAATAGATGCTGTGCGCATCTTCTGGAATGGCGAGGTCTCATCAAACCCGGTCTCGCTGAGCAGTGATCTGCGAACATAGTTTAAAGGGTCAATAGAGCTGAACAAGTTTGTCGCCTGTCACGGCTTACCCAATCCGATGCGCTGGACGAAGTCGGCTGAATGTCGACCGACTGGAGGTGGTTGTGTGACCCGACTCGGATGGCTCAATGCTGCGCTCACGTGGCGTGATAAAACCACCGCCCTCCACGGCAATGGGTATAATAAATTCGCGTGGACTCTTCTTAATGGGCTGCGAGATGCCCGGACCGCCAGTAACAGTGGATTGTGACATGGTGGCAGTTGACTCCGCCTCGGATTCAGCAGTGGATTGACGCGACAACGAGCCAGAGCTGCAAAGATTCACAATGGTTAGCCATGTCGATGACAACGCTCTGCGTTGGCTGCACTCACCGTGTTGTGGTGTTGGAGTTGGTGCGTCCATAAGCCTGTTGCGTTGGTGGACGCTGTATGGTGATGATGAGCTCTTTGGGCTCAAGACTTGTGGCACGTGCCTGCATCGAGGTCTTGATGGGGCTGTACGGTATGGGACCCTCACGTGGTGGTGCACTTCGCAAGTCGGCGACTGGATGCTGCATCTCGGTGCTGAAGCGCATCGCCGGCTGAGGGTGCTCTGGAACTCGCGGCTTAATGTCCAGCTGCACCTCGGATTTGGCATTGATTTTGCGACGCGGCAACGTCGCCGATTTGAGCGTTATGGATGCGGTAGATGTTTTCACGGCGCCTCCCGCTGACCCATCTCCGCCAGGCGAAGCTGTGCATATGGAATTATAAAGATATTCAGCATTTAGTTAGGCTTAGCTTCAATGCGAATCATATGGAAACATGAACAGTTAGGTAAGTAAGCATAGAAGTAGCAAATTGGGCAGCGGATGTCGGCTTGGAAGTATTTAAGGGCCAAACTAATAGGTGAGTGTCTGTCTGTCTGTGGGTGTGTGTGGTGTTCGCAAGCTTAGTGTTGGGTGTTAAGTTGCAGCGGCAGCGACTGGCAGCAGGAGCTAAGCAGCTACAGATACGAATATGCACTAACAACAACGAACAACAAGAACAAGAATAAGAACAAAAACATGAGCAAAAACAACATCAACGATTAAAACAGCAACGAACACATTTTCTACGAACGGCAGAGATAAGTAGATATGGATTTGTTGTGAGTTCCATTTATGGGCGAAAGGAAAGCAGAGTAACAACACAGAGAACAACGGTACGTGTACGGCAACAAGTAAGTCCGATTTGGAGACAAATTAGTTGAGAGAAACTACAGACAGCTACAACAACAGAGAAACAGCACACACGAGACGCAGCGCTATGAGGCTGGTTAGGCTTGTGCCCGCTGGCCAAATATCATTTGTGTATGGATTGGAAGCATCAATAGCTAACCAGCCTCAATCTGCATCTGCTAAAGGAACGCAACGGATTTGGTTGACGGCAGGGCAGGCAGGCGGACAGGCAGGTGGGCAGTTGGGCGTCGCGTGGCACAGTGGAGCCGCTGCCAAGACTTACATTTCAGCCACAGAGCCGCAGGCAAGGCAGATGTATTGAGAGTGTCTTGAGCTTGATTATGAAATGGTCTCGTACGCGAGCTGACATTGTAATTGACAATTGGCATCGGGTTGTTGCTGCTGTGGTTCTTGCTGTTGCTGCCGACTTGCACGTGGCCATGGCTGGGGGCGTTCAGCGGCGAGGGCGGTGGCGTGAACAAACTGCTGCTGGCCGATCGAAGATGTTGCTGCTGCTGCACTGCCTCCTGGCACTTCTGCTGGTACTGCTGTTGCATTTGCCGAAAGGGACTGCTCGTGGGCAACGGCTGGAATATGCTCGCCGTGCTGTACGCGGTCTGTGGCTGCCATATGGCCGCTCGTTGCGGCGTCGACGTCGGTCCCGGCATGCCGCCAGAGAACAGACGCTGCTGTAATGTGTGCTTGGCTGCTGCCAAAGCGTTTACGGGTACCTGGCTTGGGCTGCTGCTGCTGCCCGTATTGCCTATGAAACTGATAGCACTTTCAGTATGCGGCTGTAGCATTGCCCCGCCCCCAACACCGCAGCTGCCGAAGCCATTGCCGATGCCAAATAATGGTGTTGGCCTGCGTATCACTAAAATTAAGATGATTCAATGATTATGATGAGAATGTGTGTGAATGCATGTGTGTTTGTGTTGTGTGACGCGCACCACAGAGCAAAAGAAGGAAAGAGATAGAGAGAGAGAAAGGTAGCGAGAGATAGAGAGAGTGCATGTGAATCTAAGACAATGGTCAGTATAGCAAGGAGAGTGGCATGTGCTCTGTTTACTTTGGGACCATGAACGGTTGGCATGAATAAGCGAGATGCATTCGGAATCGATTCAACTTATAATTATGAGTGTGCCAGAGTATATTCCAAAAGCCAAATGTAATCCATGCAGCACTCTGCTGGCAAACGTTTTACATACACAACAACAGGGGAGAAAGTTATGTAAATATTGGAAATACAAGACGCATAAAACGGAAAGCTATGCACAAGTCTCAATCAGTTGGCAGATAAGAATAGGAATCATTTTTCGTAAGCTATTGTCTTCTTTTAGGTAACAATAAAATTGAGTAACATTATTTTTCTATAGATAATGGCTAAAATGTACTTAAAATCTTCTTAAACTAAAGCAGAGCTCCGATTATTTAAGGAATTTATAATCTATATTCAGTTGAATAGGTTTGACTTCAGATCTATTCATATTTGAATGAAATCAATATTGCTGTATACAAAAATACAGATGGGCTAAAAATGGTGTATTTTTTATAGGCTCTTTAAAAGTTAATAAAAATCATATAAAACCCAAAAATTTCAGAGCAGATACATTTCTTCATCAATACTGATAAATTTGATTATATAAGAAAATTTATTTCATACAAATCTGAATTTCTGTTGAAGGGTTATATATTTTAGCATAAGTCAAACCTAGCACTGTATTTATATAGCTGTGGTCTAGAAAAGAGAAATGCGACTGGTTGCTAAATGCTCACGAAGATAGTCCGATTGAGCACTCAATGAATATACCTAAGAAGCTAATATATCTGTCTAAACAACGAAACTAATAAATCTTTATAAACCTTTAGTCTAAATTAAAATCGTAATGAAACAAAAACAAACACTAATAAAGTACATCTGAATGCGTTGAACCTATTCAAATGATTCTCAGCTACCTTAGCGGCTCGACTTTTGTGTCGGCTAGACTTTTCTTGAATATTAGCAAAATAACTAATAATAATAACAAGATTTTATTCAATATATATCTAAAATTGTAAAATTGTTCTGTGTGTGTGTATCGATCTCATATGCCCTATGGAATGTCGCTTAACTGCTTTGCCGCTAGACTTGTGCCAGATGCTATTGCTTGCTATAGATATATGTGTATATAGAAGTGCTGGTAGTCAACTCGAAAGCGCTGCGGGCTTAGCTTAAATTATCATTATTAGATATTATCGTATTGGAACATGCAGTTGCATTGGCCACTTACCCGGCTGTATGGCGTTTCCGATTATGGCGCGCGCATTCTTCAACTTACGTTCGCGCTCCTCTGCCGTTGGCTCGCTGACGCCGATGGTCTCGGTTTGGGCGCAGAGTTGGTCCAGTTCCTTGCTGGACTCGTTCTGCGCCTGTCGCAGCAGTGCAATCGAGTTTTCCATGGAGCGACGCGCCTCATCCAGCGATATCGAGGCCACAGAGTTCTTGGAATCGCTGGCCTCTAAAGTGCCAGTCACCACTGGCGAAGCTGGTGGTGTTCCCAAGGCCTCTTGCGCCTCGGCCTCTTGGGCCGCGGCCGCTGCAGCGGCCACCTGCTCTTGAGCGCGACGCTCACCTGGCGTGGGCCCGGTCACAGGCGTCGGGTTTGTGGCCTTACGTTCGAATTCCTTTTTAAAGCTGCCCACGCTCACGCCGGGGATACTCAACTTTTTAGGCTTTTCCGGCGCTACAGTTGCCGCCGGCGCAGGCGGCGGTTGGAACTTTTCAGCTGTTTCCAGAATGCGCGACTTGCGCCGTTCTGCATTGAACTTGTTGAGCGTGGACTCATCCTGCAGGCTGCACTTGCGCACGAACGGGGCTGCCGGCGAGGGCTGCGGAACAGCATTGCTGCTGGTCGCGGTCTTGCCGGTGGCACTCTCATTGATCGCATTCACCAGGTCGGCGGTCTTGTGCTTGTTCACAAATTTCTTAATCACTTTGGTGGCATCCTTTTCCTCGGGTGCTTCAACAACAGCATCCAGTTTGGCACGTGTTAGCTGTCGCGGGACTGCATTGGCGGGTGGTGCAGCAGGTTCACCAATAAGCTGTTCGCACAGATTGCCAACTTTCTGCATATCCAGTGGGGAGTAATTGGGCGCCGTTGACTGCTCGTCGGCAGGGACAACGCTCTCAGTCTCCATGGCCTGGGGCGCTGTCGATGGTGTTGTTGTGAGTGGTGCTGTGGGTCTTGGTGGTGCGAGTGATGGCACTGTTGCTTCACTGATGACAAACGAACTGTTAGTCGGCTTCTCCTTCTTTTTGGCTGTGGTGCCAGCGGCATTCTCGGTAGACACCGTGGACTGTAGCTTGCGCTTGGCCTGCACCGGGCTCTGGGCGGGTGTTATCGTGCGTGTGGGTGATGGCATTAGTGCAGCCTCGCCGCCAGCTAGGAAAGCGTGAAAAGAAGAGATATCGAAAGAGAGAGAGAGAGAGAGAGTGAAAGGGAGGCGTGGTTTAATGAGCGTGGTTAAATGGATTTGATTTCAAGTTGTTTAGTGCACTTGAGTGTTGTCCGTTTGATCGTTAGACGGGCCGAGGAGTTGGAACAGGGAGACCGCATGAGCAGCAGTTAGTTGGGTGGTGGGCAGGACACATTGTAGTGTATGCCAAGTTAGTTCACAGCACTTTACAATACATATATATATATACAAAATTGTGTGCGGAGGAGCTCTAGGGTCTTATGGTCTTTACAAGCATGACGTATTTCACATTCGATATGCGTCAACTCACCAGCAACCATGTCCAGAATGCGGCGCTCTGCCTCCGTGCTGGGGGCTGCAATATCGCGAATTGAGCCCACTGAATGCGAGCGTTGAACGCGCTCGTTGGCGGCTGCTTTAGCGGCGGCGGCTGCGGCCGCTGAGCTCTCAGCCGATGGCACAACCAGTTGATCTGCCGTTATGGCAGCCGGTGTCAGTGATAGAAGTACGTCGAGACGCACCGGCGTTTGATTCGCCAAGTCTTCGGCTAAATCAAGACAAGAGACATTGTCGTTCTCGTTCACCCACCAATGCGAACAAATCTGCTCGATGGTGGCTCGCTTCTGTGGACTGACCGTCAACATATCCCGAATGAGTGTGGACGCACGTACCGGCTGTCGCGGCTCATAGTAGTCGCCCTGGCTGATCTGTTTCACAAGTTTCTTGAAATTTGAGCCATCAAACGGCATGGAGCCGTAGACTAGAGTATAGAGCAGAACGCCCAAGGACCAGCAGTCAACCTCGGGTCCCTGGTACGGTGTGCCCTCCACGATTTCTGGCGAGGCATACAACGGTGATCCGCAGAAGGTGCCCAACAGCCGTTGATCGTCAAATACATTCGACAACCCAAAGTCCGCAATCTATTAAACAGTTCAGAAAGAGAATTATTAGCTACCTTAATTACTATGACACTTAAGGAATATAAATATTCCTAGTTCTAGATATTGACTTTACCTTCGCATTGCCTTGCTCATCGAGCAATATATTTTCCAACTTTAAGTCACGATGGCAAATTTTGTGTTTGTGACAATAGTAGACGGCCGTCGCCACCTGACGGAAGATGCGACGCGCCTCCTCCTCGCTTAGCACCTTACGTTCGGACAGGTAGTCGTATAGCTCACCGCCAGCGGCAAACTCCATGACTAGCACCATTTTCTCGCGGTTCTCGAATACTGTAAAGTAGTTCTTACAAAATAAGCATAAGCACTTCGATGTTATCAGGGGAATTGAGTACCTTCGTATATGTGTATTATGTTGGGATGCTGCACTGAGCTCATGATTTGCACCTCCCGTCGGATGCGCACTAGGTCCGCCTCCGCTTCAATCTTGCACTTCTTTATAGTTTTAATTGCCACCTCCTGGCCCGTTTCCTTATTAATACCAAGCTGTACTTTGCCATAGGTTCCTTGACCCAATTTCTTAATAATATCAAATCTGCAAGGAAACCGTAAGTCGAGACTAATTCACATTGGAAGCGAGCTGAGAGCTTACCTTTGTCGCAGTTTTTTGCGATGATTGTTCATTTTGACGTCCCCCGTATGTGCAATGCCGCTCAAAATATTGTCTATTTGATCCTGTGGTATGCCCGACCGATGTGCCATGCTGTTCCCGGCAGCATCCAGACCAGCCGCTGCGGCATCAGCAGCGCTCGCCGCCGTCCCATTGGGCGTCGAGTCAGGTTTGCTTATCACCATGGCTGTGGATGTGAATGTTGCTGTGTCTGTTGTCGACGCCAATTACTGCAAAGAGGAAACAGGGAAAGGATGGCCCCACGTTAGTAAGTAAATAGTTGACTGGCACCAACAGCAAATATGCACACATTCGCCGCCACGGCACTCATCCATCAAACGTTCAATCAAATGGGCAATCAATTAATTATCCACCGCGCTCGACAGGCACTCATCGCAATGCTGGCGACCCAGCCCAAGATGAAACTAGCGCAGCGCACTGCATCCGAAGCGAAGCAAAGCTTTTCAGGGCCGCACAGAATCCACACTCGACCTACATACTACTAGTTCGCAATTACGCTCGCAGCCAGGCAACGAATGCGCTGAGCCACGAGCACATTTCTAATATGCTACAAGTTCCATTTTGAGTAAAAGGGACTATTCTGATCGGAATTAATATATATAAAATGATGTATAATCAATAAAAATATACAAAATTTGAGTACTTTGTGAGACACCTAACATCGTAATATAAATAATGTACGATAGAAACAAACAGTTAAATCTTTCCTCCTTATAAGAATAATAAATAATATAGACGATTAGGCCTAAAAAGGAAAATTGCTTTGAGCTCACTTTTTGGATTATATACACTACTCGTGTTTGCTTTAACTTCTGTCTTTAATGGCAATTAAATCATTTGAATGCTTTATATAGTAATAAGTAATTACAAGTTGGAGTTGGATTTACAAGAGCGGGAATGTCGCCCTCCCTGTGCTCGCTCTCAAGCAGACGAGGAATTAAGACATTGCGAAACTAAAAGCAAAAGCGAGAAGTTGTCCTTTTTTTTTGGAGAGTTTCAAATCAAGTGTTTTAGACCTAAGCACAATTTAGCAAATTTCTATACCCTGAACCCAATGAAAGTGGGAAATCAGGCTATTGGCTATTCTTGATCAGAACTACGAGCTGAGCTAAATATTTGAAATTGAATTTCAATACAAATTGATAAATTGACTATACCGTCGTAAGAGCCAGAGATTTCAAGTTTACTGTGCAGATCCGTGTAAAAATACAAAGATTTTGTAATACATGGCAACACACATATGAATGACATTATCACGCTGTACAAATTTGATTAAGTTCATCTTTTAAAAACTATTATGAAACATTTAATTTTCCTCAATAAAGGCATGAAAGGCGCAATAAGCAGAGCGCGTGCTTATGCGTGCGTTTATGAGTGTGTACGTATAATGTTTGGAATGTCGGCCCTTGGCAGGGTTCAGGATATCTCTTAGTTGAACATTTCCGACTAGAGCACTCTTGTATTTTTAATTTGATGAAAAAAACTCGCTTGTAAAATATGTTTGTGAAAATATGTTTGCTTTAGACTTATGCATATAGACAAAAACATTTTGAATGCGCATTTGTTTTCTTTTCATTACAGCTAATAAATTTAACAAAATGATTTTATTTCGAGTGGACTTTCGTCTTTCGATCTGTAAGTCTGATACTCTCGGAACCAGACCATGAAGTCTATTGACATTTCGAAGCCTAAACACACTTCTATGGCAGCGTTTTAGTTGAATGCTGTCCATACCTTTAGCAAATGTTGACCCGAAAGAGAGCTTCTGCACAAATGTCAGCCGGAGTGTGTACGTATAATGTAAAAGGTGCCTAGGGCCAAGTTGCGAACGCGCAGCGAGACTTAAATAAAGCTGCATATTTGACTTGTGTTACATGGGAATGTCACTTAAGAACATTAGCTCGATTCAGATAAGATTACGCTCAAGGCTTAACCAGCGACACCCAGGAAAGTATGAGCATCGCTTAAGGAACATTTATACAGCTTTAGTGTCACGACCAGACGAACAACGCCCACTCTCACTAAACTATGCAGTGTGCCAGTTTGTCTGGCTTTTGTCCCCTGCCTTGGAGTGGCGGGGCATGTCATGGGGGAGCTGAAAAGTCAAGTGCTTGACTTGTACTGGACGCCAGAATCGGTATCGTCCTGATTGCCCCTATTGTCTGTTGTCACAGATTTTAGCTAACTTCTCTATCAGCATTGTGCATGAGCGCAGCTATTAGATACATGTACGATATGCTAGAAACGTATATGTGGTGCCAGTCCGCGCGCTTGACTGTGACAGTTATGACTTGAGCCACAGCGGCTGCCAGCAAGAGATCGACATGCACGCGCGTTGGCAATGCTCCAATTATAAATGTGCATTTGATGGCCACTAAATTAGAGTGTAACCGCAGCAAGCGAATACAAAGCACAAAAATAATAAATTCGTTAGTGTCTGACTAGGAACTAGTCGATTACATTACATATGTACATACAACAGATATGAAATAAATTTCCAATTATGCGCTATGCTTAAAATATCAGTTTTTATCAATATCAAAGAGAAGCACCGATTAAGTGGCTTTTGCTAAATGCTGAATAAATAAATGCGATTGGAGTAATCGTCTTAAGCATGTCACATGCTCCGGCACAAATCAATTATGGCCCCTTTTGTTTACAATGCAAAAAGAGAAGAATAACTCTGAAAGCATTCGCCGTTTAAACAAGGAGCACGCCAGGCAGTCGTCGTAAAGATATCCGAAACACTTTGCAGTTCCCTCTGCAGCCAGATGCATCGCCTGGCACGAGGCACACTCGATCACACACACCCATCCACACACAAATGCACTGATACAACGTATAATACGGGGTTTATCTTTAAGATAGTGGCACATGCATTACAAATGCGTTGGGGGCGCGTGCTCAACGGAATAAATAAATTAATCTTGGCACGCAATTGTATTAACGTCCATCTATCTTCGGTCATCTGGGGCTCTTTAAGCGGTTGTGCGGTGCAACGAACAGTTTTTAAAGTGCGCTGAACTCGGTTCGTTTATTTTCACTTCAGGCAATTCAATTTGTGTATCTGCAAGATACAACAATAACAATGCAGCGGCGTCCAGTGTGCTGCCGCCTCTTTCTTTTTTGGCACACAGTACTCAGCACATGTCATTGAGCAGATAGCGTAACAACTAACTACGTGCCAAGCAGCGGGCGCACCGACCGGCCGGACGAGGTAATGTCGGGCGGACGGATGGACAGCCAGCCAGTCGGCAGAGATAAACACGAGCAACCAGCCCCAGCCCCAGCCCCAGTCCAAGTCCCATCTCATCGCAAGGCAAAGTTGCTTAAATATCTGCGCTTGCTTTTCCGTCAGTTTGGAATTTCTTGCATCGTTGTCGTTTACGTCAAGGGAAAATATTTTCCTTGTCTTCTTTTTTTGGTTGACGACGCCGGTATGCTTTCCTCACAGCAGGAGCAACG
The DNA here is from genome assembly GCA_961210405.1 of Drosophila mercatorum. NCBI lineage: Eukaryota > Metazoa > Arthropoda > Insecta > Diptera > Drosophilidae > Drosophila > Drosophila mercatorum. The sequence goes on from CAUIUS010000003.1 coordinate 15,398,447, forward strand.
ACAGCAGCAACAACAACAACGACAACTATGACAATACGAATTATTACAGGCGTCCAAATAAATATGCAAATGAAATGTTATATCTGGGTCAAGTGAAGCGCAACATTTGCCAATGTGCGAGGGTTTTTCTTAGAGCTAGAGTAGCATTCTCCTCTACACACCCAACTGGCATTGCCCCAACACAGATACACGGATACAGACATTTCCTCTTGCGCTGATGAGCACGTCAATCCAAGCTAGAAATGTCCCCACATATAATCGCATAAATTAATCAAGGACCATAAGCTGTCGTTAAAAAGTTTGTGGTCGCTCTCGATGGTCTGCACAAATAAATCAATTCTGCGATATAATTGAATTGAAGCTCCGGAAAATTATTTATTTGCGTTCATGTATGCATAAGCATATTAAACTATCAGTATGAAGCGAATCCTTGCACAACACAAGTTATACCTTAGTATTTTAAAAAACTAGTCTCTTAAAGTATGGCTAGATAGTTCCTGTAGCATGCCAAAAGCTGTTTTCACAAAACTCAATTTAATATGATCTCGAACTGTGAACAGGGTATCTCAGCGCCGGCATTTGCAAACGGTTCTACTTGCTTCTGGTGAAATCATTTACAATATATAAACAGACGTTTTGGAATCATTCTTATATATACAAGCATATGTATATACACAAAGGCAGGTTTTTTTTTGGCTTTTCGATTAATAAATGAAATGTCTCTTGCGACAATTAAACCAAACAACTGGCAATTTTATATGTCAATAAGTCAAAATATCTTGGCCTCGGCTGGACGTTCAATGTACGCATAATAAACCAAATAAACATGGACATTAATTGCGTTAAATAAATCAAGCAATTTATCGTTATTATTATGAATTTGGCACTGTCCGTGCGCGTTGCAAAAAACACGATGAAAATTTCTATTTTCAGAAAAAAGAAACAGAAACGAAGGATTTGTCTGGAACTGAATTGAAAATGCCTCAAGAACAATGAAAAGAAAAACTAAAGTGAGCAAAGAATGTATATATAAATGTGAGGTATATTATAAAAATGTTGTGAACAAAGAGAAAACAATGTAATAAAATACAAAATATGTTTGCCAGTGCTTGGCCACTGGCTAAAAAAAAGGAGAAGCGAAAAGACCAAAAACAAATAAAATACCAAAAAGAGGAAGCAGAACGGGCAAGATATGTCAAACATTTCCCTTCCTTGCACTAAAGTTGGCACACCAACGCACACCCACAATTGACGTGAAATAAGCGGCTGCTATATGCTGAAAAAAGTTTTTCTAGCCCTGAGTGAAACAGAAACAAAACAACAACAACACCGTCTGTATATTGTGTGTGTGTGTGTGTGTGTGTGTGTGTGTGTGTGTGTGTGTGTGTGTGTCTGTGTGGTTTTGTATGTTGTGTGTGTGTGCATGCGTGTGCGTTGGTGTGTTCGGAAAACAAGAATTTTACGCTCCGCTCTTGATGCCGGTGCAAAAAACTGCTCTGAGCAAAATTTTCATATTGAATGCACTGTATTGCTCTTGACGGTATTTGTATACCCTGTAAAGGGGTAAAATTATACCCTATGCCTATGGGAGGCATTACGTTTCCTTGATTTAAAGATTCATGACAGCAATTATTGAAAAACAATAGATTTGAGAGTACATTAAATAATAGTTAATTGATTAATATTACTTAGCTGTTTTCTTCTGCACAATGTATAGGATAATAGGCTTAAAGGTGTGACCAGACTATATGTATTTAACTAAGTGTTGTGCATGGATATTTTTGTGTGTTCAATAGGGATATTTCAAAACTCCTCTCAATGATAGCAGCTTAAAGAAAAGCATTTGTGAAGGTTACGATATATTTGTGGACTCGATTGAGCAATGCCCGTTGTGCTTCCCTTTTCTGGGTCACATTACTATATTTCACCATTAAAAAGCAATTAGCTTAAATGTTATTGAAGGCAAGGAGTTGGAAGTATATAATTATATATATGTACATACACATGTGTTACTACGAATTCTTAGAGTGTATTAAATACTAAGTCAAATCAAAATCAAATATACATATTGATTGAATGAATTAAGTCAAATATAAATTCAATGAACGTCTAGGGTATCCTGCAGTCTGTCAATTATTCAATTAAGTACTGTTGCTTGTGCTTGCTTGATGTTTTTCGTGCTTTTGTTGTTGTTTGTAATTTGCATTTTTAATGAGTGCGTTTTATAGTTTCGCGTTGGATTTCCACTTCAGTTATGAGCTGTTTAGTGAGAAGTTGCAAATGAGGCGGGCATATGAGGCGAGAGCAGTTGCGGTGTTGGATAATAATCGCATTGTGTGCGGATTTTGGCTATAATAGTTGGTCGCCCTTGTTGAGAACTGCATTCGCTCTCCATCTCTTTACTATGCATATATCTCACTCTCTGTTTCATTGTTTTGTAGCCGTAGTCGTAGTCGTAGACGTAGCCGCAGCCGCAGCCGCAGCCGTAGCCGTAGATGTAGCCGTAGCTGTCTATGCCATTGCCATCGTCGCCTTTTGTTTGACACTTGAATTGTGACATTGTTGCCATTGCCATTATTGTTGTTATTGCACTTGTTGTAGTTGTAGTTGTTGCTGTTGCTGCTCATGTTGCAGTTGTTATTCGTCTTGCTGTCCACTTTCCACGGATATTGCATTTGGCAGTCGGTTGACAAATAAATGTTGGGCCTAATTGCCATTTTGAGAATGTTTGAACAGCAGACGAGGTTTCAACTTTGCCTAGAATGCCAGCAACGGCTAAAAGGCACTTCATAATGTATACAGAAGACAAACAATACAGTGCATCCAATTAGCATTAGATTGATCTGGTCAAAGGCAATAGGCTCAAGGGCAAAGGAAAGTTGATATTCAGAAACTATCAATAAACAGTGTTCGATTCATTGAGCTCAGATATTGTTAAACAATTCATTTTTATAATTAGACCTGGGTAATTTAGCAGAGAACAAAGCAAATCAAATGAAAAATTCAGCACATACACGTGGTATATGTATGTATTCCGTACTTCGTACTGACTTTACGGACGAACATTGCGTATACGTAATACGACCAAAGAAGATTTGATTTATTGCTAATTGAACAAATGGTTTCGGTGAATGTTTCAGTTAATCTTGCATCGATTCGCAACTTGAATTGTTAAAAATTGTTGGTAATTTGCACATTTTCTAAACAAGATACGGAAATGTTAGTTTCACTGCAGCCAAAAAGGCGGAAAAGTGTGTGTGTGCGGGCAGTTTTTCTGTAGAAGACCATCGACAGCGACGTCGTCTCTGTATTTAAAATCTCGTCTCTCGTAAATGAGAAAAAATTAAAAGAAATTTTTAAAAATAACTTTCAGCTAACACGCAAGAGGAATTTTTATTCGAACAGCAGAACCGACCCGACTAGCTACGAAAAGTAAAAGCGCCAGCGACAAAAACATACCCAACTAAGTAGCACACGAACGAGGAAGCAACTTCGCTCATCTCTCGAAGAATCAGGCTGGGGAGATGCTCGGGATAATGCCACGTTACATAGATACACACTCAGAAGATTCCTGTTGTCTGCGAAGTTCATTACATACGTACATAGATACATACATACATACATATGCACATACATGCTTAATTATATATGCTATGCACTTTCAATATGTATGTAAATATTTACCTCGAAAGTGTATTTCTTTGCAGTTTAATTTCTTTGCACGTCGTAGGTTGGCTGCTGTTGCCTGCAATTTTCATGACCAACACACATCCACACACACACACACACACACACACACAGGAACACACACAGATATGAATATGTATGGCACAACGTCAATTTTCACATTTCTCCTTTTTGTCAAACAAATTTGAGAATTCTTCACTTAAATATTGCTCCATATATAGTATAAGACTTATGTGTGTGCGCCTATATATACCATGGGCTATATTCCGAACAGTATATGTATCTCATTAGTTATATGTACATATATAACTATATATATATTTCGCGCACTGGTCTTGGGCCGCCGTTGTCGTTTTGCCACCTTGTTCGCGTTGCTCTATCCGGTCGACTGGTTGCAGCTCTGAAAATTTTCCTCGATTTTCCCCAAATACTGAAAATGTTGAATTTCGCTCCTGCTACCCAATGCTGTTGCGGCATTGTTATCCTAAAAATAAACCTCTACATACATTTCTCTCTCTCTCTCTCTCTCTCTCTGTCTCTTTGGCACGATCTTACCATTTGCATCGATCTCTCTCGCGTTTTTGCTCGTAATCGTTCGCTCGCTCTCGCTCTCTCTCTCTCTGTTTCTCCTTCCATCGCACACGATCTCTCAGTTCTGTTGTGCGTTCTGCTCACGTGCGTCAGGGAGACTTAATGCTTGGAGCGAGGCGCGTGCCATAGCGCTATGTGTGAAACGATCGCATCGAGATCATGATCGTGCATATAGATTGGATTTGGTGTGTCTATAAGCGAGTTCGTTCTATGCATACGCAGTACATACACAAGAGCGAGTACATATATGCGCACATACATAAACATATGTACGTATATAGTGCACTGCATAAACATTAAGGGTGGCTAGAATATAGTGAAAGAGAGCGAGTAACACACAGAGAGAGAGAGAGAGAGAGAGAGACGAGCACCAAATGGGCAATTGATTTATTTTGATATAATTTGCTTAATGCCGCACACAGATCCGTATTACGACTATATATTCTTGTATATACAAACGTTTAGATATACATATGTCTATATGTTGGTAAATATTGCCGCCGGCAGTGTGCTAAACACATTCAAAGGTCATGTGTGTGCGTGAGAGAAAATTGTGTATGTACATATATGAGAAGAATCTTTAATGTGCAGCCAAAAAATATATATATTTTGGAGAATGTCGGAGAAGCAATTCGATTTCCAGTTAATGAACTAAAAATGAATCTTAATTATTATTTATTTTGATTATCTCTTGGCATGGATGACATAAAATATTCTTTTAAGCCTATCTTCTTATATCAATTTCATCTATTTTATAAATTTCTATTTAAATTGAGTTGTTAAAAAGGTTTCTACAAACTAAACTGGAATTATAGATTGAGGTATAAAAACAAACAACAAATTTCTAAAGTGTATACAGATAGCAAAAGTGTCTATTAGATTATAGAGGCTTAGAGAAAATTTCACTTATATAAAAGATAAAGATAAAGCACAATATTTTACAGTCAAATTAAGTGATTAATATTCAGAACATGTGATCAATGTTCAGGGCAAATAGTAAGACGCTTATGTCTTAAGATCTATAAAAAGCATTGAATAATTGTTTTCGGCTGCTTTTCGATGACTTCTTCGTCCAATGAGCCGCCTGCTCAGCACTGATTGCGGAACAGGAATCATAAGGTGCAGTGCCCTTGCCGAAATTCATAAGACAACAAGGGAGTTCGTGCATGAATTAAATTTATATTTTTATGTTTGTCCAGCGATGTGCGAACTGAACGAAGTTTAATTAATTTTTATATAAAACCCAAGCTTATTCCATGCGAACAACAAGCCGATGCATTATGTATGGAATACTGAATATCCCAGCGTTTAAGTGACTAACTCACAGGTTGACGAATAAGTGAGAATGGAGGCAATGACACCGGAGTGTACATGAATGATTTACAAAGTCATAAACTTATTATTGGAGAGTCATTTAAATGGATATTCATATCGGAGCCATCAGGCCATAAATAGCTTGTTTAATCACTCAGCCATACCATCCCAATAGTGGCCAATAAACGAAATGCATTTATATATAAGTATACACATATGTATATATAAATATATACTTTCCAAATGTTTTCATCAAATAAATATATCAATAAAATATGAAATGAATTCTTTCATTGCTTAGCAGAGTCCAAGCCAATAATCTAAATAAATATGTATGTAATAAATGCAAAATACTTCAAATTCACCTTTATAACTCAGGACTGTGTTTAAGGACTCTAGCATATTCAAAGCACACATACCACAAGTTATTAAATAAAGTAGAATAAATATCGAATTTGTGTGCATGCACAAAGTCCCAAGAGTCAAAGAAAAGCAAATGTTAAATGATTTATGTATTCATAGTCAGCGAGTACCTGACAGCTTGATGCTTCCAGAATTCATTCTCCCGAATAAAAAGTTTAATATATATAAGAATATATGCATGATTACCGCTTTTCAATAGATGCCTGGTGTAATCAAATACTAAATCGAATATCGCATGTTCAACTGAATCGGATTATTCAAGAATTTCACTACAAGAGGTGCGAATGCCAATTGCTGCACAATATGAATCGTTGCAAGGCAAATGAACAGGGCAGAGCTTAACGCATGTATGTGTCTGCTGTCTGGCAGATATTCAAATTCCATCTACTATTTATCAGGCAAACAACTGGGCATTACTCAATGCTTCGTATCTCCAGCTGTGTGACCTCGGGCCAGTCTAGGCAAGGAGCCCAGAGCTAGGCAACATTAATCAACAAAGTCAATCTTGTAAGCGCATACCAAAGACCCATAGCATGTGTGAGTGTACCTGTGTGTGTGTGTGTGGTATTTCCTCTATCTATGAGCACAGCTGAAATGCTCACAAGTAGTTCTCAGTGCCTTGATACTTATTTCGTATGGCTCACATTTGCATATGGAGAAGTGTGCAAAATATTTCAAAGCTTATCATCGCTGGGCAAACACTGAGGAAGATGATGATCATCATTGCCATGGCGATAATGATGATTATGGTGGCAGCAAGCCCAATAGCATAGCAAAAATGCATTATGGGTATGCATAGCCTGTTAAATGCCTCTTCAAGCATTAAATATTACATTATGCCAAGTTTATCACCTTTTAGTTGAAGCCAGAGCAAATATTTGCCAGGCAGCCTGCCAAGAATCAGGCGTCGCCTATTTATCAAGTGGCGGGCAGACGTCGTCGTCGACGACGCCTGGGCTGTCTGGTTGTGGCCCACTTCCGCTTCAGACCGGTGAGCCTGCCAGGAAGCGCCGCAGAAATGGAGCACGGAATCGAATCGCTGCTTATACGTATGTATGTGGCCGTAATTGGGGCCAGGGCACTAAGTCAACCTTAACGGCATAAAGTGAGCTTATATAATTTCCGCACGCCTTTTGCCTGACTCTATATCAAATTCAAGCACACGCACGCCCACAAGTTCACACACACGCACACATACGTCCACATAGTTACATATGTAATATATTTTTAAGAATGACCCACAGACCGATCGACCTACTTCAAACCACGCCCACATATTCGCCTGTGCAACAGCGAAAATCCCGTTAAGGTAAAACAAAAGAAAGCGCACAATTGCATGACTACAACAACTACAACACCAACAACAACCCCAACAGTATGAGGGTTGCCGTGCACCCACTGTGACGTGCACGTAAGCAAACGGCCCCAAAAATAAACGCGACTTTGCTGGAATTTTGCGCCAGCGACAACCGGAAATGTCAATTTTGGGCGTGCTGCTCAGTTCTATAAGTTTTATATACAACTCAACAGCTTTATATACGCGTGTGTGTTTGTATAGGTATGCGTGTATGTATGTATGCCCATAAATCAGCAACTTTCGCTTGCCTTTTAGCATACATTAACAGTTGCCATAGAAGTGCCCAAGTCGCTTCTATGGTCGGCACGCGTTTATTAAAAGCCACGCTTAAGCAAATTTGAAAAGTTTTGCTCACAGATAGCCCAGGTAGTCCCCGCCCACAGTTCCCCTTATTACTAGCCTTTACACCTTTACATTTCAATTCATTTCGTTTCATTTCATTTTGCTGCAATGCATGTGGCAAATTTGACTCAACTTTGTGAATGGCGGCAGGCAGGCTACAAAATGGCGCCTCGTAGCGTGTGTGGGTGGTGTGTCTGACGGCTAGCGTGTGTGTGTGGATGAGTGGGAGCTTGCATGCATGCATACATTTACGTGTTGCCGGCCATTTTCTCTGCCTGTTAATTGACTTTGCACGATGCACAGAGAGTGTTAGTTATGTTGTCGCCTGTCGCTGGAGTCACTCGCAGTTCGCTTTTTTCTTGCGAGCCAGCTAATGGCCGGCCCCCACGTTGGGTGATAATTGAATTTTACACTTTCAGCAGCGCAGTGAGTGCATCGACAAACATGAAAAAAAAAACACATACATTTTACAGCAATTTAATTTTGAGCATAAAAGGTAATCCGAAATCACTATGCAGCTTAGATTTGCTATTAGATTAGATATAAGCTGATGAATATTCGATTGCATCGACTCTATGATTACATAGGTCTCACGACCTATATCTGATGTATGTAATCAACAGTGGGTTCCATATTTAAAAATTTATCCTATATACAATATAACTATAGATCAGAGATAATAGATTAAGCAACTATATTAAATCTATTCAGAGCTGGATACAGGTAATACCTAGCTTATGTTAATTTGCTTTCAGGTCAATCACACAAAAAGGTCTTAAACTATTTTCGCTCTGAGCGTAATTATTAGTTTTCTGTGCTCCTCGTTAATTATGGGCATTATAAAGACAGCTAGTGAGAAAAAAGTAAACAACAACAGACAACTACCCGCAATAATAACATGAGCAGGAGGAGCTTTGTCATTATCAGCATCAGCATCAACGCCTGCTTTTCACTCATTTACTTAATTGAGTTGTCGTTGTCGCGCTCCATTTTGTTGCAGTTGCTTTTCTTCATTTGTGGCTGCAACTTGCGGCGTCCAACTTGTGGGCAGTCAACCGAAGGGGCGTCGCAGTCCAGTAACGGAGTAACGGGTAGAGGTAGAGGGCAGGGGATAACATTATAGTGGCTGGCAGAGACTTCGCAGCGGCCTCTTGCTGGCATAATTTACGGTTGTAATTGTCGCACGTTGTTGGCTTTCGGTGTTCCGCTTTATTCTGCTGCTGGCTGCTGTTGCACACGGCTCTGCACAACAGTGTGACACATGCTGAGAGTCATGTGCCTCACTTGACGCAAATTGCTTGCGGCAACAACTTAATCAGCCACATTTATGTGCCCCACCCGCCAACGCGAGCGTAAACGTCAAATTACGTGCCAGATAAGGCAAAAGAGGGTCCGAAGGATATACACTTGACATAAGTGCCTTAGCTTCCTGAACTCCACTTATCGATAATTACAACTCTTATAATTTATTCAATTGCAAAGATAAAACATTCTTAGGCTATATCCTTATAATTAAATAAAACAATATTTAAAAGTAATCAGGTAATAGATTGTGCATTCTTCTACTTCATAACTAATAGCAGAAATGTAGGGAAAATGTAGGGAAAAAGGGTTTTGTTAAAATGTATACCACAGGCCGAAGGAGGCGTGGCATTCCATTTAGATCTTTTAGCTCACAAAAGCTACATACAGACATGAAATTTTATATGTGTACTCATGGTACGAGCTAATCCTTTTTTCTCGATAACTCATGCCATATCCTTATTATCGACCAATTCAAGGCAATACTGAAAAGCTGTAGCCCTCATCTCCCATCTCCATTGACTAGAGTATTCTTTCTTGCTGTCTATGATCTAGTCTAGATGCATTACGGATAGCTTAAACCCAATAAGCTACTTTAACTTCGTGGGAAAGCATATAAATTTGAAAAGTTTTTAATTATGTTGTAAAATGATGAGCGAACGAGAAAATCGGGCTGCTAAATAACTGTTGGGCAACTTGTTGATGAGTTTTTCTCAACTTTTCAATCTGCTGTGCTTATAACTGCTTTTTATTCCATTTAGATCCGTTACCGGGAGCTCGCCGCATAAAGGACCCTATAGTTGAGTTGTTAGCATATTTTTGCATCTTCTTTGTACTATGTGTCCTTTGCAAATATTCGTTCCATATCCATTTAAATGGGCTTTGGAGCAATGTTTATTTACGGAAATAAATATAACTCCATCTGATGCTGCATTGCTGGGAAACAAGCGCAATAAACTTTTATTTTATTTTGCGTTTTCTTTTTAGTTGGCCTGTAGAGAGAATCGTTTTATTTTATGATGCAATACAAATGTTGCTCAATGCTTTTCATTTGCCAATCTATACTATATATTAGCAGACAAAGAAAGAGAGAGAGAGAGAGAGAGACAGAAGTACAGCAGCAAAAATTTCTCGTTAATTGAAAAACTTTGATTGGATTTTTATGCATCATTGATGAACTAAATTGTTAATCCTGAGGCAACGTCTTGAGATATTTCAAATATGAAATTAATTTAAATTAATTGGACAATCTAAGACAATCCTTTGACATTTATGCAAATGGCAAAATATAAGCTTATGTATCTCGACATTTAAATAGAAATAATTAAGTGACTGACTGTCCGTCTGTCTCGCAGCTTGGCCTGGCTGTCTGTGTCTGTGCGTCCGAGAAGGTCGTCACTCGAGGGCTCTCTGTTGGGTCTGGCACACTTTAGAGGCGCCCGCCGAAGTGGGTTGGCTATTTAATTGCGTATTTTTTGTTAGCTGCTTAAATCACATTAAATTAAAGAGCACAAGTGCGAGGTGGCAGTTGATGGGGCAGGGGCGATCACGGAGGCGTGTATTGCCACTGAGACGCATGTAATTAAAATTCATTTTTAAGTTGTTTTTGCTGCGCTTTTGCTGCACCTCATTGTTGAAGAGCCAAACACAGAGCGCGGGGCACGTGCCACGGCGTACGGGACACGGAACACGGGGCATTACGGCATGGGAGAGCCGAGAAATTCCTAAAAGAGCGCACACAGTTTCGCAACTGTTGTTGCTATTTAGTTTAGTTCAGCTTTTATTTTGTTTTCTCTTTCTTTTTTCGTCAAAGTGCCTTTTAAACATAACAAAATGTAATGAAAGCATAGAACGTCAAGTGATGAGTGCTTTTCCCCCTCTTCCTATGTGCATTGGATGAGTTGCATGTGCGCAGATCAAGTGCATGCCATTAGAAAAAGATTTTATTTTGTAAGATATGAAGATATATGTATGTAAATGCGATTGTTAGTATTTCCTTTCTGTCCTTTCGTTTTTGACATTTTCATGGGAAAAATAAATGCAAACTAGAAAGAATTTACTTAAAAAAAAAGAAAAGTTAACTGACATAAGTTCACAATTCGGAATATAGTTATATCCCACTAAGGGTATGTCAAATCTATAGGTACTATCAAATATAATTGAAATTATATATTATATACTTATATCCATATCTATATCTATTTATTAAATGTTTTTCTCTCAAGAGTCAAAAATTAAAATAACGACTTCAATTGAAGGCGACTGATGGCTAGTTAACATATTATTTTAATATCTTTAGTCATAAATATTTATTGATATTTAGTTATATTAACATGCATAACATTTTGAATCAGTTAAATAAATATGACAAAAACAACAAAAACTAAAACCGAATAGCAACCAAAATACAGACAACAAATTATTCTAAGTAATCAATGAGGTTTATTGTATGAATGGAAAAGCTAATACAAAATTCTTATCTCTGTTGTTCACTCAGTTTCTATTTCTTGCAACTTTCTTTCACATTAAAAATGACAAACATAACCATCAAAGTCAATAACGATAGCATAGCCACTGCCATTTTATGAACTACTCTTTAGAAGTCCAATTATGAATTATCTCTGCGCTTCCATATATATATTTTATTTTTATTTATAGTACATTCAGTTTTTGTTAACGTTGCGTTGATAAGCACTATTCAAAATGATTGAGTTGAAGTTAAGTTCTGAGCGCTGCTCGTTTTAAGTGACGAGGTGGCCGAGAGGTTAAGGCGTTGGACTGCTAATCCAATGTGCTCTGCACGCGTGGGTTCGAATCCCATCCTCGTCGAAGTTATTTTGTTTTTTACTGACATTTATTTTTAACAAGTGTCATGTTAGTTACTTGAAATTGAGTTGTCTTAAATTTATTTTATACCCAGCTTAAGCGCATGTTAAGAAGTAAAGTAATTTATAACAATATATGAATTTGTATACGCTTGAAATTATTGTTTGCCTAATTAATATTTATTAATAGCACGGAATCAATCGAGATGCATAATGTGAATTAATTATTCATTTCATTATACATAAAATATTTAAAGTCGCATTTGGGCGGTTTGTGGAAGTTTTGCATTTCGTGGTTACAAAGCTTAAAGCAAATTATGAGCTCATATTAAAGAATCCCATTAAATAAATTTTAAACCAGACACTGCATTAATGCACATATGTATATGTATAAATATGTTGCAAAATAATTCTGCATTCTTTAAAGAGATGGGCGGAGGAATACCCTGTATAGAATACAAATATATACTATCAAATGTTTCTTTTAGATTCACTAAATATTTGTCAAAAAATAAAAATTTATTGCGAAATGGAGGAAACTGAAGTCTTTTTGCTCCTCTGCCATAAGATAACCACATCAAGTATATGCCCCGTGTTCAGTATGTACAGCACGCAGAACTGTTTATAATTGGGTGTATAAAGTAAAGTTTAATTAACATCAACAACATCGGTCATATCGATTTATAAATGCCCGCAGGCCATAACCGCTTTGAACTCCAGGATAAAATCCGATTGAAACATATTTTTGCGAGCTCTGCGGGTGTGCGAGCTTTGCAGTATTTTATGTTTCATTAATAACGTGATGAAACTATTTATTGAATTGTTGGCATAAAAGTGCCGCCATCATATGTTACAATTACTTTACTAATTTAAAACTTGGCAACTGTTTCGTGGCAGTTCCTTCGCCGGCTCTTGGGCTTGATATAATCGCGAGGCTTAGCTTGTTAGCTAAAGCGAATGGCAAATTACGAGCACACACACAGACACATTGATGCTGTCAAACAAAAATATTTATGTTAATTACCCGAGAGGAGTAAGCAGATCGCAGAGTGTCGCAGCTCGTACCAACTAGTCCAATCAAAGGAAAGACAATGCCATAAAACTATTTTGAAAGCCATAAAAACAAACACAACAACCTAATGTACGACACTAAACTGACTTGTTATTGTTGTTGTAGTTGGGGTTAGCTTTACGAAAAATGGTTTCAATGGGAATCGGGAGAAGCAGCACAGCACAAAACAAAACAGCTAGCAATTTTCATATTTTCATCGCAACGGGCCACAGCAAGCTGAGTGCAGGAGCGAGGGGCGTGCGGCATCAGATACAGAGCAGCAGCAGCAGCAGAAAACAAAAAGCCAACAAAATCTATTGGCAAGGCGGAAAAGAGTGGCATTAGTGGGAGTATGTACACTCTACAAATACATATATATATATATATATATATATATATATATATATATATATATATATATGTTTATACGTTCTATCTACGAGTCGAATTGCGAACTTTTGTCGCCCCACATGCGATATTTGACAGTTTTCCGCTATTCAGCTATGCACTCTTTCATTTTGAGCTGTCAAACATTTCGAATCATTTCACTTTGTCTTTGAGTTGACGACAAGCGGCGCTAACCAATCTCCCAGCTCTGACGGCCAGTCCCTCTCCCAGAGGCAGCTGCTGTGCCCGTCGAGTCATTGACGTTATAATCAAAAATCGTAAGATGTTCCGCGTTCCACCCACAGCACGCAGCGTCAATAGCAAAGTTCTTAAGGCTTGAAAGCAAGCACCATCAATGTAGGTCAGTCCGAAAATAAATTTGTTGTTCTCGTTGTTGTTGTTGTTGCAACAACATATCCAAGTATCCAACTATATATGTGCAATAAATACAAGCTAATATCTGAATACACTCACTAATTGAAAAGTATTTAGGCTCTTTAAATATTTCCTGAAAATTTGGTAATATTTACCAATTTAATAAGTTGCATTATTGTTGGCATATTGCGGTAATTGTAAATTAAATACAGAAGTTATATAATTTGTTGCTTATTTAATATCCAATTAGCCATATTAATAATTTCGATAATGTTCTTGTGTTCCCACTTCGAATTACATTAACTATGAACAGATTCTGCAGCCAAAGAGTAACAAAAACGCGCAAGTCTAGCTGCATTTGATGCCAACGTCGATGTCCTCGCAGAGGCAGCCAAGAAAATGCTTTGTCAAGCAGCAGCAGCAACAGCAGTTGAAGAAAAACAACATCAGCGGCAACAACAATAAAAACAATTGCAACTACTCTGCTTCTAGCTTGAGTAAAGGGACTAAAGTAAAAGTTTTATTGGCAGGGCGTGACGGCAGCGCCTGGCTGAAGCAAATGGATTAAGAAAACGTCGTTGTCGTCCTTTTCGTCTTTGTTGATGTTGCTGTTATTGTTGTTGCTGCTGCTGCTCAGCTAAGACGACAAATGCGTAAGCTTTGGATTCGCATTATTTGCTGCCTTTGCTGCAGGCAGCTATGTACGTGGGCGGGGAGCGGTGCGGTGGCGAGAGCGTGGTCTGGTTGCAGCGGCGCTTTATAAACAAGTGTTGATGGCAGATTCGAACGCACGTCTCATGGCCGAAAGCTGCATCCGAGCTACAGCTCAGGCTGCGGCATACTTATATGGGATTACACAAAATTTTGAGGCTGCTCGAGAGCGCCGGAGAACTGAGAACTGGGAACTAAGGACTGCATTGAATGCTTTTCAATAGCGCAATGAGAGTTTCTAAACTTGTTGTTGCTTTTGCTGTTGCTGGTTGGATGGATGGGTGTGGAGGGTGTGGACCGTGCGGAGGGCGCTCGCATAGCTGGGGCCGAACTTCTTGCGGTGCTGCTGATTGCTATTTGTTTGCTTGCTTGCCGGCAGCATCTAAGTGAATTTCATGGCATCTGCGTGTCCAAACAAATTCAAAAAGTATTTCATTTTTTTTTTTTTGTTTTTCACTTCTTACCTCTCCACTGCACTTTTATTAAAGCTAATTACAGTTGGGGGCGAAGCTTTAAAGCGCGCTCAAACGCGGCGTATGCGTAATTTACGTTGTAAGCGAGATTGTAAGCCACACCAAACCCTGCACACTTAGTCCTTTGAATCTGGCAATATTCTTTGAAATTGGGCCTGCGCCAGGAATAATCTCATTTATTGAAGATTACAATGATTGATGACTAAAGACTTTTATGAGATGCTTACTCAGACATAGTCCTGAACAATCTGAAAACATAAGCCACGCAATTGGGCAATTAAGGTGACTGAAATAATGCTGCAGTAATGAAAGTTTTCAATGTAAGATATATAATGTTTATACCCTGAACCCATTGAAAATGGGAAAAAGCGTATGATGGTTTTGTGAAAATGTATGTAACAGGCAGAAGGAGGCGTGGCAGACACCATAAAGTATATATATTCGATATCTATATAATCGATAACTATCATCATTTTAATGTTATCGACTAAAACCGATATCTTCATTTAGTTATAAAATTATATCTAATTCATCTTTATAGCTAGAGCCTTCACATTTTGCATTTAGTGTTATTTAAGCCTTACACAATTTCAGTTTTTGTTAAATTTTGGATGCCACGCCCCCTTTTGCCTCAAATTGCTAAATCACGTATTTCAAGTACCAACAAGTTTGATCAAAATCGTTCGTCTGTGCGTGCGTCTGTGTGTGTGTATGTGTTGCTTGCTACATACATACATATACAAGTAACGGAGAATGTTAGCGGTTCTTAGGAATCGCGGCTCTTCGCAGGGTTCAGGGGTTCTCTTTGCGAGCAGTCTCGACTAGAGAACTCTCACGTGTTTACTTTCTTGTATTACTTTACTGTTAAATTATCGGGGAAGTATCTTTGCCTTCCCTTATTATAGCTAAAAAGTATTTGTCAAAAAACATTTTCATTTTTATAAAAGTTGTAACAAGTTTTGTATATTGATTGTGAAAAGAATAATGATTTGTAATCTTTGTAACCCGTAACAGATACTATACTACTATTTACCAAAGGAAAAACTCATAAGCTCTTAACTTTGAATTGTATTGCAATAGCTCTTTAATTTCTTATTAACAACTATATTTCCACGTCGCATTGCTGAGTATCGTTTCTGTGAATTGGATAAATATTACGAGAGCGAGAAAGCACAGTCACGCCCCGTGCTAACTCTCTAATTGTTGCATGCAAACTTCCGGCTCGTAACACCCCGTCCGCCGGAGTGCAATAAAAAACGGAAAAGTAATAAACACGTAAACTCCGCTTTGACCAGTATCAGAACTCAGTACTCGAGTCATTCACTAAGATATGCACCCATATATTTATGGGTCTCGCAAAGTCTCGCGTGTGGACCCCGTGCAAGCCATATCCTTGACCTTATTCGGGGTTACACCAAGCACTCGTGGTTTTCAGGTTAAAGGATGGCCAAGAGTGATTTAAGCGGAAAGGGGGGGCGCAAGCAAGGTGGAAATGTCATTAACGATGGCATCGCGGCATTTAGGGCGACTGTGGATATCATCAAAAGTGTTGATTTAGTGGCACAGTTGTCTTGGAATCGGCGATGGCAGTTCCTAAAGCGCCGCTTAAGTGCGGGCTAGCTGGCTCGCAGCCTTGACCGATATTTTAGAAGCAAGCACAAATACAAACACACATAGGCACTCCAACCGCCCCCACACGAACACACACACACATTCATACACGAATGACGAAAAAGTGGCAGCAAAAGTAAATGCTGCATGTGGCAATGTTGATGGCGCCGTAAGCGCCGCTGCCTCTGCTGCTGCACTTCAGCAAAGTTTTCCCAAAATGCGCCGTCATATTTTATGCACACTCAAAGTCACACACACACACTTCAATGCCCGCACACGTACACAATGCATTTTAACAAATGGCATCAAATTGATTTTGCACGCTAAGCATTTTAGGATTGTAAGGAGAAGTGCGCCGCTTGCATACATTCATCCCACTCTCACTCTCCCTCTTCCTCTCCCACTCTCTCTATCTCTTTCTTTGTGTATGAAGCTGCAAGCTTTGCATATTTACAATACCCACACTATACTATACTATACTACACTACACTACACTACACTACACTACATAGCACAACACAGCAGCAGTTCGAGCACAAAGCATCATTCATGCGCCACCCCACGCCCTGGCATTGCTTTTTATTTGCATTTGCATTCGCTCGCACGAATTCGTATATAAATTCACTATGTGAAAATACCCTCAAATATGTTAACACTAATTTATGGTTCTGTTTGCGAAAGAATTTCAGCAGAGCTCCTACCATAGACCAGGATTACATATCGAAATAGAAACTTTTTACTTGCTAGTCCGTTCATAGAAGTATTACCTTGAAGCAAAATAAGTACTTAAATAGCTATTCGCGATACCAGAATTTAAGCTCGAATTTGTTCCGCTTTATATATTTGGCATTTGCAAAGATCAAACGATTTCCATGCCGGTTTAGTTAGGATTTATTAAATATCACTCTGACTATCCGAGTTATATAATAATTTTAAAATTTCTTTTTATTATAGTTATATATATATATATATATATATATATATATATATATATATATATATATATATATATATACATATATATATATATATATATATATATATATATATATATATATATATATATATATACAATAACATAGACAAGGCAGCTATATATATAATATACTTGTCTAATACATACATATATATATATATATATATATATATATGTATGTATTAGACAAGTATATTATATATATAGCTGCCTTGGTCTATGTTGATTGTTGCTTTTGTTTTTATTTCATTTGTATTTTTGAAAGATTAACTTTTAGTCTGAACTAACAATACAAATGAATTCTAGAATTTGTAAATATCTAGGATATGAAAATTAAGAGCTCTAAAACGGTTCATTAATTCTTGTTTAATTTATTTTTTTGCAAACAACTGTTTACAGTCTTGAATCGCAATGGCCAATGAATATATAAATATGTGTTACATACATATGTGTGCTTATTTATATAGCATATATATACATATACATATGTATACATACATATGTGAGTATTCGCAACAGTTTTCGTGATGAGTTCGCGCGGGATGGCAAAGTGGCTGCATTTTTTGCCACAGATTTAAAATGATTGCATGCATACAGGGGGGGGGGGGTTGTGGCCTTTGGGGGTGGATAAGGTGAGGGGCTGGTGTGGTCTATGAGGGGCAGCAGCACTGGCGCCACATTTGCATATTTTTTGGCCTGCCGTTGCGCATTTCGCTGGTCGACTGCAGTGCAGATGTTGTTCTTGTTACCTGACTTTCATTTACCAGCATTCGAATGCCATCATGTGTCAGATTTTACAATTTTTTTCGCTTGCTTGCTCTGCGGCTTTTTTTTCGCATTTTTTAATCATAAAATGAGCAACGGCATAAAGTGACAGTTACTCGAGCTGGAAGCTCATATAAATAGAGAAACCAATTAAAACATGGGATACTGTTGACTGAATCTCATAAAGTGTTTCATGAAGCGCGTAGGCTTTAAAATCGAGATCAAGTTGAATTGAGATTTAATATGCTGATAGCCAGACTAGCGCAGATGGAGTTAGTTATCAACTTGCAGGAGACAGCTATGTCAAAGGCAAAGCTACCTCTTTTAGCTGGCTACAGAATATCTCCATCGAAAGTTTAATGTGAAAAGTACACAAAGTTTTAATTAGTTTCAACTGCATGAAGTATTCGTAGGGGGAAATCGAAACGGATGAATGTGAATACTTTCTATAAACCATAGGAGATAGCTATATATACTATATGATATATATACTATATGATATATTAGGGAATAAGAACTACCAATCTTATAGCAGTTGTTAAAACGCTACAACTGGTGCAATTTAATAATTCAGAATAAATGCTTTCTAGCGCTTTGCCGAAGTATCCGAACAATGCTCAAATGAAAGCAAAGCAATTTCCCCTCCTATTTGATAATACGCTCAGAGGTTCAATAAATGCTGCCAGATCCTTGAACTTTATGGCTGAGCAATAAAAGCAGCTCCAACAGCAAAGACAGAGAAAGAGATAGAGTGAAAGAGAAAAAGCTTGTCGAAGGCGTTTGCCTGGACCTTCCACATTTCCCACATCTGCCACATCAGCCACATCGTTCGCATCCTTCAGCTTGAATGAGTGACGTGCAGCGGGTAGCGCATCAAAAATGTGGCTGAGTTTTATTTAACTTGCGGATTTCATTAAGCCCAGCTCTGTGGCGGTTGCAGCTACTCTAGATGCGCCACCCGAGTGCTTCAGGGAACTACCGAAGTAGTCAGTCAGGTGGGGCATCTCTCGAGAACCGGCAAAGCACTTAGGTGTGTGTGTGTGCATCTGTGGGTGAGCGATTTAAGAGTAGCGTGCTCGAAAGTGTTTGAAATGCATGCAAAGTGTTTTCTGTTGCATTGTTAAAATAGAATATTTACTCGGCAACATTGTCTAGTTGCAGCCGTCCGTCGAAGTGGAAGTGGTTGAGGAAGTGGGTCAGAGCACAGCCAACTCAATCTTCCCCTTCTTCTACTGCTCGCTGGGCTAGCAGCGACACGTTCGCAGCTATGATGAGGGACTAGCAAAATTCACTTGCTCGAAAAGCAAATCAAATTAAAATCAATTAAAATTAACAAGCGAAGCCAGACCACCCCACAGCTCTAGCAGCAGCGTCTTCGCTAACGCTAACGCCGACGTTGACGCTAACAGCGAAATGCCAAGCGTATGAATCATGAAATTCACCGTGTTGCTCTTCATCTACCTTTGTTGCTGTTGATGAAGGTGCGGCAATATGTATGTATGTACATATACATATGTACATACATACATACATATGTATGTACAAACATATGCAAGTAAATTAAATTGCCGGCACGGCACAGTGGACATAGCATTGATAAGCGAACTGTTAGGGCCTACGATGGCGTCACAGTTATAAGAATGCGCCTACTCAGTCCCAAGTAAGCGAGAGAGTGTCCGATAGAGAGAGAGAGAGTGAGAGAGAGAGAGCGAGAGAGGGAGAGAGGGAAAGAGGCATCAGCCAGGTGCTCATCGATATCATTGTGTGCAAATATTTAGCTCTTTTCTGTGCACCTTATCGGCACGTACAAACATATTTAGATACAGTTGTACGCCAAGCACACGCATACATATGCAAGCAAGCTTTTTACGTTTGTGTGTGTGTGTGTGTGTGTGTGTGTGAATTGAGTCAGCGCGCTGTGAACGACCCACTCATCAACAGCCGACTAAATCAAAAGCCGCCTACACAGCAACATTCACAATAGCAAAGGTGAGATAAACGAGAAGAGAGCTGTGAATTGATTGAGTTGCTCGTGTTGCATGCTACGACGACTGGCGCCGTCTCATCAGTGAGATCGAAACTTAGCTCATGCGTAACCGTTTTGTCTAGCCAGAAATTAGGCAACACTCAGTTTATTGGCCCGTTTAGCACACTGGCCGACTTTTCTTCTCCTCGCTTGACAGTTGTTTCGCAAACTGCACGAAACAGGCGGCAAAGGAGAGCCAAACAATAACAATTCAGGCAGCAAGTCGAACGTAGTGTTAAATCACACTGCACACCTTCGCACCCACATATTCAAGGCATATGCATATGTATATATTCTGTTTTTACTGTCTCTCTGGCTGCATTTCGAATTTTATTGGCACAAGGTTACAAGAAGAGAGAAAAACAAAAAGAAAAATGATAGTTTATGCGGTCGCCTTAGCTGCTTCTTCGCTTCAAAGCGAAATTGAATTTAAGGTTGGGATTCATTTTACAGTTGGGCTCAGCGTGGGCTGTGCATGACTCAATGTGCGCGTTCTTAATATGGCGACGCAACAAAAGAACTCAAAAACCCAAAGCCAAAGGGAAAGGGAGAAAAGAGACGAACTCACACTCACACGTGCACAAAGCCCGACGCAGCGAAGTGGCTTCAAAACGTCATAAAGCAGCGCGGCTAGAGAGCAAGACGGGGCGAACGAGCGTACGGCAGGCGAACGCGAATAGCGCTCAGCTGAGCGTATGACGCTTTTGAAGCGCGACTTAAAAAGCGTTCGCGTAGGCATCAACAACTGCCGCTCACGTCATAGCGTGTGAGCGAGACAAACATATTGTATGTATGTATGGCTTAACTGCATACAATCATTGCGCTAGTGTTGGTGCTGAGGTATCTAGCGGCTGCAGCTTTATAAATGTTTGTGTGGACGCTGTTGCTTTTATGTGGGTGGCGCTTACAAGGCTGCTACTGCTGCTGCTGCTGCTGTTAGTGGCTCATTCACAATAGACTTGTCGCAGTCGGCGTCGCAGCTGTTGATTTGTTTGCCTCGGTGTGGAACAACAAAAGTTTTCTAGAAATTCCATCCACAATACACAGGAGCTAAGAGCTGTGTAACTTACCGTTGTGGTGTGGCCACAGCAAAGCAACCTTGCGAAGGGCACACCGCTGCACTTACTGCCTTAAGACATGCACACACATGCGTACGTATGTATTTATGTTCGTTAGATTATATTCATATGACAACTGGCACGAGAGGGATCGAAAGGAAGAAAGAAAGAAAGAAAACCTGGCGTCGCCGCAGCAGAGAACAATAAATATCTGAGAGGCAGCTTGGTGCCATAAAGCACAACAGCAACTACTCAAAACTAACAACTAATTGCAGGAAAGCAAATAGCAGCGCACGCCTTGAGCAGCATAAATTCACTTTGCGGCCAGACAATGCCAGGCGAAAACGGCGCCGACTAATAAATACGGCGAAAAGCTGCTGGCACTTTGTTATTGTAGCAGTTGTTCGGCAACGTCAATGTACAAGCCGCTTACACATGCGTACGTAAATACATACATATGTATGTATGTGTACAGATGTATGTACCCATATTGGGCACACATACATACATACATACATACACATGTATTGGACATTTTGCTTTGGTCCAAATGTTTAAAAAATAAATAAAAATAAAAAGAAAACGGGCATAAAATTGGGCAACAAACTAAACAGACGGAGGAAGAGAGAGAGAGAGAGACAGAGAGAGAGAGAGCGCAAAAGTGGGAGAGCGACTGCGGCGAGTGGGCGACGCAGTCGACGTCGCCGGCGGCACATAAAAATGTGTTGTTTAAATATTTCAGCCAAATTTTCGCCTTAAAATTATACATACAAACATACATACAGATGTAATGAATATGTCGACGGCACAGCTGTGAGCACGAAAAAGTACATATGTATATATAAAAATATATATATATATGTATATAATATATATATGTACTTTGTATATTTATTATATTTTTCGCAATGCTTGATTTGATTTACGGCGAAAAGCAGATACAAAGCCAGTTGCGCTTGCGTGCATATACATACATACATATGTACGTGTAGAGGCGTATGCATATGAGAACGAAAGAGAGAGAGAGAGAGAGAGACTAATTAGTGAACGGTTCCCACAACAGATAAGCTGTTACGCACAAATCAAATGAAAACGAATGATTGTTATTAATTTTATAAATCTCATTCATAAATAAGCCAACAGCGCGATTCACACAATCTTATTGTAAGCGAGGCGCACAAAGCAAGCGGCAAAACTAGCGTAGAATTCCAATAAGAATGAAGACGAGCCAACAACAAACAACAAACGGCAAACAGAAAACGGCAAACAGCGTGGAAACTAAAACCAGTAGCTGCCCAGCGGAACTTTCGTTTTCGCTGCCAGCGACAAATGTACAAATGTACAAAAAAATTATGTAATTTGCTAGCGTGCTGCTTAAATGATAATAACAGTTAATGCAAAAATTATAACGAGCACCCACGCATATACACACACACATGCATACGTACGTCTCGCATTGCTTGGAGTAGACAGTCGGCGGGGAAATACTACCGCTAATTTGCTGCTTGGAGGCGTACACATACACATAAACAGAAGAGAGAAAAGCACCCACAGGCATTCACACGCACACACACACGTGCTCACGCACTTACCGTCTGTTATTTGTTGTTGATATTCACTGTTGTTCTTGCTGCACGCTCACTCACACACACACACACGGTATCTTCTAGCTGCCTTCGTTTTGTTGTAGAAGTGGTTGTCGCTGCAGCTGCTCGTTGACCCAAAGGTCGCCAAATGTTTCCATTTTCTTAAAATGCAGCCATCGTAAAGGCTTAGACTGACACCAAAACACAATGCACCGTTTGATTGGCACACAAATAATCATAAGCAATTGTTATTGCAAAGGCGGTATACAAAATATAATGCGTTTACACTCATGCAGCTACGTACGTGTATGTGTACACACGCACATACATAGGTATGTAAATATGTAACGTATAAATAACTATAACGGCTAATTGCGTTTTTATAGGCGGCGTTTTCTCTCACCGTCAACTGTTATCTTTTGGATTATTTTAAACGAGAAGTGGGCACTTAATTAATATTTTAGCCGTGTGTATGTGTGCTTAAACTGCGTGAGTGTTGACTGTTGACACGGGCGTACGTTTTTAAATTATTTAACACACACAACTTCTAAGCGGTGACCGAAAAATACATCGCACACACCGAAATATAAAATGTTACTGAACTAAATTCTGTTAAACATTTCTTATAAGAGAAGTTTGATAACAGAGAAGCGGTGCGCACGTGACAAAGCCAGACACGACAGCCACTCACGACTCTCTAATGTTAAGTCAAATGAATCAAATTCATATAAATGAAATGTCTAGTTTTTTATTTGGCTAGCTACATCTATGATAAATAAGCCAATTAGATATGGATAAGGCTCTGCAGCTTATCTAACAACTTATTGTAAACTTGAAATATATTTGTGTCCCGAGAGTTTCTGTCAGCACTAGATTGAGCGCATTAAGTTAGCAGTGCACATGTTAGGAAACAGTTTTCTCTCAGAGAGTAACATTTCAGCTGTTTTCTAACATCGATATATTTTGACACCCGATTAAACTCGATAGTTAGCCAATTTATTAAAGTATCGGTGAATATGGAATTGTGCTTTACATGATTTGAGCGAACTTACAACATAAACTTATTATTCTTTTCGGATAGATGTTTCGAGGAGCGTTTGGCATCCAGGAACAACGAATGCACATCTTCAATGTCTTCCTTAGAAATCTGATTGCGCCCATTGACCTTGCACATCTGGTGAGCCGGAGTCAGCAGCTGGACAGCATAGCGCAGAGTGGAGCTCGTTCCAATCTCGCTGAGATGTGTGAACGCATTCTCCTCCAGCTGGAGACCCTCAGTCTGAGCACGCAACTTGATGATCTGCTCCATATCGGACGTAGAGTACAGCAGTGTGCGAATAATGAGCAAGCGGTCCAGCAGATCCAAAGGGATGCCATGGGGAGACACTATGTCAGTGGTTCCACTGCAGGAGAAATGTTACACATGGGTATAAACAGGGATAGGGCAGAGCTTACCGAATGACGCAGCGCCCTCTATTGGTTGCAAAGATGACAATGGGCGCAATGGGAGACTCCAGCGACTTGTGCAAGTAGGTGAAGGTCTCCAGGTCGAGCATGTGTATCTCGTCGATGAACAGTACGCCGGGCACCAGCTCCGCTATGCCTTGGTCAATGTATTTGTTGACCACTTTGTTGATCTCCATGCGCAGTTTGTCTGTAGTAGATCACGGGAGTCAGTCACGGGGTCAATTGGATTCCCTGGACAAGTCAATTTACCTGTAATTTCAGTTTTCTTCGGCTTCATCAGCTGCCCCATCATGGAGAGGACGTCCTGGCCACCCTGCGGGCGAGCATTGGCCACGTCCAGATCGTGCAGAGTGACGTCCTGTATGACTTCCTTCTTCTTGTGCACGTCGCCCTTCGGCAGTGGCACATACTCCTCCGTCTCCAGGTCGAACTCTGTGGCGAAGGTGTCGCTGCGTCCCTGACGCTTCACGGCGCCGCTGTTGGCCTCGATGTAGATGACGTCGCCCACCTCGACCTTCTCCTTTTGCAGAGCATCGAAAATGCTCGGGTCAAGCTTCAGCTGTTTGGTTCCCTTGGCGGTCTTCAGGCCGATGACCACGTTGCTAATGGTCTTCCCATAGCCGCCCATTGGGTTCTCGGTTTCGACTGGAGTGAGCTCGGTCACCTCGCCCTCGTAGACCTCTTTGGTCTCGCGTATGCGCAGCCCGATGGAGCGACGGAAGTTCTCCATGAGCACCTCGGTCTTCTTGATCTCATTGCTGAATACCTCGGAGCCGACCATTGGGCAGAATGGCACCTTGTTTCCCAGCTCCTGGGCTATGGCCAAGGCGATGGCCGTTTTGCCAGTGCCAGGTGGGCCGGCCAGGAGCAGAGCGCGGCCAGCCATCTTCTTAGACTTGATTAGATCCACCACGATGCCGGCAGCCTCGCGGGCCGCCTTCTGTCCCACCAGTCCAGCAGCGCTCTGTATGGCAGCTCCGGTCTCGTCCAGCCCGAGTCCCTTCACGTGGCTGTGGGCTGCGATGCGCTGTGTGCGCACAGTGCTTTTAACCTCCTCGATTTTCATGATTTCTGTTTAAATTCGAGCCTCTTCCGTATTGTTGCTGTTGTCGAAGTATATCTCAAAATATTGTTTATTGATCAAACAATTTGTGAAACGAAATTTATTTGTCGCTGCGCACGCTTGTTTTTCCGTCACCAGCACAACAACATATGGCTTTAGCAGCAAACAACTTAACAGTTCCTCAAATGTTAGGGGCAGTAGCAGAGCCCTTGAATTGTTTGTCAGAAAATGCCGGTTGTTAAGTACCTGTTAAATTCGTTTCTAGTGCGTAAAGCAGGCTAGAAATGATCTGGCGTTTTGAATAAATATAAATAACTATGCAGGAAATCAAATCCAAGTGACGGAATCTAGCTAAATTGAGTTATGGATTTTTTTCGAACAATAATTACGCGCTTTGCGTTAACAGTGCCAAAATGAGTAATTCGAGTGAGTTATTAGAGATGAGCAACTGAAAATTAATTTAGATTTAGTTCACAATTAAAAATTATTTTTATATTTTGTATTTATTTATAAACACATATTCTTTAAATAATAAATAAATTTTGCAAATATATAATATATATATGTGTAGAAATTATGCTAACAAAATTGCCATAATATAGTTGTTGAACTTATTGCATTACCGATAAAAATGTTTGCTTAATGCGATGTTTTTATTATTTGTTGTCGATTAATAATATGTTGGCGTTCGTTGTGAATGCAAACGCGCAGAATCATTTGAATGAAGTTCTCAAAATGATGGCGGTAAATCAACCCAAATAAGTAAAAAGCTGGGGTATTTATGTGTTTTATTTGTTGATATATGTTTTTATTACAGATAGCTATTGTACAAGTTTATTACAAGTCTGGCAGAATGGGCGGACACGTGCACACCAAGTGCTTATCGCCGTAGGCATCATCGATTCTGCCAACAGTTGGCCAAATTTTCGCGTCCGGCTTTACGAACAACTGGAGAAAATAAAGAATGAATGAATATAAAAAGATGAATTTGGTGTATAACGCTCAAAAGGATTTACCGCTGGGAAGGCAGCCTGTTCGCGTGTGTAGGGACGGTTCCACTTGTCCGACATGACCTGGGCCTGGGTGTGTGGAGCCATTTTCAGGGGATTGACCGTTTTGTCCATGCGTCCTTCCTCGATCTCTGAGATTTCCTCCCGTATGGATATCATGGCGTCGCAGAAGCGGTCCAGCTCCTCCTTGTCCTCGGACTCAGTTGGCTCTATCATCAGCGTGCCAGCCACTGGCCAGGACATGGTCGGGGCATGGAAGCCGTAGTCCATGAGACGTTTCGCCACATCGACTGCCTCGATGTTGGCAGATTTCTTGAGGTCACGTATGTCCAGTATGAACTCGTGGGCCACCAGCTGGGAGCTTTCGGCTTTGTACAGGGTTTTGTAGTGGTGCTCCAAGCGCTTGGACATGTAGTTCGCATTCAGGATGGCCACTTGGGTGGCTCTCTTCAGCCCTCGACTGCCCATGAGCTTGATGTACGACCAGGAGATCGGCAGTATCGCCGGGCTGCCAAAGGGTGCGGCCGAGACGACGCCAAAGCTGTGCTCCTCGCTAGCGAGTGGACTGACCACGGGATGGCCAGGCAGGTACGGCGCCAGATGGGCCTTGACTCCAATGGGTCCCATGCCGGGTCCGCCGCCGCCGTGCGGAATGCAGAAGGTCTTGTGGAGGTTCAGGTGGGAGACATCGCTGCCGTAGTCGCCGGGCCGGCACAGACCCACCTGGGCGTTCATGTTGGCGCCGTCCAGGTACACCTGTCCGCCGTGCTGGTGCACCAATGAGCAGATCTCCGCCACTGTTTCCTCAAAGACGCCCATGGTGGATGGGTACGTGATCATGAGGCAGGACAGCTCCCTGGCATGCTCGGCCGCCTTGTCCCGCAGATGGGCCATGTCGATGGAGCCGTTCGAGAGTATGCGGATGGGTTCCACCTGTAATGGAAATGGAAGTTAATAGTATTCACTGATTGCTTGATGATGACGGGCTACCTTCATGCCAGCCATCTGAGCCGAGGCTGGATTGGTGCCGTGGGCGGAGATGGGAATCAGGCAGATGTTGCGATGTCCCTCGTTCCGGTGCTCGTGGTAGCTCCTGATGGCGCGCAGCCCGGCATACTCGCCTTGGGCGCCCGAGTTGGGCTGAAACGAGATCTTGTCGTAGCCGGTGATCTCGCACAGATCCCGCTCCAGCTCGCTAAACATTTGATGGAAGCCCTGGGCCTGCTCGACGGGTGCAAAGGGATGGATCTCCGTGAAGTGCCGGAACGAGCAGGGCATCATCTCGGTGGTGGAGTTGAGCTTCATGGTGCACGAGCCGAGCGGGATCATTGAGTGCACCAGCGAGATGTCCTTGTTCTCCAGCTTCTTCATGTACCGCACCATCCGTGACTCGCTACGGGAGAAGGTTAGTCATTAGCTTCTGTCCGCTTTCCCACCTAGCTGACCGGCTGATTACCTGTGATAGCTATTGAATATGGGGTGCTGGAGGTAAGGCGAGGTGCGCAGGAACTTGGAGTTCTCAATGGAGTTCTTCAGGACGTCCTTGCGAACCAGCAACTCCTCCAACGTTAGTGGCGCCTTGAAGGACCACAGCAGATCGTTCACATCCGCCACGCTGACTGTTTCGTCCAAGGCCACGCAGACAGTGTCGTCCGGCAAGTAGCGCAAGTTGATGCGCTTGTGCTCGGTGCGCTCCTTGAGCTCCTCCAGCGAGAGATCAGCCGAAAGCTTCACGTGGAGCGTGTCGAAGAAGTTCTTGTTGACCACGTCGTGGCCAGCCTCGAGGAGGCCCGTCTGCAGCGTCAGCGCGAAGTGGTGAATGCGGTTGGCGATGGCCTTCAGACCCTCCGGGCCGTGGTAGATGGCGTACATGGCCGACATGTTGGCCAGCAGTGCCTGGGCCGTGCAAATGTTGCTGGTGGCCTTGTCGCGCCGGATGTGCTGCTCGCGGGTCTGCAGCGCCAAGCGGTAGGCGTCGTTGCCATCCATATCGCGCGTCACTCCGATCATGCGACCCGGCATCAGGCGCACCAGGCTCTGCTTGCAGGCAAAGAACCCGGCATGTGGTCCGCCGTAGCCGAGCGGTACGCCCAGGCGCTGCGAGGTGCCAATGGCAATGTCCGCGCCGAACTCGGCGGGCGGGCGCAGCAGCGTGAGGGCCAGCAGGTCGGTGGCCACCACCACCAGGGTCTAGGGGAGCGAGGGAGACATGTAGAGAAGGGGAACTTGGAGTCTTTGATGGATCTTACGCCGTTTTTCCGGGCCAGAGCTGCGATGTCCTCAAAGTCCTTGACGTCGCCGTGCGTGTCGGGATACTGCAGGAGAATGCCGGAGAGCTCTCGGCTGCGCAGATCTGCCCGCTCGATGGGACCCACAACAATCTCGAGCTCCAGGGCATCGGCTCGCGTCTGCACCACCGCCAAAGTCTGCGGATGGACCTTGTTGGAGAGGTAAAGCTTCCGCCGCTTGTTGTGCCTGTTGGCCAGGCACATGGCCTCGGCAGCGGCTGTGCCCTCGTCTAGCAGCGAGGCGTTGGCCACATCCAGGCCCGTGAGCTCTGTGACAAGTGTCTGATAGTTGAGCAGCGACTCGAGGCGACCTTGAGCGATCTCCGGCTGATAGGGCGTGTACTGAGTGGTCCAGCCGGGATTCTCGAAGATGTTCCGGACTATCGTGTGCGGCACATGGCAGTTGTGGTAGCCCATGCCGATGTACGAGCGCCACAGCTGATTCTTGAGCGAGATGTCGCGAATGCGCTGGATTAGCTCGTGCTCGTCTGCAATGCGATCGAAATTATATACGTCTTGAGTCAAGCGGCAGTCAACGACAGCGGAGATACGCGCTAGCTGGCGGACCTATTGAACCGCGCTTATCTCTTATCGGTGCCGAAACACGCCAGGGGGTCGATGGAGTAGACTATTTTAGAAAAACATTTCCACTACTTACTCAGAGGCTTGTCGAGGCTGAGATCCCGCTTCAACTGTATGCTCTGGGGCACCGCCTTCTCGGTGAGCTCCGCCAAGGACTGAGTAAGAGAGGCGCATTATAGCCAGCTCGGATGAGCAATCTGTCAGCTAGCTTACCTTAAAGCCGAGCGTATCCAACATGGCGACCACATCCGTCTTGCGTGGCCCTATGTGCCTACTGGGAAAGTCCGACTTGGTGGGGAAGAGCACGTCGCCCACAGGCGTGGTGGCCAAATGCCGACCCTGAAGCCTCAGCACTAAGCTGCACCCGCGCTTTGACACAATTCGCTGCATTCTGATCCCTTGATCTACGTATAACACTCGAAGGTTCTTCTCTGTTGCAAGGTTCTCCCTGCTTTGCCACGTCCGGTCCAAGCGTCTGCCAAACAGCGACTGACTCGACTCGCCGTCCTCTCGAGCTGATAGTGCTCATCTTTAGCCTTATCAGTAGAGAATCGAGCCGAGCCGAGCTGCCGATCATGCCCCCCAATAGAAACAGAACTCAGTGGGGATTCGCATTAAATGCAGTTTAACATATTTTTATTTGTTGCTTCTGTTGCTCTAATGAAATGAAAACGTTTTGTAACAAAAATATTCGCTTTCTATATTCAATATTCTGACAAATTTTCAACATTAACAAAATGAATATTATAAAAAGTTTCTCAACAACGCAAAAGATAACATTTCAAATATAAACAGTTTTCATGTGGTTCCACGAATCGAACTGAAGCCTGTCAAAGTTCTTGCCTACTTAAGTATATATGCGATATATATATATATATATATATATATATATATATATATATATATCTTGCTCGATTTTGTAACAATTGCATTTAACATATAATATTTTGAGAGCATTCGGCATATCTTTCTAGCCAAACGAACTTTTGGGTTTCATAAAATTTTTCTAATCGTTTTGATTAACTTTTTGTTTCTCAGCTTGATGTTGTAATAATTCTTGAAGCCATTTTTTTTCTTATCCATATTTGAGCTCGACCTTGCCAAATTGAAATTCTCGAACTGCAATTAGTATGCGTGAATATGCATATATATAAACTATATATATATATATATATATATATATATATATATATATATATATATATATATATATATATATATATATATATATATATATATATATATATATATATATCATTAATCAACTGTCGCTCCAACTAAACCATCTCAAAATTTTTTAAGTTTCTCTTTAGTTTCATAAATACGAAATTGAAATCGAAATCGAAATTGAAATTCTTTTTTAAAGATATACATTTTATAATTGAGTTGATGCAGTACTCGATAGAGAATTCGTTTTAAAAGGTATTTAGATATATATCGTTAGTATATGGTAAGGTATATAGTATATAGTATATATATATATGTATATAAAATGGTTTTTGTTTGCTATTTCTATGATCAGTTACGTTGATTGGTGCCGTGAATGCAGTTGAGGTAATTAGCTATTAGCAAGAAGCCAGAATGTTTTCTTTTCTTTCTTTTGGTTTAGGTGCAAAGAGTTCTTCATAAAATTCTGTTTTGTATATATTATAGATGTATATGTATATGTTTAATATAGATTATATTTTTAGTTAAACGCTCAATGTTTCCTATTTATGGTTATATCTCAGAGGATCTAGAAAGTTTACTTTGTCATATAATTGCAACGAGTAATTTGTTAGCTTAAAGTAATTATAGTTTGAGCATGTGCTGAGGATGTGGCATGGTTCAGAAATGACAACCTATTGCAGAGTCTATGGCTTGTCGGGTTCGCTCTTGGCCAGAGTCGAGCTGAAGCCGCTCTTGAATTGATACTGGCCTGGCGAGGTGCTGGGCAAGCTGCTTATCAAGGGCTCGCGCAATGTGAATGACATCATGGGATTGTAGACGCCTGTGGAGTACGAGCTCAGAGTGGACGTGCCAGACGTGCTCACTGGCTCGATCAAGCGACTGCTGAATGAGCTCATGAAATTGTATGGAACGAATGCAGATGCTGTGGAAGCAGCTGAGCTCGAACCGAGCCCGCTTACATATGGTATGGCTGTGCTTGTGCTTGTGATCGTGGTTGTGGTAGTTAGAATGTTTTCAGAGCTGTTGCGCAGCCGCAGATCGGATGCACTGCCAGCGGGAGTGGAGGCCGTTGTTGTGTGTGGGGTGAGATATGAGTAGTTGCTGCTGCTGCCCCCATAGCTGCGGGACATGTTGGAGTAACTGCCCGAGCTTGTGGTAGTGGTCACGTCAGGCATGATCTCATGACTGTACTTGTGGGCCGTCAGGGTGCTGGGTAGATCGCTGTAGCTTTTGGTCGCTGCAGAGGGCGAGAGAACGGGCGAACGGCTGGGTGGACGAGGCAGCGTCTGCTTCTCAATCTGCTTCTCGGTAAGAAAGCGATCGTAGAAGGTCGAGGTGACAGTGGTGTGCCGGATTTCCAGCTTGGCTGGCTGATAGACGGGCGTGTTGGAGCGTGTTGGCCTGCTTGGGTCATAGGGCTGTCGGTAGGGCGATACGGGCCTAGGGAAATTGTCGACGGTTGGATTTACTGTTGTTGTGCTGTAACGTGTGCCTGTTGTTCGGGACTCGTAAGGCGAACTCAACGGGGACTTGCAGGCTGACCGTCTGTCATCCGCGTACTTGGCGCAGGTTTCTTCTAGTTGTCTATCTACTTTGTGAAACTTAGTTAAACTACTGGAGCTACTTAGTTCGCTACGATTATCAACTAAATAATTTGGCAACATATTATCACGTCTTACCCTACTACTCTCCCGCTCCTCTAGCTCTTCCTCCTCCCGACGGCGACGCGGCGACAGCTCCCTGCTAACATCCCTGTGCGAGCGATGATGGGGCGGACTGGCGGCACGCAGCGGGCTACCCGCGCGCACCGACTCCACGGAGCCCAGCGACCGGTGCTCGGAGCTAATTCGTATTGTTGGCGTGTAGTCGGAGCAGCGCTGCGTGCCGCGGCCTCGACTTTCGCTTCGGCTGTGGGTCACGTCCTCGGCCGAGCTTTTCTTGTTGGAGAAGTGCAACGAGTCCGAGAACAGCGAGTCAATGTAGCGCTGGCATTTGTCCTTCTGATAAGACTTCTCCTCGCACAAGCTGTCGATGGACTTGATGCTGTTCTTAATCGAGTTCAGGCGATCATTAATGTTATCTCCAGTGCGCAGCGGCACGCCCGTATGGGTTCCAGTTCGAGTTATGGGCGATGTTTCCTTAGGCAGCCGTAAAAGTCAGATAAGTCCCTTGGGTCTCAAAAAATAAAAAATTACTTACCCTCATTAGCCGACTGCCCAGAGCGTCGACGCCCTCAGAGGTTGTTGCGACGGCCGCTGCGCTGTTGATATAACTGCGACTTGCTGATGTTGATGCTGATGGCTGATCTGCAAGAGTCTTCTTAAGAATACGTTGAAGAATTTTAGAATTCTCCTCCATAAAGCTTAAAACATCAGTTGTGCCCACCATTCGTTCGCTGGCTGGACTCTTCGCTCCCTGACTCTGCCGCGACTTGGGTCGCCACGAGTCGTCGTAGTAGTCCTCGTCCTCATCTCGGAATCGTATGACCTTGGGGCTGGTGGGTCGATACGTTGTCGTCTCCTCACGGCGATAGTCGCGGTAATCCTCATTCATCTCGTCTCGTCGCATCGCTGACTTGGGCGTTGTGGGAGCTTGTCGTCGGGGACTTTGCTCGCGTGACTTTGCCAATTTGAATTCCTCGTAGGACAGCGAGGGCGACACGACGTCCTTGAGCTTTTGATTGAATTCTTTGTAGTCTTTTTGGGTCTTGAAATCGAAGCGTTGCTCCTTTTCAAGCGCAAGTATTCGCTTGTCAAGTTCTTCGGCAGTGGGTGGTTCCGGCTTTGTGGGCGAGTAGACCAATCGTTCCAGACTGTGGACCGGCGTCTTCGGCAGCTGATCATCTAACATTTTTTTTCGTTTGATATCCTCGATGGTGGGTGAACGGGAACGGGACTTGTGGCGAACGGGGGACTTTAATTTTTCGTCCAGCAGTCGAATGCGATGCTCCAGCTCACCCGTAGTAGGTATTTCACTATCATCCGGACTTGGATCGAGCAGCATTTCAAGAGGATGAATAGGTGGTTTTTTATTGGGGTCAGTTTTACGCTTAGAGAGATTGTCTTTGGACTTAGAGCGCACCAAATCAAGCACGCGATATTTGTATTCCAAATCATCAGAGATGGGCAGATCGTCCTTGTGACGGCGAGCCGGCGAAGTGTAGGGGCTCTTCTTGCTGACGGCGCGCGGCGGTGATGTTTGCTGCGTCTTCTTACCCTGGCGCGTGGGTGATGTGTAAGGAGATTTAGTGGTGCACCTGTCCTTGCGTGAAGGCGAGACATATGGCGACTTGCTCACTGACTTGGAAACTGGTGAAGTATATGGTGACCTCGAAGCGTTCTTTTGCTTGCGGGCTGGACTGCGTGAACGTTCATTGACTGGAGAAGCCGCCTCCTCCACATGCACATCATCTTCATCATCTAAGCCCTTGCCTTCGCATAGCTCTATGTACTTGTTCAGGTCTTTCTCGTGCGACAACGAGTATTGCAGTTTGATCTTGCGCTCGATCTCAACAAGTCTCTGCTCAACGTCGATTTTCTCGACATCTTCGAGCAGTTTGATTTGACGCTCTAGGGAGCGAAAACGAGCCTCTAGCTCCTTGGTGGATGGCAGATAGACTGTTTTGCGTTTCAAGTGATGCTTGACTGGATTGGGTCCCCAGTCATAGTTGGGATCGTCTTCAACTGTCTTTTCTTTTTCTGCCTTCTGCTCTGCTGGTTCTTGCTCTGGTTTTCCACTAGTGAAGTCCTCAATTTCTTTGGTGAGGTCAGATATGGCTTGTGCCTGCTCGACTTGCTCAGCCGATGGCTTGGTCTCTGCTCGAACCAGTTTACCATCTTTGGACTTAATAAGATTGCGATCGTTCAGTTGCTTTTCAAGAGCCTGGAATAGACCCTCAAGTTCTTCAGTATTGGCTCTGGTCAGACGGCGAACTTTTAATGCTTTTGGCTCATTATCCATCAGAAGTACCACAGTCTTGTTGTTAGCATCTACGGCACCAATGTCATTTGGATTGACAACAAGATTTTCATCGGATTCTTTGATTGGCTCCTTGTTTGAAGTTGGCTTCTGTTCAACGGTATCTGATTTCTCACTTGGTTCTAAGGGCTCAGCTTTAGGAAGAGTATCTGGGATATTAGCATCTTCGGTTGTTGGAGAAGATTTGTTTTCAATTTTGTTTTCATTTTCTTCGTTAGGAGTTTTGACATCAGCCTTTTTCTCATCTTTGGTTGTGTCTGCTAAGTCCGTTTCCTTATTACCAGATTGGGCCTTTTCTTCGTTTTGCAGGGTTTTCGTTTCTTTTACCGCCTCCGGCTCAGCACTATTCATCAATGGCACTGGATCCTCCTCCAACTTTTCGGCCTCGTCACACTTGACGCTCAGGTTGTGGCTATCTTTTTCCTGCTTTTTCGACGTCTCAGTTTCCTCAGTTTGTTCTGTTGATGGTAATTGAACACTTGCGATGCTTCCCTTGGACTCAGGGATGATTGTTCCGTTTCTGGCGCGTGCTTCGCTTAGCTGCTGTTCCAGTTCCTCCAATCGTCGCCTCAAATCATCTGTGTTTGGCTCTGCTGGTGGCTTTCTCTGTTCGTTCTCTTTGTTGAGCAGCATTTTAATATTGATGCTTATGTTAATCGGTTTATCCGACTCCTCTAGATCATTGATGTTCTGGGTATAGCGCACCAGCTCTTTGCCAATTTCCATGTCAGTGCTAAGTCGCCGTGGAGAACTGAGATCCTCAGGGTTTTGGGTCACTGTTTGCTGTTGCTTTTCTTTTTCACGAATAGCTTCGAGCAGTTTGAGACTGTTCTCACTCAGCTGCTTCTCTAGGGCTAGAACACGCTGTTCTAGCTGAGCCTCCGCTTGGTGCGAGGTGCTTGGTTTGTCATCATAGCTAACTATCCTCGATGCAACTTCGGAATCACTTGCACAGCGCTGCTTGTAGAATTTCTTGTACAATTTCTTTTCCAGGAATTGTAGACGATTTTCCAGATCGGCTCTTGATGGCAAATCGGAGAAACGACGAACCATTCGCTGCGATTGCCAGGGTTCGTAATTTCCCGATCTGTAGTAAGCGGTGTTTGCAGGTGCTTCCGATGTCTCATCGCCCATTGTTGTGGGTCGCTGTTGCAGCTGTCGTTGCTCTTGTTGGCGCTTTCGCTGAGGATTTATTTCGCTTGGCTTCAAATTCTCCTCACCCGGTGACTGTGATTTTATTTTGCTCTGCAGCTCCTCAATGAGTGCCCGTTGCTGAGTCTGCCCAGGGTTGCTGATCATTCTGTGCTCTGTTGGTGGGGGCGGCGGAGGTTCGGGTATGTGTGCCTCGATGGCCACATCGACACGGTGAGGAGGCGACTTGAGCGCAGGCTTTGACTTACTTTCAGTTGCTGTTTTATCCTTGCTATGCAAAGCCTCGTATCGGCTCTCCAAGTCCTCAGTTGTGGGTGGTTGCTTTTTGATTGGTTTTGTCTCTTCATCAGACTCGCCTAGTTCTGCCATTACTTCCTGCTCAATGCGTTCCAATGCCTCGTTCACTGTTTCGCTCTGGCTGGTTAGGTGATTTTTACTACTCATGCGACGCTTTAGGGTTTCGTAGCGTTTATCCAGATCTTCCGTAGATGGCGGCTCGGAAGCTCGCCTTTTAATATGTACAGTTGGCTGTATTTTCTCGGACTGTTCGGCTTCAGGGTCTGACGCTTGATCTGATTTGACAGTGCTTTGAATATCAATAATAGTTGCAGTTGTTAATGGCTGTTGCTCGGTGTCTAAGGTCTTGTTTGCTGCTTTGCATGTGGTCTCAAAGGCTTTCCGTTTCTCCAAAGTGGCTTCCGAAACTTCGCTTGGCTTCTCATCGATAGTCAACGATGCACTTATTGCTTTAACTTTGTCATCAAAGGACTTAATGGACTTCTGAGCCTCATCCTCTTTACGGGCTTTAGTTTCTTTGACATTATCCGTTGTCTTGGTCTGATTTTCGACTTGTGGCTTTGTCTCATTTATGTTAGAAGCCCTGTCTTTGACAACTTCTCCATTCGAGTCTCCTTTCGAGGTGCTGAGCTGCTTTTCCAGGGCATTGAAACGTTTCTCTAGTTCCTCTGTCGATGGTGGGGACTTCCGCTTGAGCACCTCAACTTGCTTGTCCTCTGCGGCCGATGGCTCTTTGCTCTTCGCAATTGCTTTCTCTTCGTCTTGGATTTTTTCATTCTTTGGAGCTGAAACTTTGTCGTCCACATGCTCAACTTTCTTATCCGATGCTTCTGACTTTATATCCCCTACATGCTTGGGACTGTCTGCATTGGATGTCTCTTTTTTTATAGGTTTAATTGGTCCAGCCGCTTCGTTGCTTTGGGGCTTACTCGCTTCCTTTGCTGGTGGCTCTGCAACTCTTTTGGGTGAGGTTTTATTATTTTCTATGGCTTCATCAGGGGGTTCTTTCTTTGCTTTGGTTGGACTGGATTTCTGTACACTTATCCTTCGCTCTAGTGCATTATAACGATCTTCCAGTTCAGCTGTGGAAGGCAACTTTTTAAGGCGAGGTGTCTCCGATTTCTGCTTAGTTTCAGTTTCTTTTTTGTCAGCCGTTTTGACCTCGTTGGCAGGTTTAGGCTTAGTTGTATCCGTCTGCGGGTCATCTAGTTTATGCAGTTTGCTGGCTTTCTCGCTACCGTTTCCCTCGTTTGAACTACTGCCCGCTGGTTGCTCTTGACCCTTAAGTTCCATGGGAGCTTTTGAATTTGATTCGGTGGAACTCATTTGCTTGGCCAAGGCATTAAAACGTATTTCAAGGTCAGCTGTAGATGGTATGCGCTCTGGCTTTTCAAAACATTCGGGCATTGGCTCCACATTTGGTGCATTTTGTTTCTCCGCACTGAGCTGTTTCTCCATTGTATTGTAACGCTCCTCCAGTGCCGCAGTGCTCGGTATGTACTTGGTGCCCTCTACTTTATCACTTGCTGGTTGTCGGTTCGGTTTCTCTTGACTAAACCGTCGCTCCAACGCCTGAAATCGTTCTTCTATCTCAATCGTCGAAGATCTTGTCAAAGTCTTGCGCCTGGGATCTCGGCGCTTGCGGCTGGCACTACTCATGATTGTGGGTGATGTGTCCTTCGCTTCTATCGTCATGCTCAACACTTCTTTGTAGTCGTCCTTGTTTTCGCCTGGAATGTTGTCATCGCGAATTGGGGGCATGTTCGATTTTAGGTCAACTGTAGCTTTAGCTTGTAGATCGAAAGGCATGCTCTTTGCTGTATGTCCAGCACTATGGCCCTCGACCAGCGCACGCTGCTCTTCTTTAGGCGAGGACATTTCAGAATCCTGATCGTTTAAGGAGTAGGAGAGTTCTAGTAGCTTAGGACGCTCTACGCTGTTGACTCGTTCAAAATACTGATTGGTTACTCCATCATTGCTAACATCATAACGCCTTGAGTCAGACTCTTTTTCCAGCACTATGCCCTGCGCAGATTCCACGGGATTAACGGATTCGGTGTCGGATATTACATCGTCTGGCCGAGGTGTAGCCTGTGCAGTAATGCTGGCTGAGCTGAGGTAACTTGCGACATCTGGTAGTGGGGAGAGTTGCGCAATGTTGGTTATTGGTAGAGTTTCTCCTGTCAGCGGCTCTATTTTGCTTGACGCCAGGTCACCTGCTGCTTTGGACCAATCCAAGTTCCGTGAGTAGTCAAAGCGATCACATTCAGTAGCGCTGTCCTCCTCCTCTTTTGACACTGGCTCCTTCTCATCACCGCTGTCTGTTCCCATTAGCATGAAAGGTATTTCGTGGCTACTGGGCGCCCACGACTTGGGCCTCCTACGCTCAAGGCTGGGATCTCGCGACACAGACAATTTGGGCTTCTCCTTAAGTTTGCGCGCTAGCTTCGCCTTACGCTTGGGACTCTGCTCGATAGATTTGGGATCATCATCATCACACAGGCTAGTATCGGAGCTGGATCCATTTTTCCTCTCGGCCTCCTGTTCACCGTCACTATCCTCACTGTACGAGGAGCTATCGCTTTTGCCTAAGCGCGAACGCAACTTCTGCGACTTGACCGTAGTGGCATCGTTTCCTTCCCGGAACATGGCAGCGCGATCGGCTTTGATCTCTTTCCACGTTAAGCTATCACGTCGGTGCCGCGTGGCATCGGTGTCACGCCAGAGCAGCGTCTCCCCACGCCGTAGTTGCCTCTCAGGGGGCTTGCTATGCAGCACTGCAGGAAGCGAGGGCTTGCGTGCGGGC
The DNA here is from genome assembly GCA_961210405.1 of Drosophila mercatorum. Lineage (NCBI taxonomy): Eukaryota > Metazoa > Arthropoda > Insecta > Diptera > Drosophilidae > Drosophila > Drosophila mercatorum. The sequence continues at coordinate 15,437,120 of CAUIUS010000003.1, forward strand.
GGAATGGCGCCCAAAGGTGCTCCCACGCGCTTGCCCTTGTTTGTGATTATAGCTGGGCGGCCGAGGAGAAACTGATTAACTGGCAACTGACTGGAAGGCGTTTGACGTGCAGCAGTTGCTGTGGAGCAGGCGGAGGTCAGTATGACATGGGCCTGCTTCTGTCGCTCGCGCAAACGATCATATTGCTTCTTCAACAATGATATGTCCAGAGCGAGGCGATCTTTCTGTTCTGCTTGCGGCTTGACTGAACCAGTAGACCCCGTACCCACAGAGCCGCGTCTGCCCCAGTTCAAGCCCCACACAGTGGCCACTGCGAGCCGTGACTCGTCGTCGGAATGCGTATCTTCCTCATCGTAGTAAAGTCTGAAAAATAATTCAATTTCAACTGGTTGCTATGCAAATGCAATTGTGAGCTTACTGCAATCCTTGCTTGTTGCCCAGCGGTGTAATGTTGTACAGATGCTTGTCTCGCAGCTGCTTGATATCGGCTATGGGTCCCAGCTGTACCACCTTCTCTATGAGGCCGTTCGAGTCAATGAGATGGCCATTCAACAGCTCATTGGAGAAGGAACCCATTTTGCCATAGAAGTCATCAGCAGTGCGCGCATTCAGGACACGCCTGAGGAAGAAGAATATGTACAATATGTTACATCAAAGGGGATCAATAAGAATATGGTTGACTTGATCAACATATTTGTCTGACTTAATATTGGCCCCCTAAGGTTGGAGACAGATACTTCTGCATCTCAATAGTTGGATTCCAAATTTTAAATACTCTTTATAAAGATGTATAACTAGATTAGTTTTGGCTTTATTATATGTACTGAGTGGACTACACATGTATATAGATACCAAGAGCGTAACTAGTCCGCACTAATTGATGGCCTTAGGTAAATCTAACTCACAAATTCTATAAATACAATTGCCTTTTACTTATTTTTATTGTTTAAGAAATTCCAGAAGTAATTCCAGTAATTCAGGCATGATTCGAGTTTCTTTCAAATGTAAATTAAAGCGGGACAAACATTGTTCTGCCATTGGCCTTTACTTCATAAATGGGGGTAGAAAAAGAGATAACGGCGGATGTGCTTTAAAATATGGCAGTCCGATCTAATCGGCCAGATCTAGTAAGACTGTGTGTTATTCAGTGCATGATGATGACTATATTGCATATATATAAAAGCAAATTTATATAAGCGATGCTAAATAACCGTATAGTAATACGGTTACCGTTTAATCCACTCCATTCACACACAAATTTACTGCCCATAGCAAAAATTTGCTGTTGCCTAAATTTCATGCTTTCGTTTGGTTTGTTTGATATTTAAGCCCAAAGTTATGGCACACGCTCACAAGCTGCTTCTACAAACAGGAAAATTGCATTTGGCCAGCAAAAAACTTTTGGCAAATGACAGTAACCTTGCGTCTGTCACAAGCCTTGACACAGTTTTTGGCCTGCAGGCCAATAGAAAACAGACACCGACGCCAACGCCAACGCCGATGCCGACGCCAACGCCAACGCCAAAATGGCCAAACACAAGCTCTGAGCTGTTGCTGTACAAATTGGAAACACTACTCACTCTTCGAGCAGACTCCAGAGGACGAGGGCGGTGCGCAGCAGCACATCGCTGCCCTCGATGAGCACCAGATCCCAGACTCGAAGCACACAGGACATCGGCAGGCAGGTGCAGAACATGGTGAGGAACCACTGCATGGTAAAAACGTTTGTGAGCGGCGGCTCATAGGCATTCTCCACTGGTCCCTGCAGTCGCTGTAGGTGCTTGGCCAAACGTGGTAGCTTTGTTTGCATGAGTTCTCGGAAGACGCCCATGTCCGCTTGCAGGCCGCCCATTGAGCCGTAGAAGTAGCCCGTGGGCAGCACGCCCTCTACCAAATATATCATGACCTTCATGGACTCCTCCTCTTCCTTGTCCATCACCTGCAGTATTAACGCGCCCAGCATGTTGAAGCCCTGAGGTGACATGAGAGCTGTTGTCTATAATTGAGAAACAACAAAGAACGCTCTGGGGCCCTCACCTGGCAATAGCCTACTTCAGGGTTGTAGCGCGCATAGCCGAGCAGGATGCGCTTGAGCTTCGCCTGGTTGATAGAACCTGCGGGCCCGGTGCACAAATTGGAGCCCGTGCGGTGCAAATCCTATTGGGGTAAACAATGCGTAATGCTCGAACTACTCAGATAAGAGTTATTTGCCTTTCACCTTAACGATCTGAATGCCCAGCTCCTCATCATCTTCGCGCCACTCCTCGCAAAAGCACTTCTCGCGCTGCTGGGTCCAATCAACATTTTTCGACTTCAGGTACTTATCCGCCAAGGACAACCACAGCTGCGGGGTCAAGGGTTAAAGCAAAGATTAAAGTTAAAAAATATTCCAAAAGGACACTCCGCTCTTTTTTACCTTGCGCCGGAACTCGGGCGGAGTACCGCCTGGCAAGCGAGCCACCAGCTTCATAGCATGCAGCCATTGGTTGTAGTCCGAGAGGGCCTCATCCGCGCTGGCGCTGGCCCTAGCCGATGGCGCCGTGCTTAGCATGTTGTTATTGCGGTTGCGGCTGAGAGCTTTGCGGTGGCCGCCGCTGATGTTGTTGCTGCCGCTGCCGCTGCTGGTGGTTGAGCTGCTGCCAGTGGTGCAAGTGGCGCTTGTGGTGCTAGTGGGTGGGGTTAGGCTGACTTTTGGTGGCGGTGGTGAGAGACTAAAGCGCATTTTAGGCTGTGCATCGTCTGCAAAAGTTGTCAAGTTCAAATGTTCAGTAGATGCATGCAAATGACTAGAATTATAACTGTATGCAATTAGTTAATAGCTAACAACTAGTCGGCTTCGGCTACTTCCGTGTGAGTTGACTTACAATATCCGTGCAGTATGCAAACTTTACCCAAGTATATATTTATAGATTAGATTAATAAGATTTTGGGCGGAATATGAATACGTTTTGGTTTCGAGTTAGTTATTAAAGAGCACGCGCGAAAGAGAAGAAGAAAAAACAAAAGAGAAGTATATTTATAGAGTATTTGTAGTATATATTAGACACTTGTTCAGCTTTAACATTGAAGCCCTGAGGCAATGAGAACGAAATGTCAACAATGAGCGAAAACTGAAAGCAATTGATAAAAGGACTTGCCACATGCAACGAACAACATGCGATGGCCAATGCAATTTGCAGTCGAGCTGCCTTTGACACAGTGTGATAAAATATGCTACGATGAATACGCCAAACATCACAAGCCACTTTCTAGCTGGAGACTGAATGGGTGAATGGGTGTGGGTGGGTGGTTGAGTGTGGCTGCTGACTCTGCTCTTCTTGATGTGGAGCTCACCATGATGTATGTGCAAATGTGTGTGTGTGGGCGATTATCTGTATACATATATATATATATATATATATATATATATATATATATATATATATATATATATATGTATGTGTGAGTATTGTTGGGAGTGTGCACTGACTGCTGACAGTGTAACATGTCGCATGTGCTGGGCAAAATACTTAAGTTATTCGCTTTTGGTCCTGGTCATTTGATAAGCTGACACTCTGATATGAAAACTTAATTCACTTGAGCTGGTTTTATCTGCGCCTTGAAGCGCATAAATCTTCACTTTGTTATTGTAGCCGTTGCTGTCCCACCACAAGCACAGAAACATCCTCGCAATCTGAGCAGCCGTCAAATGCCAAAATGTGAAAAGGAACTGGAGCAATCTGACTGCCTGGTTTAGGCTTTATTTAGCTTCTGCTGCTGCCTATTTGCTCAGCTATTGAAGCTACAAAAATCACGTTCATGTGGATTTTTATTAAAATTCGATATTTCTTTTACGACGATTGGAAATTTTATTTTAAAATATTCCTCCCTTTAAAATATATTTTTAAACAAATTAAATATTCAAAACTGATAGAAAAATCCAAAAAAGTTTAAATTAACTATTATTTCTTTACTTTACGTTGCAGAAAAGTCAGCATACAAAGACTTTTTTACTGAACAGTGAGGAGTGACTCGAGAAATTCAAGTTGAATGCGTTAGGAATTAGGTCTTTTAATTCATAATTCATAGCTCATCGAACAGAGTAAGAGGGGTATGTCGAGAGGAAGTGCAATATTAATTAATTTCCTAAGGCAACTAATTGGAATTCACAAATGGAAAAAAAGGAATGAAAAATGTGGCGCTTGTTTTGATAAATAATTAAATGTAAAGCTCAAGCACGTTTAAGAGAATTGAGAAAAGTTAATTGAAAATTTAAAAGTTTAAAACAAAGCCGAATGCCCACCTCGCTCACGCTAAGGCTCTCAGAGACGTTTTCTTCGGCAGCATCTTTATGTACTGAGTACATATATTATGTATATACATAAGTAGAATGTCTTACATAAGCTGCTTACAGACGATGCTCGCTCGAGCAATGAAAACATTTCCAATTCCATCTGTGTTTGCAGAAATGAGAGCAAAACTAATGAAAAGAACGGAATGTTGTTTACCAGGAGGCTCAGAGTCGCGATTCATGTTGGCCTTTAATGACAAGCAAACAACCGGCAAATGACTAATGAATTACTAATTGCACAAACACTTATGTAATGAGCCTCACACAAATTAAGTGCGGGCCATAAAGCATTTTTATGCCCCGACTCGACATAGAGGCGGACTCTCCTATATATGCTCGTTGCTAAGTATGATTTATATAACAATGACTAAAAAATAGCTGCGCGTAATTATTTTAAATGCACTACAAAGCGAAAGGATGCAAAAGGACTCACGTATATATGTGTGTGTGTGTGTGTGTGTGTGTGTGTGTGTGTGTGTGTGTGTTTGTGTCAAGGCTGTGTGAGGCAATTTGAACTGGCGCTTGACTAGGCCTTGACCAGACACGGAACTTTAAGCCGCATCACGTGCGTAGATATATATATATATATATATATATATATATATATATATATATATATATATATATATATATATGTGTTTTGTTTTATATTTGGCAAGTGAAGTGAAAAAAAGGCAAGCCACGAGTTTTGGTTTAATGAGCCAAGCCCACATTTAGCTTATGCACTTGGATGTAAGAGAGGCAAGTCGCTCGCCGCTAGCCCTCATCGCAATTGGAGCAGCGCCAGTCGCACACAAGCATTTATCCTTGGGGAATGCCGCGATGCTTGGCCAGCGTCAGTTAGTCTGCAGCTGAGGCACTTAACTATGTAATTCCCATTTCCCTTGCCCCAACTGAGTCTGTGAACGTATTCCGCTTTCGTCGATGCGCCAGCACGTTCTATGCAATTGCCGTCAATTAAGGCAGCTTCAATCAGTTGCCTGACCAGTAGGACAGGCAGACAGACAGACAGTAAGGGAATGGGCTAAACGCAGAGGTTACATAATAAATGAAACGCTATTTGGTTCATTAACCCATTGAACCTCTGAGCTTATATCGTTTGCCCGTGCGATTTGAGTCGTAGAGACAAAAGCTTGAAATGTCGATTAACCTAGCGGCATCTCTCTCTACACATACACATATATATATATATATTTATATAATACATATATATATATATACTATATGGTTGTGCGTGGCACGTTGCACTCGTGTTGTGCAGCATTCAAGTGGCTGTCTTTGTTGTCCTGCTGTGGAGTGTTTGTGCAAGCGACTCCATTTTATAATGGCACCCCGGCGAGCGTTGGCCTTTTGGTTTTTCGCTGATATTTGAAAAGCTCCCCATCACATGCAGTCGCGTAGGTCTATTTCACTGTCTGTCGGTTGCATAACTTTGATTATATGAAATGCAATTTGGATGGTTCATTTGATCAGTTGTTTGGCAACACTTGAGCTGGAGAGGCCTTTCAATCGAGCTGCTTCCTGTCAATTTCAATAAGCTTCACAATTTGCTGAAGCGTTTTCCCGACAACTTTTCACCACTTTCCTTGCCTTGACCCTCGCTGGGCTTTCGAGGCTTACACAATCAGCTCTGTTGCGCGCTTTGCATATAAAAATGCGAGAAATTGCACAAAAATCATTTCGTATTTTTTTCACTTTTACTTTTATTTTTATTGTTGGCGCTTTGTGTGCGAAGCACGAAGCAATGCGTAAAAAGGACGAAGGAACTAAGCCAGAGCCAGAAGGTAATAACGCGTACGTCGTGATACAAGCCGTATCTGGCAGGTTGAGCCTTTTATAGATTTTATTTTGATTAGATTTAAAAAAATGATGGGCAAAGCCCTCTTCCACTCCAGGCCGGCACTTGACAGGCAACTGGTAGCCGCACAAGGACGAACCATGTTAATTTAAACAGCAACTCAGACAACCGCAATTTACATAAGGAGAAGTGAGTATCTTTAGAGAGTTGAAGATTAGCCTCGGCATATGTACATTGAAAGTCAATTCAGACAAAAGCTTTATTTAGAATTGATTCGCATAGGTTTGTTGCATTTAATAAAGGCTTTAGTTGAGCTGTTATATAGGGAGCAAGTATGCATCTAACATTGGGTAAAATGAGGAACCCATACTGAAAAAGAGAGATTCTTAAGTGTAAGAAGCTATTTGCAAGATATATATATATATATATATAGAGGGAGAGAGAGAGAGAGAGAGGAGCGAGAGAGTGAACAAATCAACTCCTTACAAGCACCAGGAACATTTGCATATATATCTTATCATACATATAAATTAAAGCAAAACATATTTGGGACAATCTAGATCAATTAATCATTTCATTAAAAAGCTTACAGGGTAAAGATACAGGGTATGAAATGATCTTATCTATCATATAACTGTCATTGGAGCAAAATATAAGGCGGCGCGACTAAGGTTAAGTATCACAAATAAAATCGTACACAAAATTGTTGGGAGATGCCTTTCTGTAAAGTTGTTATTGTTATAAGCAAAAACCAAATAAGGATGAAACAATTGTATACACATATATTTTATTATAAAATTCACGTTCTATTGAATGTTAGTGATGAATATTTCTATAAAATTCGAATTATAATCCTACAAATGTCTATGCTAACCTCTTGTATTATATGATCTATACATTAATAAGTAAGCAACTATACTGACTATCCTTACTAAGGAGTCGCACATTTAACCAACTAAAATAAAATCAATTGAAGTCGTAAAATGTTTATTATTAACTTGGCTGAAAACTAACTTCAAGCATCAACAACTGCTGCTATAGTCGTCTCACACCTGCAAAAAGAGACTCGTGGGTAATGTGAAGCCTTTGTGTGAAGGGTGGAAAATCTGAAGCTGCGACGCAATAACAATTTAATGACTTTAAAAGTGTGAAAATCTAACACACACACACACACACATACACACACACACTCTTACAGCCAAACAAGAATAAAGCACAAATTATAGCTTAGAAATTGGTTAGATAATAGTTTAATAAGTCAACAAATTTAAAGTTAATAAAAACTGTTAAAAGTAACAACAAGAGGAACAACACAACAGCATGCAACAGTTGTGTAGGTATGTGATTGTATGTATGTATGTATTTATATGTGTGAGGCATGCGTGTGCGTAGGCGTCCGACTTGTATTCGAAATCTGCCAATGACGGGCGGCGTCATGAGAAATAATCTAAAAACAGAATCAAATGGCGACTGCACAAACATGAGGGAGTGAGGACAGATTCTAATTAAACGGTTAGCTTGGGGGGATTAAAGTGGCGAAAGAGGTATTTGCGAACGTCCATAACAATAATGAAATATAATGTAAATAAATGCGAAAGGCGTGGGGCGGGGCAGTGCGGCCTGCTCTCTCGCTTTGGCATATTCATGTGAAAAATGCAAATGTTAATTACAAGCGGCCCCAAAATTAGAACTGTGCGCGTTATGCGTGACTAATGCCTGGCTCTATGTAGATGGATATATATATCATATATAAATGTGTGTGAATGTGGGTTAGGCCTGTGTATGTAGTTGATGAACGCCAGTTGAAACTCGGAATGAAATGTATGCAAGGTTTGATGGTGTTGCATAAATATTTCATAGAAGAATTTACCTTTTTGTTGGTAATTGTTAAGCACGCAAATGGCGTTTCAGTTACGTTAGAGTCAAAGATACAGAGAGATGGATAAAAAGAAATACATAAAGAGAGAGGAAAAGAGAGAGAGAGAGCAATAAATGTAGAATTATAACAATTAGATCAATTCTGAACACACATAGAGTGAACGCAGCTAAGCAAATGCTCAACAATTGCTATGATTGCTTCAAGGCGCGCTAAAGAGGTGGGGAGCACATTAATTAACAAATACGTCACATAAATGTCACATGTATATTAGTATGTATATATATATATATATAGGCATATATATTGACAGGCTGCTTGACACGGTTGGCATATTTACCCATGTTAAGTAAACGTGCGCTGCTTGTTATGCTACGATTTCTACGACGGCTTTCAGCGGCGCCTCATTAAAATCGGAGCTGCTGTCACGGCTGTTGTTGTTGATGATGTTTATAGCTGTTGTTTAGTAGTAGTTGTTGTTGTTGTTGCTGTTGTGATGGGTTCGCAATTTACTTAGTTTTATTTTTACATTTTTGCGCTGTACGTATCTGCTGTATGCTGTTGCAGCTGTTGTTGTTGTTGTTGTTGTCGTGTCCTATTATTAGTATTGTTTACATAATATATATATATATGTATATAAATATATGTATGTATGTATGTATGTATGTATGTATTACAAGCAATAAACTACTTCCTCCAACTATATATGTATGTATGTGAATATGACATGCTCTTATTAATGTTATGTAACAATACACACACACACACACACATTGAAAAATGTTTTCATGTATATTTCGGTTTTGTTTCGAAAAGTTGTAAGCATTCATGCCACTGTCAGCACGCACTGAGAGAGCCAAGTCAAAACCTTGACAGCAACGAAAGCTGAACTAGTTTTATTGTTGGCCCATGGATTTGGATTAGGTAAGAAGACGACGACGCTGTTGCCGCGCCATTGTGTGACTTTTGCACTGTCGTTCATCGATCCTATTTTTTTTTCCATTTGCTAACTGGCGTCTTGACCCACTTTTGAGTGCTGGCCAAGCCGAATAGTCAGCCGCAGCAACAAGAACTAGCCGCAATCTACTAAAACTTTAACTGCCATTTCAGCTTACCTTCGCAGATTGTGTTTGATACTCAAAAATGTCGAAGCTCAGAGTCAACTGAGCTCCGACTGAGCCCATTATGTTCAAGAGCATGAGGATGGCATTTCAAGGTGAATTTGATTTCATTTTGTAGCTCGTGTATTTCACGTATTTACGAATTTACCAAGTACGTTTAGTTCCGTTGCTCAGTTGAATATTCACTGTTATGCAATGACCCAATATAGTTGTCCTGATTTACCAAATTGTAACTGAACTTTGTTAATCGACTTCATCACGATTTTTCATATGCACATGTGTGTGTGTGTGTATATGTGTGTGTGTGTGTGTGTGCATGACGTGACAAGAAATCGGATACGCTTTAAAAGCGACAAGCCATCCACAACAACAACACACACACACACACCCACTCACTATGTATTTGTGAGTGCTTATCAGTGTATGTGTGTGTGTGTGTGAATAACAAACAATATCAATAGTCAGCAAATACAATTTCACGAGCGCTTTAGGAAATGGGACGCTATATTGGCGCGCTGCCCTCGACCGCAAAACGGAAGTCGCTCCGATGGAATGAAATTTTGTGTTGCATAGTTTTAGGAACTGCATAAAATGCTTCCAGCAATGGCATTTAATTGCATTTTCCGGTCGATCGATATTATAATGGCCTTATTCAGTTACGAATTAACACTAGTATGCACACGCAGGCCCACACATAACCACTGGCATTGAACACTGTGTATGTTGTCTGTGTGCAATTAATTGTGTTATTCCAAGATTCATAAGGTCGACATAAAGAAAAAAGATAGTACAATTAAATTACAAAACAAATAAAGAAAACTACTCCTGCACGTGTGCGTGCTTTCATTCGTTGCTGCCGCTGTGGCTATGCCTGTGCTGCCGTCGACGTCGACGTCGGTCGATGTGACCAAGTTCTACGTGTTGGACGAATATCAAGGGTAATGTTCAGCAGCCACACACAGAACGAGCCCACACAATGACGACGCCAACCATAACTGACAGGCGAGCGAGGCAGCGCACAGATATAAAAACATAGATAAAAGTGGCAAAATACTTGCGGAGGCCAAGCAGCAGCAGCAGCAGCAGCAGCAGAAGCGACATCTACACGTGCCAACACATTCACATATATATTTACATAAAGAAACGCATTGGAAGCTACACGTAGTAAGTAGGTTTGTGTGTGCGTGTGAGTGTGTGTGTGTGTGTGTGCGTCTTCTGCACGTCAGACAGTCTCTAAGCGCCCGCCACTGAGTTGTTTTCATGTTCACTCGCTTGACATTGTGTCGTCATCAACCCCCAACGCACCCACACATGCATGAATGTATACATGCGTAGGCTTACCTGCCCACTATAAACAGACACACGCACATACACACAAACAAACACAAACACACACGCAACAACATTCATTCAATGAACTGAGCTGAATATACACACACAGACAAATCTATATATGTGTGTGTATGTATGTAACACATACATGCGCGTTGCGTGTAGTGAATTTCCTTCAGCTTATCTTGCTGTTCTCCGCACTAACGACGTACACAGCTGAGAGTTCCGCACTTGACTAACGTGGGCTTGCTTTGGCAGCACACTGCGAACCCGGAGGTCAGAACACCAGCTGTGGGTCATGCGCACTGCAGCGCACCGCAGCCACAGTCGCACTTGGACAGCTGTGTGTACACTGCGCGAAACCGGGTTTGGATACTTACGAGTCTCCACGACGAGTATGGCCGTAACGAATTCGCACAGCACCTCCTGATGCCGCTGCAGACGATCGCGAGCAACCAGGACTCGCTCCAGCAGGTAGCCCATCATCAATAGCTCCACTTTCTGCATGGCGCAGACATCGATCAGCTTGTGCACGCTCAGCGTCTGCAGAACTTTCTTATTGCCCGCCAAGCCGCTAGCCATTCTGGCTCCAGGTTCCCTGTTGCCCGGTCTCCGGCAGTGACGATGCTCCTTGGAGCTGTGCTTCTCCTGAACCTTGTGGTGGCGACGGTAGCGACGCAGACGTCTTGCCTGCTGCTCCTGCTTGCCATAAATGTCGCATAGCAATGCGCTCAACAGAGTTTTGGTGTCGCTGGGGTTTTCACCAATTCGGTTTAAGCTTATCACGGTCAAATGCTAATTGTAGTGCTCACCTCATTTTCGTAGACTTCGACTTCACTGATAGGACACAGCGGGTGGTTGGCGATTGTCGCATACGTGTTTCTTTCTATCGTCCGCGATTGCTTTTTCATGCAAAATATAAAACAAAATATAAAAAATAAATTAACATTACAATCGCAGCGTAGTTTGATTTACTCAAAGTATGCCTTTAGCATTGTAAATATCTATTCAACTTGAATAGATCATATTATAAGGCGAAGCAATGCAAATATCGTTATACATCCATATCTAGAGGCACATCTTCCATTTCCTTTTATTTGAGGCTGTTAAATCGGAGCTTGAGCACCTTTACTTGTATTATTTATATTCATTATCATATAAAAACAGCCCAATAAATAAACAAGTAAGCTCTAGTCGGGCGTCCCGACTAGGAGATCCCCTGAGCCCTTTGCGATCTGCGTTTTTCAGAACACTGAAGAGTTTGCATTTAGTATAAACGCACACAACATTAAACAGCGCCATTTATGTTTCGATTCGATAGAGCAGCTGATAATTCGCAAATCATTGCGCCATCTAGTAGACATATACAAGAACTGTGATTCTGAGAGTTTCCCTGATGCAAGCAGTTCAATGCGTGTGTGTGCACACGCGTCGGCAAACTGCCTATGCTTAGTGCTTTTAGTCACATGTGTTTGCCGGTTGGACAAACGTTTTCTTTAATGACTTCTGTGCGACTTAATGGATTTTAATGAAATTTTTAGAGTATCATCTGCACATTTTATTACATTTTTCCAATTTTAAAAAATTCAAACTCATTCATATATTGGCTTGAACAATAGGAGCCGGGACTCTAGGTCTTAAGACGCAGGAGATATAATTTAATAACATTAAAACGGAAACAGTTGTTAATTTTTTTAAACACGTTCGATCTGAGCGTGCTATACAGGGACCTATATTCATAAAAGTGTCAAGTTTCTAGCTCTTATAGGTTCTGAGATCAACGCATTCACACATACGGACAGACGAAAATTCCCGCCAGCCCTCAGATCGCAAATCTATCAGCCAGATCTGACGGGAAAATAGACAAATTAGCAACACCGCTTGCAGCCCAAGCACAGTCGCTGCATCAACTGCGCAGTTAACTGAGCGTATACGTGCGTCTGTGAACGTGTATGTGTTGCTTGTAATGTACATATATATGCACGGTTCTTTGCATGGTTCAGGTAGTCTCCTAGTCGAGCAGTCTGCACTTGAGCACTCTTGATGAATTTCTAGAATTAATAGAAATTATTATTAATAATAATATCTGTGAAAATTTCTCGATTAGTTCAATTGAAATCCTTAAAATAATCAATTTTTCTCCAAATAAAACCAACTTTTAATTTAACCATAGGCAATTTTATTCGAATAATCTGTCGTACATTTTTTATTTAGGCTCTGCAACTGTGCAACTAGGTACGTGTATAACTTCTGAATACAGCCAGAGATAATTTTGTGGTAAGTATTTCAAGCATCGCTGTAAGATCGAGGACTTAGTAAAAAAAATTTGAAAAGGTGTCCAAGCAGACTTATGTAGTTCACTGTGCTTGCTGACTTGTGGCTCATCATCGGTTGGTTGGTTGTACAAATATAAAAACATAAACGCAATTTCAGATTCAGGATTCACGCCGAATCTCAATAGAATGTCGGATCCATATGTGTATTCAGCGAGAAATTTCGATACATTCCAAAGCGAACGACATCGTTGGAGAATTTCTGGGAGCGGGGAAAGAACCGCTTTGGTATGGTGAAAGCATTGGGCGCATAGTAGCCATATTCAGAGTTGCAAGTGCGATACATGGTATTGGTGTCCTTCTCCACGCCGTAGCCTTTAAAGTGGTCTGTGGAAAGGAGAGTAAAGAGTAATGGGTGAATAATCCAATGGCCGATCACTTACAGGGACATTTGATATCCTCGCGCTTGTGCAAGCTCTCATAAAGCTTGGCCGTCTGCACTCTCGGCTTACGTTTCATAAATTTTTGAAATTCCACTTCAGGATTGAAGTTCTCCAAATCATCACAGAAAGTTTCACACATTTTTACTGAAATCGGTGCAACTTCTATGTAGATGTAAAATTTTTTAGTTCTGAGTTGTTTTTCGTTAACTGGTTAACTGTGCAACTTCAATACGAGCATATCGAGCTAATACTTCACTCGCCCAAGGGTTGCTTGGATACGATTGAATGAGCTTCCATTTGAATCTGACATAAGACGCGGGAGGACAACGCATGCGTTCTGCGAAATGTCAGCTTGACAGCTAGACAATTTGGCAGCTGCTGCTTGGCCAGCCCTGGCTGACGAACACATACACAAATTAGGCAGCAACTTGTTTGGTCGGACTGAGGCACAAAATGTACAATTTGTCGAATGTGCTTAACTTTATCATATGCATGGCTAGCTTCAGCCAGTCATTTGATGGCGCCTTAGCGATCAAGCGAGGACCTCATCATCCACGTGGGGAAACGCGAAGAGTCGACCAGCATCTCACCCATGAGGAGCAGTAAGTGTTCAGAGCTGAATAAATACCTAGTGGATAAATGGGTTCATTTCTCAACAGCCGTATCGACGATGATCTCAAGGATATGGGCATTCAGGCGAGCCTCGAAGACATGAGCGAGGAGGAGAAAATATTCTACATGTTCAAGGTATGTAACGCAGCAACAGTAGCTCGCTGAGAGGTCCACTAACTTCCCCTCCGACAGGCGCACGACAATGACAATAACAATGCTCTGGACGGTCTTGAGATGATTCAATCGGCAATGCACCACAATTACGATTATCTAAAGAACGACGAACGCGACGGTTACCTGCCGAATGCTAGCGAAGAACTGGACCACTTCATAGGTGAGTAGCAGATGTACTTGTATAAGAATGGGATAACCGCTATGATTTCTCAGATGCTATTGACAAGTTTCTGCTGATTGCGGATGATAACAACGACGGACTACTCCACTATCCGGAGTTCGTGAAGGCCGTTACCGGAGGCAAGGAGCAACTGGCCTTGGAGCGGAACATGCTCCGCTAAGCTGAATGTAGGACAACTTATCTTGATACAATAATAGATATAGTTTAGTTAAATTGAAGCACTTAGTTATACACATGTATTTCCATGCTGAACCGTTGAGACTGTACATAACATACACACACAGACACACACATACACACACATATACACACATACACACAATCATAAAGCCGCAGCCTAAAGCAATACTACAATAGCACTATTTAAATAAATATTTCATTTGTACTACAATACATGAACTCGAGTAAGGCATCATTAGGTGGTAGAGGACTATAGGAGACCATCACAGGAGTGGGTGGTACTGCAATTGGCTCCACGATAGCCGTCGTAGGCGGCGCGCTCCATTAGCACGATGAGGTCGTTGTAGCGCGGCTTCTCCAGAGGTGCGCTGCAAATAATTGGTTCAAGATAAATCGATTTCAATACAGAATGGGTCAAGCTTACCCGTCGAACATCTCGATGGCGCCCAGCAGCGCGCGACCAGCTTTGGCGTACTCGTAGGCTGCATTGGGGCAGGCGCAGGCTGCTGCATACAGACAGTCGTCTTGACCGGCTCCCTGGGCGGCTAGGAAGCCCATTATGAGATAATCATCGCCGGAGCCAAGGCCCAGGCCATAGGTGCCGTCGATGCGCGAAGCGGATCGCGCATAGCCATGGCCATAGCCCAGGCCGCTCCAATGTCCCGCTCCCAGCAGGCCAGCCGAGAAGATCAGCACTTTGAGCAGCACTATAATCAGCAGATTGGTGAGGTTCAAGCTGAGCACCTGTGAATATCGGACACATGCAGCAATGATGTTTCGGGTGGTAAATATGCAAGCTGTGCACGCACTTGACTATTGCCCGCTGAGCGGTGCAGCAGCTCCTTGGCCACCTGCACGACCACATGCCCCGCCGGGCTGGCAAACATATCCTGGGCGCTCCTCAGCCACGCCAGCGGTCGCAGTTCAACCTGAGTGTCATTCAGCACATTCGTCGTCGGACTCTGCAGCTGCAGAGCTACGCTGGCTGCCCGACCACAGTCCAGGATGGGCAACAGTGCCAGCGACAGCCCCAGTATCCAGTTGGCTTGCATTTTGCTGTGTATTATGTTTATGTTGCTAAAGATCGCGTGTGAGATGTTGTTGTTGTCGTGTCAGTTGGCGCGTCGTAACTGGTCTGAGCCATGGCAAGTGCCTGGTTTTTATCTGTTGCACATCTGTCGACCAAAATTGTTCCGCCTTACAGGTAGCTGGCAAGGCCAGAAGCCAAGAGACGCTGCATGTCGTGCCTCGCTGCACCATAAAAGAGAGCGCAAAGAGATTTACGGCGAAAGATCGAGAGTGTTTTCCTGGTGTCATTAGCCTAAAATTGCCCACGCATTTTTCCACTTCAAGGATTCCCGCTTACCTGCCCAACGTCACATATTTCCAGGTAAACACACGCGAAATTGTGCGTGTAATCAACTAAACTAACACAAATGCCATTTTTGTTTTGTCTTAGTTTTTTGTTGTTTATTTTTATTTTTATTTTTGTATCAATCATCAACTCGTTTATTGTTACTTGGGTGTTTCGTGTTGTTGTTGTTGTTGTTGTCGCTGTATTTCATAGTTGGAAAGTATTTATGTATGAATGCTTGTTTAATGTAGATTCGCAAAGAACTTTGATTTTCCTTTCAAATGCTGCTGGCTTTAAGAAGAACGCTTAGTTTCATATGAATATTAATAATTTCGATTCATGCAATTACAGACAACATACAAATACATAACGTATATATATATATATATATATATATATATATATATATATATATATATATATATATATATATATATATATATATATATATATATATATATATTGTAGATACTTTACTTTCACAATAATACGAGTACGAGTATTTATTTGGTATATTTTGCAATATATGCATGTAGTATGTATGTATGTATAAGAAGTATTTATTTATTATAATATATGTATAAGTATGCGTATGTATATTTTTAAATATTATTTGTTTATGTTTTTTGTGTCTTAGATTTCAGCATTGATTTTTCATTCATGATGCGCTTAATGATATTGTTTCATGTGAAATATGTAGGTAAAGCCAGGGTCTGTGTAGGTGAGTGTTGATGTGTGTGAGTGTCCCGACAGTATATAACCTTCTGTCTTTGTAAATAGATGTTTGTATAACAATTGAATATGATTTCATATGTGCCAGTTGAATATATATGTATATGTAGAGAGTGGATTCGATTGAAATGATGATGTTCGGGACTGCTTCCCATGATGTACATACATACGTGTGTATGTATGTCTGAATGTATGTTATAATGATATAATATATATTCGCGATGAGCGCAAATCAAGCCCAGAGTTCAAATGAAAAGGGTAGAGCTCTTCTTAGTAAACGTTAGTCGTTAAATTCGTAATACATATTCCGAACAATTTTTAGTTTTGTAAAACACTACTAAATTTGAATATATTTGTAATCGATATTCTTCTGAATTGTAAAGTTTATATTAAAAGGGGAGGTCTGGCTAAAAATGATTCTATTGTTCGATTTGTATATTTTGCAACTAACTCAGATAACAGTAGTTTTGTTTAAATACATATTCTTAAAGTTTGACATATACAACCCAAGCTTAAAGTTGGTTTAACTATTTCTCGCGATATGTAACAACAAAATCAATCTATATATATATATATATATATATATTATTATATATTTAGCTATTGTTAAAATAATGCTAAAACATGTGCGTAACAAAATCAATTAAACATTTTGCATTAACCTAGTCCTTCACTTCAATATGTTTGCTTTTGTTGGTTTATTGTTGCTATTATATGTTCGTTGTTGCATCCAACATCAGTGAATAGTCAATATTGTGAAGGTGTATTTGCCCCTGGATAAATCAATCCATTGGGGCTCGATGCCCTGAAGCATCCTCTCGAATTTTCATTCATTTTCTACTTTCAGTTTCAGATTTATTTACCTTAATACTAGATTGCTTTGCTCGCAGTTGGCTGCATAGCTATACGAGTATCTTTGTATGTGTGTATAAACATTAACTACTAATATTTATGTATATACATATATACGTATATATATATGTATATATATATGTATATATATGTGTTGTACAATAATATTTGTGGGCGTATAATAATCATTTAATTTGTGTGTAAGTAGCTCTTGTGTATGCTTTGCTGTCTAACATTTGCTCATATAATATATATTCATATACATATATGTTTAGTTATTTTGAAATAAGTGTAGACATACATATATATATGCATACATTTAATAATAACCATCGTTTGCATTGTAAACATTTAGTATATTAGTTGAAGTTTCATTTTCATTCAATATTGTCTTTTATCTAAGCACTCGAGTTCAACGGAACCAACGATCTGTGCCTTTTAGTAGTTTATTTTAAGATTCTTCGCGCTTGATAACAATTTAATTTGTATTTAGTATTATTCGAATAAAGTCAATAGCAAGTTAAAACATTTAATATACGCTTGTGAATATATTTATTTAGCAACATTGAATATGCCATAAAATTGTTCTCAATAATTATTATTTTTCCATTAATCAAACTTCTTCTCAATAATGTATATATATATATATATATATATATATGTATTTATCTAGCTTTCCAAACGTCTTTCGACTGTCTCCCTAACATCCTTCTCAGTTGCAAAACCAGTCAAGTCATCGTCGAAGTTTCGCATATTTGTGGTCTTTTCTTCCATTATTATTGTTGTTACTTTGGTGGTTATAATTATACATTGTGAGTAGTTGAGAGTGTTCTTGTTTTTGTTTCATAGTTCATTTTGTGTATCTCTTCTTTTCCTTCTACCATATCGCAAATGAGAAGTAACTGCACACATATATTTATATATGTATATATATATAATAACAGGAAATGGTACATATAGATATCGTAGTATATTCAAATAACTTGTATCGATAGTGAAAACTATAGTAACTCAATGTGTTTATAGAGGCTAAATGCTAATGCTGATGCTCATGCTGATGGTGATGCCGATGCATGTGCTTTATTCATTCCCTTATGAAACCAGGAAACTTCGGAGGCAGAAAAAAGACAGATTTTCTAATGTTTAAAAGAGTTCTGATGAGATATGCTATGAATGTGGCGTGAAGTGTTCGACTGTGTGTTTGTGTGCATGTGTGTGTGTGTGTTTGGGTGCATGTGTGTGTGTGTGTGTATACGTATGGATTTATTTCAAATCCAGTTCATCCTCCTCCTCAGGCTTGGCGTTCCATCGTCTGCTGGTTGAGTTAACGCTGCTAACGCTGCCCGTGTCGCTAAAGTCGCTGAAGGCTGCATTCTGTATGCCCTCGTAGATCTTATAGGAGTTGGCTCCAACGCCGCTGGAGCTCATGCTCATGCTCTTGGCGGCACCGAAGCGATCGGTCTTATAGTTGGAAGGCGGTCCGCCGAAGATCATGTCCGCATCAGAGATAGAGCCGCCGGAGCGCGTGTACTTGCCATTGCCCGGGCTCGAGGTTGTTGTCTTGACGTCTCCGAATATGATGTCCAAATCGGATTGCTTCGATGCTGCGAATACAAAAACACACAAGTTAATTACTGTATAACGGAGCTTGGCTTCGAGATGCACAACAATTTTACGTGGGTGCAGTTGGGAGCCAATTCTAGCGCGGTTAAAATTAGCACTACTTCTGCCAATTGTTTACACACTGATTAACTGATTAACTGTTTAATTGATTAATTGATTAAGGTGATATGAAAGATGACTCGAAATGCGACCACCATGTATGAGTATGACAGCGAGAATATGAAAGGGGTTTAGTTTGAAGAGTCTTCCAATGAGTACGCATGCGATACTCAGTTTCATCAAATGGATCTCGCCAATGAGTTGAAGTTTGAATTTCAAACACATCTGTGGGTGGGGTGGGCCCGGTCTACATATGTTCGCCTTCATTCCGCTGCAGTACACACTCACACATACACATAGACGTATAGACAAAGTTGAAGATTAACTTAAGATAAAAACTGAAACGGTTGCAAACGAAAACATCTATCGAATTTTGTTCTACTTGAAGCTTCTGTTTGGTTTGATACTTGGTTTTGCTGGTGTGTGGTTCGTTGTGCGTGCCGAGAAAGCCAGAAATGAACTGAGTTAGCGGTGCACTCTATCGAGTAGTTACTGTACGGCGGAATTCCTGTTTGTGTGTGTTGAGTACTGTGTGTCATTGTGGAGATTCGTGCGTGCAGGCAAGCGAATAGCAGCACTGGCGAGTGGCGAACTTACAAACTGTTTGCGGCCTGCGGCACCTGTCGTATACGTTATATTTGGCTTACACTTTCAAAGTTGGCTATCAATGAAGAGAATCAATGTAGAATACACAGTGGCACCTAATTTGCTTTGGCTAACGTTCGGAATCGCTGTCTACTTGGCTAAAGGGGGTTGGTTATCGATTACATCTTAACTTGGTCGCTGCTAAACTCGCATTAATATACAAATATACTCGTATCAATGTAAATATGTATGTTTATATGAATATGTGTGGTATGGCATGTATTAAGGATTATTGTGGGAGTATTCGTTAGTCGCGTTGATATTGCAGATGCTGATGTTGATGCAGATGCTGATGTTGATACTGATATGATATTTGTAATGGTGACATGAGTCGCATACGGTCGCAGCCTATTCTAGGTCTTGCGCAACGTTAGGCTGACCAGCAGCACGCCCACAGCTAGATAATTACCATTGCTCTCGGAGCGGGAGTAAGAGGGCCGCGTGTACGAGGGCAGATCGCTGGGATTGTTGTAGCCCGCCTGGGAAGCCAACGAATTCGAATCGTAGCCGGAGGTGTCGCCCGGTAGAGCAGCTGTGGTCACGGCAGCTGGCGCACTGTAAACACTGGCCGATCTCATGCCGATGGCTGAGCGCCAGTCGTTGTTGGACGCCGAGCTGGTGATGGCGTTGGCGGTGCCAACGGCTCCGGCTCCAGTGGTAATCGCTGTGATGCCGCTCGCCTCGCTCGCACCTGCGCCTGCCCCAGCACTTGCACCTGTGGCTATGGCCGCTGTATTCGTGGTGTTTGTGTCCATGCGCGTTATGGTCTCGATGGAGCTGTTGCTGTCATAGTTGCCATAGCTGGTTTTGTCCTTGCTCAGTGAGCTGCTGAAGCTGCTCCGATAACCGCTGGCACTTACACTGGAGCTGTTCGTGTTCGTGTTGACGTTGGCGTTGGTTGCCACATTGGGCGGTGGTGGTGGCGGCCCGGCCGGTGGAGGCGGCGACTTGATGCTGTTCCCATTCCGATTGATGCGCGACGAGATTGACGACGACGAAATCGATGATGAGGATGAAGTTGTGTTCGAGGCAGCACCCATGCTGGCGATGCTAACTGACTTGTGGGGCTCCTTGTCGAAGGGATTCACTCGCTCTTGTGGCTCAAAGTTGGTGACTGGCTTGTATCCTCCAGTTGCTGTTGCTGTTGCTGTTATATCCGTAGTATTGGCGCTATCCGAAGCGGTGGCAGCGGGCTGAACGGCTGAGCCGGCCGTTGTCGCAGCTGGTGCTGCTGGCTCCTCCTGCGGTCGGCTGGGCTGTGTAGAAATCACATCCGAACCGCTGGATTTGCCGCCCGAGGCGAACGAGAACTGCTTGCCCAGAAAGGAGCCGCTGAAGCCACTGCCTCCGCTGCTGGTGGGTCCGGCGCTGCTGGGGACGCTGCCCAGCCCGCTGCTGTTGCTTGTCTCGCTCGCCGTTCTGCCGCGCTTCTTATTAGCGATTTCCTACATGTCACCAAATATCCCCGCGAAAGTCTTCCTCAGGTTCTTCATGGTGTCCTCCGCATCCTCAACGACAGAGCTCTGAGTTTGCGGAGGACGCTGTCCGACCCTGGATGCAGTCGAGACGCTTGATGCCTGCGACGTCTGCGAGTCGCGACGCACGCCACCCACCGTGCTGGGCACCGAGGAGGACGGCTCCTCGGGCAGCTCTGAAATGCTGCTACGGCTGCTCAAACGTCCAATTGAGCCTACTGCTGGCGAGGTACGCTCCGGTATGGGTGGTGGTCCGCCCATCGGAGCTGGCCTGGGTCCAGCGGGCAGAGGCGGAGTCGGTGCCAGATCGTCAGTGGGACTCTCGGCACGCGATGAGACCGATGATCGCGACGGCAGCTTGCCAGGACCTGTCTGCGCCATGCTGGGCCTGCATACGTTCTACACGCAGAGAAGTCATTATCGAAATCTGGTTCAGGTCTGATCTGTTATCTGCAACTCACCTGCATGCGTCCAGACACCAAATCAGCTATCTGTCTGCGATCCTCCTCCTGGCTGTCGCCAATCAGAGCGAATGTGCTATCGCAGGCACTAATAATGTACTCGCGCCCGTCTTTGGCCACCACCACGGAAACGCCGCACACCTCCATGCCGCCGAACAGTTCCGATATCTGTGAATTATACGATTTATGAATATATATAAATATGTAAATTTATACAGAAATACGTATGCATGTGCCCATAGCTCGATCGAAGCTAGTCATCAAAATCGAAATCGAAATCAAAATCTGTTTTCGATTTCATGCGCAGCCACAGTTCTGCCTGTGTGTGGGTTGTTACTTATTATACTCGCAGATACTCTGTTACTATACCTAACGGAGTATATTGGCTCCAAGTTATAAATCATAATATTTTCCGTATAACAAGTGTCTCATCAACTGAGACTAGGATTCCAGCTGAAGATAACTCAGAGTTCCGTTTCCTCTGATATTCGACTGACTACAGAGTATCACTGAGTGTCGCTCATTCGATTGTAACCACAAAGTGTGTTCAACTTGTTGTTGTGGCACTCGCTGTCGTCAGCTCTTGGTTTTAATTACAAACACAGTTTGTTTTGATTAGGGGCAACGTCGCATTGCTTAGAATTGTGGGCATGAGATCCCGGGCTTATGGCCACCCACCTAAAGCCTCGTAGCCGCATTGCCGCACTGCCGCATTGCCCGCCAGTTTATCTAAGCAATGCGAAAATTGCAGTCTTGAAGTTCATTTGAGCGCGTACGCGGAAATTCTGAGTCAGCGCATTGAGCCTAGCTAAATTTGCCCGCTGAGTTCCATGCCATTTATGGCCAATGATTAAATGCCGCAATTGATGGCATTCTCATGTTTCATAGTAATTATTGCGGTACCGAATGCTCTGTTCCGTTGCATCATAACTAATGCGCGCAGTATCTAAGTGTGCTGCATATTCATGAGTATTCAAATCAAAGCCAGCTCAATGTGGGCCCACAATACAAGCACAAGCACAGGCACAGGCACAGGCCAAGGGGGAAGGCCCACCAAGTCCAAAATTGTTAGCCCAAAAAATGTGCCACGAATAATTCAAGTCGATTTTGTGGCAATTTTGATTGGCAACGTTTGATAAATGTGCTCGCCGCTTTGGGCCGCCTTTCAGTTGGCTGCTTATAAATGCGGCTTAAACGCTCGATCACTGCTTACCAAAAACGGCTACATTAGCTTTCTTAGAGAGTCAGACAGACAGTGCAGTGAATAGAATAGAGAATAGCAACATTCGTTATCCCACAAAATATGATGTGGATCAGTAAGGCGATGCCAGATGTATTGAATCTATCGGCAAACAGAAATGTGTCTTTGAACGTACATACATAGATATAAGCCTATTTATTTGGTCAACAATATTTTCTTCTTCACTAATTTTATTTACGTACTTAGAATTAAACCCACTTTCTTATAATATATACCTGAGGGGTCAATAAGTCTGCCCATAATATTCTATATATGTAAATATTAAATACATTTTCCTCATAGCAAATCCAACTTCCGAGTTAAGCAAAGTTTCTGTGGCTCTTTGCCAAAATGAAATATCGTTTATAATTCCTATGTGATCTGTTTTAGCTATAGTCAGCGTATTTGATATTCGACGAGTTTGAGTCAGATGTTGTTTTCTCTTCAAATTTGACTAACTGTTTTGAGTTTCAGGCAGGTCGACTCACCTCATCCACCCAGGTTTTGTACTTCTCGGTTAAAGTGATTTGCTCGAGCATGGCTGAGCCTTGATTGGTCTTCCAATTGCCAGTGATGGATTTGCGCCTGTAAGAGAGATCGGAGCATGCATGAAAGCATAATAAATTAGTTGAAAGAGCGTAGATAATGCGTAGCAGTAGACGTTTTGCTCGATTTGGGTACTTTGAACCCGCCGTCGCAGTCGTCGTCGCTGCTGCCGTTGAATTGGTGAACCCAAACAATGAACTGCACTTGGTAGGATAAATGCGCCAATTGGAGGGCTTTTAGTTTGCTTTTGTTCGCTGACAGTGGCAGTTGAGCCCAAGGTCGATTTTCAGGCAGCGGCGAAGGCACTCGACCTTATAGCCATCTACATTGATATCGTGTCGAGTCGAGACGATCGGTGCCAGCTGTCTGCGGTCTGGACCTGTGGTCACTTACATAAAGGCCTTGTAGTTGTTGCCAATCTTCTGAATGTGCACGCTGAACTTGGCATCGATGTAGGGCTCGATGGTGCAATAACAATGCGAATCGTTGCCAGCGCCGCTAACAAGTCCCGCGGCATCTTGCAAAGCGCTCTGGTTCTCCAGACGGGCCGTGGCCACGCCGCCATGGCAATGTCCAGCCTTCAGCACGCTGGGGAACTTCGTGAATTGGAACTGCAATGATAAAACAGCAAAGTCCAAACTTAAGACTAATTGCAAACGTATATAAATTAAATGTGCTCGCTGTCGGCTTTCCCTTCAGACGATCGCGAAAATCAGATCATGTAAGGGCATGTTTATTAATTCGTTGGAAAAGCGCCAAAAATGGCTTTGCCTGAATTCAGATTTCTGTTCTGCTTATTGAATTAAGTATTTCATATTTAACTATGGGTGAAGTGGATTTCCTGTTGTTAGCTGTTGTGGAATGTGAGCACAGCTTTCCACGAATTCATTTGATTTTTCTTGTGTAAATTGTAAATTTGCTATTCAAGATAAAATACAAAAAAACAAGTAAGAAAACTCTAGTCGAGACCGGTCGACTAGAGTATACCCTGAATCCTGCGAAGAACCGCTATTCCAAGAATTCTTCGTTTCTTTTATGTACACATCCATATGTACGTTCATTATAAGCAAAACATACACACACACAAACACAGGCGCAAGCACACACAAGCTCAAGTCGGTGCGTCAGCTGTTGTTTGGCTGCTTTTTCGGGACCCCCGACTAGAGTTTTCTTACTTGCTTTTAATTAGTCTTGATTAGAAAAGATGCAGTTTACACAAGAAAAATGAAATTCGAATTCGGAATTCTTTCAAGCAGTTGTATCTCTCTTAATAGTCTAGTTAGAGAGAAATCAACTATTTATATATTTTATATATTTATTTTAAATGTTTTTATTTAAATAAATTTGCATATATTGTTATTGCAAGAATATGTTCCATTTATTTATGATGCGGTTGGGTGGCTCGTTAAAATTCTATCGAGCCAATCAAATTTTGTTGAGTCTACAGTCACCCCCAATGTATTCATGCACATCGCGCCAACGGCACATAAATCATTAATAAACATGTGGAAATCTTTAAAAATTTATTGAAAGCCCCAAAGAGAACAGATCAACAAACCATAACAAACGATGACGCGGACAGAAAAATTGTCGCAATTGGCGCGCGGCGCAAGAAAACTCTCAATGAATATCAATGAAAATGAGCGGATGGACGGATGGGTAAGGGGCGCATGGTCACACCCCCGCATAGTTGGCATTCCTGGAAGCTGGCACGTACGTACTACGTACGTACTACTCGGATGGCTACTTATCTGGTTATATCAGCGCACTTAAAATATGCACTGTGACGCATCCGCTGAAAGATATATGTCTGGCATCTACCTAGCAGCTCCCACATAGTATTATCGTATATGCGGCTTGTAGTTGTAGGCGTTCCATGAAGCATGCCCATACCCATGCCCATGCCCTGCACGTGTGCGCACCACATGGCTGGCCACTTGGTATCTATGTGTGTGTCTGTGTCTGTGAGTGGTTGTGAATGTAGACCTGGAAGTAAGTCATTGCTGTGGGGCTGGACTGTGCTGTAAAGTATGTATAACTAAGTTATTGCATGATCTGTTGCCTGACAGATGCGCCATTTGGTGTTCGGGCCATTGCCTATGCCTATGCCTATGCATGGCCATCTGCATTACCATCAGCATCGGCATCTGCTGTGGCGCCAAATATGTTTGCGAGCATAAACTATATGCCCGCAATGCTCGCAATTAATAAAGCTGCCAAGGTAAAATAATGCGCAGAAATATGCAATTGAACCAGCCGCTGGCCGCTGTACGCTAACTGCGCGAGTTTCCTACTCTGTCTCTGCCCTCTCGCTTTCCTTCTCTTGCCATATCGCACTCAATTGTAATGAATTTACGACGCTTTTGATCGGCTGGCGACGGCGAGAGTAACTCAAACGTTGTGCGGGTGCACAAAAGACTCAGGCAAATGAAAAAAAAATACTCTTGTCGAGTTAGCGCGGCACGCTTGCTGCTCTTGAATTTGTGAATGCTTTTGATCGACCGGCGAAAGCCGCTCAAAGCGAGCAGTAGCAACTTAAGGAGCGCCATGTGCGGGTGCCTGAACGACTCAAGCAGCCAAAGAAAAAAGCTCAATCTCAACGAGCCGAACGGCCGCTCTTCAACTAACTGTAATGATCGCCGACTCTCTCGCCGCGAGCCGAGTGGCTGGCCAGTCGGCTTCGGCTATGAAAAGACTTTAAACGGTTGAGTTCACGATTCAGTTCAGAACCGCAGGCGCAGCGAAGTAGAACGCTCGTGGACGACGACGGCAACGACGCGGCGAAAATAATTGTGTGAAAAATTATTAAATACAAATGCAACAAGTCTGAAACCTGACAGTGCGAGTGAACAAATTAAGCGGAGCCCCGCAGTGGTTAATAGTGCTAAATAAACAGTTCTTGGTACTTAGCAATTAACGAGCTACAAATTAATTATTCTCTAAAGAAACAAATTCGCAGTCGACTGACGATTCAGGTATTTGAATTATTTCTGTTTTATGTGCATGCACTTAGTTAGCATAAGGAATTTATGAATTTCTCGAAACGAATGCAATTCGTAAGCACGCAAGAGTCGCGCGCGTTTCGCACGCGTTTAGTGACGCGCGTTGCTGCGGCAGACGTCGAGCTCGCAGTTGCAGCATCGTTGACATAGCGACACAGTTTTCCATATTCACACACACTCACACACACACATTCACATACACACGTGGCTGCATTTCTTTCTATTTATTTGTGCTCGAACATATTTGCGTTTATTTTTAATTTGTTTTTATTTCTTTATTTTCTTCACTCGTTGCCCGCTTTGCCTTGCTTCGCCTCAACAGACGCACACATATGTACATGCATATGTATGTATATATTTGTTTTTAAATTTTCTGCTCAAGTTTGATTTGTCTTAATAGTTTCTAATGTCGCCAATTTGTAAACAAAATGCAGCCATAAAGAAATATTTCTGTATTGTGAAATCCAGCAACATAAATTCATTTGGTCTACGCATATAAAACGTGGGCAAACGTTTATTTGTGCGCATTTGTGTAAAGCTCCTCCAACACATTTAAAAATGTCAAGGGAAGCTGTGCGTCTGGATGCGTTTTCTCATTACGTATACGCCATGTGTGTCGCCGCTGGCATTGGCCACTTAACGCCTAGGCCTAAAATACGAAGCATTTAATGTTGAACATTTTCCGTTTAGAATCTTTGCTAATTTATGCAGATTTGACTGCAAAAATGAGTTTGGCACATGCATTTTAAGTGCTATTTGCGGTTCGGCTTCGACTTTTGTAAAACTCTTAAGAATTTCCTTCACTTGACCTTATTTTTGCCTCTGCCGCCTTAGTCAGCATTTAAACATTTTGCTGTATTCCATCAATATACATCATACTTTATATTTGTATTTATTCTTGGAAATGTGAACATGAATATATATTTTTATATATCGCACGTATCTCTGTTGGCATACATAGATGTATGTACATAATATGTATATATATACATTCTTGCTGTTGTCTCTTTTTCTGTTTCTGTTTTTGCCTTGACTCTTCGTAGTTAGACTAAGTCGAATGTTCATTTCGATAACTATTTAGTGCGGCCAGTTGAATTATAGAGGACCTAAACTCTTGTTCGCTTAAATGAAATTCATTGAAATGCAAAATTATCAATATGTAGAATGATAAATACGCTTTTAGTAGACTATGACTAATGCGCTTAATTTGGATTAATGTCTTCAAATAATTGAGACTATAGCTTTTGGGAAATGGTGCTTTAAATAAGAGATTGTTCATTTTTCGAAAACTATCATTATCTTTAGATGATTTCTTACTAGTTCTTAGTATATCTTTGATGTATTTGTATATGAGCTAAATATAAAATATACATAAAATACATATAGAGAGAGAGAGAGAGGTTTGCATAAATATCATTAGGTGGGCAAATGTGAGGGAGAACGACGAGACTCTTTTCGTAGCTTTTAGCTCCAACTCAATCTACAATTTACATTCAGCTTAACAATTATTTGAGTTCGAGTTCGAATGAGCTCTCATGTATTATTATTATTATATTCGAAGCTCATGTATGCTGCTCGGACTTAAGAGTAAGGACAATTAATGAGTCTGTTCTTGACAGGCTTATCACAATTCTTTCGCACATCGTTGAGTGTACATTTTTGGACTGTGCCGTCAGGAGTTCGAAGAGTCAGCGAAGAGTGTTTAAAGTGCTTCGCCTTATATGGCGAGTGATTGTTTGTTATTTTACACTTGCTTGACTTTTGGCACAAGTCTGACGGCGACACACCCACAGCCGATTTTGGGATTATCTGCTGGTCATTCGGGTGGGTGTTGGTTGGCGCTGCGGCTCCAACCACCAGAAATCCATTAATAATTCTCTTGCGCCGCATTGCAATTAAATATTATTGTACAATTAAAGAGAAATGCAAAAGACAGCGCGACAAAGAGCGCTCGCTTCGTGTAAGTTTCTGAATCGCAAATTTATTGGCGATGATTTCTTTTTACTGCCTGCTCGTTTGTTCCCGCCACGCATCGGCTTGGCCCTGCGCCTGGATGGGGATGATAATAAGTTCGGCCTGGGGATGGGTCGACACGGTCGGCTTGGTTTCTGTGTGGGCTCCGTGCGCCCATACTCTGACGTCGCCTGAGTTTGTCAATTTGTCAATTTGTCTGATGGTCTGTCAGTCTTGTAAATTTATTAACAAGATCTGTCAGAGCGCATTATTCTGAATGAGTATGGAATTTTTATATTAAAAATTTCATATTTCTCAGCAAGTATCAAAACACTTCAATAAATCACGAAATAATTTGATGGAATTCATAAGTATTGCTTCGGGCTGAATAATTGAGTCAAATGACTACAGAAATTCGCACATCTCTCAGAGAGGGGGAGACAGAGAGAGAGAGAGAGAGAGAGAGCTGTCTCTCCAATCTCTCTATGGGCTTACATATATCTACCATATCCATTTAATCTTGGGTAGTCAACGCAAACATATATTCCAAAATATCTAGACGAAGGGACAGCAAGACGGACAAATCCCTCACTTCGAGAATGAGTATGATAAAAGCCAATCTAAGGCTAGAGAACTGGAGTGAATTAGATTTAGAAAGAACTATATGAATTATACTAAGAATGTGTGAATAAGTTGAAAATAAATAATAGTGTTTGCTTTTTGATTTAAATCTAATGTGGATCTAGTAATGTTATTTGTGCAGTCTCAGTTAAATTTATAGGAATCTTATCATATACTATTATAGTATATATGTAAATACTATACTCACACTAAGCTTTAGCTCTGATTATATTAGTCGCCTACGTCAATTGTTAAATGAATGTTTTCAACAGTCAAAGTCTGATCTATGCGATGGTGTGAGTGATTAGATCTCCTTGTACATGTACATTAGTTAACTTTAAGGTACAAATGACTTGGACTATACTCGAAAGTTGCTTGGGGAGCTCCGATCAGGATTTCGAATATGTGTTGATAGCACGTCACACTGCTGCCCATTGTCGTCTGCAGTTAATTGAGCAGTGACAAAAACATTCAATTGAGCTGCATACAGTCGCTTGCACATGTGCAAATATGCACATACATGTGGCAGTATCGAATCGATGGCATTCGATTCTCACATAACAGAACAAACTGTGTGTATTTTGATGACCCTCAAATGCAAAGTGGGGGAAGTGATGAGTGCCCTTGGCAGAGGGAACCCAATTTATTTGCCGCCGACTCGCATTAGCATTCATAATTGAGTGCTTTGTTGGGCGTCCTGTGCCTGGGCAAGTCTTGAGCCGGGGAATCGAATTTTGTATACTTTCGCATGCGGCTGGCCGGCAATTATATTTTTGTGTCACACTCGGCAAGGGAAACTTTTTGATTTTTTGAATCAACAACAGTCGACATAAGTCGACTATTGAGCGTCGAGTGTCGAACGTGACGAAAGTCGACATTTTGAAAACTGTGGCGATTCGCATTCTGTTTATTTATCTACCCGCAGCAGCAGTAGCAGCCGCAGCAGACTGATATATTGAGTGGCCAAATATGAGAAATGCGTAAGATTTATTTTCGGCATTATGATGCCAGCATGCAAGTCACTGCAGATGCGAGTCCGTCTGTGTGCCTATACTGAGGAGCACATGTTTACAAAATCACTCAAACTTAACGATCCATAAAGCATTAAGCAGCCGAACAGCTAAGCACCAGGTTGTGTAGACCTCAAAATATTTCAAATATATATATATATATATATATATATATTATAATATATATATGTATATATATGTACTGTATACTTGGACTCCTCCTCGGCTCTTTATCCTCGTCGACTTTACCTAATTAACTTAGCCATAACTGTTAAGGTTCAGTTTCTCATCCTGGAGAGTATTGTTTGTTCGTTTATATTGCATAATTTTATACAAAGAAAATAATTGTTTCTTCAAATATTGCACAATACGATTCGTTCTGGTTCACAGCATTGCCGAAAAGCATTCCTCAGCCCTGGCTCTGAGTTCTCAAACTTCTATTCGGTTTTGGCAGATATATTCAAACAAATGCCAGTTGCGAGTGCTTTGAGCTGGCGCCGCCTTGTCAAGATCGCGTCACGCTTGAATGGAGCCGTCAAACGTAGTTCCAGTTGCAGTTGCAGTTGCAGCTGCTGCTGCTGCTGTTGATGTTGGTGTTGGTGTTGATGATGTTGTCGTGGCATGCATCAGTTGGAGTCGAAATTCAATTAGCAAACATCGATTGATGTTAACGTGCCTTATCAGGCAGGCATTTATACTAACTAACAGGTGTCTATCCGTCTGTTTTACGTCTCGTGTGCGGACAGCCAAGAGTTAATCGCGAGCAGAAAACCATTTATGCATATATACGTATATGTATGTATATATTTAGCAATGGCACGAATCGGCGTCGACTCGCATTCCGATTTGCATGTCAAAGTTCAGCTGAGAAACGGCCGGGCTCTGGGCATTAATCAAGAAAATATTTTGTTTGGCCAGTCGGGGCCAGCACAGTTTCGGGCTGGGGCATCATTGATCATGCTGATTATGGCGTTGCCGATCGTGACTTTGATATTTTCCTTAATTTTCTCTCATTGTGCGCCGAACGGAAAAAACACGCCAGCCGAAAGCCGCCTGCTGCCTGCCGCCTTCCGCCTGCCACCACAAAGGTCGCCACTGGGCAAAGAAAGTTTCGTGCTCGTTATGGCCAAGAAACCTAAAAAAGGCCAACAAGAAAACCAAAAATTTGGCATGGAAACTGCGTTGCATTCCCCTTATCAGTTGCCAATGGAGAGTGAACATTTCACGAGGAAAATTTACAAAATACTACAAATTGCATTTGGTGGAGAGATAAATTTGCCGATAAGGCTTCTCTGGTAGAGCACAGTCATGGGCAGATAAATAAGACCATGATGTAAGCAACCAAATATAAATATTTGAATCGGATTCCTATGCAACTGCATCATGTGCAGAGTAAACCTACTATTCAGCTAAGCTGAGTGACACGAATGAATAATACAATTATACTTAATCAGGAAGTAGGGCAAAGCGGCTCAAGTATGATGCAATATGAGATCTACATCAAATCAAATTAATTATCAAATTATACTCTATACTATATGCCTATACTACGGTTCTGTACTTTATTCCTACTAGGCACTAGCTACTACTAGGGCTGGGTATGAATCAAAAGCTATATATTTTCAATAATAGTTCAGATTTGGTCACTTTCATCGATAATCCAATATCTGCTCGTACAGATTCGTTTATATGGCTGAGCTTCACCGAAAAGCGAATTGGTTTGAAAGTCAATCAGCAATAAAAGTCGAGCAGACGACAGAGAGAATTGTGACAAAACGGCGAAGCTGAAAGCGAGAAGCCAAAAGTAAATGACCGCCGCAGCGCATTAAGTGAAGCAGAGAACCAAACGAAACAAATTAAATTTTTGTGGCTTTTATTTCGAGTCGATTGTGGTTGAGTTTTATGTGCATTGATTTTTAGAGGCAGGCGCGAAAAGAATTGTTGTTGTCAGCGTTATTTACATGCGGCGCTCGCACTGCGGCAGGCGGCAAGCGGCGGGCGGCGGGCGGGAGAGGTCGAGTGATTGTGTGCCACAAGTGGCGCAACATGTCAATATTTTGTGTGCCATGCATTATGCAGGCATTAGCGGAGTTTTATGACTCAATTAAGTGGTCATAAAACAAACTTTTCCACAGTTCCATTTACGGGCCAGTTTTATGCCCTGCTACCGACCCAGCTAACCAGCCAGTCAGTCAGCCAGCCAGCCAGCAGATAAGCAGAAGCGCATTAATTATGCGGCTTTGCTCTGTAAGCCATTTGGGGCAGCATCCAAATCTAGCCAAAAGCCTAAAACCCAATCGCTTGAAGGTGGTTTGCGGCACAGTCTCTCGACTGTTCGTCCTTTTCAATCCTTTTTTGCTCTTTAACTCTGTGGGTTTAAGCCTTTTCAACGCTCCGCTAACCGACAGACCATTTACCTGGAAAGCCGCCCGTCTGGGGCGCCAAGTGTTATAATCTGTATGCATATTTACATAATTCAAATTTGTGGCGCCTTTTGTACATATATTTATTATATGTGTGTGTATGTACGTACATAAGACAGTCCCGCAGACAATCAGGTACTGCGTCGCCCGACCACGTTGTTTGCGACTGTGTTTCTTTCCAAATAAATGTGCATTTGCATTGGCTTAGAGCAGAGCCGAATGTCGGCCGGTAACCTGGCTGGAGTTAATTATGACCTACGATAAGTATTCCAAGTATTCCAGGTAAACTAATAGAGTCGTGTAATAAGAGCAACAAATAAATTGCAACCTAATCCGCTCACGTTCACTTAGCAGATGGCAGAGATGGGAGAATATTATCGCTAACGCAAATATAATAACTCAAAATAAGTAACTATTGCCTAATACCTTTAGTTACGTATTAAGATAATGGCTTTACCCCTACTTTCGTCAAATTCATCTGAACCTGAATGGCCATGAAGAGACAAGTAAGATTGTTGCAGTCAATCAGGAAGGAGTCTGTGGGGTATAGGTATAGTTTATTCCGATGAAGGTCTCATACATATATGTAATTTTTACCAAATGAACAGACGAGGTCAGCAGTAATTCAACCATTAAATTTGTTAACAGTAACGCCGAAGAAGATTCAGTTTTATCTGTAATACAGTTTTATCTAACCGTCCGTCTTCCCATATCAAAGCAAACCGTTTCGGCGCTGTTGAAGCTTAAAGACGGTCAGATAGACGAACAGTGTATACAACCAATATACTCATTCATTATGGATATGCTAGTGAGATCTTAACAAGATTGAAAGCCTTTGCTGGTATATTGTCAACTTCTTTACCCTAACAAGCTATATCTCCCATGTGTATTCATCCCTATTTTATTCCATGCAAGTATTCGACTCACGATTTGTGCAAAGTCCAAGCTGAACTCCTTTCATTCCAGCTGGCCTTGGTTGATAACTTTGATTGATCAAGGTCAGCTTTAGACGCACGCTCAACACTTATTCTAATTATCATCAAATGAGTTTGTTCAATATTGTCGCAGTTGTCAGTCAACAGCTAATTCAATAAGCAAACAGAATATTTCAGTCTCCACTGTCGCATCAAATCGCTGTGGCATCTGAAGATAACTTCAAACTGCCGCCAGATGAAAGGCCTCAAAAAGTGGAAATGTGGCCGCAACCTGGGAATTATTGTGTATCTGCATTCTCAAGATGTCGGTATCTTATCTCGACTTTAATTGAGATCGTTTATCTTTGCCGTTACGCGACACCAATTTGATATATATGTATATATGTCAGATGCATCTGTATATGTGTGTGTGTGTGTGTGTGTGTGTGGGGCACTTTCTTTGCTCTCATTGCCGCTGGGCTGGTTGGCTGTGGTTGGTCTCGTTTAAATGGCCTGAGGGCAAAGTGGAAATCAATGCTAATTAAAGTCATGTCGATATTTGACTCCGCATATTCAGCGTATTTCGAAATTGTTGTTGGCGGCCCGCATAGCTAAGTGACACTCAGATGCCGTCGACTGCCGCCGACTGTTTCAGTGTCAAATGTCAACTTCCAAGTGGATGACGACACAACAACAGCAACACCAGCAACAACAAGTGTGGCAAACGTCTGTGTGTGTGACGTCAAAGCAAGCCCATAAGTGTTTATGCACACATGTGTGTGTGTGTGTGCGTGTGTGTGTGTGTGTGTGAATGTCATGGTGCTATGCTATACAACGTTTAATTGACACATGTATAGCTCGTCAACAAAACACGGCTGCCGCTGGCATCAATGGCCCTCGGCCCCATCCACCCCACCTCCGACTGCCCCACACTCCCAACTTTAAAATATATGCCTGTGTGATATATGGCCACGCTAATTGTGGCTGCCGATGGCGATGGCGATGCTGATCGGCTGCTATCGTGGAAAACTGAAAGGAAATCGTGCGAATTTGCAGCGAGTGTAAAAAGCTTTTCTTGTTTTCCATTTTGTATTTCTGTGGAGTTGATTTAGTTGCTAAACGCTGTTGACGTGCCCCGTGATGTGTCTGTGTGTGAGGTGTGTGTGTTCCAGTTTTGTGTTCGCTTATTTGTTGTCTTGTAGGCTGTTTGTTAAACAAATCCATGCCGTTAATTGCCAGCACAAGTGTCAAATCCAGACCGACAAGACACGAACAATGCCCAACGCAAACAGAGGCGAGAGAGAGTGGGAGGGGGAGGTAGAGAAAGAACTTGCCATGAATGTATCCCCAGCTATGTTACGACACAGATCGGGAATTGTCATAAGCTTCGCCTGCCTGCAGCAGCCAGCGCGCTCTTCAATTGGCCCATTAGCCGAGGCGTCCGACTGTCTGGCCGCCACTTTGGGCTGCCACTTAATAAATAGTTTGATGCATTATTTCAGCTTGCATTCAATCAATAAGGCAATCGACTCTCTCTCTCTCTCTCTCTCTCTCTCTCTCTGTCTGTTCGCCTCTAGTTGCTTTTCCGCCAAATGCTTTTAATTCAATTTAATTGCCACATTGCCGACTTCCCCGTTGCCCGTCGCCTCTTGCCCGTTGCCCGCTGCCCGCTGCAGCAGCTCCATTGCATATGTTCGTCTATATGGGCCCGCCTATCTCTGTCGATCAGTTCAACTGGATCGCTGGAACCTGGGACTGGGAATGGGACTGTGAATGCCAGCGCAGCTGACTGGACTGATTATTTCGCTCCGCTCTCCTCGATATTATACAATATTTTCGCGTTGATATATGCGCACGGCCGTGCATCGGCTTCGCAATGCATTTGGGCTGATTTGCCTCAAGTTTTCTATGAATTTACCACAGACAATTCTAAATGGAATGGCCGCGATGCCGTTCGCATTTGGCTGGCAATTGAGAGTGAACTGCTTTTGGGACGGGAACTCGATTTATGCAGCATCCGAGCTGATGGCACGCAATAGAGGGGGGAGGCAGCGACATTAAATTGAAATCAAATGGCCAATCAAATGGAATTCCTCTCGCAAATAGAAATAGATTTCACACGCAGCTCTACGCACAGTGGCTGCCAGACCAGATGCAACGCACGGCAAACAGACAATGCGAGCAGCGCAGGCACTTCCCTGATAACGAGAGAGAGAGAGAGAGAGAGAGGGTGGCAGATGGAGAGAGAGTGAGATAGAGGCTTTGATAGCATTAATTGTTTGTCCCATCGGCCGTATACGTAATATGTGACACTTGACAGCGCCTTGATGGATGTCTGATTGAGTGCGAGGGGCGGCAGCACGTTCGCGTTCAGCAGATAAGCTCGTGGCATGAGGGAGAGAGCGAGCGAGTCACACTTAATCCGACTGACCTTCGGCAGGGGCTTTGGGTTACCGCAAACATGAAATCTTCATCGCAATAAAATCACATCACATTTCCCATTTCAGCTTCGCAGCAGCGCTGACGACTCGCCGCTGAGAGGGCGACAAGTAGGGATTGGATTCGCGCAGTTATCGAGGCGCCATGGAGCTAACCAAACATTTGAGTTTATGGGCGCTCGCCCTGGTCGCGGTGCTGGCGTTTTATGGCCGCGCCACAGACGCCTGCATGTGCATGCCCTCGCACCCCCAGACGCATTACTGCACCGCTGATTACGGTGAGTAGAAGCAGCGTGGAACTGCGAGCTGTGGAGTGTGTGGGAGACACTCGCATGTCCTTGGTGAACTCAATCTAAATGCCAGCGTTTCATTGCAGTGGTGCAGCTGCGCGTCCAGCGCAAGTCGCACACCATCGAGCCGGGCAAGACTACCTACAAGGTGCAGATCAAGCGCATCTACAAGGTAAGCAAGCTGTGCCAACTTTTATGAGTCCTCTGAGTCTGACTGTTTCCCGGTAGGCCACGCCTGAAGCTCGCCGCATGCTGCGCGATGGGCGGCTGTCGTCGCCCAGCGTCGACTCCATGTGCGGCATACAGCTGGACATTGGCAAGATATACATCGTGGCCGGACGGATGCCGCAGCTGAACCTGTGCAGCTACCACAAGGAGTACATCAAGATGACGATCAGCGAGCGACGCGGCTTCAGCGGCGCCTACGGCACGGCCTGCAACTGCACAGTGAGTCTCGTCGAGTCCAGCTCCCCTGTACAGCTCGGGCAACTCAATCCGAATACCTTTTCCCCTTCCATTTCAGATCAACACGTGCTTTGGCATGCAGTGCCTGCAGCAGCGCGAGCACGCGGACAGCTGCAAGTGGTCGATGCATGGCAAGTGCGAGCGCGACTACTCCTCCTGCGTGCTCCACAAGAGGTGGACGCCCGCGGGCGAGATACAGAGCTGCCGCTGGAGACGCACGCAGCTCTACAAAAAGTGCCTCAGCTACCCGTAGAGCGGAGTCCCAGAAGTGTCCGGGCGGAGAAGTGGCTTTTGTTATCCGACAGTTTTTATTTGAATTCTATACTCGAGTTTGTGCAGAGCTTTAATTCGTAGGTTATGCTTAATGTGTTATTTATTAATGAATGGATGGCTTCTGGCGGGAAGGGCCCGCGAGTGGATGTAGCTACTTAACTAGCAGTTAGCACTTAATCTTTAATACACTTACCAAATCACGCGGATTCGGGAAGAACGTCTGCTCGATCAGCGGGAAGCCGTCGCGTCCCAGGCGCCGCTGCAGCTGCAGCAGATGCGAGAACACCCATGGCTTGTCCTATGTCAGAATGAAGGAGAAACGAAACAACTTCAGGCAAACTCAGTGCGCCGAGCAAGTCCTCTTCTAGCTCACCTGGAACTGGTAGATGGAGTGCAGCGAGTTGATGCTGGGCACTCCGCCGTACTTGAGGCCCAGTATGGTCGAGCGGAAGTCGCTGGAGCCGTCGCGCGGCGGTTGGCGTATCAACACGAAGTCCGGCCGAAATGAACGGGCAACCTGTATTTGTTTTTTTTTTAACATTATCATTATTATTATTATTATGATTATTATTATTTGTAATATAAATTTGAGTTGTTTTAGTGTGTGATATTCCAAAGTTACATTAGAAACACATATGAAGAGCAGAATACAATACTTTAATGTTTAGCCGAGTCTTAACTAATTGTACGCAAAGTAACATTAATAAACACGCAAATCAAGAGCTTATGCATTCAAATGAATCTAAACGCTCCGCTCTATGACTTTAAGCGTCCTGCAAAGGCGAGCCTTAATTGCAGCACAGAAACTCCAGCGATGCATACACATATAATCAACCTACATATATGTATGTATGTTCCGTAATTATACGTGACTGTCAACTGAGTCGTAATACGCTCACACACACACTCACACAGCACCAGGACACGTAAGCATCGGATAATTTGATCACGTTCCATATGCTGTGCATCCATTCAAGAGTTGTCGATTCATACGTTTTCCCTGCATACTTTTAAGCTGAGCAAACAAATATGTTTGGTGAATAAAAATGTGAAGTGTCTTGGGTGGTGCATTCGCAGTTTCGGATAACTAACTTTCATATTTGATATTAAGTCTCACAGATACTTTCTTACTTTGTTATAAGGTTTAAAACTTGGCTTTGCAGAATATCAATGAAATGATAAGCCAAACCGACCAAACTGCAATGCATTTAAATAATTAAATGAATAGAATACTTTTGGGCTGGGCAAAGAAATACTTTTGGTGAAAATGTATGAAATTGTTTGAGTACGTTAATTATTGATAACAAATTTAGGCAATTGAATGCTTCAGTTTTTTAAATAAAATGAATAACTCTGATACTCAATTATTGTTTATTCATGCACGTAGACGGTAATCAACCTTACGTCCTGCATCACACTTGTGGTGAAAATAAATTTAGTGTCTTGGATGAGGCCGACGGATATAAAAATTGTGTGAAGGATAAAGCAATATAAGATTGCAAACTTGGATAAATCAAAATTTTATATCTTCCCAGCAACAAATACTTTTGGTGAAAGTATAGAGAGGTAGTTCGGATAACTTAACGACCGGCTGCATTTGCACTTGAACATGGTTCAGAACATGGCTCAACCCAAGATTTATCCAATTGTCAGCTTTAACAGGAGCATTAAATCATAAAAGTATAACTTAAATTGACTTTATTTATTAGCTTTCATGCGTTCGCTTTGAGTGAGATTCCTCATATTTTTTTATTCGTTTCTGCATCAACTGACTTTATGGGCAAATAAGTCGGAGCACCAACTGAACTGAACTGTGTGGCATGCAGTAAGCCATAAGTGGGTCATGGCTGAAGCACTTGCGCTTTGATTGCTTGCGCCCTGGTGTCCGCACACACCGCCGTCAGCAAACGAGTGTGATAAGCATGCCTTGGCTGGGAAATAAATTGAATGCATGCCCGACGGAATCTATCGCTGGCGACGCCAGACAGGCCCTTATCCTGCTCGGCAATAAAAGCGAATATAGCAGAGCTGCAAATAAACAGGCGACTAGCAACTGGAACGAGTCCTTTATCCGCTGCAGCGCGCTGCACTAATTAAGAGCTCCGAGGACAGGGGACTCACCCGGGTGCCGCTGCGGTAGGCGGCCATTGTGACGACCGGTCCGGCGTCGGCGCTGGAGACGACGGTGATGTCCTGGGGATGCAGAGCAGATAATAGAGAGTGTGGGGGTTAGTAGTGGGGCGCTAGCTTACTCGGAACTCCGCCTGCTCCACGCGTATGTCGAAGTCGCCATGCAAGCGCCTTCCGCGGAAGTACTTCGACCAGTCCGTGTTCTGGTCGTCCAGCACCAGCAGCGTGAAGTATCTGTCCTTGTTGAAGGTGGGCGCCCGCTGGGTGGCACTCTGCACCGCAGCCCCTGCGAGATTAGCAAATAGCAAAAAGTTAGCCTCAGTTCATACTCCAAGCGGAACGCCATTCAGTCGGTTCTCGAATCCGCTTGCTCTAGCGGAAACACTTCGCTACGAGACAACTGTAAGTTGAGTCTATATCGTACTCCTAAAAACCGATTGCAACTGCTGAGAGTTAACCGATTCACGTTCACGTTACCCGATTCACGTCAAACATGGCCCGATTAGTCTATCATATTCTCTGCCTGAGTTTGAGGTGTGCCCACAGGCGGACAGCCACCGACCTTGGCTCTATAATATATTCAATATATATATCTATCTTGAACCAAATGTATTTCTGTATGCCATGTATCAGACACTCTCCCAGCGGACTACCTAATTATTACTATAACATATAGAGACTAATACTTTATTTCAAAGCTGTCATTAACAGAGCTCAGTTTCTGTATGAAAACATATTCAGTCAGACTGTTCCCACACTGCATACTGTTCCCAAATAGACTTCAATCGTCCCCAATTGCTTAATAAATAATCGTACAAGTTTAGTTATTACTGTAGTTGGCGGGTCTTAGCGGAGCACACTGGCTGGTGCTCCTGGAGAGTGCTCCAAGCGCACTCATTGAGCTCGGCACCCCGTGATGGCTGTGGTTGTGCGCAGCAACTGGACAGAAGTTGCTAGATGCTTGGCTCCTATTAAAGGGGAAAGGTGCACCTCGATACTGTAAATACTGTAAATACTAACTGCTGACAGCTTAAAGGGGCGTTAGTGGGCGTAGCGTGCTTAACCCGCTCTATTTTATGCTTGCGTAGTTCTATTGCCCAAAGCGGTTAGAAGGGATCCTGACTTTTTGATATCGTATTCAACTGGCAACGAGTCTTGTGAACTCATATTATCATATGGTATGTGGCTTGTTATAAACCATCAATCAGTCCATTTACTTATCCGGACCCTCACTCCTCTAATTGTTTTCGCGTCTAAATACAGACTGAACCAAAATGTATTCACTCGATACTATCGCCGTCACCAGTTATCGATGCCACTGTTGATACTCATCGATGCCCCTGTTAATCATCAACAGTTAACAGCAGTGCTCCACATCTAGTTCTTAATAGCCTGCTAAGGTAGTGTGTATATCTGACGAGAGTATATAGTCGACGGTCCGACGATAGCCATTCTGGTTTCTTATCGCATCTATTGTCTAGCCATAGCATACCCAATATGGAAGCGCCCTGATCTCGAGCGGCGCCCGTCAGGCTCTGCACGCGCTGCAAGAGACTCTCACGCGACTTGGCCGGGCTGGTGGGCGCGCTCACGCCACGTGGCGGAGCCGGAGCCGTTGTTGGCGGTGCCTTGCCAGCACCGAAGCTCAGCGACAACTCCGGAGCGGCGCCGGCGGGCTGCGGCGGCAGTTGGCCCGGTGCCGGCGGCGGCGGCATGTTCGGCGGGCCACCGGCCACATGCGGCTTCGTTGGCTGATCCTGTATAGGACGAGCAGCTGGCGGCAAGCTATTGGGATCGACATCGTCGATCTCGGAAGACAAGTCTCCCGAGCTGAATCTGCGCGCGTGTGGCGTGGATGTGGATTAGATGTTAGTGTTTGGGTGTGTGGTTGATGTTGTGGTTGTTGTTGTTGCGTGGAGTTGTTGTGATTATCGTTAGGTCGATTCAAATGCGAGCCATTCGACAGGTTGACAAGTGAGAGGTGCAGCGCATTTGGGTGAGAGAGCAAGTTAAGTATAGAGAGAAAGAGAGAGAGAGAGAGAGAGAGAGAGAGAGAGAGCGCACAATTGGCGTTTGGGGAGAGAGAGATAGAAATAGACAAACATATGAAATCTCAAATTAGTCTCGTCCAACGGCTGCCGCCCTTCCCGCTGGAAGGAAGGGGGCGTTTCCTTTTAAGGTCTTTACCTTCTCTTCAGGAAATTAACATTGGAAGTGAAGCTTGACTTAAACGACGAGAAATTCAGGGTGCTGCTTTTCGGTTCCTGTGCGGCGCGCGAGCGAGCGAGCGAGCGAACGAAATAGAGGAGAACACAAAGTAGTTTATAGTATTTAGTCGGACTTATTAGT
Organism: Drosophila mercatorum; assembly: GCA_961210405.1. Lineage (NCBI taxonomy): Eukaryota > Metazoa > Arthropoda > Insecta > Diptera > Drosophilidae > Drosophila > Drosophila mercatorum. The sequence continues at coordinate 15,478,335 of CAUIUS010000003.1, forward strand.
TAAGTGCTGCGAATTTAGGGCATTCAATAATCGAATTTTTGTTGCAGTGCATTTACTGACTCTTCGTACACACCGATATATAATGGGTATGTGTGAGGTGTATATATATATATATATCTATATATTGTAGGTACATTCAAGGCAAAACGTTTAAAGCGTTACACAAACACAAAAATGCAATTTAAGACTTAGGCTGATCTGAGTTTGACTTAGCAAATGGGTTCTTTGGCCATCAGATGCCAAATTTCACCCCTGAGCGAGTGCCTCGAGGCGTATACTTGTTGGTCACTTCGAATGGAAATTCGCACAGTGAAAGATGGTAAAAATCGTAAAAAAGAGAACAGACGTGCGCTCGCAACACGACTGACGCATTGCTGAGCCCACTATCCATTGGGGAATCCCAATTTCAAATTTCATATGTCATCTCGTTGAGAACTCGATTAGTAAATTTCTTTTGTTAAATATTCATTTTGATAAACTCTAGATTCGATTCGGGTCACTTACGAATTGACCAGTTTGGTCATGTGTTAATAGAGCATGAAATTGGCTTATGGAATATGCTGTGAGTTGGAATGGTTGAGTGGTCGAGCGGACGGAGAAGGAGCCAAACTGAGTGAAAATAAAAAGAAATTGGAAGCAAAAGCTGAGTCTTAATTGAAAAACACTTGCGCATATGCATAATGAACGTAAAAAGTAACTGAGTGGAAAAGGACTCGAGCAGGACAGTAAAATGTAATTACGAGCAGCCTGGCAACAGGTGCCAATTGGCAACTGCCACGGCGGACAATGGCTGCCATTCACGGACTTTGGTGCACTCTGACTCGAGCTGGCAGAAAAAAAAAATAAATCAATGACGAATTTTAGTGGCCTGTGTGCCTGGTAGCTGGTGCTGGTAGGCGCCTTGTTGTGCCCGTCAAGCATGCCAAACACTTGTAGTCAAAGCCTTCCCATGCTGTTGGCCTATTGTGCTTTATTTGAATTGGCTGCGCCCCTTGGGCTCAGAGCACTCGAAACTTTTCAAGCCGACATTATGGGCCAACACACGCACAATAAACAAATAGCCCTCTCGGGCTCGTGTGGGCCCCTTTCTTGACTAAACCAAACTTTAAAGGCATGTTAGCTAAAGAAATGAAAAGCTGAAATAATCGTGGTGAAAAAATGTGATGCAATTGCTGATGCAAGGCGTGGCATGACATATGCACATGTGTGAGTGAGTGAGTATGTATGAGTGGCTGATATGAATGCATAGATATGGGAGATAGAGAGAGAGAGAGAGAGAGAGAGAGAGCACTTGGCGCTGCCTTACCGGTGGCGGGGCGCAGATTCGCCCACACCCAGCAGTTGCAATGGCGCTAATATTGACCGTGGACAACGATGGACCCGAACAGTTGGCCGGTGTTCAGTGGCTCGTTCAGTCGACGCTGGCGCTGTGCTGCTCTTCAGGTGATGCGTTCCACTGGTCTGTTGAACCTCGAGAGTCTCAGAGGGAATACTGTAACTGCAATTAAAGAACAAAGAAATCATATTAAGTCTATCCACTCAGCCGTTATCAAAGCGAAAAACAAACATTCAATTGTCAGGAAAACTCCACAAAGACAACTCGTTCAGGACTCGCATAACTAACCAACTGCCTGACTGTCTGACTGTCAGTCACTCAGTCTGTCTGACTGTCAGTCACTCAGTCTGTCTGTCTGTCTGACTGACTATGGTCGCTGCTGTTGTTGCGACCAACTCGAACGATTATTATTGTTGGTTCAATGCACTCGCCTGCCGCAAAATAGGCCAAAGCATACAGCAAAACTGAAGTCAGTGCAGACCTGAGAGTACGAAATAAATGTAGAGAAAATACATATATTGTAGTTCATACAAAAGCAAAAAACTTTTCGCCATTCTGAATGATTTATGGCCCAACAATTTGTTTTCATCAAATCGTCGACGTCGCCTCTCGCCTCTGTCAAGCAATTTAATTAGGAATAAGGAGAGCATTTAAGAGGAACGAGAAACACTCTCATCCTATTGCTCAAAGCATTTAAACTCACGCTGTTGCTAGGCAAACGACTTTATAAAAATCTTTATAAAAATCTTGATAAACAAAAGCTTAGAGAGTCCAAGGTAACAGCGCTAATAAAAATGGTTCCTCTGCCCACTTCTATGTAGCAGGAGAAGATATCATTGATAGTATAGTCCTAATGAATTTATCATATATATATATATATATATATATATATATATATATATATATATATATATATATATATATATATATATATATATATATATATATATATATATATAAGGCATAGAAGTTTTACTAATTGTAAAAAGATATTTTTTATACTATTTCACGTAGTGATATAGTCCGTCCGTCCGTCCGTAGAGACTTGAAATTTTAAATATATACTCGTGTATACCCTCGTCTGATAAAGTGTCAAGATTTTCCCGATACGCCCACTAGGGGCGTGGCAAATCGGAAAATGCATTTTCCTGTATCTCAGAAACACTACTTCTAGAAGAGCTAGAGAGTTGAGATTTTAACTGAACATTCATGTCGACATCCCAAAATCAAAAAGCTATGGCGGATATATCTACGCCCATTGGGGGCGTGACAAATCGGGTCAAACTGTATCTTCTACAGTTTTAATGCTAGAACGCCCAAATTTGGCACGTGGGATACTGTTACGCTCCTATAAGGATCACCCAAAATTTTATGGCCACGCCTACTAGGGGCGTGGCAAATCAGATCTGAATATATAGTGATTTTACTAGTTTCGTTATATTTTGAGCACTATTGATGCTAGAGACTTGAGACTTGGTATATATACTCGGGTTAACATCCCACAATCGAAAAGCTACGGCGGATATATCTACGCCTTCAGGGGGCGTGGCAACTAATATCAGCTTATATCTCCCACAGTTTTAGTGCTAGAAGCTTCAAAATTGAATGTTAAGTTACTGGGGGCCTCCTCTATTGATGCCCCAAAAATTATTGTTACGCCCCAAAAAGAGCGTGACATACAAAAAAATGCCCTGTAATTTTCGCATTTTTCGAATGTAAGCATCCAAACTTTACAGTTATATTCCTGAACGCCCACTCTATGCACATGCCAAAAATTATTTGTTTACGGCCACTGGGGGCGTGGCAAATCAAAACTGAAACATGTGCAGCTTCTGAGCCAATAACGCGCCACATAATGACTTCGTGACCTTTGACCTTGTCTTTTGATTTGTTAAATTATATATATATATATATATGTTTGAAAAGAATATTTTATTAATACAAAATAACTAAATAAGGAAATATAACAAAAATATCAACATGACCGTACCTGTCCGGCCACCTCCGATGAAAAGTTTTAGTCTGCAGCTAATTTGAGCGGCAAAAGTGGGGATTTAAGGTTAAATTTTAAAAAATATAATGTGATAGATGCCCCTGTGTGCTGCTGGGACGTGAAATAGTATTTCGCTGTCGGCTGCGTCCGACAGCAACGTTCTTACTTGTTATACCCTGAACCCATTGAAAATGGGAAAAAAGGTTATAATGTGAAAATGAAAATGTATGTAACAGCCAGAAGGACGTGTGGCAGACCCCATAAAATATATATATTCTTGATCAGGAGAGAAGCCAAGTCGATTTAGCCCTGTCCGTCTGTGTGCCCGTCCGTCAGTCCGTCTGTCCGGATGTTAGAACGCGTCGATCTCAAAAAATATAAGCGCTGTAGACTTCAAATTTTTTGGAGGATCGTATATAGCACGAAAGGATCGATTTTGTTTCAAATAATCGATAACTGTCATAGTTTTAATGTTATCGATTAAAAGCTGATATTGTTATTAAGTTATAAAACTCTAACTAATTCATCTTTTTAAAATTTTTTTTCATATTTCGGTTTTAGTTAAATTTTGGATGCCCGCCTCCTTCGGCTCAAATTGCTAAATCACGTTTGATCAAAATCGTTCGTCTAGAAATAAAGTTATTACATACTTAATATCTCATATTATCTGCGCCTTTCAGACTGAACGCACTGCTGAGTCAAAATTCACAGTTGCTCGCTACATAAATATAAACGTAACGGAGAATGTTTAGGAATTGCGGTTCTTCGCAGGGTTCAGGAGATCTCCTAGTCGAGCAGTCTCGACTAGAGCAGTGTTACTTGTTTTTTATTAAATTTTAAATTTTAGTCCCAATTTTGATATTAATCTACATAAAGCTAAAAAAGCTAAGAGAAAACAATTTTTGTTTTTAAGTTGTGCTCTTAAGACATCACAAAAGCATAACAAAAGGCAAGTCAGAAATAAAATATATTAATTATATATTGAGTCAACGAATTCCAACGAATGTTAAAGATATGTGCAAAAAAAGCCATTAAAGACACTGTCAGCATATGCAAACTGATGAGCTCTTGAGCGCACTAGAAATTACTGCATCGGAATATATTTGATGTTATATACTCGTGTGTGCATGGGTATAAGTATAGCCCATGCCAAGCTGATGCATGTAAAATTCAACAATCTGATATAACACACTTTGATATTATAATGCAGATGCAAAGAGATTCTAGAAATGGAATTTAAATTTGCCTAAGCAGAGAATACTTTAGCTCTCCCTCTGCTTAAGGCGAGGGAGGACGCTATCAGCCTAAAATATTTATTTACTCTACGCACTGAAAAGGAAATCAAGTGAATATATTTTATGAACTCGTATTACCGTAGAGCACACTCAAACAACACAATTAGTATACTAACTATAATTAGAATGCGTTAAAGTGAATTCATTTCATCTGTGAACCTGTGAAATAAACATAGCACAGCTAGTTTGCCAAATGGTCTCTTTTTCTTAAAGCCAAGATATAAGAACAAATCCAGACCCGAACTAAAGTTGTAGCTGACAAATATTGTGTTGGCCCACTTTCATGGGCATTCACTCGAAAGCTTGAGTGACTTAAGGTGTGCGTGTTACAAATTGACACAAAGGCCTGAGGCGCTGCATGGTCTCCGACGTATGTCCTTGGCAGGCTCTAATGATATGTACATAAATTGAAATTCGTTAGACAGCTATATGGGCTGGGAGAGAGGGAATGAGACTTGGAATTGCAAATACCAAATTTACAGGGTCATAAAATATGCATAAAGCCTGGATTCGGACAATGTAGGACTCGCGTTTATGGTATAAGCTCTCATGATGGGCTATTTGCAGCTGGCGACATTACGCATACGCCATATAGCTCTGCAATGGCGTCACTCGGTCTGCTCTGACGCTTATTTTGTGCCACATTCGCGTGGGCGGGCAGCGGACCCGCTGCGACTGACTAAACTGCCTCGAGAGTGTGTGCATCTGTGTGTGGCTGAAGCTGTGCAAGTGCCGACGTTGCTCCTTTGCCGCTGTGTGGCATTTGCCATTTCACCAGCAAGACTCACTCTCCCTCGCTCGCTCGCTCGCTCGCTCGCTCGCCCACAAATGTCAAAGGTGACGGATGACTGTGCCAAATAAACGAACTCGGAAACGGAATATGGTTGGTGGGGAAAGTAAAGTCAACTGATGTTGCTCGCCGATGTTTATTGTTTAATGCAGCGTCTCAAATTGTTTGCTGCACGCAAACTTTGGCCATGTCAAATAAAACAGTCAATGACGAATCAGAGTATATATCTGTATCTTCTGATTGCTTACATAACAGCCGAAGCGCAAACAATTTTCATTATATTCGTTAGGGAAATTCTCAATTGTTGCATAGCCGGAATGTCTTAACTTTCGCAATATCAAAGCTGTTTCCCACACACACAAACACATACACGCAACCATACATACATAAGAAATTTGATACCCTGACGCCAGCTCGTCTGGAAGTGGCAGTGGCTGAAGCTGTGGTATGCGCAATTTGAAAAATTTGTGAACTCATAACCCGAGCTTAACATTCCGACAACTTTTTCGGTAGTCAGCTCAGTCAGAAATCTGTGTTTCAAACTCCATTACGGCGTTTAGCTCCTTGATGGCTGTCGATTGCGGCTCACAATCCATCAACGTCGGCACGAGAGGGCAGTGCTTAGCCCAGCACAGAGCTCATATGCAACTTTTTCTCGACTCGTTGCATACCTCCTGTGTATTAAATGACAGAAGGCAGGAGCCAGGAAGCGAGGCAGGAGCTGTGGGCTCATTATACAGTTGCCGCAACAAAAAAGAGGAAAAAGATTGCCGCAAAACACCTGCAGCCACATCCAACCCATTTTCAGGTCGCATTTCCTTTTCTGACAGTTTAGCTGGCATTTGCGTTCGGGTCATGTGGCGTTCGCCATAAACGATAACGAGCGCTTTAATGTGCTTTCAATGGTAATTAAAACACGAAACTGACTAAAATGTGACACAAATGTGACACCGCTTGCGGCAGAGGTCAAAGACTCGCCACCCACCAACAAAAAGCAAAGCAAATTGTGGTCTAAAATACACCCAGGCATGCTATGTGGCTGTGTGTGTGTATCTTCTTAATAAAAATAAATAAAAAGCGTTGCATACTTATGGGCTGTTTCTATAAATACTCTTGCTGTTTACTGCTCTAATTAATATTTGCTCACTTGGCAATTAGCAAAATACATAGTATAAATGCACAAGCCACTCATCCCCCACTCATCTCTACTCCAAGTGCTGCCCTCTCCCCTCCCCTCCACGCCCACGCCTCCAGCCTTCAAGAGCGCTGCTTTCATTGCGGGTTTGTGGGTTAGCAGGTTGCCAATCCGTGGAGACGCAATCCAAACGCTTTAATCGCTCTGTGCTTTTTGTGTTGCGTCTAATTCAATAAAACGCTTCTGACTCTGCCTCCGTTTTCAGCCTTTGCCTGGGTTTTGTTGTTACGGCGTCTGTCTACACTTATTACATATACACATACACACACACACACACACACACACACACACACACACACACACACATACATTTGGCTAATAATATAAAAGATACACGCACACGCTGCCCGTCTGACTGACTTAGTGATACAGAATTTTTTTTTACCGTTTTTCGATTTTTGGCAGCTCCAAATTCCTTTGGGTTTCTGAGTCGTACCTTTTCCTAAGCTAAGGAATTCCCAGAGATTTTTATTCGCAAAGAAGTGAGTAACTTTTTGATGAAATAACCGAGTGAGCGCTGTGGATAAATTTAGTGATCAAAAAACACAAAAATGATTTTTTCAATTTGGCTATAAAATTTCGAGCGCACAATGCAAAAAATAGCTGAACTATCAACGACGGTGATGAAATTTTCACTGAGCGTCGAGTCGAGTTGTTATATATTAATTTCCCACCAAAATGCTTTGTGTAACGGTGTAAGAGAGCGAATTCCAGAGAGAAACAAAGAGCGAGCGAGAGGGAGAGAAGGAGAGTTTTCAATTCTTTAGAGACTTGATTTAAAGTCAGCAATTAGAATATACATTTCGCTCCCTTTCTTTAGCTGAATCTTAATAAACTATTTGCGAGTAACTGACAAAGTCTCTTAATATTATTATTTATGCTAAACAAGTTGTAAATTTCCGTTATTTCTTTGGTGTTAATCAACACTTATCTACTCTCGCAGCTCTGTTACCCTCTAGGGGCTACGGCGCATGCGTCTGATAGTAAACCTACGGGAGTATCGATTCATTCAAGTCTTCTTACTAGCAACCACCGTCACGCACATACACCCACACACACACATACAAAACAAACGAACGCACACACATGCACAAACGCACGCACACGTGCTTTATTTTTATCAGCAAAGAGCGTAACGGTAACGCTATGAATGATAAAAGGCCAAGTGAGTGGCTCAACCATTTTTCAACGATCTGGCAACACGACGCCACCATGGCCAACAGCAGATACGGATGAGATACCAAACGAACGAAAGATGTGGCCAAAAAGCGAGACATGAAAAAATGTCCGTAGGTAAACACAAAACAATAAAAAAAGCCAAAGCAAAGAGCGCACAGCGCTTCAGAGAGAGAGACAGAGAGAGAGAGAGAAAGAGCGGACAACAGCAGCTACAACAACAACGAGCACTGACAGCAGCGGAGCGGCAACTTGGCTCAATGCTAACTCGACTTGGAGCCCGAGCATCCAAAGCGAAGGCCCCACGCTCCCAGTTTCAGTCCCAACAAAACTCTCGAGCCGTAAAGTTGTTGCAAACGTGTCAGGCGGAAACTCCAATTGCGTTTCAGTTAAGCGCGTAGAACAGTCTCGATATATAGACAGTTGTTAGTAATTTGTGAGTGCAGCTAACACGATTCAATTAACACAGATGTTTTTGAAAAGCAAAAGCAAAAAGTTGTTTTTATATACTTTAAATAACAATCGAATCGCCCAAAAACTTGTTGCATAAACTTGTTTTCACATGCTGCGTGCTTACAGCATTTGCTTAAGAGCGCCTCAACGGAGTGAATGCTTCGGCATTAGCTGAAACACTTTGCATAAATAAACAAAAATCATAAATATTTATACGAAACTAAAAAAATATGGCAAATTTCATGCGAAAACAGTATTCAAAACAACAAATAACTCTAGGAAGTGACGAATTCTAATGGAAAAGCTCGGCTCTTGCGCGAGCAGCTCTTCGCACGCAGATCGGCGCTCTTAACTGGGCTTAGGCTAAGCTGAGCATTTCTCTTAGCTGCGTGTTTGTTGTAGGCCAAAAGTTGGCAACTGTTGGCCAAATGATTCAGTTTTTACGTACCTATTGCATAAATTGCGTTCACGCTGCATGAATTACGAAAACTTTACTCAGAATCACACTCGCTTTCGGCTGCTGCTGCTGCTGCTGCTGCTGTGGATCAGAATTGATATCATTAACTGTTTCTATACAGTGTATTAGCTAAAACACTTTTGATACTCCTTCATATCAGGGTATTTTGTATCGCATTGTGTCACATACAAAGCGCATTTCAACTATTTAACTCGGGTTTTATTCCGATGACAATGCGAGCTCATGACGTAAGCGCGCTCTCGGTCGAGTTGTGTTTTTTTAGTTTTCAGATTTCAGTGAGTCTCTTTAATGCGCGCCAATTTATTATTGGCATTTATTTGCTGTATTTCTGCTATATGTAGCTCCAATTGGTATGCCATAAATTCATATGTGTAGCGCTGAAAAACTTGTTTCGCACACTAATTCTCATTGTTTCATTTGAAATGGATTGCGAAACTTTTCCGTGAAAACAAGCAGCTTCATTTCAAAGTTTAATGCGCCGCTCCTCGGATCAATCAGGTCGGGGTCGCTTTTAGTTTGGTAGAAAAGCAAAAAATAGAAATAAAAGCAAAAAGCCAACGTGAAATTGAAAATGAAATCGTGTACGTGAGAAGCAGATGCGTTGCTTATGGCCCACATTGCAGCAGAAGTTCCAAAGATAAAAAATCATATTAAAAGATTAGAAATGAATGTGGACGGGGACGAGGCCGGGCCCTATGCACTTGTGTCACGTTTGCGCACTTCAAATTTCCTAGAAAGTTATGGCTAGAAAACCACAAAAATCTTAAAACGATCTGAACTGCAGCTGTGCCGCTGAGCGCTGAGCGCTGAGCACTGAGCACTGAAAGCGAGGCAATAAACCGCAGGAAATCGGCTACGGTTGGCTCTGGCGGTTGGGCAATTGTTAAAAGCTCGCATTGTTCTCGCACTGACTCATCATCGTCTGATGAGCATTTGAAATATGGCAACAACAACAGCAAACACATCAATAGCATTAGCGATAGCAACAGCAACAGCAGCAGCAGCAATAACACGTTGAATGAGTAATTTGTTATGAACTGCAGCTGGGATCAGCTTTTTAGTGGGCAGCTGCGTGAGGCGCATGAAATTTGCCATAATTTGCAATAACAATTTGTAGCGTGCCTGACCAACGACTTTTTGCAGTTGCTCGGAGGGCGCCAGCAAACAAAAGACTTAGGCAACAAACGTGCCCCGCAATGACAAACCACATAAAGGAAGCGCGCGGCTCCCGCTCGAGCTGGGCGCCATTCTGGCTTCTCTTCAGCGCCCTGCTAGTCACACAGGTAAGTGTAACACTCTCCCTCACTCACACACACTCAGAGAGTAGTCAATTATAACTAGTCAAACGGCGCATAGTTTTCTTCCATTTCACTTTTCATTTGCATACAATACTGTTCTGGATGGGCCAGGCAGGCATAAAAACGAGGTTAACCGCGGGCTCTGACATTACCGCTGACCATTTTCATGGCGCACTCGGCGTTCGCTCGTACAAACAACATTCGCTGCGGGCACGTGAATTTTCCACGCCAATTTTCCAGGCAAGACAAATTAATGAACTGTGCTGCGGCCACAGCTGCGCCAGTTGCTCAGTTGCTCAGTTGCTCAGTTACTCAGCTCTTCAGTTGTTCAGTTTATCAATAGTTATTCTAGCGATTCAAGCGACTTGTGCGCTTGTACTTATTTTTTACTTCTCAAATGTGCCAGTGACCGAAATCTTAGCTTTTACCAAACAGATGTTCTACTTGCTGGCCCTTCTGCCCTCGCCCCTAAGCCAATTTTCAATTGTTAGAGCTCGGCCTAGAAATGCTTTGATTTCGTTTTCGGCTTATGAAATGGAACAAATCTGTTAAAGCGACAGCTGTAAAGGCTTGGCATCAATTGAAATTGGTCCAAGCCGGTCTTTAAGCAGCTGCATGTGCCCCATCGCCTGGTCGCAGTTGCTGCAGCAGCTAGTTAGAGAAATCTAAGAGGGAAACAAACGAACATTTACTTTAGGCCATTGGACACTACTATGGGGCTTGGCCAGTTGACTGACAGTCAAAGGTACACAGACTTTCGGTTTCTGCATATGCAAAGCACTTTGAGGCGAGTATTTATTGATGTCAGCGGCCGCGTAAAAATGACATCATAAAACATATGAAGCACATAACGCATAGCATAGCACAAGCGCCCACGTGGGGCGTCGCGTCGGCAAGGCGTTTGGGCTTGGCTAAAAGCGCTGCCTATAACTAAATGCAAAACAACAACAACAAGAGCTATTTACCTTTTAGTTAGCTCGGGCTAATGCAAAACTCACAGAACCTTGAAGCAGAAACAACGGCAAACAAACGCAGCGAAGCAGCTTTGATGAACACGATCTCGATGATGAAGATCTGAATGGGGATGGCAGAGATAATGATGATGTTGATGAAGGGCTCGCATGTTCATTATGACACTTTGTTCGCTAATGATGATTATAATATAAGTTTACCGACTTAGTCTGCAGTAACTTTGCGACGACTGCGTATACAAGTTTCAAGCCATCCACACACACACACACATATATATATATGAATGGCTGCATGTTGAATATGTGTTAAAATTGAAAACTTTTAGCTACCTTACGGTACTTTTGTTGTTGCTGCTGGATTGCTCTGCCTGAGCACCGCTTTGCTTTTCACACTCATTAAGCAACGGACGAACTTGCGTTTTCTGTTTTAAGCCACAAAAGGTTGTTCACACAACGGCCAAGAGCCCAAAGACGTGTATTTCGATATTCAGACAGGGGCAAAAGTGTTTAAAATGCGCCTCGCATTTGCGACAACTCTCGGCCGTGTTATTAAATATAATTGTCGACCCAATGTGAGTACAATACAATTATTGACTTGCACATTAGCAAAGTTTAGAGTCGTGTTGTTGTTGTTGCTATTATTATTATTTTTATTGTTACGGGCCATTAAAATCCATTTCAATGTCATAGCTGACAAAATATGCTAATTTTCGGAGAGACTCTCGCACACACACGCATATATTATTATATATGTTCATATATGTATATGATCACATATGAATCGGTATACTATGCGTGTGTATTAAGCATGTCGTCATATTGTTCGAACTGTTGTTGCCCGCTAAAGTCGAAAAGGTAACACAAATCAACGGCAACGAAAAAGCCAGACAAAAGCTATTTAAGATCTTGCGCATTTGGTCAGAAATGACGCGTTGTGTTTGACCGCAAATAGCTGCACGTTAGCAGCAGTCAAAGCCACTGGGGTTTTGCATTATATATATATATATATATATATATATATGTATACATCAGTATTCATATGCCAAATACATACATATACATAAATATATCTGTATTCATATGCCAGCTGTAGTTATACAAGCACGTGTCTTGCCAATTTTAATTGATGTGAAATTCCTCTGAATATTATAGTTGATTCCTATATACCTATATAACGCTCTCTATATACACATAAATATATATTTATATAAGCCCCTGTATATGTTCATTTTAGAATGTCGCACTTGGTACCTGGAATATGATTCATTGCTTGCTTCACAGAAATCTTTTCTGAGTTTTCTGTCGCGCTAACAAAAGACTTAGGCAACAAACTTGTTGATTGTTTCAGATATGTTGATTGAAGTTCTTTCATCCTAAGCTCTCATTTCATTTCATGTATGTCTTTGAACTGGTGAAACGGTAAAAGTCTAGAACAGCTAGGTATTCATAAAAATGTCGACTAGCGCACAGTTGGGTCAGTTCTTAGCCTTGGTTTATGTGTTTTTTTTTGGCATTTTCAATGCCAGCCCCACGGAATGCAAATAGAATATTTGTGATGCGCGGCATTATGCTCCAATTAGCAGCCGGGTAGCCAGCCAGGTTTTCCTCATTTCGGACTACCATCCAATCATATCTCGACCGCAATATTGTGTGCAATGAAGTGAACTGCTCGAGGTGCACCTCACCGGATTGTCATGTTGTCATACTCGTAGTGGAACTAACCGCCGCCTGGACTGGGCCAATTAGAAGAGCAACCAGTTTCTATGCCGCACGCAACCGCCACTGGGTTAGTAGTGTGTCTGCGTCTGGAGACGATGTGACTAACACTGGCGCAACTATAGGTACAGCTTCAGGCAGGTACAGGAAACGTTGTCCCATTAGATCGCCCAGCTGTGTGTGCTGCGCAGATAGATGCCAAGCGCTGACCATAATTCTCACAGTTTAGCGCGAAAAACAACAAAAAAAACCTAAGCAGCCTAAACACGAACAAGAAAAAGCGTGTTTATGTCATGCCAACAAACTGGCCACGAAATCTATTGGCCTGTGGCATTCTGAGTTGACGCAATTTAACGCCGCGTTGATTTCGAGTGCAAATTATTTGTTTACTGGCCGCTCGCCAATCGCCAATTGCCCATTGCTAGTTGGCATTTGGCTGCCGTCAGTCTAGCGTAAAATACATTAAAATTTATGCAAAAGCTGTTGGCATATTGGGTCATCCCCAACAGCAGCAGCAGGAACAGCCGATGCAGCATTTGGTTCTCAGCACTGCACCACTGGGAGAAAGTTCTTTCTTTTGTTCGGCTTTGGCTAGTCGACTTCATTATTTGATTAGCTTGCATTGTTAACGTTCAGTGCAGTGCGCACTGCTCTGCTTCGGCTTCTGCTTCTGCTCTTACCACTCTTTTCGGCCCTGTCACTCAACGCAACGCAGCAACAACAATTTAGCAATGATTTTCGTTTTTGGTTTTGTTTCTGTCTTTCAGCTGTGGTAAAAGTGGGTTTTATTTGAAACAAATGGCAAAACCATTTGCCAGCCTATTTGCCCATTTGGCTGCAGTTTTGTGAAATTTTCAGTAACCCATTCGAGCTTCTGCTCCAAAAGACATTTCTTTGACATTTCATGCCAGTGAGCTGCTTGCCAAATGATGCGCCTGGAAAGTGGCGTTTATGAAAATTGCCAGAGCTCGAAGGTATGTCGGAAAATGGAAAATCTTGCACAGCCCAGAGGCTCAACAATGGCGTTTTCGTGCATTAAATTGCTGAGTAAACAATCGCAATCCATTAAGGAAATTAATTCATGTATAAAGAAAGTGTCGAGTGCTCTGATGAGAGTTTCATGAGTATCTAAATGTTTGGAAGCAATCCACATTCCAATAATTATGCCTTACACTGATCAGATCACTCAAATCTTGATTAATGACAATTAAAGGGCCCAGGAATATGGAACAATTATAGCAAGAATTTTCGGTTACTTCCCAGCTGTGTTGTTATTGGACTAAGAGGGTTATGGCCGAGATAAATTCAATTAAAGGCAGCTTTCAAAGCATTTTTACTAGACGCTAAAAGCAGCGTGATGCCCTCAGATAATCGCCTTGGCAAAGAAAGTGCTGGCCATGCTCGTAAGTGGCTGCATTTGATGGAAAAACCATTAGACGAACTTTTCTCTGGCTACTGTTAGACGAGGAGAACGGCAACTGGGGCTGGCTCCGGGTACAAAGCCACTCGAAAAGCAACAATTAGTAAAACACATAAATAAGCAACAACTGTCCACGGCACATGACATGTTCTATGGATTTTGTTGTTATTGTTGTTGTTGTTGTCTTCTTTTTGCTTTGTTTCTTTGTGCTTCGGTTAACAGTAAGAAAAAGTTTGAAGACTTTTTCTTCATGCAGCAGCAACAAAAGGCCATAGTCAAGTGCTTATTATTATATTAGTGCTACGACAGCGTAAAAGCCATACAATTGACCCCAGCATGTGTTGAATGGGGCTATGCTCCGGGCACCGAGCACCGAGCAGCGACAGCAACGGCACCAGCAGCAGCCTCCATTCCAAGTTCGGGTCCGGGCCCAGGTCTAGGTCTGGGTCTGACTCTCAGAACGTGCATGATGGGTACGTGCCATGAAATTAGCGCGTCAGCGCCAAAACATCAATGGAAGAGAGCGCCAACAATTGAAATTTAATTGTGGCAACCGCCTCAATAATTGCAACCCAGCAGTGCAGGCAGATCGCTCGCAGTCAGCTCATATTATATAAGCTGGGCAGCGGCCACAGCCTGAGCAGTGGCCTGCAGCTTCATTACGCTTTTGGCCAGGCCCAAAATATGCGATGCTGAACATAAATACTGCCAACTGCGACTGCGCAGCCGCAATGTAATGTGATCTGCGAGCGCTTAAACGGCAATTTATGCGCTGCCAGCTAAAATACCGTGACAATTTGCAATCAGCAGCAGCGGCCAGAGCAGCTTGGCTCCATGCTGGTGACTGCGATATACGAGTGGCCCGGCTGGCCGGTCCGGGGCTTTATGTTATAATTTACTTGGTAAGCTTTATTACTGCACGGCCGCATAGCGGAAATTCAAATGCACACAAAATATGTTAAGGCGCACAGCCCCCTGTGTCTCCAGCCAACCATCCCCTGCCCCTCGCCGTTCTGGAGGCCGTCTTTTGTTATGCACGAGTTTCGTTTTGCTTCTAACACAAGTTGTTGCAGTTGTTGTTGTTGTTGTTGTTGTTGTTGTTGCTGTTGTTGTTGTTGTTTTTCCAACTTCAGATTCAGCTTCAGCTCTAACATTAGTGAATTTATTTGGCAATCAGTCGAAAATATGCACAGCTGGCTGCAATCGCCCATTCGCAGTTCAGACTCTGGCGATTGTATCGCTTAACAACTATTGCGCAATATTAATGTTTTCCAAAAAGCAAGCAAAAGGAAACACACCCAATCGCTATGGTTGTTTGTGGCTGTAAAGTCTGGCCACAATTTAACTTAAATTAGTTGTGCACATAAGCTGCAAGCATATTGTTACACTTTGAAGAGTATAAGAGCTTTGTTGCTGCATTTGCTACAATCTTGGAGCTGTATGTAATAAATCTCAAATATATGTATATTTGTGTTAGTGTAATTTTAGTCAGAGTGATATTAATATAATTAATTTGAATTTTTAAATCGACTCAGGCTATGTTGGTTGACCTCAATATTGACTGTACTTTTGAGAAAATATATTCTTATACTTACAGCATATTTTTATAAATTTGACTTTAATGTAAACATAAACTCACGACATATTAGAGGAAAAACAATTGTAATTGCTTCCACCTAGACGATAATCAATAATAATAATTAATTTTTTTTGCTTTTTACTCCACTGCTTGGCTATAAAAAGTATATTCTAGACTTCATTTTATAGATCTTTGATATATCATTTAAATACATATCTCTCTTTGAATTTGTCTCTGTCTGGATAGAACGAATTTTATCTTTTAAGCATTATTCATTGTAAATATATAAAAAGCAGAACCATTAAATAACTTCAGAACTGAACGAACTGAGTTGTAGCAAAAAATCCAACAAAGGATGACCTTCTATGCTCTGGCTTTAAAGCTAATTTCCATTTGAATAATAGAGATTTAGAAATGGAAACTCAGCATTAGGTATGATAGGTTGGCTAAGTTCTAGCAATATACCTTAGTTATGTTGAAGAAAGGGATATTTATTTGAAAGAAGAATGCATTCGATGTATACTGATGCAATTCGCATAGATCCACTTTGTGCCCTTCATCAATAAATCTCCCTATTTATAAAAATGATTAAAATTAATATAAAGCTTAAATCATTTCATAGGTAACGAATACTTATCAGTTTGGCATCCTATTCAAGTAAGGAAAAAGAATCATCTTTATATGTGTGTTGATGGGCCTGTCGTTGAGTTGAGCTTTATAGAATGATCTTTAAGTTTTATGTGTTCAAGATTCCGCGCTGCTGTCAAGAAATGTTTATAGGGAGCTGTTTGTCCATTGTATTTCTGAATTTACTGCAGACTTTAACTCTGGTAAAGCTTCTTGCAGCTTTGTCATTCTTCAGCGGCTAATTGCCGCCTCTCTGGCGAAAACTTTCTATTACTAATTGCGCACATTTCAGTTCGTAATAGTAAATAGTTAAAGCCGCTTCAGAAGATTTTTGGTTTATGGCAACAGCATTTGACCCCTTGCAGCTAAATAAATTAGCTGTGGGCCGAGCTTAATGGGCCGGCCAGCCAGGCAGCCAAGCAGCCAATCCAGCCAGCGCAGCTCTGGCTGGAGGCAGCTCCAGCTGTGCGTGGCAGGGGCTGGCACTGATTCTGATACGATTTACATGCGCTGCGGCCAAACAAGTTTGTGGCGCAAGTCTTTTGTTTCGCCCGTAATCGCAGGCCGAAAGGAATTTTATGAAAAATCACCCAAGTATCCTGCGGCTGCGGCTGCTGCAACTCGGCACTGGCTAATGACTGAGCACATGAGCCAGTCTAAATCCATCAAAATCAAAGCCTGGGCTCATTGGATTTAATGGTCGCTGCTGAGCTGGAGCTCTGGCTATGGCTGTGGCGTGACTGACAGCGCAAGTGTCTAATTGTGTTTGAGATTTTCGCTTTTTTAGTGTTTGCGATTTTGTTTGAACTTTTTTCTCGTTTATGTATGTGTGTGTGTGATTTTTTTTTTTTTTTTTTGAATTTGTTTGTATGGAAAGTCAGTAACAATCAGAGCGTGTTGCATAACACAAAGGCCAACAGCTGGCAACAATTTTTGTTTTGCGATCTTAACAAGCCCAACGATAGCGAAACGAGCATGCAAAAACAATTTTAATTGACTAGCTCCGGCTGAGGCGGCTCTGCGGCGCTGCAGCCGCAACTCTGCGGTCTCCGTAACTGAATGTAAAATGCAAAATTCATACAAAACAATTGCATTTTGTCAAGCGACAAATTGTCATGGGAGTTGCAGTTGAAGTTGCAGTTGGATATAAAATTGGAATTGCATTTTTGCTACGTGCTGTATGTGACCCTCGAGCGTTGGCAGCGCGCATTGAACTACGCCGCCAAAAGATATATATATATATATATATATATATATATATATATATATATATATATATATATATATATATATATAAAAGTGTATATATAATTGCTAGCATGCTGACAAAGGAAGCGAACAGCCTTAGCAGCTCTATAAATTCCTTTTCCGATGCAAAGTGGACGTTCTAGTTGGCATCAAGCGCCAAAGTAGCTTAGAAAGTGGCACACTGGCCAACATGTTTTTTGGAATACACACAAGCAGCCGCAGAAAATTGGGTCGGTCCGGGGCTGCATTTCACTTGACGCACAGTAGCCGCGCACTCTGGTTCTGTCCGAGTCTTAAAAGTTTTAATGACTGGGCAGTTGCAGTTGCAGTTTGAGTTGCCGAATTCGCTGTTGATCGTCTTGGAATGGACTGAGTGCAGCTCGGACGGATTTTGCTGGTCACCTTTCGAAAGTCAATACACATAAATCAATGGGGCATGTCAGGCATAGGGAATTGTTTTCGGCTTTTCATAGACAGGCGCTGCCTGAGGGCCGACTCCCAAGAACGTGATCAGAAGTGGCCGAAAAGCCAAGAGCTAAAAGCAACAAAATCAAGCGGACCCAGTGCGATTGTCATGACATGACTTACTTAACTTTTGTGCTGCTTATCTAGCGCCTACGGTCTGGAACTCTAGTTCCAGTTTAGCTTTGCCTTTGCTTTTCAATTGGCTGGCGCTGGAGCTATAGCTGGAGTTGGAGCTGGAGCTGGAGCACAAATTCAATTATCACGACGACGCGATGGCAACCGAAGTCGAGAGCATGCCAATAAATTATCTTCAAGCCAAATGCCTTGACAGTGCGCGACTGGAGTTTGAGCTGGACCAGAAACTGGCCCAAAACGTGCAGGCCGCTGTGGCCGCCAAAGAACTCAAATTCAAACACACATAGCCAAACGCGACTCGATGTGCCAGTAGGTCTAAGTTCCAAGCTTTTGACTTGGTCGCCGTTGCTATTGCCGCTGCCGCTGCCGCAGCCGCTGCCTTTTGCAATTAATTGCGACTTTTGCTGACTCTTTGGCTAACCATTAAAATTAATTAGAATTCTCGTGTTCTTATGGCTTCCCATGCTTACCCAATGAGTTGGCTAAAAACTTCTACCGTCTCGCTGCCTTGCTGTCATGTGCGTTCCCAGGGTACCTTAAATAGGTCATAGTTATTAGCGAAACAAACAAAACCAAAACCTAAAGCACTCTGTTCTCTCCTTTCACAGATAGCCGCCGCCCAGGATCCAGCGGCGGTGCCAGGCGAGTTCGCCCCCCATGTTACAGCCACTTGCAAGGCGGGCACCATGAACATCAAGGTGAAGTTCAGTTCCGGCTACACAGGCGCCGTCCATGCGCGGGATCATCGCACGCAGCCCTGCATGGCCATGGGCGATGGCAGCGACTCGGTCGCATTCAGCCTCAACCTGTGGGCCAAGCAGGGAGCGCCCGACTACTGCGGCATCCTGGTCAGCAACGTGAGTGGGAGCAATGTAAGCATAACCAATCAGCGCTTCTCTAACAACATTAATCGAACTAAGATCTCTCCAAATTGCCAAGAATATCATTTATTTCAGATGTAAGTCTTAATATGAAAGCCAAAATAACGAATTAGTTCTTTCATCTCTTCGGATTTATTGAATGAATTTATTAGCTTGGTACTCAATGTGCCTTAAAATTTTATTTTATTATTGCCCAAGACAAATGACAAACTAAATCGAGTATGCCCAACTTGTTGATACCCTGCCCGTATATATTCCTAGCTTAGAATTTCTTCCTCTCCTTTTCACCCCAAACTATTCGAACTCAATGTTTGAATCTTTGAATTTATTGGCTTTGTCTCCATGTCGAAATTGAGACGTATATAGAAAAACAGAATAAACATTTTTTACATATGTAGATAGGGGTGAATACATATATGTTTTCTATCGGTAGATACTGATATCTGTTTGTGGATAGGATTTAGAGTCAGAGTCAGAAAATCGATCCATTCATCTTAGAAAGGAACAACTATTAAGTGAAATGGTAAGATAGTTGGTATCTCATAGTCGAAACTGTCTTAGGCTAGCGTGTGCTCACCACAAAGACCTTGTCACTGGCAAGGGCTGGGGCACGCATGTCCATAAATTTAAGTGAGTCTCGTATCTGGTGTACTTGGGTCTTGGCTCCAAATCAAGGCAAATCAGCAACAGCTGCAAGCGACGACGACAACGACGACGATGCTGGCAACGTCGACTAGTCGACAGGCTATATAGTAACGATGGCCATAAAAATCAAGTTTAATCCTACGTGCATCACGGGCGTTGACAGGCGGCGGCTGCGTGTGGGTAAGCAGCCCCCAAGTTGAACAATGGCAGACAAAGGCAGCCGGAGCCCAGGCAGAGACCCATTAGCATTAGCCAGCGCCATATGTAAGCAGATACGCCAGATATAAATACACACACACAGAGATGTGTGAGTCTATGAAGCGCTCATAATACAACATGTTGAACAGTGTCGAAATGCAAATTATCAGCTTACGCGTCATGTTCAAAGTTTTGAGCACATGCGAGAGAGTACAACATTATTAATTGCAATGTCAAATCGCCGGGCTGCGCCCTGTATCCCAATTTTATAAATAAACTTTGTCTGTTCGTCTCAGAATTCCTTGGAAGGCTTACCTGCATATGCATAGGTGTAGCGCTACAGCTCAGAGCTTGGTTCGGCCCACCTTCCGTTTGCCGGCCAAAAAGGGAGGTCCCCCATAAAATTAAATCACGCTTATCGCGACGGCAGCTTTAGTTTCATTTCAGCTACGTCTGTCGGACTGCGCGAGATTGCCATGCCAGGGACAGGGTGAGGGTGGACAACTGAGCAACAGAACAACTGAACAACTAAACAACTGCGGCCTGGGAGTGTCGACTGCGCGCCGGCGTCTAGCTGCGGCCTAGGCCGACAACGCTTCTCAGACAGTTCGCATGCCCAGACAAGGTTTTCCACGCTTCAGCTTTGACAGCATTCCGAGCTGATGTTGTTGTTGTTCGTCTTGTGTTGTTTGAGTTGTGTTGTTCTCGTTATTCGGCGTGTGCGCGGTATTTGTGTCAAAAGAATTTTTTGTGTCTACTCAAAACTCTCGAGCAATTTTGATTCTATTTCTTGGCAAATATTTTCGTCCGGCTTTAATTGCTTTCGAAATGCCTCAACTTTGGCTGACCTTGGCCCTGCACTCCAGTGACTGAAGTAGATCCTTGTACCCAAGCCAAAGTCAAAGCCAAAGCTGGGGCTCAGATCCAGCTCCAGCTCCAGCTTCAGCTCCATCTCTTTGGAGTGCCGTAATCTCTTTGATTTGGTTTTTATGGCAAAGCCCTCGCATTGCCGTACTTGGCAAAGCATGAAATTGGCGCTGACAATGGCAAGACGCCCAAGCCGCGGCAAGCCAACAATTGAACTGAAAGTTCAAGTTGTTATTGCTGCCATTGTGGCTGAAGTTTAGTGTACTTGAACCCATTTCGTACACTGCGAGTGGGTTTGAGGCAGACTCACAAATTGTTTGCCATTATTTTATGATGGGTGTTACAGTGTGTTCTCTGTGCAGCATTATTATAATCAACTAAATGTTAATTGCACAACACAACACAACACAAACAGCAAATCTTACGCCAATTTGCTATTAAGTAATTTTCAAAGCATTGCCTCAGACCCGAGAACTGTGCACCGAGTCGCATCGCATATGGAAAATTCAGCGCAAGTAATTTTCTCAACTTTAACTTGCTTTGATAATAACTTGATAATGAGCCCATCCGTTGCCGATGTTGACTGTGCAGCTAGCTGTAAGCTCTAAGCTGTAAGCAGTAGGCTGCACGGCAGTTAATCGCTAGACTCCAGTTGGTCTTTGCCTCTTCTCGAGTCTGATGCACGAGCTGGCCAACAGATTGTGACACAAATGGCCACGCTCGATCTCTGGCTGAATTGATATTATTTTGCAGCTGTGCCTGAGGTATTTATCGAGTGTTTATTTGCTAACAGCTTCTACTAATGCTGCAACTACTCACACACACTTACACATAGACTTATCTAAGTAGTTCCTTGAGTCATCAACTAAAAGCACTGATCCAAGCCAAGCCGTAAGACTAAGAAATTCATTCATAAGACGCTGACAACATTTGATACACGCAGGCGTGGGACGTCAACCAGATAAATCTGAAATAACTAATAAAGAAATATCTTTTTTGATATATATATATATATATATATATATATATATATATATATATATATATATATATATATAAAGGCATTAAGGTCCAACCGGTTTTGCAGCTGCGACAAGTACAAAATGTGAATAAAACAGACTGAGGATGCTGTGTATATTCATATACATATGTAATTGCTATATAAGAAGCGCGCTCAGTTGGTCAACTGTCTTTTTATAGTAAGCTGTTTGTATTACTTAATGGCTGTCAATTGCGGGTCAAGGCTACTGTGACTCACCAGCTGACTGTTCGAATAAATAATAAAGAGCGCAGTTAGGCAGAAGCCAACAGCTGACAGTTCAGCAATTTTAATAACTCAACTTGTTAGTTGTATGTTGCATAATCATGAGCAACTATTAGAAAAAGTAGAAGAGGAAACAGTAGAAAAGATCTGCAGCACGTTTCTCGCCCAAGTCTTTCGTTGCTTGCTACTCGGTGCTTGCTGCCTGGTTACATGTGGCTGCACAATTAAAATGGTGAATTATATCAAATGCCAGCTTTGCCGCATTCGAAATGAAATGCAAACATGTTATTACCGAAATGTCTGCCAGAGTCACTGAGAGGCAGCCGACTCATTAACTCGAAAGCGCAGCTATTAAAGTGGCTGCAGAGCATAAGATTCAATGAAGTTCAGGCGCATGCTAAGCATGGCCGAGAAAACTGTTGAAAAAGATAAACAAACAACTGGAAAATATGTGTGTACTTGTACTTACATCTGGTGTGGGCCACCTGGCTGGCTGACTAGCTGGCTGACTGCGTTGGCTGACAGCGCGTCACACTCGACGGCATTTTGCATTTCCTTGTTGTTGCTGGGCTGCAATTACATCATAATGACAATTAACGTGCCACAAGTACCAGCGACTGCTGCAGTCGTCCGATCAGCTGCATTTACCAGCCAATAAGTCCCATTAGATTCAATGGGTATTAAGAGGCCAAAGCTAAACATAAATATGATCACTAAAAGGCGCTCCCAACGCCTGCAGATCAGTTTATTAACGCGCCATTTTAAACCCAATCAGCATAAATGCTCCATGCACTTTAAATAACCACAGAATCTCTCTCTCTCTCTCTCTCTCTTTGTCTCTCTTTCTCATTCTTTATTCTTTAGCGCACGGAGGAGCGATCCATTCAGCTGGCGGTGCGTGTGCATAAGACTCTTGAACTGGCGGATGATAAATTTTATGTGATTACCTGTGGCAAATCGGGCTACTCTCGGTAAGTTTGACTGCCTAAGCTGTACCTGTAGCTGTCTAGACAATTGCACTTACTACTGCTGCTGCTGACGACTCGTATGTAGATGGTTGTAATTTGGCTAAGCTTCCGTCAGGCCAAAGTGCTTCGAGTGTTTGTAGCTTGGCCAGCGTTCGCCAATTTCAGATTATTTCACGAAACTCGTTTTCGGTGTCGGCGCACAACAAATGAAATCAAAGATCAAATTATGCTGACTGATATATATGTATGTTTATATATATATATATATATATATATATATATATATATATATATATATATATATATATATATATATATATATATATATATATATATATATACTCACGTAGGTGTTGCCTTTCTATAGCACTTTTTATTGATCTTCTAAATACGAATCAGCGCTAAGTAGAACTCAAGGCCATTAGCGTCTCTTGCTATGAAATTCTTTTCTTCTCTCCACCTAAATTATTTCGCATGAACAACATGATCAAATGAACGGTAAATTATTTATGGTAGCTCTTAAAGATTACAATCCGTAGTTGAAGAAACAATTTAATTTGCCTTCGCCTCATTTGCATAATGCCAATGACTTTGCCACAACTCTCAATTGCGCAAGTTCGTTGTCTAAGTCTTTTGTCCAATGCGAATAGAAAAACAATTTAGAAAACTATTTGGTTTGCTAAAACAGCAAATAATTTCTGCAAATTGTTGCGCTCTGTTAACGGCACACAGGAAAACACACGCTGAAAGCCAAAGCAAATTTAAAAAAAAATAAATAAATAAAAATAAAAAAATTGACAGAAATGCACAAAACGGGAAACGAGGTAGTGAAAATTAAACCTATTCATATAATATGGTATATGCCGGTTGATGTCTGCCTGTTTGGCATAAAACGCAACTGTCTATAACGTAATGACCGGCAGTTGCATAATGCATAATGAAATTGCAAGCGAGTCGCAGTGGGCTGCAACTTTTGGGTCTATTGGCTGCGCTCTTAATTAGCAGGTGCGCGCCGCACCGACTGCGCAATTGTGGAAGTCCACGCAGATAACCGTTAGCTAATTTGCCACGTCTGTTTCAATATCCACTTTCGTTTCCATTCAAATTCACAGCGACGACAATGCCCATGTCGTTCTCAAGTTTCTGGAGAACGATCACCGCGTGCGTGAAACGGTCTACGGCCACAAGTACAAGATTCGCGCCGAGTTCTCCAAGCCAAACGGTGAGTGATCAACACAGCTCGCTGTCTGCCCAGAGTAATCACTAATCAAGACTCCCTTTGATAATTAGATACCTATGGTCTACGTGTGGGCAACTGCTTTGCCTTTGACAAGAAGAACATCACCCTCGAGCTGACAGACGATCGCGGGTAAGTGCAGTTCAGTCTTCGACTAGGCACTCCAACTAACGGTCCCTGTTTCATGCTTAGCTGCCCCTATGATCCCAACATTATGAGTCGGTTCGTGCCCACGACTGATGGCCGTGCGGCTGAGGCAACGCTAGACTCCATGTTCAAGTTTCCCGAGGGTAGGTACTGCCCTTAAATCAAAGATGTTGGTAATTATTTTAAGTTTGTTTGCAGGATCTGAGGTGCATCTGCAGTGCGATGTCATTCAGTGCTATGGACGCTGCGTAGAGATCGACGATTGCAGTCAGGTAGCACTGGCCGGTTTCACAAAGGGCAGCGGCAATGGGCCACGCAAGTTTGGGCCCAACGAAGAGGGCTCCAGCATTGCGGGCACAACAGTATTCGTCTTAGATCCCGCTGAGGCGCGACGTAAGAAGAAATCGGAAGAAATCCCCCAAATGATCAGAGACTTATGTAATTATTATTAACTTGCAGTTATAGCTCCAAATTGCGAGGATGGCATTCGACCCAGCTGGCTGCTGTGGCTGGCCATTACACTGGGCGTTCTGTTTCTCATCATGTTGCTGATGAACATCTTCCTCTGCACTGCCATGAGCTGTAGCTGTGCCAATACAGAGGTATTTCGTGGCTCCTCTCTTTACCCTCCAGTAATTAAAATACGAAATCTTCTCTCGTACAGATCATTGAGAAGGAGCCCTCGATCATTGAGGAATACGATCCTTATCGCAGCTGGCATGGCAGTCAGTATGGCTCCCGGTACTCACTGCACGGCCGTGACGCGCACAAGGGCTATACCAGCGGTGGCTCCACGATACACTCAAATAGGTCTGATAGATATTAAGTTGATCTACAAACACACAGAACACAACACTCTATTCTACACTTGATATGCATCTGCTCTGCTCTTAAATAGTTTTCTGGTAGCCAACACACAGACACACACACAAACACAAGCCAATTTTTATAAAGCATGTCTAAACAGCCTTGTACCGTATCTATGTATTGTATTTTGTTAAACTCATATCTATTGTTAACTCTACTGAAGTGCCCGCCCTGCTGGACAACATCTACAACAAAACAAAAACAAAATCTATGAAACACAACTTGTGTTCGCAAACAACAAGTTATAAATGAAATGAAGAATGAACCTATTTCGTACCTCGTACTGCAACTGTAATTAACCGTTGATTATTTGCATTTTGTTTCGAATTATGACTAACTTTAACTCTAGAACTTTGAGCTTCCATTGGCCCACACCCGAAGACACTAACCGTCCTCTTCAATGATTTTTGCTAACCAAACTGTTTAGATCCTCTACTGAAATATGCCACATACATATATATACATTTATATATATATTTATTATAATTAACTATTGATTTTGTATTGAACTTATCAACGTACTACTTCGAAGGTCTATTCCAATTGATAACGATTATGCAATTGTACATTCCCGACCCGGCTCTAGACATTCATCCACGTTGCATGGACAGCGTGCGCACCGCGGACCGCCCAGTAATATATGAAATCCTAGTGCTTAAGTCAAAATTTAATGTTTAACATAGCTTAGTTATTGCCCACTTCAAATAAGTCTCAAATGTACATAACTTCAAATACAGTCTATCAATTCTTTTCTAAATTCGTCGATCAAGTTCATTTCGCTGTAAAATACTAAATGAAAAACGAACAAATTTTGTATTTAATTAAAACTTTCCTAATATTTAAATAACAACTAAACATAAGTCATTAGTCTTTCATAAGTTCGATCGATTGTATACGAGTTTAAGTGAAAAGTTTTATTTAAATGTGAAAAACAATGAAAAAATCACTGCAACAACTTTTTGAATTGAAGCAAACCTTTGAAACTGCGTTAAACGTGAAACTTGTGAATTGTAATTAATTAATTTAAAATAAAACATAAATTTAAATAAAAAATACATTTATTAATTGAGATAATAAAGTAACAAAACATTAAAAAAAAAAATTAAAAGGCATTTTTTATTTAATTATCATTCATCTTTCAAGAGCTCACATGAATTCGGAACTCATTGTTTATGAATGTCAATTTATACCATGAAGCCAATTTTTTTTTAAAGAAATATTAAATAGTTTCTTTAAAAATTTAAATAAAAGTATTAAAATGAAAACATAATATTTTATTAGTAATAATAACGACAAATTTGAATTTTTTTATTGGTTATTCAATTTATTTGCTGCTTTCTTGTCAGAGACTCTATAGCGCATTTATCACTTTATTTTACTTTAACTCATTTTGGACAGGTAGGCCTGTATGAAACATAAGCATCCAACGAAACATAAGCATTCCAGGCCGCCTGCTTTCTCACTGGCCCACACCCGGCCCTAAATTTGAATATTAAAATTTAATAGAGCTTAAACTAAATATAACAAACGAATTAAAAGTTATAAGATATAGATGTCACGATTAGGTGAACAAGCCCAGGAGCCGAACTTCATTTATGAGGATTTTGAATATTTAAGGTTGATGATAAAAAATTTAAATCAGTATGAGTAAGATATTCTTTAAGGAATGACTCAAGGCGTAGTATTTTTAATTCATTAATAGTAACCTGTAATGCTCACTAAAACCATGTGCATATTCCAGGCCATGATGCACTCCAGCAATGCAATGCTCAGAAGTATAATTTGTGCATCAATGCTGATAAATGACATACACTAACCGTCAGCGTAGCTCTACTAACCCTCACAACAGCCTCAAAACTTTCTGAATAGAGTCTTGATATGATTTTTTTAAAAATAGTAATAATAATAATATTGTGTACATGATATTGATCTTGTGAAAGATTAACCAAGTATGTTTCCTATAATATAGCTTTAAGTTTTTATTGACTTCTTAAGTACTTTATGTCTATCATAATGTTAAACAATAAATATCTCATTGAATTTTTACAACAAACAATTAATAGTGACCAACCAATTATAAAATTTATAGTTAATTTGATTCGATTGGACGCCATTGGCTCGAAATATGAGCCCATCCATAATTAGGTAAACATGAGATAAACTGGAGTAGTATCGAACTACGAGCTATTGGCCGCAGCTAATATACCCGGTCAATCGATAAACAGAATTCTTTATCCCTAAAAGTATGCAACATTTTACGCAAATGCACTGCAATTTTATGTCTGTCCGTTCAGATAGTTATGCTTGTCTGTTACAATTGCATTTATAGCCTACAAATGTTTTGATATTTCACAAATTACAAAAATGAAGGTTTGAAATACAATGGTAAGTGTAGCAGGGTACATTTATACTCTTGTAGAGTTTTTTTACAGATTAGTCTTAAGCTGGGCAAATTAATTTAAATATAGGTGAGGGGAATAAAGAGTTACAGGGTACACTTATCAGGTATATATTTTATAATATATACATTTTAGAAATATATACATATAAAATAAAATTTATTTTACTCTTATTATCGATTTACAGGGTATATTAATATAAATTATTTAAAAACGTATCTCAGTACTTTTAGCAGCATCGTCAGGTCTTTTTATTTTTTTATATAGCCAGCCGGTTGATAAGTCACATCAACAATGAAGAGAAACACAGAGACATTTGAGCAATTTTCAGCGCCTACCACCATTAGTGCCGAATCCAACCCTGTGCTTGGCTTATCGCCATTCCGCGCTCACAACCAGTAGTACTCTCTCTACATATCTCTCTCTCTCTCTCTCTCTCTCTTTCTCTCTGTCTCTCTCGTTGCCTGCTATATTGGCATAGGTATGGGACGGTTTGTGGTTTCGCCACAGCTGCCGGCAAAGTGTTCCCAGTTCTGTTGGTATTTTCGCACAGTAGTTTTAGTCTGAATTGGTCGGTTGTTGAGCGCGGAAGTGCTCAGAGTGCGAGAGTGAACGAGCACAGAGCGCGATTTGTTTGAATGGCTGGTACGTTTACGTTCGCGTCTATGTGTATGTTTATGTGAGTGTGTGTGTGTGTGTGTGAGTGAAGAATAACAACACCGACATCGAAATAGTGAAGCACAAAGAAAGAAACACCAAATCACAACAATAACAACGTTAGCACCAGCCAACAGTCGGCGTTAGCGTCAGCGTCATCGTCTTGTGTTTTTTTCTTTTTTTGGTGAATTTGAGGTGGAGTTGCTGTTGCTGTTCATACCTCGTGTGCCTGGGTCAGTTCAGTTGCCATATTCACGTGATTGGCGCGGTAAATCAAAGTTACAACGTGCATCTATATTAGTTGGCAGTAGTAAGTGCTCATGACGTGACTTAATAACAGCGTAAACAATCGGACAAATCACACAGCTACCCCACACTTAATCTATGTACGTAAGCGCCGCGTGACTCGAAAACTCTTAAATTGCATCCGGTTGATGCTCGTTGTAGTGCGAATCGAATCGATTTCAACTCACCTAAAACTAAGTTGGCAATCTTAAGAGAACTGTGCAAAATCTCACTGAACTCCCCACAGTAATGCGTAATATTTTGGCTACTGCAGAAGAGTTGACTTCTATTTGCGTAAAGGCTGACTGCACTGTATGTGCGAAGAAGTATGTGTGTGTGTGTGTGTGTAAGTCCACTGCACGCATTGTGAGTCATCGCAGAGTCGTCCGCGTTGGTCAATATGCAATCCCAGCACAGTTTACTCCAATACATAGAAGTTTATTTTTAACCCTTGGCACTCTCAAAATTTGTGCCGCATGCAAATTTCGACTAGCGACGCTCGTAATGAATTTCAAAAGTGCGCCGCGGCTATAAATATCAAATTTGACAAAAACAAAAGCAATAAAAAAAATCGTATAAGATAAAATATGATTTAAATGCTTCTCGGGTGCGTTCAGTTGTGTCAGCAAGTTCATCAAAAGCCAAATGCCAATAACACATCATAGAGGCACTTATGTAAAAACCTTTGCCTTAGCCAGATGCCTGTACATACCTATGTAGATGTGATCATGTGTGTGTGCGTGTACGTGTGTGTATGTGTTTGTGTGTGCATCAGTGCCAGTGTGGTTCTGTACATATATAAGCATATATATTTAGACACACGCCGATCTGGCAGCAGTCGCTAACTTTTTGCATCAAGTGTCATTAACCTCGACGAGACGGTGAATCGACGAATCGAGTTCGAATGTTGGCATTCGCTTTGATATGACGTGAATACAAACTTCTCTCATTTACTCAAATGATAACACTTTTCACGTGACTGGCTTGACATGATAATTTGATTTTATATCCCATTTGCTTTCCATTGCCATAGCCATAAAACACTTGCCCCAACCCTCTTGTTATATAAGGTTCGAGACAGTTGTAGACAACTGAAGAGTTAAACATAAATGTATATAAATGTTATATAGCTCTGCTTGTCGCTGGTGACACAGTTCCCGACGGATTGCCTGTGCAAACTGAAAAGTTAATTTGCAATGGAGTACTTTATTTTTGAGTGTCAGTTGCAGTTGCAGTTGCCGTTGCAGCAATCCAAATAAGTAAACAACAGAAATAAATAAGGTCAGTTTGCGCATTATGAGGAAACATTAAAGGGCTTTGTTGCCATTCGATAAGCTGAATTCATTGAGAGCCGAGGAATCGCACACATGAATGCAGTTAGAAACACAAATGCTGAAGAATGCTAAGCACTCAGATATCCTGCATGCACGAGTTAGATTGAACAATATTGTATAGTGTATGACTTCTCCTACTATATAGTAATAATATACCCTATACAAATAGTTTGCATTAAAGTTCTGTTAAGTTTTTACCATTTATTATTTATTATAA
Organism: Drosophila mercatorum; assembly: GCA_961210405.1. NCBI lineage: Eukaryota > Metazoa > Arthropoda > Insecta > Diptera > Drosophilidae > Drosophila > Drosophila mercatorum. The sequence continues at coordinate 15,508,476 of CAUIUS010000003.1, forward strand.
GCTATTATGACCTAGTCAATATTGATATTGCAATAGAACAATCTTACATGTGCTAAGCACTAAAATTCCTGTGGTCGCCAATCACTAATATACCCTGTTATGCATAATATACCCTAGTTTTAATAGCCTTTCGATACGATGCATTCATTCAGATTTATATAGCAATTGCAGTTAGTGGATTCCTTAGTGGATTAAGCACTCAAATACCCTGCAAATGCGCTTGAATAACTCAGAACTTTAGAACATTTTGTTCTAATTGGTTGCAATTGTACTAAAATGTATTATCATGACACAGTTGGCACAGTCTTGATATATTGGCATTGTATTTGCATCTTGTATCAGACTTCGACTTCTCGGAAGTCGCTCTTTGTTTCATTGTACGAAAAGGCACAGTTATACAAGAGCCAAATGAGTCATTTGCTTATCAAATACATATTCATAATACTCTCGCGCTTAACATACATATGTTTGTATGTACAAGTTAATGCCCTAAATACCCACTAACCACAGTTGATCACGCTGGCAAATCTAACGCATACGCATTTCGTGATCGAATTGAGCATATCAGCATATCACAATCGCTGCCTCGTAATCAGTAGCCAGCTTCCATATATATAATTAGTAATATTATGACTGTGTCAAGATTTTGATTTGCTTCTATGATTTACGAACTAGAAAACCAAATAAATAATAATAACTATTAGGAAAACGCTAGTCGGGCGTCCCCCCTGACGGTCATCAAGAATATATTTGCATTTAGCTAAACCCATACAAAAAATTAAATTAAATTTTCTATTTTTAACTTAAGTTTTGATTCGATAGAGCAGCTGATAATTCACAACCCATTGAGCCATCTAGTAGACATACACTAAGACTTGCGGCTCTTAGAATTTACTAGATGCTGTGGCTGTGTACACATGTATAGTAAAACTGTTTTTTTGGCGTTGCAGCGCGTTGCTTATCACATGTTGTTGCCAATTAGCCAAACGTTTTGTTACCTTATATATACCTTCTGTGTAACTTAAAGCGACTTAATTTGGAGACTCTAGCTTCAAAGACGTGGGAGATATAATTTAATAACTGAATTTCGATAATCTATCATATTAAAACGGGAACAGTATCGACTTATTTAAACAAACTCTATCTGCGCTCCCTATGCAGGGACCTACATTAAACATTTAAAATCTGTAGCTCTTATAGGTTCTGAGATCGGCTATTCTCGCTGATCCAGAAGATATATACTTTGTGGGGTCTGCCACGCCTCCCTCTGCCTCTTACATACATTTTCACAAACACATTATACGTTGATTTCCAATTTTCAATGGGATAGATGTTTTTATAGTCAAATGCTGAATGTGTACAGAGCTCTACCAATTCTGTCTTTGTGTGCCTTCGACTCCATTCGTAACGCAAGTCAAGAGATGATGTCATGATCCAGACCCAACAGCAAAAGCCCGGCTCACACTCACACTCGCACTCGCATTCACACTTACATACGCATTCTGAATATTTTGAAACGCTGAGCTCAGTTAGTACTGTATATGTCGATCATTAGCTCACCGGTTCGCGGAATGTCTCTTGTTTATTTGTTCTCTTCTATACGGAAATTCATCAACATACGTACGCTGCTCACTGAATTCAGACTTTTCCCAATCGTAATCGGAGATATGAGCTCATCTTTTATCATCGTTAAGTACACCATTCGTATTTTTCTCGCCACATGCGTATGTGCTCATATTACCCTATATGTACATAAAATACCATTAGCGATTTAGGGCGACTTAAACGAGTGTGCTCGACTGTTGGGCTACCTACTCTATGTTATCATGACTATGAAAACAATATTGATTTTATATACTTTGTGGGACTGAAAATATCTAGTGTCTAAGAAGACAAATGAATACAGCAATGAATACAGGGTATAAGTACTATAAGCCAAGCATGACTTCAAATCGATCAATGCATTAAGGTCTATTCACTCAAACAGACACTTTCATTCTTTCTCTAGCGGTTTATTCATGCCCTTGCATTTTCAATGAATACAGGGTATCAGAACTATAGAACGACGGCAACATCTTACGATTCCGATTCGAATTCCAACTCGTTTATTTGCAATCGTAGCTCTGGCAATGCGGCTGACCCTCGGTTGACGCCTTCAGCTGGAATTGTTGCAGCGACAATGGCATCGCCCACACGCGATCTGTCAGCGCTTAACTTGCGTCAATTTTAACTACATATCATACAAATATATACTTCTACATATTTATATATATATCGACACTTTGGATGAGCTGGGAGCTACTCCACGTTTGCCCACAATTTGTTAAATTGCGCCAATTAATTTAATCAGCTTGTAACTGTTGCATTTCGAAATGTTAAATAGAATGCAATGCATGCAGCTCATGCAGTTTGTGTGTTCCGCGTTTTTAATGTCGCATGTTTAATTGACTTTTAGCTGGAAATATTGATTTGTTGAATTTCAAATTCATTATTATTGCGGCTGTTGTCATGGTTAAAAGAGGTCTAAAAACAACAGGTGCAGTTAGTACTTGCACATTACATAGGAATTCTGAATTTCTGCTCTCTCTCTCTCTATCTCTCTAATTTATACTACCCTCAGTAAAATATATAAGCAACAATAATGTAGCAAACACAAAATATCTCTTGTTCCTCTCAGAGACCCGTCCTGCTGGCTACGCCCCAAAGAAATACCAGCAAAATGTGCATCTATAGCGAAGTGTGATCAAGCAAATTAGTGAATCAAAGAACAAAAACTGAAATCTCAACTGCAAATATATAAGGAGCCAATTAGAGACAAGTCGCGAAAATGACAATAACATATACAGGTGAAGTGGCCACCTGCCGTGGCTTTGGCTGTTTTCTCAAACTGCTGCTCAGGTAAGTGAAAAAAGTTATGTACATCAAATAAAATAATATAAATAAGTATAGTGACAGCCTGACTGATTTAATGCACTGAACAAGCTTAGGCTAGAAAGCTTTTAAGCAGCATTTGTTCTATTATCAATTATTTTAGAAGAATAGAAGAATAAAGCATAAAATGATTTCATTAGCTAACGCTTAGGACTATGTATCTTCAGATCAGCATGAAACAAGTTCTGAAAGTTAATTTTCAAAAATTCCTTAAATATGTGTGGTTTAGGAATTTTGTCAGTTCACCTTTCAATGTATTTGTTTGGCTGATAAATTTAGGTATTATAATCATCATATGATGAATGAGCCAATCCGAGTACAAATTAAAATCACGAATATCTCTATCACATCAGCTCCATCACCTGTTTGCTTTACCTCTTCAGTAAAAGACCTTGAAAAAGTATTGTCTGACTTTTGATTACATAAACATGTTCACAAAGTTTCTTCTGTTTGCTACTGAATAGTTTACATTATAAGCGCAAGTAACACCTGTCTCAGCAAACTTGTTGATGAAGTCTGTAACAATTTCCCAGTCTAAGAAATTTGATTGGAAACGGGAATGCAATATTGAATAGGATGATGTGAAAGTGTGTGAAAGAGGAAGAAAGTAAAGTGCACATTCCCAAAAACCGGGCAAAGCCGGGGAATACTCATTCAAATCCTCACATTGTATTGCAATGTGGGTATCTGAAAACAGTTGTATATTTACGAATTACAGTACTAAATGCGAAAAGTGTAAAAAATGACAAGTCGAGTGCTAATTAAAGAACTGACACAGTTCGTTCCAGCTAGGCAATTGAGCTAGTGACAGTCGTCAGACATCACACAATTGCAACTAATGCAAATAATAGAATTTTCCATGCACTCTATAGGACACACACATACACATCCAGAGAAATACACACACTCTCGAGTATTAGATTGTAGTTCCGCTGATAGCAGCAACAACTCCACCCACACATGATACCCCTGCCCACGCTCTTGTTACTATTACTCTTGCTGATACTGATACACAGTCACAGGCACAGCTACAGTGACTGCTGCAGTGTTATCTAAGCCGCATTTGACATCTGTCATGCGTGTAATTTGAATTATAATTTAATAATTGTTAGCCAGAGTGCTGCTGGCCATATCTATCAGCTTGTATGTACGCGTATGTACATACATGTGTGACACATACAGGCTACTCACGCTCATTTATATGAGTGATCCGCTGATAGTGTCAGGTGGCATTGATTGTTGCCGCTAATCAATGAACCGGCCAGCCTAGATTGACGATAATCAGGCCGAACCTCTGCCGATTTGCTAATTTAATACATTATCTCATGCACTTGATATATAGAAAGGCGAATGCAAATAAATAAATATATACATATGTGTATATATGTGAGTACTTGATAATTTTTTGGCTACTTGTAAACATATACCCTGTAAAGTTTTTTGAACTCAAGCAATGTTGTCTGGGAATACGTGAAATGTGAATTAAATTTATCAGCTAGGACGGACCTTGAATCTTTGTGGCCACTGATAAAAGTCAAATTTTGTTTGTCATTTGCTTATGATAAATGATTACGTGTTTGTTTTTGTGTTTTTATCACACAAATGTTTGATAAGAATTTATTTTATAATTAGTGGGCTTTTCATTTGAAATTATGGCTGAGATATTTTCGAATGTATATAATATTTATATATATACCAATTTTTATGACGTTTAGACGGTGGCATGATTATGGCTCAATATCAGGCCGATGACGTTGACAGCTGCAGAAAAATTGGTAAACACATGCCAGACTCTCTGCCGCACGTTAATAAAGTAGAGCGTTATGTTCGATTAGTGGTAGTCAATAGACCCCGCCATAAATGATGATATTTTAGTGGCGTTACTAGGAACTATATATCAGTCGTGTACCACCTATTTATAAATATGATACGATATGTCTCAAGCAATTAACTAAAATAACGCTCTGTCTTCTTGTAGATGGCGCGGAAGTATTTACAAATTAGTGTGGCTGGATCTGTTGGCCTTTCTAACACTATATTATCTACTTAATCTGATCTATCGCTTTGCGCTCAATGACGCCCAGAAAGAGTAAGTGAAACTCAAACGAAACCTAGTTCATATGTGTCATAGTGTTCTGTTTGCCATTTAGAACCTTTGAGGCGATCGTAGCCTATTGTAACAGTTATCGTGATCTCATTCCGTTGTCTTTTGTGCTGGGTTTCTACGTGTCCATTGTGATGACTCGTTGGTGGAACCAGTACACGTCCATCCCGTGGCCGGATCCCATCGCTGTCTTCGTCAGCTCCAACGTTCACGGTCAGGACGAGCGCGGGCGAGTCATGCGCCGCACGATCATGCGTTATGTGTGCCTCTGCCTGACCATGGTTCTGGCGAATGTGTCGCCTCGCGTCAAGAAACGATTTCCTGGCCTCAACAACCTGGTGGAGGCGGGCCTGCTCAACGAGAATGAACGCACCATCATTGAGACGATGAATAAATCGTTTCCACGACCCTCGAAGCACTGGTTGCCCATTGTCTGGGCGGCCAGCATCATTACACGCGCAAGGAAGGAGGTAATAATAAAAAGGATATCAGTGGCAGGTGTGATAATTAATAAATATTATATAGGGCCGTATTAGGGACGATTTCGCTGTGAAAACTATTATCGATGAGCTAAACAAGTTTCGAGGACAGTGCGGATTGCTGATTAGCTATGATACCATCAGTGTGCCCCTGGTGTACACCCAGGTGGTTACTCTGGCTGTATATTCATATTTCCTCACCTGCTGCATGGGTCAACAGTGGACGGATGGCAAAGTCGTCGGCGGCAGCAGCTACCTGAATAAGGTGGATTTGTATTTCCCAGTGTTCACCACTTTGCAGTTCTTCTTCTATATGGGCTGGCTAAAGGTGGCCGAGTCCCTGATCAATCCCTTTGGCGAGGACGACGATGATTTTGAGGTAGGTTAATCTTTCGAGCCGTGAAATCTATTGATAACCGACTCAATCCTCAGGTTAATTGGATGGTGGACCGCAATCTCCAAGTTTCATATTTAATTGTAGATGAAATGCATCATGATCATCCAGAGCTACTGAAGGATCAGTACTGGGATGAGGTGTTTCCCAACGAGCTGCCCTATACCATTGCCGCGGAACGGTTTCGCGAGAACCATCCGGAGCCCTCGACTGCCAAAATCGATGTGCCGAAGAACGCGGCCATGCCCTCGGGAATGTCATCTGTGCGAATTGATGAAATGGTTGGTAATAGTGGCAACGCCGCCTCCGGGCCAAAGCCGACTGCTACTGAGCAGCAGCAAGGGGCACCCATGCAGACAGTTACTTATGACCTTTCCAAGGCTGCGCCAGACGAGGAGGTTAGAATCAAAACGTTGGCAGCATTCTTTAGCGCTACGATGTATTGGCACCAACTAATCGGCTATCTTAACTAAATGTACCATCATGATCTTAACTCATGAACATGGCGTGGTGAAAAAAAAAAACAAAAGAAACTAAAATCAAATTTAAACGTATTTTCTAACCTTCTTCTGTAATTAACCGAAAAATCTATTTCATATGGGATTCAAATCGATCATTGGCATTTCAAATCACAACGGTGTTTGGTAGTTATACCTAAGATTTATTTAAGATTAAAAACAAAACAAATGAAGACTCTAATGAGATGAACAGTGGATTCTTCTTTGAACTTTAAATTTCATGTTAATGCAGCTGTCAAAGTTATGAAAACGAAGTCTACTACAGAGTCAGATTGCTTGCAGTAGTTCGAAATAATGTTTTTTTTTTTTTTTTGTAAGGATCCACTGGTCATTATCACTAACCTAGCTATAGATCTATTGTGGTGTTTGTGTTGTTGTTCTAAGTTATAAGACTGCATACTAACTTTTGATTCTAACAATAATCTGTTTGCCTACAGCCTCTAACTGCACTACGCACTGCACGGCTTTCAGTTGCTTTAGTGCACCCCAGCAAGAAAACTGCACCAATTGGTTTCAAGTAACCTATGCTCACTTTTAATTCTCTCATTCTCTATCACTCTGATTCTCTTCGACTAATTTACTCTTTCTCGTTTACAATGGTAATCGCAGGCTGACGATGCCAGCGGCATACACTTCTCAGCAGGCAATGGTAAATCGCGGTTGGGCCTTGGGTCCTCGCCCAGCCTGGTTAGTGTCTCGGGCACTCTATCACGGGTGAATACGGTGGCATCGGCACTTAAGCGCTTACTGAGCCGCGACGACAGCCGTCCGAACTCTGCTACGCCCAGCGAGGATCCGGGCAAGTACCGTTTCCCGAACAGCGCCAGTTCGGCGAGCTTGACAGGCGCCAATGCTGGATCATCGGCTGTTAAGCCGGCGGGCAGCATGCGCATCACCCAACAGGTCATTGAGGAAGTGGACGAGCAGGCCACCATCACATCGACGCGCCCCTATGAACCGCGACCCAATATCAAAGATATATTTTCGCCATCTACCGGTGAGCGACAGCAGCAGCCTGGAGGTCAGCCACTGCAACCACCACCGCCAGCAAGTAGAGCAAATGAGCCACCGGCACGCTCCCAGCCAATGGATATACCCAGACGCTCGCCGCAGTATGAGCGCGCTCAGTCTCAGTATGATCCAACTCCATCGCTCTTCCCGCCCGGTGGTGTGGACGCTTTGCTGAGCACCTCGGCGCCAGCTGGAGACGGTCCCTCACTGTTGGCAGGAGACACGGCGCCCAGTTCGCCGCAAGGCGACAGCAGCAAATCCCTATTTGAACCAAATAGGACAGCCAGCCGTGAGACAGGTAAGTGGTCGGCACTGGCTCCATCGAATGGTGCCCAATGCCCAATGGCTTCATTCTCCTGCTTTTGATATTCACATTTAACATTGATCTTCATCTATATACATACATCCATCCATACACCCACACACTCGAACTTTCGACTGTTAATACTTAAAGCGATTGAGAGACCCGATGCACCGCAGTTCTTCCGGTGGTTCGTGACGCCCGGTAAAGTTCAAGCATTGGCCAAACTAAGTTTAATTCGTTCCTTAGCTTATTCTTCCACATATATGTACACATATGTTGCTCGTCCACAAATCATTCTTGTCGGATATGTGGAATTGTTTACTATATTTAGTTCTCCTAATCACAATTTATTATTATGGTTTTTGTTGTTTAATATATCTGAGTTGACTTGTTTCATTTGATTACTAACCAGAGCTTAGCAATTAATTGCATTCGTAGTTTGTCTTGCGTTGCTTAAGACTCGATTTTGATTCCGATTATAGGTTTTCGATATGATAATGCTCTCGTTATCGTCTTTAAACTTTGTATTTAGATTTTGCCTAGGCTCTATCCTTCTAGCCTTGCACGTCTTACTTAATCTTCATTAATCACATTTCATTTCTAGTCCAGTTAAAGCTAACGCAACTCTCTGTCCTTACAGTCGAAAACCTCGACATTAAAACATCGGCCGATGTGCTGGCTAACACAGCTGCCGAGTCCGCGCCCGCGCCCGCTCCCGACCCTGGTGATGACTTCGAGAAGCTAAGAGCTGCTCGCGAAAAGGAGAAGCTGGTGCGCCAGCAAATGAACTTAGCTCGGACCATAAGCACTGCCCCAGGCGTGGATTCCTCGGGAGTGCCAGTTGTGGTGCCAGTGGTGCCCGTGGCCCTAGTAGCACCCCCACCTGCACAACCGAGTGCCCCAACCCCGCTGACAGGAGTTGCTTCCAGTGCCGATTTGCTCGCCGGCACTGATCCAGTGACCAGTTCAACGATCAAGTCCGAGGATGCCACCACAGGAAGTTGAACTAACGGATAGAGCTTTATATTTGGGCATGCGACGCGCAGTATGCCACCTGTGCTGTACACTTTTCAAACTACCTTTAAGTTAATTAGTTCGCGGTAGTTAATTTATCTAAGCTACTAAACTTAATACCTTAACATGCAGAATGATACAAACAAAACACAGAAACAGAAACAGATTAAGAATGCTCATAACGTTTAAACGATCTTGAGTGAAAGTGGACCCATTTAGCGCAGTTAATATATATATATTATTTATCAATTAAGTCAACAGTGATTTGAATCTATACAATAATATAAGTTTTTCTAAATGGCCAACTAATTGTGTTTTACTGGCAATGGAAAAACTGACTGAGCCCAGTGTGCTTGTCTAGCAGATACCCTAGCTATCCTGATGTCCATGATGCAAACAACTGTTATTTAAATCATTCTATGTAAAATGAATGCTTCAAAAACAAAGCTAATAAATTGATTCTGGACCTATAATGTGGAATTGGGATGAATTCGAAAAAAAAAAGATTTGCTCGTACTTACTTTAAAATGTGATAGCTTTAGCTTTTGTAGTCTTCGATATTCGATATGGACGGACAAAGCTGCTTGGCTACATCTCTTCTCGACGTCTCGATCAAGTATATATATACGTTATGGGATCTGTTATACCTCCTATAATCTGTTAAACTTTAACAAAAAGCCTTTAGTGTCTGATATCTTCAATATGTTCAGGGTATAGCAAGTTCGGAAAATTTCCTTTAGATAGTTTACCAGATAGTTATGCAAGTCTTCGAAATGCACAAAATAATAATTTGATTTTTACGATATTTAAATTGTATTCATTTCCTAATCCTTATTATCAGTATAAAAAATAAATATAAATGATCCAATCTCACATCAATTCATCAGATTCAGATTACATACAACACTTGATATAAATTATATATCTAATGATATTTAATATAGTTTTAGATACTAAGTCAGTACAACTAAACGAAATTAACATAAACGCCAAAAGCGTTGAAGGAAAAATCAAGTTTGTTGGGATAGTGCGTAGACCAGATTTTCAATTGGTTCATCAAATGTGTGTATTAGCAGAGCAGTCTAATAGCGTGTCACCTGGCCGCCATAGCGATCCTGTGCTGGGCGACTGCCGCCGTACATTCCACCAGCTCCGCTGTTGCCTTGATAGCCGCTGGAGCGTTCGTTGTAGCTACGATCAAAGCGGCTCTGCGTCTGCATTGGACGCCAGTTGTCGTCGATAGTGGCTGACTTTTGCCACGAATTATTGCCATGCATGTTTGATGACATTCCATTGTTGCTGTAAGACTTCAGTGGGCCGCCCCCACCCCCCAAATGGGCGCTACCGCTGCCACCACTGGATGGTGCCCATATGTTAACGTTGTTAGAGTTGCTGCCATAACCACTGGTTGCTCCACCGCTGGTAGAGTTGTCATACCGCTTGTTGCTACTAAAATTATTAACAAAAATCAAACTAGGAGGTTATCTTTAATTTGTAAAAGTTGATTTGTTGAGTTACTTACTGCGACATGTCCTCAACGCCACCACGTCTGTAATTAGAAGTATTGGTACGATCGGCATCGTTGTAGCGACCACTACCACCAGTAGTTCCACCACTTGTGTTGTTCTTGTGACCATAAGATGCGGTTACATTGCTAGTGTTGTTCTTGTGCACATATGAGCCGGCACCGCCGCCCGTGTTGCTCTTGTGAACGTATGAACTGCTAGAGCCGCTAGTGCTAACACCACCTGATGAAACTGGCAAATGGCGTACATCCACTTCACGTTTGTAATCATCACGCTTGCTGGTGGTGGACGACGAGTAATCATGCTTGGAGCTTGAGCCATAATCATTGCCAGAGCGCTTGCTAGGCACTGCTGTGTATTCGTCAATGGCACCGCGCTTGGTCCCAGTGGAGCTACCATATTCGGTACGTTTATTTGAGGAGTATTCAAGTCGCTTGGAACTTGAGTAGTCATCAAGTGCACGTTTGGATCCCGATGAAGTACCATAATCATCATGCTTCTTTTCATAAGTACTGGTGCTGTCGAAAATACGTTCGGATCAATATGTTTAACTGTCGATTTACAATTCGGGTTCTCAAACATACTTGCGTGAGCTAACCAAAGATGTATCAAAGCGCGGCGGTGGTGGGGCATCAAACACCGCGGAACGCTTGCGGTCAGACACATCAGTGTAGCGATCATCAGTGCGCTTGCTTAGTGAACGCTTAACTGGATCATCACGTGATTCCATAATCCTGGAGAGGCAAGTGGGGAAAGATGAAAAGAGTAAAATATACAATATTAGAAATATTTTAAAACTATGCAGTCAGTTTGGTAGACATATATAAATATAAATAGAGTTTAGACTAGGATGCAGTTCATTGGCAGTTGCATAAACATACATGAATGCAAAAGCATTTGCCTAGACTGCCCGGCAGTTTTTTTTTTTTTTGAGGTTGAAAAAACAACGTGGCTGCTGCAACTTAACACACTTAACTTAATTTACAAGGCCAAATGCCTTTTGAGAGTAAGTAAAAATAAATATGGTGTTTGTTGTTTTTTAGCGTTGTGTGTGCAACGCTATTACGTTTATCATACTTCATCTGTTGACGCTTCAATTCGAGGCGCTCCAGCTCGATTTTCTCACGCTCCAGCTTCTGACGCTCCCGCTCCATGCGCAGCAGTTCTGCCTTCTCACGCTCAAGGCGCTCCCGCTCGATGGCCAATTTGCGTCTTTCTTCGGCCAGGCGTTCCTCCTCAATGCGCTGGCGTTCACGTGCTTCGCGACGACGACGCTCCTCCTCGCGTAGCTCACGCTCTCGGTCTCGCAAGCGCTGGCGCTCGCGCTCCTCACGAATCTTCTGATAGGACAACATCTCGCGTTGACGCCGCTCACGCTCACGCTGACGTTGTTGAATCTCACGGTCGTCCCGTGGTTGGCGTGCCGAACGACGCTCATTGGATTCATCCCGGTGCTGAGATTTGTGACCTGTGCCAGAGCGGTGATCACGCTCGTGGCGCTTCTCACTGCCCGTCACTGACTTATCCTTGTCATCACGTGACGGCTTGTTACTGCGGTCCTTGTCCTTGCCGTCGCGCTTGTTGTTAGATTCCCCGCCTGCATTTTTGCCTTCCCCACTGCCATCGCTACCTTTCTTGTCATCACCCCCGTTGCCCTTGACGCTGGACTTCTTATCATCATCCTTTTTCTTCGAGTCATTGCTGGACTTGCTGCTGGTCTTGTTGTTACCCTTGTTGACAACATCTTTGGATGAACTTGCGCTGCCGCCAATTTCGTTCTTGGTGCGTTCCACTGATATAATTCGGCCGTGCAGTTCCGTACGATGTAGATTATCAATACAGCGCGACGCATCTCCAGACGAGGACATCGTTACGTAGCCGTAACAGCGTGTGCCAGGAGTGCGGGTGTTGGTGACCACCTTGGCTCCAATCACCTTGCCGAACTTCGAGAAAATGGCCTTCAAGTCGCTGGCGCGTGTTAAAGTAGACAAACCGGATACCCAGAGATTACGTGACAGCAAAGCCTGCTTGCCATTAGCACTGGACGAAGCACCAGCTGCGCCTGCACCTCCGGCCGATCCCGACTTGTTGGCAGCGGCACCCAATGATGCCGATGCTGCACCCGCTGCTGTTGTCGATGTTTTCTCTGCAAGTTCCATGTAAATAATAACAATATTGGAAGAGAGTTATGGTCAGAGCTGTGAGTGGCTGGAAAACTGTTTTGGTATTTGGTATTGATTTTTATCATTGATCGTTAAGGGAAGCACTTTAAACGCACACTTTGTAGCTGCTGCTGCTTGCTGTTGTATCGTAAATTATTGACATAACGAACCTGAATCTGACTACATCAAAAGTACATCGTTATAAAATGCGCAATACGAACGCTAAGAGAGTGTGAATTTGATTGGGTTGCTGCTTCAGATTCCACAGTCGCAGTTGTCTCGCTTTGAAACAAGGATGTCGTGAAGGGCTGCCACCGCCATCGTTCATTCGCAGTTGCCGATTGTGATACGTCCTCCTCAGATCGATGCCACTAAATTTAAAATCACCGTTCTGCCATCACAAGCTGTAAGTCCACTAAAGGCCCAATACATTCATCGTCAACATATTGCAGATTGTGCGCAGCGTTCGGCAGTCCACATTACAAGTTGATTACAAAGAGCTGCTCTGGAGTCGCCACACTAATTGAAGGTCACCGACGAATTTACCATATGTACAATTCTTTGATATGCCACATATCTATTCTCCTATGCAATTCGCCTGCTTCTCCTCTTCGTATAATTTCTGTATTCACTTTGTTCATATTATGAACCCAATGATGTCAAATCGATGGACAACTGGAAATCCAGAAAAGCCTTAAGACGCCTCGCATCCAGAACGGCCAGGTGTTCGTCAGGACGATTTCTGTTAGTTAAGTCTCAATGATCAATGTGTACATCAGACAGGATTCCTTTTGATTGAATTGCTGTTCTGTCAGTTACGTCCTTTCCATTCCCAACCAAATTCACACTCTCTTACACACTGTTTTTCAAGTGTGCCGCATATGGGGTTTTTTTTCGCAAGCTTTTACTTAGTTCATGCGTGGTCTAACCGACTTATATGTATAATCTTTCAAGCACACAGATCTTTCTGGTGCAAAAGGAACATAATTTACCTTTATCGTCTTTTTGATTCGACGATTTTGAAGTCGATTTTTGGTCGCTATGTAGTCCAAAATATACATTGAAAATAAAGTGAAAGGAAATTTTAAGCGATATTAGTATTTTGAAAATGAAATATATAATAGCCATTAAGCTGACAGTTTAATTACACCAACCTAGAATCCTTTTTATCAGTGGATTTGTCATCCTTCTTCTTAGAGCGAGCGCCCTCATCATCCTTGTGAATCTTTTTATCTCCTTCCTTAGCAATTCCGCCCAGTTTATCAGATTTAGTTGCTGGTTTTACTGAAAAATGTCATCAGTTAAATTGTTTGTATAATAAGTCTGGCAAGATAAAGTCCGTATTATTTTATACTAATGATAATTATTTGTGTAGTTCAGCCCACAATTGCAAGAAATTTGTTTAGCCACTACGAAATCTGAAATGCGGCATTGACACACTTTGATTAATGCACAAAAACCTAATTTTGCAAGTTTAGTATAGACGCAGACGCTCATGAATGCGTATATATAGTTATGATATGTGTACATACATCTAGCATTGAGGCAGACGAATTGTTCTTACCCGATTTAATAGACTTATCGTCAGGTGCCTGAAATGACATATTGAATTTAGAAGACGGTCAAAGAAAATATGTATGCATAGATTACCTCATCATGCAATAGTTTTTGTTCGTCTTCACCAATTGTCAAGTTAATAGACTCGTCGTTGTCCATGTTTACAGTATCTCCTGTATTCTCTTCCTGCATCTCCTCGTCGCCAGCAGGTTCACCTTCGCCTTCTTCGGCAACGTCTCCTTCATTAGCCTCTTCATTGCCATTCTTGGCCTGGCCGTACGCTTCGGCATCCTCTTCATCTTCTTCATCGTCATCCAATATGACGCATACATCGTCGACATCGCCAACTTGGTCTATTTCGTGCCCGTCATCGTCAGCGTGATGAGCACTGTCTTCCCCATTCCCACACCCATCGAATTCATTACCCGATGGTTGGTTTTCATCCTCGGGATCAGCTGGCTCTTCCTTAATTAACACATCAGTTGTTGAATCTTTCATTGGCACCGGCATGGGCTTCTTTGCCCCAGCAGCCAATTCAATCAAATGTGTGTTAGGGTCGACGCCCTCCTCTTTTAGTGCCTACAATTTTACACACCGTTGTAGTGGTGCTGACTACTTTCGTGTAAGTCTCACTCATACGTACCCTTTCAAGGCGTTCGATTAGCACAGCCTTTGGACCCACAGTCTCCAGCTTGCGCTTTTCAAGCTCATCTTTCAAGTCGCAGACTCGCAACTCGTTGATTTTCTTGCCGATCTCGGGCATTTTAGTAAATTCTTATGCACAATAGTAACACACCAACCGGTACTTATTAACAAGTCCTTAATATTTATAGAACTCAATTTTAATAATTTTTTTTCAATTCTAGAACGTTGCTTTGCTATTCCGTATGCCAACTGAGAATCTTTCACAATTTTTCCTATAATCAAAATGGCGACATGAGAAATATCTACCAGGAATCAGTTATCGATAAGCAAGGGCTGCTCGACTATTTTTAACATACCAGGGCTGTAGAAATCAATCAAATCTACAAGCTTCATTTAATTTATGACATTTAATAATTATTATTCAACTACTTTTGAATTGAATTTGGTTTCATGTGTACATGTGTTAAGACTATATAAACTAAACGGAACTCTTCTGTTTTGTGTGATAGCTAATCAATCAATAATAAGTATTAATCAGATACTTTTCAAAATATATTTATCCGGTGTAATTCGAACTTTAGTATATTTATATTTTTTGTATTGCAGTCTACGGTCTCACTACATTGTAAAGTATTTTCCTGACGCTAGTTTCTGTACAAAAATTTTGTATTTTTGCATAGGCCTACTATGTCGGTGGTTATTGAGACCACACTAGGAGACTTAACAGTCGACCTGTTCACTGATGAGCGACCAATTGCCTGTCTTAACTTTATAAAGCTATGCCAGTTAAAATACTACAACTACAACCTGTTCCATACCGTGCTGCAAGGCTTCATAGCTCAAACCGGCGATCCCAGTGGCGTTGGAAATGGCGGCTCTTCTGTTTGGGGCGTAGTAGAAGGCGTTCAGAAACGGTTTTTCGAGGCCGAATACATACCCAAAATACACCACTCAAGCGCAGGCATACTGTCGTTGGTTAGTGCCGGCAAGAATCTAGTCGGCTCGCAGTTCTTCTTTACCCTCGGCGAAAACCTAACTTCGTTGGATGGCAGTCATTGTGTCATTGGTGAAGTCGTGGAGGGCCACGAAGTGCTACGGAAGTTGAATGATGCCATTGTAGATGACAGTTTTCGTCCCTATCAAGATATTCGCATAACTCATACAGTCGTTCTTGAAGATCCATTTCCAAATCCGCGTGGATTTAAAATACCCAGCCGTTCTCCATCTCCCTGCGCCGAAAGACTCCAGAATGGACGTATCGCGGCAGACGAGGACATTGATGAGACCAACGGCAAAAGCATGGAAGAGATGCAGGAGCTTCTGGCAGAACGCGAGGCTAAAGCACGTGCCACGATCCTGGAAATTGTGGGTGACCTACCAGATGCTGAGATGGCGCCACCAGAAAACGTGCTCTTTGTATGCAAGCTCAATCCCGTAACAACGGACGATGATTTGGAAATAATCTTTAGCCGCTTTGGCATTGTAAAAGGCTGTGAAGTGATCCGAGACCGCAAGACAGGCGACTCCCTGCAATACGCTTTTGTAGAGTTCGAGGAGCAGAAGTCATGCGAGGCTGCCTATTTTAAAATGGACAATGTGCTCATTGACGATCGCCGCATACACGTGGACTTCTCCCAGTCGGTGTCTAAGGTGACTTGGCGGGGTAAAGGACGAGGCGTCATTGGCGACGATGCCCAATTGGACTTCAACAACTTGAGAGAAAGCAATGACAGCAAGCACGACAACAAGCCAAGAAAGAGAGGACTAGATGACAGGGGCATTGATAGAAACCGAAACGACGGGCGCAAAAATCAAATTGCCACGGACGAACGCAGAAAGGCTCGTGAGCAACGCCATAAGGAGCAAAGGGATCGCGATGATCGGGGTCGACGCAACAATTTACAACGTTCAAGATCAAGGGAAACCAATGCTCGGCATAGTGAACGATACGAAAGACGGCGATCGCACTCAAATCACCGAAACGATCGCAGAAGACCAACGTCGCCGTTCAGAGGGTATCGATACTCACCAGAGCGCAGACGCCGGGAGAATCAACGCGATGGGAGTGTAGACAGACATCACAGGTGACTTATTTCTTGCTCGTATATTTGAATGTTTCACTAACATATGTATTTGAAGGTCTACGCTTAGAGCCCAGACGTTCTCACAGAATGACCGGCGATATGCTGATAGAAATTGCAAGGAAAAAGAATCAGGAAATGCCTCAAGAGATCGAAAACGTGTAGCTGAGGAAGAGGAGCGCGTATCTAAGAAAAAGTCAAAGCGGGCAAAAAGCAGCAGCTCGGATTCCAGAGATTCCTCTGAGGATAGTGAATCATCTTCTAGTGATAGCTCCGATGAGAACTCCTCAGATGAACGTAGCACACGCAAAAAGCACAGCAAGTCGAAGCAGAAGAAGAGCAAAGCTAAGAGAAAACACAAATCAAAAAAGAAACACAGAAAATAATTGGTGAAATGTTATGAAATTATAAGAAATATATATAATTTTAGTTAGACTAGCTTGCTAATAATCACAAAATGTATTTTCATTTATTACGCGCGTCTATCTCAGCCTGCAGTGCTGTCATGGCTGATCCACCACAACACCCAGTGGACTTGTCACCTCGTCGTCTGCGCGGTGCCTCAATGACAGCATCGGGATTGAAGACCACATTGTCCAGGCGAGTTGTCTCCGGCGTAATACGAAGCTCTGGAGGAATTGTGTCTTTCAGTAAATGGGAAACTATTTATGTAATATTTACTCACCGAAGACATTGTCTTCTCGTTGTTTAGCCTGTATTACATTCGTGCGCAGCTCGTAGTCTACTTCCACAGCTAATTTAATCATCTACAACTATAGATATGTAGATCCAATTATAATTACTCCATAATGTGGACAAACCTTTTGAATTTCTTCTTCATTGGTCTCGTGCCGATTTTGCTGAAAGGACTCGTTTATTCTGTTTCGGCCAGCTAGTAAGGCCCTGTCATCACCATGAAACACATACTGTCGCGTGCGATGCAGCTTTTTAAACACACTAAGCACCTGCACGTAAATAAAAATAAATATTAGATATTAATCAAAACCAAATCAGTAACTTGCCTGGCGCTTCAATGGTTGTGACATTTTTTTTACGTCATTAACAAACAATCAGCTGGTAGTTGAGCGGCGTAGGCAGCCCTAAATTACTGCAGAGCTGAATACTGTTAATTTATCGAGTGTGTCTATCGTAAATTCGCTCGATAGTCACTTGTTTTGACATCTCCAGTTCAGTTGCAAGAAATTTTTACGTCGTTCAGTTGTGTGCGACGGTCGTTTCGGCGCGAAAGAATACCGAGCATCACTAAAATGCTGCACAGTTAAAAACTCAAAATTATTTTTATTATTTAATTGTATAAAACGGCAATGAAAGCAAACACGAATCTAACCAATTAGCAAATATAATAAGCACCATATAAATACGTAAGCGGGAGAAAAGTGAAATTAGTTACTATTGGACATATAATTGTATATTTTGTGCGTGCCTCACTTAAAAACTAAATAAACTGAGTCGAGGGCGTGGGTGGGCCTTGCAAAATCAAAACGAAACTGGCTCAAAACGACAAACTAAGCTTATTCCTGAAGAACATGGAAGAAGAGGAAGAAGAGGTGACAGATCTAAAGCTACAATTATTCCACAATACAATACGGGAGCATATCGTAAGTAAACACTCTCATCACTATTGTGACGTCACCTTACATCAGTCCCATCAACACCACCCCTAAAGGGACGTGCAGCTGCCTATGTGCTGTTATTACTATTGCTGCAGCTGCAACAATTATAACTGGTACAGCGGCGTACACGTCGCAAAATGTATTTAGCTTTCAAACACATGTGTGCTTGTATATGCGTGTGTGTGTGTGTTTGGTTTAGGTTTTGTTTATGGTTCTTATCAGCTGAGCGCTGGTCGATTTACGAGGCGAAAATATAGAAATTAACGATTGCCGCCGCCATCACAAAGTTTCTATTTAAGTTGCTACTTAAGTAATTTCCTGTTAGACAGTTAACTGCATGACAATTTAATTTAAACGGCGCCTGAAAAAAAAAATGAATAAAAACGGCAAGCGAGAAAGAGCCGAGCCCGAGCAGCAACAAGTGAAAGTGTTGCGGTTATTAATAAACATTTTGGCTTGCAATGAAATCTATAAGCATATATGCATTGATGTTTATAAGGCATTGCGCACCCAAGACGAGAAAAATCTGAAACGTTTTCTTCAAGTGCTGCACTTGCTAACAGTTTCAAGAGCAGGGCAGATGTCCCTGGTCTGTGGCCCATCTCTTAGGCTCAGGCGTGGCATTTGCCTTTGTTTAAACAATAGCCAACGCGACGCTTTGGTCAATTCACGAATATATTTCAGTATCTCTTCTCGGCGCGACACAGCGTGCAGAGTAAACACACAATGTTGATGTCTGCCAGTGCGATGTTCATGCAGCTAAAAATAAACATTTCATTCCTTTCAATCATACTGTACAAATATATGTTTATATGCATTGTGCATACGTATGCTTACTTATTGTTATTATTTAGTTTTAGTGTGTGTGTCGGAGTTGAACAGGAAACCTGTAGCCGTGTGCAACTGTTCTGCGATTGTCGCATTCATTAACGAGAATTGAATAATGCCATTCCATGCGGAATGTAGGTCAGCAATTAGAGTGCGTGTGTCGCATTCACAATGCTTTCCCCAAAAACCTGGTCAAAGCGCCCATAAATTATGCAGGAATCCCTCAAACAGCAAGAAAGAATCAAAAACGAAACGAGAAGCAACGAATGTCCCCGACATGCCGAAGCTCAAATGCTCTTGCAGTGATCCCATATTCAGATTAGAGGAAATACCAATTGGGTGCTCTTATAAGTAGGTGTCTCACAGTGCGTGTTGGGGCTGGTCAAGATAAGATTTACTTATAACTATAGCAAGAGTACTTTAGAACTGTCAAGTGTAGGCTATGAAAGGTGAAAACGTGAGAATTTTCGTCACACAGAAAAAATTACATTTAAAAGACTTTTATAGAGTGTCCAGCTGTACACGATATACACAATTCATGTATAATGAGATGATCAACTCTAGTCTCTAGACTCATCATCTCTAATGTATCGGATGTGTACTTACTCTGACAAAGTTGATCAAGCATTCAGCACCTGTCCATTATTTCTAATTGTTTTGCTTGAAAATAAATAATAGTTTATTTGACCATTTGCAAAACATCTTTCACTTAATGGAAGTGCGCGAAACGTATTTGTGGATCCACCATTCACCGGTAAACTTGTTGCACCACATCATCTACGGCAACAGCAACAACAGCAACAGCGTGCCGGGTAGACAACATTTATGATTGTCGCTGCCCCCTGTTCGTGTTGCCCCTTCTCAGTCGGAATATGCAACGCTATTTATAGCCAAGTCTTGCGTCGACGTTTTGGGCGTATTTTCATCTCGAGTTCATGTCAAGTCATTGACTCGCTGCATTAACTTGGCCAATGCGTTTGGCCGAGCAACTCGCAAAACTTGTTGAGCCCATCAGCGAGTCGCGATATTCCCGGAAATCTCAATAAATACACGAATCTGACTACGTATATATATCATAATGCTTAACACTGTTCTATGTATAGTGGGTGCAATATGTAACTATTTTGCATTTGCATTATCATGTACCTCTGGAATATTAATTAAGAAGTAGGCCCATAGAAGTTAGTAGTCCGATTGGGCTTCAAGCGTAATAATTTATAACAGACGTATAGACGTAATTCAGGGTAAAAACGTAGACACCTTAATTTCCCTGAAATCTAGTTTCAATACTAATTTTTATTTTAATTGTCTGCCACGCCTCCTTCTGCCTACATACACCTTTCAACAAAAACATTATACCCTGATTTTCCATTTTCAATGGATTCAGGGTATAAAAACGAAGTAAAGCTATACATTTTGTTGTGAATAATAAGGAAATGGGATGAAGGATCGAAGCAAAAATTATAAGCTCGTCTACACGAGTATGGGTTGAACTAAGTCTCCAGGGTTTGTGATTTACAGATTACTTTACGGAGTCTGCCACGACTACTTTTTCGTGATGAATACATTTTCACATAGCCATTTTAGCCCGAAGTCTTATTTTCAATAGGTTTAGAGTATAATAAGTGATGATAAAAGACTTTATATGCAGTTCTTACTGATCTTTTAGGTTCTTCTTAATCATTCATAAGAAATCGATCAAAAACTATCTTTTTGCATTCGTAACAGCTTTAAACTTTAACTTGATTGACTCAACAGATCTATAGTATTGCTCTAATTAAATGCCTGCCTGATAAGCAGCCATAAAGCGTTTCTATGAAAAGAAGGTCAAGTGTATCGCGAAGTCGTGTACGGCTGCTTGTGCGACAAGTGCGCTTAGGTAACAGTTTGTAATTGATTTCAGCGAGTATTCTCTGGCAACTGGACACAGCTGTGCGGTCTGTTCTTGTGAATTCCAAATGTGTTCGTATCGCCGTGTTGAAGCATATTCATTCAGTATTCGTGCCAGACCGAGACTTGGCATTTAGTAGCGCTTATCTCTGTGCTTTATACTTAAGCGGACTGTGGGACACGCGTTCCAAGTTCAACAGCATTGAAATAAAAACCAAAACGTCACATTCACTCAGTTCTTCGGATTACATAAATACTTTTTGGTTTTATAAATAAAATACGCACAGTAATACTTTAGAGACAGAGAGAGAGAGAGACAGAGAGAGAGAGAGAGAGAGAGCTATAAATAGCGACATTAATGTTAACTATTCTATCAATCAAATTAATCAATTCCAATCAGCGTTGCTCGTCTCAATGAAGCATTAAATTAATTGCAAGCTGACATGCTTCGGGTGTTAACTATATGACTATACTATATAATGTGTATATAGTATATATGTATATGTGTGCAACTTTAGTTTAATTTCATTATATTCCAAGAATCGGGGAACGAAACAGTAGGAGAAAGGAACGACAATAACAAGCCATTCCTAGACATGTGTATTTCTTATTGTTTTTTGTTTTGCAGATATTTCTTGCTATTTTTTTGTGTTTATCTTGGGAACATGAAAAAAGTCTTTTATTAATGATACTTGCATATTCGCCTATGTTTGTACATATATTCTTTTGTTTTTGTTTTTAATTTTTCGCAGCGTAAAAAGCAATGACGTGTGCTCGAAGCGCTCAGCGTCTGTTTCCATTTATTCATTTGCTGCTCGCTTGTTATCTATGTGTGTCTGAATATATATTTTAGCTATTTTAAATTGGCGTCTGAAAAAGATCTTGAGGGAATTGTCGTCAAAACAATGATTAGCGATTGCACCAAAATGAACCAAATTTATATGAAATTGGAAGAATGTAATGGCTGCTGCTTCCAGTTGATAAAAACCATATTAAAAATTAATCTATAGCTATCAATCAATTTCACTAAGATGAAGAATATAATGTTTATATAATAGTATATTAGTTTCATTAAAAGTTTGACCTTTATAGTAAAGCTGCAAATACAAACACATACATACATATGTATAAACACCCCAATCTTATAAGGTGTCAATATTGTACATGGAAACTACTATACATTTGACAACCTTGGAATTGAAAATACATAATCGTGTATAACGGTTAAGGTCAGGGATGTCAAAATATAACAATTGGGGGCGTGAAAATCTGATGAAAATGATATATTCTACAGTTGTTACAGTTGATTAACTGCTGACCACCTGTAGGAACAGATATAAAAATATAATTTTACTCTGAGCAAATGCAGCTGATAAGCTCCCTTATTGGAAGACTATAAATGTATTAAATAATATGACTCGTACATATAGGTGCGTTGCAGTTTGATTTACCATTCATATTTTAAATATAATGAAATGTAAACTAGAAGATAATACTTGTCGCTAGCCATACAACTATTGATTACTTATATATTATTGCACTATTCTTACAATTAATGGAAACTTTATCTTCATAGTTCCGATACTTCATGTAGGCTCTATCGGTGTTTAAATGGATTTTCGTACAATCAGTGTAATCCTTATCAAAGCATTTGCCGTCTTGTCGTTGGTTGCCGATAAGAAGTATCGATTTTGACCTTTGACCATAATTTTGCCTGTTGTACGAATTGTTTTCATTGTTAATCATCAAATGTATGTTTATATTGATAGTTAGGGTGAAAAGTAAATGAAAAGAGTGTATCCAAGGCCGGAACATCTTAACAATAATAACAATTCTTTTTCTTAAAACATAAATGCATATTTCAGACTTTTTGCTCATTGTTAGAATTTTGTATTATTGTAAATTATTATTTATTTATTTTAAAACTCAGCTACAGTTTCAAAAAAAAATCCCAAATTGTTTGTCTGAATTATCAGTCTCATTATTTATTTTACTTCGTGCTTTATTTTAACAATTATATATACTTATATAACTTACGAACTATAAACAATTATGCATATCAAAGCAATCCTGTGTATAAATGAGAAATTTACATATACAGTCCAGACAGCCCTGTATAGTGACTACCCTATTTAGTGGACACCCCTAAATAGTGAGCACCCATATTTTTTACATGGAGTACTCTAAATAGTGGAAAATCGAAAACCTCTAAATAATGAACCGCATTAGTGCAGCAATTTTCTTACGAAAAAGCAGCCAAAAACAGAAAATGAAATTAAAAAAGAAAATATTATACCCTTTTCCCCCAATTTCAATGGGTTCAAGGTATAACAAGTAAGAGTGCTATTAAATTAAATTAAATGCTTAATAACTTTTTTCGTAGACTAACGTTTCTGATCAATCTTTTAGAACATATATTATTTTCTTACCAATGTTGTTAATGATTTTTTTTGAATTAAAATAAATATAGCGCTTTTTAAACAAATAAACCGAGTTTTTAAGCAAACAAATTTGAGTCTTGATAAAGTGCATAACAGCTCTGTATATAATTGTTTTATATGCATTAATATATGTCATATTTAATTATGATAGCGATCTAGAAAGTGGTAAAAATAAGCACAATTGAGTAAACAACAAAAGCTAAATAAACAACTAGTGTCTACTCGAGGCTTTTATAATAAAGTATGGGTATAAATGACGTTTATAATATCCATAACTTTATTATAAAAGACTTGTATGTATTATTATAACTTTTATAATATCTGTACTATAGTATAAAATCTAGTACATATTATTAAAAATGTTCTCTCTTTCAGATATTTTTGCTGCTCATCATTTTGCTTTACTTTAGCTCCTATGTCGTTGTCTCTCGCTTCCGACGACGCGATCGCGACGATCTCTACTCAAATGACGAGGACGAGGTGCTGGTCTATCGCATAAGGTAACTATTGTTGTGTATAGTGAGGCGGGCAGGTGGTAGGTTGTGCGTGACGTGAGACGTGTGTCACTTACCTCGCTTTAGCAATCGATACGCATTCACAGGGCAATGTTAAAACTCTTTGCAGCTTTTGGTTGTGCACCTTCACGTTGGCCGTGGCAGAGGGTGCGGCTATGTTGCTGCCCGTTTCAATAGCAAGCAACGAGGTGCTGCTGCTATATCCCAGCAGCTACTACGTGAAGTGGTTGAATAGCTCTCTAATACAAGGTATATAAAGCTGCTAATAATGAGATGGACTGTCTAATATTAATCTCTGCTTTCATTTCAGGCTTGTGGAATCATGTGTTTCTCTTTTCAAACTTGTCACTGTTCATCTTTCTCCCGTTTGTCTATCTGTTCTCTGAGTCGACGGGCTTCGTGGGCCACAAGAAGGGCATCCTGGCTCGAGTCTACGAGACGTTCACAGTGTTCGTCTTAATGGCTATCATTGTGCTAGTGATGACCGCTGTATTGAGCGCAGTGGTTGGCATTGAAAAGTTTCAGTTCTTTTGGTTTCTAAGTAAGTAGAGGCGGGAGCTGATTGAAACGGAAACAGTTCTGCTTGATCGCTTAGCAGACTGCACCCCCAACAACACAATAATTATATGGCATCCAAATGCATTGCTAATTTCCGCTTTTTATGCTTCACAGATTTGGGCAGTGTTCACCTGCCGTTCCTTTATTCATGTGTCTCATTTCTGGGCGTAATGCTTATGTTGAGTAAGTACAATTTATTTATATGATATGGTTATAACTAATCTTATTAGATTTTCTCGTCAATCTCGCTGATGAATTTGTCGATGTATGCTAGCTGATGTGGATTGTGCAAGCGTGCCTGATTCACACTTTCCTCGAACTGCTCCATATTGTTCTGTCGCTTTTGTGCAGTGGCCTTATACAGCCAA
Organism: Drosophila mercatorum; assembly: GCA_961210405.1. Classification (NCBI taxonomy): domain Eukaryota; kingdom Metazoa; phylum Arthropoda; class Insecta; order Diptera; family Drosophilidae; genus Drosophila; species Drosophila mercatorum. The sequence continues at coordinate 15,533,436 of CAUIUS010000003.1, forward strand.
GCGCGTAGATTATTTTCCTGCAGCTTGTCCAGCACATGCTGACAATCGTCAATGGCCCGCTTGTAATTGCGGAGCCTGCGAAGCAGACTTATTTAGAGCTCATTTCACATTATATTCGGAGAACCACTCACCTAATGTAGCACAGGGCGCGATTGTTATAGGTGATTGCGCTATTCTTGACGCGTTCTATTGCCTTGCTGTAGTACAGCAAAGCCTTCTCATAGTTGCCGTTGCGAAAAGCTTCGTTACCTTGGCTGATATATTATTTATATTAAATTGATGCTTGAAATTTAATTATGTATACTTGCCTGCGCTGCACCTCTGCCTCGCATTCACGCTTGGCACGCGCCTGTGCACGTTCATTGGCATCACGTTCAACCTCCTTCATGAATCCCACCTGATCCGAAGTCATAGGCGTAGTCGGCTCCTCGCTCCGCTTATTGATCACAGTGCGATCTTCGCGTACCTTCAACTTTACCTTATCCACATCGAGGTTTTCGAAGTCCTCAGCTGTTTTCGCTTTGGGTGGCTCGTCTGCTTCATCTGTCTCGGGCCCACCCTTTAGTATTTGGTCGATCTTCTTCAGAGTCGATTCGAAATCAGAGAAATCATCCTGGTTTTCCTGCTCCATTTCGAGACGGTTAATATAGAAACTTGTATTTAGAATAAAATATTTCTGCTTGTTCAGTCCTTGCCGGCAGCTGTAATAGTTGTGTGTTCGTTTGCTTGTTTGCCTGTCTCGAAACCTTAGAAACGAACTGACGCTTTGTTTTATTTCTCCATGCCTTCTACGATTTTTAGTTTGTACGCCGTACGGGTTTGTGCGGTTGTTTGGCGTCGTCAACCAAGTGCTGGTGCGGCCCATGCTGCTGCGAGACGTGAACGAGGAGTTCAGCGCATTCTACATGGAGGAGGCGAGCGTCAAGCGCAAGCTGGCCCACATTGAATTGCACAATGTGAGCATTTTAGGTGCCTCGAACGGCAGTCGCTTGCCCGTGAGCAATGGCCATGCTCGCCCTCTGAGCTATCTGCAACAGCCTTTGCTGCAACACTCCCTCGCGCATTTGTATCAGCGCAAAACGCTTGCAGGGAACGTAAGCGAGCACCAGCTGCTGCTGAACGAAAGACTGAGAGAACTGGACAGTGAGCGCAAGGAGTTGGACAAGATGCGCAAGTCGAGCACCTTTCAACGCACATTTGTCTATCCGCTCGCCATGCTGCTGTTGCTCTTCTGCACGGCCGTAACAATACTCCTGGTCGTGCAGAATACATTGGAGCTGCTCATTGGGATCAAGGCGCTGCCGCTGAGCACAAGAGTAAGGCTTATATTTTACATTTAACATTAAAGAAACTTATTAACTTATGATTTCTTTCAGCAATTTACGCTTGGCATTTCGTCGCTTTCCAAACTTGGACCTGTGGGCGCCGGCATGGAGGTCTGCCTCATTTTCTATCTGGGCGCCACTTCAGTGGTCGGCTTTTATAGCATGCCCTTTATGAGCAACGTGCGGCCGAAACGGCGCCAAACTTCGCTTCCCCAGCTGATGTTGAACTGCGGCTTCATGCTAGTGTTGTCCTCGGCACTGCCGCTGCTAAGCAGAATCATAGGTATTGTTTAACCTCTTGTTTACTTGACATTCGAGCTTTCACTGATTTACGTTTGTCCCATTTCAGGCATTACAAACTTCGATTTGCTGGGAGACTTTGGTGCTATCGAGTGGCTTGGAAATTTTCAGATTGTCCTGCTGTACAATCTTGTATTCGGCACAACGACAGCTCTGTGCCTGGCCAATAAGTTTACGGCGACGGTGCGACGCGAGCTACGCGCACGGTTAGTAGAGAACTATGTGCTCTTTACTAACTACATGAGCTTCATCAACTGATATTTAAGGGAGCGACGCGACAAAGGCGTGCCCTGTCAGCGACAGCGCTACGCTGTTCAGCTGCTCAGATGCTTTGTTGAGTCGCCCCTGAAGAATCTAACTAGTTTATATGCCAATTACTATGATCTGAGTCGTAAGAGCAATCGCCGTAATAATACCACCGCTAGTCGCCAGGCAAACCAGATGGACTGTTGAGAGATGACAAAAATGTGGAGGTGAACCTTCCAACATGAATATAAAACACTTTATACAGAACTGATATTGATATTTAAATGTGGCGCTGTTTATTGTTGTGCTTAATTGTTGTAGCCTATAGATCCCCTCCCCCGGAAAAGTACGTGCCGCATTTCAACTCTATTTCCCCGTGAATGCGTGTACAAACATCCAACACACTCACAGACACATATACATACATACACACAACTCTATAATTCACATTTGTGAAGATGCAGCAAACATTTTACTTTATATACAATCGTCGTGTACAACATAAACTGCTGTCAACAGAATAGGTTAGGCTAAATTCTAGGTGTTTTTGAAAATTTTATTAGTCTGAGTCTATAGTCAACGTCGATTCGTTCGTATCGATGCCCATTTCATACATATTTATTCAGTAATTTTCGTAGATGTGCTAGTTTAAAGCAAATTATTTTTACGGATGCGTCTCATTGTCATTCTTAATCGTAAACGAATAATTTATATTAATATATACATAAGTATTTTAACAATAATGTTCCTTATATGGCGTACACTGGACTGCGTCTCATCATTTTATTGCATACTAAAACCAATAATTACAACATCAACAAATATGCATCTAAAAGTTATGTGATAAAATTAAAATAAAAATAGTTTAAAATTAAATTGAAATGCCTATTTCATTTCGCATAATCAGCTTTTTGTCATGAATCTCTGAGAAACATAAATAATCCAAAGTTTTTATTTTCAGCTTGACTGCTCTTTTTTTGCTAGCCTAACGTTCTAGGCTCGGCTTAGACTGCTGTAAACTATTTAATTACTGTGATCTTAAAATAAATAGCATACATTTATATTCAATGTTTTTCTTTCATTATTATTTCCTATAAAAATGCTCGTTATGAATTGGACATTTAAATAACTGTACTAAGGGTAACCATAATGTATATGAAGCAAGTTGGCATGATCCCAAAATATTAAGTGGGCACTGTCATCGATGTATTCCAGGGCTGCAATAAACGCATTGCGATAGTTGTCGTTCGATATATTGTGAACATCACTAATTTTTCCGGTGGCGTCGTTGTAAAATAAAGTTCTTATTTTAAAATTATTCTTAAAATATTTGCATAAATATGCTGAGCCGTAAGCGTCGCGCTAGCTCAATATCAAGTCGGCAAGATGAAGATCCGTTGTTGCTCGACGACTCGACGCCAGAGCAGTCACCGGTACAGCAGACACAATCGGCGCGCAAAAAGCGGCGCTTGGATCCATCTGAGCTGTGCCAACAGCTGTACGATGCGATACGCAACATTAAGAAGGAAGATGGATCCATGCTGTGCGATACATTTATAAGGGCTCCCAAACGCCGCCAGGAGCCCTCCTATTATGACGTGGTGGTAAACCCCATCGATTTGCTAAAAGTACAACAAAAGTTGAAAACAGATTCCTATGACGATCTGTACGACATGATGAATGACCTGGAATTGCTGATAAGCAATGCAAAGGCGTTCTATAAGCCCGACTCGACCGAGTTTCAGGACGCACTTGCTCTGTGGCAGCACATACAAGCACATCGGCAGCGTATCATGGAAGCTAATAGCTTCGGGGAGGAGGAACCACGTGCTAAGCGGGCGCCGCGTAATGCGCGTCGGCTGACAGGCAGCACTGAGCCAGGGGCTGGGGACGTTGAAGAGGAATGTAATCAGTATGAAGAACTATTCGCATCAATCATGATGGCTACGGATCCGATTGGGGACAGGGCTATGCATCGCATGTTCCAACTGCTGCCGTCCAAAAAAGTCTATCCAGACTACTATGACGTAATAGAGCATCCCATTGACTTGCGCCTGATTGCCACAAAGATACAAATGAACGCCTACTCGTCGCTAGTGGAAATGGAGCGTGATCTGCTCCAAATGACCAAGAATGCTTGTCTCTTTAATGAGCCCGGATCACAGATCTACAAGGACGCCAAGACCTTAAAACGCATATTCACGCAGCGCCGTCTCGAGCTGGAGACGGGCAAGGCGAAGCCAATCCGACGCCTGAAAAGTTTATCAAGTGCAGCTATATCAGGTATGCCGAAAGAATTATTGAATAAAAGCAAGACTTTAATTTTACATTCATTATAGCGCTCAAAGAAGAACTGGATAGCTCTGACGATGAGGAGACCAGCAAGAAAGGCGAGGGCCCCATGTGGGCGCTATTTGATCATTTGTATAATGCTCCTGGCACCTCGGAGCATCCGGGTGTCACCGGTCCACCGCTAGGCAACTCTTTGTGGAAGCTGCCAGTGCGTCGCTTTCATCCAGAATATTTTGAGTTGATTAAACGTCCTATTTCAATGAGTCAAATTCACACCAAGCTGAAGAAGGGCGACTATGCGAATATAAGTGATCTCACCGGCGACCTCTACTTGATGCTGGACAATGCGAAGAAGGCATTTCCAGTCACGCATCGCACGCACAAAGACGCACTGAAAATGCAGAAACTCATGAATGCCAAGCTGGTCGAGGAATCACTTGAGGAAACCAGCGACATGGAGGATGATGAAACTGATGAAACATTCACGACCAGCGTGCAGCCTGAGAAGCGAAAACCGGGCAGACCACGAGTCAATTCCAGTTCCAGCACGGCGCACACATCCAACAACTCGAACTCGCCCAAGACGAATCGCATTGCTATAAACGCGGCCATCAAAAAGAAAATTCTCAGTATCCAGAAGTATTTGGTGGACTACACAGTGGGCAACAGGCGACCGATCGAGATGTTCATGGAAAAGCCGCCGCGCAAGGTCTATCCGGACTACTATGACATAATACAGAATCCCATCGACATGAACACCATTGAGCACAATATACGTGCTGATCGCTATGCCACAGTTGAGGATGTCGTTTCAGACTATCGGCTCATGTTTTCCAACTGTCGGCAATATAACGAGGAAGGCTCCAATATATACGAGGATGCCAATGCGCTAGAACGTGCCCTGAATGAAAAACTCAAAGAATTTCCAGGGCTGGTTGAGGTCAAGAGACCACTTCAAAAATACAAACTGGGACGCAAGCCAAAGGCCGCGCTGCTGGCAGACCGTGAACGTCTCTGGCAGTTCTATGAAACACTGCGCGACTATCAAGAGCCAAAAGGCAAAAGACAGTTGTCGCTGATCTTCACCAAGCTGCCGTCAAAAAGCGACTATCCGGAGTATTACGACATAATCAAGGATCCCATGGACATGGAGCGGATTGCGCAGAAACTTAAGCAAGCTGCCTACGAAAGCGTGGATGAGCTGGCAGCTGACTTCCTGCTCATGCTTGAGAACGCCTGCAAATATAATGAACCAGACTCGCAAATCTACAAGGACGCATTGGTGTTGCAGCAGCTGACGCTGCAGCTGAAGCAGCAACTGCGAACTGAACGTGACGCACTGCCCGATGTTCCGTTGGCTGTTCAGGAGCTATTTTTAACTCTCTTCACGTCGGTCTACAATCATCAGGATGAAGAAGGACGCTGTTACTCAGACTCCTTGGCTGAGTTGCCCGAGTACGATGAATTGGGCGAGGGCGCGAAGGTGCGTGGAATCTCCTTGGATCTGATCAAGAGACGTCTGGATAAGGGCGCCTACAAACGTTTGGATGTATACCAAGAGGATATATTTACTTGTTTGGACCGAGCCCGTAAACTGTCCCGCACAGATTCGGACATCTTCCAGGACTCCATCGAACTGCAAACGTATTTTATACGAAAGCGAGATGAGCTGTGCAAGGACACATTAAGTTCGCCAGCGCTCGGATTCACAGTGGACAAATTGCTGGCAGACGTGGAGGTCATGCGGCTACAAAAGGTGGTGCAAGAGGAGCAGGACCAGGAGCAAGAGAAGGACGAGTTCAATGCGAGCGCAAAAGGTGAGAGCATGACAATCAACCAGCAGGTTTACTCGCCTGGCGATTACGTCTACGTACAGATGCCAGATAACAAGATTCCCGGCATTGCATGCATCGAACGGCTGTGGACTACCCCGACCAACGAGAAGCTAATGCAGGCCTCAATCTTTGTTCGCCCCCATGAGACCTACCACGTCACGACTCGCAAGTTTCTCGAAAAGGAGGTGTTCAAGAGCAGCATCTCTCAAACCATATCCATGGACAAGGTACTGGGCATGTGCTACGTCATGCATATCAGGGATTATATTAAGCTGCGCCCCGATGGGCTGCCCGAGAAGGATGTGTTTGTCTGCGAGTCGCGCTACAACTTGCAGGGACGTTGCTTTAAGAAACTCAAGAATTGGCCAACGTCGCGCGATAGCACCAACAGCTCCGTGAGATTTGTGCCGCGCGAAACGCCATTGGAACTTAAGCGTGTGATGTCCGTGTTTAAGGAGCGGATCGAGAAGCATAAGGGTGAACTGGAAGAGCTTAAGCTGCAAGAGGTACTCATCGAGAAAGAGAAACCCAATGTCACTTGCGACGCGCCACCCAATGCCCAGGACAACAGTGTCTACTACCAGCAGTACAACACTATTTGCAGCGGGGTCATCAAGACCGGAGACTTCGTTTATGTGGCCACGCAGAGCGGCAAGCAATCTGTTGCCCAAGTCCAGCAAATCTGGGAGCTGAATGGCAAGTCATATTTTAAGGGACCATGGCTGCTGGCGCCCAGCGAAACAGCGCCGGCTTTGGGCAAGCAATTCTATCGCCAGGAGCTGCTGCTCAGCACTGTGGAGGATATGAGTCCTGTCATCAGCATCGTGGGTCGATGCGCTGTACTGGAGTACGCCGAGTTCATTAGTTCTCGACCTACAGAAATCGCTGAGAGTGATGTCTACATATGCGAGTCCGTCTACGATGAACTAAAGAAGGCTTTGCGCAATCTGGTGGTTGGTAATCTGCGCAAGTTCCAGCACAGCGCGGCGGTTACAGAGGACGAGATCTTTTATTTTAAAACGCACGTAAAGCCGGCTAAAGATGTGAAGAGCGAGTTGAACGAGCTGGCCATGCTAGAAGACTCTATGGATGGCGATACACCATCGCTAAGCTCGGACATAGTCGCAATATCGTCTCCAGCTCCGTCGGTCAACTCCACGCCGCTTACCTCTAAAGCAAAAATCAAGACGACTAAGAAGAGCCTCACCGGCTATATACTCTACTCCAGCGATGTGCGAAAGGGTGAGTACTGATCGAATGGAGCTCATTCACTCGTTCCTTTACATAAACATTTTCGTTCGCATCTTCAGGTATAAGTCAGAGCAATCCGGATGCCACGTTCGGCGACGTTTCACGCTTGGTGGGCAACGAGTGGAAGAGTCTGCCAGCCAGCGTCAAGCAAAGCTGGGAGGATCGCGCCAACAAGCTGAACGAAGAGGCGGCCGCCTTGCGTCGCGAAATTGACGATAACCAAAATTGCGGAAGTCCATTGCCCCAAAGCGCTGCAAGTGGCCAGGATGCAAGTCCAGCACTGACCTATGAGTGCCTATGGGACAAATGTGACTTTCAGTTCGAAGAAATGGCCGACTGCACCGAGCATTGCCTGTCGGATGGCACCGGGCATATAAACCGGCATCCGCAAGCGGGAGTCGAAATGGAGTACGTCTGTCTATGGCGCAACTGTCCCCGTATTCGCAAGTCCATACAGGCGTTCCCCAATGTACTGCGTCTCGTCAAGCATGTGCGCGAGGTGCATCTGAGCAAGTGTGGCAAGCCGCTGAGCATCGCAGAACGAAGCAAAAACTTTATGTCGCGAAAGCAGAAGAATCAACCGCAATTGGCCGTTGCGATGCCATCCAGCAATGTCATGTCGCCACGAGCTCCGATTACCGCGGAAATATTGCACCAACAGCAGCACCAACTGCAGCTTCAGCAGCATCAGCACCACCAGCATCAGCAGCAACAACAACACCAGATGCAGACCATTGTTGCGGGACCACCTCCGGCGCCCATGTTCGTCACTGTGCCACCTCGTGCCAACCGTGTCATCCACTCCGACGCGTATATAAAGTACATTGAAAGCCTGCAAACGGGCAGCCATTTAAGCGTCAGTGCCTGCAACAGCAACTGGCGGCGCTCGTTGACCCATGTGCAGCCCCACCAGGTGGGCAAGACGCACCTGCCAGAGCACTGGTTGGGCTCCAATGTACGGGACCGAGAAAATGTGGTCCAGGCTCTTTGCCATTTACGCAATTTCATGTTGGACGATGTGCTCGAAATACGGCGCAGCTGCAACTAACTTGAACTCTCAGCTTATCCCTGTCAGAAATGGGTTTAATACTAAAACCGAATTATTGTATTTATATGCATGCATGGAAACTCAAATTTATTGGTTAAATTTGCCTGTAAATGTCAAATGATTTTTGCAATACAATCTATATATATATATCATATACGTGTAGCATGCCAAATGTAAGAAGAAGAAATACAATGAACAACTTATTCTCATCAAACTTGCTTTATTTTTATTAAAGATCCATTCTGAAAAGTCTATAAATATATAAATTTTTAATATTGAAATATTCGTATCTATGTGTGGGTTAGATAGGATTTTCTATGGACATATAGTTAAACAAAATGTTCTTCAATCGTTGATTACATTTTTTATGATTTAAAATTATAATAGGTGCAGAAACTATGAACTGCAATGTTTAATCGAAATTTGCTTGCATTCAAATTTTCTCTAACGACTTGGAAATTATAGCAAGTCTACATCGCTAAGTTGGCATGTCTGGTCGATAGATTGGGGTGGTCACTCTAACTGAAATACAGCTGAGTTTGTTTATTTTGTTACTGTGTTGGAAAAAAAGTGAAATATGTCGAGTGAAGAAAAGAAAAAAAGAGGTAAAAACTTTACGGCAGAGGAGGAACTAGTTCTCATGGAACTTCTCGAGGAAAGGAAGAATATATTGGAAAATAAAAAGTCAGATGCGGCTACGTGGAAACAAAAGGAGCAGGCATGGGAGGAAATGGCAGACACATTCTACACCAGAACGGGCATTCGACGAGAATGGAAGGCGTTAAGGGATAAGTTTATAAACATGAAACGAAGGTCCAAGTTAGAACTGGTGGAAGACAAGAATAACGGCTTTCGCACCGGCACAGGAAAGTATTTAGCTTTAATGGGCGAGTCAGCAGCGTTGGGCAATCAAATCGACAGTGATACGTGTAAGTATTATCTGAGTTTGATTAAACATATTTTATATATACAACATGATGACTTCTCTTATAGCGAATGTGCCAAATGACATGCATTTCGAAGGAGAGGACGATATGTTTGGATGTTCCACGGATACACACGACGTAAGCTCAGCACAGATGGTTATCGATATTGATCTCAATATGTTTTGGTTCGTAGATCCCTAATCTGATTGAGCACAAGGATGTCAGAGCAAATTTAGGCGCCGACTGGCCGAGCTTGAATCCACGGACCCTGCGCAGCCTTGATGAGGAGAAGATTAAGCTTGTGCTGCTTCAGCAAGAATTTTACAAAGGCGAAAACCAGCGAGCACAGGAAAAGCACAATCACGAAATGCTCAAAGAGAAAATAAAGCTGGACCAAGAAGTACAAGAGGGAAAACTACGAATCGAAATGATGGAATTGGAAATACTAGAGAAAAGAGCCAAGCTAGATTTATAATCCACATTTAGGAGGGATGGAGATAATTTTACGTGTGGTAATTAAGAAGATACCAAAACAATGTTGGAATACTATCTGGTTTGGCAATCCTATATTGGTTTACTATTTACAATGTTAACGATACCTTATCTTTCGGCTCAAAGCATGTAATGTACCAAGTTAAGGTTATTATTTAGCTCATGGTTTCTAGATCTGCTCTTACGACAATATCTCTTGTATACGACCGATCGTTTCTATAACAGCGCTTTGCTATAGAAATCCGAGTCGGCCGGTTGTGAAGGTTATCAATGGATCATTAAAATAGAGCCTAACTTCAATTCATAGACAAGCATTATGAACGGATTGAATCTTATTGGTGTTAAATTGAATTATCCTCGACAAGTGCTAATAATCGAGTCAGTCTTAGCTGGCTTATCTATATATTGAAGTCTAAAATTTGTATTGTTTGTTATTTAAAACTTAGAAAAGAAATTGTAAACTTTTAGCTTTTGCTCGAATGTCAATCTCCGGCTGGCCTAAGATATGCTTTTGACTTTCTTAGACTATTTATAATTATTTAAGCAATTATTTAATAGATTGGACGACTCTGTATATTATACGCCTAGTAAATTAAGTTTATAATTAAGCCTAATAAATTATTCTGTAATGAAGAAATTCAAAATTATGCTTTTTGTTAATTATAATATAAAATAAAGAATTATTCTGATACCAATATCAAACGCGAGCAGAAGCTCACGCGTCTTGTCAATCAAAACAGAACCAATTACACTGCCGGAAAATTATATTTTTAGTATTAATAATAACAATAAACAATGTGAATGTAGAGTAATGCTGATCTGATCACTAGTTGTCTGATTCTCATTCATTTTCAGCTTATCAAATGGTAGCTCAAAATGTAGCAATTTGAATCTGGTCACCCCAAAACATCGGATGCAAAACTATCGTCTAAACTTAAATACTGCAATTCTGTTTGTGTGGAACAACAATCGGAATCGGCTAGCCATGACGTCATGGCTGGGCCTCTTCTCTCTTTTGTTTTGCTACGGCGGTACGACAACAAACCGGTTTCCCTATTGAACACCGATAGTGTCACTTGGTTATTTTGGCCACGGTTAGCTAATTGCCTATCCCAGATACTGCTCACCCAATCTCTGAGGTGCTCGCGCGCTCTCTTTCGATACTTTTCAGCTTATGCTTTGCCCCAAAGCTTTCATCTAGGCGAGCAAATGTCAGCGTTCAGTTGTGGGTCGTCGCTGGTGGCTTGCGGACGTTCATTATCTGTCGAAACTTATTTATTTATCAATTGAGCAGCAACAATGTCCGAGGGCGAATCAAAATTTGGCTTCAAGGACATGGAGAAGGCCTTGGAGACGCTCAAGCTGCTGGAGAGCCACGATATGCAGTACCGCAAACTGACCGTGCGTGGGCTGCTCGGACGAGCTAAACGCGTCCTAACCAGTAAGACTTGGGCGAATCTCTCCCATTACTTTTAACACCAACTATCCATCTCCACATCCATAAATAGTGACAAAGGCTGCGGAGAAGCTGAAGAACATAAACGATGCCATTGGTGTGTTTGAGCAATGGCTGGAGGAGAATGGCGGCGGCGCCTCTAACAAGAATGCAAAGACTGATGCCGACGACAAGGTGGAAACCGTGCCCGGCCTGGGCTATAAGGACAAGGCAGCAGCACTGGCCACCCTAAGGTACGTGCGACGCACTATGCACTCCAATAAGAATCAGTGGAAGGTCATCATCGCCAGCGGCACTTTGGCTTTGCGGCCACTATGATGTCATGTCACTGTTTTAGTATTTACTACGAACGCCTCGCTCCCTCATTCGGAAGTCGAATAATTTGGTTGAGAGACCGCCTACCGCTTACTTCCCTCTCTCTCTCTCTCTCTCTCACTCTCTCTCTCCCTCTCTCTTGCGCTCTATCGCTCTGTGTGTATATGTATATTCAAAGCATTTGGCACGCTATGCGAGACGCATTCCACTGTCTGTCTATACAAATATTTATATTCGTATATGCGTATTAGATTGATGAGTCGATACACTTTAATTGCAGTATTTTGGAGGATCGTGATCCAGAATACCAGAGGCTGTCAGTCAAGGGTCTGATTGGCAGCTCGAAGCGAGTGCTGTCTGGCACCAAGAATGAAGGTAAAATCAACTCGATCAAGGAAGGTGTAGAAATCCTTCAAGAGTTTCTTGATAAATTCGAAGCTGAGAACAGAATCAAGGACAATCGAGCGTATCTGTCACATGCATTGATAGCCAAATTGCCCGAGCCGAAAGATAAACTGGCGGCCGAGTTCCTGGCCGCTTATGGTGGATCTAAGGCGAAAGGAAACTATAAGCATCTGCGTACGATGTATCTCAGAGACGAGCCAACGAGTTGGGATATAGTGCGCAATCGTCAAATAGCAAAGTTGCTGGAGAAGATCAAAAGCGAGGATGCGGAACTGTTCGACAAGGAGTCAGGTGCTCCCAGTGGCCTTCATTTAGAGCTGATTCACTGGGCCTACAGTCCACAGCAAGACAAGGTAAAGAGTTACGTGGAAAAGCTCGCCAAGAAATCGCCAGAGAAACGGAAGCTGGACACCGACAGTAGTAGCGACGATAATAGTTCCAGTAGCAACTCGGAGTCCGAAGAGAAATCTGTACCCAAAAAGAAAAAGAAGGAAGAGTGAGGGCAACACATATGCAAGAACTTTGTGCAACGAACAAAAACGGTATATATTTTATTTATATTCGCCAACTGAACCTCAAATTGAATATATTTTTGTGGTAGACACTTTGTTTTGTATATATGACTGTAATTTGATGTATGTATGTGTGTATACAGCTGATAAGGCCTCGCTTAGATGAGCTATACACCTAACGCTAGCCATCTAACAACCAAATACAACGAAATAAAAAGAAACTGCTCCATCGTTTATTTAAATTTCAAGCTTAAGCTTAACCGGTTAACGACTGTGGCTGTGATTTGTGATTGTTTGTGGTGGTCTAACGATTGTCATTTCTGAACATCACTTGCTTGCCAACACTAATTTTTATTTATTACACCGTTACAAACTTTGTATTATTCATCAAGCAGTGTGTTCCTCACATACACACGCACACACCCACACACATACACACCTACACAAAAATAAATTACATAATGTACATGAGATATGGTTACACCCACACAATGGTGTTCCCACACTCCGCCTACTGATACTTATGCAAGCCACTGTCATAGTAATCCACAGCCGTCGATTTTTGCACGCGAAGTGGTTGCGAATGCGACTCCGGCGACGACTTGGCCAGCGACAAGGCCAGCTGATGTTGCTGATCCGCCTGCTTGCTCGTAAGATGACCATAAGCCATGTTGAAGAGCGCATCGGGATCGCAGACGAAGCGATAGACATACCGTTCACCATTCACCTTCTGCATGATTCCCTTCTCATAGTAATAGCGCAGGCTGCGCGACAGCTTGTCATAGTTCATCGCTGGTCTGTTCTTTTGGATGCCCCAGCGACGAGCCACTTCCTCCGGTTCGATGAGCTTGAATTCCATGCCACGTCCTGTCCACGCAATACAACTAGAGCTGGATACAGCAAATGAGATAGAAGCGGATAGTGGAACTGGAAGTTAATCTCTCTCTCACTTACCTAGTTGCTGGCTCATCCAGAAGAGCTACTAGAAACTGCCATAATTGAAGCGAGCCCCGACGCTGGCTAATTGTCTGCCCGTTGCTGCTAGTGGATATTGAATTGCTAGCGTAAAACTGATCTAGGCGGAGCTCCGCATCACTGGTGGTTGTGGAGTCAACCACACTGGGGCGCAGTGGTGGTGGATAGGTTGACGATATAGTGGCGTTGTACGGACCGCTCTCGTACTTGAGATCCGTTTCGCTGCCGGCGGCTATGCTGGGCGAAATATCCCGATACACTGTGGCATGCGACTGGGGCTGCGTCTGCTGGTGGGTATAGTGTGGTGCTGCGGAGTAAACAGCGGAGCTAGATATGACTGCCGTGTGGCTAAATTTGAAGGCGGATGCCGCATGCACCGGAGTCAAGTGTGCATGGCCCTGCTGATGCGTATTCTGCGCCTGTTGGTGACTCTGGCTATGTGGATGCAGTGAATCATGATGCTGATGTTGTTGCTGGATCTGTTGTTGTTGCTGATGTTGTTGTTGTTGTTGTTGTTGTTGCTGCTGCTGTTGTTGCTGTTGCTGCTGATGCTGTGCAGCCGCGGCTGTCGTTGTGGAATCGGCATGCTCAATCTTGGTGTTATGCTGATGAAAGTGCTGACCAACAGATACATCGTTGCAATATACAGCAGCTGCCGCAGCGGCGGCGGCAGCGGCGGCTGCGTCTAAAATAAGAGAGAGATGGGCAGGGGAGTTGAAAGAGCCAAATGAAAGCCGCTTTCACGCACGTTTAAACAAAGAGTTTAAGAGTGGGTACTAATTACGTTGTATGTAGATACTCTATACGAAGAGTAACTTCGGTTTATAAATCATTCTGCAACTCACAGGCAAAGGATGCCTTTGTGATCTGGCATCAGTCTTTGATCTGACTTGCTATAAAATTTGCTAATCGATATTCCGATAACTAATAAGCACAGACTCCCATCAATAGCAACGAGAAGCTTTTTGTCAGTAAGTCTAATAAAATTGAATTATGGAATTGACAAATCTTGTTTAAATCAAGTAAATAATCAAAAGTCAATTTGTATGGCAAAATGTAACATTTAAATAAGTAACGTATGGAATGTAGAGAGTATATGTAAACAGAATTTGGCTTGGCGAGCACATTTGCTTGTTTCACTAAATGGCCAAGGTATTTAGCACACATCAATTATTTAGGCCGCCCACTGCAGACTCTCGTAAATGGCCAATATGCTGCAATTTAAGGGCAGACAACAAAATAAACCACCCACCCAGCGCTGTGTGCCCGCCCGCCCGCCTACGCCTCGCTTAATGCCGTTTTCATTAGACGCTCCTGGTCGCTCCTTGGCAGTAGCTCACAATCAAAATCACAGCCAGCAGGCAGCCGGCAGCGCGACTCGGCGCTGGGCACATTAAAAATGCACGAGATACCTCTGCATAATCCATGAGAAAGTGTCGACAAGTAAAAACATCATTGTCGATAGCAGGGCAAACGAGCAGCGGGACGAACTGGCAAACCTGTTGGCTGCACAGCAAGGATTTTCCAGTTCCCAGTGGTGCAGCGCCCACCCTCGTGCTTACCCCCAGTCCAAGCTAGCAGCAAGCAAATGTTCAACTCAATCCACTCAACGGCTGGTGATTGAGTCGCTTGTTTGACTGCAGCCCACCCAATCCACCCGCCAAAGCAGCTGAAGCAGAGCCCAGCTAAGAGCATCGCACTGCCGAGTTGTTGAGTTTCTATCAAATTGAATTTCATGCCCGTGCCACCAATTGGATTAGCGGTTACTAACACCGCGGATACTGTTATTGTAAATTATGCGCGCGATTTCTTACATTTGGCTCAAAAAAGAAATCCGAGTCGTCGTCGTTGTCGTGTGGAAAAACAAATTGAGTTATTGGCAGTGCATCGGATAGCTATATCTATTCTATATGTAGCTCAGGCACGTAGCTCGGCTTAATTTAAATAAATGATGAACGCATGCCCTAATAATAATTCTTTTCTGATTCTCAAATTTTCATTTGCTTACCTTCGTCGCTCTTCTTTAAGATGCCCGCAGGTGGCGATGGTGGAAACCTGGAGGCGGCATTAGAAGACAGGAAAATATTGAAAACATACAAAAAGTTGATTGACTTAAAGTCGCCTTCTCTCTTTTAGCTGCAATCTAGTGGCTTGTCTTGTCAGTCTCTGCCTGCCACTTCCACTTCCACTTACCTGTAGCAATAAGGATGCGGATGGGTGTGTGGAAGCGGGTGCGGATGCGGATGCGGGTGTGGGTGGGTCACAGCGGGTATATCGAAGAAACTTGATGTTCTTTCATGGCGCACGCCTTTGACATTCACTGCAGATCCAGAGCGGCATGGACAGGTGGGCGCACAAGCAAAAGAAACATTTTTAATGTGATTTTCTCCTGTAAATGCTAGGTAGCTCGACTTTTGTTAGATAATATTTCACATTACGGCTCGCGCCGGGATATCTTTGAGTCTGCAAATCGAGCTTGTCACATGCACAAACCAAGAGCTCCTAAGTAGACACTCGTACGAATACACCTCACACAAAATAGTGGCGAAAACATGACACAAAATATTGACAATAAATAAGGAAATGCGAAAGAAGAATCTCTACAAAAGCTAAAAAGGTTGACTGATAGAAATAAATTATGTAGTTCGAATTCCTCAAATTGTATTACTCTGTAAACTTGGGCTGAACTTGTTTTGTTATACATTAGTTTCAGTTCCTGAGCCCAGTTCTCATTCATCTAACGATTTTCAAGACTCAATATATAAGATACAGATTTAATCTTGACACCTTATCAGAAAGGGCACATGGAAAGACATACGAGCACTTCTCGTTAATGAGTCCGTTTCTTTCTAAGTATGTTAGCTAAACTATTTAAATACTAAATTCCCACTGAATGGAAAAAAATGGCATCAAATTCATTACTTATTAGTTCAATTTATAGATCAAAATTAAACAGCCTCAATCGTTTTGGCTCTCTTTGTGAAAACTGTAACAGTAAAACTTTTAGCTGATAATAATACAGAAAAAAGAACAGTGAAGCATGGCGATGACGAACCAGCAAAAGCAGAGTCAACTGATGAATCTCAGAGTTCATGGCTATACAGAAAACAAGCGCTCTTTGGTTGACAAATTTGCGCTAATTGTATGATACATAATTATTATAATATATATAATATTATTTAGATAAATAATGTTTCATTAATCAAGTAAAAACTTAAATATAATTCTATTTTATAATAATAAAATTTAGAAACATCTAATCCTTCAAGTTTCCAAATCCAATCCAAATTTCAAAATCGAACCTAACAACTCGATAAAATATTTCTAAGAAATCAGAGAAGTATCTATTCTCTCCTGAGTTACTTTTTACTTTTGAAAGTCCCTTCCGCTTATATGTTTTGTAATTTGTAACCCAAGCTGAGAGCGAATGAAAATGTCTTCAGGTCAAATCAGTCCGCCATATATTTTCTTAATAAAGTTAAAAGTCAAACAATATAAAAGGAAAGCCTCCGGGCTGAAGCTGAGTAAAGCGAGGCCCATGCCACATCCCCGTTTCGACAGCTCTGCCCGAGTGTAACAGAAAACTCATAACTGGAGTTAATAAACAAAACGTGTAAATAGCAAAGGCAAACAAGAGGAGGTCGGTGTTCTGGCCGCGCTGCATCCGGGTGGTCGAGGACGCTTACCATTGTACCTTGCGTTCAAGTAACCCTCCGTGGATGTGTCCAGGCCGAACTTGCCAATGGCGGCTGCCGCTGCCGCCGTCGGCGCTGGAGCTGTGTACATGACCAGCTCATCCGCCAGTTGGTGGTGGTGATGGTGATGGTGGTGATGCGCATACCAGGACGATTCTCGCACGAGATCTGCGAGGATAGTGGACATTGGTCAATAGAGGTCAATTACATGGGTCGCGCGATCCAAGTTAAGTCACCATTGCACAAGGAAGTGGCGCTTCCGTTAGCGTTGCTGGCCAACCCATTCATTAGAGCTCCAGCAGGCGGCGTCCCATTTCCGGCCATGGCCAGGCAACAGGGCGGCGACCTCTGGCCATGCGTGGGCAAGGGGAGAGTGCAGATGGCTTCCATGAGCGTGTGACTCACGTCCATGTCGCTGTGAGTGTGACTGTGGCATTTCTTGCGCTCCGTCTCGGAATTCTCGCAGCTAGAGCCAGAGGAGGACGAGGACGCGGCCTTGCCGACTGCCGGCAATGTCGAGGTGACACAGGAAACCACTGAATCTGTGGTTATAGTCGACGTATTGGGAACCGTGTGATACAGCCCATGGTGATGTGGGTGCGAGTGGGCATGAGGATGGTGATGGTGATCCAAGTTCGTCAGTGTCTGCTGCAGCTGCTCAAGATGGGTCTTGGCCTCGCTGTAGTCGGCCTGTCGAATGAAGGAAATGAAGCAAGACGCAGCAGGAAGTTATTATGAGTTTCTTCAATTTTGGCAAATCAATTGCCAAATTGTAATTTGGTTTTGGTTCGCTTGTGGGGTTGCAGGTCGTCGGGCTTTAAGTGACTTTAAAGCCACCTGCTGGGCCGCTGCCCGGGGCTCCTGGGTCAGACACAACAGGTTACGGGCTAGAGTTTCAATTACAGTTACAGATACCGGCACAAACAGAATGGAAACAAAGTGTTCGTCACATTGACATACTCAAGTGCGAAGTAGCTTGCGGCAATTAGCTTAACAGCTTCTGCTCGGTCCGGCCTGGCTTGGGTGTCGATTGTCTTTTGTTGTGCTTGTGGCCGTGTCATTAAGTAATGAGCCACTGCCAACAGAGTGGGCAGAGTGGAGAACTAACTGGAACTGGGATTGGGACTGCCATTGGAAGTGGAACTGGGAACGGGAGTGATTGTGATTGTGTGAAAGAATAGCACAACATGTGAGAGAGACAATAGAAACCTGCGGTTTATTGACACTTTTACGTTTAATGAGCTGCGCGAACTGAGGAGGTCAGCAGAGTTTATGGGGCGGTGGCATCTGCCACTCTCTCCGCTCATTACAGCTGGCAGACATTTCACTTTCTAGCGAGATCTCACCATGTTGCAGGCAAATAATTCGCTGATCTGACATTTGTGTTTGCTCTTGGGCCATTTGGCCATTGGCAATTGGCAGTCGGATTTTGTTTGCTTTTTGGTTTTCTGTTGCAAGCTGTATTGGCACTTGACACCTGGGAAACTGAAACGGAGCAAGCGTTGCGCCTCGCTGCATCTGAGAATCATTTGCAGTATGTGTCTCTATCCGTCAAATTACAGACATACATGCAAACCTAGCTGTACATTGCCCAAGCTGCAGCGTCTTTACCTTCATGCGGAAACGCAGAAAGCGGCAAGTTTCTCGGCTAGAAGGCACAGCACAGAACGTGCAGCGTGCAGCTTTCTCCGGCTAGTTTCGAAGAAAATAGAGCTAAAGGTTATGTAAATTTTGGTACATTAAACCTGAAATGTGGCATTACGTTTTGCAATGGGCATATACATGTACATACATTCGCGCAGAAAGGAAACGGTTAGCGATATATAAATTGCAAAATATGTCTGCAGCCAGTGACGACGTTGTGCTGAATTTAATAAGTGCACGCAGACAATTTGTTAAATCAAATTACATACACAATTTACCGTAACCGTCAAGCCAAGCCGGCGAAGCGTTGCCACCTGGCACGCAGTTAGTGCAAATACAAGAATTATCGAAACTAATCGTTTTCGCTCTTGTCTCTGGAGGAAATATGTGTTGGTAAATGGCAGAATTAAGCGTTAAATTTCAAAGTTAATGTCAGCCCATAAGGCATGTCATAAAGCAAAACTTTCAGATAATCGTCCATTCAATTAACTAACAAGGCAATTGTGAGCACTCAACTGACGGTTGATGTGCGTGCTGGATTGATCAACTTTGAACTTTACTCAAACAAACAATTTGAGTGCGGGTGGCTAATATTACGACGCATGCGCGCCCGCAACTGGCATTACGAAACGCAGCGTTGACGGCGTATTTGCTTTGAGTTTGTAAGCCACTTTGATCTACTTCGAGGCAGCTGCGACAGAAGACAATGCTTTTCTTTTTGCCTTTGTGCGTTTTGCCGTTTTTTCCACGCTCGTGTGCGTTGCTGTGCCTGGCGCTTGTCGTGGAAAACACTTTCACTGCACATGATGAGGCAGTGACGCGACTTCGGCGTTGTCTTTCTCGCTGTCGTCGTGAACTTCTTGTGGGTGCCGCTGTTGCTGTTGCTGCTTCTGCGGCTGTGTGTATGGAAGCGCGACCGAGCGAGTTTCTCGGTCTCGCATGCGTTGCCTCCAAAGCCGAGAGCGCATTTTCGGTTGAGCTGTGGACCAGACCGGTGGTGTCTCTTCCGCGTCTACTTTGCATATTCATCCATACAACACTTCAATGAGCTGCGACAGATCAACATCATGCCCGTATCAGGATCAGACTGTTTGAGCAGAGGCAATAGTTTGCTGCGTCTATTCCTACTTAGCGCACTCTTCCAAGGTGAGTGCTGAGCGCTAAAATCAATTCCGTTGACCGTTTGCCTGACCGTTTAGTGTGATTGTAGCTGCCGTCGGTCAGCCCTATCAAGCGCCTCATCGCTGTTCGAATCGTCTGGAAAACGCACTTGAGCACATGCGCCGCCGCAGCGCTCAAACTAAGGGCGCCTCTCGAGCTCGCTCCCGCTCCATGTGGGATCACCAGGTGCAGACTCCGTATCAATTGTACAACAGCTTCTACGGCCAGCAAAGCGAGCCCGAGGATGACTTCTACAACGTGGGCGGCAGCATGAACTATGGGCGTGGCTATTATGCCAAACACATTCGGCGCAACGGACGGCCGTATCGATTCGGCGACACATCTGCCAGTGGTATTAGCACCAGTGCTTTGGAGCTCGAGGAGCTGCTTTCATCCCACCAACAAAAACAACATCAGCAGCAGCAACAACAGCAACATTATCAGCATCGGCAACCCCACAAATTGGCCATATCTCGGGTAGAGGTGGAGGATCTTAAAGTACGGGTGCCGCCAGCAAAGGCCTCGTCGCGCTGGGTGGAGATTGACAAATGCAAGTTCAGCACTGAAAACTCCACTTTGGACACGCGCCTCATTTTTCCAGATCTGACACTCAGTGGGAAGATAGTTATGCAACCCACGGGCGGACGCTGTAACATGATATTGCGCATGAGGCACGCTGGAATCGAGTTCCGCACGGTTCCGCTGGGTCCCGCTGGTGCAGCGGGGTCCTCGTATGAGCAGTCGCGCAGGCTAGGCGCCGCCTCCGTGCGCACAGATTCGCATTTCGCGGAGCCCGGCTTCATTTCTGTATTTGCCCACGGTTGCCAAGGACCGACCGGCATTAGACTACGGCAAAATTCGAAGCGACGGTTCGGTTACGGAGAGGGCACTGCCCCACAGGTCGAGCTGGGTGAACCACAAGTTATCTTGGGTAACGCGGGCAAGTACCACAAGCCGAACTACGATATTCGGCTGGAGCAGACGACGCAGCGGGATCAGAGCCTAACCTTCGGCAGCAATGAGGAGTTCGGTAATTCAAATGAGTTCTTTGACGTAAACGGCGACAACTTTTACCGACGGCGGCAGCTGGGAAAGCGTCGACGACGGCGTCGTCGCACTGCCGATTTCTCGGATGAAATACATTTCAATGAGGACGTGCTGCACTTCGAAGATGAGCAGCTGCAGCAACTGGTTGAGCCAGATGCCCGTGCATTTGCAGACATCTTCAGTGGTGGCAGTGGCGCCAACGCCAACGGCAATCACGAGGACTTCGTGGGCGATGCCATGTCCAATGAGCTAGAGAAGCTCTTTTCCATGGGCGTGCGAGGTTTGCTTACAACTTACATGCAGCGAGCTCTCCAGCCGGCGATAAAGGAGACGCTGATGGAGAACATGGGCTACACCCTTAGCTATGGATAAGACCGGGCTGTAAACTTGTTATATAAGTGAAAGTGTGAGCAATGTCTGAATTAAATAAAGCTTTAAGTACTTAAGATCGAACTGTCGATCATTTTTGATATGCTAACGGAATGTTGGATTTGATTTCACTTCATGTCGACCTTACCAGTTTAGCTGTATCCATGTAGTTTATCTGTACAACTGACTCTGGACTGAACTCTAAACACACTAGCGGCGGATGCACTCTTGAACTTGGATGTTTTTGTCATGCGAAACTTCACTAATAGGATTTCACCTTGTTTCCGTGCATCAATAATTTTGAATTATTAATCAGTTCATGGCATTCACTTGTTACAATCAGCGATCGGCGCATTCCGTTAATACCGTGTAACGGTCATGAAGTAACCGTGGCGACTGTGTGCAGAAATCCTTAGCACACGGCCAACATTCACTGTGATTTATGAGATGGACATTAAGGGTTGAATAGGTAGGCTAGGATGCTGTGGGTGGCATAGTGCGCAGACTCAGAACGCCCACCTAGAAAGTAATTGGTGCGAAGTCAATATATCCACCAACCAATCAGGGCGCACTACTTCCGTGGATAGGAAAACTAAATAAATAAAAATGTTAATCGGAAAATAATACATATTATTAATATACTCAGAAAGACTCTATAATTTCGATGATAAATACTTTAATTTTACAATCATATATTAAAAATATGGACACATATTAAATATAATGCTAAAAAGCGCAAGTTGTTTCAATTTTTACTTCAAGATATATTGTCCAAGAAAAAATGGGGTGAATTTTTAATTTAAAAATGCCGCGTACTTGTACCAGTGTGTACATACACACAGTACCAAAAGTGGTTCTCTAGTGTACAAATAAATACCTGAGGAATTGATGTGAGTATATCGATATATAATTATATGTATATCGATACATTAAACTATTTATAATGTATACTTTTAAAATGACTTTAAGTCTTTGTGGTATGTAGTTGGTGACATTTATATTTATTTATCTGCTTGACAAAAATAAACCAATATAGCAAAATGAACATATCTACTCATGACTGAAATATATTGCTTCCGCTTCAATATCGATTGGTCGATACGAAATCAACATCAACAAAAATAATTGAACAGGGTGGGTGCGAGTGTAGGTGTTTCAATCAACAACAAATATTAATATACTCAAGTAGAGTTGACACTGGACTACTGCGGAAGTAAGCCATATCTGCATCGAGAAAAAATCCTATTAGAAATAAGCTGACTGCGCGTTGATTCGGGTCAAAATTGATAACAGTGCTGATGACGCGGTCATTCAGTCAGGTGGTGATGTAGTTGGTTGTGTCTGTACGCATTATATAATTAAAAACAATCTGTAAACATATGGCTCCAGGTGATTCGAAAGACCCTAATGTCAACTGAACAATAACAATATTTAAAAAACAAAGGGCACAAAGTCAAAATAAGACAATGGATCTACATATAATAATACTCATGCATCGGAACGTTCACCTTGGGAGCAAGACGATTTCGTGCAGTCGCCTTTCAATTGCGTCAACGTAAATACATATACATATGTATAACATTATGTTATATTTCCCATTTCAGACAGTCCCACATTCACATCGCACATAGGAAACCATACCATACTTAATGAGTGCCAGGTCGGTCGAATATTGTCAACGTCGGCTAATGATGCTGTAAACAAGGATTCAGAACGGGTTAGCTGATTTCGACATACTAGGGTCTCGTTCGCTTCACTTGGTACTGGAAACGCATGCAACAAGCGCAGGTTGCCAAGCACACGGTCTCCGGCAGCTGTTCCAAATACAGCTAACACAATGTCGGAAAGTACCGGCGTGACTATGGAAGCCAACACCGATGTAGCTGGCGCGAGCAGAGCCAGTGGGAAGGAGGGCGCCTACATTCGCACCATCGAATGGGACATGATGAACAAGACGAAGTTCTTTCCACTTTCTATGCTGAGCTCCTTTTCGGTGCGATGCTGCCTGTTCCCATTGACGGTGATCAAGACCCAGCTGCAGGTGCAGCACAAGAGTGATATATACAAGGGCATGATAGATTGTGCCATGAAAATTTATCGTTCTGAGGGAGTGCCTGGTCTATATCGCGGTTTCTGGATCTCATCAGTGCAAATCGTATCCGGCGTCTTTTACATCAGCACCTACGAAGGTGTACGACATATACTCACCGACCTGGGCGCTGGCCACCGTCTCAAAGCGTTAGCTGGTGGTGGTTGTGCGTCCCTTGTTGGCCAGACCATAATAGTTCCTTTCGACGTAATATCCCAACATGCCATGGTCCTGGGAATGTCGGCTCATGCCGGAGCAAAAGCTGATATTAATCCACTAGGTATTAAAACGTGGCCTGGACGCAGCCGCCTTAACATATCTATGGATATTGGGCGTGAAATCTTGCGGCGCGATGGTTTTCGCGGCTTCTACAGAGGATACACTGCCAGCTTAATGGCCTATGTGCCGAATTCTGCAATGTGGTGGGCTTTTTATCATTTGTATCAGGGTATGTTGCCTTGTCTTAACATATTAATTATATATGCCTATATCGATATTCTCAATCAACAATGCAATTCTAGACGAACTGTGTCGTATATGCCCCGTTTGGGTATCTCATCTTTTCATCCAATGTGTGGCTGGCAGTTTGGGTGGCTTTACAACAACAATACTAACGAATCCATTGGATATAGTGCGAGCACGCCTTCAGGTATGTCTTTGATTAAAGCCCTAAGGATTGCATGTAGTGTAAATGTTGTTTTCGTGCAGGTTCATCGCCTAGACTCGATGGGTGTCGCCTTCCGCGAACTGTGGCACGAGGAAAAACTGAACTGCTTCTTCAAGGGCCTGTCCGCACGCCTGGTGCAGTCGGCGGCCTTCTCATTCAGCATTATACTTGGATATGAGACCATCAAACGCATAGCGATCGACGAGCAATACAAGCATCAAATTCGCTGGTAACAAACAGGACGCACAAATCTACAGAAACCCAAATAAAATCGCATCTGCATTTACGCAACGTACTGAGGAACCACCAGAGATATGCTGCTGAGCCAGTTGGAGTGCAATGCTCGGTGCTCCACCTTTGTAAATATCTGACGAGATGAATAGTAAAAGCACAGGTTAATTAGCTAAATTCTTAACAATTATCATTATTGTTAGGGCGTTGAAATGTATGTTACAATTAGTTAAAAACAAATTTGTTACGCTCTGCAATGTTTACGTACATAACTAATGCAATTTAACTTAAAAATACCCAAAGTGTTGTAGCTTAAAGTGTAGATTTTTGCTATAGTGATTTTTACATAATACATACTACCAGAGGCAAAAATGAGTAGACCACATGTATACATAAATAGCAGTCTTGTACATTATTATATATTCTAAGATATGTAATTGATGATGATGTTGATAATGTTACAATAATACTTTTATAAAGCCAATCTGGACATTCTTACACTAGTACTTACCTCATTGTGTCCTTTCACTCACAACGGGGCGCCACCTTGAGGCACTTTTCGATGTGTGTTTTTTGAAAACCAAAAACAAACAAGAAAATATTAATGTAGTCTTAGCATGCATTGTAATAAAGTACAAACCAAGAATTTATACATTTTTGGCACTGTGAAACGTGAATTTCATATGTGTTCAATGATCAAGTGCGATCCCAACCTACAAAATGTGAACCTGAAATCTAGTTTTATTGACTAAGGCAAATTTTATACCAATTACGTAAACAGATGGAATGAATTGCAATATTTGTTATGGTTAGGGTTAGGGTTGTCAAAAACGAGGTTTCCATTATATGTGTGATATCTGTGATATCTGACAATTAGGCAGTTTGTTCGTTGCACATAATCTGTTCGCATTTAATCAGTTAGTTAGGTTCACTTCAGATATGTGCAATTAGCGATGATAGTATAACCTTAATATCTATGCATAGAACTCTCGGTTCTGAGCGACCTTTGGATCCGGAAACTTATCAATAAATTTGCAAAATTGTTGCGTTAGCTAATGATTTTGATATCGAAACAATGTTGATATATATTTAAATATGAGGTAAGCGGACAGCTGTGGAGGTGTGGGCGTATATTATGGTCGTAGTAAATGATGATGTGATTCAGCTGTGGAATATCCTCTAATCTGGAATTTCACGGACTTTTCGATTCAGCTCAAGTTTTTTCTTTTTGTTTTTGATAATTCCATGATCATAATGCTATTTTAGGTAATCTGCTTCCAGAGTTGTTGGAATTATAAAGAAAACACTAAAACTATTGCATTTCCACAAATTCCAACTCTTAAGATGTTATACATTCTGAAGCTAATATGAAGGGAATTTTAATAGTTCTATAATCGTAACCCAATTTGGGTTAACACTTATAATTTAGTATATAGCTTAGTAGGGCTCCAGTGATTATGTATTAACTGATTAGAAAATCATGCTCGATATTTGTTATGACTATGTGAAGTAATAATTGTTGTCGACGATGACATTGCGTCAAGTTTACGGCCGCAAAGCTTAGGGGTATTTTTTAGATTTGGTGTGGTGTATCTGTCCAGCTTTATTTATCAATAATTCGTCAATGTAGAAGAAATAGCAAAACACATAATAATATAAATCTGTTTATTTACCTTCAAAAGTGCCATATTAGTATTCGGAAATGAGTTGAATGAGTAGGTCTAGAATGAATTAAGCTTAATTTAATTGGTTCGACCATTAATCAGGGTAATCACCAGCACACATTTAAGACTTAGGAGACTACAATGTACAGTTTAAAAAATGCAAATGGAATAAGCAAATAATAAAAGGGATGATTTAGGAGAGCATCTTGCGAATCATATAGTTGAGGATACCGCCGTTCCGGTAGTAGGTTATGTCCACCTCGGTGTCGAATCGCAGAATAGTCTCAAACACATTTCCATCAGCCTGAAAAACGAAGTGAATTAAATATAAGTATTCTAAAATCATTGACATTCACTGCATACTTCAACTTGAATCTTCTGTCCCGGCTTCAAGCCGGTTTCGGGCAGAGCAATGTTATAGACCTCCCGACCATTTAACTTAAGTGTCTCAGCGCTCTGGCCAGGTAAGAACTGCAGTGGAATAATGCCCATGCCGACAAGGTTGGAGCGATGAATGCGCTCGTATGATTCTGCAATGACAGCCTTCACACCCAATAGGAATGGACCCTTTGCGGCCCAATCGCGGGAGCTGCCACTGCCGTAGTCCTTGCCGACAACCAGAACCAATGGGGTCCCTTCTTCGCGGTAGAGTTCAGCTGCATCAAAAATGTCGAGTTCCTCTTGGCTAGGTATGTGCAGGGTGCGTGGACCGGTCTTTGAGACCAATTTGTTCACCAGACGGATGTTAGCGAAGGTGCCACGGGCCATAATGGCGTCATTACCTCGACGCGAGCCATATGAATTGAAATCTCGGGGAGTCAAATTACGTCCGGCGAGGAAACGAGCTGCTGGTGAGTTTCTGGCAATGGAACCAGCGGGTGAAATGTGATCTGTGGTCACAGAGTCACCCAAGAAGAGCAAGCAGCGCGCCTTTTCAATGCTCTGTAGCTTGGGAAGCTCATTAGTCATACCCTCGAAGAAGGGCGGACGCTTGATGTAGGTGGAATCAGCACTCCAAGGGTAAAGCTTACCATCTGACACCTTCAGCGTTTGCCAGTCCTCTGAGCCCAATTCAATCTTACCTATAAGCCGACAAGAATTTGTTGAATATATTTTGAAATTTTAACGACCGAAATAGACTTACTGTAGACTTCTTGGAACATTGCCGGAATAACGTGCTTGTTCTCAACTTCCTGGATTTCGGTGCGTGTTGGCCAGATATCGCGAAGGAAAACGTTCTTTCCATTGCCATCAACGCCCAACGGCTCTGTCTCAAAGTCAATGTCCACGCGTCCAGCAATAGCATACGCAATCACCAACAAGGGACTGGCCAGGTAGTTGGCTCGGGTGTTGGGATGAATGCGACCTTCAAAGTTACGGTTGCCCGACAAGACACCCGCACAAACCAAACCATTTTTCTCAATCGTGTTTACCACGTTCTCCTCAAGAGGACCGGAGTTTCCAATGCAGGTCATGCAACCGTAGCCCACAATGTCGAAACCAAGCTTTTCCAAATATGGAATGACGCCCGATTCTTTCAAATAGTAGGTTACGACTCCAGATCCAGGCGATAATGAAGTCTTGACATAGGGCAAAATGCTAAGCCCCTTCTCGACCGCTTTCTTGGCTAGCAAACCAGCACCCAACATCACCGAAGGATTCGAAGTGTTCGTGCAAGATGTAATTGCTGCAATGACAACTGATCCGTGTTGGAGTTTGTAAGTCTTTCCATCGTCCCACTGGAATTCACCGCTGGCCGCAAGGGCCTCCGGTGCAATAGCAAATCCCTTGAAGCCGACCTAGAGTGTGGCAGCAATGGAAAACGCTGATTAAGAAACGCCGTAGGAAGGCAAGTCAATTGGGGGTTCAATGACCCCGCTATGTTCAAGCTATTTGTAGGTCAGTTTGTTTGCGGAAGCGGCGCGTGAGGCCCCATCGGCGCAGGCCAAGCTCTGCCAGGCCCGGGTTCAGAACCCGTTAAAGTCCAATGAGGTGCAGTAAAAATAATACCACTTCACAATTTTAGAAATTCGGCATAAAAATATCGAGCGTGCCAGAAAGCAAAGCGCATTCTCAGCGAATTTTGGTTATAACCAAAACCGATCAGTCGCTGCCGTTCACACTGCTGCGGCCATTGGAAACTTGATGCGCTGGCAGCGGCCATTGAACGGAGCGGTGCTTATAAGAGCTAGATGGCCAAGAACCAGGTTTCAGTTCGGTTCAAGTGTTACGTGCTGGTGTCTTGTCGACGCCTGTGCTCCGGCATTTCACAATTAACTGCATTGGTGTGCCCGCTTATGAGGGAATCGCAATCATAAAGCTAACACATCAATGCAATTCGCTGTGAGAGAATGATTCGAGTGTTCCAAAGGTCTAGTGTTGAAGCGATATCACTTTATATCGAGTTATCTAAGGAAATAGTAGCCGTGATTTTACTTTAAAAACTATTACATATCACAGTTGCTGTTTCTTTTAGATAGCTCTTTTGTAAGCAGCCTAACAGTCGGTCGCGGATCAGTTTTGAGTTTGGGATTTTAAGTGTGATTCAGGATTTCAATTTATGGGATACACTAAGTTCAGTTTTGTCAGATGTCCAAACATCACTGGGCTTTGTTTATCTCATAAGAGCGAAATTTGTTCAACTTACAGGACTGGACAGGCACGACTTAAAGTCCTCGGGCATGTTGGAGACAGAAACACGATCGTGCGGCCGCTTGGGTCCCGAAACAGAGGTCACCACTGTAGCCAGATCCAGGGTAATGCTCTGTAAGTAAGTTCATTAATGAATATTTCATTTATTTCAGTTGTGCCATCTGCTTACCTGAGTGAATATAGGATCTTGAGCTTCATTAGCGTAGTTACGCAATTGTCGGGTGGCCTTCAGATACTCACGAATAATATCAATTTTCTTCTCAGAGCGGTCTAAATTGGCAAAACAATGAGTCGAAAAATAAAGATCTGATTATCTGCCATTAGAGTCTCCACCTACTTGTTTGCGTCATGTAGCCGAGGGTGTTTTCGTCAATGGGGAAGTAGCCCACGGTAGCTCCATACTCAGGACACATGTTACTGATTGTGGCGCGATCCGCAATACTCAGCTCTGCCACGCCTGGCCCATAGAACTCAACGAACTTGCCAACCACGCCCAATTGGCGCAAATGTTTAGTAATGGTCAGCACCAAGTCCGTGGAGGTGGCCAAGGGGCTCAGTTTGCCAGTCAGCTTGTAGCCAATGACTTCTGGCAACAGCATGGAAATGGATTGGCCCAGCATCACAGCCTCGGCCTCAATGCCACCGACACCCCAGCCCAGCACGCCCAAGCCGTTGATCATGGTGGTATGGGAATCGGTGCCGACTACGCTGTCAGGATAGAGAATTTTACTGCCATCGCTGGAATCGCCTTCAAAGACGACACGCGCCAAGTACTCCAAATTCACTTGATGCACAATGCCTGAGCCGGGTGGCACAATCAGCATATTATTAAAAGCACGAGCACCCCACTGAAAGTCAACGTAGATTGTAATTCTAAAATATGATGTTCAGGTTTATGTAGCTGGAAATGTACCTTCAGGAACGTGAAACGTTCCTTGTTTCGCTCGAACTCCAAGTTCTGGTTCTTCGACAAGGCATCTGGGACGCGGGCAAAGTCAACTTGCACGGAATGATCGATGACCAAGTCGGCAGGGCAGATGGGATTGATTTTCTCAGGATTGCCACCCAAATCTAGGACAGCATCACGCATGGCCGCAAAGTCCACAACGGCAGGCACTCCCGTAAAGTCCTACGAACAGTTACTTTATACTTTAAACATCAATATCATATAGTTAAAAGTATGCAACCCACCTGCAGAATGACACGAGCGGGCTTGAACGAGACCTCCACATCATTGGAGCCCTGCTTCAGAGCGGGCGTCCAGCTTAGAATGCTCTGCACATCCTTCTCGAGAATATGGAAGTTGTCGCAGTTGCGCACCGCAGACTCCAAGAGTACTCGGATTGAATAGGGCAGCTGGTCTGCAGGCGAATCAGATTTTCATTTTACGATTACATTTTACAAACAGTAATATCATTTGTTTAAAGAAACAGATAGCGGGCACTTATCAGGCAATAAGAGGTCTCTTCGAGGCGTTTGTTTTTCAGCTAACCACTTGCCCTTTGTGATTGGGCAACAAATGAAAAGCTTGAACAGCTCTCACCTCAGGCAGCTAGAAACACAAACACGCGTCGCACTTAAAAATATTCCACCTCTATAGAGATGTATAGAGAACTCACACATACATACACAAATTATGTTTAGCAGTCGTATGGCCGAGGCATCAGGCCACGAAATCGTCCGATATCAGCAGTTTGAATTTGTCTTGTTGCTACTGATAAGTGTCTACATAATACAAGAGCTTTATTAACGCACAATTGAATGTAGTTGGGCCTTATCAAAGAGCGCCGGTCTCGTCGTGTGCCTGACATTCACAAATGAACCTTGCCGATCTCTGCCCTCAGCTCGTCTGCGCTAGCATTTATAACTTTCGCTTTCAACAACAGTGCTAGCTGGGTATGTATTGGAAAGCTAAGGTGGAAAAAATGCCGCCCAAGTCGCTGCGCTTCTCTCACCTATCGACTGATACTGTTTGGACTTGCAAATTAAAGCGGTCACTGTTGGGAACGAGCGGGGTCAAACTTCAAATTGTTGGTGTGTGGATTAAATATGTCTTTATCATGCATATA
Organism: Drosophila mercatorum; assembly: GCA_961210405.1. Taxonomy (NCBI): domain Eukaryota; kingdom Metazoa; phylum Arthropoda; class Insecta; order Diptera; family Drosophilidae; genus Drosophila; species Drosophila mercatorum. Next base: position 15,564,102 of record CAUIUS010000003.1, read on the forward strand.
TGTACATGTATTTCGGTTTCTTTGCTAAACTCGTTACCACGTAGCCAAGTAAGCGGCAGTTAGAGGAAACTTACCATATTTGTTATCAATGGAAGCCAGATCGAAGTACTTGTACACCGTACCATCCTTAGTAAAGGACTGCTCGAATTGCGCAAATGGATTAGCACCTTTGATAAAGTATAAGTAATTATGTAACACTCTAAACTAGCTTGATACTATAAGTACGACTTACCAGACATTGTTGTGCTTTCTAACTCAGAGAGATTTAACCTGAACAGCGGGCGTTTACTTTGTGGAATGAACAAGTTTTTGTGGCCTTACCACCAAAATGTTTTGTGTGTATGTTTTAGTTACAGTTCACGAGTCTGAAAAAATACCAAGTATTCATTATGGCGATAGTTAATCGGCCTCAGCTGACTAAAGATGTGGCAAGAAACGTAGAAATACAACAATTGCTTAACACTAAATTAAATAATTTATTTAATAAATAATTATTTATGATGTATTTACAATTAGTGACATATACTTTTATAACAATTAATTTAGAGGTCTGCTTGTTTATCAGCGTACCATCTTGCAACCTGTTGATTCGATATTTTTAGTCTGACAGTATTTGCGATGAGTGGTAAGTTAAATTACTCCTCTCTAGTTCGCTTTTTGTTAATGCTCGCACGTTGTTTGTTCGGTTTGAATAATATTGATTAATACTAATAAGATGAGTAAAAAAGATACTGAAAAGGAACTCACAGATAAATTACGTGGCATGCAGTGTAAATTTAATCCACTCTCCCGCTGCGATGGTTCTGTCATGTATAGCCAAGGTTTGTTACCGTTACCCGCCTTTTCTTAGAATACCGGTTGAAATATTGATATTTTATAGGTGCCACTGTTGTCGTTGCTGCCGTGCTGGGTCCCATTGAGGCGAAGACACAGAATCTTAGCATCGAAGGCAGCTACCTGGAGTGCAACTATCGTCCGAAAGCTGGCTTGCCACAGGTGAAGGAGCGCATTCGCGAGGCAGCCATTCGAGATGTTCTGGATCTGGCGGTTCTAAGCGAATCTTATCCGCGTGCGAAATTGTCATTACAAGTGCAGGAGTTAGAGGATCGTGGAAGCGTAAACATTGAAAAATGTATTTAAAAACTTGAGGTTTAAGTAATTACATTGTAGATGGACGCATGCGCCTTGAATGCAGCCTGTCTAGCCATGCTTATTGGTGGCTTGCCCATGAGGTACAGCTTTGCGGCGGTGCACTGCATCATCAATGAAGAGGGGAAGTTTATTTTGGACCCTGAAGAAAATGAGACGCTGCGTCAGCGAGCCAGCTTTACATTTGCCTTCGACTCTGTGGACGGAGATCTGCTGTTGGTGCAAACGAAAGGCGCCTTCAAGATTGCACAGTTCAACGACATCGAATGCATTTGCCGCCAGGCCAGTGCTGACATCTTTGAGTTCTATCGTAGTAATATAGCCAAATATCATAGCAGAAGAGAGGATCAAACCGCGGGGACTAACGAAGGTGCCCGCAGTGAGCTGCTGATGGAAACGTGATGTACCAGAATTAAGTTTGATTAAAATTGCCTAACCACTTTATTGAGAAGGTCTGAGCTCAACTGTATTTTGCTGTCGTGGTATTGGACAATGCTGCTGACGTGCAGAGGTGTGCCCTTCAGGACTTGTGAATTGGATTCCACGATGCGTGCAACCACGAAGTCGCCTACATTTATATCCTTTGCGGGCTCATTCGCATCGGCTGTGGGTAGAGAAGCTGCGGGCACAATTACTTTTATGTTGGCATCATTGCGTCCAAACCAGTGGCTGTCGGACCGCTTGCTCTTGCCCTCGATTAGGATAAGTTGCTCCTGCCCCTCGAAGTGCTTGTGCAATTGTGTGGCTCCCTCTCGGAATGCCTGCACCATGCGCTGCAGGCGGGCGGTCTTCACTGCTGTTGGCACGTCGTCCACATAGCGTCTGTGTGCTGTGGTCTTCTCGCGCATGCTGTAGGCGAACAGGAACGCCACGTTATACCGCACGCTTTCGATGAGGGAAATGGTATCCTCGAATTCGGCCTCCGTTTCGCCACAGAAGCCGCAAATAAAGTCACTAGACAAGCCTACATTGGGCAGGATTTGACGTATATGCGCTACCAACTGAAGGTAAGCCTCACGCGTGTAGCCTCGCCGCATTCTGGCAAGCACTGCCGTGTTGCCCGACTGGGCGGGCAGGTGCAGCTGCTTGCAAACGTTGGGGTAGTCGCGAATGACGCGTAATACTTCGTCAGAGAAGTCTTTGGGATGGGGCGACGTGAATCGTATTCGCATTTCAGGCACAGCCTCGGCCACACTCTGCAGCAGCACTGAGAATGGCAAACCGCCTGTCTTGGGCTTGTAAACCGTACTAAAACCGGGGGCCGTATTGCTAAGGACTGTGGTCGAATCCTTCGAAGTCCTATCTCTGTAGGAGTTGACATTTTGACCTAGTAGAGTCACCTCCTTGACGCCCTGCTCCTGCAATGTCTTCACCTCGTGTACGATTGATTCGAGAGGGCGCGAACGCTCGCGACCGCGTGTAAAGGGAACGATGCAGTAGGTGCACATGTTGTCGCAGCCACGCATGATCGAAACGAAGGCAGTGGGCGAATCCGAGTTCAAGCGGACGGGGATGACGTCCGCATAGGTCTCGTCCAGGGAGAGCAATACGTTGATGGCTGAGTTGCCATAGTGGCGGGCAACGGCCAGCAGTCGCGGCAGATCCTTGTAGCTGTCCGGACCGGCGATCACATCCACACATTGCTCCTGCTCCAGCAGTCGCTCCTTCAGCCTCTCCGCCATGCACCCAAGTATTGTCAATTGCAGCGGGTGTCGTTTTGTGCTGCGTCGCTCCTTTAGCGCTCGCAAGTGGCGCAGCCGATTCCAGATCTTCTGTTCGGCGCCATCGCGCACTGCGCATGTCACAAGCATGACAACATCTGCATTTGCAGCATTGTCGCTTCTCTGGTAGCCATGCTCCTTCAGAATGCTCCACACCACCTCCGTATCGTTCGTGTTCATCTGACAGCCGTAAATCTCGAAGTGAACCTTCCGCCCATGGCCATTGAAGTCAATTGAATTTAAATAAGGTATGTCATTGTCAGCGGTAGACGAGTTCTCCTCTTCCTGCCTCAACCTCCTCTTAGTTTTCACAGTAAAAAAGTCTCTTAGACCCGGTCCGCGTTCTATGCGCTCAACGAACGTTTCACGTGTGTTGCTGCTCGCAGACTTATTGGTTGACGTTTGTGTTGTTGAGTTCCCTGTGCCTGGGACAGTTGCTGTAACTGTAGCAGCGTTGCTTTGGGGGCGCCACTGCTGACGCAGGCAGCTATTGACCATCTGCCAGCGTACTCTCATGGTAGTTCTGTTTAAATTCAATCCTTTTTGTTCCAAATTATGTCACAAGCTGGGTAAGCGTAAGTTCTATTAAGTATCGATAAGAAACCATTTTGAAATTAGGAGTGCGATATATTGTTCGATACTTCTTGTCGATACTTAACGGCGATTGTTTTTTATACAAGTTGCAATAGTTGAATATATTTTAATTGAATTTCCATTCAAATAACACTTTTTGTCGTTAACAATGTTATTTACATATATATTATTCACAAATGACATAATGAATGTGTGACAGATGCGTTCACTGTAAACATATGAATATATCGATGTTTTAATGCAAATACAGTTTGAGAGTCAATGGGACATTTGATGAGAAACTTGAACGCTAGAGGCGGGCTAAAATTGTAATGAACGCTTATCAAAAAGTTTATTTCATGTTATGAGCGCTAGAGGGCAGTAAATATGAATACTTAGTACAATTTATTTTCAATAGGTGGCATTATTCATTCTTAACGCTGCTCATGTTCACAGAGAATAACAATATAATTAAAACTTTTATTTATATTCATACCAATTTGGAAGGTATTTGGAAGGATCGTAAGTCCTAAAAATGAGCTTGATATTATAAAAATGTATTTCCACTGGGTTTTAACTTGAGAATCATGAAAGCTAGACAACGAAGACTTTATTTAGTTTCTGAAAAGTACACAGCTCATGAGCCATTTACTTGAATGTAAAAGAAACATTTCATCCTCAGCTAGAGACTCGGGCATATTTAAGACTTGATGTTATTATTGCACTTTGCATATGCATATTGTGGATAGAGAAACAAAGTTATTCGTTGACTGATTTCTTATAGTGCCTTCATACGAGTAGCAAGCGAAGCACTTACTCAAAATACGCAATAGGTGGCGCGCGTGCATATGTGCGTGATGTTCATGAATCACAGCAGTTTTTGTTGATCTTCTTCGAATCATTGCTATATTTTTATTTCGAATATAATCACTGTCTTACGTCAGCTGAGTTTAAACTAAGCAAAACCAAAATTCCATGAAATGTTTTCTAATATATGTTTAAGCCTCCCTTGCACTTGAGTTGCAATAAATGATTTACATATATATATATATATATATATAGATCGGGCACAGGGGATACTAACCAGTATCTCCTCGAAATATTGGTGTTGTATCCTTACAGGTGTTGCACAGATCTCATCATATTTTTGGTGTATATATATCATTGCGTGTGTTCAGGGTATCTTCAAGTCAGTCACACCCGTGCTCTACTTAACCTCATCTATTTGAGTACTCCAAGACTATAATACTCTTAAAGAGTCATTGGGTATAGGGACTCGCCCATTTAGTGAACACTCCTACATAGTGAACACCCAATGTACTCTAAATAGTGAACAATCATTGACAGCCACTGAATGTTTCGATAAAGTTATCGCATGGGCTAGGAACAACATTCATGATTCTAGTTATATACAAGTAATGTGTACTCTACGCGAAAAAGAGGTTCTAAAGTCGTTTCAATTCGCCAATACTTTCAATATGTATTTACATATATTATTGTGTTTTCTTACCAATGATTTTTTAAATTAAAATATCGCGCTGTTTAAACAAATAAAACGAGTTTTTGAGGAAACAAATTTGAGTCTTGATAAAGTGCACAACCTCGATACAGAGAAGAGGCCGTGCAAAAATTAGTTCACTATACCCAGACAGCATTGTATATACATGTATATATTCACGTATGTGGTAAACGTTGCTCTACTCGTACATAATTCAGTCTAATTTAATTGTAATGAAGTCAATAACGAGGTGATTAAATGAATGTATTGCTGTAAACGTAATGCATTTGAGTTTGTTTTGCAAAGACAATCAGAAGCAGAGACAGGCAGTGAGAGAGGCAGAGTGAGAGAGAAAGAGAGAGAGAGAGAGGGCGAGAGAGAGAGAGAGACAGACACAGATGCAGATGCAGAAAAGACCACACATTTGGGGGCTGGCTGTTATCCGGCCTCATTATGAGCTTATCGTGGTCGAGTTAATAATGCACTGGCGAGAAGACACAACAGAACGGAGCAGAGCAGAGCCGGTGCTAACCAGGCCAAGTCCACAACCAGGTCTACTACATTGATGCTTTGCGGCTTTGTGGGCCAATAACTGAATAATTGCGTCAGCAAGTCGTAAATAGCAGCGGGTTTGCTGGCCAAGTTGCTAAGTTGCCAAGTTTGCAAACTTGCTTTGGATTTACAAGGCTCACACTGTATCTCTCTCTCTCTCTCTCTCTATCTGTGTGTGTGTGTATAAGGATATGTGAGGGCGGATTGTGGGCGGGGCGTCTGGCATATTTGTAAACACTTACTGGCAAAATATTTTAATGAAAATGAAATGAAAATTCCGCTTTTGGCCAAAAGAATTTCGTAATTACAGCGAAAAAATTCGGTAATTAAATTCATGAAGTTTTTGGCACTGCGCAGCGAACCGTTTGCAATTTCCAGCTCCCAGGAGGACCCCAAGCATCTGTAAGTGGGATCCTTTCCGCGCGCGTGTGTGTGTCTCTCTCTCTCTCTCTCTCTCTCTCTCTCTCTCTCTGTGTGTGTGCGTCTGACCGCCTTGTTGGTTAAGCATTTTCTTGTGTTTTGTCGGCACTTTTCCGCTAAAGTTATTTTCGCATGGGCTTCGCTTTTGCTATAAATCTTGGCGCCGAAGTTTCACTGCTGAGGAGGGTCTGTGGCGTGGGCGGATAGAGCTGGAGCCACGCAGCCTAAGCTGACTCGGATATTTCGCTCAGCGTTTTCCGGATTGGCCGCAATTTTAAAAGTCCTGTCAATAATAATTCAGAGTTTTTCGACTTTTGCTGCTTATGATAATTGTTTATGTTCCGCTTCGTTCCTGCAATTAATCCGACAAGTTTGCCTCAGCACACGAACAGCTTGCAAGCGGGTTACCAATCAAAGATTATAGAAATTCCTTGGAATTAATGACTGCCTCCAGTGCTGCAATGCATTGCAGAGCAGAGAAGGCTCTGAATATTGCAATAAAAAACTCCACTCTAAACTACAATTTGGAATTCGCAACTGGTTACAGACCAGACTAGCTAGCTTATTGAAGTTAATAGACACTCTACTCATCTCTTTTGAGTCATTCATTTTTGTTTTTGTTGAACTATAATAATAGTATATATATATTATTATATTAATCAACTAATGCACGACTTCGAGCATCTCATTTATGCAGTCTGCTTGCGTATAGGATCTGGAAGCAACTAACTTTTCAAGTTAGTCGACCCACTCTCCCACTAAATTACATCACTTTGATCGCAGAATTTCAATACTAAGTATTAGAAAAGTACCTTTAACTGCTCCAAACTGGACTTCTCGAGCGACCTAGGCTCACTCAAGTCAACCGGCTAAAAGCAGCTCTTTATCATGTAATCGCGTCACAATTATCAAAATTCAGAGGTCAGTTACTCATCATCCAAGAATGTAAGCCTGTTGATTTTAAAGCTGAACTCTACTATGCGTACTCAACTAGAATACATATGCTAACCAAAAGATCAACTCTGCCCATATCCCTTCTTAAGATGTTTCTCTTACAGAACTGAGATGTCAGAGTAGAATGGATTTTGTCAAAATGTACATATGTAATCAGCAGAAGGATCAGGACGACTAATCACGCTTTGAATGCTTGATTCAAATAATCTATCTATGAACACAGGTATTTTATTATTATTATATTTTATATCCTCAATCGTAGTTAAGTTATATTTAAGTTTGATTTACGCATGAGTCAGCGTATAGCCGAGCCTCAGAAGAATATAGATCAGTACGGAACTAAGCTCCACCGCAGTGAACTGATTTCCCATATTCTTTGGGCTCACGTTAGAAAAAGGATCCAACCCACCTTTAGGATGATATATATGTACATATATATAGCGATAATATAAATTGTAAATTCTATTTCGCTTTTACGATTACTTGGGCTCCCGATTGGCTTAGCCAACCCATTTCCCCAGGCTCCTTCACAGTTTAAGCTTCATTCCTCCTCTCCTTTGCGCCGCCCTTGGCCAAAATCCGACCAAAAACGACACTTTAGGCACCATAACGTGGCAGTACGCATAATGATACCCTGAATGGCTCAATGCGGAGCCGTAGCCGTGGCCAAGTACCAAAACTTTGCTTACAGATTCCCACTTTTTCGGAAAACGATTCGCTTCCCTGGCCCCCTTCGGCCGGCTCACCATTCGTTGGCAGGGCGGCTGGGAGTGGCTGCACAGTGGTGTTAACGGCACTGCTGAGAGTAATTCGCTATTCAAAACAAAGCAACGGGGGCGACAAAAAGTAACCCAATGTTAATAGAAAATTGTGCGCTGCCATCGTCGTCGTCGTCTCTGTCGTCGTTAAATTGAAATTGTCGCGCAAATAAAAATTTGCATATTTTAGCATTGATTTTGTGGCGCAGTCCACCGTCTGCAGCCCGAGCCATGTGGCGGTCCCTTTTGCGAGGCCCTTGGGAGACGCGTCGTATGCGCAATGTTTGAGTGCAGTCAATAAATTTTGGTGAAATCGCAAAAATTGCTCAAATTAATTACAGAACAGTGCATAAAACACACACACATACACAAAAACAAAGGCACAAAAACAAAGGCAACTATGCTGCATGCCATGGTCACGACTCGGGTGGATGGGGCGTGGCATCGAGACCTCATTACTGCCTGCCAGTTCCAGTTGCTGTCTATACTAAATCCTGACGCTGTCACAATAAAATCCACTCAAGCTAAACATACGTCAGCAGTGACGAGCAGCAGGCCGAGGTCAAAGCTGAGGCTGAGGCAGAGGCCAAGAACCAGCAATTCAGCCGTATAGCAGCCTGTCTGGGTCGAGAACTGTTCCAGCTGAGTTGAGTCCGTCTCCAAGGCGAGTTGCATAAATTTATGCGTTGGTCAGCCTGAGCCTGAGCATGAATAAAAAAAGAGCAGAGCTGTGCCCCTGTCGCTGACTCGAAGGCGCCGCCTGCAATACAAAACGGCTCATTGATTTATTTACGAGCTGGTCCCAGCTGATGCCCTCCCACAGTGGACTGAGGGCCATACGGCCATACGCTAAATACTGAGTAGATCTATGCAGGAATCACATCAAGTGCAGCCCCAGAATGGCTCGCTCACTGATGACATTTATTGTGCTTTGACTAATAACAGCAAAGGACATATCCTTCTCATATTAACTCTAAAACAAACAACTCAACTGGATAAGGCATCCGTTTAGAACGCTTTCAGTTAAGCCAAAGACTTGGGAATACATATTCAATTTAATGTTCTCTAACTTGGTGCCACTGTGCCTTGGCCATACTGTGCACATAAAAAGAGTGTCTTTGGCTGCCCCCTTTCGGATCGTAGATCTTGAAGAGCAATGGCTTTTGGCACTCAATATGCGAGCTGCTGATGCGAGGGCGTTTCAATATTTATTCTGCGATGCGATGCGCTCGTCGAGCAGCTTTAAAGGGTGTGTTTGCTGGTAATTTTCATTGTCACGTGGCGGTAATTACCGGTGTTGCAGACATACACACGCACACTCACACACACTGACTCACATGAAATACAAACATACGCGTAGGACATGGCTTTGAACTGCACGACAGTCAACACTTAGGAGGAGGCTCAGCAGGCTTCGTCCCTGGACGCAGTGTCGCGTCGCGACGCGCTTTACAATTTCAATTCATTGAATTTTAACGGCGCCTACAACAAAAACCGCTCCCGTTCCTGACCAGGTCTCCCGCGTGGCTGGCGCTGACCGAAGTTTGTAAAACGTTGTGTGCAACATTTGGCGAGTGTCCTGCTGGCTGCTGCCTGCTGGCTGCTGACTGCCAATTGGCAACTGGCAGCCTCCGACTGCAGGCGGCCTTTGTCAATATCCATTATAGCCATGGCGAGCGTGGGTTGACTGCCTGTGAACTCAGAGCCAGAGTCGGAGTGCGGCCTGATATTAAAACGTGTTTTATCACGCGCCACCATTTCGCGGCCGGGTATTCAGTCCAATTGCGGCCAGATTGCACTTTTCAAGTGCCTGTTAATGCATGCGGCCCACACGCCCGCCGTTGGCCAAGTTAAAGCTGCACCACTTTTGCCTAATTTCTAGTCGCTATTCAAATTACAAAAACGAGCTGAAAATATCAACAAACAAACAAAAACGAAAGAAAAAACTGAGTACGAAACGGAAAGGGTTGATGAGAAGCTTTGTGCACATTCCGGGCAGCAGCTGCCGCTGTTGTTTGTTGTCCTTTGCCGCCATTTTGTGCGTGCCAATGTTGTCGTGTGCCCCCCACTACCCCACTCCCGTCTCTATCTGTGTATTTCCCTTTCGCTCTGCCTCTGTGTGTGCTTGTAACATTTTCGTTTTGCAATTTCATTAAATTCCAGCATCCGCCATAAATCTTCCACTCTTCAGCACGGCTTCTGTGCTTTGAAGCGATAAAGGTACGTCTGGCACTGTGATGGCTGGCCCCGAAATGCCAAAAGCAACAACAACAGCAACAACAAACAGCATTGGTTTTATATTGGGCCACACACACGCACACAACAAGAACACACAAAATGGCCGTTGAAGTGGTTGAAAGCGATTACGTTGAATACCAAAGGTTGATGTGTGTGTGTGCGTGATGGTGTGTGTCCCGTTACTGTTTAAATGTTGTATGAATGAGCTTTTTTGGGGACAGACTGAGAAGAGGCTGGACAAGCAGCAGCGGGCCTGCCGAGAGTTATGTGGGGTCTACTTTTGGGGTTTTGCGCTCGAACTACTCAAAAGTTGTAGCAGAGTGTAAAACATAAACATGGGTTAGTTACACTAGCACATGGCCTATTAACTTGTACAGCTACCACCATGCGTCAGGCACTTAAAACTGTCCCATAAACATACTAAATGCCTAATAGGCTGACATCATAACTGGAAAAAGCCCTAACGACAGCTCCTACACGAATCTAATGTTCGTTGAATCTCCCTCAGTCTCGACCGCAACTACAGCCCTTCGTCAGTATTGGCAAGCGGCAGCTGTTTGCTTGGCCAGCCGATGAGCCACCGCTTGGCTAATGCCATGCCAAAACTCTTGGCCGACTTTGTCCAAAGGCTCAAGTCTGAATGAACCGCAGCTGTTCTGCCCGTTCTGCCACTTATTAAACTGAAATACTCGCCTCAAGTCTGGCTCCGCTGCTGTTGTTGCAGTTAAGCATTTCTGCAACCGGCGAGCGAGTTATTATTTTATTTTTCTTTCTTTTTTTTATATTTCGCATTCTCTGCAAACTTTGCCCAAGTAAACATTGCCAGAGCCATGCTCAGGCGAGCAGCACACCTACATCTCGATACGCTACAATATGTTAATTTGTGAGTTCATTTCCCATACTTTCTCTAATCTATTTTCTTTTGTTTTATATGTATACGTATGGGGTTGCTCTATAGAGATATAGTACATAATACGCTAATGCGTGAATGCGTGAGCCGGGAGAAGCTCCTTCTGGGCCCAAGATCTATCTGGAGACCGGGACCAATTTCTGTACTGATCAAGATGTGAGGATCTTTTCGGTAGGTCGTTGGCCGATCATAGATGAAAGTCCACACTAACGTCTTAGCTTTGTCAATGTATTTCCTCCAATTTACCACTTAGACAGTAGGAGTCAACAGTAGTTGCCACGCCTCAACTGCGTCAGTAGCGGACTTCAACTGCACTTCAATTGTCAAACTTTCAATTGACAACTGCAAAATAGTTAAAGATACAGATAGATCAATTATCAACGAGTGTTTGTTCCAAATTACAAGTCTCTAGCTTTAATAGCGGGGATCACGGCGACAGACAGGCGGGTAGAGCAATCTGTTCAATGCATGAAATCTGTTCAATGTTTTCTCTTAATTCTTTTAAACCCATTCTTTGACTTTGAATTTGATTTCAAGAGCTTGTCTTTGTATGTTAGACGGAAAATATATGTAAATTTTTAAACTTGGATTCTATGAGGGTATTTAGACATTTTTTATTTAATAATAAGATAATTTGTATTTTTAGTAATGAAAAACAACTGAAGCATCAGTTTTATGAGTGACTCAATATTTGTGTTTTGTATTTCGGTTCGATAGGTCTACGCCGTAGTCTTCCCTCCTTATTTAATGAAAACATTTATTTTAAATTTTAAAAAAGTTTGTCCTTAAAAATATGCATTGCAAAGCCTAAATAAATACAGTTAAGCTCCATAATATCATGCCTATCAGCTATGTTCTAATTCAGTGATAGTATGGAACCCTAACACAAATAATGGAAGTCTAAAAGCGGATTTTAAAAGAATCTCAAAAAGGAACATTTTAAAAAAATTTGAGAATTTAATTAATAATTTAAAACTAGAAAAATATTGCTAAAGCGGAGATAGAGAGAAAGAGTGAAGGGAAAAAGAAAAGAAAGAATTGGAAAATCACAACACAATGGAGAAGACTTAGTCTGATTACTTTGCTGTGCACTAATTACTTTCATTTAAGCAAATTAAAATTGTGACTTGAGTGCGATACACAAATTGTTGGTATTTCTATAGAATATAAGAACTTATAGGTAAGAGTATTTGATAATTCAGCTGTTGCCCACATTCCGGATACCCGCTCTTATTTTGTATCGCAGCTCTCTATATAAATATATTTTTTAATTCGTTGCTTCTGTTGCTGGAACTGTTGCTGCTGCTGCTGCTGATGTTGTTGGTTGACAATTTTATAAGCCATCGTCGTCTCCTCTGACCCGGCTGTCTCTGCTGTCGCAGCCGTCTTCCTGTCGCTTGCACTGGCGCTGGCTGCGGGGTGTTGTTGGAGCCGCAGCTCGTGGCACTATAATTGAATGTCTCAGGTGTTTTGTCAGACAGTGCTTAAGCCTTTGCCGGGATTTTCTTCTATGGCAGGGCCCCACTGATTCGTCGGGCCGTGCAGCAAATGATTGCGCCTCTTAAAGCCCTTAAAGTGTTGCACGTTTTTTTCGACTTGAGTTCGGGTTGGTCCTGGGAGTTGGAGTAGGGGTTAGGGTATGGGCCGGGGCTGGGCGGGGACTGGGGCTGGGTCGCGTGTGACATTCAAATCCGCGCTGTTTCCCTGCCTGGCCTGCCTAATTAAAACATTCATCTTCATTTTCACCTTTTGCCTAATTAATTCACACAAAAATCAACTAAATTAATATGAAAAGAGCCAAAGAAGCTGCCAAGTTGCTGACCAGGTCCCAGACCCATCCCCCCCCACATCCTATTACAGTTGTTGCCGCTCCCGTTATTGTTGTTGCCTTTCGGACGCTAACGAGAATTAATGGTTTGCAGTGTGGCACACAATTACGACAACGAAAATCTTAGGTAAGCAGCAAAATTGTCACCACGCGCAGCAAAAACCTTAGCTACGTAATTGGCTTTGTGTGCGGGCAGGGCAGAGGTGGGTGGGCAGCAGCTTCAGGCGGGGGTGGGTGGCTGCCAGTGTCAAAAACTGCTCAATTTACGTGTCGTGAAATTAATTTATGCCCAATGCAATAACCTCGCCAACGTCAATAAAATACATTACAAGAATATATGTATATACCGAGGGCCGACGATGCTGGCTGCTTGCTGCTGGCTGCTGGATGTTGGGAGTTCTGGTGAAACGAATGCCTCCTTGACGCAGTGCCTAATTGTGCTCTGTCAATTTGAAATTAAAATTGTATGCTACACACATACACATAGACACACGTGTGTGTCTGTGTGTGTGGGTGTGTAAGGAATGCGCCTTGCGAAAAATTTCCATAATTTAGCGTTCTGTATGCAAGTAGCGCAATTGAAGCGTAATTAGACTTTGGCACTTACTCACACACACGCACACACACACACACATACTCAGAGGCATATACATATATACACACGAAATTGGCAATCGTCTGGTGTGGCGCTAATTGGTTTCTGGTCAGCAGCAGCAGCGAAGCAGCTAACGTCGCCATCTTTCGCTCTTTGGCTCTTTGGCTGCCTTTCAGCGGACGCCAATTAAAAACGTGCGCATATTATGCTTTATTGGGCGCCCACACTCCGCTCGGGCGCAGCATTGGGGGTGCACGGTCGGTCGAGCAGCCCCTCGTTACCTGTTCCTGCGCCATGGCCATTGTCTTGCCGGGGCGTTTGGCAATGTGGGCGTGCCTTTTAGCAATAATAACGTCCTCTGTTGGCCATAAAACAAATCATACAACTTTATGGTCACCTTACCGATACTACCTTCTGCCAATGTCCACTGCGAACTTTATCTTTTTATATGCAGCATTATTGCCACAGATTAGACACGGGATTTGGTACATTGTTCGTACTCGTGTGTTGCGTGTGTGTCTGTCTATCTGCCCCCCATGCTGGATCTGGATGTGGGGAGGTGGGATTCTTCCTTTTTTTCGATTGCCAGCAGAACGAATTAAATATGGCCATTTGTATAATGGGCGAGACTCGAACTCGAACTGGACGGGCGATACTCGTATCTATATACACATACACATATTCATATTTGAATACATATTTGTTATTCTGTGGCCACTGCCGAATGCAAAATGCATGACATTTTCTGTTTAATTTTTAGTTCTATAAGTGCTCCGGCTTAACTCGGGCTCTGGCCAACACACACAGAGTGACAGAGAGAGAGAGAGAGAGAGAGAGAGAGAGAGAGAGAGAGAGAGAGAGGGAGGGAGGTGAACTGGGCCAGAGCCAGCGAGCCTTTAGGCCATAGAGGATTTTAGAGATAGGCACAGCATTCGTACATAGGCCTGCACCTGGCAGCGCCCTGACAGCGCCCAGGCCCAGCCTTAAAGGACGACTGTTTGTGTTCTGGGATCGTTTTCACACCATCAAGTGCTCAGTTGCTCGCACTGAACGTCCAAATCGTAGCAATATTAAGGAATTATATATAAAAATAACATAAAATAAATAAGAAATAAAATATATATTGCTGAAATATTATGTATATAAAAAATGAACTGAAAAGCTTATATAGATATATAAGCTTATATAGATATATGGAAAAATAAAAATAAAAATAAAATACAATAATTAATTTTAAATAAAATATATATTCACATTCATATTTTATTGATGATCATAGGAAGTCCTATGGATGGGTATAGCAAAGCTTGATTTGTTCTGGAACATTTCCATTAACTTTATTATATAACTAAATTGAGGTCAGTAAAATCAGATATGTTATGAGCAATGAAAATACGAACTTGAAATTTAAGCTTGTATATACATCATATCATTTCTGTGGAGTTGCCTGTGCTCCAATCGCTGCAACTTGTTGACCCCTTAGCACATTTCGCTCTAAGCGTAGTGAGTTGCTCTGTAACATCTATATATCTTAGATTTGGACCTATTATACTATTTCACGTAGTGATATAGTATATTGGTTTTGTGCAATGTCCGTCATGCTGTCCGTCCGTCTGTCCGTCTGTCTGTATGAACGCAAACCATTTCCACGCTATTGAAGCTAGAGACTTGAAATTTGAAATATATACTCGTGTATACCCTCGTCAGATAAAGTGTCAAGATTTTTCCGATACGCCCACTAAGGGCGTGGCAAATCGGAAAATGCATTTTCCTGTATCTCAGAAACACTACTTCTAGAAGGACTAGAGAGTTGAGATTTTAACTGAACACTCATGCCGACATCCCAAAATCAAAAAGCTATGGCGGATATATCTACGCCCACAGGGGGCGTATCAACTAATATCAGCTTATATCTTCCACAGTTTTAGTGCTAGAAGCTTCAAAATTGGATGTTAAGTTGCTGGGGGCCTCCTTTATCGATTCCCCAAAAATTATTGTTACGCCCCAAAAGGGGCGTGACATACAGAAAAATACCCTGTAATTTTCGCATTTTTCGAATGTAAGCATCCAAACTTTACAGTTATATTCCTGAACGCCCACTCTATGCACATGCCAAAAATATAAAAATATATATATATATATATATATTTATATGTATATATATTTATATGTATGTATGCTCTACTCATCTTCATTTATTTTGTATATAGATAATTTTCAAATTGTTTTCGTTTTATCAAGTTCGCTATTTGGCACGAGGAAAAAGCGAGCTTTAATATCTTTGGCTGAAAAAAGTGTAACCACGTACGGAGACAACAGGCGAAAGTAAATTAGAAGCCAACATAAAGTAAGTAAAACAGATAGAGAGAGATAGAGAGAGAGAGAGAGAGCGAGAGAAGGACGTGAAGAGTGTGACTGTATCTGTGTGGGCCACGCTGCCTGCGGATGCTTGGCTCGGGCACCAGTGTGCGGCATTTTATTTCGCATTAAGAGATTAAGATCAAAATTAAAATTTAAATTACCACGCGACACGCAGCGTGAAATTCCCTCTCCTTATCTTTCTCTATGTGTGTGTGTGTGTAACTTGTTTTTTTGTTTTTGTTTTTGTTGCTGTTGTCTTAAATTGTTGCAATGTTTTGACACTTTAGTTGAGGTGGAAGACGCAGCTTTTAGCTGCGAAACGTTGCAAGATGCCTTAATTAATTAATTGGCATGTCAGACAGACGCAGCTCATCCAGTTGGTACTATGGCAGCAGCACCAACAGCAGCAGCAGAAGTGGAAGCATCAGCTAGAGAATGACTGACAACTTAATTGGCTCTCTTTGAAAAACTTACCATTAACAAGCCGAAGTCGTTTGCAGAGCACAGCCAGCATGCATATAGATGGCGTGTGGTGTATCGCAGCATAAAGACAATATACAGCTCTCTCTCTCTCTCTTTCTCTCTCTCTCTCTCTCTCTCTATGTGTGTGTGTGTTTGTATATGTGTCAGCAGAAACAAAAACAAAGCTGACAGCCACGAATTAAAGCGAGCCAAAAGCGTTGCAAGCCAAGCCGACTTTTTGTTGATTGACCTTAAGCAAAAGTTTGCCAAATGCCAGCAACAGCAGCAGCAGTTGCCACACGTACTTTCGCGCCCCTGGCCATGGTCAGGTAGAGGACTGCAAGTGACGCGCTAAGCCGTAGCACAGCAGCGGGCTCTATAAACATAGAAGCCCTACACAAATTTATGAGCACTCAAGTTGATTCAATTTAAAAGTGTTGCCTCGCCACAGCCAGGCCGCAAAATGTGACGCTGACGTCTCTCTTTTTTTAATTAGGCTAAGCCCGTGCCCAAAGCCGAGCTGCCAACTGCGCCGGGCTGCTAATTGTGCACAGTACAGCACACGGCAAAGGTGAGCGGAGAAGCCTTCTGGTGCTGAGCCGCGCTTCCGCTGCGATGGTAGCGCTGGTCACAGGTCACAGGTCGCAGGTCAGTCGGCAAACAATGCTCAACTTTGTGGCCAGCTGCTGCTGCTGCTGTTTCTGGCAGAAAACAATAGCAAGCAGGCAGCCGCTGCAGCGCTGCGAAAAAAGGAAGCGAACTGCAGCTTGAGCAAAGTTTTGCGCCCTTTTGAGTGGCATCAATTTTGACATTTACCTGCAGCGTGGCAAAGTTTTCGCTGCGCCTAAGCCGATTCCACAATGAAGTTGGGCAGCTATTTCACACACACACACACATATATGTATATATACCTACACTTACCTCCACAGTTTGCTTTAAATCCTATTGCAAAACTTTGTTGATATACAAAATCAGAGAAGCGCCTCAGCGTATGCAATGCAAAAATTATAAAACTCTGTGCGGCCAGGATGTGTCCGGATGTGTGTCTGCAAAAATAACAATTACTTCTCTGTGAGTGTGTGTGTGTGGGGGGGGGGGTGGCTGTGTGTGTGTAAGTGTTTGAGTTAAAAAGTTTTTATTTTTGGCGCAAAGACTGGCAAGTGTTGCAGGAGGAGCACAGGAGAGGGGGCAAAAGCTCGACCGGAGCATTAAAGATGCCATAACTGAGAGTTTGTTGTTGTTGCTGTTGTTGTCTGTGTCGTGTTGTGTTGTGTGCCGGCCGTCAAAAGTTTGCTAAGTAAAACCTCATGTGCATCTAATTAAAAATATAAAAAAGTTTATTTTAAAGCCGCCGAAAGAAAACTTTGTCTCCAGCGGAAGCGCGCTTGAGTGTGTTGTTTATGCGCCGGCAGGAAGCGAGTGCTGTGGAACATTCCAAACTTGTTTGGCATGTTTATCAGAATGAATGCGAAACAGGGATTTTTGCGAAATGCTCCTCCAATTGGCATAACTTTGCGGGCTGCGAACTTTTGCCTTCGCATTCGCATTCGCATGTTTAATTAGCTCCCTGCCAAGTTTCCTGCTGCGCAAGATATGAACATGCTAATGCAGGCAGAACTAATGCTGCTCGTGCTAAAGTCTTCCCTGACTAACTAATGAAATACCTATCAGTCATTAGAGCTCCTTTTTTGTGCAGGCTAAATACTTGCTTAATGGTCTGTGCAACGCCTCTCGAAGGTTCAAAAAGTCACTTTGACGGGCGCAGCTGCAGGCAGCGGCTGGAGGTGTGAGCGAAGCCTCTACAAGTCAAGAGCTTAATGGCTCGCCTCTGTCGCACACGCAATGCCCACGCACATAGTGACAACAGTGGAAACGAAAAATTTGAGCTGCCAACTAACCAGGACCCGAGGCTAGACCCAGCCCCAGCGCCCGCCTCAGATCCGACTAGAGGACCAAAGTTAGAATTCTGTATTCGTTACCACTGACAGCCACAGGCACAGCCGCAGCCTGTTTGAGCGACTGCTTCTGACTTCGACTTGCGCGTCTCCGGCCGCTCGGTCCTGATGTCATTAATGCAACTAGCATCTCACACAGTTGGGCGTCACCTTAGCCCCGGACAGGCCGAAATGCTTTGCATGGACGCATGTGATATGAGCCCAACTCATCTCCTTCTGCCCATCCCCCGTCCAACTCCATTCGCATTCACATACGCATCCTTGCACGCTGCTAACCCTTCGCGGCGGGCAAACGGGGCCAGCAGCGCCAACAGAACAAAAAATAACAAACGAGCACAACATGAGCTGAAAATAAGATTTTTGAGTCATTTCGTTTTGTTGCGTTTATGTTTGCTGGCTGCGGCTGTGGCTGTGGCTGCTTCGAGTCCTTATGCTGCAGCCTGTGCTGTCGTCGTCATCGTCGTCTGGCATGGCCTGGCATGGTCTGGCCCGGCTGCCTGGCCTCTGTGCTTCACTGGCTGATGTATTCATGAAATCGTGTGATTAATGGCTCGCACAACATTTGCACACACTACCCGGCCATGGGCATGAGCATGAGCTGCCTCTTCAGCCACAGCTACAGGAACAGCTACAGCAACAGCTCCAGTTGCAGCTTTGGCTGGTGGTTTGGCTGCTGTTCCAGCTACCACTGCTCGACAGGCGGCGTATCTGTCTGAGTGCAGATAAACATGCCAGTCCCCAACACCGCAAGACCCAATCTCAACCCAGCAAATGCTGCGCATGCAAAACGACCAAAGAGCACGAGCTGCGACCTATGGAGCAGGCAGAAGGCGGGCCGCACGATGGCGACTTTGGTCACAAAAATTTTCCGGCTCTGCGCGTTTGACTGCCTGCCATTTTATCTGAGCCGCATGAGGCGATGAAATTAACAAACATCCTGGTGCGCTGCTGAGAACAAAAATGCGCCGTAATTAAAGCGAATTTAATTGCTTTATCCTTATAGACTTACACACCAGGGCGCCCAGGACGCACAGGACGCGCAGGACCCCGCAAAGTAGCGCCTATAACTATGCTATAATCTTTGACACTTTTATTGCGGCTCTAAAAGTTCTTAACTTGATTTAATAAGCAACTCGGACGCTCGCACAACAAGCGTGACTGTTTAGCATTTTCGAGTTTTATCTGAAACCTTGAAACCCGAAAGAATTTGATCTCGCCCCGGCACTTGGCACTGGGAACATGGCTTTAATTAACTCATTTTTCATTGGGAGTGCCAGTGGCACCAGCGACACTGGCGGCTCTGGTGGCAGCGAGGTATGGCTGGCAGAGCTAAGGCTGTTGTTATCTTATCTCGCCTGGAAGTGGAGTACAAACGTCTTGGCATGGCCATCACTCATCCCGTGGGCGGCCCAAGTCTTTGTCTAGCTGATAAGCCGGAGACGGGCCACCTTCAGGGCCATTTAAACTGCGAATTGAAATTGACTTTGGATTTTCACATGAAATTATGCGCTGCTGCGTAACCAAAGGCTTAGTCCCCATTGATTTTGCTGGCCACACAGCGTCGCACTTTCAATTATGTTGCAAGTCATTTTCTTTATGAACTTATCTGGCAGCGCAACAGCAATTTCGCCTGTAACATTAAGTATAATTTTATGATGGCCCGCAAGTCGAAGTGAAAGTCCTATAAAGCGTCCATTGGCAGCGGCCGAGATGCCTCCCTTGGGCTGGCCTGGGCTGGGCTGAGCTGAAAGTTGTTTCATTTTTAATCAAGTTGGATGTTGGAAGTTTTTGCATGTCTTCGGGTCCTCAGCTCTGGGCAGACAATGCTGGCCATTTAGTTGGGTCAAAGGTAAATACCGAGTGCCGACCGCAGCCGACTTTAAGCCAGACACTTTTTATGGCCAAACAAGAAAACCTCAAAATTGCAGATTTAATTTTATTTCATTGCACTTTCGGTTCGGTTTGGTCACAAGAAAATTGTTTCTTTACATTGTGCGCAGTCGACTGCCAGCTTTGTTTCCTTGATTGCCTCGACTGGCTGAATGCGTCCTTTGAATCTTTCATTTGCCATTCAGCAAAGAAACAGGTGAAAATTGCAATTGCTATTCCGTTGCTGGTTATTGCACCTGAGTCGGTCGAAAGAAAGCAAAGTCAATCAGCAAAAATGTCACAATCGCCGCAACGGCGAGGTCAGCTAAAGCATTTCAATCAAGTTTTCATTGCGAATGAATGAATTTCAGCATCTGAATGTGATTTTAAATGAGTCGCAAAACCAAAAGTTTTGATGGATTATTGCTGAAGCATGAAATTTACATGAATGTGAACAGCGCTGGAAATCGGAGTGATTTAAGCATTTCTTACAATTTCTTTTCAGATGTTAATGCATTAAAGAGAGGGTCGTTAACTATCAAGCTTCAATGAATGCATAACACATCATTAACATGAAACATAGAGTTTCTCACATACCAGCTGGCACCAGTAAGCCTACGTAATGCTTTGTTTTGGACTATTTGTATTTTGCTTATCAAGGTCCTCGCCGCAGAGGCCCATGTAGGAGTTCTTTATTGAAAGGTTGGCACAACTATAGCCTTGTAGATGGTGGATTTGCTGTTATGTGAGAGATTTCTGGAGGCCCTCAGGATCCATTTAGCATGTTCTGTTTGTGAATAAGTGCTTATTAAGGGTACTTAAGCTCAAGGGGATCAAAATGAAGCAATATTAAAAGTCATTTCAATACTTTATTTTATTATATTCTATTCTACAATATGTCAAGTTTATCAGATTTCTTTGTGGTTCTTTAGTGTGTATAAGTTTTTTAGCCTTCGCCTGTTGTTAATGATGGCTAGATAAGATGCGAGCTGGTTGATATGCGCTACCAGTTTAAATGTGTGTTTGGAGAATTATTGCTAATGAGTTCGGCGACTGCATTAGTTGTTAGATCCCTATGTAGCACAGAGTTGCTGTTGGTGTAAACGTAAAAGACTTGACTATGATCGAGGCTAGCATTGGATAAGACCTCAGCATTCCACGACTTCTTCTTCCCTTCTTCAAACATAGCTTAAATGGAATGTAACTCAACTAAGTAAAAGAAGATGTTACGTGTGTTCGTGAGAGATTTATTAAAATTCACATTAAGTTTTAATGTAATATTAGTCTGAAGAGTTTTTATTATGAAATAGTTGCAAATGAACGAACTAACTGCATTGGGGTCTTCTAGGTCTGACATCGACATAGGTCCCTTTGATAGAGTGTGGCGCAATTGTCATCGTGAAAGCCACCTCACGAAGTATTACCATTATCACATTACACAGGTATTGCAATGGACGAAATAAAGAGATTAAGAATCAGAGCTAGCATTTTCAATTATTTTTACAGTGCTGAATCGGAACTTATAAGCACATGTATTTTTCTCGTCCATTTCACGACCTGTGCAATGAATACCAAATGGTTTCTAATTGACTACTAAGCCGTGTTGGGCTGTGTTATAAAAAGAGATATATATTTATCCTATATTCTTTTAAAATTGCATGCAAAAGTCCTCCAAGAATGTAGACATGAGGTTGTAAGTTCTTTTTTGGTAAGTTCTTTGCTTTGGTTGAGTGCACAGAGTGCGTTGCCTGCAAACGATGATGTCTCATTAATAAACATAAGCAAGAGATTCAGAGCTGGAGCAAGGCGAGCGAAATCCGAATCAAAATCAAAATCAAAACCATTTACAACTCCAGTGAGCAGCGTAAAAAACGAAAGACTTCTGCGGCCGCAATATTTGTAATCAAACGCAGCCATAATAATCAAGTCGTAAAAAACAAATCCATTTTCGCGCTTCAATGAGCGCCGAGAGTCAGACTACAGCCAGAGCCGTAAAAACAATAATAGTAATGGCAACGGGCAACAACATTTTTACACCTTTTGCAGCAGGAGCCGCCAGAAAGGATCAAGGATAACGACAACAACGACGCTGACATTCGATAATAATAAAGACCATACTTTGTTTTAGCCAAAACGACAGAGAAAGAGTGACAGAGAGAGAGAGAGTGGGAAGAGAAACCAACATGGCCATAAAAAACAAATAGCTCAATGACTCAGGCGGAGTTTTATGGGCTGTGTAGTAGTCTACATAGATGGCAGATGTAAAGATCTGCGAAAGGAGCAACCTGTAAATTTTTGCGGTTTATTTAACATCTCGTGGAGAGGCAATGACAAATCTGTGACTGGCCCCATTAAACGGCTGTAAAAATCAAACAGTAAACGCTGTAAATTATAATGTAATAGAAATATAATAAGCGAGTTCATCTCATCGCTGCAGTGGCAGGGGCAGAGAAGGAGGAGCGGGGGCATCGTAAAATCGGCGAGCTCGTAAAATCTGCCAGGAAACGTCAAATGAAAAGCCCGGCGCTAGTTTTCACACCAAGCTGCTGGATGACTGCTGCTCGGGCCGAGCTGGGAGCTGGCATCATTACACTTGAGTGTTTTACAACTTCCGTTAAGTTTGCTGGGGCTATAAAGCGTAATCTTCATGTTTTTATTACAAGGATGCGGCGGCCCGCCTGGCTGCCCGTCTACCCGTCGGCCCGCCTGGCAGCAGCACTGTCAATGGAGCAGCATCGAGGACATCAAATTGACAGCTCCTTAGAGTCGTAAAATTCACTGTGGACTACTGCTGGGTACATATGTTGCTGGCGCTTGGTTCCCCCCGCACTAACTGGGGCAACTGGGGTAATGATTGTCACCGGCTAAACAATTAAATTGAGGTTAGAATGAAACATAAAAAGCGCATAAAAAGGACATAAAGCCCGGGACAGACAATGCGACAAGGCGACAAGGCGACTAGCTATGCGAGTTCCGGCGATGCCGTCAACGCATCGTAAACGCTTTAAGCTACAGTTTATTTCCATTTCGAAAGGATAACAACAGCAACAACAATGGCAGCAACATGACCTGTGTGTGGTGTGTGCGATCTGCGGCCTCGTAAAACTTGCTGATAAGACACTCGCCGTTGGTAATGATAATAAAATTATAATTTCGCCTCCACATATGCTCGTCCCAAAGTGTCTATGTGAGTGGTGATAATGCTCGGGATTCGGATTCAGATTCTCTTTGGTCTAGTCCCGGCCCTGCCCGGTCCGGACCGCTCCGCCCCGCAAAGCACTTTGCTTTTAAGGCCCGCCGCCATGTGAGAAATTGTAAATTGCGCTAATAAGCATTTAAAATTAACTAAATGCTCGACGCTGGGGCCAAGCTTGATGACTTGTGGATCGGGGTCTGGGCTGTGGGGTCTGGTGTCTGGTTTCGGGTATGTTTGGCTCGCTCTTCCGCTGGGTTATAAAATGCGCACAGTCGTTAGACGAGCTTTAAGTGGTTAGGAGATGCGTTTTTCATGTTCACTCTGGCAGTAAATGCTAAGAATGTTTGCGATGTTTCCGATAGCGAGATGTCAAGCCAATCGTAATGGATTGGCTAATCCAAATTGGCCATTTGGCGGGTCGTATTTGCTTATGTCACATATGGATATACCAAACACGTTTTATTAGGGTAGTTGCTTAGACTCGACAGTGTCTTGCAAGAGCGCTCTTATCTCTTTCAAAAAATATCTATTAAAATGCATTTGTCACGTGCGACCCGATGGCCGAAGGCTCCTGTTGGCAGTGCAACTCAGACGTAATTAGACTCTGTAAACAACATTCAAACAATATTCAAGCTGGTAATAATGGTCCTTAAATATTATTTAAACTGTAATAAATGATATCCTTCGGCTAATGAGAGCAGTAATGAAGATTCTCGCAAAGGCACTGATTAAGTAATAATTGGCAGAGACTAAATTGACTAACTCGAAATTGCAGATTGGAAATAAATAAATTTCAGGGCAAATGAAGTATTCATTTAATTAATATCTAAATTATTCAAATTGGAGTTATGTAAGACTAAGCAATATAAATATGCATAATATAAATATACATAAATATCCTTCGTTTAGTTTCATTTTTGGTTATTTTTTTTGTTGTCCGTTCGTCTGTTTGTGTGAGAGAACGCAGAGCAATTCAATATTCTAGGAGGTGCAGGTGAATATAGGCGAGTTTACCCTCTGCTGATAAGTATTTCGCTCACAATCATGAAAATATAATGATGGGCATTATTGGAGTTAGGGATTTAAAATTATAAGTATAAATACGGTTGACTCTCGTTATTTAAAACTTGAAATATTTCGAACCTCTCATTAATTCAAAGTTATCCCGAGTCTCCTATAAAATCTCTTTATATATTTTTTTATATTTAATAAGAGTGCCTCGAGAGAGAGAGAGTCGACTGTATTTACAAATGTCATTATTACTTAGAACCATTAAGGCTCAAGATATAATGTATCTATGCAAAAGTCAACAAGATTTAGATAGATAGATAAATCACGGCTGATCTACATTGAACATGTAATTTCAAGACGTTTCTCTGATTTAGTCTCAGATTTAATACGTGGTAGTCTCATTATCTATATGAAGACACTGAACTAAGTCAATATAGGCATATCCTTTAATCTTATGTTCATTTACCTCAATATTAGTGGCAAGAACACACATATTGAAATTGATATAAGATTTCAATGGCACAGTTTGCAAATGATTATTAATTAATAAACACAAAATATATAAATATAAATAGGTCAAAAACAAATAAAAACATATATTTTATTTTGTTCTCTTTAAAATTAGGAAAAGAGGAATAATTTGAATAGAGCCTTGGAGCAATTGATATATCTATGATGTATGTTAAAGTTTCAAGCTTGTAGTAAACGGCTTGCTTTATTCTATATCCTATCAATAACAGTATAATAATAATAATAATTCCACAATTCATTGATTTAATAAATAATTTAAAAGATTTTGATGAGTAGTGGACTCATCTTCATTTGATATACTGTATATACCTTGAAGATGTTTGTTTTTGAATTAAAGAATTTTACCTTGACTAGGTGTGGTTTCTTCCTTAGCATAAGCATGCATAAGATCCAGTCTTAAGTAAAATTGTAATTTCTGCTCCACTTGCCGAATATGGCAATGAGCTGATATACTCACGCGCACTTAGCCACATGCACACCCCCATAAAGAGACGATTACTTCCGCCATTTTCTATGATGAATTGCTACTTTTGCTTAACGCACACACACAGCGCGAGAGAGACGCAAACACACACACACACACACACATACATTCAAAGAGCCATTAGGCAGCAGAGAGGAGATGCGCAGACATCCATTCAGAGACCGGGGACAAGGCAGTTAGCGACACAGACCCACATATATGTACATGAAGGGGCAGAGCCCTGTATCTGTGTCTCTGTATATCTGTGGATACACATTTATCCAGTCGTCGACGGCGTTGACAGCGCCAACGCCAGCGGAAAAGGTGCAGGACCAGCGCAGAGCGCCGCACTGGCAATGTAAAGCAGGTGAGCTCGAGGCGAGCTGCGCAGCCTTGCTGCTAGTTGTTGTTGCTGCTGTTGCTGTAGCTGGCAGCAATTGGTGGCAAAACACTGAAAGGACACAGGAAGTGCACTTTGCCAGCACACACACACACAGGCACACTTTTATATACAGAAACAGGACACCCTTGCCGTCATTGGGGTGCTTTTGCCGTTTATTTATGCCTGGCAATCATAAAGCGCGTCCCAAAACACACACACACACACACGCATGTACACTGTGTCTGTCCGTAAGGGAGAGTGCAGGTTATGGCTTTCTATAACTCAGGTTCTGTTGTCGTGCCGCCTCTTTCTGGCCAACAGCCGCAGTCGTCTGCTGCTGATGTATTCCATACAAATTGCAAGTTTTAGTGCTTTTATTTTTCGGCACTCTCCGGCAAAAGAATCATCCATCAATGGCATTACGGGCAAGGACAGCAGCCAGCAGCCAGCTACCAGACGCGAATGCTTTTTGAGTGCTGCTGACGTTTTTGTGTCGCTGTCGCAATCGCAATCGCAGACGCAGACGCACCCATTGCTCAACAGGACACAAGAGGATAACAACCCTCTACTTTTTTTTTTTTTTTTGCCGAAAGCATGCGGCGAAATTTGTAAATTTTTCGCTGCAAAACAAAAAGAAAACTTCTTTGCCGACACAAAAGGGGGCAGACTCTAGTGCCTTCTATCTCTCTCACGCGCTCTCTCTCTCTCTCTCTCGTTCTCTATCTGAAACAGGCTGATGCTCGCGCTCAGTGCTTGTGGCTGCGTTTGTAGAATAATAGCATAAAATATTGTTGTCCTTGAACAATTTACTTTTATTTTATTTTTATTGCCTACATTGCGGAGCGCTCGCTCCGGCTCTTCCTGCATATGTGTGCCGCGTATGCGTGTGTGCGTGGGTGTTTGTTATGGTGTCTGCATTGTTGTTGTTGTTGAGCCGCGTTTTTGGCTTCATTAAATTTATGTTGCAGCGAACCGTTGCCCCCCACGCCACCCCTGGGTGCCCCTTGCCAATATGCTGGGCCTAGTTGCACGTGCCGCGCTGCCGTAAAACAGATCGTAAAAGTTTATTACTTGCGGCTTTCTGTTTGTTTGTATGTGTGACGCGGATACTGTTGTTATTCTCTTGCTGTTGTTGTTGCGGCTCCTGCCGTCGCCATTGTCGCTGTCAGCTGTCAAATTGAATTTGTTTATATTGCCAACACCACCAGCAGCAGCAGCAGCAGCAGCTATGCCGTCGAGCCGGTCGAGGCCACAGCCGCCATTCAGCTCCAACAGGTTTCATTTTCACTTGCCGGAAATCATTGCGTCATGCTGATATTTTGTATTTTAACGCCCAAACAACACCGCTCCTTCGCCCTAGTCCTCAGCTCGGGCTGTCATGCTCAGCTTTGTGTTTAGGCTGCAAAGTCGATTTTTGTTGGTTTAGGTCAGTTAGTTTTTGGCTTTGACAGCTCAAAGTCGAGGTCAACTTTTGTATGCCCATCATCAGTTGGCGTGCTGTCTCTCTCTCCCCTCCCTCTCTCTCTATCTCTCTCTCTCTCTCTCTCTCTCTCTTTCTGTGTCTCTGTGTGTGTGTCTGTCTGTCTGCGTGTCTCATATTTATGCGCCCGCCGGTCGAGACGCGTCCCAATGGCCAATGTGACGCGCCCTCTTCACTGGACGCTCATATAAAAAATCGATTTTATTATAGCCGTTTGTCTGCCATCCTATATAGATTTTCTGTCAGCTGCGATATTGCCTTTTGTCTGACTGACTGAAGCTCTGCCTCTGACAGGCTTAAATTTGGCCCGTCTCGCTTGTTTAGGTAAGCCACTTTAAAGCCTGAAAGTGAAAACGTTGCGGATACGTAATATGTGGCCTGCTTTCAGTAAGTGACCACACAGTGGCAAATATTTGCGAGAAGAGCGTGTTCTATTATTTGTTTATTGATCTGGTTGAATAAAATAAATAATAAAATTAAATAATATTTGAAAAATTTGAATATAATTATTTATAGTTGTAGAATTAAATACTAAACAGCAATGAGTATTCTATTTTCTGATAGGTCGGCTCATACCCCATTGAAAATAATTTTTGATTAATTTTGAGTTCCATTACTTTCACATAGCACAGTAAATATGGAATCTACTTTATTTTTGTTGATGTGCCACACATTCCTTCTAGAATGCAATGATTATGAATATTATTATCGTAATGATAGTTAACAAGATTTTCATCAGCATTACCTAAGCGAAAGTAAACTTGATGTAAACAAATAAATATCTAAAAGTCACTAAATAAAAGTGTAAACTTAAGCGAAAACAATTCTCAAAATAAATTTATTGATCAAAGCTCTTAAACCTTAATTGCCGCCAAAGAGACGAGAGAACAAAATGAACCAAAACTAAATCGAAAGAAAAAACAAAACAAACCAAAACAAGTAATATATAAAAGCTAATCAACTCACGTCATGCTGAGAGAGCGTAAAGCTCGCTCAGCACGCTATCAAAATATGAGACCGAGGGAATTAATTAATATTTTTTGAGCGACGCACTCTTAGAGCTTCAGTACGCAAAATGTTGTCGACGAAGTTGGGTGGGCCGCGAAAGCGCAGCGCTCGACTACTCAAGTTCGAGAGGGCGTTTGCCGGAAAGGTACATATACATAGATACATAGTATCGATTGCAATGTACTTTCCCTAATGTTTTTTTTTGCAGAGCACTGTTGCTGTAGACGCCATTCCTCTGGAGCGAGCTAAAGCTTACTCTGAGGTGCCGGGGCCCAGCAAATTCCAGTTTGTGCGCTCTTTCTTGCCAGGCGGTAAGTGATCGAAAGCTCTTGAAGTGTGCCTCTCTTTAGCTTCTCTCCTTTGCAATACTATTCTCTCTCAATACTCTTCTCTTTTGTTTGTCATCATTGACCAATCGCAGGTCGCTATAAAAATGGTGCGGTCCATGAAATGTTTCTGGACATGAACAAGCGCTATGGAGACATATTCCGGATGCCTGGAGTAGCGGGCAAGGATATCATAATTACCTTGAATCCGGTTGATTATGCGACGATCTTTCGCAACGAGGGACAGTATCCGTACAGGCGCAGCTTCGAGACCTTTGAGTATTATAAGAAAGTCCACAGACGCGATGTATACGAGGGCGCAGATGGTCTGGTTTCTGGGTGAGTTACAAGCATCTGCGTTGAGGCTATAATTTAAATATCTGTGTGCCTAGCAACGGGCCTGCTTGGAGCAAGATGCGAACTGCTGTTAACCCGATTTTGCTGCAGCCGCGGAATGCCAAGCTGTATATAAGCAATGTTCAACAGGTGAACGATGAGTTCCTGGAGCGGTGAGAAGAGATCACAAACGAAGTCTTCTTGAGTGACAACGGAAGCGTTCCATTTACAGCATTCGAGCCATTAGGGATCCCAAAACTCAAGAGATGCCAGCTGACTTTGGCGAAGACATTCGTCGTCTAGTCCTGGAGTCCATTGGATCTGTGGCGCTCAATACGCGCCTCGGCCTGCTGAGCGAGAACCGGGAGAGCGAGGAGGCGACTAAATTGATAAAAGCATTAGAAAATATACTCGAGCTGAGCTTCCAACTGGACATACTGCCCCCGATTTGGAAGTATCTGCCAGTGCCCATGTTCAAGAA
The DNA here is from genome assembly GCA_961210405.1 of Drosophila mercatorum. Classification (NCBI taxonomy): domain Eukaryota; kingdom Metazoa; phylum Arthropoda; class Insecta; order Diptera; family Drosophilidae; genus Drosophila; species Drosophila mercatorum. The sequence continues at coordinate 15,593,159 of CAUIUS010000003.1, forward strand.
GCTGTTGCGCGCCCTGGACACGATCACAGACATTTGCTATAACCGTATTCAGGAGGCACTGCAGCGCATCGAGGAGGACGCCCGGGCTGGCCGTCTTAGCACGGAACCGGGTCAAGAGACTAGCATATTGGAGAAGTTGGCGCACTTCGATCGCAAGGGGGCAGTGATTGTTGCCATGGATCTATTCTCGGCCGGAGTGGATCCCGTAAGTACTCTAGATGGGTCCGTTTAGAACAGCAACTAAAACTTGCATCTCAACGCCTAGACCCTTGTCAGTTTGACTGGAACTCTGCTGAGTCTTGCCAAGAGCCCTGATAAGCAGGCCCGCTTGCTGGACGAGATTAGGGGAGTGCTGCCAGAGAAGAACTCTCCATTGACCATTGAGAATATGGCGAATTTACCCTATCTGCGCGCCTGTATCAAGGAGGGCATTCGCATGTATCCCATTGGGCCCGGTACTTTGCGCCGCATGCCCACTGACGTGGTCCTAAGCGGCTATCGGATCGTGGCTGGCACAGATGTGGGTATGGCTGCCAACTACCAGATGGCCAACATGGAGCAGTTTGTGCCGCGGGTGCGTGAGTTCTTGCCGGAGCGCTGGCTGCGTGATGGGACCAACTCGAACCTTGTAGGCGACACGGCCACGCCCTTCATGTACCTGCCCTTCGGCTTTGGACCGCGCGCCTGTGCCGGCAAGCGCATAGTGGACATGATGCTGGAGATAGCCATCGCCAGGTTGGTGCGCAATTTCGAAGTGGGCTTCGACTACCCGATTGAGAACGCATTCAAGGCCCAGTTCTTCGTGAAGCCCAATATCCCGTTCAAGTTTAAGTTTGTGGAGCGCTCTCTGTAATATCTTTACAAATCTGTATATTTATATAAACTGTTTACCAATGATACCTCCAACTCCGAGCCGCTCCTTCAAAGCCAGTAAACGACTCTCAAGAGTTCCGGGCGGTCGCATGTGCTCTCGTCTAAGTGTGTCCTTCAGCTAAGCATTACAGCATTTCAGCAACAACAGCAGCTACTTGACTCAATTGATATTGGGCGCTGCCCCACAACACATCGCCAGCTCCTGTGGATCTGTCAAGAGCACTTGCCCGTGCCCGCAAAGGAACAAGCCCTTGACTGCCTTGCGAATGTTAACGTGTCTGTGACGTGGCGTATCATGGGCTCTGCTTTCTATGTAGCATCTGAAGAATGGCTAAGGACTTCAATTGAAGTGCCAAACTATGTGTTAATGCTCTTACGATATGCTCGAAAGGGGAATCATATTGAATCCAAGCTGAGATATGATCTAAATGGATTACATACCTCTTGTGCACAAATTTTACTTTTTTTCAGAGTATATATTGCGTATCTCTTTCAATAAGTTTATGATATACATAGATATTATTTTATTTGTCATATATTTTCATAACGAAATGCTAAAAATTATTAATATATATGTATGTAAGTCGTAGCGGTATGAAACTTCTTCCAATCGTCTCCTACTGTTTCAATAATGTTGGAGAAGAAGTCAATAGTGTTGAGAAGAGTCTGTGTTGCTAATTGTCAATGTGAGAGAGACAACCATATATGTTGCTGAACGTAGTCCCGTGGGTCGTTGAGTGCAAGCAATAGAGTTGCAATGAAGTCGATAAACGACTAGAAATAGAGTCTCTGGCAGAAGAAGACTAAAAAGGTCAATCATTGTCTGAGTGTGAAAGAGAGACAACGTGGAACGAGAATTCGATAATGAGCACATCGAAATATTAATGAATTATGGATCAAAGCAAAACCAACGACGTCCCGACATATATATTTATATATATACATTTTATTTTAAATTTGCATATTTTATAAAAAATATTAACAATATAATTATTAATATTAACAACAGCAAAGATTTTATAATTTATAATGAAATTGTTTTATAAAGTATTTTATTTCTCAGTTCTATAGACCCCATCAATCATTCTTAATATATGGCATACTTTAGGGCTGCCATACTTAAATGGTTTATGACTTTGATATGGTATTAACAGCGGTGCAAGTCTTCAAAGTACGTAGTGACTAGCTTCAGACTCAGGTTGGTTAATATGATATTCTTATTGTGTTCCATTAGATTTTTAACAATCTGGAATGTTTCATAGGGTAAGTTTGGTATGTCTATTGTGAATTAATTGACAAGATATTGTAGACATATCGCATGGCAAGCCCTTGATATAATAAATCAGCTAGATAAAGGTCTGTAATGAATGTACATTTTTATTGTTGTTTTTTTTTTTTTTTACTGTATTTATTTATTTATTTATTATATTTTTATTTATTTTTTTTTTTAATTTTATTTATTTTGAGTATCTAATTTGCTTTATTTGTGTTTTTCATTTTGTATGTATTCTGTATGGATGTATTTTATTTATTTTATTTTATTTTATTTTAAAAAATTTGTATTTCTTGTATTTATCTAATTATTTTATTTATGTTATTTATTTTATTTACATTTATTTGATTTATTTTATTTTATTTATTTATTATTGCTCCATGCTTCCTCCCAGGGACTTTGCTGCACTTCTTCGTCGGGCACTTTTAACTAAAGTTGCTGTGGCTAACAGAACTTAATAAATGCTAAAAGAGATTACAAATTCCATTTGAATCTGATTTGTCAGTTGGTAAAGCAAACCCAATTTTGGAGCATTTGTTTCTTAAAGTCAGTTTCTATTTCTCAGTGGACTTCTGTAGAGAGTTCATAAAGTTTGTGTTTTTTTTGCAGCTTCGTTATCGGAACAACAAATAAATGCGCTGGCATAAATAATGCAAAAGTATTCATTTTGACATCGAATAGACATAGTAGCATTTCCCAGCGACGTTTTGCTGCTGGCTCCGAGTCTCGCCACCTTTGCTGTTGCCCGGAGACCTTTGTTGTTGTTGTTGCTGACGATGGCTGTACGAGTGCTTGGGCGGAACTTGGACAGTCCGGGTCTTATCTTTGCGCACTCCGCCGTTGCCATCGGATGGCATCGCATCGCAGCTCTCGTATGTCCTGCATTTTATGCCACTTTACGCTGGAGTCGTCGTCTTGTGCATTATTAAAACTATGTTCTCTGATGGCGCCAGTCCTGGTGAACCTCCTCCGAGGAGCACCTCCATCGAGCACTGCGAAGCGGCAGCACTTGAAATGTCAATGCTGGCCGTTGCAGTGCATAAACTTTTATCGTGTCCTGGCAAGGAGTGGGCATCCCAGTGCCAGTTTGGTTTGGGGTCTGAACTCTGCACAGGACTATGGCAGACAAACAAAATGAATGGAATTCATTATTCGATGGCTGGGCAGAGCCCAAAGCAGAGTCTGAGGCAGAGGCATTGGCAGAGCAGAGACTCTTAAAGCTGTAGCTAAATTGAAAATGCTTGTCAAATATCTCACACTCAAATCAGAGTCGGGGTCCGAAATAGGAGCGCAGCTTGCATATTGCATGTCTCGTTGCCTGCTTTTAGGTGGATCGGCATGCATTTGCACTTTATGACAAGCAGCCTCCCATAAACTGAGCAATTAGACATGTCCTGCACACACACACACACGCAGACACACAGGCACTCATGGAAGTGAAGCAACATCTTGACAATTGGAATTTGGCTTTCGCATTGAACTTTGACCGGGCCATCAAAGCCCGTTGCTGCTGCTCGAGCCTGTGACATGACACGGCCGTCCATTGCCGAGCTGCCAATTTGCAGTGGGCAACAGGACGGGCGTGGCAAACGGAGCACGTCTAATGATGGCATACATAACCTGCAGCCTGTCCGCCGACCGCCGACCGCCGCCTGCCGCCTGCCACGCCTACGTCCTGGTACTGAGGCACTGCTGTTGCCGTGTCCCTGTCCCTGTCCCTGGCTCCCTTGCAAGTGTCATGTCACAACGCACTCGGCTTGCTTGTCAATTTCGCAGCTGGGCGTGGCTGTGCATGGGCACGAGCATGACTTGAGCCCCAGCGCCAGGCATTAGCATGTAAAAGGCAAACTTTAAAGCAAAAAAATAAGGCAACATTGCAGCGCAGGACAATCAGTAGACAGACGACGAGCGACGAAGGACGATGACGATGACTACCTCCTCCCAGTCACACCCAGGCCTGCGACCCGCCCTGACAGGCGTCCATGATTAATGGTTGTCAATGGCATGTTGTTATTGTTGCTACTGCTCCTGCTCCTGCTGCTGTTGCTGCTGCTGTTGCTGCTGTATCCTGGCTCGGGCTGCATATAAAAAGTAATTTTGTTATTTTAAGAAAGCACCCAAGGACTAAGGCTCGATGGCGGCTTTCCTTCGCTTTGCAGGAAATTGATTCGCCGTCGCATGCGGCGCACTTTTTTCTAGACCGTTGCCGCAGGAATTCCCCAACTGGCAGAAAGTCGCGCAATTTGGCAACCTTTTGCGCCCCGCCAAGCGACTTCAGCTGGTTGCTGAGCACTCACCCCCCTTCCTCCGTGGAAGTTTCCGCCCACGCGCAGACTGCGATAATGGTATTGGCAATAGGGCTGAAGACGGAGAACGCAACAAATTTAATTTATTATTTCGAAGAGCAAAAGCATTTCTAATCGAATTGTATTCTAAATACGCCACGCATACGAAATTGAAAAATTGAAAAATTATCCCCGATTCTATTAAGTCACCCATTGTTGTTGTTGTTGTTGCTGCTGCTGCCATTGTTGTTGTTGTGTATATCGCTTGACTGCGCGTTAGTTAAAAAAAATTTTGAATTGTTTGCTGGGTCTATTGCATTACCGCTTGCCAGGGAAATTGCGGTTATCAGATTGTTGACATTAATGATGTGTCTGTGTGAGCCAATGTCTCTGTGGATATAAGAGGGAGAGAGGGAGAGGGATACCGAGACAGTGGGTTTGGCTGTAGTTTGAAGTTTAATATATTGGCGAAGGTCCTTAACAAGTGTCGTCAGCTCATTGATTGATTTTATGTATTGCTTATGTTCTACAACCAAATATATTAATTGTATACGAGTTAAGTGATTATATAAATTGTTACAGTTAAATCAAATATCTATAAATATTTGGCATGCCGTCATTTGTCAGGTTGGTGAGACACCAGCATCCAGCAAACCTAATGATTTTCAGTAAAGCACGTATATTGGCCTGATAGAAAGCTTTAATCAGCTAGAGACTTGAGTTGCCGAACAATTGTTAGCCACATTTGTATACCCTAAGCTCGTTGCAACGACTCGAAAATGTAAGTTACTGGGAGAAGGACATACATATATTCTTTATCTGTATCAACTGAAGAGTGGAGCTAGCTCGACTATCCGTCTCTATCACATCGATCAATAAGAAATAGAGTCTCTAAATTATAATTAGAAAAAGTTAGATAGCTTAAAGTTGCAAAACTTGAAATGTGAATCATTTGCATAAATCTAAAAATTATAGATTTTGTTCATTGCAATCGATGAGGAAATTGAAAATATTGATTTATGAAGATTTATTTAAATGCTTTTAGACTCTGAGCGATTATTATTTATTAATAAGCAAAGTCTTAAAGCCTACGATAATCAGATATTCGGTATACAAAGCAAGAACATCTGTTAATGTCGTTAGATCAGTCAATTAACTATAACTAACGATAAAATCAAAGCTGTAGCTGTAGTTGATGATGGACTCTTTGTAAATAAGTTTAAGACTTAAAACTTTGCTTTAATTTTTAATGATGTGTTCTTTTGAGGATATTCTAACTGAATGCAAATAGAAGGTTATCCCATTAAAACAAATGTGTATAAGAATACATCAGCAGAGATGAGACATATGTGCCATCTGTATATCTATTACATAGACTTAGCATGACGATGCTTCACTATTCAAATTTGTCCATCTATAGAGAGTATCGTCATTGAAATCTGTAAGTAGGGGTGGGTTGAACGTATAGATTTGGCTGATTAAAGTATTAAATACATAAGCCCTTTCACTTTGCGCCATGTGAGCTCAGACCCGCATAGTGTTCGTTTAAGCAACAAAAGCAACTCGAATGTTTTTTCCGCTGTATGTGGTACACATATATTTTTATTAATTTTCCAAATGAATTCCTGGAAACGGCTGAAGGACAGACACGATGCCAGACACCAAACAACGTCACAAAAAAAAAAGGATACCGAAAAAATGGTGGTAGCCATTTGGCAGGATTGCAGAGCCAAAATCATCCAGAAGCTGGAGATGCCGGCTTTTTGGTAACTGTTGGCGACATTATTACGTTACATACTTTACGCCATAAATGTGCTCTTACGTCATGGGCACCAGCCCCACCCCCGCCCCCATGGTGGCTTTTAAAGTTGGACAAAACAAAGCGAGATGTCTTGCATGCTGGGTATATGGCTGCCATCATTGTTATGTGAATGTGACGACTTTGCGACTTCCGTTCCGCTGATGTATTTCCGCTTCCTGCTTTATGCAGAGCTCATGTGCTTTGTTGTGTCTTTTTTATGTGTCGCTGACGAAATGCGAAATACAACGAGGATAATATCAACAACAGAGGCAGCAGCGGCAACAACAGCAGCTGTTGCAACATCAGCGCGGGAAAGAGGCGAATACGGCCTGACAATTTTACGCTGAGTTGATTTGCAGCCAACAACTCGCTTGTCGCTCCCCCACCCCCTCCCCCTCCTCCTCCTCCAACTACTGCTCGAAGCGAACTGTTCTCCGTGCATCCTCAATTTCCTTTTTATGTTATTTTAATTTTATGTTATTGTTATGACACAATGAAAATAAAATTGAATTGACACTGAAGCATCTCGACAACGTTCCGCCCATCCTTCTGATAAGTAAGACCCTTAACAAAACTGTCTGTGTGTGGGTGTCTCTCTCTGTGTGTATGTGTGCGTGTGACGGTTGCCAGTGACGTTTTTATTGCCCGGTCACAGGATATTCAAATGGGCCATAAGTGCGGTTAAAGCGCTTCGTTCGCTTCGCCAAATCCCAATCGCAAGAACTTTCAATTTTCGATGCTGCCAGCTGACGGCTGACTGCAGACGGCTGGCGGGAGACGGCATGACCTATTCAGTGCCCGGTGTAACCCTCCGAGTCCTTGGCTGACAATCTTATTTGTCGCGCAGGTTCAAAACAATATCATAAAGTAATTTATATGCCAGCACTTGGACCAGCGGCGTGGGCGTGGCTCCGATGATATATGGGGGAAATGGCTTTTTAATGACAACGACGACAACAGCAGCTTGAACAAATTACACAACCAACTCGCACGGCCTGGATAATGTACGTGTGCTGAGGAGGGGAGCAAGAGTGAGGGATTGTGATTGACCAGACCGAGGCGCACGCCCACCGTTAATTTTGATTGTCTTTGGGGCTGTTTGATAAATGTGTCACACATACGAGTCTCTAATAGATGGCTGTTGTGACGGCGACTTCATCAAAAGCTGTGGCCGCTTTAAGGCCAAAGCATTGGCCATTGACCATTTCGGCCAGTCACGGGCATCAGATTTTTCTGCTTAAATATTCATTTAGCCTGGACATGAACCGCGTACAAGTCCGCTCAACGGGACGACTGCGACGCTGGCTATGGATCTGGCTTTGGCTTTGGCTCTGGCTCTCACTCTGACTCTGACGCTGACTCTGGCTCTGCTGCTGCTGCTGCTGCTGGTGTGGCTGCGGCTGTTGTGTTGGCTTTGCGCAGATAAGAGAATTGTCCTGTCAACTGGAATGATATATGCGCCAGCGCATTCAAATTGGGCTAACAGACGAGCCCGCCAACCAACGAGCTGGCCATGGGCTGAGCACTGGGATTGTGGGAGGCGGAGACTGGCGACGGGCGACGGGCTGCGGACGGCGGACTGCGGGCTGCTCCAGCCAGGCGGATGTGTTTTTCTCGCACATCAGCGTGCGTTTCCTATGGCACGACGATGATAGTCGTCAGCCTCTGCCGCGCGCCCAGCCCTTTCTTGCACTTTCTTTCCATACATTCATATATGAAATGGATTTTTTTGTTGCTGATTTTTATACTTTTTGCGAGCGGGTTTGTCGAGTTGAAAAATTGGTGTGAAAATTCAAAAGGAGCTGCAAGTGCCTGCCTGTGCGTGGGGTGTTGCGAAATTACTTCGTGTGTGAAATTATGCGAATTGCGTACCGAGAGACACAGAGAGGAGAAAAAGTGAAATAAAAATGAAAAGCGAGCAAAAAGGTGCGCGCATATTCATGCACGTAGTCCGTGCTAGGGGTGCTCGGGTGGCTGGGCTAATGGGGTGGTGCGGTTGGGTGTGTTGGGGTGGTGTGGACCAGGTATGCTGCTTGGCATCTCACTTTTATTGCATTTCAACACTTGCGTATGCGCGCATGTAGAATTTCTCATAATAAATGTAATAAATAAAAACGTGAGTTGAAATGTGACAGTTTCTGAAAGAACAAGCGTAAGAAGTGCGCCCAGCCCCGATCTGGAATGAGAGGATATGACAGGGATTCGCCTGGCATTTACGTATGTGAGTGCGATGCGTGACAGTAAAGCAGCTGCGAGTTGCCAGGCCAGGGCCATAAGTTATTAACAAGTCTGGCATCAAAACGAAAATGTCTCGCTACAATCAAAGTTCTGATACTTGATATTTGCAATATTCGCATACTAGAGATGACATGCACTGCGGGCATGGTAAATCGAGAAAGAATGAATCTTATTATGCTTAAATGGATGCAATTAAAAAGTAAGTCAAACAGAAAACAGAAAAGTGAGCTCTTGTCACTTGTCCGTAAATTGTCTTAAGTTGTATCAGTAATTTTTAATCGAAATTTAAATTCATTCCATATGAAAGAATTTATGATAGTATTCATAAAATGATAATGAACATATCAAAGGGCAACGTTGGCTTTACTTAGCGCATTTTCGAACTTATTTTGATTAGTTATTTCCTTCATTTTGGAGTCCCCAAGAATATTGTTTAGTTTATTCACTAGTTCATTTATAGAGCAATGCATTCGTTCAGCGATGGCTCAATCGCACACTACTAATATCCGAGTTACAGCTAAAACTTGATGATAAATAGCCAAATAAACAAAAAACATATAAGCCATTATATAAAAGAGATGTACATTGTGTTATCATTGAATGAAATGAATTTCTTTTGCACAAAGAATATTGTTTTAGTGAAGGTATGTAGGAGAAGCGAAGAGCGCACTCTCAGCATGATACCCTTGCATAGTGCAATAAAATCACTTTGAATTTGAAACTTTGTTATTGTTATTTATTGCCGCTAGATCAGACGGAAGAAGCCGTGAGCTGCATCTCCATCATAGTATAGTTGCCTGAACAGTTACTGATCTGCAGGATTAGGTTGCAACAGTTGCTATAGTAGATTGTTTGCATGTTATGAAGCAAACTTAGTTTTTGAAATGGTTTCCGTCGTACATAACATGGAATTACTATAATAATATAAGTTTCGTGTTTGATTTTTAGCATTGAGACCTATTAGAGTGAGTACACCTACTACCAATGACCCCTGGTTGGCTGCTGAGCACCCTATTATTTGCTGTGATTCCCTGACTATTAACTTACACCCTGTCAAATTTGTCAAACTGCGCAATAATAGCAAAACAGCAGAAAAATAAAAAGAACAACAACTCGTTCCATCTGCGAACGGGCCATGGACCAAAAACTGGTAAAAGGCATTGGCATCAGAATCGCTTAATGCTAAATCAGCACAAAATTTCCAACGCAACGAAAAGCAGCGTCATCAGTTACAAGACACCAACACCAGCAACAGCAGAAACACCAACAACAACAGCAACGACGCCGACAATGAAATAATTGACGCCATTGATGCGAGTGGGGGGTAGGGTATCTGGGATTGCTCTAGGGATAGAGGAGTATGTGCCGCAACAACATTCTTTGAGAATTGAGCTCATTATGGCATCACGACTGCCATGCCACGCCCCCATTAGTGTAAAAAGCATGCTCACGCCCACTCCCACGTCCACATCCACGGCCATGACAGAGAGTCAAAGTGGGTGTAAGCGCTTGGTCAGATCCGAGCTAAGCACGGCGCAGCAATGGGCGGGATGCTATTGCACAGCGACTGTTTCAAGGGATGTGGCTTCCGAACGATTTCAAATTGCGTCAAAGATGAAAAACTACGACTAAGTGTATGTGTGTGTGAGTGTGTGTGGGTGTGAGTGTGTGTGGGTGTGAGTGTGTGTGCGTGTGTTGGTTTTGTGATTTTTGTGTGCGCGACAGTGAGATGAGCGCCAAAAATGTTGCTTAGGCATGAGATTGATGCCAGCATCCGTTTGAGTGCTGCTTAGGTGCCACGGGGTGGGCATATCGAGGGATATGCCTTCTGGCTCGGCTTAGTGCCAGGCTCAGTTCCTCGATGTGCAAGCTGCCCGCTCTGTGGGGCGTTCAGGCTGAATAAATGGGTGTAAAGGGCAAACAAAATGATTAATTGCTCTGAGCTTTGATCGCCTGCATGCACACAGCAGCATCAGCAGCAGCAGCAGTAGCAGTAGCAGCAGCAGTGGCAGTGGCAAACAGTGAAAAGGATGTGCCCAACAAAGGGTGCAAAGTATGTGGATGTAAATGTAGATGTAGTTGCTGCTGACTGGCAAGGGGTTCGGCTCTGGGCTGCTGCCACCGGCGTTGTAACAGAACGACTTTGCTTCCGTTTGAATAAACAAACACGGAAACGAAATGCTCACATTTGAAGTCAGCAGCAGCAGCAGCAGCAGGAGCAGCAGCTGACCAGGCCAAGAACTACTGATGGTCGAATGGCCAGCGGCTAGGCATCTGGGTATCAGCCACACCCTCTGTTAGAGCGACTTACGCCAAGTATCACTCAACAACAAAGCGTCCTGCGTCGCGTTTTATCCTTTAAAATCCTCTAATGAGAAGGGTTGAAAATTTGCTGCGGTCGCTGCTGTCTCTGATAACGTGGCCAGGCACTGGCCAAGCACTGGACGGATAAAAGGATAATGCGGGTCTGCTCAGTCTACTCCACTTCCCGCCAGCTATCTCCGACTCTCCCTCTAAGTGGGTGTAATGTAGCATAGCATTCGGTGTCCGTTCGGCCGACTGTTTGTTTTAAAATTACATAAAAATTGCTGGGTATTTAAAAAAAGGATTTCAAGGATCAGGCCTGGTCTGCTGAGCAATATGAAACACACAGTTTACTGCCATATTTACAGCTGGCGTCGTAAACTAGTTAGAGTCAGGTTCATCCTGCATCCTGAGCACCAGCAGTCAGACCAAAAGGAGAAGCAAAAATTTAATGAAAAACGTTGCGCCCATAAACATTAAGAAATTTTAGTCCGCTTTCGCAGGATCTCGACCCCCCCCCCCCTCCTACCCACTTTTTCGACCACGCCCCTGGTTTTGGTACGACCCGGCGATAAGCAGACAAATCGCTAAGAAAAATACGCAATTTAAATGCATAACACACACAGGACATGCCTAATGCCAATAATAGAAAAGGAAATCCCGTCACAAATCCTCCGAAGGCTACGTTCCGAGTATGAGAAAAAAATTATGTAGCTATATGGAGCATGCACAGACGCACACACGCACACATGTGCGTATGTGTGTTGGCCAGAGCAAAGACGTTTCAAAATATAGAAAGTAATCTAGCACAGACACTGGAGCACACGGTCCCGTCCTGGCAACCACCTTTGGCGACATTTTGTTGCAGATTAAGTTCTATTCGCACATGGCTGACTTGAAATACGATACACTCACACTCACACACATGTGTGCGTGTGTGTGTGTGTGTGTGTGCGAGCGCTTGTGAGTCTCAAAGTAATTGGGACATCCTGCGAGCATATAAAGTGGATATAAAGTAGCAAAAATCGGCCTCAAGGCACAACGTCGCACCGGCTCTGGCATTTTTATGCGTTCAAATGTCGTCGTGCTTCATCCGTCGCCTTCATGCCCACCCCCTCCGTTGTTCGTCCTTCGTCCTACCACCCAATCCTCCTGCCAAGCCCCGCTTTTCGGTTGGCCGGAATTATTACAATTTCATGCTTCTTTTTTATTTGTTGTCGCGGGGAGCTTATGATTTCTGATATATGACATGGGGCCAAGTTCGAGTTGCAGCTTTCGCTGAAATATATTAATAATGTTTCGCACATGTGTGTCCCCACGGTGTCTCCTCTCGCCTTATTGAAAACGTACAAATGTCTTAATTTTTTCGTACATCTGTATATTGTATTTACTGAAGGATACAATATTCTACTGGAAAATATAATCGAGCACAGCTTGAGGAGAATTGCAAGGAAAAACAAATGTAAGTGGTAAATAGTTTCTCACATGTATCTTTGATGTTGCCTGCAAAAAATGAAAACCAGCTGTCTTGAAGCTGTCAATTGTCATATTTATTCTTTACGTCTTTGATTCAAAAATGTATTCTTATTTACAAATTTGAATGTTTAATAAAGCATTATGTGATGCATCTTTAAATTTCCAGGAACTGAGGTACTGCTACTCTCCCACTAAAAGTCTCTATTCGAGCTTAGAGCAGTTAAATCTCAATTTCTTCGATTGGCAAAGAATACATTTCTAGTTCGACTACTAAAAATATATGAGATTAACTATCACCTAGACTTAACTTGTCTATCTCTTGTGTACACATATATAGAAATAATTTAATAATTATGCTTCTGAACTTAAAGTATAGCAATACTTGTGTATATACCTCAACCAAGTCAGTACCTTAATTCTCTAGCTTCTAGATGGATGAGACAAACATTGGACAAAGCCAATAAACTCTTTTACTATGCGAACGAATCGAAGAAATTGATTAAAAACGAAAAAGCATCATTTCAATTTGAATACACCTAACTCAACTTATTAAATTCTCAGATAATATGTGGAAATATTCATAATGTAAAAACAGAAAAATCATTGTTAAATAGTATTATATATTTTTTAGCTATTATTAAAAAAATAAAAAACATTAAATGTAAATATATTATTATTAATCTATGAATATAAACAAACGAGATTCTCTTATATTTCTATCATATATTGTATAATTTTTTGCAGTTTCCTAGCGAAATTAACTTTAAAACTAATTCAGTTTTTTTTTTTTTTCATATGGATCACAAATGCACATATACGTATGCAAAATTTGATGGCTTTATGTGCGCTTTGGTAGGCCTCTCTCCCAAATCTATTTAATGCAATGTGTCCGCTTGTGGAGCTTAATGTCAGCTGTATTTGTCGCTGTTGCTGCTGATGGCTGGATTGCAGCAAATGGCAATGTGCCGATTCGGGCTGTACAAAGGTAAATATAATGCAATGAGAGCACAATAGATGGCATTTTTATCACATGTAAAACAACAATGGATGTAAAATGCAATTGCTGAGCATCTGGCAACACCACAAGCCTCCAAGCCTCCAATCCGGGCAAAGCCAGCAGGCCCAATTCCAGATCCCTGTCCTGGCAGTCCTGAAACAGAAGCCATTTGTCAAATGCGTCGCCATCGTCCGTGGTCGGCGTCGGTGAAGCGGAGCGGTGGTTCGGCGGTGCCGCATGACGGCGGCAGTGCCAAATGCGCGGACGCTGAGCCACAGATAAAACCGTTCGGAAAGCACAAAACAAACATCAAACAGGCAAACAAAAAGTACAACAACAACAACAAAACATGCGCGTGCATGAATATCAAATGCGACACGCAGACTACAACAGCAACAGAAGCAGCAACAACAACAACAATAGGATGCGTAGCAATATTTTTTCTCGCGCCGCGATATATGTAGAGATAGGGGCAGAGTGAAAGAGTGAGAGAGAGAGAGAGGGAGTGAGAGTGAGGGTGAGGGCGACATCCAGAGGACTTGCCGGCATATCCTTGCGCCATAATGGGATTATGGCCGATTAATGCATTGACATGTAACGATTTTCGATTGAATTTATCGTTTTTCGGCGGCTCGAGCCATTTTATTCATTTACGCCCACACGTATGCAACAATATTTGCACTCACACACACCCACACAAACACACATGCACAGACACGATGGGCACATGTGTGTCGCTGCGGGTGTTAGAAAACAAAAGCGGCATTGAGACAAGCCAACACACAATGAGACAATGGACAGGACAATATGCAAAACAAAACTAACGCCAAATGTTGACGCTTCTTTTCACAAGCCAATACGAAACACTAGTGTTATATACCCTGTAAGAGAGGGGACTATGTTATGTATGCCTAAATAGCAAGCATTAGCTGCGGGTTGTATTAAATAAGAAAATTCAATATCTATCAATCGATTTATCTAACAATCTGATGATATCCATAATATAAATTTACCAATCTATCAATTTATTGTCAAATATAATATTTCTAATATCTATAATATTTATAATATCTATAATATCTATTGTATCTGTAATATCTATAATATCTATAATATCCATAATATCTATTGTATCTATCTATCTATGAGTCAATATATCTCTAATATCTCAATATCTATGATTTTATGTATCTCTCTAGCTTTCTATTTATCTGTCATATCTAATTACCTATAGTTTCCATTATATTTATTTTTCAATCCATCTATTTATAAATTTATTTAAGTATGTATATAGTTATATCTGTCTATCCAACCATTTGTCTAGTGCGTGAACATAAATATTTTATCATGTTTCATTCTTATCATTCTCAATAAAAATTGAGAAATTAAAGATTCAACAATAGTTGAGAAAGATGGAAAGTTTCACAAGCAAAGGTTAACAATAACTATAATGTTATCGGGTGAAACTTATATTTACCTATAATCCGATTCTGTTCTGATCTTATGAAATGTAAAACATAATTTTAGACATGAGCTTGAGATAATTCGCATAATCATAAAAATGTTCCCTTTCAGAAAGCCCAGGAAAAGTATCAAATACTATAAAAAATGTATATACTTTAAATCAATCTGTTACTTTAAGTTCAGAAATAAATATTTATGATAAATAAGGACTCAAAAATATGTGCTTTATACGTAGAACCTGCCATGAATCACAAACTATTAAGCCCGCTGCGTACTCTACAGAAAGTCATGTTGCTTGTGTTGTATTTGTTGTTGTTGTTGCTGGGATTGTTTGAAGCTCTTTTTAGGCAATTAAAACTAACAATGCGCAGGGCTGGTAGAAAGACAAAAGAGCCGGCGACGAGCAGCGCCGGCTGTGATTAACACATGTAAGCGACGCAGTTGGCGAGCATCGTCAGGGGGATGCAGGATATGCAGCAGCAGTGGCGGCATGAAAGCGGTGGAAGGATATGCAGGCACATGTGCACCCCGTGCCCAGGGTTTGACTTTATCAATTGAGCGTCATAAGCTTGGCTAGGGTGGCTTGGTAGCTTGGTGGTTGGTGACGGTAGCTGTGGCTGTGGGTCGATTTGGTTGCAACTGTCGCCACTGGCGTCGATTAAGTCGTAATTAGATTTAAGGATATGGCACCAGCGACACAGCAAGATGATGAATTTCTCTGGCTCGCATCCTTGGCAAGTGCACCCCACGGGGCCGGAGTGTGGGCCTGCACAGCCACGGCCAAATGAGCAATCCGCAGACAGCAATCGGAGCCAGCAGCCGGCAGCCGGGCAGCTTACGGCATGTTGTGCGACGTTATCAGCAGGAGTCGCATTGGTGGACAGGGGCAGGACCAACCCCTGCCGGCGCTGACGCGTGTGTTAATCAGCGTAATGGTACGTTAGTCCTGGCTCGCATTGGGGACTGGGATGGCCTGCTGGTTAGCCGTAAGCTTGGCCCGATTTCTTGGACTTGCTTGCGCATTATTAGCAGCGGCAAAGAGTGTATCCTTTGTGTCCTTGCTGGTGGCACTATTAGCGTGCTGTCTGTCGGTCTGTTGGCCTGTCCATCTGCCCCTCTGTCCGTCTGTCGCTAGATTTATGGCAATCATTAATCTTATTTGAACCCCCCTTGCTGCCACTACCCCCACACCCCCACGCATGCTGCACTTGTGTCTCGCAGTTTTTATTAAATTTTCGTGCTGTGTTCCCTCTTTCCCACTTTGATTTTATTAATTTGGCCTTTGTGCGTATGTCGACGGACGAAAATGTTTCTATTATGCACTCTGAGCTCGCTTCTGATTGACGTCTGCCAGAGATTCTTAATGTTTCGCCGGCTTTAGCTTATAATTGCTCAACACTTCAGCGGAAACCCTGACCCCGCATGCCCCTCTCCGAGACTGACCCGAGCCTGACCCAGAGCCCAGCCTTCGCCTGTAATAACTTCTGTCCATTAATCATACCGAGTTGCAGTCAACTTTGGATGAGATCTACTGCATTTAGACCTTGGCGACTTCAAAAGATTGCCAAAAGCAATAATGAAATAGTAAATATTTTTCAATTGAATTGATGAGAAATTTATATCTGTTTAATACGAGTTAATACACTTTTCATGTAGTTGTTAAATAGTAAAGTCAATGCAGATATTAAAATCTTACATGTCGATTGCACTTGACTGTATTTATATATCAACTTAAAGATATATATGTGTCTATGTGGAGTATGGTAAATCAAAAAAGATATGTTTTACATGTAAAGGTTCATAATATGACAAGCCCGCCTTCGTTCAGTGACCAAGGATTATATGATTATATGGATTATATGAATAATTTTATAACCTGCTCTAAAGATACACGTATTTAAAAATTATATGATTTGTTTATAGGTTTATTTTATAAAAAAAACTAAATTATATTTATAATGAATTAACACATTATCATATTAAAATTATTCTCTCGTCTGCTTAAGTATATTGATGAAATAAATATTCTTCACTTTGTTTAGTTTGCAATGGAATAATTTATAATAAGTTATTAAAAATATATAAGAGTTCGCAAATAACAGTTGAGTGTTTTTTCTTTACGCTCAAGGTGTTTTGAATTAGTGAAAAAATGAAATATTAAAAGAATATTAATTTGATGATTTTCTAAATATTTTTACCATCTATAAAAACATTTTAATTCATAAAAACCATTTATTATAATTTAAATATTAAAAAGTTTAGTAATAATATATTTTATAATAATATATTTTCAGCACTTGGAGGCCCATCGGCACTTCGCTCAGGTATTTATGAGCAGAAATGTTCTGCGCGATATTTATGTGCATTTATTTTGTATATAGAATATACAAAGGTAGTTTTTTTTTGTCTGTGTTGTGTTTACAATTGGATTGTGATTACAAGAGCGTATCGCGAGTCATGATGTGTGCAAACATAAATGGCGTCGTAACAGGCTCCCATCCTGGCCATCCCGACTATCTTGGCTCTCAATTCAGTTCACTTACCGAGCGCACAGATATATATGATGCGTATCTGTGAGATACATTCCATGTAAATACAACAAGAGCTGAATGTGTGTGTGTGTGTGTGTTTATATATATAGCTGGCAGTCTTTACATTTTAACAGCAACAAACATTACACGCATCGCTGTCTGTGTGTGTGTGTGTGTGTGTGAGTGTGCCAAATGTGCGTGTAATTGCAAATTCAATGAATTGTTTACATTTCTTTGCGCTTGTTGGCGTCACAGTCCCCTCACACCCTCACATCAGATGCCCCACTCCCTAGACCTCAGCTGGTTATGTTTTGTTCTTCTGGTTGTTTTTGTGCTCTTTTTTTATATTGCTGATTTCATTTATAATTCGTGTGCAAAATTAAATTAAAGCCAACTGACAGGCAACACCAACAACAACAACAACAACAACAACAACAACAACAACAATGGCAATGGCAATGCCGAAACCTCCCGCCGGCTGGGCATTGCGTTTTAGCTGGCAATCATTTCCATTAGCCGTGGCAGCCAGCAAATTTCACATAATTCACAACTGGAAAATTGCTGTCAGTTGCGCCAAGCAGAAGAAGAAGAAAATTTGAGTCGAGCCTTGCATGGCGTGGCATGGCTCCGGCACGCATGCATCAAACTGCAACAACAACAACTATAACAATGGCAAGGCGCACTGCAACAAAAGGCTAATTGCAATTTGACTGCGTTTACAAAAGTTTTGCAGTCGCGCTTCAAATTGCTTTTTTGCTATGAATAATTTAACTTTTCAGACTTTCGATTTGAAGAAAACACGAAATCACGAAGCCAACCAAAAAAAAAAAAAACGTATACAAGAAAAAAGAGCCTGAGCTGAAATACTTTTGACATTGACAGCAGGACGAAACGCAATTTATTCGCCTCGCACCGAAAACTGAAATCTGAAATTCCAACCGATGTGAGAGGCCGGACTAGAGCGGAATCGAAAAACTATTTCATAGTGCGCCAGTTTCGGTTTTCTTAGCAAATTGAAGCAATTTGCCACACGCAGCAAATTAAGCGACGCCTGGGAAACTGCACATGTTAGAACTTGCACTCAATATTCTACATACTATAATATATATATAGATATGTGTACATATATTAGCTCTTGGGGACTTCTCTCGGACTGAGAGAACCCTTTGCTGAATCATTCATCATTCATCATGTTAAGCGTTTTATTACACATTGCGCATCAGTCTCTTAGGCTTGGCTCAAATCCCATTACGGTAATTAAATCACATCCATATGGAAATTACGTAATTACAACACACTCATACACTCATCCACTCATAGTTCATATACACAAGTCTATAAACATATTAAATATAATTTACTTAATGTCAACCCTGAGAGGCATTTTTAAACGCCAGGAAATGAAATTTAACACTTTGTCAATTAGTGCGCCCGAGTTGCATGATTCCGCAGCTTGGGCTACGGCGGCTTAAATAACTTTACGACTGGTTTGGCCAAGTGCGAAGGTTCAAAGGGTGAATGTGGCCATGAGCAGAGACTGACCCCGAGCAACCCTTAGCGCTGCGAGAGCGAGTCCTTCACATATTTGCACACATTTGATTTGAGCGACATTTCGCTGGGCAACGGATGCCCCAAGGATTTCATAAAAACATCGGTAATTAGACGTAATTTCCAGAGGGGGAAAATTAACCAAAACTTCGCCAGTTTTGTTTTTGCTCAGATTGTCCGCAGCGCAGCTTAGATTGGAAAAAACTCAAGAAAACATTAATCAAGTTGGGATTGCTACTGGAAATTGGCATAGTTTGGGGAAAGCTTATCTCATTAAGGCCAACGAAACTTGTGTCTTGTGATATTTGTGGCGCGCATAGAATAATTTAATTACCTATTTTTATGTAATCAAGTTTCTCATGAGAAACAAGAATGAGAAACTGTTGTTGCTTAATACGGGTCTAGTGTGTAGGGAGACAGTTTATTTCCGAAGTTTTCGTGCATCTAGTGGCATTGCAATAGATTAATACTGTTCCAGAAAATATTTATCTTAATGCAAATAAGTATATTTCTTTCAAGTCAGGTTAAGCTAGAAGCCAGTTCCTGTCTGTGCATCATCAGCATACTTCCTTTTAAATTTTGTTTCTAGTTCGAGGCACCTTTCTGTTCTTGACTTTGCAGCCAAGCTTATCTAGAAAATATTCATCGCAAGTCGACAAACTTATTTATTATAATTTCACTTGATATATCTACAAATACTCGATGTGGAGTTCCATAAGAAGTTTTTAGCATAGCATCAAATAATAAGTCATTTCTTTTCTCTGATTCTTGGGAGCCCTTTCTAACTTTTTCCGTAGTAAGCTTATTTACTTGAGCAATCAGTACAAATTATGTGTATCTCAAATAACAATTGATGCTCTAACTGAGGTTCGAGATGACTTGAGCATTACCAGCAGAGGCTTGTTGCAGGGCTCGTCACAGTCAGCCAGCTAATTGCGAGGCACCTGCGGCTGCAAAGCAAAACATGCAATTTCAGTGGCAGACAGGTAGAGGATTAGAGCATCGACAGGGAGGGCGACTGTTGGAACAGTGGGAGATTTAAATAGGAAAGGCGTATTCGAAAACGTAATCATTTAAAAGCCTCGCAGAGCGTGATAACTCAAAAATGTTTATTACGGAATGGGCATGTCAGAAACGTTTTGCATTTGCCATTCATATCGGGGACGAGAGTTGTTTGCCCAACTGGCGACTGGCGACTGGCAAACAGAGACTGGCAGACGCAGCCTCCAGGCAGCGAGAGTGCAGCAAATGCAACTACAATTGCTATAATAACAACAACAACTGCAACATTGGAGTGTCGTGTAGAGAGAGAGAGAGAGAGAGCTCATATCTTTCGGATACCCTACCGAATGACAAAATCATAATTGCTTTTGCACAAAATATTTTGTGGTGGACCAGATATCGGAGCTGCTGCTGCTGCTGTAGCTGCGGCAGGGCCACAAACAGGGGCAGGTGCTCTCAAAAAGCCCAACCTGACAATGGTTTAAATGTATTGATAATGCATTTTATGCGAGTGTAAAATTAACAGGCCAACAGACAGCAGGACAGCTGGACAGCGGGACAGCAGGCCCACAGAAAAGGACTGGCAAATTACGAGAAGCGTTGCGTCGGTCGGGCTGCGGGGCAGCTTGGCCCGAATCATCGCTGTCCAGTTAGGACTGTGGTTTTGCATATCCAGGCGCATCGAGAAAGAGGCGTTTTATAATTAAACCACAGACAATTACAGACAAAAGCGTCACTCAGGCATCGAGTGCAATGCCATGGCCAGGGGCCACGGGCAGAGCCGATAATTGGGTTTTCATATTAAAATTGGTTTGGCAAGTGGGCGTAGGATTTGTACATTTCTAAATGTTGCGATTGGTAATTGCATTTCACAATTTAGCGACAGGCAATTGAAGGCCGCGTTTCTCAGATGCACCGCCAAAGGAAGCGGCTGCTATTGTGGTTGAGGCTGCTGCTGTTATGCTGTTATTGGAACCGACTCACATCACTTTTTGCCAACCAACCAGTCAGACAGTTGACAATAATGCTGCGAATAATATGACGAAATGTAGAACATAACCGCCGACAATCGACAGCCAGCCAGCCAGTCAGCCGACCAGCCAGCCAGTCAGCCGAGTTTTGAAACTGGCCTTAAACGAGCTACGAGCAAACGACCATCAAACATAAAAATTTACGACAAAAATTGCCAAGAAACACATGCTCCACATATTTGCCGGACATTTATTGAAGTTAAGTTCGTTGTGCGGCGCATAAATAAAACATAATCCTTTGCAGCCGCAAATGCCGCAATGATCGAGCAAAAACTCTGGCGAACAATGAGCCAGCAGAGCCAAGTAGCAAACGAGAAATGCTCCGAGAACCTGTGCGCATGTGCAATTGATCGAACAAGACTGATGGAGCAACTGGGATTACGTGCTGGCTCCTCTCCCCTCGTCTCAGACCCGAACTTCACTGCCCCATCCACACCCCCTAGAAGTGGTTGGCATCTACCGTGAACTGCAGCTTTTGCCAATTGAGTTTGCAAGTTTTTGCAGCAGCAGCAGCAGCGGCGATTGTGGATTTTTTTCGAGATTAAGCCGACTGTGGCTCAGTGGCTTGGCTGGCTGGCTGCTTGGTTGGCTGAATTTATTTAATCTGCTGCGGCGTCGGCGGCGACTGCTCAAAGCCAGAGCAACGCATAATAATTTTTCACATTCAGCCAGCAATGCTGCAAGATCGCTTCTAAAGCGCAACGAGGCGAAGAGGACGACAATGCAAACAACAACAACAACAAAAACAACAGCAGCGAGAAGGGGAACGACAACGACAACGACAACTGGCTACTGACTTACATACCCGAAAAACGCATTTATCAAAGCCCCAAACGAGCTGCCGATGCGTTTGACTGCCGCCGGTTGCGGCCAGCAACCTGACCATCCACTCATGAATGAAATGAGTCCATCTGAAGCAAGGCCTGGGACAGAGAGAGGCTCAGCCAGAGCCGGTGCTCGCACTGGGACGGAAGTCGCCGTTAAGTGCTCCACTGAAAGCGTGCAGCGCACTTTGGGGACACATATTGAGAAGTCATTAGATATGAGTAAGTGGCCAGGCGGACAGACAGCATTATGAGCTATGGTAGGTAACTCTGCCAAGCCTCCTCTGGCAGAACAAATAAACATCCAATTCTGAGCATATGCTAAAAGATATTACAATAACTGAAAGAAATACTCCGCTTGGTGAAAGGATCTAGTTTGCTAAGCCAGTTCATCTGAAGCTATTTTTTGATAATTTCTTAGTGTTTCTATTAATAACAAAATAAATCACAGAATATATAGAAGAAAAGGGCGTAGGTTATACGGGAATGAATTAGAATTCATTTCCTCATTATAACTAGAAATATAAGTTGTTCTATTTTTACTTACGTACGATGAGAAAGGGGATCGTGAAGTATGATAAGAAAATAAACGAAAAATATTTATTAAATATTAATGTTATTAATTATATGAAATAAATTATATGAAATAACAAGTAAGAAAACTCTAGTCGAGGCCGCTCGACTAGGGTATACCCTGAACCCTGCATTCTTCGTTTCTTTTATATACACATGCACTTGTACGTTCATTACAAGCAAAACATACACACACACATACACAGGCGCACGCATACACAAGCGCAAGTCGTTGCGTCAGCTGTTCTTTGGCTGCTTGGCATGGAAATGCTATGGGAAATTAAATGTTTAATAACTTTTTTCTAGCGCAACGATTTTGATCAAACTTGTTGGGCGTCATCATGTCATCCATATGTGTGTATGTGCCAAAGCACAAGTCTCTAGTATTTGAAATACGGGACTTACAAATTTGAGGCGAAGGGGCGTGGCATCCAAAATTTAACAAAAACCGAAATTGTATAAGGCTCACATAACACTAAGTGCAAAATTTGGAGACTCTAGCTATAAAGATGAATTATATAGATTTATATAACAGAGCATCGATTTCGTTTTTAATCGATAACATTAAAATTAAGACAGTTATCGATTTTTTTTAACAAACTCGATCTTTTCGTGCTATACAGGAACCTACATAAAAAATTTCAAGTCTCTAGCTCTTATAGGTTCTGAGAACGACGCGTTCATACATACGGACAGACGGACAGACGGACAGACGGACGGACAGACGGACATGGCTATATCAACTCGGCTTGTCATCCTGATCAAGAATATATATACTTTATGGGGTCTGCCACGCCTCCTTCTGCCTGTTACATACATTTCAACAAAAACATTATACCCTGATTTCCCATTTTTAATGGGTTCAGGGTATAAAAATAAGCAATTTATATTTTGCATTTCAAATTGCATTTCTAGTTTGCTGTTGCTTGTTGTTGTTGATTTAAATTGGATGATAAGCTAAACTAAACATCTTTGTTCATATGGACGACGCTTTTAGAATTAAATTGAATTGAGTAAAGCGATTTGGTAAATGTTATATTCTTGTGCGGCTTCTTTGGTAACGAAGTCTTCTTCTATGTTATGTTGGTATACAATTATCACTATAGACAGATCAGAGGATTAAATTCAGTTAGGCGACGAAGATATATGCTCAAATCTTAGGTAAGTGTAAATCATATAGTTTATAATCGTATAAGAATCACAAAGTGACGTGAACTGTTCAAACTTTGTGAATAAAATATTCCGAAATCTATTAATATTTATATTATTGTCTTCTGCCTGTAGCCCACATCCCTTTTGGGGGTCCCCATAAAAACTCTTTATTTCCCAATGGTACATTTATTGTCGTGTCGTCTTCAGATAAAACCCAGCTCCGTTCGAAATTGTTTACCCAAAACAAAATGATAAATTGAGCGAAAGAAAGGCGGAGCAAGAGAGAGAGAGGGAGAGAGAGAGAGAGAGAGAGAGAGAGAGAGAGAGAGAGGAAATTAAAAGCCATAAGGTTGAAGCTAGATTACAAAATCAAACACAAAACAAGTAAGAAAACTCTAGTCGAGACCGCTCGACTAGGGTATACCCTGAACCCTGCGAAGATCCGCTATTCCAAGCATTCTTCATTTCTTTTATATACACATGCATATGTACGTTCATTACAAGCAAAACATACACACACACATACACAGGCGCACGCATACACAAGCGCAAGTCGTTGCGTCAGCTGTTCTTTGGCTGCTATTTGCATGCCAATGTTATGGGAAATTAAATGCTTAATAACTTTTTTTCTAGACCAACGATTTTGATCAAACTTGTTGGGCGTAATCATGTCATCCATATGTATGTATGTGCCAAAGCACAAGTCTCTAGTATTTGATATACGGGAGTTACAAATTTGAGGCGAAGGGGGCGTGGCACCCAAAATTTAACAAAAACCGAAATTGCGTAAGGCTCACATAACACTAAATGCAAAATTTGAAGACTCTAGCTAGAAAGATGAATTATATAGAATTGTATAGCTTAATTTAGATTTTCGTTTTTAATCGATAACAATAAAACGATAAAAGTTATCGAATTTCTGAAACAAACTCGATCTTTTCGTGCTATACAGGAACCTACATAAAAAATTTCAAGTCTCTAGCTCTTGTAGGTTCTGAGAACGACGCGTTCATACATACGGACAGACGGACAGACGGACAGACGGACAGACGGACAGACGGACAGACGGACATGGCTATATCAACTCGGCTTGTCATCCTGATCAAGAATATATATACTTTATGGGGTCTGCCACGCCTCCTTCTGCCTGTTACATACATTTCAACAAAAACATTATACCCTGATTTCCCATTTTCAATGGGCTCAGGGTATAACAAGTAAGAAAACTCTAGTCGAGACCGCTCGACTAGGGTATACCCTGAACCCTGCGAAGATCCGCTATTCCAAGCATTCTTCATTTCTTTTATATACACATGCATATGTACGTTCATTACAAGCAAAACATACACACACACATACACAGGCGCACGCATACACAAGCGCAAGTCGTTGCGTCAGCTGTTCTTTGGCTGCTTGGCATGGCAATGCTATGGGAAATTAAATGTTTAATAACTATTTTTCTAGACGAACGATTTTGATAAAACTTGTTGGGCGTAATCATGTCCTCCATATGTATGTATGTGCCAAAGCACAAGTCTCTAGTATTTGATATACGGGAGTTACAAATTTGAGGCGAAGGGGGCGTGGCACTCAAAATTTAACAAAAACCGAAATTGCGTAAGGCTTACATAACACTAAATGCAAAATTTGAAGACTCTAGCTAGAAAGATGATTTAGATAGAATTTTATAGCTTAATTTAGATTTTCGTTTTTAATCGATAACAATAAAACGATAACAGTTATCGAATTTCTGAAACAAACTCGATCTTTTCGTGCTATACAGGAACCTACATAAAAAATTTCAAGTCTCTAGCTCTTGTAGGTTCTGAGAACGACGCGTTCATACATACGGACAGACGGACAGACGGACGGACAGACGGACAGACGGACGGACGGACAGACGGACAGACGGACATGGCTATATCAACTCGGCTTGTCATCCTGATCAAGAATATATATACTTTATGGGGTCTGCCACGCCTCCTTCTGCCTGTTACATACATTTCAACAAAAACATTATACCCTGATTTCCCATTTTTAATGGGTTCAGGTATAAAAAAATGCTGAGAAAAGGAACTTGCAGCAGCAGCAGCGGAAATGTCAGGCAATGCAAGAAAACAAAGGACGACACAAAAGGATAAAAGTAATTAAAGCCCGTAACACAAAATGGAGAAGGAGCCGAGCCCAAGACAGCAAAGTGAGAGAGAGAGATAGAGAGAGGGAAAATGTCAAGAAGAAAGAAAAAAACGACAAGGAAAATGCAGCCAAAGTCAACGACATTAAGTAACCAAATTCTATGCAAAACATTTTTAATTATAAATTATTCAAATTTACAAACATAAATCATGGCACGGCGGCCGCACGCACATTGCCCGAGAGCGATTGCGATAGCACAGGATGGTGGCGTGGATGGTCGGGGATGGGCGTGGAGGGGATGTGCCTCTGGGCTTGCCAAGATCCTGTTGTGAGGGTTGGTGGGAGACCAAACATTAGAAAAGGTGCTGGGAAATGTGGAAACTCAGGCAGCTCATTCGGCCTCATTGGCTTTGGCCTCGGCTTGGGTATTGGCTTTGGCTTTGGCTTTGGGTATGGCTCCGGCTTTGGGCATATCACACACACACATCGCGCCACATTCGCATAATCCTGATTTATTGCCGTTTTGTAGTGATTGCACGGATTACGCGACAACAAATAGATCCTTCATTCGGGCCTCAGTCACGAAATGTTAAATTGTAATCAAACAATGGACGGCGCACAGCCAGAAAAAGCAAAACGAAAGAAAAAAAACTCAACTGGCTGCTCTTAATTTATAAACAACAACAACAACAAAACAACTGGGAGTGCGGCCTGGGATGGAGCGGAAAGCAGTTCGTTTGGAAAATGAGATTTGAATTTAAAGATTAGGCGCATGTCCTGCCGCGCTTGGTCCTGGTCAAATGTGGCTGCAAGTTTTTAGCTCGTTTACCTTTTTGCGCACACACAATACACCGAACACACACACACCCATACACACACACACACACGCACACTGCCAACAAAAAGATAATGCCAGACAATGGGCAAAGTTGTCAGCCACGAGGACGCCTCCCACGGTCCACGCTTCGCCCAATGGGCCTGCTCAGTTCCTTGGCTCCTGCCGCCAGATAAGCGCACAGAAATCATTAATTATCCTTGTTTCTTGTTTTGCTCGACTTCTGATTCGCTTTTAGCTCGTTTCGCAGTTGTTGTTGTTGTTGCTGTTTTCTCATGTTTCGACGAAGAAAAAAATATTGATTTGTTTCTAATTTTAATGAAAATTTTGCCTTTTTTTCTGGGCGCTGCCTTAATTTAACTTTTTTGATGCTCGCCCTGCGATAGTCTGTTGTTGTTGTTCTTGTTGTTGTTGGTGCTCCATTCAGTGTCCTTTTACTTATCGCTGTCTTGTGCTTGGCTGCAGCGCCCCGAAAATGTCACGCAAACCATTTTCCATTTTCCATTTTCATTTTGCGAAACTAATGATGGAAGGTATTTTAATTATATTCGAGCTGCTCCATGGACTTTTTCTGTGCATTGCTGCAGAAATTTTCTTATCATTTTCATTTTCATTTTCATTTTCATTACGCGCCGTCTTGGCTTTTGCTTGACTGATTTTGAATTTGATTCCTTGCCGCTCTCAAATTGTGTAAAGTTGTTCATTTTTTTCATTCATTGTTTGAGATGCAATTTGCTGAGCAGCATCATTAGCAAGATTAATGAGCCAGCCCGATTGTAGTCGACATAAAGAGATAGAGAGTGAGAGAGAGAAAGAGAGTGGGAGAGGGAGTCGGATGGAAGTTTTAAGAAAAATAAAATAGGTACGCTTGGTATGAAGTAAGGAGTTAAGTGTCCTCCACGTTGATTACAGTCGCACCACGTGCGAATTTATATGCAATAAGAATTGGAAAATATATGTATACGTGAGAGTGTAAAAGTGGATGTAGAGAGAGAGACACACACACACACATAGCTGGTCGCATTTTGCGCATTCGCCTCGCCGCACAACAAATTTGGCGGCGCGTACATTTCATGCATACCAAAGAGCTCGAGCTGCTGGCAGAGCCAGAGACAGTGGCTGGTTCCGGAGCAGGTGCCTCGAAGGATAACATGCGCGTGCTGCGCGCTCTGCTTGGGTCTGGGATTGCGAGTGCTCCTTGCGCTTGTTTATCTATTTGGTTCAGTATTTTTTTTTACTTTTGTTGTGTTTTAAGAAATCCCGAGGATTAAAGCAGCAATGTAGCTGCAAGGTGCTCAGCTGAAATATTTCGTTTTGCACAAATTGAAATCCAAAGTGCTTTTCAGCCTCCACCCCGACAGCCCGGCAATCCGAAAACCCTTCTATCCCCGCCCCTCAGCACCAGCTCTGACAGAAATATTAGCATTTGTGGTTTTTCGGGCTATGAGTATTGCCAGGCGGCAGCAGGAGCAGGTGATGTACTGGGCCTGTGGTCTCGCCAGGCTGCGTGAGAATGCGGCAAGTGCTGCACCCAAATTCAACTGAGTTAGTAACAGGATCTGTGACACTAACAGAGCCACATGCATAAAATTATTCTGCAGCTCTTAAAGGTCACACAAAGGTGAGAGCTGGCATGGCAAGTGGATAAGATTTGAATACTTCAAGTTGAGCTTGAAGAAGCGTTCTTTTTCTTTTCAAATATCGCATTATTATAGAGCTGGAAAAATATTTATTTACAGCATGTGGAGCAAAAGTAATGGACGTAATGGTTGGATCTGGGTTTGGGTTTGGCTATAGGGCTTTGACTTTGAGGACTTTCGACTTTGACTTATAATTTACTTCATATTTACTATTCATTTTATATGGGAAACTTTATTTTAAATAAATTTGATTTTCACATGGTTACTTAAGAGTACAGGTCTTCGCGCATTCTTTTAGACTAATAGTAAACTGAAAATGACCCATAGAATATAAATAAATGAAAATTAATTGCAATGTAAAATAAATCTTAGTAGATCTATTACCTCGAACTAAACTAAGTTCTATGACTTTTGATGTAAAGTATGTGATAGAGATTTATTTTACTTCAACTAAATATAAGTATAACATGAGCTTGAAGAACTGTTGAGTAGAATTTGGTTATGAAGGAAGGAGGAAATAAAGCAGAGGTTTAAAAGAATGAACCAATGACACGTGCAGAAGATAGTCTTCGAACGAGGTTTGACAGCGAAAGAGACGTCTTGAGCACTAGCAGAGAGATGGTCCTAGAGCACTGAAGTTCAGTCGGCATACAAAAAGAGAAGAGAGAAAGAAGAGTACAGATAGATAGATAGTCTATCACCCATCCCCGACATATTTATATTAAATAATAGTATAGATTGGAAATTGATTGTGGGTGGATTGAGTTGATTTTGGCAAGTTATAAGGTTCCTTGACAAATACATATTTCAAATATGCTTCAATAATATAAGCTATTTTTTCTTTTCGTCTCATGTAGTAGCATAGGCTGTTGGAATTTATGCGCATTTCCAAAACAGACATTGCCTAAGAACCGACGGCAGAGGGAGGGGAATACATAGTAAGTGGAAGGGGTAAGTTTAGTTGGTCTTGGGCCAGAGGCCAGTGGCAGTTGCTCTGCGCCTTTGATGTTGTCGTTGTCACTTCAGCGGCCATGTCATAATTACCAAAGTGAAAATTATTAATTTCGACGTTTAAAACAAAATGCGCATAATTGCCAGGCCGGGTAACACAGCGACAGCAACAGCAACAGCGACAGCGACAGCGAGAACGGCAACGGCAACGGCAAACCAAAGAGATTTATGCAAGCTGTGCAGAAAAATTGTCTAAATCGGCTGCGACTGCGACTGCGGCTGAGGCTGAGGCTGCGGCAGCTTCCACCGAATTACGCGGAAGCGGCGGCAATGGCAGCATTTGCCACGCTAATTGCGTACGCGATAAATCTTGTCAATTAAATTATAATGTTTGCATGCAGCGATGGCAAATGGCGATGGCGATGGCAATGCTGAAAAATGCTGAAAAGGCAAGCAGAGGCTGCAAAACGATCTGTGCGATTATCGAGTGTTTTATCACCTCAGCAGGCCCCATCTCCACTCTCTCTCACTCTCTCACTCACTCTCTCTCTCTCTCTCTCTCTCTCTCTCTCTCACTCTCTCTGGAACTCTCCTTACCATATAATTAAAGTGTTCACAAGTGCCACATCGCATTGGACTGGACGCGACTGGGAAAGGAGCTGCAGTGACAGCGCTCGACCAGCCAGCCAGCCAGCCAGCCAGCCTGTTCGGCAGTCAGGCAGTCAGCCCATTCAGCCATTCAGAGAGTCGAGAGTCAGGAATTTTGAGGCGCATTAGTTGCGCTGCATTTGCTGCTCATGCGAGCTCCGACTGCAACTGCAACTGCAACTGGAACTGGGCTGGCAGTCGGTGCGGCGCGGTCCGACTGCTACTGAAATGAGCCAAAATTGTATTGGCAGCGGCGCCGGCTGCCATTTCAGGTTGCCTCTGCTCGCCGACTGGTTAGTTGGGCACATAAATTTCCAGCTTGTCAGCTTTTGATATATTTTCATAAATTGCTAGAGTGCATTAATTAATTAAGCGAAGCTGCAGCACAGTTTTCGGCTGGGCTCGACAAACAGCGCGTGGTGCGAGCTCTTCATCGCGGCCACAGTCCATTGGCTCGTCCTTGTTGCTCGCCCAAGAGGGATAACAATTTTATGATGAGCTATGAAACATGCAACATCTCTTATATAGTATAAGAGCGAAGCGAGGGTAGTCAGACTAATTTCAAATAGTATAAAGTAAATTGAAGTTAATTTTAAAAAATTTGCATTGTTCTTTTTTGAGACTTTTTCTTTTACGAATTACTTGATGTTAAGAAAACAGTTTCTCAAGCAAACAATTAGTGTTCGTCCACAAAATATTATGAGCACTGAACTTAAGAATAAGAAGTTTCGCTTAAACTCTTATTTTATTTAGACTGAAGTCTTCCCAAGCAACCAAATTCATTCAACCTAAAGAAAGCGCTACGACGATTGACTGGAGACGACTGGTTCATGAGCAACTCTGTGCTAGAGACTCCTACTCGCAGAACTCATTAGGCGATAAAGTTCCAGATGCGTGGATACAGTGGCAGTGCATCCATCCAACTCAAATCTGGCTACCAATAAAAACATGCAATGGCAGAAAAAGCTACATCCAATACTCCACAGACGAATCTGATGAGCATGAAATATTGTAGATTAGAATAGAATAGATAATAAATAAGTCTGGATTTAAATGAATATGCTAGATGGCCTGTAAGTCTGAAACCCGCAATAATCTAGAAAACCAAAGTTAGAATAATTGTTAATTTCAGTTAACTAAAATTTGTAAGTTTGAATGGGAGACATGGAAACTATTCCCTATTTAACTTTAAGTTAAAGTAAATTATATATTCCAATAAGCATATATACTTATATATATAAAAATATTTAGACATATGGTAACTCGACTTACCCCCACTTTTGGCATGCGCCCCGAAAGTATGCAGAAAGTTTTTTTGTTGTTGTTCGTAATGTCAGCGACATTGCTTTTGTTGGCTTTTGGAACTTGTTTGTAAAAAAAGAACACGCAAAAAATAAAATGAATATCAAAAACTAATTACTCTTGACATATAATTACAACTTTTAAATAACAATTTAAATAATTTGCTGGCTGACTTTTTGAAAAATAATAGTATCGGGCGCTGTAACTGAAACTGAGACAATAAAACAGACAGAGACACATACACATACACACATACGAAGAGATACTCTGACAATTTACTGCACGCGATGGTCAGCAAGCGATATATACAAAAACGGAGGCCGACTGTAAAATTCCTTTAAAGTCGTCAGTCGACATTTGAGTGTAATTTTCGAAACTGATTTTACATTGAAACCAGTTAAATTGTCAGAAAAATCAACTGTCAACATGTCAAAAAATCGTTGGCTATGCAAATGCACACACACACAAACACACACAAACACACACATGTACACACAGTCAAGCATACGCAATGTGGCACACACTCGTTGCACATGCAACGATAGTTCTCGCGTGTGTGTGTGTGTGTGTGGAAAAACGTGCACCGCCAGCATGTGGCAACAATGCTGATTGCACGCTTTTCGATTCCTCAATTCAAATTATCTACAGTTATTTCTTGCCATTGTTGTTGTTGTTGTTGTTATCGCATAGCTTGTTCTTTGACTATACAAATTTAAAACTAATTGGCTGATGTACGTACGGCTTGTGTTCGACTGATGTGCTGCGCGGGGTGAGGTGGGAGGGAGGGCAGGAGGGAGCCTCATAATAAAATCATGATAGAGAAGCCTTGCATTTGTAATGACACTTCACTTGCAACCCAATATTCAAATGTCAGAGTTGTTAGTGAACGAAACACGTTTCATTCTCCAATCAGTTAATTGATCTAATATTTTCAACTCAGATGTTTTCCAATCTATTTTATGTGCTATTCACAATTTTTGTTTTCATAGATATATAATCAATTTTTCTTGATTATATATATTCTATTATTAAATTGAAATGTTCTATTAAATAACAATAATTTATTTTATTTTATAAAACTAAACTTTGCTAGGATGATATGCTAGAGTGATAATTAAAAACTAGACATGGCGAGGTTTTTGGCCAAGGCTAGGGACTACAATGTAGATAAATAATTTAGCTCTCTAATTTTTTGTTTTTTTTTTTTGTAATATATAATTTTATTATTAAATTGAGAATCGCTTTAAATAACCAAAATTTATTTTATTTTATAAAATTAAACTTTGAATGAAATAAGCTGCAAAGCTAGACTTGATGAGGCTTTTGGCCGAGGTGAAGCACTATTTCAATGTTAAGTTGAGCGATCTGGTAAGTGTGAAGTGTCTATCCTCTTGCGTCTTCTGTTCTGACAAATTTGTTGCGAGGGAGTCCAATTTGCAGTCAAGTTTTGCTGATTGCATGTTTATCTCCGACCAAGGTTAAGTTGATGAGGTGGCCCGTGTGGTATTTATTGCGTTTAGGCGACACTCTGATTCGATACCGTTGTGTGTGTGTGATCATCAATCAATCAATCAATCAATATCAATATTTTGTGACTCTTTATTAACCTACCAATGAAATGGAAAATACTTACACCCACAAGTAGACTGGCTCCGATTTCGAAATATAAAGTCAACGGCATCGAATCAAAATGTCACCTAAAGGAGAAGCATTTAATATGCCATATGAGAGGATATCTTACTCAATAGATCATGCCACAATTTAATATAGTAATACCAATAATAAATAATAAATAAATTTTTATACAATATAAATAATATGTTACATTTCTAGTCTATATATTTGGCCGTAAATTGGGTCAGTTGGGCAAATATAGTACCCAGACCGACTTGGTGATATTATTGAGAGACCTTTTCTTGTATTTATTTGGCCATTATCATATCTATGTTTCAGTTTTAGCTGTTCAGTGATGTTATTGAGCCATGATAAAGTTTTACTTTTAAATAATCTTATGTTTAATTATAAGTAACAAAAGCATCGAAAAATCTGTTTGTACTGAGTAAGCGCGTTCTACAAATATATTTAAATAATTTAGTTATTGATTATTTAATGCTTTATTTAGTCTTACACAAAATATAAATCTTAAAATCAAATGTTATTTATATCCAGCATAGAGTGCGTAGCTCTTCTGCATTTCATTAAATGAATATTTGTTACATCCCAAAACCCGCATTATTTGCTGCGCTCGCCTACACATGCGAGGCCGACACTGAGGTCAATTGATGTGGCGCTGGGTTTCGGCGGCCAATGTGAGTGCACTAATTAGCTATCATAGATACGCTGGCTGCCCACTCAAATTACCCAATTATGAAACGAGATATTTAATTTTTTCGATAGAATCAAAGCCTTTTGTTCGCCTGCAACAATGACTCTCGGCCACCGCAAGCACAATGCCCGAAAGGAAGCAAACCTACTCGTAAAAGCAGAGTTTCATGCAACTGTCAAGACAAAAGGCAGAGCGTTGACATGTTGAGCAGCTATGGATAATACGAGCCGCTGGATCCCCGGTGCTATGCCAGTCTCGAGACCCAGTCACGGGCATGGGCTCTGCATTCAAATTGTTCAAATTGTGTCTGAGTGCGAGCTGTCAACAGTGTTTAATTTTGGGAGTCGTCGCTACTTAGGTACTGCTTATGTGTTCTGCTGCCAGTGCCCTGCCGTGCCGTGCCGTGCCGTGCCGTGCCACATGCAACAATTGAATGAGCCGGGCTGGCCAAAACCGCAATGCACTTTGACCAGGGAAGACCCAAGTCGAACCCTGGCCGAATTAAACTCGAGTGAGGGGCACTGTGTTGTGGACTGTGGACTGAGAACGCATTATTATGTACATACTCGTACATAATGTGAAGTTGAGAGGTCTTTGCTAGCCGTCAACAGGCTCACAAATTATCAAGCTGTCGCTGGCTTTTCGGTCAGTCGCTGGAATGTCACGCAAATGTGTTCTGTATCGAGGAAGAGTCCGACCGAGTCCGAGCTCGAGTGCGAGTGCGAGTGCGAGTCCTGCACGGTGTCCTTAGCATGCAAATGCCCGAATTGCGATTGCATTTGCTGGGCCTGCGGCTGTTTAATAGCCACACCTGTTCAATTAGTCAATGTAACCACAAATTCTGGTTAAATTATCGCATTAAAATGTTCGTGCTTAACCTCAAAATGTGCGTGCGTGTCCAGCGCTCCCGCTGTTGGGCTGCAGTCCACACCAAACGCCATTGCCATTGCCATTGCCATTGCCAGCGCCAGCCCCAACACCCTTGCCCTTTAGGGTTGCAGTTACCATCACTTTGAGCTCGGCTGCAACCGCCGGTCGCCAGTTAATCAGCGCCGCTGCCACTGACCACACGCCCCTAGCCCGAACAGCGCCGGGAACTGCGAACCAAGTTCACACACACACACACACACACACACACACTGGTACGTACAGTTGAGTGCGCGGCAAATTTAATCGCTAATTATCAGCAGCAACTGACACTTACACTGGCAACAACTTACGCATGCGTGTCCATGTCCTGGCCAAGCTTATGAGGAGCGAACGCATGTCATCATTAAAAGCCAAACAGCTGAGCATTTCTTCAATAGACGCTTCGATACCCTTTAGATACCCTCGAAACTCTCGATAGACCAACGATCAAATGACTGAGAGCCTTTGCCATGGCATGTGTGAGGCTGACTTTATATTCTAATTGAATATCTGTCTAAAGGAGGAATACTAGATATTAAGACAAATATATTATTTAATCAATAGTCATCTTTGACAGGCACATGAAGTAGTGGATGCCAACTCAACATGGGTAAGCACAATCTATATACGGCTCATAAGTACTTAACTTAATAAACTATAGAGAGTAGGTATTGCAAGTCAGCTCCAAGCCATGCATACCCTGAGCTATAGCGATTTCGTATATTTTAATTGATATTTTTTACATTTATTTCCCATTGGCAAACATCATTGAAAAGTCACGAAGCCCCGATCGAGTGGCGACAGTGAGTGGAACAAGTTTCTTGTTTCAGTCCGGCTCGGACGACAGCCCATGGAGCCCAGGGGCTCTCTGCGGCTTTGACAAATTATCAACTGTCACTGCTTAATTTTTTGGCGCACTCGGCCAAGTTTTTGGTCGCTCAGGTAGTCTAAGGCCCGGCCAAGCGGGCCTCCGAGTCCCTGTTTTCGCTTTCGATGCGCAGTTGTTTTTGCATTTTTATCTGCGACCGGCGACTGATATCGTGGGCTTCATTAATTGAGAACTGTTGTTAAGCCCGAGCCTTTTTTCCGGTTCGCGTTTTTCCATTTACATAATTTATGATAAGCAGGCGCGCCTGGGCAAACAATAATTTTGAAGAAATACATTAATGCAATCAATGGGATGTTGTCTGGAATGCGAATGCGAATGCGAATGGGACTCCGAGTACGAAAGCTGTGGAGCCTGTGACGTGGCGGCTGCATTGATGCTTCTGCTGCCTGGCGGGCTTAATTAAGTTGTGCCTCTGACTGGAGAGCTGGACCCTTGGCACTGGTCACTGGGCACTGGGCACTGAGAGTCGAATGGCTGTGGCTCTATATGGTATGGAGAAGGAGCTGCGGATGGTGCTGCTGGTGCCACAAACAGTTGATGAACTCTACGTGTGAATGTAAATTATTTTGCACGCAGCGGGCGAGCGACACTTGCAACGGCTTAACCTACACTCGACTCCTCGCCAGGCCCTAGCCTTGTCCATGGCAGCAGGTCCAGGTGCACACAGTACATTTCTCTCCCACTCCCACTCTCTCTCTCCCTCTCTCTCGCTCTTTCGATTTTCCCTGTTCTGGATGTTGGCTGCTCGGTGCGATTGAGTGCTTTTAAGTCATTTGTGTCACGACATGCTAATTTCACATGAAATCTCTCGCCGTCGGCTCGACCGTTGGCCTGGCCATGTCTGCTGAATTTTAGCTTGAAGCCTTGACAAACACACACACATACACACACACGCACACACACACACACACGCTTATACACAATACTAACTGCATTGCTGCGAATGCAGCCTAGAGCTGGAAGAGCTGAGACCTGCCTATTCCTGTGCTTGTGCCTTGACATCAACAACTTCGTGCATGTCCCAGCCGCGTTTGTATCCACATCCACATCCACATCATGGAGGCGACCGATGCCCCATGCCCGGCAACTGGTAACCGGCAATCACAATCCAAACACACCCGACTCCCGGCATCGACAACGGCATCTCGAGTGCAGCACTCAAGTGTACTTGCGGTTTTTGCGTCCATTGCTGCCAATGACATTTTGCCTGCTAAAGTGCAAAATTTACCGGTGCACAGCTGCCGCAGCATGAGAGGCGGACGCCCACAGTACACTCTGCCGTCCGGCCACCGGCCACTGGTCACCGGCTAACGCCTTACCCAGAAGAACAATGCCTGCTGCCACTGTCCGAGCTGCCGCTGCTGCTGCTGCTACTGCTGCAAGTGGCTTTACTTTGGGCATTTCATACTACAGCCATGATTAGATGTCGTCGGTTGTAGTTTGTCGGCCTGGACTGTCGGCCGGTCTGCAGGCCTGGCATGGCCTGGGCTGGCTGTTGCAGTTATTAGGTTGTTAGTGGCATAGTCTCTGCCATTTTCATCGATTTATGCACTTCACAGCATCTAATGTGGCTTTTTTCTGTTCCGTTCAGTTCTGTTCGGGGCGCACCTTTGCATTCTGCTAGCTGCTCAACGTAGTCGTTTACCTAATGGCGCGCGCCAGCTCTGTCCTCCACATGTCCTACACTCGATCCACTTCTGCTCTTTGGCATGGCCATTGAAGTGTCCATGGCGGCTAAGTGCAGAAGCCGGCGAGCTTTCCAGTTTATGCACTTGAATCAAAATGAAGGCAATCCATTTGGCTAGCTCGTGATTGTGGCAAATTGACAGCTATATATTA
Source organism: Drosophila mercatorum (assembly GCA_961210405.1). Lineage (NCBI taxonomy): Eukaryota > Metazoa > Arthropoda > Insecta > Diptera > Drosophilidae > Drosophila > Drosophila mercatorum. The sequence continues at coordinate 15,630,006 of CAUIUS010000003.1, forward strand.
TATTATAATATATAAAGACAATCTTCAAGTGACTCCAAACTGTATTTGTATATACTTATAATAGATAGTGGTAACTTAGTGAAAAAAATCTTATAAATAAAGTGAAATATTTCGGATTAATATATACATATATATTTATATTACCTGAAGTAGAATATATTAAGAAACATGTGACATAAAAATATATACCCAAATAATTTATATCCTTATTCACAAAACGATCACATATTAGATTTATTTGAAACTCTAGTCTATTTAGAATATACATATTTCGACAGTAAAATAAATAAAAAGCAATAATGAAATACAAATATTAATGTCTTTAATTTTGAGGTAATAAAATACAACTCTTTTGATGGTTGGATATGATTTGTAAGTAAAAACTCAATGACTCTAAAGTTAATATATTAAATATATAGTTTCTTAAAGTACAAATAAATAATAAATAATTTAATTTTTGTAATTACTTTAAAACAGAACTTTTAATATGAATATTAAAATATAAATGTTACTTTTATTATAAATTATAACACAAATATTAATGCTAAATATTCATTATTAAAATATTGTTAAAAATAATAATATTTATTCTCAAAATTTCGACAATTCTGCTTATTTACCAACAGATTCAGTATATTTTTCATCGGAGGGCATAACTTTAAATTGAAATAAAATGTCAAATTCAATATCAATTTGTGCCCAATTCCAATCTCAACAATATGCAACGAAAAGTCTAGCCAATGCTGTCATATGGATTAGCAAATAAAGTTGGATTGTCAGATCAAAGTTGTGAACCTCCAGAAAAATAATCCGATATTAAATGTTAAATATTTTTTAAATTATTTATTTATATTGTTATGGTTAATGGTATCATAGTTTCATAAGCTAAGCTATATTACCAACGCCAAAATTTTCAATGTTTTGTATGCCGTTTGTCTTGCAGTTAATTTATTAACAAGCAGCAAATAAATTCACAAATACGTCAAAAAAAAAAAAAAAAAAAAAGTTAATTTATTTAAAATAAAATAAGTATTTGTATAAAGTGGAATATATTTTCTTTATTGAATGTAGAATATCAGTTTGTTTACTTTGAAGGAAGTATTTAGTTAGTAGTAAAATAACATTATTCTCCAATCGATAAGTTCATATCGAAATTATTAACAATTTCTAAATTTCTTTTTAGTTTCACAACCAAAATTTGCCTGGTTCTCGCGTAAAAAGATTATCAAATGGAAGAAATCGCATTGAAATTACCAATTACACAAAATTTGACAAAAAATAATGATTCAAAGACAAAAGTCGAAGCTTTCACAAATAAATATAAATTTTTAATTTGATATATTTTAAATATTTGTACATTTGCCTTAAAAAACAAGAGAAGGGCCATTTGCTGAAGGACGTTGATAGGTGTTATTAATTGGAAGAGTTGAAATGCAACAAGAACTATGGAAGCTTAAAGCTCGGAAGTAAGCATTGTTCACTTTGAGAGCTGCTGGTAGATTGTACGTATGATAACAGTTGGAAGGGGAGAGCTATCAGTTTTCAGCCTGAATCGAACGGAATCGGCTTTTTGTGTGCCCCGCACCTGTGAGAGCCTTTTTTGTCTTGGCCCGGGACAATCGCAGTTGCAGTCAATGGTCGTGCCTCATATCCAGTATCCAGAGCTTGTAGTGTACCATAAACAACGTGGATATGGCTGCGAAGCGACTCTGCTGGGCTATGTGTGCTGCGCCGGCGGCAGTGGCTCTTTGATGTGGGCTAGCTATCAAGATCTAAACGCAGTCATTAAGAACAAACAAAACGACTTTATGGACAGCAAAAAGTACGAAAGCAAACCGAACCGCACTGAGCTAAAACAGCCGCGCTATACGAGGCGATATGAGACGCAGCTCTTTGGCAATCACACATCGATGGCGATGCCGATGCCGATGCTGGCGATGAAACTGAAGTCGGAGTTGAAGCTGGATTTGGAGTACGAGTTGGAGTTGGACTTGGAGCTGGAGTTGGTCAGGTGAACGAGCCTCTGTGTGATCTTTATCGAACTGCAGACAACTAATGATCTAATAAAACCGAAACCAAAACCTCACCAAAAACTACAACGAGTGCAGCCGGCGAAGGCGAAGGCGATGGCGAAGACGATGGCGATGGCGATGGCGAAACCAGTTCAACATTGGCGTGGATTACCAAGCCTAACACAGGAGCACAGCTCCCGATTCGACTCTGAATGGCACAGAGAGAGAGAGAGAGAGAGAGAGAGAGAGAAAAAGCAGAAACTTCTTACGATATAAAAGAACAAACGCAGTTGCCCAACAAGCCGCCATCTGGTGGGAGGGACGGACGGGGGAGCGATGTCTAGAGATGCTACAGAATCTGAAGCGTTTATCTATGATCTTATATCATGTACTTTCGACATTACAATTGCGGTAAATGCTTCTAGTTTTTAGTTTCAGCGCGTACACGAGGCAGCCGCTGCTTTATCAATGGCCAGCAATCATCGTCATCGTTGCTGCTGCTGTTGGTGCTGTTGGTGCTGGCGGGAGCCGCATCCGCACAGTGTCGTCGTTGGGTCTGGGCCAGAGACCAGAGACCAGAGAGCGCTCCTGTTTGCTACACTCAGCTGGCAAGCGGCATCCAGTGGCTTCTCTTTCTCTCTCTTCGCCCCTTCTGTAGCTTCTGCTTCAACATGCAAATGCGATTGTGACTGCGACGGCGACGCCGACGGCAACTGCGACTGCGACTCCTCGCTAGCTGCTGATCTGCATACCAACCAAGCAAGCGTTGGTTCGCCTGCCTACAGATCGCCGGCGGCGATTGTTTGTAGCTGTTTTTTGTGGTGCTTCGGCACAATCACAGCACCAGCTCCAGCACCAGCACCAGCACCAGCACAGCTTCAACTCGAGCTATAGCACTGACTTGGGTACGCAAATGTGGCCAACGTCGCCGATCATTTTGATATAGTTCGATAACAATGTAAGCTTCAGTCTGAGCCTCCGACTGTGCCAGTGCCAGTGCCTGCGCCTCTGCCTGAGCCTGACTAGCGGTCGCTGTCGCTGTCGTCGCACGTCTTCCACATCCAGATTCACTAACAAGCCCGCCATCGGCAGAGTCGGAGGCATCGTCACCGGAACCGCTCAACGTTTTTCGTTACGTTTCGATTCGTTTGTTTACCGCCGCCGCTGCCGCCATTGCTGTGCGCTGCTCCCGCTTCCGCTCCCCCGCTCCGCCAGCACCTACATCTGCCAGCCTCCTTGGCTGACTGCACTCGGCTGTCTCGCTGCCTCGCTGTTTCGGCTGGGCCATGGGGCTGCCCCTCGGGCTGTTTTTATGGCTGCTTCCACTGAGCATATTATCATAAATATGTATCAAATTGACATTGCATCTTCTTGAATTTTCATCTCGTGGCTACATGTCATTGTCTTTGATTTTTCCTCAACTCCTGCGGCTCATCGACTCCCCGACCCCGACCCACCGCCCGTCGCCGTCGCAGTCATTGTCTATGGGCATCGAACTGGACATTGGTCGCCACTCGCCTTTGATAAGCCGACATTTTGTGTTCTGGCAGTTCAGTTTTCGGTGTAAGTATCTGTCGCTGTATGTTTGTCAATTGTCTTCTTATTCTGTGCCTTATATTGTGAGACTGCAGTATTGTCTGCTCTCCCAGCGATTGGCGGCCAACCACCAAGTGATATACAGGTCACTGACGAAGCTCTCTTTTGTATTTGTAAATAAATAAGTTTGGGTAATGGCGCGGCATGAGTCTATGATAGTTAAGAAACCTTCTCTAAAATACAACTTCGATTGTTTTAAAATCATGCAAAGAAATAAAAGAATATTAGGTAAACCTTTAAGTATAACTGTATTATATATTCCAAAAATATATTTAATATAAACTTGTATTCGAAATGCATTCCCAATCTGAATGGTGCCCCTCGGGGATCGGCATGTGGGGAACTCCCTTGTCTCATATCATAATCTAGCCTCATTCGACTTGAGTGATTGCAACAGCTGTTTTTCAGCTAAAATAATGCAGCGGCCGTTGGTTCGGCACGAATGTCTTCGTCTTCAGCAGCTTCTGTTGCTTGTCGGTTTTCCAAGAAAATTACCTGGCCCTGCCAGGCAGCCAGCCAGCCAGCCAGCCAGCCTGTGTCTCCATTCTCTTTCCCGTTCGCCCGCTCCCATTGAGTCCACTTCAATTTCCTTAATACAGCTGCAAACTGCGAGCGGGCAGCTACCAACGAGCGATGATAAATGTTCACTTAATCAGCATTTAGCGTAATTTTAGCTTTTACAATTTCTGAACTCCTCGCTACTCGCACTCGGCCGGCCTCGCACTGTTCTCCCACTGGCAGTTTGTTTGGACCAAAACCTACGATGGCTTCAATTTAAGCTCCGACTTCAACTTCTACTGCAACTGCAACTGCAGCTTTGCGTCTCCAACTGCGAATGGTAGTTGGACCAAGGGGCCAAGTTAGCGGCCAATTATTTATGACATGAAATTACAAATTCATTTTGTTTAATTTTTCACAAATGCTGCCCCTTCTATGCAGCGAGCAGCACGCAGCACCTGTTGCCCGGCCGGCGAGAGTGTCCAGCATTTCTATGGGCCTAGGGCCGCGAATCCAGCCATATTGGCAAATATGCACCCCGACGTAATTAACTCGGCTCGGAATCGTAAGTTAGTCACCATTAAACAATTTAAAATACTTAACTGCTTGCGGGGATGAGGCCCCAAGACAAAGACTGCGACTGCGGCTGTGACTGCGACAGCAACAGCGGTAGCGAATGCAACTGTGTGAGAGAGAGAGAGAGAGAGAGAAAGAGAGAGAGAGAGCGAGAGAGACAGAGAGAGAAACGAAGGTAAAGGTAAATTGCAATTAGGCTTCAGCTTCTGGTTGCAACAACTGGACTGCTGCCCATTCGGTGCATGTATTTATGGCCCCAGGGCCAGGGCTGGGCAGTGTCTTCGGCTTGGCAGCCGTAGACGATAATTTCGTAATAGCCGACGACTTTGTCTTTGTGCGAGCGAGACGGCGCGTTGGCCTGTGTGGCGGGGCGTGGCACATGCAAAAGAGCGAGTCAGCGAGCCGATGAGTCGGTTCGAACCGACTGGACCCGGGCCCCCATCAGCTTTTGTACAACTGCATTAGAGGCATGGCCCGGCACAGCACGGCATAGCACGGCACAAGCACCATCAATTAAAACTCACCTTACGGCATTGGCAAAAATGTTAATAACAATAATAAACGTTGCCGTTGCTGTAGCTGTTGCTGCTGCTGTTGCTGTTGCTGTTGTTGGTGGGCTGGATCTCAGTGCTCGTGCTGTTAATTGTTAAATTGCGTTTTTGTTGCAACTTGCGAGCAATTTCATAGCCGTAAACTTTATTGAGTTGTGGCAAGCAGACACCCGAGACCCGAGATCCGACACCAGAGAGCCAGCAACAACAAGGCTTAGAGTTAAACTGAAAACTTCGACCCAGTATGCTTATCATTAAATTGTCGTTCGTTGAGTCGTCCACAGCAATTTGTATGAAATGCTGCCCACTTGTCACTCTATTCCAGGTGCTCAAGTTTATCTCAAGCACTTGGCCAAAACGAGCTCACGACTGGGCTCCGGCTCTGGCTCTGGCTCTGGCTCCGGCTATGACTATGAGTGTCCAGGGGGTTGCGGGCACCTCTGCTGCCTGTGCCTTTGCCTCAGCCGTTGCTAGAGTCGGTGCCAAGTGCGACTTTTATGGGCATTAGTGCGACTTATGTTGTTTGCTGCGTTGCGTCCAGGAACGTTTCTCGTCCACTCGACCCTCAGAGGAGGTGTTCATGCGTGCGACACGCTGTGCTCCGTCCAAAGAAGCTGCAGTTGCGGGAGGAGGAGCGCTGCTGGCTGTCATTGCGCCGCATTTGAATTTCTGAGTTGCATACACAAAAATTTCATATGAAAATCCACTTTTTCAGTTTATGAATTTCTCAAAAAGCTCACAGTGACAGTTCTTGCTGTTACCGTTGTTGTTGTTGCTGCTCTTTCTGTTGCCTTTGGTGTTGCTTTTCTTGATTTTTGTTGTTGTTGTTGTTGTAGTAGCTGTGACTGCTTTTGGGTCGGAGTTCCTGTAAATGCCACTGCTTAGTTGCTATATGCAAATGCATGCAGCCAGCTTTTAGCAAGAATTGCGCCAAGTGGCATGATGTTCAACATATCAAAGGACTGCCGAGTTAACATCGGTTTGTGGGTTGCCTAAAACGGACTTTTGACGATAAAGCTACTTAGGAATTTATGCACAGCCAGCAAAGAAGTTGAGCGCTACAAATCATTTTGCCAGAACAGACACATGTTCATGTGCAACAAATCGATTCATACTTAAAAGATAGTAAACATAACATGTAAAATATCTTGAAATGTGAATTATAATTTTTAGTGTGAACCTTATTAACTTCAAAGCTCGAATGTCATTTTTAGTCATTTGATAATATTACAAACAAATATATAAATCTAGCTATTCGTTTGTTTTATGCAAGGACTATGGAAGATATTTGGTGAATTTAGTTAATGTTCGATGCATATAATATATACATATTATATATAATATCTTATATATAATATATTATATATAAACATATAAGTATGATTAAATAAATAAATTGATATATAAGTTAATGAATAAATAAATTATGTAAATATATACAAATTGTGTATAAAAGAGAGTTTTCCCCAATATTTTAATAGAGTACCATCAATATCAAATTCTTCTTAATATTAACTTCGTTCATTAATATTTTATTTTTATTTTTAATGTTTAATTTAATTTATTTTGCAGCACATTGTCATAGACTCTTTAGCGCACTTATCTCTCGAAGCTTAGCTTATTTGTGGGCAGATATACGCCTGCAATAATAATATATTTTAGGACTCAAAATTATATTAGCTTCACATCGACACTACTTCATAGAGCTGGTATGCAGACTATGAAATCATATCTACGAATTTTAATATACAACTCGCCCTTAATTAATGTTAGAAATAGCTTTTTCTGTTATAAATTATTTAGTTGTAGCTTATTGCATTCGAAATTAAGATGCGCCTCCAAAAATCAATCAAAATTTGTGATAGGCTTTTGAAATTGGTTGCTGTTTATTATAAAGATACCGAATTCGCGAAAGACATGCATATTTATGGTACATTCACTTGAAATTCTCATATTGTATAGCGAGACCTAGTAGCGCCCTTTGCTGCTCGACTGACGCTGAGTGAATGAAGGAGTGAAGAACGTAGGAGGCATGGAAAAGTGTTGCAAATGCATTTGCCTCGTGCAGAGTGAATGACTAAAAGTCAAATTTTGCGACAGATACGACAATATATTTTATGCAGTGGCCCGTGGGCGGTCGGTCGGTTGGTCCGTTGGTCGGTTGGTTGGTCGGGTGTCGGATGTCGCGGGGGCTTAGTGGGGGAGGAGGAGCTGGGTCCAAGCGCGCGCTTATGAGCATTTTGGTGTTAAATGAGCGGAGAGAGAACAGGAGTTGCCACATGCTGTGCCTGTTTGTGTTAGTATATTTAGTTGTGTGTGTATGTGTGTGTGTGTGTGAGTGTTTGTTGGTGTGCATAATGCGGGACAGCCATAAATTACATTTGTAGGCGTTGGCAGGTGTCGCCAGTGCTGTCTGAAATCGCGATAAATCTTCATGTGAAATAAATTTCATAGAAATTGCTTCACTGAATTTTGTTTGTTGCCTTTTGCTCGACTTCGTTTAGTCGTTTTGTTGTTGTTGTTGTTGCTGTTGTTTTTGGTGTTGTTGCTGCTGCCAGCGGATGTAAAGCGGGCAAGTGGCAGGCAAGTCCTGCGGGACACTCTAATAAACTTGCCAGGGAGGCTGCTCAAGCTGCCTCCTCCTCCTACCTGAGCTCAGCAACACAGCACCACATCTGCTGAGGCAGTCGCACTTTGTACAATTTTACAGTGCACAAGCTGTTGCATTTAAAAGCCGCTGAGCAGCAAAAAGTCAAGTCTGAAATTCCGCCGGAAGTGCGCATGAAAGTCACTCTCTCGCTCTCTTTCTCTCTCTTTCTCTCTCTCTCTCTCTCTCTCTCTCTCTCTCTCTCTGTGTGTCTGACTCCATCTACATCTCAGTGAGCGCTGCTGGACACTGCAAGCAGCAAGCAGTAGGCACTCATAAATCATACGCACTGTCAAACAGAAGTGCTCCAATTGTGGCCCAAAACATTTGTACAACTCATGAGAGCCCGAGACGTGACAAGCTTTATTTGAGTTTCAAACGTGGCCGCTCCTGCGACGACTGCAGCCGCAACAACTGAATCTGTGTCCAGGTACGACTACAACTTGTACTTACATGCTACACTCTCATGTAGCTCATTTTTTATGATCGATCAGTCCATTAAATAATGAGCCAGCCAGCCAACTCAGCCCAGTCAGCCAAGTCAGCCTGGCAGGCAACTGGTTGCTAGAGCGCCTGTCTGCCATTTATCGCTCCCTGGGCTGTGCTTTGCCGGCGACGTCTAGTTCGACACGGCTCGGCTTGAATTCCATCGTGATTTGTAACGACATTTATTTGGTCCAGCGAAATTAGAGACAACAACGGCCACGACTACGTTCAAGACCGCAAATGTCTCTGCCTACCTTGACAGTGTGGCTTGCTGGATCATCCTGGCGCAGCCTGAGCATCATCCTCGACTCATCTGCAGCTGCGGCCTACGCACTTCTTCATTTTTGTTATGCTCGAATGCTGTTGATGGCTATCACATGATCGCGCAGGGCAGGGCAGACACTCATACCTGTACACTTTGTGTTTATTATATATTTTCTTGTAGCTGTTCTCTTTGCTGGTCCACAAATAGTTTGGCCTTCTGTTGATTAGTCGGATAATTCTGCTAGCCAGAAATTTGCGCCATCATTTCCCAGCCTGGGAGTGGCCATGTCCTATTGTTAGCTCATCGCAAGTCAGGTTCTCTCCTGAATGATCTCAGAGTTTCGGAATTCGATTTGATTTCATATGAGCGGAGATCTCGTTAGCTATTTGCAAGCGAATTCCCTGTATAAGGTTGATTGAGCGTATAATTAATTGATATATGATAAATGTGACAATATGACTTCAATATTGAACTCAACATTTGTAAATCACTTAAAGCTGATCTCGCAAAAGTTTCCATAAGTATTTTTATAATTCGAAGTATATTTTCATCGTCTGACAAATTCTAAGGCACAAAGAATTCAGCTCAAATTAATTTCATTTTTATTTTATTCTTCACTATTTAAGTCTTTTAACCAATTGCTCCAGATTTATCATTTTATTCTTGAGACTTTAATGCTGTAACATTGTTTTATTTGTGAACTTTTAAATATCGTATAACTTATATTGGGAATGCTTTGCAATGCTATAATGCTTGTATGTATCAATATTTATTTTTTAGTTTTCGACCTTTCCTTGTGTGCATAAATTAATGCTAAAATGGATAATATCATTTTAGGCTTCATACCAATTATAATATATTTTATTTACTTCACATTTTTAAGCTGCGCTGGGTTTATTTAATATACTAAAGAATTTTCTGCTAGGAAGTATTTCTGCTTGAAGCATTTGTATTTATAATTATAATTAATGTTTAATTAGACGCATAAATCTGATACTTCAGAGATTTTAAAATAATAAAATGTGTATAACAATTTGTATAAATATAAATACATATAAAATAAAATATATATATGCAATCGAATATAAATAGAATAAAAGTCTGTAAAATATAATAAATAAACATATTACACTAAAGATCAATTATATTATTTGAAGATTTAATTTTTCTAATGGATAAGAGTTTTATTAGCAATATGCAGTAAGAATATTATTTGAATATAAATATCATTGTACATCAGATACAATATTTTTGCAATTCTTACTTGCATTAAAAATGTAAAGAGAAAAGCAATATTTACACATAAGGAAAGAGCCTATCCATTTATATATCCAAAGCTTTCATATCCTCTAAAATGGATTGAATACATACGTATATCTTATGTTTTAGGCTCTCCAATCCTTTGCTAAAGAGAGTTTGAAATGGTTTTAATTGTATTTCCCAGCCTTATAGTATGTAGACAAAGCATTTCCTGGTTGAATGCTTAAAATGTGTTAGCTGTGCACTTGTTGTTGGCATCGCTCTCCGTAGGAAGCAGCGGCGAAGAGTCGGCCAACGACTCAATAAGATGAAATATATGGACAGCAATAAAAATCGGTTATAATGCATTGGGAAAACTGATGTCAGCAGCGTTCGCTGCGGCTACTGCGACAACTTTCAAGTGGGCACCCCGGATGCCGACAAAGGAACAGAAAACGGGCGCCGAGCCACGATCCGAGCGGGCCGAAATGGTGCACAGGTAACCCAAGCATCATTAAGAATGCCATTTGTACCAATAAATTCGAATGGGAACGCATTGGAGCTGCTGCTGCAGTTGCAGTTGCTGTTGCTGTTGCTGTTGAGACTCTCACAGGCCAAGGAGCAAAGGAGCAATCGATACGGCTATTAAATTTAACAATTAGAATTTATCAATGAGAGTTGACGAAGGCCTGGATTGAAGCACAAGTTTTAATTATGGCAATTGCCGAGCCAGCGGGAAGTCATAATTCCTTCGCAACTTGCTTGAGATGGGGGGCTTAAGTTGAGACAAAGGAAAACTTTGTTGCCCGTTGCAGGCGGTGACAAATTAGGTGCATTGTAACAATAGCAAAAGCAACAGCAACATCAGCAGCAACAGCAACAGCTACACTGAGGCGAAGCCTCCAATATGCGCAACATTCCAGCTACGACGAGTGTGCAACATGGCAATTTCCCAAATTACATCGTGATCTGAAACTGCAAATTTCCAAAGTGCAGCAAAGTTCAGAGCAATTTTGTTGCTGCAGCAGCAACAGCATCAGCAACAACAACAATAGCAACAGCAACAAGAACTACAACAAATCGACAACAAGCGCCCGCCAACAGCAACAACACATTCCTTGAAAGATCTCTGCGCCTGCGCTGCGAATTCAAATTGCTTCGTGTGCAAGAAAATTAGTCTTGCTCTTGCTGGCTGCAATCCCTTGCCAAGAGGCAGCAGCAACAGCAACAGCAACAACAACAACCAGAAGGCAGCCAATAAGGAACAACTTTTATATAATAATAAGAGCAACTTGGCGGTATCCTCAGCGCAGCGAAAACTAATCAAGGGCTAAACTAAATCCAATCCGATTGCGACAGAAACAGAATGCGCTCCAGCAAGGCGCAAAACAAGAAGAACAACAAAACCAAAAACAGCATCCGACTTCAACTTTGGATCAGGCTTACTCTCTGGCTGAGACTAAAGATCGAGGTTGAGCCGCAGCAGTGCCTGCGGTGCCCGCAGATAAGCGAGCTACAACAGCAGCAACAACAACAACAGCAGCAGCCATGACTGTCTGAGTTTGAGTTTGAGTCTGAGTCTCAGTCTCAGTCTGAGGCCAGCCCGCAGCCATGGGTATCAATGAGTTAGCCAGCCCAAAATACTGCGCCATGTTGGTCAGCTGGAGCTTTCGTTGGCTTCGGACCCTCAACGGCTTGCAATTCGCGGTGTCTGGTCCCGGCAACTGTTGATGTTTTTAGGCGGTCGCACGTCGTCAGCGACAGCAGCAGCAGCAGCAACAGCAGCAACCACCACCAGCAACTGCAATAGCAACAGCAACAGCAACAGCAGCAGGAGCAGCGTTCACTACTTGCGATTCGTGAAGTAATTACTATAATTACCTTCAAGGTAGATTTTCCAAAATGATGCGAGTGCGAGTGGCGGCCAGTTGTTGTTGCTGGCTTAGGCAGCCCAGTTCTGTCCAGGCACGGAGCCAGTTTGCCTGCCTGCCTGCCTGCCTGCCTTGCCTTTTGTAATAATTTTGTTTTGCCCTGTTCTTGTTGCTTTTGTTTCAGTTTTTGTTTTTGTGTTTTTTTTTTGTGTTTGTTGTTATTATTATATGATACAGCATTGCAATGGCCGTTTGGTGTGCAGAAACTGTCTGTCTGTTCGTCCGTCTGGCGGTCCGTCCGTCTGTCTGTCCGTCCAGTTGCATTTGGCTTGTTTGCTGCCAATTTCTTATGTTGTTACAGTTTGTTCTGCTCTTTTTTGTGCTTAAGTTGTTGTTGTTGTAGCCCCCACTTAGCTTTTTCTTCAGTTTAATCGGAAATTAAAGCTAAAGGGGCTGCCAGCCACGACTTTAATTTTCGTTGCAGTTGAGCTCTGTTCTGAGCCCCTTTGCTGGCCCCTCGCAGTCTAATGGCTGCAACATCTTTGCGGTCTCGGCGTAATTGTTTCGCTCATAAATCATAAATTTTCGCTTGGGTTCCATCTTTCCTCTTGCGTTTGACTGCAATTTTACTTGTCCAAATTTGAAAACTCAAAAGAAGGGAATAATATTTTCACAAACTTCCCAAGGAAAGACAGTTCCAAGCCAAGTGTGAGACTCATACTAGTCAACTATTCCCGGCTATTAGCATTCACAACGGTGGTGCAGTCTATTACCCACATCCGAAGAAGTAAAAGAAGGATGGATGTAAGGAGTTTCCAAAATATCTATAATCTTTATATGTAGTTTGATATATACAAAATATTTCTTAAATTAAGCCAAAAGAGTCGGTTCCTCATCAGAAAACTCTTGTTATGGTCAGGGTTTAATAGTATTTTCTGTCTGACATTATAATATCAAAAACTATCTACAGATCGAAGCTTTATTCATACTAAACTCTATATGATTATTTATTTATATTTTTTATATTTATTTATATTTTTCATTTTTAAGTAGGAAACTTCTGTCCAGTAAAGCTGTGCAATAATCTTAAGTCTTCTAAAATTGCAAGCATTTCCTAGTCATATTTATAATAATTTTTAATTAATTAATTTTTAATTCTCATGGGGCATTAACAAACCATAGTTCTTTGGGCACTTAAAAGTCTTAAATAGTTCCAACTTGGAATCAGCAATCAGCCATAATAAACACTTAACATCTATCAGATATAATTTTACAGATTCCCCTTATTAATTATTAACCATGTCAATACATTTAGTCTATTATTTTAGGACATCAATTGGCTCTGTCGAAGGGGATGTTGAAACTCAGATGCATCAATCCCACTTTGGATATCTCAAACAATGTCTCCTCCTGATGATATCGTAACTTTTCCCAAGCGCCAAGAAACTTCGAAGTCATTAGAAATTGCGAAAGTTTGAACACTTTAAGATTTTGTTAGCTGGATTTCTAGATTGCTGGATGCTTCGCCCCTTTTATGAAACTCGAACTCGAACTAACTACACTTTAATGTAATTCATACAATTTCCATTTGTCTAAGCGTCCATTAATCATTTGCACGCTGCTGCGCACGAGCAGCAGAGGGCTGAGCTCGGTTCGGGGTGGATTGACCAGCTTCCCACCGAGCCCCGCCGCCCGTCGGGCGGATCACCAAATTTGAGGCTTTGTTTACGTGTGACAATCAGGCGACAAGTTGGAAATCAAAAGCATCGACCCCTCCCCATCCGTCCCTCATCCAGCTCACGAGCAGCAATGCCAACTAAAATTTATTCATTTGGCCTGACAACTTTTGGAGCTGGCCAAAAAAAAAAAGAAGTGAAATAAAAGAACTCAATGGTGGCCCTTTGTTGGCATTGCGGTTGGCGAACTTATTAGGCGCAGTGAAGCATGCGCTGCAAATTGGTACACCTTGACGCTTCAGTGGTTCGGGGAGAACGTGCGCCAGTATGCACGGCGATGGCAGTGGCGAAGACAAAAGGCGGCCAAAAGGGCATCAATCCAAATGGGGCACACACACACACACACTGGGACTGTGGGATTCAGAAAGTTTCTTGGCTATCTGGCAGATACTTAGCGGCGATAAAGACAACGCGCTTGATTATGAAACGATTCATGGCTTTGGAATTTATTTGTTTGGTAAATTTATTTATGAGCTTGTTCGACTGCGCAGAAACAAAGAAAGACAACCCACAGGCCCAACAAAATCACTCAAGTGCAAACGGAAACGGGTGTCCAGAACTTGGTCCTGCTGTTGCTCCAGTGCTGCTGTTTCTGTTTCTGCTTCTGTGGTGCTGGCTAACGTCTGTCTGGCCCTCTCTGTCGGTTGTGGGGCGTCGGGTGGCGGGTCTGGCAGGAAATCAGCGATTAAACAAGCAACTAACCAGCAGGCACTTCAAATCTTCGCCTGCGGCTCGCGTCCATCTCCAAGTGGAAGTGTGTAATTTTTGGTATTAATTGCTCCGACAAGCAAAACTTTCCAGCTTCCAGTTATCGCCATTATAGCAATTGCTGGCTGGCCTGGCCTGGTCTGGCCGATGCTTAGGAATAATTGTAGTATCGTCTTGTAATTGCTCGCAGCGACAGCTCCAGACACAGCTTCAGCTACAGCACAGATAGAGCGAGAGCCGCGTGCCACGCCTACTGGCCAGAGCCAATTGACAGTCGACTGTTTCAATAATTCTGCTTCTGGTTGCATTGGAAATCTTGAAGGCTCAGGCTGGAACTTACTGGCAAGCCGGCTGCATGAGTTAGGCACGTTCATTTGCACTCCCGTTGATAGGGACAGGGCTTCTGAACCAGCCACATATTGCTCGTGACCTTTTTGCGACGGCGATGACGACGCCCACAAATTTATGCTCATATGGCGCCTCGGATAAGATCTTCGGCTGCCTCGTGCCGCGGGCCGAGAGTAAATTTGCCTCCACTCTTGTGCGTAGACGTGCTGAAAGTCCTGGCGCAAATAACAACAGCAACACCAGCAACAGCAACAACAAGGACATGTTTTGTATGTCGCTGAAAGCATTATCAAATATTATGCATATTTTGTGAGCTCTAATATACATTTTTTCCCTCATGGAAATTGCTGTCGCTGCTCCGCCTTTGAGTGTCTACAAAGTTTGTTTTATCTTATGCATAAATCAGTCGGCGTAATACAAAAAACTGAATGCGAATATGTGAAAGTGTGGGGATTTAGATTTTACATACACGAAATGTTGGCAGTGGCTCGAGCCAACTCGATGGCCTGTCTGATAGAGAAATTGAAATTTGAAATTCGAAATATGGAAGAGGCAACGCGACGCACGTTGGCAGATTTAGGGTATTACACGCTCACACATTCACAGAGGATTATAAATTCAGGAAGATAATCAAATTGTTATTTACAGCCGAACCTGTTAAACATCAAATGTAGACCTAAATATTAAAAGACATTGGGTGATATACGGAGAGTAAGCTCCATAAATGATGGCATTTAAGTGCGACCAGAGAGCGCCTGCATGCATGGCACTCTGCTCCCACACATGAAAAGATATATTTTCTATCAAAATTCCTAGGAGTAGTTCATTGACGTAGGCTTCAAGCCTTCTGATATATTTTCAGTATTGGAGGTCTAAGAAATAGTGCTCCAGTCCAGACTGCTCGACTAGAGAATAAACATTGAAATAGATTCTGTGTGAATTTGGAGAGAAGGGGGAGGCATCCAACGTCCAATAAAGTTATCGATTTATATCGGAAATGGGATGAATTATCGGAAGAAATAAAATGAAAAGCTCGACCTTTCACATATGAGCTTTAATTGAAAGTTTCAAGTCTCGATGTTTTGTGGATTACGAGATCGCTGAGGTTTAAGTGCGTACAAACAAAGATGCTGGCATGGCAATATGGAAGTTGACCTGATCAAAAATATATATACAAATTTGCATTTTCAAAATTTAGGAGCATTTTCACTCAACATAGGTTTATTTAAAATCAATGTAAAAAGTATATAAAATTGTCGTCAGTTCAATCGAAACTGAATTCTATGCAGTTTTTATGCAGTTTCCGGCCATAGTTGAACATTCGGGTATATCGGACATTGACGTGGCATATGTGGTGGGCTTTAGGCACATCTTTCTTGATTGCTGATTGCTGAGCTGTATGCTCGCTCTCTCTTTCTCTTTTGCTTTCTTTTTCTCCCCATCTCTATTCCACTTTGTCTCTTTTGCTTTTGATTACAAAGCACTCGTCTGCCGGCTCTAATGACGCCTCCCACACAAATTAAGCTAATGCGACTGTGCCCGGCCAGCTGTGAGTCGAGCTGAGTTTAGCCTAGCCTAGCCAAAGGCTGCACTTGTGCCTATGTCAGCCAAATGCAAATGCTAGGACCTATGAGAAACGAGCCGACGCCAAAAACCAACAATCAAAGGGGACAAAAGCGGCCATGGACTGGGGCTGGGGCTGGGACTTGCATTGGGTCTGGGGCACAAACAAACCAGCGACAGTTGACCAAGCCAAAAGAGGCTCTATCCCCGTACTGTAATTCTCTGTTCTCTGGTGGCATTCGCTTCGTTTCATTCTTGTCGTTGTCGTTGTCGTTGTCGTTCTCGTTCTCGTTCTCGTTGTCGTAGTCGTTTGTCCCTTCATTTTGACACGATAACGCGCACGGCCGCCACTGCCGCTGCTGGCGCTGGCCAAAACAGAGCCAACCATCTTTGGCAATGCGCTGGCGCTCGACATCTCATAAAGTACATGACAGGACATTAGAGAACAGCAGAGCCACCAGCAACTGCAGCGGCACCAGTCGGGCCCGGCCCAAAGTGAAGCGAGCAACGCCTCCCACATGCGCACATGCAGCAGAACGAGGCGACTGCGGCCAAGTGCGGGTGGCACAGTCGTAGCCAGAGGCAGAGCCATAGCCATAGCCAGAGCCAGAGCCTCAGTCGATGTAGGAGTCAAGTTCGGGCCGGGTGTTGGGGTCGGTGTCGGGGTCGGGGTTGGAGTTTTGGGCCGTGTGGCACATGCAAATGCTGCCATATACTGTAGCCATCGCCCCAGCGTTTGTCGTAAACATGAAATGGGTTTATATCGTTTCTAAAATTATTTGACATTTCTTGGACTTTGCGCATTTTTACGAGCTGCAGCGAGCGTCGCGTACATTTGAATGCTGACTTGGGCTGGGGGCACCCGCAACGCCTCTTCAGCTCCACATCTCTGCCGGCCTTTTGCTGCATACCCATGGCATATGATTATTAGACCAGTTAGTATCGTGCGAGTCGGACTCACATGCCCTTAAATTCAATTTAAAAATAATTAATTTGAATAATAAAACTTATTATTATTACTAATTGAATTAATGATGTTTATAAGTAATTGTGTACTATTTATAATTAAGTCCTTCTGCTAGTGTATTACCTGATCGCTGTGCGAAATGTGAGCTGCTCCGTCGGTCTGCTTTCGTGTTAGTTTGTTCATTTGAGTTATTGTTGGGGCGCTTTGTTGTTTGTTGTGTCGTCGACGTCAGCGTGGACAAGGGGCGAGAGCTTCGTGGGCGTGACATGCTCCGGGTAGCTGCTGTGGCAGACGTTGACAAGAAAACGCCATTTTGTGATTGAATGTCACAGAAAAGGCAGCAACAAACAGGAATCGCATTCACATTCGCATTCGCTTTCGGAATGCATGACTCCATGTGTGTGTTGGCCATGTTGTTGTCTTCGCCAGCGGCCGTTTGCCCTTTGGGAAAACTTTGCATGCATTTGGCTTATCAACTGGCGCAGGAAAATGGCTAAAAGGGCAGCTCAAGCAGCCAATCGCAGACGGCAGCTGCTCAGCAGCTCCGCTGCCCAGCTGCAAGAGGGCAAATGGCCAACAACACAAACGCGCTAACTTGGACATGCGCGTGCCCAATCTGGCATGCAAATGCGTTGCTTGCACTCGCCTGCCCAGCCCTCAACTTCTCTCCTCTTCTCTCCTCTGCTCTGTTCTGCGCTGGACTGGAGATGGCGCAAAATGTTTGCTTGGCACGCAACATGCAAACATTTTTGAGTTAACTTTGCCATGGAACGAGCGCTCCTAAGTGCATATGGCACACACTACGCACTTTTGACTTCTGATAGTGTTAAATGCCACACACACACACACACACACACACACACACACACACACACACACACACACACACACACACACACACACACACACACACACACACACACACACACACACACACACACAACAACAACAACAACAACGACATGTCAAGCGACAGTCACTATGCAAAAGCAACCGCAATTTCTTTTTAGGCACGTCGCGGCCTCAATGTCGCCACATGCAGATATGACTGCAGAATTATTACGGCCACAAGTTGCACCGCAACAACAGTTTCAAAGCCCTAGCTCACTCCATCTGTGTGTGTGTGTGAGTGTGGGTGGATGAGTGAGGTTGGTGTGCATGTTGCGAGCTTCCCTGACGCTGGCGATGGCTAATGGCGCCACGGATGGAGTGGGCGGCTAAATACTGGAGTAGAAGCAAAAGTGCATGGCTCATATGAAGTTGCGAAAGTGCATATTGCATTTCGCTGTTGTGGGCAAAGCAATGAACTCTGCTCAGGTCTAAGCAATGTATGTTGAGCACTAAGCACCTTTTTCATCTGTGCCACACGACCAACACGTCTCAAATTATATTAATTTACATAAATATTTTTATAAAAGTCTATTAAGTATTCAATTAAATTTTCTTAAGAAAATATTTATAAAATTCGTAGGTAAAAAATAAAATATTGTCTGACTTAACCTTGATTAAAAACTAAATTATTTGAACTATAAGAAGAGATAAATGATGGGGTTACATATGCAACTTCTGATCTGTATTATGATTTTGTGCTTGGCATATTGTGAGCGCATAAGCGGAAAGTGGTCTGATATGTCCCCTCTTATCAATTCATAGTGCAGCCAAATGCCTTAACAGATTATGTTTTAGATACTACACTTTAAGCTGAACTTCACTTCACTTCACTTTTTGGACTGAGCTGCACTCTTTCTTGGATGTGGATACTTAGAGCGGTTCGTGGAACTAGGATAATAATAATCTATGGCCATAATTGCTGTCCCGATTTACAATTCAGGAAAATTAACTTATATATCTATAGCCATGATTTCCCCTATTGCAGCATAGGACACAAGTGATATACCACACTCTGTAGTGAATGGGTTAGACGTTGAGGGTGCTCGTCAATTCCTCACGTCAATTCCTCACTTGAAGTTCTCATGTTTGAACAAATCATATTATTATATATTTCTTATTATTTAAACTATTAAATTTTACATTGACAGAGGAAAAATAAAATCTTTCTCAAACTATATTGAAGTTGAATTATAAATTCTTCCTTTCGTCCGCTTTAGTTCCTTAAAGTATTCATTTCGATTAATATTTATGTGATTCGAGAAGAAGCTGTACAGCAGCCATCGCTTTAGTTGATAAGTTAATACTTATTTTTAATGATAGTTAACTTTTGTAAATAAAATAAATAAATAATTTGCTGATAATTCTACACAATTCACGTCTGCTAAGCATTAAAGTAATCTCTTGTCGTATTTTTGCGGGGTAAACTCGTTATAGTAAATTCCTTTATTTTGTAGTCAAAGAGAAAATCAGTAAACGCTGTATTTATTTCAGCATTGCTTGCTGCAAAGCTGTTTTACACCCACAGCTTGGGATTTTAAGTGTGAAGAATTGCCGTTAAATCAAGTTATTTGTGCGTGTGTGGATGTCTTTTTAATTCGCTGAAAAATGCCTACAGAAATAATTAAAAATTTAACAATTGTCCCATGTTGCACAAAATAATTGACAAATTTTCATATTTAATTGAAGAGTGCACAGCTGTGGCAATGGCTGCTGTCACAAGGGGCTGCCATGGCTGAAATTCATAAACAATGCAGAATGCCCGTGTGTTTCCCTCTCTCTCTCTCTCTATCTGTGTATGTGTGTGTGTGTGTGTGAATGTGCATTCATATGAAAGTCATATATTCACGCACACAGCTGCAGATGAAATGACAGGCGAGCTGCCCGACGCGCCGACAGACGGAGCTGAAGACTATTGGACAGAGGAACTGAATGACCAAGAGCGACTGAGAGGCTGGGAGGCTGGACGGATTGGCAGATGGGCGGCTGGTGGCGACGGCGGCTCGAATGGAATGTGGATGAGCCGTGATGCGCTTTGCGGCAAATATTGCAAAATTAAGCAGAAAAAGGCGAATCGTGAAAAATGCTGACGTCTGATTTGTGTCGACATCGAGCTTCAGTTGTGGTTCAGTTTCCAGAAAAAGCGCTTTTATTATGCATTATTATTATTATTTGGCCCGAATGGTAATGCGAGAGGGACAGGGGAAGGGAGAGAGCAGCTGCCAGTGCCACTGCAAATGAAATGCATACACACAAATGCATATGCATAAATAAAAATTGAAAAATTATGTACATTATATTAAAAAGCCAAATAAACGACAAGCGGAAGCGAAGCCATTTAAGTGGAAGTTAACATCCGTCCGACAATGGCCGCCGGTCAGCAAAATGAATAGCAAACACGACCCCCGCTCTCTCCAACCCATTCGTCCAGCCAGCTCTTTGGAATAAAATAATATTGCATTATTATTTGTGCATTGTCTCTCTGTTGGTGTGTATGTGTGTGTGTGTGTGTGTGGAGTGGGATGTGGGCTGTGTGTGGAAAATAATCGGACATTTCAGTTGTCATTTCATTGTCGTGTTTGTTGCTGTTAATGCAAAAATAAAAAGCCACCGCAAGCCCCAGCCACAAGCGGCCCGCGCCAACAACCACACGCGAATACCGCGAGCGAACTGCGGGAGTCCTGCTGCAATTTGCCCAACAACTGGCCACAGTCCGCATCAGCGTTGTCCTGCGCAAATTTCATGCCACATTTACTGCCGCCCGATTATAGCGGCGGAGTCCGTTAGTCGGGCCAGAGTCTGTTAGACATGTGAAATGCAACTAAATTTTAATAGCGCTCATGATTTCCGAAAATTGAAAATAAATTAGTTGTATATCATTTTTCGTCGGCCCAGCCCATTCCCAATTTCCCTGGCAGTTTTTTCCTTCTTTCGACTGGCTGTTTGCATAATTAAACTCCGGCGCATATCCTGCAATCAAATGAACATTTTTGGAACGCCAATTGGCACGACCCGTCCAAATGGCAAACCCGTCCAAGGGCCAACGTGGTGCGAGGGTCATGGCAAGTCACACAAGAGCTGAATGTTTTATGATATACCCTAACTAATTTGGAGTCCTCAATGAATTATATATCAAATTATTTAAGATCAATATTCCTTTAAAATGGCATATGGATGTGGTTGTTTCTTGAGTGTTTAAAGCGATTCGTCGTTGACATTATTTCGTATATACCTTTTGAGGTGAGTATGGTCAGATTCTGTCGATTGTGTCGATCTACTATATAAACGAATATATTCCTATATACCATTCCTATATATCGTTCATTTCGATATTTCATTCCCTTTCCTTAACAACGATACATCAATATTTCGATCTGAATCATAACATGAAGATCATAGAAATGGGGAAAGCAAACTTAAATGTATATTTATTTAATATTTAGCAGGGAGTATCCGACTAGGGAGTATCACACATATGTGAAGGAATGTGTCCTATTCCTTAGGACCTCTAAATAAATATATATCGTATTCTTGTCATTCCTGGGTAGCAGTTTCTCCCAGTCGAACACTGCCTGGCAAATGAATTTTTGGTTATTTTCAGCTATAGTGGGCATATCTTGGCTGCAAAATAGGCAACGTCTATCTGTGAAACTGTCCACATTTCGTTCATTAAACGAATTTGTTTGCTGCCTAATTAGCAGCGCATATTTAAATAATTCCCCATTTGATAAGCAGACATTTTAAACTTGAGCTGTCAGTTAGCGTTAAAGCGTCATTTTGTTTGCATGCCAATTGTGTGGACCTCGCCCCTCCTCCTCCCCCCTCCGCCTCCTTAACCGACTGCAGTTTGCAGTGAAACCCAATATATATGTACGATAAATGCCGAGAAGTGCTAAATTATTGCCGATTCAGTTTTTAATTTGTGCAGTTTTGTTGCCATTTTCACAAATAAATGCAAAAGTCAAAGGCCGTTGTTGCTGCTGCTGTTGTTGCTGCTGGTGTTGTTGTTGTTTCTGAATTCTTTATTTGTCGTTTGTTACGAGCACACTTAATTGACTGTTTCAGCTTCTCCACACTCTCGCCTCGCTTCGATCTCTCGCCCCATCCGTTGTGGGCTTTTCAAATTGTCAATTAAGTTTTATTTAATGACATTTGCCAGCGCCACTTTTGAGGTTATGTACGCAGCGCAAAAGTATGCAACGGTAATTGTAATTGCGCTTGTTGGCCGCCATTTTGAATTGTATTTTTAGTTGGCGCCTACCCTCCCGACTAGCCCAACTATGGCGGCTGCCAGCCAGAAAGTTAGCCAGAGCGCACTGAAAGCAATTTATGCAATTTCAGCTAATTAAAAATTAGCGTAGCGGCTCCGAAATTGCGTAAGAAATGTGCCGCCACCTGGCGGGCAACGGAGGCAACAGTTTCGACATCGGCTCGGGCTTGGGCTTGGCCTTAAGCTTTGCCTGCGACTTCAGTTTCTGTTAAATTTTAATTAAACTTGCAGCTCTGGTAATTAAAAATTGCTCGCTGTGGCTAAAAGCCTTCTGCTTCTTGCCAAACAGATGCCTCTGACCAAGTCCCCCTTCTCCCTCCCATACACACACAGACAGAGAGACAGCGAGAGTGGCCCAGTGAAGCCCAATAAACAAATTCCCTGACATGTTTAACACTTTCCGCTGGCAAAGCACCACAAAAACCGGGCAAAGCCATTGAAGCTATCTGGCCTATGTCAGCAGGCATCTCAGAGACAAAAGGGGAAAACTTTGTATAAATTTCATTTTGTTTGGCGATTAGTGTCGCTTCTTGGGGCGGGTTCCATTGTTGAAATTGTTATGCGGCCATTAAGACATTTTATAATTCTTTATGGGGCCAGTGGCAAAGTGAAATTTAACTAATGGAAATGGCCCTAGACCAGTCGCCCAGCCCAGCGGGTGGCCTGAAATATAGGCGAGTATATATTCGAAATTAGCAAATATTTGCCTTTCAGGCCCCTGCTCTCAGCTATTATTTTCTTTATCACAAATGCATAATGCGATAATTCGCAACATCCTGAGCGGCATATCAATTGCTCGGCGGAAACGCGCCGAAAAATAAACGAGAATCGTAAAGCACATTCACAACTCAATTATCGCACACACTCACACTCACGTATAGAGTGTTGCTGCGGCAGCAGCAACCCCTTCCCGATAAGGTCGCGATGGGGCTGGGGCTGGAGCTGGGGAGGGGGCTGGCGGGCAAGGGTGGCGTGATTTACGACACCCAGGCGGCGTCACCTGAGATTAAAAAAGTAAAAAGCTTGTCGAAAGTAAAAAATAAAAGGAAACCCAAAGTAACTTGTGTTCGAGAAATATAAAGGCATTAAAATCACTGACAGGCGAAAGGATTGTGCCACACTCGCAAACACAACCCTATACACACACATACACACACACACACACACGCACATACTTACGGTTTATACAAGTGCTTCAGCTTCGGCTGCGACTTGGGCTTGGCTTTTGTTGTTGCCACCAAAAAGTGCAACGTCGACATCATTGGCACCATATGTTGTGTAATTTGTGTTATTGCCATATGAAGTCACACTCACACACACACAGCTACCTTGACTGTGTGTATGTGTGAATGATGTGTGCTCCTGTATATTGTGCTCATGCCCTGGGTACCCAGCCCTCTCTGCAGCTCTCTTTTGCAATCGATATATACTTAGTTTTGAATTTTAATTCCAATTACTGCATAAAATATTGCATTGCACTTCATTTTAATTGAATTTACACACACACACACATGTTCACTTTCTTTATGTGTGTGTGTGTGTGTGTGTGTGTGTTTGCGCATCGTCACTTGTGCGACACGCCCATTTTAGTATTCATATAAATTACTCAACTGGCGATAATTGCGGCCCATCAATCTTGAGCACATCACACAGGAAAATTGTCAACGCAAAAAGCCTTCTGACATGAGCTGCAAGCCAGCTTCAAGGCCGTCCAGGGGCATGCGGGCGCAGGGCAATGGGGAGCGTTCCACGCGAATAGGCTTCATTACGGTCCGTGTTTATGGGTGGTGCATACATATACAATCCTATATGCTATAGATATACATATGCATGTACAGTTATTCTTTAGTTTAATGTGTAGCCCCCAGATGACACCAATTGCAGTTAACTTCATTATTATTCAAAAGGATGGGTGTCTCTCAATTTGTGGTTCATAATCTGTTTGTTTGGAAAGATTAAGCTAGACACTCTTAGCCAACTCAATTGAGAAATCCATTTAATAGGCTCCTACGCCTATGTAGCATAAATAGCTCAGAGAACGAGTTTCGTCTATTCGAGAGAGAGGGTTGCCTAACTTTTTTTAGGGTTCTAGCTCTAAAACTGTTTAAATTATGGGTTTACCTGATTCATCACTTTCTGCAATGGACGTAGATATATCCACTATATATTTTTACTTTTGGATTGTCCATACGAATGTACATTCTAAATTTGAACTCACTGGCTCTTTAAATAAGAGGGTTTCTGAGAGACCAAAGGCCATTTTCCGATTTGTCACACATTGTCAGCATCTAAACACATTATCAGGCAAGTGTACCCAGGCGTATATATTTCAAATGTCAAGCATCTAATAAGCTTTCATACATGTAGACAGACGGAGGGACGAACGGGCGGACAGACAGATAGAGAAACATTACATAAAACTAATATACTCAGTTCATTTCGTAATAAGTATAGAAGTCCATGAGAAAAGAGGAATTGCAATTTGCTTACAAGTCAATTGCAGCGATAGCCAAATTCCTTCATTTGTGGTTTTTGTCATGATAAAAGTGTCTTATTCTCAGTCA
This sequence comes from Drosophila mercatorum, assembly GCA_961210405.1. NCBI lineage: Eukaryota > Metazoa > Arthropoda > Insecta > Diptera > Drosophilidae > Drosophila > Drosophila mercatorum. The sequence continues at coordinate 15,654,791 of CAUIUS010000003.1, forward strand.
AAGAAAACAGTATTCATTTAGCAAAAGCAATAGCAATAGTAGAATATTCGAGTCACTCAGACGGCCGAGAATATCACCCTGACTATCGTGGCTCTTGAGGGTCACATAATAAAACTGGTTACTATATGTAACCATTGTAGATGGACTATTCGAATTAAGTAATTATGAAAATAAAATGAATTTTCGCCCTGTTACTAGTTAATAGCGAGCAAATAAAAGCATTGAGCTGTTGAGCTCTTAAGATTTGATAACTATTTGGAGAGAGCCTCTGCGTGTCTTGTGGAGCTCCTCGTGGTCTTTAATCGAAAGCCACATCATGAGATGCTCACTGCTCACTGCTCTCCGACAGCTGCTCTAGCTTCTAGTGCGCGCAACTGTCTCGCCATAAGCCATTACTCAATGCAGAAATCTTATCACGTATCCCAATGTCGTTCGGCTCCGGCTCCGGCTGCGGCTCTGTTGTTTTTCCGCTAGCTCTCCCACCTTCCAGCACGCACATCATTAACAAGGCAGCTCCGTTTCACTAGCAAATTACTCATTAGAAAATTTGTGCGACTGGCAGCAACAGCAACGGCAACAGCAACATCGACAAGCAACAGCGACAGCAGCAACATCAAGAACAAGCAGCATCTGGTGGGTGGCAATGCCACCGGGCACGTCTAACAGTAAATACATGCAATACACACAGAGTGTTGTGTGAAAACTACTCCGACTCAGATTCAGACTGGTGGGCTAGCCAATCCCAATGGCAGACCCAATATAAATCCGAAAAGCAGCGACAACCGCAGCAGCAGCAGCAGCAACAGCGACTGGGACTTTGTCGGCGTCGCAGACTGCGCCAAAAGTCAAATTTTGTAGATTGTAATAAATCAAATAGCAATTACACGAAATTAGGCATGTTTTCTCAATTTTACACACACACACACACACATTTGCACACTCATATGAGAGCACTGGGCACATGGAGCACGGCTGCGGCATTAATTGCAGCAGCTGGGCAACGGGAAACTGTTCGGCGCGGTCCCCGTTTCAAATTGGTTGAAAGGGTTCAAAATGGCAACTTGAACTTGTCTGGCGGCTGTGGTGGTTGCAATGAAGTAACAGTTCCCAATGCTCTTGCAGATGAGAGAGATGTTGCTGTTGCTGTTGCTGTTGGTGTGGGCGGCAGCATATGTGCCAGCTTTCTAATTATGTAAATGTTGTTGTTGATGTTGCTGTTGTTGTTGCTGTTGTTGTTCCTGCTATTGTTGCTAACTTTGGCGAAGCACTCAGCTGCAGCAACAGCAACCAGCTGCCCCTCTGGCTATGTCTACGGCCATGGCCAAGACACCGACAACAGCGACGACGACAGGCGGCAGACAGAACATGCAGGAGTCGCCGCTGCTGCAGTCGCAGACCAGATCTGACTCCTTGCGATGCAAAGTGCGTGCTTTGAGCATATTTATCTTATTGCTGCAGCGTTTTGGATTTTTATTACAAATCAATTGAAGCATCATTAGCATAATTTATACAAAGCGTTTGCTTAATGAACGATCGATCGCATGCCTGGACCCGAGGGCAACTGGCTGCGCCCTGGCTCCCATGCCACAGAGAGACTCTCTAAGCACGCTCGCAAAGAGATCAGACCCGACTAAAACTGAGTCCGAGCGAAGCTGATTATATAAATTGTCGAAATATATGAATAAAACCTGAGTAGCTATCACTTATTGCTATCGTATCGAGGCTCACTAGGTTTCAATATCGTGGATAGCAATCGAAATGGAATTCGGAGCACAGTGCGCCAGGTCGTCTAACCCCCGTTGTAGAAGTCCAAACGGAGCCTAATCACGATCATCAGTCAAATTGCAAATCCGCCGCTCGAACGGCGCCCTGACAATTGTAGTTGTCTTGTCTTGGGCCGTCTGGCGTCTTGGCCTGGGCCTGGGCTTGGGCTTGGGCTTGGTTTGGGGCTTGAGTTGGCAGCTTGTCGCTTTCCTGCGCCCATATCTTGAACAGCGATCGGTCACGTAGCGCCCGCTGCATTTTGTGGCCAAATGTAGCGCCAATTGCTACGCATTTGCGAGCACCGAGGCGCCTATAACAAATGCCAATCGTGTCGTGGACGACGCCAGCGATATTTAATTGTTTCTGCGGCGGCAACTTATCGGGGAATTCCAATCGGAATTTTTAATTTCTGCCAGGCCTCCGCCAACAGCAGTGGCTCCTTGTCTGATGAATGTCACTGCAGAATGCATAAAGACCACAGCAGCAGCTGCTGCTGCTGTTGCTTCTACTACTGCTGCTGCTGCTCCTGTATGCAAATATGAGACAAAGGCCGATGCTGCGTTGGGGCAGCATCTGAAAAGCATATGAAAAGTTGGCCAACTGTAATTACCGGCCCCAGCCACAGTGACAACTTTTTCACACCTGTTAAAACAAGTTAATTAGCAGCTCGCAAAAATATATGTATATGTGTGTAAGTGAATAGCAAAAAATATAAAAAAAAGATTGTTATTAAAACAAAAAGTGAAACAACGAACACTGAGAGCTGGCTCGAGCCTATGGGAAAGTTTCTAATTAAATGATTGTCATCTGTTGTGCGCGCCTGGCCAGCCAGTGGACCACGCTGAGCGCTGACCACCACCGAGCAAAGCAGATGAGCGCCAGCAGCAGCAGCAGCAGCAAACAGAAACAGAAACTTTTGTCATTATGCAGCGAGTGCTAAAAAAATAACAAACAACAACTGAAATTATTAGCCAAGATGAGGCTGGTGGCGATGGAGGCGAGTTGTTGGCCAGCGCGCCACATGTTGGTTTTTGCATGGACAACAACATAATCTCGCATAGAGCTTGAGTTTCAGCTAGTCTGTCTGTCTGTCTGTCTCTGTGTGTGTGTTTGCGTGTGTTTCTCTGGCAATGAGGTCATCATCGTCATCATCAGCATCATTATTATCTGCAACAGCAGCAGCAGCAGCAGCATACATCATCTGTAATAAACTGCCAAAACAACAGAAAAAAGAGAGACATTAAAAAATATCCGAATAAAACTAGCTTTGCCTCCAGTTGGGGCGCTGCAAGGTGGCAAAGTTAACAGCTCCGCCATTTAATAAATAATAACTAATGGAAAATATGCGAGCTTTGGCAACCACGCCGTCTTAATTAAGAGCCAACGAAATCGCTGAGATCTGCGAGTAATTAAGCTTATCAGAAAATCCTCGTGAGGAGCCGGGACGGTGGATGCATTAGGCACTGATCAGGTTTTTGATTAACGATTACAGATTTTCAGATTGGAATACAGTGGTAAATTATCATGCATCCATTTGTACATCTATGCGTAGAGGATGCATTTGAGAAAGCTTTTTGAGGCGAGGCAAGTTTTAGCAACAAGCTGAAAAGAAGTCGATTAAGAGTTTACTATTATATGTTATTCCTAATCAAATTATTTACTCAAGTGATTTTCTAAGATATGTATATATTGATGCATACATAGATGTTGTATATCAAAATTAATGGATACAGCGCTTTGTCTATGATTTAGGATCAAGACAATTCTGATTAATTTTATACAAAGTGAAAATGTAATGCTCCGATTGAACCCAGAAGGCATGTGATACTAACATCATTAGGTATATGCACGATATTTCTATAGTATCAGTTATAAGTTAGCACAAAGCATATATTAATCTACTGATTCTTACCTTCTTATGGTTCCTATTCTAGAACTGTGTCTGTGCATCTGGTGTCCACAGAGATAAATAGGAGCTAGAGTCCTTGTTGTGGAGTTACAACAACCATACTACGGATGGAGCTGCTCTTCTCTATAAATACGATTCCATAACTACATATAATGAAATCTAAAAAAATAATTGCTAAAGATCGATTTACTGCTTCATCAACTCAATTTTGCTTAAGCTTCACATGACCTTTGACTTTTTATGCAGTCCAATATACACGTATCCACCTCTATAAAGAGTCGCACAACAAGTTTTGTACTTCATTTAATTTCTTGAAAATGTTCCACTATTGGAAGTGCAACATATCTTAAATTTTCACTCTGATTTCTTTTCATTAAGCCAACAACAATTGTCGGCTAAAAGGGGAGGTCAAAGAACGTGAAAAAGTGCTGGGACAGCTGAAAATCGATGCATTTCGAATGGAGTTGAGTTCATTAAGCGGCCGTTGAAGTGCAGCACGCAAAAGTGAAACTTGCCAATCGCTGGCATCTGTGGGCGGTGGTAGTAGGCGTGGTGCTATCATTGCTGTTAGTCCAAAATCAGCGGGCAGTCGACGGGGAGAAGGAGGGGACGAGGAAAGGGGAGCTAAGCAAACCCAGAAAACAAGGAACTACAGCGAAAGCAAATCAACCAAAAAAGGGTTAAAAAAGCAATAAATAAAACAAGCATCGACGGCGACAGCGAAGCTATTTGCTGGGACAGCCAGGGTGATGCAGTGATGGGCGGGAGGGGTAGAGGCAAAGAGAAGGGGCTGCTGCAACCCTGTTACAGGCAAATCGCCAAACGAATACCGTGGGGATGCTGCTTCGCTGTCTTCTCTGTGTGTATTTTTTGTCATACGACCGCCCCATCTACGTAGCCCTTCCTTCTCTCTATACATGTGTGTGTGTGTGTGTGGCATTTTCATTTTGTAAATTTGTTTTGCTTGTTCCGTTTGGCTTCATTTCCGTTTCCTCGCCCCCGTCTGCCATCTGGCCCGTGTTCAGCCACTCTTAATGGGAACGAGCATGGGGCAATGGGCAAAAAAATACGAAGTTCTTCTGCTGAGCTGCTGCAGAGCTGCTGATGTCCTGCTCCTAATCATATGGTGTCGATAAGAAAGTGCGTATGAAAAGGGTTTTTGGCTGCATAAATTTGAATTATAATATTGCAATGCTCAGGCGAAGCTGCAGAGCTGACAGCTACAGGGCAGGCGGGACGACAGCTTCAGCACCAGCTCCAGCTCCAGATCCAGCGCCAGCTTCAGCTCCGTTGGACTGGTCAGGGCGCTTGCTGTGTGCAATTTGTGTGCGGAATATGTTCCGGCATATATTATGGAGATTTTTCTTTCTTTCCGGCTGGAGCGCTGCCTGCCAATGCATGATATAGTAGCTCCGTCTCCACACACACACACACACACACACAGATTTATATACATATATATATATATATATATATATATATATATATATATATATATATATATATATATATATATATATATATATATATATATATATATATTCGTGAGACTTGCAAGTATCCGTGTTCGCATATCCTAGTGGGGATTTGCCTAAATCAAAAGTGCGTGCTTTTGAATTTATCAAGGTGCTGGCGCTGTCCGCTGTTGGCTTGGCCCGCCCCTGACTTGTTTGTTTGGCTAGCTGCGGTTCGAGGATTCCGGGCGGGTTTTCGGTTTGTTTTGTTTGGCAAACGCCGTGATTTATGGCCTCGAAAGTTTTTGGCGTTCGTTATGGAACTCAGCGCGTGCCAAGACTTGGATTAGGGATCGTGCTGGGCAGGGGCACACCAGTGGGGTGGCAGTTGGTCAATCCAATTCATATACACGCATACTTGGACAATTTGTAAGGGCTATAGATGCGCCGTGGCCAGCTTAGCCCCGAGCTAGTTGTCGAGCCGTTTGCCATTTGGCGACCAAAAGTGAAAAACATGACACTTGGCGTTTATGTTAATCACCTGCGTGAAAGCCTGGGCAGCTGCAACTAGAAGGAGTCATCGCTATGCCCATCGCCATGTTCTACACCAATGTTGACAATGACAAATACGCACACGAACCCCAGTACCAGCCCAGTCCCAGCCGCAGTCGCAGCCAACTGTAGCCCCCAACTCGCAGCTAATATATGCAGAAGAAACCATGTGGAGGACAGAGAGATTTGCACTTTTTGGCTAGCAGGAAAACGCAGCTAATGAGTTGAATTGAACATCGCTTGAGAACTCATTAAACGCACTCTGCAGCCGGCTAGCGGCCAGAGTCGCTGATAATGATGAATTTCCATAAGTCGCCAAGACGCGCCACAACCACATCCACATCCACAGCAAGAGTAACAGCAACAGCCACAGCCACAACAGAACGCGACTCGCACATTAATCTTCGCCAGACACGGAGCTCCGATGGCTATGGCGGTTGTCGGTCCTCGGTTTGGCGGTTGCCGGCGACTGCATCTCTGCCTTGTGGCCATTAGGTTGTTATTGTTGCTGTTGCTCTTGTAGTTGTTGTTGTTGTTGTTGTTGTTGTGGCTGTTGCCCGCTGTTGTGTTGACATGCGTATGTGTTGTTAATTGCGAAAAAAGGATTACAGGCAGACGGTGCGACGACGCGTCGCTGCTTGCTTGTTGAAGATTACACGAGCAGCGTTTAGAAAGCTGAACTGCATAAATAGGTCTTAAGATTAGCATACATTGGCTAGCAATGCGAACTATCTAGAAGACATCGACATATAAAGACGTAAACTACTGCCAGACACCAAGATGATCTCGACTGGAGCATTTGAAGACAGCAAAGGAAAGATGCAATTGACTAAGAATTTGTCTGGTGATTGTGCCCTAATTTAGATACTTCATTAAGTTGCTTGGCGGAGCATTCATATTAGATATTAACTTGCGTGCTTTATTCCCTTATTAAGATATATATTTCATTCAACTATTATTGTTTATTTTGTTAAACCTTTACTAATATAAATTAATTTTTCTAAAATGAGATAAGCATTATTTCTTGAGCAATAATACTTATATCTATTATCTATTATAGAACTCTGTGAGTTAATGAATACATTGTTTGTTTTCTTTAAGTAATCAAATTTTATAAAAATTATTTTTGGGACACATTAAATCATATAAGCGAACTACGAAATAGAACTAAGAGCAGAGCGAAGAAAATCTTTTAGTTACCTAAGCCCAACAAATAACTTTAAATTAAACACAAAATCCTTACAAATAAAACTAGACTAGCTCTCACCTGGAGGATAAAGGATAAGGGACACAAGTCCTTGGCATCGCATCAAAATGTGACCTGAACTTTCAGATCGCTTCATTTCATTAGTATCTCGTCTACTTGAACAAACGAGACAAGTTTCGTTCAATACTCTATTGCAAGTCGTTGCATAGCAACAGCAAATAAGAGAAGCATTTACAAACGCTTATTTTTATCAAAGTTTAATTCGATGAAAACAAAAACAAAACTATTTCACTTTCCTTTATTCCCACAGATACTTATTAACAGAGTATTCGCTTATGAAGCGCTTCGCTTGTTTGAGTAAATCTGAAATCGAATAATCCTGATTATTTCGTTAAGCTGTGGCAAATCATAGACTTCGAATTGCTATCGTATGTTTTCCCTTCCAGCCACATACAATTTACGGCATACTCGTAGCTCGGCTCATGCTGAACACTCATTTTGCACTCGAGACACACGCCCTCTGATAATTAGTAGACATGCCCATTTAGAGGTTGTCCATTTGCAGGCAGCTGGACCCAGCCGGAAGGAGGCAACATTTCGGGCACGACATAAATCGTGAGGTCGAGCGTCGTTTGCAATTAGCAGCGCGCTCCGATGTCGAACTCTTAATCAAAAGTATTGAGACCCAAAACTGTGGTCCTTTTATGGGCCACACTCATGGCGACACACACACCCACACACACACAAACACACAAGCAGATAGATATGTAGTGAGAACAATGCGAGAGCAGCAACAAACATGCGGATGTCCTCTGACACTTCCTGTTTTTCTTATTCACTGATTTTTATTCGCTGTTTGAGGATACGCAAATGACCCATTTGGGGGATGTTATTACTACTACAACAACGGGGCCAACCCGTCGACTTCCACACCCCAAGCCTCTATCGCTCTCCCTCTCTTTCGCTCGCTGATGCTTGGCTTTGGCATTACGGCACAAGCCAAATGGGCACATAAAAAGGATAAAGAAATTATTTTCACATTGAATACACGAGCTAGCTGCCTTGATAACAGATAGACAGAGAGAGAGAGAGAGAGAGAGAGAGAGATAGAGGAAGAGGGAGAGAGAGGACCAGGACCAAATCCATTGATGTAATTTTTACAATGTAGCGTCTTGAGATTCTCTGGCGCCGTTTCAAGCTCTGCAATTTCATGGCCCCGAAACGAGCGCGCGGGGAGTTGTTTGCTGCTGTTGTTTGTTATTGTTGTTGCTGTTATGAAGGGAGATCTTCTTATTATTTAATAGTTGCCATCCCGCTGGCTGCTGCTGTTATTATTATTGTTGTTATTGTGCCGTCGTTGCGGTCAAAGGTTGCGCATACGACACGTGGCGCGTCTCGAATTCGCCCAACAGAAAAATAGGGCTATATTAAGGAACTTATACTGGTGCACTCCACTGCAACAGACTGCGGAATACTCTGCTCCCAGTCACAGGGAAAATCGTATAGGAAAGAAGTGTATGTCGAAAACTTAGATGCCATTGCATGTGGCTTGTCGGAATGTCACATAAACTCTTTTCACGCTGTGAGCAGAGTATGAAGACAAGCATGCAAAGTCAATGAGAAAAATTGCAACGCGTGCCAATAATTAAGTTGCCCTAACGACCGGCTGTGCCTGCCACTGAGTACGAGAGGGAGGGGGAGAGCGAGAGTGAGCGAGAGCAATGGCTGCTCAACCCTTTTAGGCAGGGGCATTAAATTGCAAGGCTGCAGTTGGTGCTTCTTTGTTAGCAAGCCAGGCACGAGGATGAGAGTCGAGAATGAGCAGAGGTATGAGCATGGGCATGAGGACGATGACGACGACGACGTTGAGAAGAACGTCGACGACAACCTTTCAGGTTTTTGTGTGCAGTGTGCACAGCTTCAGTGTCCTGCTGCCCATTGTGAGCGAGCATTGTTGTGGGTGATGTTGTTGTTGTTGGTTGCGTTATATTTGGTACGCCCTTTGTTGCTGCCTGCGCTTTGTTTGCCATTCTAAAAATTAAATGCACAAAAGGCGGATTTTATTTCATCAACAAAACGGGAAGCAGCAGCTTCTGTTGTTTGTTAAGCATCGCCCACGCAACAACAACAAGGACAACAACAACAACAGCAACCACAACAGAAGGAGACATTTTTTGCGCTTGGCTTTTGTTGCAGTCGACGATGAGTCGTCCCCTCGCATCTACTACTAAAACCACAATAAAACAACAACAACAACAACAAACGCTCTAGAAACAGACGTTCCACTCAACGCAGCTGAGGCTTCTCCTTCTGCCCCAGCGCCTGTGCTATGTGCTCGGCCAGCTACCTCTAGCTCTCTACCTTTGTGCGCTCTTCCTGCATTTCATTCATTTGAGCGAGTCTCGCACAAAGGTAGAGAAATGAAAACTGCTGCGCTCTGCATTGTTTTCATTTGTGGCTCAGCTCTTTGGTATGGGCTCGGGTGTGGCTCCGGGTGGGTTTCCAGCTGACTTTCTACATTTCTTTTTGTTTTCTTTTTAGGATATGGTCAGAAATTGCGTACCTTGTCCTTTTTTGGCTGAATTTGAATTTGTTTGCAAACATACGCTAAATGTGCTCGGCCCATGATAAATTGCAGTTTGTACTTGACATACATACGCTGTCAGAGCACGTTGCGTGAATGGCTAAGAACTGTATGGACTACATACCTTCCGTACATCGTATCTTAAATTCTCATACTCGCTATTTATATATAACCTGATTAGCGTATACTTCCTGCTTTTGTGTAAGTTTTGATTCATTGATAAATACAATTTTCATATTATCACTTGGCCAGGTTTTTCGAATCATTAAAAATCCCTAGGAAACTCCACTTCACCAGAATCCCCTTTAGGATCAAGTGTAACTGTTTTCGGGCCCTCTTTGCTCTCGAGCAGGGCTTGCGCGCAGGCACTTAAGTAATTGTAACTACTTGGCCTGACTGATATTGCCTATTTCACAAATTATTATGAGGCCCATTCTGTGAGGCCCGTTGCTGCCGTTTTGCCATTCCCATTTCCGAGGGCATTGCTATTGTTGTTGTTCCTTACGCCTGTTGTTTAACGGCTTGATGCCAAAAAACGACGCCAACGATGGCTATGAGCCTCATCGCATTCAATTATTTCGGCATTGTGTTTTCCTTCATGTATCTGTATTTCTGTCTGTCTGCCTGCCTGTCTGTCTGACTGTAGGTCGCTCTACCCTAGGGCAAGGCGGGTGGGTTTTTTGGAGCACAGTTGGGTTGAATGGGTGTCGGAACTGGCGTGGTGCGTACACCGGAGTTTAATCTTATCATCCAGCTAAGATCGCCCGGGTCCAAAACTACTTCATTTGACTCGCTCGATGTGCGACGAGGCGAGGAGGTGAGGAGGCGAGGGCGACGGCGAGGTGAGTGCGAAAGTGTATTGCATAATTTCACAATTTTCCATTTGATGCTCGTTTTGTGCTGCCGCCGTCGAGATGTTTGTCTAATCAACTGTCATTTGTTTGACGTTTCCCTGAGGGCAGGCAACGTCGCTGGCACTGCCGCCGGGACGCGCCAGGACGCGCCAGGACGCAGTGCACATCGTCGCCATTGCCACTCTTGTTGATTACTGCGGGGTGTGCGTCGCTAGATGGCAACAAAAAAGTTAAAAGCCCAAACGCGTCGCCCCTCCCCGCCCCAGCCGGCCCCTGCCTGTTCCTGCTTCTGCTTCTGTCCCGGTGACAATGACAACAAAACGTAAACGTAAAGCCAAATGTTGTTTTCAGTGAATTTGATGACTTTTATGTGCGTTTAGACAAGAGATCAGGCGCTTAAGATGGCCATGGGGTTGCTCGTTGTCGCTTGCTTTGCCTGTTGTTTGTTGTTTGTTGTTTGCATGCCCATTGTGTGGTGTCCATGTCAATTGGCTTAAGGCGCTTAAAATGATTTCTAATTGGGCAACCAGTCCACAAAGAGTGCTCAACGTCTGAATAACTTTACCTGCTATCGTCTATTAACGTAATCAAATAAATTACTTACAGTCTCGCTCATTGCATGGAAATCATTTTAATAAGTTATAGGAATGAATTTAAAATAAATCGATTTAACATTATTGTCTTACAAGTGGGGATAGACACTGATTGCATATATTCCCATTCATATTGCTACTCCTACTATTCCGTACTCTTCATATTGAAATGTTTTATATGATGATATTTCAAAAGTGTAACAGGCAGCAAGAAGAAGAGCTGACACCATTAGGTGTAAATGCTTGCTCCGAAACAACATGTATATGAAGGCTTAATTATAGTAATCAGTAATCAGTGAAATCGTTAAAATATATATAAATAAATTATTGAGCTTTAATAATTCCATATGCATATTAAGTACATATTTGAAGGACCTAAATTATTTATTTATTTTGAATAATTCTGAAAAATCTTACAGTGAATGGATCCTTAAAATTTGTTGAATGGCTTTAATTTTTGTATACAATAAAAGATTCATAATAACGCGCAATATAGACATTCAAAATAGCAAGTATTCATTATAAATAAGAAGCAGCTTTAATGAGAGTCTTCGAAAATATATTTAAGCTACGCCCAATGAGACGCATGGTTAAATTACTCAACCTCTCTCTTCTGCATGTTAAATATAATAATATAAAAATTGCAAACAAAAATATCATAATATATGGAATAATATGTATTATTATTTATTTTTTAATTTAATTTTATTTTTTTTAAGACATTTATATTGGATTAAGTGTTCAATCTGTTTAGGACTTTAAACACTATTATTATAATAGAGATCTATTCTTAACCTAGAGTTAAACTTTCTTGCCAGCTAAGGTTTCTCAATCTTTGCCGTATTAGTTTCGTTTTGCTTTATATTCGGTTGGTAAGTGGCTTTGCTGGTAATAGAGCCAATAATATTTGGTCTATTGCTTGTTTGGTTCTCTTTGTGGCAGAACATTTATTTCGGGATGCCTTTTTGCGGGACGGTGTCACATAAATTCCAATTATGTCAAATGTAATATTTTAATAAACACTTTCGCAGAGACAGCGCTAAGAGTGCGAAAGACAATAAATCTCTTGGCTCGGCCACTGAGCTGCTTGGTTGGGCAGTGTCAAAACGCGCAAGCGGGCAATTAATTAACGCCTCATTAAAATGAAGCCGCTGTCGACTTGGATGCTCGTCGGCCATGTGGATGAAAACTTTTCTCGACAAATGTGAGAAAATGCCAGACGAACTCGCCTCGCTTGGGCAGGTAGCGGCAGAGAAAGGCATATGCAGATGCCGATGCCGATGCCGATGCAGGAGGGTCTGGGAGTGGGTTGGATGTAGGGCAAGGCATGGGACAGGCCTCGCTCACATATCGGTTCAGCAACTTATCGACGGCTTAATCAGGCCGACTGACGGCGACTGGCTCGCATAATGGCTTGATAAAGAGCCGGCGGCTGATGGCAGCCCGACTAGAAACCAAATCCCTGTTGGAACATTGAAAATCAGCTCAAATTGCCATTACGATTTTCGGGCCAATGGCAAAGGTAGATAAGGCCAGTTGCACTGTGAGGATAATGCAGAAGTTCCACCCAAAATGAGATTGTTTTGCTCACCACAATTGGTGTGTGTGTGTGTGTGTGTGTGTGTGTGGCATGTTCTAACAATACATATACATATCTATGTATATACATATCTATTTATATGCCTATATTCCGTGTGGCACTTTCAAAGGGTTGCGCTACCCACAAGCCACGATTCGCCGCATTCCCTGGGGCAACATTTTGCGTTTTGGTTTATGCGTCAGACGCAAAAGATGCCGCCGTCATTGTCTTGAGCTGCCTCTCTCTCCTGCAAGGCTCACTCAGCTCTATCGGTCCAGGGAGGATCGGAGCGGGCAGGGGGCGAAGCGTATAAAAAATTGCATTTTTAATTATCAGCTACGCGCCCGCAGGTTAGAAAACTAATTCCGAAGCAACCCCAAGTTGTCAGGACTGTGCTGGGTTTCATTTGAAATAATGCGGCCGGCCGCAGGACGAGGCCCTCGCCGCAAGGTGGTCGAAGGAGCCGGGCGGCTCGACCTGGGCGGGCTTACCTGACGCATTGATTTGACTTGTAGAACATCGCCAATTATTGAACTTTTACAGCGAAAGCATTTGCATAAAAAGGTGCTCTAATTGAATACGCCTCGTCTGCTCGACTATGATGGGGCGGGGGCGGGGCATGGGGCATGCAGCGTAGAAAGGATTTGCCCCACAGGATATGCTGGGAAATTAAAAAAAAAAAAAAAAAAAGAAGAACAGCGACAGCCGCCCTCGCAACAGCAGCATCCACTATAATAAGAAATTCAAATAAACCGCGCGCTGTCATCTTAAGCTATGCCACGCCTTCTGCTAACGCACGCCCACGCCAACGCCCTCGCCCACGCCTCCACCTTTAGGTTCAGCTGGCGCTGCTTTTCCCCATTGTGGGTTTTGCTAAACTTGAGCTTAGCAGCTTTGCCGTCGTCAGGACAGCCGCACCGCCTGGCAGGGCTCCGCCTGGCATGGCCCGCATTTGTCGCTCTTCTCACTCAGGTCCTTGCCATCGCTGCCATCGCCCATGCCCAGGCTGTTTGCCTGCCCGCCGCGTCCTTGCGCACTTTCCAGTCGACAGGATTTCTCAAAGATAAGGGAATTGCTCTGTCAAGTAAAGTGATATATGGTCCGAAAGGACTTCAATTTATACAATTTCTCTTATTTTTTCCGCTACTTTTTGCGTTTTTCTGTATGCTCTCCATGCTGTTTGTTGCTTTTTTCAGTGCCATTGCCCATGCTCTTGCTGCTGTTGTTGTTGTTGGCTTCGGTGGTGTTGAAGCTGAGTTGGATTCGGTTGGGTTGGGTTTGGGTTGCGCTTGGGCTTGGGCTTGGGCTTGGGCTTGGGTTTGCTGTCATGCCAGCCGTTGGTTGGTCGGTGGGGGTGGGACTATTTCGGGGCTGCTGCTGCCACGTTCCTCTCGACAAAAATGCGAATATGCGAGTTTAGTTTATTTTTGTGCTTTTAGACAATTTTCATTTATTTGCTGGAGTTGCCTTTCGTGCGGCTCGGAAAAGCAATACGTAAAATGAGAAAATAAGAAAATAAGAATTCATGACCTTCGGTATGTGCTATAATTTAATACACTACGACTACGACATCGCAAGTTATTTGTCGGCGAGTGTGAGCGGGACAGGCGGGATAGGAGATCCCAGCGCGTAATAAAGTCTGAAAACAGCGAGCTGATCAAGTGGAGTCTACTGCAATGTCCTCTCAGCCAGACTTTACTACTTCTACTACGCTACTCGTTCGTTCTGATTCTTGTTTGAGATGAATTTGGGACATGACTTAGCCAATATGCCCAGCATCTGTCATGTGGACTCCACCTCAACGTAAGTAACCAACATTTTAATGGAGCTTTATGGAATTACATGTGGAAATTAAAAAGGAAAAAAATAAATAACTTTTTATCACAGAGCGAGAGAGAGAGAGAGAGAGAAACAGAAAATATGCATTTTAATTTTAATAAATAAGACAAAATGGCGTCGAGCAGATTTATGCGGCTGAGGCGCCGCCAATAACTGGAGTAGACGACAATGGCGGCTGGGCCAGTGGATATGAAACCAATTTGCTAACCGAGATGGAGGGCGGCCGATGATGGAGCTGGCTGTAAGATGAACTTCAAATCTGGCGCGAGATGAATAACTTTGGGAGTGAATGGAGCTCTCAGTCGGGTTGAATAGCTGTCGGCTTGGATGAGTCTATGACTTGGCAGCCCGAATCTGTACCAGTACCAGTACCAGTACCAGTACCATTACCATTACCAGTACGAGAAGCAGCAGCAGTAGCTGTCATTTGCAGCGCTGTGCGAGCTGGCCTGCAATTGACAGGCGCATTGTGCGGCAACTGTTTTTAGGACTCGCCAACAAAGCGAGCGCTGCGCAACAGGGGCTTGCTGCTGCGGCAGCGACATAGACCCAGAGATCATTCAGCTTTCGGGGTGGATTGTCCAAGGCTCGAGCAGACCTTTAAAGCAAAAATAAGCCAGTCAGCCGTGCCGCCAGAGCGCAGACTGCGAATTTGCGTTAAATTATAATTAGAATTTCTTTTTTATAGCCAATCACGCGCATATGTGTATGTGTACGTGTGCGTGTGTGTGTGCCATTGTGGGTGTCTGCCTTTTGTTGTTGTCGCTGGCGCTGTTGTAATGTGTCCTTGGGGCGTCATTTAATTGCTTTTACCAATTTGATTTTCAAGTGCCATTAAGCTCGGCACGCCCAGTCGCCCAGTCGCCCATTCGCCCAACAGCCGAACAGCCCAGCCGCCCGCATGTGCCGGAAAGTGAGAGCGAAACGATGAAAGTCGAGGTTGCCTACGCTCCGCTGCAAGTGGAAGTGAAAGTAAACGCGCGTGCTTCAATTAATTGGAAAATGAATGAAATTTCCCCGTCCTCGCGCTAAACATCCTCTAGGCATCCCCAGGCCAGTTCATTGTCTATTTTCGGCCAGCGCAGGCTCAATGAAAATGCAACGCGTGACAGTTGCTGCAGCCCGAAAAATGCTCGCCCTGCCCCGACGCACCCCCCGTCCCGTCCGAGCCCTGTTGGGCCCCATAATTAATCGCGTATGTGCGCGCAGCAAAATTATTAATTGCCACAACTGGCAACTGTCGCCATGTTTGTTGCCCCCATCGTTCAACAGAGCAGGGGGTCAGCAGCAGCAGCAACAACAACGGCAAACAGCACGAACCTGACGCTGTCGTCGCTTCGTATTTTCAACTGAAATCTGGCGATATGGCGGTCGGTCGGTCTGTCGGTCTGTCTGTATGTCGGTCGGTAAGTCTGCGGCTGCCATGTTATAAGTCGCATGCAACATAGCGGCTAATTGTTAGCAGCTTCCTCCGCGATCCTCCGATGCTTATTAATAGAAAATTAAAGCAATTATCAGTGCAAACGACAAAAAATATGGCAAGGAAATCGACTGAGGAGCTGCTGCTGTTGTACTTCATGCCTCTTGTTGCTGTTGTTGCATGAGTAATTCTTGTGCCACATGGGGCACAGCAATGACAAAAACACGCAGCAGCACCGTAATGCTGCCGTGGTGGCAACAAAACCAACTACATAGAAATGGAGCAGGAGAGAGATCTTAGCGCGCATCGTTGCATTCGCATGAAATTAATTACTTTTGGCACTTTTCATTGAGCAAACATTTCTTTTGGTTTGTTTCTCGCTTGTTGTTTCATTCAGCGCCCCAAAATGAAAAATCGTTGTAGAAATTAATTACGCGCCAACAACAGCAACCAGAAACCAACCGCCAACCGCCAACCGCCAACAGCCGGCAATAGGAGCACCAACAACAACTGCAGACAACACGAGGAGACGAAAAAGATGAAGAAAATCATCATTGGCGCACTTCAAACGCCCGCCAAAAAGCCAAAGCACTCGAGTCTTCTTCAGTCATTCATTCATACGCTTCATCTATCGACCAAGCAGCCGTCCATCCATCCATCCATCCATCCATCCATCCAACCGTTCGTGCAGTCCGTGAAATCATCTATCCATCTGCTCTTTGGTCGGCGTTTTCAATGCCAAACGCAAACGCTGGCTAATTAAAGTGGTGTCCACCCACCGACCAAGCCACTGCGAATTCCAGTCGCAGCTGAGCAACTTGGACAACTCGATACTTCCTTAGCCTCTGCACGTCGAATGTCCATCTAGTTGATGGCCGAAGCGGCGCTTTTGTTGCCTCTCCTTCAATTTGCACATTTTATGGGATTTTTGTGGCCTTTTTCGACACAACACAAACATCAACCGCAGCTTCCTTCGCCGTTTGAGCTGTGCACCGTTGATCTATGCAAATAACTTGAGCTGAACGAATCATCGCAAAGCTATACAAGTATTTGGCAATGTGGGCTAGCAAGCCGATAAAGCATTCATGTTGCATATTTAAAACAAATTGCATTTTAAGGGGATCTAATAATAATAGAAAAAAGTCAATTTTATTTATAAACTTAAAATATTTGTTGTGTTTGCAATGAAGCTTAGCCTTTAAAAATATATTAATTATAATTTATTTGCATTCACCTATCGATTCGGTAATCCTATGCAAATAAATGGTTAAATAAGTAAATAATACAAGAAAAGACAACAAATAAATACATTTTTTTATGTAAGCTTTTTTTTTATAGTTGAAAAGCTTTACTTCAATATTTGTTCCCCATTTATCTGTTTAATCTAAAATAGTTTTTTAATTTTTTGTTATAAACAAAAAAAAACAAATTGTTACTTTTGCTTATACAATAAATATTTTTGCGATAAATATATTTCATATGATTCAATATAAACCAGAATAATAAAATAAAATTATATCTTCAGTATATCTCTTGAATATAAAACATATAATATATCGGATATACTATATATTAGAAACTTATGAAAAATTATAATAAAATAAAGTATAATAAATTTTAGCTTAACTTTAGTTCCAAATTTAATAGATCTAAATTGCCTTTCAAAAAGCAATTTAAATGAGCCTATATATTTATTAAACTTAATATATTAAATGAACAAATATTTGTGTTCCTTTATAAATTTGAATAAAGAAAACACGAATAAATAGAAAATAACAAATATATAATAATAATGATGCCTTAAATAAGCAAATTGTTTATTTTCTTTGTAGAAATTATATTTAAATATGCCTTATATTCAAACTCTTTCAAAATATAACTATATTCGGCTGATAAAAAAAACACGGAGATACCCAACCAGATGCCTGGATACAGTCTGCCCTATAGAGCATTGGTTTTTAACGACTAAACTTCATATTTATTAAGACTTGAAAAAACACTCAACTCACCCGCTGCTTTGTCTTAGCCCCTTCTGACAGCATTTAAAGACCGCAGGTATTTAAAAAAAAAAAACAAAACAAAACAAAAAAACCTTGGTAATAATTATATTTTAGTTTTATGGCCTGCAAAAGTGACCGGCCCACCGAAAATGGTCAAGTGTCCAGGCCTGAAGCTGCGGCCGTGTGCCATAAACCACAAACTGTTGCATAAATGACACCTAGACGTTGCCCAGTTGGCGAGTCGTTAAGTCGTCCAGTCGTCAAATCGGTGAGCCGGAGAGGCGATGCCCGAGTTGTTTCGAGAGTTTATTAAAAGCGCTTTCCGTTTTACTGACGTCTGAGGGCTGGGAGTGGGAGGTTGTCGAATAATTCAAACAAATTGACAGCCGCACATTACGCAATGGAAACTGCAGCGCTGCACTTTTGCAATGCCAGCCACCAAAATGTGTTGCCAGAGCCAAACCGATACCAGACCCCGATACCCAGCCACAAGGAGCAAGCCTGAAGTGGGAGGAGGCGGAGCGAAGCAGAGCACAGAGACAAATCTAATTGCCGAATGCAGTCGATGCAGAGTGCAAAATCATGTCAACAGCAATATTCCATTGTTAACTGCGCCGAAATGCCAGCAGATAGAGAGAGAGAGAGATAGAGAGAGAGAGGAGAGAGGAATGCTTTCTGGGCAGCTCGTTCCGAGGAAACCCTAATAGGAAAGTGGCAGAGAGGCAGAACTGTAAGTGCGTATACTTGATTATGGTTTTATTAGCACAGGGTTGTCTTGGCTGTCGCTGCCTTTGGCATTTCTTTGGCTAATTTCGTAGAAAATCCTGGGCACTTAAATTTCAAAACTAAGTAAATCCCGTGCCATCCCTGCGCAGATAGTGCGGCGACACCAGCACAGATTGCCACGTACAACTTAATGCGGTCTAAGTGCAATAATATTACTTTACTTCATTTATTTTGCGCAAAAATATAACAAAGATGTGACAGCCAAGAGCGAAGACGTACCAGAAGATGTGGAAGGCAAGGAGCATCCTGGCTGGAGCTGGAGCTGGAGCTGGAGCTGAGCACGCAATAATGATGATGTCATTGTCAATGGAAGCAGCAGCAGCCACAGCAACAGCAACAACATTGTCAACGACGCTGGCAAAGCAAAGCAAAGCCAAGCGAAGCAGAGCAGATGTAACTGAATTAAGCATTAAGTGCGGATATATAAACAACCCTACCGAAAACTGACTGCGTGGACTGCAGATGGAGCCGGACGCGCGGGACGAGCTGAAGCTGTGAGCAAAGTTCGTCTTAAAAACGGAAGGAAGCATAAAATAAAATGCAGCAGCAGCAGCAGCAGCAGCATTATCATCATCATCAACATCATCGTCATCATTATTGACAACAATGCAGCATCGCCTTTTCCATCTCTCATTGTCTGACTGTCTCGCTCTCTCTCTCTCTCTCTCTCTATCTCTCTCTCGCTCTGTCTCGCTCTGTCTCGCTGCATGCGAGCAAAATATGCAAAGATTTTAAGAAATTATTGCGACTTTTATAATTTTGCCAACACACAAAACACAAATTTGTTGACATGCGCAAAGTATTTGCCACAAAAGTGCAATCGATGCACGATTTGTAGTCCTGCACAGCGCTCCACAGTCCCTTAAATTCACATTCATATATGCATATCTGTGCATATATATAGTGTATATGCATACATATGTGTCTGTACAATCGGTGTTGGGTTTTATCTGCAATATCTAAATAAATGTGAATGCATTCTTACAAAGCTGTCCGTTTGCGTCATGTTTTAGTTCTCAATTGAATTTACTTTGCTTGTATTTTTGCTGGCTGACAGAACGGCATTGGGGGCGTTGCAGGGGCGTGGCCAGTGTCTTGTAAGTTATGTATGAAAATCCTGGCCAAAAGTCAACTGGCAGACAACAAACATTTTTGATTGCAGTCGAATGCATTAAAATTGATTGCGAATTCGAGACCTGAGTACACAAATTTATTAACTCGCATATGGGAATATCATATACTTATATATAAAAGTATATATCTGTATATATATATATGTGTGTGATTAACTCTAATTAGGTATAGTCTGTGAGAATTGTTTAGAACTAAAAGTACTTCAAATTTGTATACAATTTCCAAAGTAATTCGTTTAAGCTTTTTCATTTTATAAATATCTACTCAGCTTCTTTTTCTTCTTCTTCTGCATTATCATCTTCATTCTGCCTAGTAGTAACTCATTTATCTCCAATTTGAATTCACACAATCAACTCCGGAGAGAGAGACAGAAAGAGAGAGAGAGAGAGAGAGAGCGAGAACACTTGAGAATCTGAAGTGCACACATAATCGGATCGTTTAATCTGCATTGGAAATCATTATACCCATTAAAGTCAAGCAGTCAGGGCATACCGCATCGCAGGAGTATGGCTACCCGCAGCCACAGAAGCCTCACGCAGTTAGCAGTTGCTCCACACACACACACACATACAGAGGCACGCACAAGTGGGTTAGTCGAATATATTGACTATAATTTATGCCCGCCGATTGTTTTGAGCACATTCGCACACTTCACAATCTGTTAGAGTTACATTTTTATTGACAAATTGCGTTGATTTTTGCTGGCGGCATCCATGAGGGCCGCTCCCCGATGCCCGTTGCTGTCTGCCCGCTGCCCGCTGCCAGTCGATGGGCTGCGTCAATGGCACTTCAAACTGCAAACGACCGGAACTAGCAATTGTCATTTTTGTGAGTGCCCTCCCGCACGGCAACGCGCATCGACAGCTTGACAATCAAGCAAACAAATTCAATTATGTAAATTTAGACATCAACAGATACGCAGACTCAGATATAGATACGGATACACACACACAGACACACACACACATACTCACGCATTTGCTGTCATCTAGATGGGAATATAGAGAGGCTGCGTTTACATACGAATTATGCCAGGAATGCTACAGCAGCCGCATATATGGGGCAAGTGCACAGATCCAATGAAAGTGTAAAGCGAAGCGAGGCAAAAGTCAAAGCTGCCCCAACACCGCCAGAGCCGCGTGACATCTGTGGAGGCTATTACAGCTGCCGTTGGCCCACGCAGCGCGAGTGGACGCTGTGCCAGTCCAGGGCAGGCCAGGGCAGGCCAGGCCACGTCACGCCACGTTAATCGCTCTAAATTTTTCATTGTATCAATTGTCAAAACAAAGTTTTGGATTGTCGCTACATGGCCCAAGTCAACGATTCCACATGGAGCTGCCTCCTTCCTCCATCGCAGACGCTGACGCTGACGATAGCGACAACGTCCATGGTGTTACTTTCAATTGAACTTAATTAAATTTGTAAGTGAATCTAGTGCGGGCTGATGGCGACGGCAACGGCAACGGCAACGACTACGGCAACGGCTACGGCGACGATTGCCACTCACTTTCCCCTCCCCCCTTCAGTGGGGCACTGCATTTCGAGAGACGACAGACACAAGAGTTGACAATGAGGAACTGGGACTTAGATTGGGACTGGGACAAGCGCGAATATCGCACCACGCATCGCATCGCGTCGCATCGCATCGCATTGAGCTGCATAGTCTTTGTCTGGAGCGACAATTTACATAATTTAAGTCATTTAAATTATCCGAAAACATTTCAATTCATTTCTGTTACTTGCACCCACTGCCACTGCCACTGCCTCAGCGACTGTCACTGGCACTGGCACTGGCACTGGCATTGGCGCACCCACTCCCAAACTCAAATACAATTCGACTTTGACTCCGACTCCAACTGCGACTCCGCTTCACTTTGCCATTGTAGTCAGTGAATGGTCGCGTAGCCTCTTATTGTTATCGTCGTCGACGTTGTCTGAATGATTTTGCGATTATGCAAAGTGCATTAATGAGCCTCGGACTGAGCTCGCATCCACAGCCGGAGGCAATCCCAATGAGTGGATGGATAGCTTGACAGCATTGCCATGAATGGGCTCCGTATCACATTACAAAAGACAATGGACACGGCTCAGGCAAGATTTTGGCACCGCTGACAGAAACTGAGCTAACCAAATTAGCCAAGCTGATTTGGTATGAATTTCATTCCCTGTCACAAACGTCTTCTATTGTGGGTGGCATAATGCAATTGCGACTAAAAATCCAGAATGGACTGTGCCTTAAAGGCCAATCTCAAGTTGCAGACTGAGAAAAAGGTTTTAAAGTGATTTGACTATAATATACTATATATGTATAATATATTATATTGTAATATATAATATATTATATTATATTATATATAATATATGATGTGTGATATACAAGAAAGAGTTTCTATCTTATCAAAGCCTCGCTTAGTACTATTAAATATGATTAACTCCAGCTGAACGCGTTTGCATCTGCTTTGATCTGGGAGACATTAAGGCGAACTTTGATCCTACTTAAGTTCCCACTGATCCCCATGCACAAGCACTTGCCTAGGCGGCACACGCTCTCCGCTCTCTATGCTAGACGACGGCGACGGCGACGACGACGACGATGATGATGATGATGATGATGATGCCATAAAAGAGATAAACCCGTCGCATAAAATGGTGTCACATATGCGCAACATTAATCTGTTTTGAAATTATAAGAGTGGAGTGTACACAGCTTGGCTGGAATAAAAAACAGAATATAATGAAATTAAAATAACAACCACCACGAGGAGAGACCAAGCCAGGGGCTGAAGACTTTGCCTGCAACTGCGACTGCCGAGTGCCGACTGAGATGAGGGAGACGCCGAACGGAGCTGTGGCTTTTGTAAGCGCAGTTTACACTGCTCTCACACTCGCTCTCAAATCATATTCATATGCAAAACAAGAGCAACAGTAACGGCGACAACAACACAATGGCGAAATGTAATGATGCCAACACCAAGCGTGACAAAAGCAACAACAACAAAGGAACAGGAGGCAGCATCAGCAGGCGACAGGAGGCAACAATAACGAGGGAATTACGAGCATCAAAATGCGCAATGAAAATAAATTAAAGTTTCGAAACAACGACAAACTAAAAGCAGCGCCAGATTACAACGTTGGACAGGGATGGAATCTAGAGGAGAAGGAGGAGTGGGAGGAGGAAGAGAGCAAGTGCAATTGCCACAAGTGTACAATATGAAGAGCTTTATGTAGGTGGACAACGCGCGACAAGGAAAAACTTTGGAACTTTGTTAAATACGTAAGAAATTTGCATAAAATTGACAGCGAAAATTTTGTTAGCCACCGCATAATGGCTACTTGGAGCAGCTGTAAACAGCTCGTAAAAGTAATTACAGCTGTCGCGGACCGAACGGGCGGGCCTCAGTCAGAGGCGGGGGTGTTGGTGTCACAAACGACCAGGCCTCCGACTGTCTAATGTGTGTGTGTGTGTGAGTGTGCGGGTGTCTGTGTGTGTGAGCCACTAATTATAGGCAACTTAAACGCAACTAATTTTCACACTTGGAAAATGATTAAAACTCCATTTGTGCCCGAGTGTGCGAGAAGCAACAGCGCCGCAGCCTGAGCAACCAGCTCAGCACCTTGGCTAATTAATATTAATTGAATTTGTTGGTCAAGCGTGTGTCGGCGGCTGAATGCGTGTGTGTCGGCGAGTATGCGAGTGTTTGTGCGTGGCAATCCGTACAGCTGTTGTGCCACTGAAGTGGAATTGGAATTGGAAATGGAATTAGCAGCGGCTGCCAAATAGGAAATGAAGAGCAAGACGAGGAACAAAAGTGCATATGTAGTTCACACCAACTGATGGCCAACTACTAATGCCTACTCCATTGGCCAACGCCGTCTGCAGGTCACGAAAGGCTAAGCTGGCAGCGTGTGGCCCGCATCGCAGGCAATTATAGTTCAATTATTGGCCGGCAAAGGTGAGCGAGACATATTGGCGGACAGCGGCAAACGCATACCCTTCGTCGGCCTGTGGGTCAGCTGTGATCCGGATCGGGATCGAGGCTTGGTCACCGAGTTGTCCAGCTGACAGTTGGCAAATTGCGACCGGGCACCCACATCAATTGTCAGTTGCCAAGCGTTTCGAGTGTCTGGATTTCCCACAAGTACAACACGGAATCGAATGCCATTGGAGAGTCGACGCCACGCATGAGGTGGCTCCATTCCCTTGCAGTCGAAGGAGTTATCTCTTGCTATAACATGAATAATAACATCAGTTGGAGTAGGTTTTCATAATCTTTTATTTCATAATTTATTACAATTGAAAATTATGTTCAATATTTTCTCATAATTCACTTTTCTTCCTTCTCGTCCTCCAAGTTGTTGTTCTATTTACCTCTCCAATATGCTCATAATCTTAGGGTATCTGTTTTTATTTCTTTACATAGAAGCTTCAATTAGTTTATTAAGTTAATGATACTTGTTGTGTTTTAATATAATTAATTTTACTTTTCATAATCCATTGTTTTCATGTTTTCTTTTTTGTTTAATCCTAGGAATTTAGTTAGAGTTAATTTTTACACGCACAAACATTTATTTAATTTATTTTTATATAAATATAATATTATTATTATTTTTTATATTCTTTTTTTCTTTGCATTTCTATTGCACCTTGAAGAGTCAGTTCTCTCTCTCTCTCTCTCTCTCTTACTAACTCTTATTTGACGCACACACACTCTTGCTCGCTCGCTCGCTCGCTCTCTCTCTCTCTCTCTCTCTATCTATCTTTCTGGTGTGGCTGTCTCTGCATATATGCTCCGATGCTGTCGCGTGGGTAAGTTGAAAGTTGTATAAATTGTTTGTGCACTTTTAGTCTATGCTCAGGGTTTGCATTTGCCTCGGGTGATTACCAACTAGCATTAAATACAGTTTTTATAATAATATTTTGTTGTTTTTGTTTCAGATTCGGTTTCTGTTTTGTTTATAATGCTTGCAAGTTCATTCGCTATTTACAAAATATTTTCAATGGGAGGCTATCAAAAATGTACAATATTTATTAAATATATGTATGTATGTAAATATAATCATCGTAATAAATGTTGCTGTTGTCCTTAATAATCATATTCAATATTTACGGCGTATACATTAAAGTTTCGAGAAAAATCACATTTTAATTTAAATTCTGATACGAAAAAAGTTGAAACATAAAAAGCATATTACAAACTACCTCATATACAATATGTGTTCATTTGCAATTGTTGATAGCATTTATTTCTAATTTTTTTTTCTTATGTTTTTTTTTATTTTTATTTTGTTTTTTTTTTTTATAGCATATATAACGCTTATCAACACTGACACATAACGGGCACTTTCAAAATGCCAAGCAAGCGGTCACCAAGATACAAAATAATTGAGTTTCTAAATTACTTTCATCTAGATTCACTTTTAACATCGTTTATAGCGGCTTCAATTTACAAGCTTTCAGTGGAGGCGTTTCGTCTTCTCTGCCAACATGTTGACTCCAGGAGAGCGAATTCAGGGTGGTATGAGAAAGTTCTCTTTGTATAAAATGTACGAAAAGTAAAAGAAGTTCTCAAGATTGATCTTGGTCAGAAAACGAACTGCACAAAAGCTTCAGCTCTCTCCGAGCTTGTGTCGCCCTTCACATGTTGGCATCTGGACTTTCGCAAGTTCCATCAAACTGCCTTTTGGTTCCTTTGCTTAATGCGTACATTACTAAATTAATTATGTATGATTCTTTTTTATTTTTAAAATTAATAATAATATATCTAGTAATTTATAGTTTAAATTCTATAAATATATATAGACTCGTATACTTCATTCGCTTATTCCATGCTTTGGTTTTCTTTTAGTTTTTTCTTTTAAGGCGTTCTGTACAATTTGCGTTTAATCGTTTCTCAAGTCAATAGGGATGATTATTTAACTAGCGTTAAGTCTAATATATTACTATCAATGCATAAATCGTATAATTTTGTATTTTTAGAGAAAACTTTCGCTTTTCGCTTGATTCTTTTCTTGACACGGCTCGCAAAAAAACATTTGCCTTTAGCAATTTGTAAATAAGTTTTTGTTCGCGCGAAACAATAGCATAATTTATAGGTTTTAATGGTGTATTCTTTGAGAAGATTCGTATACGTTGAGTGATTGTTTCGACAGTAGTCAGTAAGTAGGTAGTGTCTGCTAAAGAAATCAGGAGTTTCAATGCGAAAGAAGCTCTCTCTTGATCTTAATCTTTAAGTTAAGTGATTCATTGAGCTCGAGAACAAAAATCCTAGGTACTCGCAATTTTTACACTTGTTTCTTTCAGTAATCCAATGTGAAATACAACACTTAAATGTTCAGTTTGTTTCTCTTCTTCATTTACGTATATTCGTTACGATTTTAGATTCTATATACTCTAAAAACTGTGTAAATTCAATTTAAACGCACTTGTGCTTGAATTCAGTTCAATTTTATAAATTTAAAGAATATTTTGCAACTTATTCTGAATAAATTCTATGAGTGTGCATGTGTGTGTGTATCCAATGTTTTTTGAGAGCCAGAGGATCTGCTGAAAAGTTGAAATCATATGAGAAACAAAAATGAAATAAAAAGTCCAGAGATCGTATTTTTGCAATTATTCTTCATATATGCATTTTACTCTTATTTTCTTCATTTAATCATCATTCACGTTTTTATAATTAAATCATTAAGTAAATGTAATAATAATAATAATAATAGTAACTAAATATAACGCATACAAATTAAAATACATAAATAAAAATACAATTAAAAATTATTCATAATTTATTATTATTTATATCTGTATATGTGTATGTGTATATGCTTATGTGTGTATGTATGTGTGTGTGTACTGCATCTTTATATATATATTTATATATATATGTGTGTGTGTGATCGGTATATTCATAGTCAAAGATGTGATTTCAATTTTCTTGGAAATAATACTACAAATACACACAAGAAGAACAAAATTTGTAAATCAGCTTTAAAATATTTCTCTTTAGTTTTTCCATTTTTGTTTTGCTTTTCAAAATTAAATTCAATTTCCTTCATTTTTTGTTTTGTTTTTTCCTTAAGTTTTGCAACGCGTAAAATTAGAAAACAATTCAATTTATTTAAATTAGAGCGTTTAACCTAGGATAAGACGTAAGCATATACATAAGTAAGTAGTTGGTAATTAATGTATTAATTAGGTGTAATTAGTTGCCGTTGCTGTTTACCATATATGTATATACACTTGGATGCATACGTAAAACAATGCTAAACACTAACTAATAGAAAAGAACAAAAGCGTTTACTACAACTGACTTGTTATATAAGTGTACACGATTAATTAAAATGAAACTAAACTCTAACAAAGAATTTTCTGTTCTGTTTATTTGTGTTTTTTTTTTCTCTCTTTCATTTTTCTCCTGCGCTTCATCTGCTGCGATTTCTCTCTGGTTTCCGGGCGGCGCATTTACTAAATTCTTGTTACAAATTAAAAAAAAAAGAAATAATAATAATGCCAACCTACATAGTTCGCAAAGCAAATCGAATTGCTTGAGCCTAATTCGTAAATTCTATTTCGTTTTGGATTGCGCCTAAATTCATGCTTTGAAATATATTTTTGCATTTGTAGCTGCCTTTTGTAGCTTTTCGAAAGTGAAAATTTGCATAAAATAAAGTATATAATTAGCAAGCTTTTGCTGCTCTCTCTCTCTCTTTCTCTCTCTGTGAGTGTGTGTGTGTGTGTGTGAGTGGGTGTGGGTGTGGGTGTCTGGCTTCTGCTTTGTTTATTTAACTTATATCTAAGCGTTTCATTTTTGTTTATGCATAAATATCTTTCTCTTCTTTATTTTGTTGCTTTTATTATTTATTTGTTGCATGTGTAGTTGTTATGTATGTTTAAGGTATACACAAATAGTTTCTTTTAAAATTGTTATTTTTGCTGTTGCTGTTGTTGTTGCTGCTGCTGCTGCTTCTGCTGTGGATGCCAGTGATACTGTTGTTGCGCCTGCCTTTCGATTAGCTAATATCTTCTGTGTGTGTGTGTTTTTTTGTTTTTGTTTTTGTTTTTTTTTTTGTTTTTTTTTAGATTTTACTACAGTTTTTACTTCATCTATTACTTGACTGATATTGCCACTTGGTTTTGTAAGTTACACGGTTCCGGGGTCCTGGCCACTCTCTGTCGCCTCTGCATTTGCTCTGCTTTAGTATGTAGGTGTAGGTTTAAGCTATGATTTTGGCTTTGTCGCTATCAGCGTGCTGCTCAACATCCGGCTGCGGGAACGCTCAGCCATTGCCCTCCACTTCCGTTGCCGCTGCTCCTGCTGCTTCGGCTTGGACGTGGAGCTGGGGTCCAGCTAAGGCTTCCGCAGTCGCGCCGTGTCCGTTGCCGGCGCTGGATTACAAGTGCTGTCCGTAGTATTCGGCGGGCGGGTAGTGCGGATAGCCTTGATGGAAGCCCGGATCACCGGGCGGACGATGCATCATGTGCGCCTGGCTGTCCATCATGTAGCCCATGGCATCGTGACCATAACCGGAGGGACCTGGATGCGGTGTATAAACTGTTGAGAGTTGCATTGGGCAAGGTAAAGAGAGAAAAAAATGCACATAATTAGAAATTGCGTGCGAAATTAGACAAAGCTTCTAATTGGCATTCTTTGCTCTGCGCCATTTCATAGTTATGGATATTTTTTTTTGCTTTTTCTAACTTATTTGCTAGTGGGAGATGGTGGATATTTACCTGCTCGGTTTGATTGATCGATCATGGGCTGCACAATTCTTCGTCGCGCATTGATAAACCTGTGAAAGAGTCGAGGAGAGATTTCGTTTTAGTTTTTAATTAAGCGCAGACAGCGACAGGATTTATGAATTATTTATAAACTATTTCAGCGACGGCTGCTGCTGCGACTGCAGGGATTTGCAGCACCCTGCTTTATGTGCGCAACTTAGCCATAAACCAAACCAAATCTTGGCCAGAGTCACACTTTTTGCTCCAGCAGGCGGGCCACATCAATGGCAATGGCAATGGCAATAGCGAGTGCAGATGGCAGAGTCGGGAGTCAGGGAAATGGAATGGCCGGCTTTACAAAGCCCAATGCCGACTTTGGTTATGATTGTCGTTTAATAAATGCAATAAGAAATAATAAGCAGGCAGTTGCCGCGCTGCTGCAGCAGTTGCTGATCCGCTGCGTGAAGGATCAGCGACGAAAAGACCAAAGAAATGAAATGATTAAAGCAAAAAGCCGCCATCGCCACAGCCAGTTCTGGTGCGGAGTGACAGTCGGTGCTGTGGCCGATGTTACCCACATGGGTTGACACACACACACACACACACATTCGAATAAAATGACAAAAAAAACCTAAAATAATAACAAGACAGTCGGACATTAGCCAAAAACAACAATGAGCTAACCTCATTGACGAAGTTAGTCGAGGTTAATGCACTGAAAGCTTCCTCTTAAATCCTTTCCTCATCTCAATCATATATATATATATATATATATATATATATCTTATATGTATAGGGATTGCTTTTTTTCAATTTGCTGTTCATTTCAGTTGCTTTGCTCATTTTGAGGCGGAAATTGTTGCAACGCCCTGAAATCGTTTATCAAAACGACAAAATGGAATTGAGTTCCGTTGCGTTTTTGGAGCGCTTCGAGAGACAGCCAAATGGAGTGAGACAGACAGAAAGAGAGAAAGAGAGAGAGAGAGGGCGAATGTGAGAGGATGTAAGCTGCAAATCGATTTGGCCGCTGGCTGCTGACTTGATTGGCTGCCTCCTTGGCCAGCTGAATGAGCAGTGCAAACTTGTGGCGTGTGGCAGGCAGTTGATGCTCCCAGCTACCAGGCAGACCCACATCCCACATCCCGTGTCCCACATTAATGTCCAGTGAAATAACAACAATACACGAAAGCAGCACATTTGCAGTGTTATTTATGTACTTACGCCATAATTATAACTTTTTCCCAGCTCTGCAGCTGTAAGTAAGCGTTAATATTTAAAACTTGGCTACAACAGAAACTTTTTCGATTACCGCAGTGAGCAGCAACTGAATCTCAAGTCCTTTGCCTGCGCCTCTTCAGCATTTCTTTCTTATTCTTATTGGGTGTTAATGGACTTTTACTCTCTCTCTCTCTCTCTCTCTCTCTCTCTCCCACTCTCTCTTCTCCTGCTCCTGCTCCTGCTCATGGTCCTGGTGGTCATTTGAATTGCTGCTTACGCAGTTTCTTTCTGTTTGCCCCTCAACAGTGGGCAAAATAAATAAACATTTAGCCGGTGGTGGCACCACCCGATGCCAGTGGCCATTCCCCATGGATTAGTGCTTTGGCGAAGGTGTCGTCTGCCAGCCCATAAATAACCAAAAGTGTCAACATTTTATTTTGCTATTTTCTGCTAAGGTTGTTGCCTTTTTTTTCTTCTTCATCTACGACTTCTTTTTTTCTGTGCACTTCTGTCTCCTCGGCTCCGTCTCTGTCTTATCGCTGTTGTCTACGCAGCGTTGCGTGCTTAAGCGAAATGGGCAAGGGATCCTTGCCGGTCCTTGGCAGTCCTTGCCACCGAGGGCGCCGCCACTGCTCGTATTTGTTAATTTGCAGTGTGCTTCAGTAAGCGCGAAATTCAATTTAATTGAGCTGAGTGCCTGCGTTAGAGCAGCCGCCTCTCCAGCACTTCAGCACTCTAGCAGTCCCGCACTCCGCCCCACCCAATAGCCCCAATGACACTCGGCCAACCCACTCCAGGCTCCAAATGCGGCTCACACATTTTTCGCTAGATTTTATTATGGCCTGTCCCTGCTTAAAAGCATTCCATGGCACAGACATGGGGCAGCAACTGCATAAAAGATTCAGCAACGCTTTTAACTGGCGCTCAAGCTTTTGTGGCAAGTGCTGTCCCTCTCTCTCTCTCTCTCTGTCTGTTTTGCCCATTCTCAAATCTGGCTGCAACTTGTGCATCCATGGCTTAGAAGGCTGTCTTCTCTTTAACATTGGCGCTGGCATTGGCTGCCAGGTGTCAAGTTCTGCACCATGTCGCATAATGTGCAAAATTTGATGAAGTCGCCTCGGCTTCGCCTGGGCGCTGGGCCTGAGAGCTGGCTGCATTGGCTAGGATTTGTGCGCCTGTCATTGTCCCGTTGCCAGCAACATTCGTGCAACATGCTACATAACTTTATTCACCACATTTCACATGGCCCAGGCATGCTTCAGCTCCTCAAGCTCTTCGGCTCTCGGGCTCCCTTATAAATGGATTCGGCCTGCTTTCTGTAAGACGATACCTCTACCTGTACTTGTGTGTGCTCTGGTCCTGGACAGAGTTCTGGTTCTAGTTCACCGGCCAGAGCCATAAAGCGTGCAGCTAACGGCCTGAGCTGCAGGTGTGGCACAGCCAACACGAATCGTAGCTACGATCGAGTCTGAGGAACTGAGATCTCTCTCTGGCTATGTATCTAATAGATAATCTACGCAACTTATCTCGTCTGTCTGTCTTATCAGTTACCACATGAGACGCATCTCTTCGCACTTACCAATTGTTAACTTGCAGTATCGTCAGGCCAGTGTCCTGCGCCAACTGTTTTTTTTGGTCCTCGGATGGGTAGGGATGCTGCAAAGAGACAAATAGAGACGATTAATACATCGACAGCGTTCACGATTCAATTAGCAATCGACAGGGGCAGTGGCGCAGCCTTTCGGGGCATCGAAGATTTACAATCCATCAGCCCGGCAAGTGGAGGTGCGCCGATCAATCATTGCCAGCTCGGCCAGGGCTGCCCCATGGACACATAAACTATATAATATATGGAGAAATTTAACCTGTCAGCGAACGGCGCTGGCGCACTTCAGATAGCCCCCCGCTGGGGTAAGTTTAGCTTTGTTTATTTGATTATGTTTCGTTTTTGTTCTGTTCTCTGGGCTGAATCTTATCTCAGTCTCTGGCCAGTGAGTGGCCCGCTTATCAGCGCTGCCACTCAAAATGTCCTCAATTCTGATGCAGCTCGCTTTTCGGTAGCGCCAAATAGGCAAACAAACGACTGCAGTTGGGCCTGGGGCGTTGCCGCTGCCACTACTGGCCGAAACTCCTCATAAATCTTGCAGCCGGCGCGCCGCCACAGTGGCGTCAGTGAGCAAACAGAAACACCCCTCCGCCCCCCGGCCTCCGTCTCGCCTACTACTGTGGCAGGGGAGTCGGTGGCAACTCCCGCTCTGATCCAGGGCTAATCTAATCGGCTGGCGCTTATTACAATTTTCTATTTTGTATTTTTATTTGCCGTTGTCGTCGCTTGATTTCTAATGTTGACTCAATGAGAGAAGTGCCGCAGACAGCTTGAGGTTTCACCTGGAGCTGACGGAAATGGCTGTCAATCTTTTGGCTTTGGCTTTGGCTTTGGCTTTGGCGTTGGCTCTGCCTCTCGCTTAGGCCTTTTGTTTGCCTCGATCCTTTGGCGCATGCGTCGCATCGGCTTTGTTTAACCCCTTGTGGATGCGACCAACACTTCCGGCAGCTGTGGGCGTTTCGATTTTGGCACTCGTCAGCCAAAGGACACTGCCTCCACTCCACCCTCGTCCTCGTCCGTTTGTGTATTGTGATTTTGCGGTTGCCGGCAATTGAACTTTTGAGCGATGTGCTGCGAGCAGCGAGCAGCGAGCAGCTCGCAGTTGTCTGCAAATGCAATTTGCCTCACACACACACACACACACACACAGAGACAGGAAGCAATTGTTGTGCCAGTGGTGCTGAAATTTACCGTTTTCTTAGCCACACACCCGCCACTGGAATATATATGGACTGTCACTTATATACAGATGCAAGCATATGTATATATGTATCTATTATATATATATTGTAGTTATGTGCTATATATATTGTTGTAGTTTGTGCATTCAGTATTCAATATGCAAGTGCTCAAGTGCCAGGAATTTCGAATTCCATTCGAAATGTGCAACGCAGCACATCCTTGTCGCTTGTCTTCCCATCCACTGTTTGTCCGTTCGCTTGGCCTGCATGTCCTGCGTAATGTCTGTAATGCAATTTAGTTGCCTTGTTGTCCTTGCACATCCGTGCACACCCATTCTGGCCTGTCGTCTGTCGCTCTGCCCCCCCAGCCCCTTCTCTTGCTCCTTAAATGCATTTGCCTTATTGTTTGTGTTTAATAAATTTTGCGTGTTGTCTTGTTGTAGATATTGTGTATGCATCTTTAGCCATTCTGTCTCTCTCTCTCTCTCTCTGTCTTTCTCTTTCTATGTACGTGTCGGCTGCCCGGCAGCAATATTTGTTTGCTGTCCTACACAGGCCAGGCACCACGCCCACCGCCAACCCCGCCGCTCGCAGTTCAGCTCTTGACAATAGCCAATACGAAAACTAGTATATGAAATTTGTGTATTGACAAATAAACGTAGCTGTCCATGTAAATGCAATGGACATGCCAATGGCAATGTTCTCATTCCCTCTCCCTCTCCCACTCCCACTCCCAGTTGCAGTTGCTGTTGTATCCTGCTGCTGCACCTCGTTTCGGGGGGTTATAAAATGCTCAAGAAGTCAAAAGGCATAAATTACGAGCAGGTAAATTAAAATGGAATTTATAGCATACTTTGTGGCGTTCATCTATTTAGGGAAATGCTTTTACCCAGACGAGACCAGCACGAGCATATGCATCTGCCGCCCGACTGACGCTGGCTGAGGTTGACATTATTGCCCTGCGAGCTAGTTGGCCGGTTGTTATACGATACACACTCTCCTCTGACAGGCGATTCAACTAAGCAGTTATAGCAGCAGCTACTAGTTCATTATCGTCCTGTCCGAGGCCTATCAAAGGCGCATTAATGCCTGTCGCGCTGCTTTCATTCGGACGCCCACAGCTGCATCTGCCGAAGGTGGCTCCATCAGCAGCCGCGCTGTGGCGCACCAATTACGCTAATGTAAGTAATTATGCATTTCGCACACCACAAATCCCCCACACACACTCGCACACACCACACAAACAACTATCGACAGACAGATACACAGAGAGAGAGAGAGAGAGAGAGAGAGAGACGGACAGGCTGAAGAAGCTAACCAAGCAGGCGAGTGCAAACATGTCAAGTGAAACAAAGTCCATTTGGTTTATTAATTTACCATACGACAAAATAATTAATTACTGTCACGCCTTTAAGTTGCTTTTGCCATGTCGCCGCCTCTGTCGCCGCTGTTCCCTCCGCCTGTCTTCGCTTGGCTCCTCCTCGCCTCCGCCTGTCTCTTGTCTTCGCCTGGGGGCCATTGTCTGGTCGCTTAACTCGCTCCACTTTTTCCACATATTTTCGCTCGTGTAGTGTTTATTTAAACTTGGCAAATGAATTTAAAACAATCACCGCAAACACACACACACACACACACACACACACACACACACACTTAGGTGTACATTCGGCTCCCCCTCGAGTGATGTCGACAAGTGCCAGAAACCTCAGGCATAGGCCTATGTCTCGATTGTGGCCTGCAGCTTTCTCTCTCTCTCTCTGTCTCTCTCTCTCTCTCTCTCTCTCTGGTCTCCCTGGCCACATGATGTCAACATGACTGCAATGCCGTGACACATGGCACAACAAGCCCAAGACGTCGACTCCGGCTCCGACTCTGGCTCTAGCTCTGGCTGCGGCTATGGCTCGGTAATGCACACGTACGACCAACCGGCCAGAGACGCCGCCGCCACCGCCGCCATTAACAACGCCAAGTGCGACGCCATTTGTGAAACAAGCTGCAACAACAGCAACAACAACAACAACAGCCGCCACTGCAAATTGCTGCGACGTCGGTGAAAATTGCAACGGCGTCGACGTCGGCCTGTGGCAGCCATTATGAAGATTTTTTCCAGTTGCACTACATGTCTAAACAGAGCCAAATGAGTGTTTCCACTCCACTGCAAGGCGAGATAGCATGATATACGAGTGAGAGGGAGAGAGAGGGACTGCACTAATCACAACTTTGTCCTCATACTCAAAGTCGTCGGCGTCATCATGTTGGAGCAACACAAACACAACAACGAAAAGGGAAAAAAATGTAAAAGAAAAATAATTTGCAACAATCGCGAGTCGAGCGAGAGCCGCGCACACACATAGCTATGGAGATGCCCTACGGCCGGCGTATGCGTGTGTGTCAAAAGGGTCAAGAAACTGACAAAGGTAGGAGAGCTAAGTGCGCCTACGAGGGCCCGCGGGCAAGGGTTAAAGAGCCGCACTTGCCTCGTTTCCTTAACCCTCTGACATGAGTGAGTGCAATGGCTTTTCTCGCTGGGTTTGATATGTTTAAATAGTTGGACTGGCCATCAGCCAAACGTCGTCGAAGGTAGCGCATCTTGAGTTCGTCTTGGCCCGGCTCAATGAACACGCCACACACCAAGCGCCGTCGCGCGCTGT
Organism: Drosophila mercatorum; assembly: GCA_961210405.1. Taxonomy (NCBI): domain Eukaryota; kingdom Metazoa; phylum Arthropoda; class Insecta; order Diptera; family Drosophilidae; genus Drosophila; species Drosophila mercatorum. The sequence goes on from CAUIUS010000003.1 coordinate 15,689,835, forward strand.
GGGCTGCAACATGTAACATGAGCGCTGACAACAATGCAACGCTTGCAGCGCAACGTTTTGGCCATTTTGCGCTCTTTTTTCGTTTTTGGGGTTACTTTTGCAGTGGGCCGATAACAACAACAGCAACAACAACAACAACAACAACGAAAACAACGGCAACAAACTGAATCGAAAAGCCGAAGCCGACAAGCGTCAAGCGAGGAGGCCAGACGTCGGCCGGAAGAATTGCGAATGGGGAGAGGAGGCATGGGAGCTGGCATATGTGACTGGCAACGGGAATAAGAGTGGGAATGGGAACGGTACTTGGTGGCGGGACCTGGAACTGGGCACATGTGGCAGCGAGTAGGCGGAGCACGCGAAATGAAACTTTTTGCTCGTCGTTGCCGTTGCCATTGCCGTTGCTGTTGCCGTTGCCGTTGCCTGCAATGCGCGCCAAATGTAAACAAAATATTCGCGCGCCTGCCATAATTATGGCAACAACAGCAGCAGCAATAACAACAACAACAACAACAACAACAACGCAGCCATGCATTGCATTGCCCTCGTTCCTCGGCCGATGTCTGCTTGGCTGCCTTTTGTTTTTGGTTGGCCAGCCAGCCAGTGCGCTTAACCCAACCCCAGCCGCAGCTGCAGTCCCGTCCCGCTTCCCCAGCTGCAACTGCAGTGCACTTCATTAGCACCAACGTCATCGTCGTCGTCGTCGTCGTCGTCGTCGTCGTCTTATTTGGGGTCTGGTTTTTAACGACTTTAGCAACGCCATCGTCGCCATAGTCAACGGCGACGCCATCCATGTCGCGCATGTCGGCAATGGCTCTGCGCCCGCCCTACCGCCCGTCCGTCATGCAGCCAGCGGCTTGACAAGCCGGCATCGAGTTTCACTTGGCAGCCGATGTCTGGAAAACTGTTAATTATGCCAATGGAAATCGGGCGATAAATCAAATCGGCAAACATTGCATTTGCATTATCTAAATGCGCCTTTGAATACAAAGAACTTTAAGTTCGAGCGAAAACAATTTCCCTAATGCGCCCGAACTGTTAATGGCATTAGGCTGAGAGCCGCAGGAGAAAAAATTCAGTCAAGGATATGCAGACATCCGCCAGAGGCTGTGAAAGCCAGACGACGCAGACGGCGACGACGACGACGACGGCGACGGCTCCGGCGATGCCTTAGCCGAGTAAACATAAGTGATGCGCTGATTTAAACGGCAATCCATCAATGTCAGAGGGTGGGCGCGCCTCGTGTGGGTGGAGTGGGGTGGTGTTGGGTTGGGTTGGTGCGGTGTGGTGTGGTGTGGTGCGCTAGGCTAATGCCAATTCGAGCGGGGGTGGCGCATCGCGCTGAGCTATTTTAAAACTCAAGACTCGCTGCTGGACCAGAGCAGCGCTGAGATAAACATTCCAGCGTCAAACTTCAACTTTAATTTCCGATTTGTTTGCTTATCGCCTCTCTCTCTCTCTCTCTGTCTCTCTCTCTGGCCTTCGGGGTTTGGTCAGTCGTTAGCTTTGGCCCCACACACACTCACACACACACACACTGACACTCGCATGCACACTTTTACGAAATTCCATTAAGATTTTTATCATTTTACATACGCAGCAACCGCAAAGCGAAGGGCGAATGTGGCTAATGGCCAAAAGTGTAGCGCAGCAGTTTGAACTTCCTTAACAGCCGCTTGACCGTAGCGCATAAAATCTTATAGTTCTGTTTGCTCTGCTCTTCTATTCTTTATTTTTTGTAGTTTTTTGCCGTGCAACCCTTGCACCCTTGCTGGGATTCTTTTACGCATCCGGAATCCTGCTGCTGCTTAACATAAAGTGGCGCATAACAAATCTGTTTATTTGTATTACACATCCGGCTGGCTGGACTTTCCGCTCTGAACTTTGATTTGGCTGCCCGATCTCGGTCTTGGTCTCGGTCTCGGTCACGGATAGTTTTCGGCTTTGGCAATTTGCTTTTAGTGCCGCATTTTGGGACAGTCCGAATGCCATTTATCTGAGCACTTTGATGGCTCAAATGGAAATCTAATTGGACGCGTTGGGCCAGCCATAAGCCACTCTGTGGACTGCATAACCCAACTGAAAACCTGGCCTAAATGCCCGTTACGGCCAGTCCATTTCCAATGCCCCTGATAAGCGCCGAATGACTTTATAAATTCTGCCTTTACTGCGCAGTTGAGAGTCGCTCGTCGCCGTGCGGCAGATCATCAATTCCCACTCGCCACATCTCATTATCTAATCTGGGCCCGTTGTTGTGCGTTGTCAACGTATTTGCATTGAACCGCCTTCAATTAACGTTTACAACAGCCACGCCCACTGCGAAGGGCGCCCATTGGGCAAGCTAATCTTATCAAAGTGGCCAAAAACCAAATATGGCTCTGCTAAGCCTTATCACGGAGAGAGAGAGGGGGGAGGGGGGGGGGTCTGGGTAAGCGAATGTGATGCAGATTGCGATAAGATGTGGGAGGGGTAGAGAGTAGTAGGTGCTCCGATTGGTGCATGCTGGACTTACCGTTAAGTGCTGAAACAGCCACGCTCTCAATATGTTTGTCGCTACTTTTGGGAAAATGCCTCGCTTCTTTTGGTTCTTTTTGCCGCTCGAGTCGTCGTCCTCCTCGCCGGTGCCCTCGCCGCTGCCTATGCTGGCGTTGCTGGCGTCACCTGTGTGAATGAGAAGAGAAAGATGCAGAGTCTCGTTTAGCCAGTTCTAGATGTGAGCTACAACTAAGTCAATATTGCCAGAGCACTAGCCTCCGCCACAATTGTGTTTGCCCGCTGTCCGCTGTCCGCTGTCCGCTGTCCGCTGTCTTCTGTCTTCTGTACATAATGTTTGTCAAGTGAGCATAAAATAACATTACTTGTCTCTGGGCAGCCGGGCTGGATGGCCTGCCTGCTGCTGCTTAGCCATAATGATAATCATATGGATGACATTGTTTGTGGCTGCCGTTTAAGACAACTCAAATCAGAGCTGTTCCCCCCTAGCGTCCGTCCGAGCGTCTTGTCTTTGCTCGTTGTGGTTTATAAACAAAATTAATATTTGTCATACGCAGTCTCTGGCTTTGGCTTTGGCTCTGGCTTCAGCTTTGGCTGTGGCTGTGGCTATGGCATTGGCTTCAGCTTTCTGTGCTTTTTGGTAATGTTCATGCATAATTTTGGTTAATTTAAATTTTCTGGGGCTTTTATCTTTTGTTTGCATGGGAACAATCCAACATCCCCCATCAGCTCGCACTCTCGGTGTTTCCGCTGCGGCGTTTGCTTTCCTTGTTTTCGGCATCATCGTCAGCATCATCATAACCAGCAGCAGCAACATCATATGATTTTGTATATTTTTGTTTAATATTAAGTATGTTATTTGTGTGTTTACTTTAAGTTTTAGTTACACTTAAGTAACTCAAATGCCTTCTTCTGCTGCCTCAAACAGGAAGCCCCAAATGGCTGCGCACATGCAAACAAAATAAACCAGGTCCACAATGCCCTAGCCACGGACTGCGGACTACGGACTGTGAACCTACGAGCTATGCCTGCTCCAATATTGCATAATTTCACGCCCCGCCCCGCCCCACGCCTGCCTGTCGGCTGAGTGTGCCAAAACAAATATTTCCCAACACCAAACATGGTGCGTCTATGAATGTCTAACTCGGAGGCTATGACAGCGAGTTCCTCTCCCTGGTTGCTTCATAAATTTTCCATGCTTTATCTTTCGCACAACACCTTTGCCGTCCCCTCTCCCTCTCTATCTCTCTTTCTCTCTCTCTCTCACTCTCACCTGCTGGCTTTTCATTAATTTTTCAGTTAACTCATTCATTAATTTTCAACAGCACTCTGAACAATTTTCACAGTAGCACATGCCTAAAACACACTCACACACACACACACACACGCGCGCGCGCACACGCGTGGTGGCAGACTTCACGCCATTTTGCGTAAACCGGAAGTTCGTTTTGATTAATTTAGTCGCCGATGGAGACGTTTGTTGAGTGCTCGACTGCATGGCCAGCCGTGTGGTTGATTTTCTAAACACGACCATAAAACAAAAGCCGATGTTCAGCGGCACAAAACAGAGTCGCACAGCACACTGAATGCCCTACACACACACACACACACACACACACACACAGAGAGAGAGAGAGAGAACACAGATGCGCAGAGCCAGGCAAATTTGATTTGAAGAGAGGAGAACTTCTTCGTGTGAGCTGTTCAAGGTAGTCGATATACCCTGACCTCTCTAGAACTCTCACAAGGGTATGCATCAAAAGTTGTAAAATTAATTTACCAGAAACAAACAAACAAACGAACGAAAAAGTCGGAAACAAAAGAATGCCCCAAAAGGCACACTTGTTGGCCATTTCAATGGGGCCTCGCCTTTCTACTAAGCTGCGTGGAGCGCTCTGCATAATTTAGCAATTATGGAAATGCGTGATTGCGATGGTATTTCGCTGTGGCCAGTCGGAGACGCTGAATCTGACGCTGATGCGAGCAGTCAGCGAAGCTGGAATTGGAGCCCATTATGGATGCAGTTGCTCTTGTGCTTGTGCTTGTGCTTATCGGGCGAGCTGCACTTTAGGCAGGGCGCATTGAGCAACTAGCTGCTGGCACTTAACAACTTCATTAAAAGTTGTTTATGATCCTCGAAATTGATTATTCCACTCATACGTAAAGCGTCCCCAGACGCAGACACAGTCTTTGGCGCTCAGGCAGAGGCTGAGGCGGCATCGTTCGCGAAGCACTCAAATCGCGCCGGGCGCGCGCTTAAGAAAACATGAAATTGATTAATGCATTTGGCTGCAACATTGAGGCACATCCACAGAGATATAGAGGTGGAGAGCTGCTGCCGCTGCCGCTGCTGCTGCTGTGGATGATGATGCCGAGGCGGAACGCTGGTGCCGTCGGTATCTGCTGCTGATATGTAAATTCCTTCAAGTGGATTGCACTTTGCGCCAAAGACTCTCGACTCTTAACTCTCCACTCTCCGCTCTCCGCTCTCCAGTCCACTCCACTCTCGAATCGAAGTCATTTCTTCGGCTGTGTGCTCCAATTTTACATTCGATTCGTGGCGTGGCAGGGATCTGGCAAACCAAAACACACAATTAATCTTTGCCCAGCGACGTCGCTGCTCCGCCGGCTGCTTATTATTGTTATAATAACGATGTGCAAAAGCACTTGTGGCACTTGAGCGGCGGCACACTCGTGTAACAGAGATTGGGCCAGTTCGGTTTGCCGTTGGTGTTGGACCTGCATCTGGATCTGGCTGAGGATTGGACTGGGGAGCTGCTCGGGCCAAAGTGCTTTCTGTTGTAGCACTTGCTATGCGGGGCGATAATGCGGCGCGGCGCGGCGCGTTTTCTTTTTTTAATTGAATTGTTAAGCGCAGCGCAAAACTTAATTAATTTTCACTATAACTTTGGCGACTTTATGGAAGCAGCCCCCAGTCCCTACCCCTGACTACTCCTCACTTTGCCTCTGACATTCCCTAAATAAGTTTGTGTTGGGCAAATAAATTCAATGCCGTCGCAATTTTTGTTGGCAGTGCCCTTACCGTTGCCGTTGCCGTTGCCCACTGCGAGTGGCAAGTAGGGCGAGGGCATCTGCGGGGGCGCCCTAACAAGCATTTTTATTTATTATTGGCTTAAAGCGCCAGCGACGGCAGGACGAAGTACAAAGGATGCAGGAGCCACTGCGTCTTTGCCGCAGACAAACTGACAGACAGACAGACGTATGTTGTTATTATTGCAAGGCAAAGCTCCTACCCCCTAGCCCCCACCCCAGCCCACCCCAGCCCACTCCCCCCTCACGCCTCACGCTCTGGCAAAAGGAAAATGTTTAGCTACAGTTGCCATTGGCTGGCTGGCTGGCTGGCTGGCTGGCTGGCTGGCTGGTTAGTTCGTTTGCCCTGCTTGCCACATTTCTTTCTTTTTTTCTACAATTGCGCAAAATTCCAATTTGCAGTAAATTTTGCGATTTTTCCTTTATACGGACATACAAAACATTTTTAGTTTCCTGCTGGCTTTTCTTACCCACCCAAAGCAGCGGAGAGGGCGGGAGAGAGAGGCTAGGCAAGCCGGCCCACTAGTCAACCACCCACGCTCAGATGTCGCCCCTAAACCATCAACGAAGTCGGAGCTAGAGACGCTCCAGAGGCTCCGCCCAGCAGCTGCCTGCATGTTGACTACTTATAAATGTTGTAAATGCTTTTAATGCCAGGACGCTTGACCATTCGTTAAACGACTGCACTTGATTCGATTTGCCCGACCACCATAAACTAAAGACACTTAAAATGAACCGAAAACGGAAACGGAAGTGAGACCCTTTGGATAGAGTAATAATCTTATAGTAACCATCCTATACTAACCATCCTATACTAACCATCCAATAGCTACTATTCTATTGCAACCATCCTATACTAATCATCTTATAGTAACCATCCTATAGTAATCATCCTATAGTAAGTATTCTATTCCATTCCATCATTTTCTTGGATTATGCCGAATATGTCTTGACATAGTAGCAAGAAAGGACACCTTGTATCTCGTCCTTCATCTAATAGTCACACCATCAACATTATTGAAAGCAACAGTAACTCGAACCAACTCATTGAGCTCCTCTACAGAATACAATTACAAACTTGAGAACTCATAATCTGGGTGAACACTTGTATGAACACTTTATCAGGCACATAAAACTCTTTATCTATTACTATCTAAATCTTTCAAAATCTTTCCATCTGTCCGCATAGACCTATCTTCCAACACTTAACTAATTGTTGTCACTAGAGTGTTTTTAGTTCTTATTAATCAACAACATTTTTTAATAATTTTATAATCCATATCAATATCTATATTTCACTCTCTTTCTCTCTCTCTCTCTCTCCATCCCTCTCTCTCATATAAAAGCCAAACAATTTCTGGCCAAAAGTTTTCCAATGCAACAACAAAATCGTTGATTGCCAGTTTAATTTGACAGTTGGGAAAAGTTTTGGTTTACACAAGTGAAAAGCGAGCAAAAGCGTGGCAGTTTATGGAAAAGGCCAGAGCAGAGCTGATTGGAATAATAAATAGAAATAATATGTTATAAATGCATTTATAGATTTCCACAGCAGAAATGCACTTTTCCACGCTGTTCGCCTGGCCGTAGGAAAACAAACAAATTGCTTTTCAAATAGACAACGGAAAAGAACAAGAATTGTTTTTTTTTTTTTTTTGTTCTTTATTTCATTCGTCGAGCCAAAAACGCGTAGCACTTGACTTGCGACGGGGAGCTGCGAGCGGGGGCCATGCTTGGATGGCGGCGGGCAGGAGAACCAGCTGAAGCGAACCGTAGCCGTCGCCGTAGCAAGTTGCAGCCAACAGCAAGCAGTTTTCAATTAGTTTTTAAATAAACTTTTTCAAAATGAAAACCAAACGCCCATGTTTCCATTTTCATATGATGTGTAGGTGTGTGTGTGTGTGTGCGAGTGCCTGTGTGTGTGTGTGCGCGCGCGAGTTTTCATTTAAACAATTTTTGCGCCAGAGACTTGGGGCTTTTGTTTATACAAAATCATGCCAATCGTCTGTCAATCATTTTCCAATGGGTGCCCAGCCCCTGAGTGCCAACCACCGCACACCGTACGGGGAACACTAAACATGGCGGAAGTCTGCTTAAGCTCACAGCCAGCAGCGAACAAGAAGAAACTTGGAGCGTCTCGAGTGCGAGCAGGAACCTATGGGGTTGGCCAACTAATTGAGTTTCGCTTTTAATAATAATAAACACCAGCTAGCAGCTAACAGCAGCAACGGCAGCAGCGGCAGCTACTCGTGGCAGCAGCAATGGCAACAAGCAATTGACTTGCGGCTTTCTCGAGAGTTGAGCCTCGCAACTTGAGGCATTTAGTTAATTGAATTCAAAACATGTCAAGAGAAATCAGCAACGCCCTGGGTGGCATCCTGACTCGAGTCCAGTAAGTCTCTCAGAGTCTGTTTTGTCACACGGCTAGAGCTGCGCTGCGCTGCCCCGAGCTGAACTGAGCTGAGCTGCTGCAGCCAGCTCAAAGCAATGCAAACACTTCAGCCACGACTCAAGCAGCTGTGCTCGAGCTTGGCCCACTTGAGCCGGCGAGCGGTGCGCAGCTCACGCATGACAAAAGCTTTCAAAACGGGGCGTCTTCCTCTTTGTCATAGTCATTGTTGTTGCTGTTGTTGCTGTTGTTGTTGTTGTTGCTATTGTTGTTGCTGTTGCCTCTGAAGTGGGTGGCTAAACAACAAACACTTGTGTCGGCCATCCAAGTGAGACCTCCAAGGTGTTGCTGCTGTTGGTCCGATCATACTCATTAGCCAAACACACACACACACACACACACACACACACACACACACACACACACACACACACACACACACACACACACACACACACACACACACACACACACACACATACATACATACATACAGACTCTGTTTTGTGACTTGTGATTTATACGCCTGCGCTGCTTTAAGCCAAGCGCATTTATTGCTTATGAAAACTTTATTGAATATTCCGTGAGTGATAAACATCGGCAATTAATTTGCCCGCTCGTTCGCTCACTCGATCGGTTGAGGATTTGTCGCGCATCTGAGCGGCTCAAGCGCCACTGGGCTGACAATTATGAAAAGCTATTACTTTTATACGATCGGCAAATTAATAAAGCTTAAAGTGTTTGCCAAACGACTTAATTAAATGTTGAAAAATTGCACGAGGCGCCGCCACATAATTGATGGGCCAAGTTTTTCCTCAGCTGCTGGCTTGGCCCCTTACCGAGTTTTCTCAGCGGATGCGACCAGCTGAAGCAGACTGAAATGCAGTTCTAATTGCATTTATTTCTTAAGTGAGTCTAGAGTATTCATCTGGATACCCCATCTCAGCCCGATGGCTTTCCTCGTGGGCAATTTGAGAGCCAGCACTTAAGTGTGCCCAATTTCCCAAACGATTTTCATGTGCGAAAAACGGCAAATTATGCGAGGCATCGCAATGATGATGGATCACCAATCGGGCAACGCCATAAAGCGGCAACAAGTCAATGAGAACAACAGCCGCAAAGGTTTAGCCAGCCCAGGCATATGGCCGACACACACACACACACACACACACATACAGGGATAGAGACACACTCACACCTCAAGCTGAATAGCAATATTTGTAGCCATTTTTTGTTGTGCTTCCCAGGCCCAGCGAGGAGGCAGCTACAAAAAACAAAAATAATAAAACGCAAAGAAAAGAAAACAAAAAAAAACGAAACGTTTTGAGGTATTAACGCAAAAGCGGCTTTGGCTTTGGCTTTTTAGCTTGACCAGTTTGCCAATGCCTGCACATGCTATAGACATGAATGTATACACACTCACACACACATATGTGTTTTTTATGGCGGATTTGTGTGATCCGCTGCAATATTTTTGAGCCTCGGCTGCGTCAGTTGTTGCATTGTTCTGCCGGCACAAAATATAATAATACAAAAAAAAGTAAAGTAATAATAATAATAATAATAATAATAATGCTTGTTGCTGCTGCGGGATGCTGCAACATGTTCATGCCTCATTATTTTTATACGGATTTTTGCGGTCCGCTGAGATTGGTCGCTTCGCCTTGGCCTCTCGCCATCGGTTCTCAGGCCGCTGTCGGCTGCAGCTCGCAAGCTTTTTTGCGCCTCGCCAAGCAGCGCAAAAAGTCGCCCAAAAGTGCTCAAAAGTTTATTAAAATTCCAAGCGTAAATGGCAAAGCCAATGAAAGCCCGAACAACAGCAGGAGAACCAGCAAAGCCAACACATGTTTTCACGCCTACCCACAAAAAACGAAAAAGCAGTCAAAAAGCTGTCAGAGCAGCCGCCTTATATGCAGATTAGCCATATGTGCGACTCTCTCTCTCCCTCTCTATCTATCTCTCTCCCTCTCTGCCTCGCTCGCTCTGCGTTATTACATATGCAAAATCAAATTATTCAAATTCAATTATTGTCAATTTTATTTATTATTAATGCGCATAATTGTCAAATTTGCCAAATTTATGAACGCAGTTAAAGAATCACAAATATATATACATATACATATAGTCGAGAGACTTGACTGGTTGTTCGACACACACACAAAGACACACAGACAGAGTGCAGTCTCTACTCCTGGAGTTTATGCAAATCCGAACGTCGCTTTTTGCGCTCAATCCGCACGAATTTATGAGACATGTTGAAATGCATCTCACCTTGATTGTGGAGCCGGTCTGTGGAGCCACCAAAGACGTGAACCTCAGTCACACATACGCACACACACACACACACACACACACACATACACATCTCACTGGCTTCAAGATTAATGGCAACGCATTTCATTTGTTTTTGGGTGTTCTCTGTTCGGCTCTGCTCTGCTCGCCAGGCACTCAGCTGCTATACTCAAACTGAAACTTTAGCTAAAAAGCAGACAAACTCAGTTGAGTCTAAGAGGATGTAGCATGCTTCCTCTTTAGTTGAAGTCGTGTCTAGTCTAATTCACTCCCATTGACACGCTGCAGGTGAAGAAGTTTCGCTTCAGGCTATAGGCTGACTTCCTCGACCGACTACTATATATTATATAATTTGGCTGAAAACAATCTTCATATCAACATAATATTAAGCAACCCACAAGCGTGCAATTTCGTTTAGCGCAAGGTAAAAGTGAGTGTCTGGCGTTGATTTTTGACATCCAAATTGCCGCAAACAAAACTCAAGGCGGAGCCAGACATTGCAGCTGTAGTTGTTGTTTGTTGTAGTTGTTGCTCTTGTTGCTGTTGTTGTTAGTGTTTTCTTTCTTTCTTTTTAATAACATGCTGAAAATGCTTTTTTAACAGCATAAAAATAATGACGCATCAGTCACGACACGGCACAATATGTTGCCTCTCCTCAGGCGACTCTCTCTCTCTCTCTCTCCCTCTGCTCGACTGGGAAAGTCTTGCGAAACATTTTCTGCCAAAACTAGAAGAACTTTGTTAAACAAGAAGAAGAAGCGGAAGGCAAGAGAAGACAAGACAGAAGCAAGCAGAGACAAAGCTGAATAGAAATGGAGAATAAATCATTTAAAAAATCTGTGATATTTCGGCTTTATAATATGCAAATCGGAGCTAATAACATGCTCCAGTCGCTGCATAAATTAGCAAGAGAAAAAACTACTTTTGATATCGTAGAAGAGACCAAATCAATGAGCCGCCTCGTTAGAAGACTCGAGCACTCGGCGGCTGCTCAGCAACTGTCTAATAATAATGAAATATTTCCTAGACGCCCCGAACTCTCGGCCACAAAGGCTTTGTAAGACATGTTGTTGTCAATGTGTTCGCTGGTTGTTGCTGTTGTTGTTGTTGTTTCGGTTGTTGTTATTTATGTTGCTCGATGCGGCCATACTAATTTCAAATTTAAATCTTTGCGCTGTGACCTTTCATGCCTACCAACCATATCGAGATGTATATATATATATATATATATATATATTTATATATATTTTTCTTAATTTCGAAAGCGTATTAAATTACACACACACACACACACACACACAGAGAGAGACACGCACACATACAAAGAGAAAGAGCCGATGCACGCTCCTCAACGACCCCGCCCCCTCCAACTTCGCCCCCGCCCTAGCCGATGAGCTGAAACAAGAATTTCAAGTATGTTTAACCCAAAACACAACACAACCCAACACAGAACTGAGAACCGAATCGATTCTGTTATTCTGGGCCTCAGTCCCGGTTCTCGGTCGCCGTCTTCCTCTTCGCTGGTCTCCCTGGCGTGCCCAGGGCCGGGGCTTAAAGTATTTCACAGGAAATCTTCGGAAACGAAACCCAAGCAACAATATGTTCTACACATTTCGTATTTCTTTCATTTTTCCTTCTTCTTCTTCTTCTTCTCGCTCCGCTTGCTGCGCTGTGTGAGAAATCGAAATCCCAAAAACTAAATCCCTATAATGCCTTTGGGGGGCACAGAAACTGCCACACACACACACACAGTTCTTTTTGTTGTTGTTGTGCCCCTACTCCCTCAGACTCGGCATAGCCCGAGCGTGCGCACAGTCTATAATAATGATAAGATGGCTCTTAATCAGAAAATTTATATGGGCCCAGCATTTAGTTGTTGCTCCAGCCTTTAGCTCTGTCTCTGACTCTGACGCTGACGCTGATGCTGAAGCTGACGCTGAGGCTGATGCTGATGATGGGTTATGCCCGTTTATAATTATGGGTCCTGTCAAATGCTAAATGAAGGGCGCATCAAAAGGCAGCCAGCAAGTCACAAGCCATACAATTTTCAGTTTAGAGAGCGTTACGCTATGTTGCAGATTGTCGTTGTTGTTGTTGTTGCTTGGGCAGTTGGCCAGTTGGCCAGATTGGCAGTGGCTGCCTTGGCTGTGGCTTGGTTGGCTGACTGCGGATCGCACTCTTGGCCATTTTGCAGCCGGCCGGGCTGGGCGTGAGTCTGGCCAGCGAATTTTCATTGGCCGAGACTCTGGCCAGCTGTATAAATATGAGTTAAGGAGAAAGCTTACCGCTTGCACTCGTTCCGAAATTGTCTGCAATGAGAACAAGAGATGAAAGTTGAGAGTTTAGTGAATATGATACAGACACAGATACAGATTATACATAAATACACATATATAAATAGAGAGGGAGACGGGCCCATCTTTCACTCTAATTTAATTAACGCCAGCAGCAACCCGATCTCGGCGAACAAACAAACTGATGAATTATCTTCCTCAACAAGTTCAATTCGCTCGCAGACGATAGTTTCTCAGACCTCAAAGCTCGAACCACAATAAATCTTTTCATATATATACTTTTCTCTGTGTGACCCAGGCTCGAATCACAGTTCGCCTGCCGGCTAACCGAAAACCAACAAAAAAAAACCAAAAACCAAAAAAAAATAATAAAAATGTTTAAAATTTTCGTGCAGACTTTGACCGCAGCTTGTTTCAGCAGTTGTTGTTGTAGTTGTTGTTGTTGTTGTTGCCATAAAAATATGATATATATTCACACACTCTCGCACGCATTGTGCAGCGGAGCGGCGGGGCAGGCAGCACGGCAATCAATCAAAAAACTATGGAACCTACGGCGGCATCAGCCCGAAGTGTGAACCAAAAATATTTGGAGCAAATCAAATTCAGCAAATCGGAATACGCAAAAAACAAGCAAGCGCTATATAAAGGCTACCCAGGAATCTATATATATACATATACACATGAGTTTCATAAGATATTTATTAATTTTGTGTATTTTTTCTGTCTCCATTCAACTTTTGGTCTCTGCTGCGTTCTCACACGCAAATCAAGCCTAGCTGCCCTTTGTTTCCCTTTTTTATAGTTTTGCATAAAGTTTTCGTTGGCTTTTAATCACCTCGAGCCTGGGGCATTATGCAAATCGAGGGCGAAGCTTACCTAAATCCAAAGTCAATCTGCTAACTGCAAACAGAGCTAAGATACATATATCTATATATCTCTCTCTTTATCTTTATATACATCTATATATATGTTGTTCATCTGGGCAGTTGATTGAGCTGGGCAACTCTCGGGTCTTCATGCCTTTGGCAGTCATTTAGCCAGCTTGTAATAACACGGCTAAGAGTATTTTGTGAACTGCGCATTGGACTTTTGTTACAGCTGCGCGAGGCATTCGCAGCTTCTCAAAAGATCGTCTGAGCCTGCCTCTGGCTCTGGCTCTGGCTCGTTGTCATTTAAGTCATCGAACACGCATTGCTACATTGTACACATGTTGAATGTTCTGTGGTGTCGGCGGACGGTGTCGATGTCAGTGTCCTGCAGCGGCCATTGCAGTTGCCAATCCATTGCCAATGGCCCGAGTCGCTGGCCCTGGCCCGCAGTTCATAAATAATCGTCTTAAGTTGATGCGGCGACTGTCGGCGGTCGCTGGGTGGTTCGTGGTTCTCACCAAGGCCTCCAAGGCATTGCGACAGATTAAGCCAACGGCCAACGGCCATCAGTTCCACACACACACACACACACACACACACACACAGACATTGCACAAAAAAAGTATCTTTCAGATTGCCGTTGCTGTTGTTGTTGTTGTTGTTGCAGCAGTCAGAGTCGCAGCAAAACGCATTAAAGAAAGCCAACGCAAGCCGCTCAAATATTCCAAAAACGTTTCAATGAATGTCGCCGACGCAGTGCCTCAATTTTTGTCACTCTTCAGCTGCCCCTCTCCCTCTTTCTCTCTCTCTCTCTCTCTCTCTCTCTCTCTCTCTCTGCCCCCACTCATTCGCTCTCTCGCTCTCTCACGAGGAGAACAAGTCGTGTCTGATCCCATTTTAATATTCTAGATACTTAAATAAAATACGTGTCTGGCTTGGCCAACAAACGTTTATTGTTTGTTAATTGATTTTGCTGGAAGTTGTCGCCGTCTGTTAAAATGCAAAGTGCAACTTCGAGCAAACTTTGCCGAAACAGAGCCAGCGACAGGGACAGAGACAGGGGAGCAACAACAACAAAAGTCTACACAAATAGCATTTGGTATGCAAAATTTGTTTGGCCCGTCCGAGTTGGACAACTTGTGGGTCTGGGCCTGGGCTTAGGCAGTCTCTCTCTCTCTCTCTGCCTCCGACTCCGACTTCGACTTCGACTACGGCTGGGCCGCAATTAATTTGCAGACAGCGAAGCTGTAGCTCAGCCTTGAGGCAATGGCCAGCAGTTGACAATTGTCAAGGACTGCGTCAACTCAGCTTGACAGAAGGGAGAAGAGAGAGAGAGAGAGAGAGAGAGAGAGTCAGGGGCAGCTTGGGGACTTGGGTCATTTAACGGTAATTACCAAAGCGCGACAGAAAAGTTTCTGCGAAAAACGTGTGGAGTGGAAAAGCGCTCGGCTCAGCTCAAGTGCCGACAAAGCGGCCGGCCAAGTGAAGCATAAAAATGAAGCACCCAAAAAACGAGTCGAGGAAGGAATTGGAAACGCTGTAGAAAAGCAGCCAGCGGAGCACACGATTTTCCAAATGCCCGCCAAAGAGTAACAGAGTCAAGCGCGACTCGAAGTCTATTTATGTGGCTATTGAAGTGGGCCTCGTCTCTTGGCTACACTTCAAGCCACACCACAACCACTCGCCACTCCACTGAAGTGGTTGTGTTGTCTGCTTCTTTTTTCTTTTTCTTTTTTGGCGGCTTTGGCTTTGATTTTTGCTTGATTTCTTTCAAAATCAAGCCAGCCACAGCGCAGCGCACACATGCCACGAGGGCCCAGAAGAAGAACGTCGAACGAGGCGGAGTTCCGACCCGAAATAGAGATGCAGAAGATGCACAGAGGAAGAGCTGCTGCTCAGCGAGTGTGACGCCATTTTCAGGTACACAACAGAGCAGCGTATGCAAAAGAGCCCAAAACGTAGACAGGGCTCGAGCCCGGGCCCGGGCCCGGGCCAGAGAACATGGCCAAAGGCGAACCGCCAAAAGGATAATCAGCAACAATTTAGTATTATTACACCACGTTCGGAGCCAGCGAGCAGCAGCCGAGGGGAGCTAAGCTGCAGCACACACAAAGTTGTCTGTCAGTTTTTGTTGTTGTTGTTTTCTTCTTTTTTTTCCTTCTCTAAGCCATAGCCACGAGGCCAAAGTCGAGGCTGGAGTTGGAGCTGAGGCTGGAGTTGGAGCTGGGCTGGAGCTCAAGTATGCATTTCAAAGAAAATCATTATTATCGATGCGGCCGAGGAGTGTGAGGAGACGACAGAGACGACAGACCAAAAGAAGAGACTAGAGACGATGGACGGACGGACGGATGGACGGATGGCTGGCTCACTGGCTGACTGGCTGAGCCGCAAGTTCATTCCTTTTGGGTATTTTCACGTGGACGCAGATTGAGTTTCAATGGAAAAATGATTTGCAAATTGACTTTAACGAATTGCTCGAGTGAGCAACCTGCTGGCATTTGGAATTTTGATTACAGCATAGACAGACAGAGAGAGAGAGAGAGAGAGAGAGAGAGGGAGGAAGGGAGAGACTGCATGTAATTGGCACGCATTGCCTAGGCAATGGGACTACACTGTGCAACAGAGTTGAGGCAGAGAGTAAAGAAGACTTTATCGGAATGCAATATACCATATAGGATATAGCTAATCATTCAGATATAGCTGATTTTCAGCTAGCAGCCTCCCTCATATCTGTGGGCCAACTGGTGGCCAGGCTGGCTCAGCAGTGGCCCTTTGTTTGGCACCTTTGCTGCCTGCGGCAAGTTCGTATATCATTATAGAAATTACCTACTGCGCCTGGCCGTGAGGCAGCAGCAGCAGCAGCGGCAGCGGCAGCCATTGTTAGCAGTCGCTGCCATTAACGTTAACTCTTTGGCGCAATCTGGCCAGCAGATCTCGCTGCTGGTGCCGGCGATAGCGCAACAAAACAATCGCAACAACAACAACAAAAATAATACAGAAAGAAAAAAAGGAGGGGTGGGGTGGGGTGGGAGAGGTGGAGGGGGAGTGAACAATGCCACACCAGTGTCATGCGGCAGGTTTCCGTTTAACAACCCACCGAAAAAAATGGCAAACTAAATTCGATATTGTAAATCAATGAAATCTAATGGAAACATTGACGTCAGCTCGCAAGTAGGCGAGACTGATAAAGCCGGCAAGAGGGGGCCAAGTTGAGCCATGTACTTACCAGGACTGCCAAGGAAGACTGAGGAGTAGAGCCGCCGGGAGGCGTCTGCGTTGCGAGCATCGGCAGGTGAGGACCATTCTCTTCGACACCATCGTCCTGCAAAGGAAATAGGAGAAGCCGCGCATTAATTATCAAAATCGATAAAGTATCTCTATCTATCTATCTATCTATATCTTTATCTGGGTAAGCTATCATATCTGAGGTTCTTAAGTTCTTAAGCCACGTTCGCCCCGCCTAAACCCGAACTCAACGAACTGTCGCACGCGATTTGCAACACTTGTCAAACTTTCAAGATTTGCACAACAATATTGACAGAGTGTTAAGCCACACACACACACACACACACACACATGTATACACGAGCAGGTGACTGACAGGTGGAACGCTTTGAGCTTACGCCCACAACTATTCGAGGCTTATAGCCTCTGCTGGGGCTCGAGTTGCCCTCGGCTTTATGGCCGCTTTAAGCGCATAAAACTTTAAATGAAACAGTGTACGAAATAAGATGAAAATGGCGTTAATAATAATTTGGTTTATTGGCTCTAAAGCCAGAGCCTGGCCAAGTGCCTGGGCGTTGCCAGCGCAGAGCGCAGAGGGCAGAGGGCAGAGGGTGGCTGACGCTCGCCCCAATTTCTATTATTTTTTTGCTGCTTTTTGTGCTCAGCTCAGCTCGGCTCGATGAGGGCGTCGCACCTTTATTTAAAATTCCAACTTGGCCAGCGCTGAGGCGTCTGCCTCGTTTTCTTAATGGCCAATTTTCTTGGTAGTAATGGGCACGTTTTATGGGCGCTTTTGTGGGGTGTTTATCGCGCGCACCAACTGCATCGGGGGTTGACACTGTGCCCGATCCTAGTTTAGAATATATACGTATATATATATATATATTACAATAAAAATATTAATGGCATATTAGATGTCGCGCAGCTGTCGCACCTGCTTAATCAGAAATGCGCTCGAGCAATCGGCGCAACAAATGACGAAAACAATAATAAAAGCAAAACAAATTAATTGAGTTGAGTTGAATTCAGTTGGGCTGAGCTGAGCTGAGCAGAGACAAAGACCAAATTGTTCGCACATAAATCTTTGTACTAAAAATTTTATTGTCGTTTTTATAGTTAAAAAAAAAAAAAAAATAAAAACAAAAGCGACACAAAAAACTACTCAAACGGCAGCCCGAGCCAAACAGTCTGCGCTGAAGCGCTCTCTGAGAGAGCTCACACTCACTCCCTAACACACACACACACACTCACTCAAGAGATTTCCCCGTCGCCGTATCGTAAGCGTATCGTAAGTTGAGCACACTCTCGCTCGCTGCTTATATCGTAAGAAGGCAGCGCCATTGCTTAGCTGCTTGCAGCTGTCGCGCTTGTGCGAGCGAGACGGCGCTAGTCAACTGCTCGCTGTGTGCGTGTGTGAGGCGAATTGAAGGCGAATTGAGTGGCGAGACGCAACGACCAGTCAATATAGAGCTTGTTGTTGTTGTTGTAGCTGTTGCTGTTGGCGCTTTATTCTGTTGTTGTTTGTAGACGCCAAAGCCAAGTTAATGATTTTGTGTGTTGTTGTGGTTGTTGTCGTTTTCCCTTCGGCTGCTTATTATGCAATGTTAAATCAATAAATTGACAAAAATGTGCGCGCCACACCGACCGACAAAACGAGCGCCAAAAAATGAGAAATTGAAGAGGAAAACGATCGAGAAATGTTTACCAAATAGTTTTACAAGTTTGTTGTTGCTGCTGCAGACAACACGATTTTATGACATTTTAAATAGCCGGCGTGTTTTTGTCACAAGATTTCGAGATGAAGACGAAAAATAAAAACAAAACGAAATATTTGTTGTTTCGCCCCCAGCCACAGCCACAGCCACAGCCCCAGTCCCAGCCCCATTTTCCCACTTTTCCGTCGCTATTTATAGTTCAACTATTTTTGAGTGTCACGCCACTCCCCCACCCCCCTCACACACACACAGACACACACTCAGCCGCTCTTAAGTGCTGATAAATGGCGCTAGACTCTTTCGGGCTGTCATTAGATTACAAAGCCGATGAGAAAATGTCCCCAGAAAAAACACAAAGATAAAAAAAAAATCCCAAATGCAATGCATTCTTATCAGCAAGGCACAAAGTTCAAATGCAGCTCAAACAACCAATGACACACATACACACACACACACACATATACAGAAAGAGGGAATGAGTTTTCCATACTGCAGACATTTCGACATTTAGAAATAGAAGCCACCCCAGACAACAACAACAACAACAATTGAACCCCAAATACCAACGTCTGTTCTGTGTATTCTGTGTAGCTCTGACTATACTATATATATTTATGCATATATATATGTATATATACATATATATGTATGTCTCTCTGTGTGGGTTTAGATAAAATTGTGTTTCGAAAGTGACAGTTGAAATGATTTATCACTTGCCAGCGACTACTGCAAGGCGCAAACGTCTCTGCCCCAACCAGCACCAGCTAACAGCCTCGTAGCACAGCCCCCCACCTCCAACTGCCAACCCCCAACCCCCAACCCCCAACCCCACCCACTGCCTTTTGCTGTCTGTCGTCAAAGTTTTTAGCAGCGTTTGCTTCGTCGCTCGCATTTTTGTGTAGAAAAATTGAAAATTGCTTTTTTTCCGCTGTTGTCCGCTTGGAGCTCAGAGTACCCCTATTGCTGGCCACGCCGCCGCCCCCTTGTCGACCACTAAAAAACATTGTTGCTATCACAATCAACTTCATCTTTCCAATTTTCTACTATTTGGCTTTGTTTCCCCAACGCCCCCACTACACCGCCCCCCTCCCCTAACACATTGTTGCTGCTGCTGAGTTTTTCATATGAAAATTTAATTCCAGGCCCCAAGTTGGGCCACCCAGTCGCCCCCCCATTTTCATTTCACACACACACACACACACACACACACTCTCTCTCTCTCTCTCTTTCTCTGTCTGTGTATGTGTTGCGAGCTAATTTAAAAATTTTTGTAATTTTTTCGCCTTGCTCTTTTGGAATTTTTGCAATGCGCGACAAAATGATTTATGTCGCTGCCTGCGCAAAATTAAAAATATTACAAAGCAACAACAACAACAACAGCAACAACAACAGCAACAACCAAATGACAAAACGACAACAATGTTCACATTTAAATAACACACAAAAACGAGCAAAACATGAAAAATATTTTTAAAAATTAAAAAAAAAATATATATATATATATAACAGTGAAGAAAACAAAACAAGTAAATGCAGATATCTATATCTGTATATATTTATATATATACATATGTATATGTGAGTTTTTTCGCTTTAAACTTTAAATGAAAATGCTGCAGGAAAAACATTTTGGCTTTTTCTCGTTTCATTTTTTGCTGGCTTTTTCCAATTTTATGCCAAACAATTTCGAATGACGACAATGAAAAAATCAAAAGAAAACCGCAGCAATTTTTCATCATTTTGCACGTGTAAATTTTCCAATTGGTTGAGCGTGTGAAATGCGAGCCAAGTGCGGAGGGCTGCTCGACTCGGGGGGCGGCGTCCTGCTCGTACCTAGTGGGCGTGGTCAATCGAAGCTTTAATGAATGCACTTAACGCTAGAGCGCAGTCAGCCGCCACAGGTGCCCGAAAAAGAGTATTGAGGGAGCAACGGCCATGGGACAGGTGAGCCAACTGAGCTGATGCTACCTTTTGGTAAAGCAATTGCCGTCGGCTGGCTGGAAGTGCTTTGACCACGTTCCCAGAGAGGCGGCCATGGTATCGCAACAGACTACAAAAGAAACTGTAGCCAGACTCTAGCATACCCTTTAACAAAAAGTCAGTGTCAAGCTGAAGCTAACTCTTTAATTTCTATTAATTATATGAAACGACCAAACTTGAGTATAGAATACTATTTCATATTGTAAGCCATGTAAAAATCGATTTAACCATATCTGAAGACGTTGATAATATATAATATCTGATAAATATATAACTGAAGCATATATTCTGTATTAATTATTATTGATCCTAAGAATATAGCTGAAGACATCGTAAGGTTACAGAATATTACCTCGAAGTAATTTCCCAGTTAAAAATAATATTTTAAAATTATTTAATTTTATACCAATATGAAATGTTATTTAAAACATCGATGTATATAAATATATGTATGTATAATTATATTTATATATTTATAATACACTTTTATGTATGTGTATAGTTGTTTTCATGTCTGATCCCATTTAAACATTTTAAATTTCGTTTAAGTCCGTTTAAGCTTATTTCTCATTCCATCACATTTTCAGCTCATGTGTCTCTATAGCTATCTCTTTTCATCTCTCTCTCTCTCTCTCCCTCTCTCTCTCTCTCTCTTTCTGCCACTTCTCCATTTTGTTTTTTACTGCAATATTTTGCAAACTCTTTTGTGTAATTTTTTGCACACACAAACAAATTTTATATTCTCTCTTTTTTTTGTTGTTCCCAATTTTTTAAGCACTAAAGTGCGCGAGGAGTCGTCGCTTTAGTCGAATACCCTGCACTCCATACCCTATACAATATAACGGTTATATGGTTAGAGCTGTAATCATGTTTACGTTAACCTATAAAATGTTATGTTATATATAATTATATAATTGATTAATTGATCACTTCTTTTTTATTTAAAAATATATATTTATCATAATATTAATAATTAATATTAATAATAATAATATTAATATTATCGCTTAATCAAACATATAGTTATATACTTTAACATATTTATCAAATTTTATTAAGTTGTTTATGATCTTATACAGTTCCAAAGTTTGCTGAGATTTTATTATTTGGAATCTTTGTTTTATTTTCAATGTCGCATTCGATTTCAGTTTACAGGGTATGCTTGTAGTGAGCAGGCTCAACTTGTAGATTGCACCTATGTTTTCAGTTCGGCCGGAAGGTGGCGCTGCTGCAGCTGCTTTACGACTGTGCAAAAGCAACAACAACCGACTGTTGTCTATGTGTCTGCTCTCATTGTTGTTGCTGCTGTTGTTGTTGGTTGCATTTTCCGTTGCAATTTTTACATTTTCCATTTTTTGTTAAATTTAAATGAAAAAAAAAACGAAGCTTTTCACGCATAGTTATAAAAATAATGCCAGACTTAAATGTGCACACAGTGCGAGAGAGAGCGAGAGGCATAGCGTGGGTGTGGAAGCGAGAAGCTTGCTGATGTTGCTGTTGTTGTGTTCATGTCTAATGCATTAAAAAAGCCATAAGCCCAAAAATGGATTTCAAAAGCTTAGTTTAAAAATGAATATATTCACAAATATAAATGTTGCTTATATATATAGTATATATATATATATATATTATTTTATTAGTCATATATGTATGTATGTGCACAGTGGGCGTGTCAGCTTAACTGGCATATGGCAGGGCTTAGCCGTTGCCGTTGCTGGTATTTGATGCTGTTTGCAAATTCAATAAAATTTTGTCGCCAAAGCCAAGAAATCGGGAAAAATACTGAACATGACTTGTAACTTAAGCAAGGCGAAGTTTGTCACCCAGTGCGACAAGGCTCCGTCTGCAGCCCGCTCCACTCCAGCTCCGTCTGATTCTCAGTCATTGTCTGCCCGTCCTTCAGTCTGTTCGTCTGTCTGCCTGCCAGGCAGGCCTGCCGCATATCGCTTTACACTTGAAATGAATTTGAAAGTCAGACGCACAGCTCGTAACTCTTTGCTCTCACACAAGACACACACGGCGACTAACAACAACAACAACAACAACAACAACAAGAACATCATCAACACTTGGAGTTGCTCGAGGAGCCCAGATCTCTCTCTCTCCCTCTCTCCTCTCTCCTTCTCTCTCACTCACGTTCTTTATCTGAACACAGGCCCGCGCGACTAATATAAACGTACAATGGACCAACTTAAGCTGAAATGACAGTTGCGACATGTTTGCGTAGGCGTGTGCGATCTCTGGCAACAGCAACACCAACAACACCAACAACACCAACAACACCAACAACAACAGCAACAACAACGTGTGCAAGGCAAATGCTTTGGTATTAATTTTTCTTGTTGCCAGCCAGGTCGCAGCGAGCTGACAATAAACTTTATCGCATTCATGTGAATGCACTTTATGACACCTACACACACAGGCACAGTCAAGAACTTGTTTCTCTTTAGCCTGTGTCTGACTAAGAAATTCCTTATACTATATATATCTCATCCATATACATATATATATATATATTATAAAGCAATTTTTGCTGTTCGCCTTTTTGGCTACAACTGATTTGGCTTGAATTAGCTACATTTGATGAGCTCGGCTAGCTGCCTGCCCCACCCCCGCTCTGAGGCTGAGAGAGGCTTGCGGTCAGCGGCTGCCGCAGCGTCTGGCAGCCGCGTGACTTGGGCGGCTCACTCGTCCGTTGCGCTGGTCACGTGACCCTAATAAATCACGGAATTAATGTTACGTAAAATGGAGTTGCGCACGGCGTCCACTGCAAGTCCTGGCCAGGATGCCAAAGTCAAACAGAGCGCAGAGTCCAGCCCAGCAGCAAGTTCCAGTTCCAGTTACAGTTACAGCCGAAGAGTTCGGCGGAAACTGTGCCAGCCGGAAATTGAAAAACGTTTGCGGCATTTCTGATAAGCGCCGGCCCAGACAAACAAATCGTGAAACTATATTAATGTGTAACATATATATACTATATATATGTATATAAACATGTCTATATATATATATGTATATAATATGTAAGTCTGTTTGGCTCACTTATTTTGCTTTTCTTTTTATGGCTGCTGCTTAATTGTCTGACATTTTTTAATAACAAAGGCAGACACACGCACACACAGTCACACACACATGCAAGTGTGTATATTTGGCATCTCGCTTGCGCATTAAGACGCAGGCGCATTAACAGCGACACCAACAACAACAGCAGCAGCAATCAGAATAACGTGTAGCAAGCGCCAACATTACGGCCATTAAAAATACCCAAAACGACAACGACAATTTCCTCATTATCGTAAAATTTATTCAAGCAAAATAAATTCATTGGTCGTTAACCTTGACACTGGTTTTTCCTTTTTTACACTCACACACACTCATTGTCTCTCTCTGTGTGTGTGTGTGTGTGTGTGTGTGTATGGGTACATAAAATTCATGCTATGATGCGTGTTAAATAGTCGCTGTCATTCCGTCTGCAACTTGGCCAAATCTCCCTCTCCCTCTCTGTGTGTGTCTTGTTGTTTTATATAGACCTAAGTTGACTAGACTTCAGAGAGTTCATAAAACAGAACTTTTAAGGCAGAGTGTCGTTGGGCGCCCAGCGCTGCTGCCCAGCAAATTGCCATTACTTGCACTTGAGCATGATTCAGCTCGAAAATCAACTAAGCTGAGTAATTTCTGGGGGCCTTGTGGGTGCCGAGCGCAGAGAAAGAGTAATTCTCGCTGAAGGCAAACACAAAATGACGCCAGTAAGTATGCTACAATAATCGATAAAGTGCGCTCTGCACATGTGTGTGTGTAATGTTGGTTGCTTACTGCTTGACTGCACACACATACACACACACAGACAGAGTTGAATTCGGTCGAGTGATTTGTCATGGCAGCTCGCGCTTGCTTAGGCCTTGCGGCTCCTTTTCTTTTTATAGCAAGCCTTTGCCAGAGCCTTTGACTAATGGGCCAACCCCCACCTCCCTCCCCTCTGCTGGCTGCTTGCTTAGAGTGTTAAGAGCTGGCCATAAAGTGAGTGAAACTAACAATAGTCTAACTGTTATTTGCCCAAGACTTGTTGATTAACAAAGACTTAATTCCTGATATAAATAATATTTCATTCAATTCTATTCACGCCTCAATGAACTGTGAATACTATGAATACTGTGAATAAAAAATGAAACTAAACAACTAGAAATGTGAGTGAAACGAGAGAATCTAAAATAAAACAAAGCTCGGATAAATGCCAACAATATAAAATGAAGAAAATTTGTTTGTTTCTTTTTTTCCATGCGCAGACCAAACAAAGCATTCACATATGTGTGTGTGTGTGTGTGTGTGTGTGAGTGTGTGCCAGCTGGCTGTGTGCGTATTGGCGAGAACTCTTCTAGCCACGACAACCCAAAGCGCGACTCCTTCGCCTCGGACAACGCCACTCGGTGCTTTGCGGCTCTCCTCGTGCTGAGCTCAAAGTTGAGTTGAGTTGAGCTCAGTTGTCGTCATCATCGCCATCGCCATCGCCATCGCCATCGCGCCCTCGTCGTGGCTGCCTTTTATATAAAAACCGACAGCGAGTCGGGGACTCAGCCTCAGCCAAGCAAAATGCCCCACACACACACAAACACACACACACACACACATACAGTGCAGCAGCACTAGCTTTTCCTATGCTCCTCTTGCCTTTTTCCTATCGTATTTTTTCTACATTTCTTTTATTTCCAGTCAGCAGAAAAATTCTTATACACGAGCTGCGTGTTTTTGTATTTTTTGTTCCTTTTTTCCTCGTCCTCGTCTTCTTCAGCTTCTTCTTCCAGGCAACATTTGGTGCTCGGCGCTCTCTTGGCGCCTGCTCCAGCTACGTCTGACTGTCTCTGTGTGTGTGCGAGTGTGAGTGTGTGGAGCAGTCAGCTCACTTTTCTTTTGAATGATTCGATGATTTTAAGCGCCTGCGTTATATGAAAACCAATCGCATCAAAGCACCCCATTAAATTTCATCGCCAGGCATATATCCTTGCCACAAATACACACGCACACAGACAGTGGCTGCGAGATAAATGAACAGACAGAGGACATGGCATAGAAATAACAACAGCTGCTGTTACAACTCCAGCTTCAGCTCCAGCTACAGCTCCAGCTTCAGCTCCTGTGGCTGCTTCCATTCGTCCTGGCCAAGTCTGCATCTGCAGCATCGCCTGCGCCTTTCAATAGCAGACGCGCGTGGCCCAAGGCAATGTTTGTTATGTGCCATGGAAATCCGTCAGTAGACGTTGCAGCTGCTCCCCACACACACACACACAACACACATACAGGCACATACAGACGCCCACAATTCGCCTGCATTGTCATCATTATGTGCTGACGGCGTAAATGGCTCTATCAGCGCATTCTGCCTGCGCCAGGCGCCGCCTTTTGGGAGCCTTGTATATGACATGTGGATATGGATGAGGATGTGTGGATGAGGATGTGGGTGGCTGTGCACGGACATGTGCAGCTGCAGAGCGACTCAACTTTAAGGCACTCATTGTTTGAGCTCCTCGTTGGCTTAAAGTGCTTTTAATGGCTTCATGCAAAAGGCGCTGCCTTTTAAAACACACAAGTCATGCTCGGAACGAGGCGTCGGATGGCATTTTATATAGCAGCAGCAGCAGCAGCAGCAGCAGCAGCAGCAGCGGCGACGGCAGCGGCGGCAGCTCACATACTTTTATACATAGCTAGTCTATCACACTGGCCCCGCCCACCTACCACCGACCACCGCCCACCCTAGGAAACTTGTGCCACGGCTTCAGCCTTTGCTTTTGCTTTATTTGCAGTTCTCATCGTTGTAGTCGACGTCGTTTACTTTTTTCCTTTCCTTTTTTCTGGCTAACATTTAATGGGTTTTTCAGAAAATTGCATTTTCTTCTTTGGCACTCTTTAGACTTTTTGTTTAGCTGCTACTTTTCCAGCAAAGAGTCGCAGTTCCCGCCGCTGCTGCTGCTGCTGCTGCTGCTGCTGCTCATGACCATGGCTGCCATATTAGATTTTGAATGCATTTCCGCTTTTTGCCGCAGCGTGGAAACTTTTGTTCGCCATGCTGGCGAGCCGTCTCTGTATTGCTCTATCTATGTGAGACTGTGTGTATGTGTGTGAAAATATTTTGGACTGACTGACAGCTGTGCCTGTATCTGTGTGTGTGTGTGTGTGTGTGTGTGTGTGTGTGTGTCTATGTGGGTTCGCTCCTGCTTGCCTCTGGTTGGCTCCGCTCTGCTCAGCTCTCCCTGGCTGCATTAAAAGTTTGTTTCATTTTGCTTTAGTTTGTTGTTTTGTTTGATGAAAAAGTCCAAGTTGTTGCGCAAAGTTTTTATGCAAGTTTTGCTATTTTGGCAAATGGATATGCCCCAACATATAACCCCACCCCCACCCCCACCCCCAGACCCAGCCCCAGCCACTCCCACTCACACACAATCACATTGCTAGTTTGGTGGGTGCATGAGCTGCGCAGCTATATCAAAGTTGGCCATATTTGAGTATATATCGCAGTCCTTCTACATACTCTCATATACGGGCAATGTCTATACATTTTTCGCATGAGTTGCAGCTCGCTGGGATGGCTATCAATGCTGAAGTTTAATCAAACTTTAAGCCGAAGCCCAAGCAGCTGCTGGCTAATAAAAACCTGTCTAAACTTTACATGCAACTGCCACAGAAGTTGCCTCAAATGTGCTTAACTGCATAGTTGGAAACACACTCTCTGACACACACACCTACCACCACCAGTATGCCCACTGTACGCCTTCAAGTTATGCAGCAACGGCATTGCATACCTCGGGGCGCGGACTGCCTGTTGTGACATTCGGACATCCTGTCGCTTTTTGCGTTGCAATTTTTTGGCCGTGTCGGCGGCTAACTGCGCCCTTGACCACACCCAGAGTTTAAGTCGGCTTTAAGCGCAAGAGAAAACCACAATGGGCCATAAAATATTCAGCTCAATTCATTAGACAAATTTCGAGTCCATCGCCGCGGGCCATTAAAATATTTGGTTACAGTCGGAGAGCGACCGGTTGCCAATCCACTGTAGCCGGGCCGTTACTTTTATGGCTAATAACAAAGGCCGGAATGTGTGGCGTCTCTCGGAAATCGATTATCGGCCGATGTGACAAAACAGAATTCGAATTTTGTGCGCGCCTCTCAGCCATTTAACTGGCCGTAAATCTTCAAGGACGGACAGCAGCCACGAGTCAATCATCGCCGATGATTTAACGATGGGCAAAGCATTTAATTGCTGTTCGACAGATGACAACAAGTCTTTCTCTCTCTCTCTCTCTCTCTCTCTCTCTCTCTATCACTCTCTCTCTCTCGCTCTCTATCGCTTGCCTATAAAAAGAAATAAAACAAATTGTGGAGCTTGTAGCGTTGGCGTTTAACGAGATGCCAAAGGTCGAGCGAGTGATTTTATGTGACAAATTTTTAACGACGGAGTCCGAGTCCGAGTCGGAGTCGAAGAATCGAATCGAAGTTGTTGCTGAATGTTTTGGCATTAACAAGTTTCAATTTCGTTAAATGCAGACACCTGTCGACGAGGGGTCGCTGGCTGGGCCAGGCTGGCTTTTCAAATTGAAAACGTGTCCAACAGCACTCATCAATTTTTAAACACGAGTAATCACTTTGTAAACGCTGCACACAGCAGAGACCGGAGACCAGACCCAATCGTCCCCAAGTAACTTGCCTACTCCTCTGGGGGTTGGCTTATCCCATCCATAAAAGTGAGGATGAGGCTGCTGTCTGGCTGGAGCTGCGAGCTGAGACCTGAAACCTGAGAGCTGGTGGCTCTGACAAGTATGCCTCAAATTTCAGTGTCGTGTGTGTGGCGAGCGGGCGGAGCGGGCGGAGCGGGGTCGCTTGATTTTCAAATTTCGGCACGTAACTACGTAAAGTTGCACACATTTTTATACAATTTGTTGCATGCATAATTCAGCAGGACAATCGCCAGGATTCGGGCGCATCAAGTGAATATCAAGCGCATATTGTGGTGGATTTATGTATTCCAGCCGGGTTGGACGTGGCCCACCAACCTCGTTCGCTCTCTATTTGTGGCAGCTTAAGCTGCTACGCATATGCTCTGGAATTATGATGAGTAGAGCCCAGCAAATACAAAGAGCGAGAGAGAGAGAGAGAGAGAGAGAGTAAGAGGGAGGAGAGTGGGCGTTAAATTGTATTATTTATACGATCCAAGAGATGAATGGACGCTTAAGATTAAGAAATAAGAAACGGAAACTCTTCTAGTCCTACAAGATATTCAAGCTCTCCTCCCTCGCTAATTGCCAATCCCAGCGAACAGCGAGGGCAAACAAAGAAACTGATATGCAAAGCGAAAACAAATCAAAGACATTCAAACAGCATTAAGAGCATGTTAATCTATTGAAATAAGCGCCATCATTTGTCTATCAAAGCGAGCGCAGCTCAGGGCATTCGCAGTCCCAGCTCTGTGCACCCCAGGCATTCCAGCGTTTTAATTGATGTTTGGTCATTTGAGTTTTGTTTTTATTATTTTTTGCAGTCCCACTAAAAAGTCAATACTGAAACCGAAACCGAAACCAGAGCCGACACTCGGCCGGCGACTCGACGACGAGCAAATAAGCAAATTTATTAAATTCTCATTTATCAACATCATAAATCAAAGTTTTTAACCGTGGCGCTCGCTTTTCAGTTTTCAGTTTCAGTTTCAGTTTTGAATTTGTCAGCCACAACAACAATATATATATATAAGTATATATATGCATATATATATTCATTTATATGTATACGTATATATGTATTTGAAATGATCTATCAACAGTTGCCGTTTGGCGTTGATGTTTCTGGTTTTGCGTATAAATTTGGATATTTTGTATATTTTGTTTTTTAATTGCTTTCTAGTCGACGTCGCCTCTTCGCTTTTATGACTAGTTAATTTAGCCTGTTTTTGATTTTGATTTGGCATTTTATTGTTGTTGCTGTCATTGGCTGGCTGGCGCGATGACTGGCTGCCCGGCTGCCCGGCTACCCGGCTGCCCAGCTCGCTGGCTGCTGGCTTTATTGAGCGCAATGAACTATAAAAACGCGCGAGAATGCTTCAAAAATTGCGCTGCACTTGACAACTTACTGATGGACGCAACAGCTCTAAGCGAACAATTGAGTGAATGACTGACACCCACACACACACACACACATACACTCACTGAGTATGTGTGTGTAACGCAGCAATCTGTCAAATACGCTGCCTCACTTTTCCTTTCACTTTGACCTTTAGCAGCTGTCAAAATGGCCGCTGCAAGTGTCAAATGTTACCGATTCGATGTTGTTGTTCTTGTTCTTGTTGTTGTTGTTAGATTTGCCTTTGACAGGCAACGGACGGCAGTCGGCAGTCGGCAAAAGTGCGAAAAATGATGTGCGGCAACAACAATAACAACAACAACAGCAACAACAAAACGCGGCTTTGAACTACTAAATCATTTTTGACAGTTGGCGGCGCAGCGACTGCGACGCCGGGGAAAGCCCCAAGCAGCGCAGCCGACGTCAGTGTATGTGTGCACACTTTAACCATGACCTTGAACGCTATTACACACCAACACACATTGCTTTTGTTTATGCAATAAATTAAAAGCAATAATTTTTCATCTTGAAGCAGCCAGAGCAACGGCAACGGCAACGGCAACAGCAACAGTTGAAAGTTCGCCCGCTGCGGCACAGCGCATTAATTTTGTGTAAAGTTTATACACACACAGGCACACATACAGAGGGCAGGAGGTGGGCGGAGTGCGGCAAGAGTGATAAAGCACCGCAGCGACATTGGCAGCAACGTCGACGTCTGGGCAGACATTGTTTTTAACTCGCTGCGACTGCGTCGCGTGCTCTCTCCCTCTCTCTTTCTCTCTCTCTCTCGCTCATTCGATACGCGCAAAAACAATAATTCAACTTGTGGCGGTGTCTCTGTGTGTGTGTGTGTGTGTGTGTGTGTGTCTGCTCCACATACGGGCAACTGCCAGCGGCACAGGCCGAGGCACAGGTTCAATGCACGCTTTGCGCCTGCGCAGGGCAAACAAATTGCAAACGACACACACAGACAGACACAACAACTGTTACTCGGCCTCTCTCTCTCTCTCTCTCTTTGTCTTGCACTGTGCCATTAATTCTAGCGTTCGCCGGCTTGTTTGACAGTTCTGACAGACGATTATTTAAAGTTGTGCTTAAACGCGCGCTCTCTCGCTCGCACTCACTGTGCCTGTGTCTGTGGCCGTGTCTGTGTCTGGCCCTGGCCATGGCCGTTGCATTTGTTTTTGTTGTTGTTGTGGGCGCACAGAAGTCACACAAAACCGTGTTCCAGTTCGGCTCGGTCCTTGCCGAGCTTATAATACAAATTACACTTTTTGGCATATTTCATTTTCATTTTCGAATATTTTTTTTGTTTCTCTCTCTTCGACTGGGCCTAAGAGCTGTATGTGTGTGTGTGTGTGTGTTTGTTGTGAGTGTTTGTCTGTGTGGCAGCCTTTACTGGGTTACTAGGTCCTGGTCCAGCACAAAAACAAATTAATAGCGTCTAACGGCGAACGGCAATTGGCAAAGGGGCAACGGGGCGTATGTGGAGTCTGGTCGGTGCACTGCGAGGGCTCGGGCGGGGTCTCAGACAGCTACTGCTGCACACTTTTTACAACTATTGCTAATTTTAACGTCTTTAATGATTTTACACGCCATTCCTCAAGTTAACGCTGCGTGCCGCCATAAAAGACGCAGCAGACAGTGGACAGCTGCAATGCGTTATTGCTTTTTCGATCAACTGCAGACCGCTGGCCACCGGCCACCGGCCACTGGCCACAGCTTAGCCGAGACAGCAACCAGGCTATAAATCAAATTTGCAGCAAAAAATCACGTGCCAGGCAAACGCTTACCGATGCTGCTGCCACTGCTGCTGCGCTGCTCATTAATGAAAGCGAAAAGCGCTGCTTATATAATCACGTCAAGGGTCTGGATCGCGATCAGCTATCGGCAGGCCACAATCAGACTGGCAACTGGCGACTGCCACTGCGCACAGCGGAGCTCTCGCTGATGCCCAGATCAAAAATTGGCACAAGTTCATCATCATCAGCATCGACAGCATCGACATCAACCACTTTGGGGGCTGGCTGGGGCAGGCGTGGCATGCACGTTGAAAGCTCCGAGACCGCCAGTGCGTTCAATTTATGAGCCGCAGACAGACTGCCCTCTTATTTTTATAATCGATTGTAGTTTTTAATTAAAATTTAACTTTATAATGATTTTTTATCAGCTGCTGCTGTTGCTGTTGCGACGGCTGCTCCTGCTGCCACGTCTGTTTAGGTCTAAATTAAAAAGAAATTTCTCATTTCTTGGCGAAACGGCAAACGGCAAACAGGAAGCGACACGGCCTCGACGCGCTAACTGGGCGTGGGCCAGCAGCGGACGTGATCGGGAGCAGGAGCAGCCAGCCGACCAGACGAGTGCGGATTAGTGACAGACAGACATCGGAGCTTGATCGCTGGCCCAAGTTGCTGCCGTGATTAATGTGCGAACCGGGCACAGTGTGCGCTCGATACAGGGGATATGCAGTACGATATAGTATAGTATGTTCTATGTGTTAAATGACTTAATGTGGAATGTGACTTACCATCGTATGTTAGTTCTGAAGGATTGAGTGATGATAAGAACTTACCATCTGCAAAGATAGAGAGAGAGAGAGAGAGAGAGAGAGAATGGATACAAATTAATCCCGATTACAATTCAATGCGCAATTTAGTATTAATTAGCGATAAAAACTAAATATATATCAAATGCAGAAAGGATTTACGCCAGAGTCCACATAATGCGGACAGGCATTAACATATATATTGATAAATACGAGTGTGTGTGTGTGTTTACCACCTTTTTTTGTGTTATAATACATTATTGTTATTAATTCGATTATTGTGCAGCATTTAATTTAATACGCGCCAGGCCGCATTATGCACAATAATTATTTTAAATTCACTTTGACAAGCCGTATTACCGGCCCCTCCCAGCCCTCCCTCGCCAGCTGTTGCTTTTGCCATTTGGCAATGTTAATTTTAATTTAATATTTTAACAATGTCTCGTGTTTTAATTTTGCTTGCGGTTTACGCGTTTGCCTCTGCCGCTGCCGCTGCCGCTGTCGCTGCCTTTGTTATCATGCAACAAAAATGCAAATTAACGCACAGATTTACATTTTGTTGTTGTTGCTGTTGTTGTTTGTTTGTCTATTTGGAAATATTTATAGCCGTCATGGTTAATTTTTTTTCACTCGCCTTTTTGTTTGCTTTACACGGATTTCATTTCAATAAATTATTTAATTTTTATTATGTTTTTCTGTTGTTTTTTGTTTTTGGCATTTTATGGCATTTTAAGCCAATCATATGGACTCCATAAACTATTTGTTGTGCCAAAAGGGGAAAAAACTGTTATGCATAATAATTAGAAGAGCGGATTTCTCTACTCTAAAGACGGATTTCATCTATGTTTTATGACTCGCATATGGCAGAAGCAGAGAGTGTGCCAACTAAACTGTGTTGATGCACTCTCCACAGAGATGAGAGAGACTATTCCTTTCCCTTCAAGATATTTGTGAAGTCAGTCTCAAAATGACAGTGTTTCGTATGTAATAATAACTAATAGAAAGTCTAAAGAGAGATTCCTGAACTCTTAAGATTCTTCCAAGCATATGGATATGGATATAAGACATATATGCAGATTATTTCTGAAACTTCGACATGTCTTTGTTTCAATTATATTAATAACTAGAAGAGAGGACGCATTTACTGCCCAGATTCCTGCAAGTAAACGGTATAGTATTCCTGTAACCTCGACATGTCCTTATTCCCTGCACTATGTGCCTTGTTTTGCCTTCAGGTTTGAGTTGTAAATAAATCAATGATAATTAACCTTCTGCAGCGCTCGTAGATATAATTTTACTGTCAACGTTGTCAGCACTGACAGTCGAACATCTTAAATCATTTTGTGAGAGAGAAACAGAGAGAGAGAGATAGAGATAGAGAGAGAGGGAGACACTGACACTGACACTGAGACCGGCACAAAAAACACAAATCGAAATGAAATTAAAAAGCGCAACAGCGACAGACACTAAACACGGTTAAATGAACAACGCGTCCCGAAAATGCCAAATGCGCAAAATAAAATACCAATTCGCACTCGCAGTCGCAGTCGCAGAGAGGGGCCACATGAAGAAGGCCAGACTGGACTGCACTGGCATGGACTGGATGGGACTCTGGACATGTAGCTGGCTGGGGTGTTTGGATTGGAGGTCCGCGCGACAAAACACCTTTTCAAAATGCGCACAGCAGAAACGACTGGCTGCCTGGCTGACTGCATTGGGGCCTCGATTTCTGATGCGTAGACGTCAAAAACGCCGTGGTGGCAATTAAATGCCTCAGCCTCTTGGCCACTGGCTCAGCGCGCGGTGGCATTGGCCACAAATAACGCCCAAATATGGCGCAATTTCATTCGGGACGCAGCGCATCGAATCGATTGCCAATGCCACCACTGCCGCTGCCGCTGCCGATGCTGATGCTGATGCCGATTCATTTCAATTCGTTGCGTTTCGATTTATTTATCACCTGTCGTTGGAAATTGAAATTGCATTTCGCTTGGCCAACGCAACGCGACGTCTTCGCATCGGCTCGAGCTGCTCGCTGTTCGCTGCTTCGCCTCACTTTGCTCTGTTTCTGTTTCTGTTTTGTTGTTGGTTTCTTGGCCATTGGGGCCATCGCCCCAGGTAATCATTGTCAACAATTAATGAAAGCCATTGTGGGCGTGGCCGCCTTTTAATGAACAGCACAGCGGCTGCTCGCTACTCGTTTCTACCTCACTCACTCACTCACACACTCTCTCTCCCTCTCTCGCTCTGTCTCTGGGTAGAACTTTTCTATTAGAATGGCCAGAGAATAAGAGAAAAAAACTCATCAACATAATGTAAGACGCAGCTCGGGGCGATAATGAGCTATAATGGAGCTGGAGTTGGCCAAGAGCTGTGTAGACCTAAGTCGCGAATCTTGTGAACGCAGTTGCCTCTTAAGAGGCTCTTAATGCCGTTTTGCTTGCTTTTCCTTTTTAGCCCTTTACTTCTCATACTCCGTCGTTGCTTCTCCCTCTCCGTTTTTGCATATTTAAAAGCCTGAATTCATTCGCTGATCGACTAATCAGCCAGCAACCAGCCAGCCAGGCAGCCAGGCAACCAGCAGGCAGCAGGCAGGCAGAAGGAAAGAAAGTCGAGAACTGAGCCGAGCTGAGCCGAGACCCCCAACTCAAGCTGGTTTATGGCTTATCAATGCACTTTGCCGCGCAACACGTAAACTTACTTTACACGCGTTAACTTCTGATAAGCGCTGACTCGAAACAGAAAGAGATAGCGAGAGTGGGACAGAGAAAGAGGGCAATAACAATGGCTGAGCCGAAAGTCAAGACGATAGCGCTTAGAATTGATTTAAATCGATGTACTTTGCATATTTTGTGCATTTTTATGGCAAGGATGTGCAGCGTGAGCTGGATACAAGCGTCGCGGCGGTCATTAGACCGGCTATTGGCCAGAAGAGACCCAAAAGACCCCAGTCCAAGCGAGCTTCGTGCCAGCGCGCGCTTTTACGCTTTGCTGGATATGAGACGAGGACTCGGGCAGAAAACTTGGCCATGTGGAGTCGAGCTGGAGCTGGCGCAGTGGCGCAGCTTGGTTGGCTGGCTCCAGCTTTAGCTGTGGCACGCGGACTTTTGTTGCAGACAAAATTGTCGACAAATAGTTTACACGGGCATGAAATTGTGCTGGCCAGACATTGGGCCCAAGAATGTTGTTGCTGCCGATGTTGTTGCGGTTACAGGAATGCGCATAGCTCAAAGTAGTTGCAAACAAAACATTTGGATTAAATGATTGAGTGCAGCATGCAACAGCAACAGCAACAACAACATCAGCAACAACAACGGCTATAGCCAAAGAAAGCAAGTCAGCACCTGAGAAGCGCATAGAGCGGCGCACGATAGAGCTGCATGCTTGAGAGAATCGCAGAGAAAGCTAGCTAGCTGGGTGGCCGTATGATCTTTGCCATAATATCATGCTTTAAAACGGGAATGTTAATTAAATTGTGAGGATAGAAATATTAAAAAGCACAAAAAAACAGAGCTCAGAGCTGGGAGCTGAATATGCGTCCGGGTGCGGTCATTAATTCATATCAGAAGGGTAATTGAAAACCGCATAAATTAAGCAAAATGCAGTTTTTATGCTCGCCATGTGTGTGCGTGTGGGTGTGTGTGTGTGAGTGTGTTATCCCATTGGGAATGCGCGGCTTTGACATTTGGCTGCATTATAGTTTAATCTTATTAAAATATTTATATTTATTTAAAATATGCATGCAATTTGTTAATTTAACTGCCGCTGCGTTTGCTGTTTCGCATTTATTTATGCCACGAGCTTTTTTTAATTGTCATCTTTGTCGTTTTATTCTTTTTTGCTTTTGTTTTTGCATTTTTGAGCTTTTTATATATATTTTTTATTTTTTTGCTTTTTTGTGGCAGCCACTGCGCTTAATTGCATTTCGCATATGAATTAATGAATTTTTTATCAGGGCGCACACATGCGCCGCCTCCATCGACGACTCAAATATGCAAACATCATTTATTTCGCTTCGCTTTATTTTATTTCATATATTATTTTTTGCTTTTCATGGCAACTGATAATAGAATAAAACAAAAAACAACACGCGCCAACCGCAGCGATTTTTGCTTGTTTTTTTTTTTTTTTTCATTGGATTGACTTTTTTGCAACGCTGCCTATATTTAATTTCATTTGTGGTTGCCTCTGCGAAAGGGATAGCCATAGGCACTACAGAGCGCAGAAGGAGACGGCAACAGCGCCGAACAAGCGAATCGCATCGAGAGTTGTGTAACCGATATGCTAGTCCCCTATGCTAGTCCAAATCTAAATACCCACTCGAGCAGCCTGATTAATGCGCGTCTTTCTCTCCGAATTCCAATTCCTATGAATCCCCTCTTATCAGCCGACTTCTGATCGGCTCTCTGTGCCGCAGATGAAGTTTCCTTGGAAAAGGGTTCCATTTCGTACAACTTCATATCGTGTGTGACACAAATTTCCTAGTTTCATTAAAATGCAATTAATATAGGCTTTCAGCACATTTATGCCATGGGCCAACAGCCAACAGCCAACTGCCAACTGGCAGCTACCAACTATGGTATCTTCGCTCTTAGCTCAAATTAGGGTGCGTCATAATTAATAATACCCTCTGCTCGACAATTACGCACATGGGCCAACAAAGCATTTCATTAACTTTACATTAAATGAATGTGAGCGTGTGTACGTGTGTGTGTATGTGTGAGTGTTAGCCGACTTAGTGCAATTGCATAAAGCCAAAACACTGTCCGAGTGGAGGGGGCTGTTACACAAGCACTACACTAAGAGCTAGCCACAAAAAGAAGTTAACTGTTATAAACACACACACTATATCTATATATATATATATATATATATATATATATATATATATATATATATATATATATATATATATATATATATATATATATATATATATATATATATATATATATATATATATATATATGTATGTTGTACATATAACTCAATCCATTAACGTTTTGATAAAGGATCTTTATGACGACACTCCAAGCGACGGCAGCAATCATCATCAGTATCAGCAGCAACAACAACAACAACAACAACAGCAATTGCTTTGGTACGTGTCAGTTGGTAAGAAAATACACACAACACACACCACACACACTCACACACACGCCGAGTGAAAAGTAATTGCGTTTAAATGCGTTTACATTAAGCCAAAATGCAGGCCGAGCCAAGTTGGACAGTCGCTTGGCCTAATTGCAGCATGCCATACCCATGTATGTCCCCCTGCCTCTCTCTCTCTCTCTCTATCTCTCACACTCTTTCTCTGTGTGTGTGTATATCTATCAAGGACAATTATTATTACACTTGTAATGTGACCATTAATGGCATTATTAATGCAAACGTTCACGTTCACAGCTCCCAAGAAACGTTACACAATTTCCGGGCCAAAGACACACACACATATATAGAGATATATAGCTAGATAGATAGATATGTCTATGCATCTATCTGACTGACGGCGACTTTACGACATGCAAAGCCAAAGCTAAACACTTTATCTGTCCCCTCTCTACCCTCGCGCCATCCAGCCGTTCAGTTGGTTTCAGTTTACGACTTTTTAATAGTTCTCACATATTTTTTATAGATTTTTCTACGCCCGCTTTCTTGTGGTCTTTCCATGCAGCTAGCTAGGCCCACACTCTTTCTCTTTCTCTCTCTCTCTCTCTCTCTCTCTCTCTCCCTCTCTCTCTCTCTCAACTTGTTGTTGTTGTTCTTTTGGCCAGCACATAAAATTGATTTCCTTTTGGCAGTCGAGAACCCGGGCGTTTACTCTTTCGCCTGTCATAAAATTTATGTTTATGTCGTAAAATTTAGTTCGATTTTTGTGGCTGTTTTTGCTGCATGCCTTTTGATTTCATTGCTTGTCATTGCAGCGCACTAAAAAGAAGAACAAGACGAAGCCCCAACACCGATTGCTCCATCTCCCCTCTCTCGATTTCGGTTCAGCCATCCGACCACACCAGGTGCTACAAAGGGTTCGAATTTCGCACAGACCACGCGGCGCATTCACAAAGCCCCAACAAAAAAAGAAAAAAGAAAGAAAGGAAAGACGAGAATCTGCCCAAAATAAAAAAAGAAGACGAAGTTGTCGCTGCTGATATAAACAAACGACACACATTTGTTTTTATTACACACCTTTTTCCAAGGCGTGCGAGTGCGAGTGGGGGGTGCGGGGTTGAGGGGGGCGGACTTTCACTTGGCGAGGGCGTGGCGTAGTAGATTCTAGTTATTTTAATGCACATTTTGTAGGCAATTCCAAATTAGGCAATGTTTGGCCCTTTTATATGGGCCAAGTACTCAATGTTTGCCGCTGCCGCTGCTGCGCACATCATCAAGGTGTGCGCTGGGCGGAGTAAGATTGGCGGATGGATCCATTTGGGTGGTTGCTTTTCCTTGCTGCCTGCTGGCTGCTGCCTGTCGTACTTATAAAAAAGTAATTTTCTCATTTCTTGTTCAGTTCGAGGCTTTTTGTATATTAGAAGGAATGGCTTTATTTATTTCTTATATGTAAGTGGCGGCAAAAGTTTTTCCCTGCCATCTCCTTTGCTTTTACTTGTTTTCCTTTCGGTCTTCGTTTTTCCTTCTTCATTTTTTTTTTTTTGCTTGGGCGCCGTTAAATTGGCAAGTTTGTTGTGCTTAGTTTGGGTCTCGCTGCTGGAGCACATAAATTAGAGGCACAAATTAGAAATTATGTGCGCATTTAAATGTGAAGAGGAGCTGCAGCCTTAGTCGGTTAGTCAGTTCACTGCTCAGCTCCATATGCTCGGGCGCGGGCCTTGTCCTCTCTACTAATGAAATGGCTGCGTGACTGCGCCTGTGACTGTGCCCCGTTCTCGGCCTCGGCCTCGGCCTTTTACTCAAACTCAATGAATATTTGAAGAGGCAGCAAACAGCAGCCAGCAGCCAGCAGCCAACAACCAGCAGCCTACAGCTAGCAGTTAGAGAGAAGGAGAAAAAAACCAAACAAAATGAAACTTTTGCCACGGCGCCATTTGGCGCTACAAAAGATATTTTTCCATTGAAAGCATTGCAGGCAAAAGTTGTTTAAATTTAGCCAACCAACACATGTGTCTGCAGTGGGTGGGGATCGCAATGCGTGTGGGGTGGGGCTGGGAGCGCCGGCAGACGGCAGACGGGGCAACAGCACACCACTGCGCCACCATTTGTGCTCTTTACGCTGTTGTCGTTGTCGTCTTTTCGGACATGGGACAATTGGCGCTACAAGAGCAGCCAAATGACACAAAGACAAGTTCAACGATCTACACCGCAAAGTGATGGGGCAATTGGGGGATGAGCACAGAACATGTTATTGATCTCTCCATATATCTCATATATGCCTCACTTCTTATATATCTTAGATTTGACATAGCTACTGAACACTCTCTCACACTCAAAGAAATACGAGTTTTTACTAGGATCCACCTTTTGCTACTTGAAGTCATACCCCAAAGATTCGTCACTCTCAATGTATCTCTCCATTTATCTTAGATATGTCTCAGTCAATATAGATATATCAATATATCTTAAATTTATCAAAGCACTCTGCGCGATTTAAGGTAACACGACCTGATAACACCTTTTTGTTAGGTCCTCCTTTTGCTACTTGAAGTCACACCTCAACGTCCTACATATTTTCTGCTCGTTAGTTCCCACTTGGCTCTCGAAGTTCGACAACTTCATTTCCGTTTTTTTGGTACTCCAGTGCTCATTATGCCCGCAGGGCTGCCTCCAACCCCTCTCGGCAATAATGCTTTACTAATGTCGTTTATCATTAGGCTAGTCTGCTACTTACTTACTCACTTCGGACTGCCTAGAAACATATTTACCACAATGTTTTCTACACGTTTTCTTCCTGTTGACGCAAGATAATTTGGCTCGCTTGTCTGTTTGTCTGTTCGCCGTCCGCGCTCCCATTACAAAATGTCAAAAATTTCCCAAACACGACACGCCCCTGAAACGAGCCGAGCAAAACGCCCACGACACGCTCCCGTTGCCACTTAATAGAGAATTGGAATGCTCGTAGGTGGCATAACAACATGGTAATGTTAATGGTAGAAAACGGCCAGCCAGGTAGTTATGTAGGTGGATCGGTGGTTAGGCGGTTAGGTGGTTGGGCTGGCTCTGGGTCTGGCCTGGGTCTGGCCTGGGCCTGAGCCTGGGTCTGGGTATGGGTCTGGCAGGTGGCTACGCCCAGCCAAAGCGCATAATTTGTCATTGAATGTTTGGTTTCGGCCTGCCTCTCGCCCAAACAGCAGCAGCTAATGTCTTAGGTGTCGCCTGTTTGCGTAAAAAACCGTATTGCTACCCTCTCTCCGGACCGGACGGAACCGGAGCTGCTCTAGCGTCTCAACTAATGGGCGGGTGTCTGCGCGTCTCTGTGTGTGTGTGTATCCACTATTCTGGCCAGCCTATGCCATTTGTTGCTTAATTTGCGGCTTACGTTTAAAAAGCATTTAGTGGACAATCACTGAGAGGCAGAGAGCGGCGGAGCACAGTGGGCACCATAAAAACGTGTCCACTTGCTATCTCGGGTCGCAAAGTTCGCTACCATTTAATGCACACACATATAGCCATATAATTATAATTGCTGATAAATGTTTCATACTAATAAACACTTAAAGCGAACGAACCTCCCGTCCGACATGGAGCTAACGATGACGACGTCGCCGGCGTGTGACGCTAATGACACTTGGCGTCGACGCCGACGCTGACGCTGACGCTGAAGTCGACATCGACGCTGGCTGCGCGGGCAAAAATGGAATGATTTGTGTGAGAGATTGCATGCCTTGCAGTGATTTGTGATTTGTGTGTTGAGAAATGCAATTTTAAACGGGGGGCAACAGCAGTCGGCAGTTGGCAGCAGCCAGCAACTGGCGACTTGATAAGCCACTGTCATCAGCAAGCTGCAGTTTTTGATAGCTCTATTAAAGGCTGTTCGCTGAGGCTCCTTCATTTCACTTATACAAAATGGCGAAACATTATTAAAGTTGCAAATTTGTTGCGAGCGAAATAAATGCGAAAATAATGAATAATAAAAGTCAAGAAGAACATGATTTTTATGACTGACGCGTCTGTTGTTGAATGAGTGCGAAAAAGCACCAAGTGCAAAAGGCCTCGTCTGTCTTGACAAGACATTCACACACACACACACACACACACACAAACAGGCGCACACAGTGTAAGGTCGTTATCAGCATACGGTTACTGTGGGAGAGCCGAGTGGCCAACTGATACAGTCCAGCTGTGACTAATTTATGAGGAGGCCAGTGTAGCACAGATCATAACTATATTACGGTGATAAGTCTGGCAGCTAGACAAATTCAAGCCAAAGTCACGGGAGCAGCCCATGTAAAACGAGTCGATTTTCAACAAAAGATATCAAAACAAGAAGAAGGACAGGGGGAGCGAAAAAAAAAGTTGAATATGAAAATTTCATGCCTCAAATCATCGGCAAAGGAAGTTTGCATTTTGTCTGCACGCGGCGGCGGCAACCCTCCCAAACAACAGCCCAACAAAAGCACCCAAGTTGTTGTCTTTGTTGGTGTTGCTTGTTTGTCAACTATGCTGCGACCTCTGCCAGTGCCAGTGCCAGTGCCAGAGCCAGAGTCCAAACGGAGTTTTCCCTGCTGGTGTTGATGATTTTGTTGATGTGCTCGTTGAGTTTGATGTGGCAAGAGCGCTAAAACCCGACGTCCAAAACCCGAAGCCTGAAGCCCGCACCCTGAACCCCCGCCATAGCAAAGCATATATCTGTATATGTATATAAAGCGAGCCCAATCCCAGGTCTGGGAAATTCGATGCGCATTCTATTCATTGGCGTGTCGGTCCTAGAAATATGATAATGTGCCAGCAGCGAGAGGAGCAGCAACCGAATATGCAACAGTCAGTTCGTAAATTTTCATTGTAAAATAAGAAGTGAGTCTGTGCGAGTGCGTGCCAGGGGATGAAGATGTATTGCCTTTTGTGCAATTTGACGTAATGTTACATAAGCTCTCGCTCTTTCTCTCCCTCTCCCTCTCTCTCTCTCTCTCTGGCTGGGGTGGCGCGCTCATTATGAAAGGCGCAGGCAACGTTGAATTTCTGTTTCAATTTTTATGATTGTGAAGTTGGCCAGGGTACGCGGCGGTACGTGCGGCAGCTGGTGCCCCTTTTGGGATTGGTTTTTATGCAGTCTTGAATTGGTTTGGCATCGGCATTGGGTTCAGGGTGGCGGCAGATACGCAACAACAGATATGGGTAATTTTTGGCAGCCGTGCGAGCGTTTCTATTCAAAAGTTGTTTAATGCGTAAAATTTTAATTTTTTTATCGTCGTTTGCGCTGTTATTGTTGGCTGTCGTTGTTGTGCCACGTTGGTGGCGGAAATTGTGTCAGCCTTTGACAAAAGAGTTAAAAAGTTGTGGGAAAGGCAGATGCCGGCATCACAAGATTGACTGATGATGCCGAGGTGTGAATGGATATTCGAGTCGAGCGACTGACAAGGGAGCACCACCGTGAGGACTATGAATAAAGAGCACTTGTACCAGGTTCCAACAATGAGATATGAGTTCTATCTGCAGATCTAGTTTAGATACAGTCGCTTTCCACGAACTGCTGATAGCGAAAAGCTTTTAATCGCTGACCGACTTCCGTCCGTGCTAAATCACTGCAAGAGCCTTTTACCAAATAGTTTCTGATAGAGCGAAGCCCCGCCCCACCGCTCCCGAGTCGCTGTCAAACCAAGCAAATGTAATACTATTAAAGCAAGCCAGCAAAAATGCGAAGCAGCAACAACTAAAATGCTTTCACAACGAGAAACTCTCAGGCGCTGCGGCCATGTGAATGAGAAACTGTCGGCCAGCCAAATGAAAATTGTCTAATTGTGCGTGGTAAGATAACAAACAGCCAGCGGCGAGAGGGCCAGAGCTTCCTGTTATTGTTATTGCCATTGTTCCTACTCAGGCTGAGTAATGTTGTTGTTCTTGCCGCTGCAGTCGAACACACATTTCGTCAATGTAAATAAGCAGAAATTGGGCGACAGCAGCGACGG
The DNA here is from genome assembly GCA_961210405.1 of Drosophila mercatorum. NCBI lineage: Eukaryota > Metazoa > Arthropoda > Insecta > Diptera > Drosophilidae > Drosophila > Drosophila mercatorum. Next base: position 15,732,853 of record CAUIUS010000003.1, read on the forward strand.
AGATAATCGCCTTAGTAGCAAGAGCAAAAGCGAAAAGTGCACTCCAGGTCATGGATGTGAACGTGGCATTAAGGCCGCAATGACAACAACAAGCTGCCACACATCGAGGGCGAGTGAGCAACCCCTCGTTACTTTAAAACTGTAACAATTGGCAATTGTGTGGGTCTTGCGGCTTGACAAACGTTAAGCGCCGAGCCGAGAGCACAGAGCACGCTGAGCGGAAAGGATAACACGCACTTCTGAGGCTGCCCCACGCCATGAAAGTTAATTTACGTCACGCAGCATTTTCAATCAATGTCAGACGGGGGTACGCTGTCGCCGAAGGGTTGTGGACTGAGGGCTGTGGGCTGAGGCCTGAGGGCTAAACTCTAAGGGCTGGTCGCCCGCTGTTCTTGTTTATTTTCATTTTCGCAGCTAAGGCAATCAAATTGATCTCGTTTTGATTTGCATTTAAACGACACTTGACGAGCGACATGGCCGACTCTCAAATGTAAATACGCGCGCAGGCCTCAAACATACATATTTTCATAGCTGACAACGCTGACATTTATCGCCTGGTTTGGCTCTTTAATTGCGCATTAACTGTTGCGCTAAAAGAGCAGAAAAAAAAACAACAACAAACAAACAAAAATGGAAAACCAAATGAAAAATACAGACGTCGAGGCCCGTCATCAGCGCCATCAGCGTTTTGGGCAGGTCACAGAGCACACGAACAGAGCGATACACAAATATTTTTTAATTGAATGCAACGCTGGTACGCGCGACGCTGGACGTTGATGAGGGTGCCCTATAATTATCTAGACCCAAAGACTAACTCTCGAAACTGAATCGAAACTGACACGAAACTGTCTGTCTGCCCGGCCCGGCCCGGCGCGGCGCGACTGACTTGTGGCTTTCCACCAACTAATTGCTGGGATTATTTATTTATGGAAATCTATCTAGCCAAAAGTCGTCGCGTTGACGCCCCTAACAATTTCGATTATGATGAGGCCAGCAATTAAGCGGGCCAAACTGAAGAAGACGAAGAAGAAGAAGAAGAAGACAGAGTGAGCCAAGCTCCACTCAATACGGTCTGAAGCATCGATTGACACTCTTCTAGCTCAGCAGAAACCGATTACAATTCGAATACTTACATATAGCGCATGTACTAGTAGCAACTAAGATGGTTCTGTTTCTGAATAAAGTATATTATTAAAGTAAAGATTTTGTTGTAATTTAAATGCTTGATTTGCTTTGTCATTTTCTACGTCTTTAGGCAATTGCCTGACCTCATAAATTAGAGCAACTTAAACATTTCGAGTGCTCGCACAGCAGCACAACTTGAGGCTGTCGGAGGACACATCCTTGTGCTACGTTTTCTTTATGCTTTCTGCGGAAAAATTCCTGTCAAAATTGATAAAAATCACATTTTCCATTTGAATAACATTTTACGAATTCGTGCATAAAATTACGGCAACCCTCGACAGCGGTTGCTACCCCCAACCCAAGATCCCTCTAGTTCTGGTTCTGGTTCTGGCTCTGGCTGTGGCTCTGGCTCTGGCTCTGCGTGTGCACTGGAATTTGTGCAGCAGCAGTGAATTTCTTTGGTAACCACATTCCTGGACTGCTGCTGCCTGACTGCCTCTGGCCTGTCCGCCTGTCTGCGCGTCTACTTAAAATGTAGAAAATATCTATTTGCTACGCCCGAAATACGCGCGGCGAAATTGCTCGGCTAAGGGAAATGATGTGAACTCGACGAGCGACGCGCAAATTTCTTATCACCATGGCAAAAACTCGAAACGAACATTAAAATTTGCTCGCTGCCCGCAAAACTTATTCGACTGTAGATAATTTTCATTCGCACACAGCTTGAAGTGCAGCTTCCACTACTGCCACTGCCACTGCCACTTCGACCTCGACTTCGACTTCGACTTCGACTTCGAGTGTGCCAAAATTTAATTTGTCTACAAAGTAACTTCGACGTGTAGATAAATCAATCAAAATGCTGTGAAACAAAACAGCAACAAGAAACACGAAAAAGACATCTCGTAAAAGTCGACTAGAATATTTTTGTTGCAAATAGTGTTGCTGTAGTTGTTGTTGTTGTCGGCTCTCTTTAAAGTTTTTGCTTTTGCCGTCAAGTCCAGCGAATCGGGCGAGCAGCAGCTCCTCCTCCTTTGGCCAGTAAAACTCATCGCAGGGCTTGAGAGCGCGTCATTTGGTCTATGGCCGAAAAGTATTGCCGCCGTCAAAAACGAAACACGAAAAGCGAAAAACTGAAAGATGAAAACTGAAAACTGAAAACTGCATTATCACCATGGAGCACTCGAGGCAACACCAAGCAGCAGACGACGAGTGGCCCGGAGAGTGTCTCTGTCGAGTGGTGTTTGCGCCGAACGCGCTTTTGTTTTCTTGCCGGCAACAGAAAAACACATAAAAATATTTTGCCTATCACCATAAATAATTCAACGTGGAGTCCAAGTCCAAGTGACGCTGCTGAGCATCGAGCACCGTCGACCCGTGTGCTACGAGCATAAAAATCTTCAAAAAGAAGCGCCAAGTGCGAAGTTATTATTGTTGTTGTTGTTGTTGCTGTTGTTATTGGTGATGTTGTTGTTGTTGTTGCTGCTGCACGCACTCAAAATATTGAAAAATCTCTCGGTTGCCACAGCTTTTGAAGTGAAGACTCTGCAACATGCAAAAGACAGGCAGTCTACGAGTTGCGGCTTAGGGCTGTCCCTAAGTATCTCTCAGTCTCACTCATACACATGTGTATGTGTGCGTGTGTGTGTGTGTGTTTAAGCTTTGAGCCTCGCTCACTGAAGTAGTCGCTCGCTCGTAACTTTGGCTGCAAACTGCCGCAGCAACACTTCAAGCTGAAGCAAACAACATAATCAAACAGCCGGCGAGGCGACAAATCATGCCAAAGGTGTAAAGAGCATACACTCTTCGCATAAGCTCGCAGAGTCTGCACATTATCTATTTAGCTGACTCCAACTGTCAAAATGAACTACTCAGCTGACTCAATGGCCAGTCGAACGTGAACGATACGATTCATTGAATTATTTACACCTGACAGCAGCAACTGAACTGTTTTATATTCACACATCAACTGTAACGGAGTTATATTAGAGCATAATCAAATTGGGAACACTTACCAGGGTCTGATGTATCTAAGACAGGTGGCTGCTGTGATAATGGACCAGGTGTACTACCAGCGCCCGGCGAGCGAGCATCATCGTTCATTGCGCCCCCGTAGGACAGCGATGAGCTGGGCGGCCGCTAGAAAGAGAGAGAGAGAGAGAGAGAGCAAGAGAGAGTTTATATTATTAAGGCGATCAAGATGCGAATGTCAAACAGTAATAGATACACACAGCTCGAGGCACATACATATTTATATACAACAATAAGGTATTGATCAAGTTGGCAAGGCATGCGTTAGGTGTTTGTTAGAATTAGTTACAAATTGCTTATAAATGTCGCTTTAAATTGACACGCCAACCATAAAATGGGCCACATAAAACTGGACACACAATCAATATAAAGTCAAGATACCAACGAGTCAATGTCGCGCTGTTGTCTGTTGTCTGTTCATGTCGCTGACTCCGTCTAAGTCTATGCCTGTGCCTGTGCCTGTGTCTGTGTCTGAGTCTGAGTCTTCGTCTGCACGACTGTCAAGTTGTCAAAAGTGCCATGGCTTCGCCATATTATGGCCTAACAAATGCCCAAACAACGATCGTGGCCTAGGCCTAGACCAACAACAACGTCGTGTGCAAATACACATATATATATACATATATAATATATACTTTATATATATATATATATATATATATATATATATATATATATATATATATATATATATATATATATATATATATATATATATATATATATATATATATATATATATATATATATATATATATATATATATATATATATATATATATATATATATATACTTTATATATGTATGTATATATGTATTTATAAGTTATCAAATTAATATGCAGCAACTGGCTCTGCCTTTGGCTCTGGCTCTGGCTTTGACTTTGCCTGTGCGTCTTCTAACTAGGAGTAGAGCCACAACAGCCTCGTCATCTTTAGCGTTGCGACGTCGCGTCGTGAACGATGGCGGCATATTAAGCGCTCGCGGACTGCAGATACCAAAAATGTCAATGTCCAGGCTGGCCAGAGCACTCATAGCCGCATAGCCAGCCATATAGCCATATAGCCAGTGCCACAGCCATATTTTTAGCCAGCACGTCGTTGCCCAAAGCCCTGCTCGAAATCGATCGGTAACAGCAATTTAAATTCTGCTAATAACGACGAAATTTGTTGTCGCTCGCAGAAGTCAACAAACAACAAACATCAAGTGCGACGGCATTAATTTCATGCACGTGTACACAAATACACACAAATATAGCAATAATATGTACACACATATATATACTACATATACATATATGGCATATACTGACCCAACCTCAGGCCATCGCTCACAATTTTTAACCATTAAATTATTATTTTCCCAAGCTCGTAAAAATTCTTGACTTTCGAACACAATGAATTTTGAGTGTGCGTACAGCAGATTTTCGATTCATTTGGCATGCAGAGCGCATCGCGTGTGTTTTCGCTAAATATTTGTTAAATCGCATATTAATAGCGCCCCGCTATAGACAATCCAAATATTATGACTGTGTGTGGGTGTGTGTGTTTGCGTATCTATCTCGGCTCACAGCTGGAAGGCAATTGAGCTAAAGTTATAATCATATTGCAGTTTTTATGATTGTTGAAATCGAAAGCAAACTTTCTGAGGACAAACTAAAACAACAAAAAATTTCAATATTCATGAACTATGCAGAATATGTAGAGAGTACGAATTGGAAGTATCATATCAGCTTTTCTTTTCTTCTGCCACATAATTTATGCAAATCATTATTTTTATAGCCGTGCAGGCGTGTTGGCCTGCTGCCAATTTGTCTGAGTTGTCTTTTAATTCCTGGTTCGAAAAGTGGCTAATTTGGCAATCAATGTATTAATTATTAGCTACGTTGTCTGCATTTGAAAACAACAAGCAGTCTCTTTCCCTCTCTCTCTCTCTCGCTGGCTGTCTCTATGAGCTATGAGGTGTCTCGTGATAGTCGCATAAACAATTTGCAACCTTAACGGATACGACTGGCGACTCGATAGGCCACGAAGCAATTCATAGCAATTGTCGTTTTGCTTTTCTTGTTTGTTTTTTCTTTTTTTGTGTGCTCCATTCTCGTTGGTGGCTTTATGGGCTATAAAAAGCGGGCCAACCGCAGCCTAATTTGTGGCTCATTAAGGCGAACAAATGAAACTATTTAATTAGCTGCATTAAAAGATGAAAAAAACTCACAAAGAATCAAAGTGAAACAAAGGGCTGCATTTTCCCAACCAAACTTTCCTTTTATGAGTGGCATGTTGGCCGAAACTCGATAGGGCTGTCGGCTTTCGGAGAGTTCGAGTCGAGGCGAGTCGGTCAGCTTTTCGAATCTTTCACACTTGCCGCACACACTTTAGAGTTGAAGGTTCTTCCCGTTGGTCGGTCGGTCTTCGAGCTATTGAAATTGTATCGAGTTACCTGAACACGGCGAGTGTTGCAGATAGCCACATGCGGCGTGCGGCATGCGGCATGCGTCGTGCTAAATGCCAGTCGCGCTCCTTGAAAGGATAGGCACAGGACAGCAGCAGCAGGGCAGAGCAGAGCACAGTGGACGCACTGGAGCTGGCTGGCGCAGGGTAACAGAGCTTATCGATGCGTGCATTAATTACATTTTCAATTAACAAGCGGCATGGAAATTAAGCTATCGAATTGCCATTGGCACGACTCGAGTGGCGGCATTGGCCGGCCGCTGTCTTCCCTTCTGCTGCTGCTGCTGCTGCTGCTTATCGCATTGCATGTCCTGCGACAATTATTATCAAATATTGGTTTTTATTTAAATGATGAGGGCCGAACACTGACGCTTTCACTATTAATGAAATTGAGCCGAGGCAGCTCAGCTAAACTCAGCTCAGCTCAGCTCGCTCCACACTCATGCACGCCACTCGCCAGCATGCCAGGCCGCTCCGCATCACGTAATGTTGCCCCCATCCGCCCGTCCCACTCTCCTCCTCCCCTACCCCAACGAAAAAAACTTTTTCACTTTGAGTCCCTTTGGGTGCATTAAAATGATCAAGAAACAATTTTCGTTTACCTTTTTGGCGCTGAGGGGTTTGGGGACGTTCGCCATCTACTTGGGGGTTTGGGGACCTGACAGCCGCCTGCCAGCCAAATTATTTATTTATCAGCTAAAACGCAGCGTCAATAAGCAAAATGGCGTTGCTAGCTCTTTAAATTTTTGATGATGCCAGACCGCTCGACTGCCGCCAGACATGACAATCGTGTTGTTTAAAAATTTAAACGTGCCGCACATTAAACAACCGCAAAGTTGTGCTCTCCCATTAAATGTAATCGCCCCAAAATGAACAACAAACAACTAAGAAACAACAACATAAGCAACAACCACTTGGTCAATTGCTGTTGCCAAACTTTTGTTTTGTTTGATTGCCCAAACACTTCATTATTTTGCGTATCTGCCGCTCTCCTCCGTCTCCCCTCCCACCCTCTCTCTCTCTCTCTCTCAGCCTATTTTCTACTACTCTGGTCAGCTTTCCAAGTGACTTGGCTAAGTCGGCTCAGCTGCCGCATAATTGCTCCGCGCCCAAGTCTGCGCCGCGTGCCGAGTCCGCCCGGGAGGAAAGGTTCGACGCACGGAAATGCAGGAGTCAAAACATGCAATTTTCGCTAGAGATTCGGATATATAATTTGCTAGCTGGCAATCACGGTGCTGCCACGTCGCCGTTAATCACTACAATCAACAGTTAGTAGAGCTGCCCGACGCCCTCCCCCTTCTCCTGATCCTCCCCCTCCACGACCCACCGCCACACACGCACTACAAACAAAACAATCAAATTATGGTGAAGGCGAGCAGAACTTTTCCAGCGCGTGGGAAGTCGCATTTTCCTTCGAGAGGGGGCGTGGCAGCGCGTGTGCCATCTCGAGACTTGTTGTTGCTGCTATTATGATTGTTACTCATTTGCCGCTGCGACACGGACCCACAGCCCAGGACTCTGCGTAGCTCTAGCTGTAGCTTTAGCTGTAGCTGGAGTGCTTCCTCTAATTGCCCTGCAGCGTTTGCCGCGTGCATTTGACATTTTGGCCATGGGAAAGGGAAATTAGAAGTGGGAATGGGACTGGGACTGGGACTGGTATTTACAATTGAGGTATCTGCTGATGCTACGGCCTGAGGCCAACAAGGATTAGGCTATGCTCGTTTTCACAATTAAAAACTGCAGCTTAGCATTTGGACCAGACCCAATAATCATTGTCATTGCCTGCGGGGCCTTATGAACGCAACTATTTGCTCAGCCCCGAAAGTGGACGTGAAACATATTTTTCTGTTTGTGTACAAACACTCACAAAGCGACAGCAGGCAGACAGATTGACTGTGAACCACACACACACACACACGCACAGCAGACATTCGCATCTATATCCTTAGAGCAAATAATTAAATCCTTTTTACATGGCCGCACAGGCTGAAAGTTTTTCGCTTGGTTTATGTTTCTGATGCGGTTCGGGGCGAGGAGAACAGAACAGAACAGAACGAAACGGAACGGCACGGAACCCCAAATACCAATCCGTATAAACCCCGACGGCTGTTTGTTTTGATGGATTTGTTGTTTGGCATTGCCGGGGCACACACAAAAGCTTGCGTTTGTTTGTCTGTTTGTGTCGTGTTTGTTGTTGTTTCTATTGTTGTTGTTGCTGCTATTGTGGTTTTAGCGCCCTGGAGCAGCGCTTAGCCGCAGTCGAAACCTTATGCCAAGGCGCCCATGCCAACTCCTTGCCTTCACAGCCCCATCCATTGCCGGGCTCAGTCAGTCGCTCAGCTGCTTCTGCTTAATTAACGGTATATGCCCACACCACCCAGCCAAGCCAGTGTGCCACTTCAGCAGTTAGTCCACACGCTGTTGTTGCCACCTTCTCTGTACTTAATTGCGCGCATGGCATTTAATTGTTTTTCAAATTTGTTCAAGTTGTAAAGTGTTCGCTGACTGAAATGAAACGAAATGCGTTCTCGTGTGTATGTGTGTGTGTGTGTGTGTGTGTGTATGTGTGTGGAGTGTCTTCATGTGTGTGCTGAGCTGTGCTACGCTGTGTCATTTTGTTTAAGGGTTGAATTTTTAATTAAAGCGGAATAAGCTGGCATCGTAGGAGCATTGCTCCTTGCAAGACCAATCAGACAGCCAGTGAGTGCCCTGCTCTGCCAATTCACAATCCACAATTCACAATATGGCTGCCTTTTGGGGTTGCCCTCGACTCTAACACAGTCGACACGCAAATTGCTACACACACACAACCAGACGAACTAACGTCTATGCCAGCGAGTGCAGGCTATAATTTCAATCAAATTGCAAGTTAATTACACACAATTATACCACACACACACACTCACTCACACATATATACATTGGCACAGGTGGCTTGCATAAGTTAGAGAGGGACAGCAGCAGACATGAGTGGCAGCTTGTTTTGTCTAAGTTATGCGCTGCGATTTAAATTCCGTTTAAAGTTTAGTTTACTTTAATTTCCGACTAAGCGAACTTTAAACGGAATTCTTGATTTAGCAAATATGATATAATATATATGTACACAAGCTTAACTCAAGTGATATACGATAGTTATGTTCCTATGATTTGCCTTTGCTTTGATTGAGAAACATTTCTGAGAAAAAAATATATATTAAGAAATATATACTATATTTTATTTTATATATTATTATCTTATATTTGATATATTATATTATCTCTCTCTACATGGTTAGGGTGCCACCTTATCACATTGTGATTAGAATTGATCAACTACTTTGTCGAGTAACAAAATACAACTTTTCCGTGTCTCACTATCATTTACAAGCTTTTGGTTTATCTATAACAGAAGATATTTCGGTTGGACTGACCAGCGGGTCAGCAGCGGAACCACTCGAACGAGAGCATGTTAATTTCGTGTAGAAGCACTTGACATAATTGTGTGTGACTACGCGGCGTATCTATGTTTTCAGATACAACGTTGATCAGATGGGCGTCGTTACTCATACGCAGCGTGGCACGACGTGCCCCCTCCCGTCCCATTCCGTCCCACTCTGGGGGCACAGGAAATCTTGGGCTGCTATCGCAATCGAAAAAAAAGCACGCCCAAGTACAAGTCTGTGATTAAATATTTATAAGCTGATAACAAATTGAAGCAGGTACCGTAGCTGCTGCCGGCCGAGCACTAGGTCTCTTTTTTTCGGAAATCTTGTGCAAACAAAGAAATTAGTATTTTGATAATAAAAATTCAGAAGCTACCTGAAATACACACAACAAAACAGAAGAAAGGAATGAAGAAAAAAATATATTTAATAGATAAGCAGAGTGGCGCGCAATTGTGGCTCTATCACTTATCATTTGTTTGACTTTGTTATTATGTTACACAAACAGTGGAAAAGTAACTGAGACAGAGCCTGGGCTGGGCACAAACCAAAACTAGATTGGATTTGGAATTGGGATTGGGCTTGGGATTGGACTCTGACTCTGACTGTGACTGTAGACGGAAATGGAGCACGGCTCGAGCCGACGCTGGAACTGCACGCGATTCGCATTGGGCAATGTTCACACAGTGTGTCAGGGGTTTATCTGCGACGCAAATCTTGGCTATCAATTTGAACTTTTCGCAAAGCCCAGCCAGAAGAGATTAACATGTGAGCGGGAGAGCGAGCGCGCTAGAGACGAGTCGGAGCCGCATGGACTTTGCACTTTTTAATTTGCAACTGACTGCAGTTGTTTGTTGCGGCTGCAATGCAAATAAGATAATTATTCAAATGGCATGTTTCACACAATTCCAACACACATTCTTCCAAGTCCAGACCCAGACCAGTTCAAACGAAGAAAGCTGCCCAGAGGGGTTGGGGCTGTGGCTGGGGCTGGGGCTGGGGCTGGAGAGACGTATCACGAAAGGCAATGGAATCATTTTCTTGCCGGCAAAGATATCAAGATAGCAACATGCAAATACTGCAATGATCGCGCGAAATAGATTTGCATAAGCTGACAAAGAGAGAGAGAGAGAAAGAGAGAGCAAGAGAGGATCAGTCTCCGAGCTGTTCGTTGCATGTGAGAACATTAATCGTGTAATTAATTTGATGCATGTGTATGCAAAGTAATTTCATGTAAAGTGTCACACCCGCCCCGGGACCGAAGTACGGAACTGGGGCCGGGATCCCGCCGCATGGGACATGCCAGCCGAGAGCAAGGAGTCTCTCAGTTCTTGTAACATGGCGTGCCAAAGACTAAAATCAAACCACATACAAACAGGAGACAAGCAAACAGGCTGGCCGACAGAGAGAGAGACAGTGTCAAATAGATTCCGCTGGCAGATAGAGACGACAGCGGCTGGCATGGAGATTAGCCACATCGTGGTCAGGGATCAGGCCAACATGCTTGTTGCCCGTTTGCCCGTTTGCCCGTTCGCCTGACTCGAACGCTCATTTGCAAATTACGTGGACGGGCCGTTGTCAGCGCCCGCGACGGCGACAACTGCTTAAGCAGACATTTTCATTTCGCTTAGCCAGCGAGATTTTATAGATTTGCATTCCTCGCCTCGAACAAGTATTTGGGCCCGCATGACATATGCAATGTCAGCGCTGACGTGCCAAAATCTCAATCTTTGCATGCGATAAGCGCAGCCAAGAGGTGTCGCCCGGACACTCCGACTATCGCCCGGCACCCATCTTGTTAGCCAGATAAGCTGACATTTGAAATTAGCCAGCCAGCGGATACATGGCCATAGACAAGGCATTACAAGGATTTGTCGCTCTCAGCTCGCCGCTCGCTGCAGCCAGGAGGAATTGCCGAGTCATTTCATGTGAAATTCATATACTACTCGCATTATTGATATAATTCACTGATAAATAGCTCCAGCAGCAGCAGCTCCGAAGTAGATCAAAACGATTCGCAGCCATACAGTTTTTTCATTGTTATTGTCCCGCTCCACCTCCAGCTCCATCTCTAGTTCCGAGCTGCCTTAAAGCCGAAAATACACTTTAGCTAAACAACGCCCCGATTCCTTACTATAGCATTCTGCCACGTCACGCTTGCTGCGAAGTTCAGCACGCCGCGTATTGTCTTAAAAGGCCTCTAAAAAGGGGCGGCTTGTCTCTAAAAGCCCTGGCCCGCGCCGCGCCAGAAACTGAAAGCTGAATGCCGAAACTGTCGCATCATTGCGGCCCGGGCGCAGCAGACTAGAAGACGACGTCGCCATCGTCATTGCGATGACTAGCAAAAAAAAAATGGTCAAAAACGAAAAAAGAAACCAAATAAAAGTTGAAGAAGTAAAGTAAAAAACAGAAATCGCGTTCTCGGAGAGTGTTTCCATTTAAAGGGCAACTCTCTTAGTGGCGAACTCGTAAATCAGTCGAAAAATCACGTTGGCCAGTGCAAAATCAATTAGACCTGGTCGTGAGGCTCCGGCTTTTGGCCCAGAGAGAGCCATAAAAATTAGAAAATTTGATTATTGCCACACGACGATGCGCAGAGATTCACTCGTCCATTCGGGACGTCCCACTGGGCCCCCGTGCCACAGCCATACCAGCCACAGACCAGGGCCATTTGCATATTATCGTGCGGCCGTGGCAAGATGCTTTACAAAAATTTCATTACCCAAACCAAAGGGCATCGGTAGCGGCGTTTAAATGAGTTTATTACGTCTTTTGGCGTTTCACAGTTTACAGCATTTAGCCAAAAAAGACTTTCAGGGTCTGGGCACTACCGCTACTGACGGCCCTGACGGCACTGGCTCTGCCAAAAGGGGTGTGCAGTGTATTCGTAATGAAATTTCCATAGATTTGCATAAAAAGGCATCGAAACTCAACTCGACTCGGCTCGAGTCTGTCACCGGTGAGTGGTGCAGAGATGCCCTAAATTAGATAATGTCTAAATTGGATTTAAAACACGCATTTTGCGGGTTTCCAACGGCTACAGCCAGTGCCAGTACCAGAGCTGTGAATGTGGACGTGAACGTGGATGAGAATGAGAATGTAAATGTTCATGTGAATCGGTAGCGCCCATTGAAGACCCATCGAGACAACATCAAAATAACATTAGAAGCGCTTTTCGGTATTTTTTCTGCTGTTGTCTTTTTAACTTTTTTGCTCTTGTTGTCTGTGGCGCATTTGAAGGGTTGCAAATGGTGGCAGCATCGTCGCGCCGCTTCGCCGTGATTTGTAGGCAAATGCCGCAGGCAGGCTGAGCTGGGGGGTGGTGGTGGTGCGGGCGTTGTTTGATGCGAAGCGCAGAGGCCGAACGGAAAATCTATGAAATTTGATTTTTTTCAGCAGTGGAAGGAGTTGTTTATTTGACCAAGAGCTAAAAGCACCGACATAAGCCAATTATATAACGTAATCAAATTATCCCATTAAAATTTAATAGACCAGCGAGCAGAATATGAACATTGCACTATAAAAATGTCAGTCAGACACTTTAAGTATTGTGATGGAATATTTAAGATGTAATCTTATTTATATAAAGCAGAGTGTTTTAGTGGGGAAGACACGACTAGGAGATACCCGGAACTCCCTACTACTATTCCAATCCAAACCTGATTTTAAACGGACTTGGTTATATGAGTTTCTGATCAAGAATATATATTCTTTACCGTGCCACCTTCTGTCTACAAATATTTACATACATTATCAGAATTCCCATGTAATGTCTGCTGATCTATTCGTCATACATGTATATTCCAGTAGGTCCTTTGCTTATTTCTGATCAAAATAAACTTCTTAGCACAACTTAAGCTCTAGTCAAGCTCTAGTTTCGCTGAGATTCGAGAATGATTAGATATTCAATATTAAAATTATTACCGAATGGAAATGTTAAATTACATTAAGTCAACAAGTTTTGTGAACTATAATATATCTCATAATATATAATACAATATACTCAAGTATTATCAAGGGACTAGCACTATGAGAGATCTTTGGCAAAGTTCTTAATGAATAACATTACGTTAGCAGTACAGAAAATTCTTAACACAATAACAATAACGTAACGTTGATACGTAACACAATTGACGTACAAGATATGAGCCAGGCAATGGCAGTTAATTGCATACTGTTAGAGGCGCCTCTGGCACAATCTCGAGCGAGTTCATAAATTCAGTTCGCTCGCCCCATGGCCATTACGTAATTTACATGATATGTGTGGCAACATGTGTGTGTGCGCGTCGGCTATTTGCACGTGTCGACGCCAGGACAAGTTCATAAACTAAAGTTTAAGTTTTTGGTTTGCTGCTTTGACTGCGCGTTTGAGGCGTTTGCGTTATTTTGTTTCCTTTTTTTTTTTTTTTTTGCTTGGCGCTGATTGCGTGGCATTTTTCGCATATTTCTGCTGCACATTTCGTGCAAAACTTAATTATATTAACTGAGTTATTTGCGGCATTTGGCGCGCTGTGACTTGGCCAGGCCGCAAACAGCGGCACTTGGACAGGTGTTGTTGCTGCTGCCGCCGTTGTTGTTGTTGTTGTTGTTGTTGTTGTTGTTGTCGCCTTTGTTGAACGACAGAAAATTATGACAACTCAACTTGACTAACTGGTGTGGGGCACTCTCGAGCTGGCTGCTCCCTACAAGTCAGCCAACAGTTCGCAGTTGTTCGCACCTAAATGGGCTGACAGACGAACGGACAAACGGACAGTCGACCGGCTGGCTGGCTGGCTGGCTGGCTGACAGGCGGCGACAGATGGATAGCGGACGGACAGGCACAATCAACAACATAATTAAAGGCACAAATGCGCATGTCTGGCTCTTGGCCAGGCTCTGTTCCCGGCTTGATTGAGCCGGACCGAGCTGGCGAGCTGTCGAGCTTTGGTATGCAACGAGCTGCAATTAAAAATCAATAAAATGCGTGATTTTTGCAATTTTTGCAATGCAATTTGTAATTGCGATAATTAAAATGTTGCCCACAGTTGTTCACTTTTCATTTACTTTGCTTTTTTGTTCTCTTCTGATTGTATTTCGAGCTGCTTAATCAAATTTTCACCTCAGAAGGCAACTGAGTCACGTTCATACAGTCAGCGTGAGAGTGAGAGAGAGAGAGAGAGAGAGAGGGAGAGCGGAGTCAGCAGCACATGCACAGACACAAACACAAACACAAGGAACGCGACTCGAACGGGGCAGGGAAACAACCCTGGTCCAAATATTCAGGCAATCAATCACAGCGTCGCATAACCCACCCCTGTGCGCAGAGACGGCTGAGCTGCTGTAGTCGCCGTCGTCGCAGGGGCGCAACAAATCGGATTAACTCGCAGACTGTACCACCCGGAGTCGAGATTCACGCAGGCGCACAAAGGCTCTACCGTGGTCCAGGGGGGTAAGCGCTAGCAATTAACTTTTGTTCGTTCGTTCGTTTGTTTTTTTTTCTCCTGTTTCTGTTTCTGTTTCTGCAGTGGGCGTGGCCGTGGCCTGGGCAAAAAGGCAAACCCGAAACGAGCAGTCGACGAGCACCGCCCGTTGCGTTAGCGATCGCTGCCAAACGTTAACCAACACTGCGTGATCACGCGCTGTTGCGCAATGGCTGCAACTGTCAGTGGCACGTCCAAACAGCCATCGATTATCGCACTGATAACGAGGGGCCAAACTGAGGATCAGCTCAGATTGCGAAGCTAAGGATCGCTGCTGCTGTTGCCAGTTGCGAGTTGCCGAGTTGCCTAATGCATGGCATTCATCAATTTCATTGAGTCTTGAGGTTCTGCCAATCATCTCTCTATTTGCCCTCCATTACGTAACTAGCCAGAGACAAAGTTAATGATAAAGACGGACATAGAGGCTGGGCGATAGCGATAGCTATAGCGAGAGCGATAGAGATCGACAGATCGCTCTATGCTTTGCCACAGTCAATTGAAATTTTACGCATTCCGACAAACAACAAACAAATACACGGACACACACACACACACATATACACACAGACACACACGTATAGGCATATAGAGAAATGCATATATAGAATTCTCAATTGCTTTCGCATCATTACGTCTGCGAACAATTTATTTTTATAAAAGCGAAGCGAAGCGGCCGCCGCCAGCATCGACGCCGCATTTTCATTTTCCCGCTTTTCACGCGGGCCTCAACAAGAACAACGATCAAGTTTAAAAGTGCAGGAAAATTGAAGAAAAATACTGAGGCATGAAAGCAGCGTAAAAAAATCAAATAAATTTTATTGTATAAAGCGCAGCAAATGCTGCAACAACAGCAACAACAGCAACAGCAACAACAGCAACAACAAGCTGCAGCAAAAACAATCAACGAGCCTGCCACGCTGTAAATAGTTTACAGTTGTGTTGCTGCTGCTGTTGTGTTGTTGCTGCTGCTGTGGCATTGCCTTTGCGGTTGCTCACACTTTTCCTTGCCACCGTCGCTGCAATCGATCGCAAATTTTTTTCTTGATTGTAAACAATTTGGCTGGCGGCTGGCGGCCACATCATCATCATCATCATGATGACGATCAGTAACTGATGATGATCATCACAAGCAGCAGCAGCTAGCGAGCTAGCGAGCTAGCTAGCTAAATGGGTGTTGAGTGCAAAGTGTTTGTATTGCCTGACCGAGCCCCCCTTTCGCCACAACAACAGGCTGAGCCCCGCGCCTCCACAGAGACGTGCATGCAACGTGGCGGTGCCAGCAATATCTTGAATTTGAAAGATCTTGAGCTCTCGATCTGTCGACTGTCGGTGTTAAATGCTCAATAATTTTCATGCAGCACATACATATCTCTATATATACATTAAATATATATATATATATATATATATATATATATATATATATATATATATATTTATATATACATTTATTTCTCGTGATTTTTGTTTTGTTTTTATTTTTTTTTTTTTGGCTGAACTGCATTGTCTCTCTATAGGCTCGACATCGAAATGACTTTACGACACAGCGGGAGATGCTGACTGCAGCAAGCATCTTCTATCTATCTCTCTCTCTCGTTCTCTCTCTATCTCTCTCTTTGGGTTTTTCAGATTTAATTTTATGTCTGCTGTATGTTTCATATAACCTTGTGCACAACAGCAACAACGACAACTGGCAGCAGCTAAGGAAGCGAAGTTTTTGGCTGCACTAAAAATAAATATAAATAAAAGTAATCAAAAAATATAAAAAAAAAAACAACAACAATGAAGAAGAGGAAGCAGCGAAATACAAGTAAAGCTTTGAGTGAATGAGTGAAAGAGGCTCTGAGAAATCATACAAAGACCCAGGGCCAAAAACTTTTTGATTTTCATAATTTTTGCTCTGACCACAAAAAGGCTACAGCAACAACTGCAACAACACCGACCACCACGAAACGCTTCATGTTAACGACTTTGGGCCTGGTCGCTGCCACAGCCAGAGCCAGAGCGAGAGCCACAGCCAGAGCCACAGCCTCTGGTCCCGGTCATCGTCATCTCTACATTGTCTGCTCGGCATCGTTTCCTTAACGTAAAAGTTTCATTTTCGTTACCTTTGCGCAGTGATACCGAAAAGCGAATAACATCGAAATGAAATGAGACTTTGTCTGGTCGGGCACCGGCATGGGCACCTCCAGGTGCTCGCATCGGCCCCGAAACCCCGGAATCCCAAGCAGCGACTGCACCAAATGAGTTTTTGTGCCCCGCTCTCTGATGATTTTTGAATTGATTTGTGTTGTTAAATATTAAATTCTTATAAGTCATTTGCACTTGGCCCGACTCGGGCTCAGCGCGGGTATCGGCCTGGGCCTGGCCTGGCTGTTGGCCGTGCATGTGGTGTGTGGCTCGTATGGCTCCAAATGACAGACAAGACAACAACTGCGACTGCGACTGCGACTGCGACTCTGACTGCAACTTCAATACTGCCCCGCCCTGCTGCTGATCGCCCGCCTGCCCACATATATCATTTACACTCTGGACTGGGGCGCGGACTCTCAGCCCGTGCACAGCGGTCGGTCATCCAAAAATGGCAACGGACCAGCAGCCAGCAGCCAGCGGCCAGCGTCCAGCTCGTTGGCTCTTTGTTGTATTTATGAATACGAATGCTGGTGGGGCGGTTGGGGGAGGCGGCTGCCGCTGTGTGGCGCGCAAATAACAAAATTATATTTTCAAGGTGTTCTTTTGCACATTTTTTAAAATTTTAATTAACGTCGTTGCCGTTGTTATTATTGCCGCTGCTGCTTAAAATTGCAATTCGCATTCGCAGCACAGCTGAATGATAACCAAAAAAAAAAAAAAAATCATAATAAATGTTTAACAAAAGTTAATAAGCTTTTCGCTTTGCTTGATTTCATATGTATGAAGCTGTATTTTATTGTCGTTTTATGGCGTTTTATTAATTTCTTTAATGGCTGCACTGCAGCCAGCTAACCAGTTGCCCTCAGGCTGTGCGGGGGAGCGAGTGCCTGGCGAGTCGGGCTTTAAATGAAACCGAATGAATGTGTGTGTGTGTGTGTGTGTGTGTGTGTGTGTGTGTGTGTGGCAATGATAAGGCACTTTAGCTCGTGTCGACTGATTGCCGCAAAGCGAACTAAATGCTTCTTAGCTCTGAGCCGCTACTTTAAAACTCATAAATTGAACAGGCTTCCAGCTTAACTACAATGTACACAACTGGAGAATCTGAGTACACTCAGAGAAATAGCAGTTGACAAGAGTTGGCATATGTTCAAATATACAAATGTAAAAATTAAAATAGTAACTGACATTTGAGAGCAGAATCGAGAGGACTTAATGGATATATATATATATATATAGTGAGCAAAAATATTAAGCTTAGCAGCAGATATATAAGACAGCTTAGCAAAAAGATATTAAAAATAATAAATATATAATAATATAATAATCAGATATGCCTGAGAATAAATATATATATATATATATTATTTGAATAGAAAATGTAAGTATATTATATGTATGTATGTATGTATATAGGAATATTATAGATATTTTAACTTTGATTGCTTCAAGTTCTCCTATTCCTTTCCCCATTTCACTCTCTAATCATTTAGTCTATAAATAAAAGTAAATTATCATTTGGTTTTAGTTTGCTATTACGCTGGGCTCATGTAGGCAGCAATCAGTGTAGCAGTTAGTGCACTGCTAGATCGTTGTCTGTCTCAGAATGCTTTAAGTTGTTTGTGTAGACGATCTTTTCTTCAACATCTCTCTCATCCGCCCCTCTCCTCCTGCTGCTGCTGCTGCTGGTGGTTGAAACTTTCACGGCAACACCAAAAGATACATTCAATAAACACTCACGCAGTGCCCAAATGGACTTTAAACAAGTGCCATGAAGTAAAGAAATTTATATGAAAGCTTAAAGTAAGTCTCCATCTGCCGTTTGCTGTTGTTGTTGCTGTTGCTGTTGCTTTTGCCGTTTCCTGTCATACACCCGCCATCCTCCTGCACGCGCTCCTCCAGTCGACGTCTGCAGTTGCATTCATTACAAGCGAGGCAAAGGTTAACATGCAACGAACGGCAACAGCAACAACTGCTAAAAAGCTTAAATTTCACAACACGCTCGACAACAACAAGAACAACTACAACAGCAACAACAGCAACATGCTGCAAAGAGGCACAGCATCAACGGCACAAAAAGTGCGACGCCGTCTCGGACGACGTCTCTCAACTTTTGCGTTTGAGCATTTAAGTGCCAATTAATAACAATTTTTATGAACCGAAGAAATAGTTGACAACACGGCATGGCATGGCAGCCAGTCAGTGATGCGCTGCTGCTGCTGCTGCTGCGCTGATGTTGCATGCAACAAGCAACATGCAACAACAGCAACAGCACATGAGAGCCAGACTACCACTTGCAGAAGGCATGACAAACTAATTTGAAAAGCCATAAAATTGTTCAGTTTATTAACAATTATTATATAAGTTTTATTAACCAGTCAAACGTAGCCAGCAGCTCTTTAATTAATTTGTGATTTTTCTGCATCAACAGCAGCGCGCCATCAGCAGCTGCATCAGCATTAGTCGCAATTTATGCCGGCTTATTGACAGGCCTCAGCATCTGAGCAGCCAATAAGTATGCAAAGCAGCAGAGAGAGAGAGAGAGAGAGAGAGAGAGAGAGAGAGAGAGAGAGAGCAGGAAGGTCGCTATGGCGACTGACTTTGAAACATTTGGCGACATTAATATGATTTAATGCGTTAATTAGCACCAGGCAGCAGCAGCAGGAGCTGAGAGCTGAGAGCTTGGAGATGGTCGGGGTGTGAATACAGAAATAATAATAACAACAACAACAACAACTACAGCAGCAGCATATAACAACAACAACAACCGAACTTGAGAGCATCTGACGCGTCGCGCTTAAAACCCCAAAAAGTATGCTACGCGTATTCCCAAAATCCCCGAAGCGGATTAGTGAAGCATTGGCATGCAAGTGCGTACTGGGGTGTGGTCTCTGACTCTCTCGCCTGGTGGCAACTGGTTGGGTCTGTGGACTGGGCTGGGCTGAGCTTCGGCTTGGGTGTCTGCGGGCAACTTTGCTGTTCGCCCTGTGTGCATTGCGTAATTGACGTCAATTTTGTTTTCGCACCGCGCATACCAAAACCGGAACCCCAAGCCCACCCAAGGCTGAGCTGAGGAGCTCAGCTCGGAAATCCAATACGACACAGAAAAATAATTTGCCAAAAATAGAAAATTGTGTCGCCCCGACGGAAGCGGCATCGGCAGCGACAATACGATCCTGAGGAATACTTCAAATTGTAATGGCTGGCGGTCGGAAGGAGGCCAAGCGCAATAAACAGGAGCTACGACAATGCGAGAACCAGAGCCAAGTTGAAGGTACACGAGGGTGGCCCATGCCCATGCCCATGCCCCTGCCCATGCCCACGCCTGAGCGTCATATTTCATTTATTAGCAGACGGCGTCGGCGGTGGCGGCAGTTCGACAAGCATTTTTATTTATGCCCATAATGCAGGGCATATGCAGGGCGTACGAAGGCGCCCAAATGGGAATTGCCCGAGCTGGAAGCCAGAGCTAAGAGTAAAGTGCGTCAAAGGAAAGTAGCTTAGAGATTTATGCGGCATTTGGCGGGCGTTTGCCTAATAGAATTTCTTCCCTTCTGCGGCTGGGGGAATTGCCAAAATGTGTCAATATGGGCAGGTCTAATGGCCGCACTCATAACGAGTCTTGCGGCTCTCTGGTTCCTAATGAAGCATGCAAAACTCTTTCAGTAAAGCTAGTTAAAGCAATGCTCATGAAATGAAGGAATATTGTGAGTAAGGCTTAATTAATTTAGAAATATGAAAATATAATTAAAATTATTTAACATAATCTTAATATTGAATAAGTTTGTTGATCAAATATAGTTTAAATTGGCTATATATTCTTGAGTATTGATGATATAGTTTCGTAACTGGGTCGGCTTATTGTTTGCCTTCGAAAGCAGTGTCCTTTGGCTCGGACACCGGCACGTGCGCTATTAAATATGCAATAAATTATTTCTGCTAGTTTTTTCGTTGGCATTTCTGCTAAGCTGCCTGCAAATTATAGAAAATCCCAACGAGGGACAGACAATGCGTCGGAGAGAGAAAAGTCAATGTAAGCAATAAGCAGGAACACCATTATCTAATGCTCGGCGCGCCATTGAGGCATAAAGCCCCCAATGAGCAAGCGCCCCACCCTCCTCTCTCCATACGCATACACACACCACTAAAGCCCAATCTGCAATCCGAGGCCCATAAGCGGCCAAATAGTGCGCAGGAAATAAAGCACAAAAAGGCAATAAAAATTGCCAGGCTGGCGAGGCTGACTAAGAGGCCAAGACTTAAGCGGAATGCGGGCAGCAGAGTGGGCAAACTTTTGGCTGACTATTTTGTAGATGTTGGCCGCACTGCTTCCGGGCCAATAGAAATGCCAGCACAACAAACAAAGCAACCCCGCATACAAGGATTGAATTGGGCTGGCCCTGGCTGGGGCACGAGATCTCTTTGGCAGCCCTAATGGCCAGCAGACAGACACTGAGACGTCGCCAGCAGCGGATTTAAGTGCAAGTGATTTATGTGCTCTCCACGAAGGGCGGGGGGATTGTGTGACTAAGTATATATCTATATATATATATATATATATAAGTATGTATATGTAGTTGTGTGACAGAAAATTAGCTGATGTAGACATAAATGCGAACGAGCAAAGTATGCGCCAAATCGCAAACGGCAAACGGCAAGCGGCAAATGGCAAATGGCAACGGGCAATCGGCTCTGGCCACAAGCAAAATCAATCAAAAGTCGGAATGTCAATTGTCGAGCCAATGCCGAATACCGAATGCCAAACGAGTGCCGCATTAAATATTGAAAATGCAGAAGACACACGAGAAATTCAATTACCAACGGTCAGCGAAGGGTTAGGCCCTTTGATATTTAACCCCATTGAGGAAACGCTTTTAGTTTCGCCTGTACAGGATAGTTAAGTTCCCGTTTAGGCGGATTAAATTACAATTTACAAGTGGCCAATACAAGCTAAGCGGGCTTAAGTGCTGAGTCTTAAGCTGTTGCCGCTGACCCAACCCTTCCCTTGTGGTCGCGTTCTAGCACGGACCCAGCTCCACTTGCGTGCCCGTGCATCGATGATAATTGAAAGGCACTTCAAATGGTCAGCGGCGCTGTGTGGGGGTCGCTTGGCTGGCTAATCGAGTTTGAAACAAGCGTAAATCGTCCTTTTGATATTTGAGTTGACTTCAATTGCTTTTGCGGTGCAAAGTGCAGCTACAGCTCAGGTAATTAACGGTAATTGTGCAGGCACCAGGCCCAGGCCCAGGCCCACTCGCCAGCTTGGCCAACGCCCCAGAATATGGCTTCCCGTTGGGCCACAGAGTGGAGCGCATTGTGCAGGGCAAAGCCTCATCGGCTAATGTGCGCTAAGCGCTCGCCTGCATTTGCCTAATGACCCAAGCGTAAGCGACGCATCGGACTTTGTATAATTTGTAAGCTCTTAAACCGATTTGCAGCTTAGTCCGAGGGCAGCCTCGAAATATTTCGCAAAATAAAAAGCCAAAAACTGTGTGTTTCAGTGGAAAAAATAAAAATATTTTCAAACCCAAGACAAAGCCGAGAGACAAAGAGAGTCGATTCCGACTCTGCGAACGGCTCAGCTATTTTGGGTATCTTTTCGCTGCTCTGCGACTGTTTTACGGCATAAATTTCCATTGAATTTGCGCTGGCAAATTGGAAAAAAATGTTTCTCTATATTAAAAATACTCTAAAAAAAAACATAAAGACGATGCGCACTGATACGATATTGTGGCTAAGCCAAAAGGTTGACACAATCAGGTAGATATGAGTGTATCGATAAATATATATACATATATATATATATATATACGTATGGGCACTCGATATAACAACAAAAATTGCGAGCTTTCGAAGCGGCGGCTGCCGTTTGAAGCAACACTTGACTGAGCCATAGACAGATCAGAAAAATAAAATAAAAATAAAAATAAAAACAAACACAAAAAATAAAACAGGAAAAACATTTATGTATACACGAAATGGCAGCAACAAAAAAATTCATTAAGATTTCATTATTTGCCAAGCATTTTTTGCGCTCTTTTCGTTTTTTTTTTTTTTTTGTTGTTACTGATTGAATTTGATGGATAGAATTCCAGGAAAACGAAAGCATGCGGGCCATGGATATTGAGTACGTGAGCGAAACATCTATGAATGAGATTCTATATGCATATTTATATATAGTAGTAAATCAAGTATTGAGTTTGTAAGTAATTTTCTATTATCTGAATTGGTTTTCATAAAGTACTAAGGTACACGCTCGAGGAAAATGCCTTCTAGGCTGTCTACAGGGCGTCAACTAATCCGAATTTCGATGAATGGAACCGTCGTCATCGTCACTTTGGCATGTCTCTTCACGCCAATGGCTCAAGGTATCGCATTCAACGCTCTTGGACTTTGTACAATTCCCTGGGCAATCGAAAATCGCCAGTGCGACAAAAATTGCTGAAAGTTTTGTATTGAACGCGACTTGAAACCCAACGGCAAAGGCAAAGTAAGCCACCAAAAAAGAGCTCAAAATAAAATAAAGCGAAATAAAACAGAAACAGAACAAGATGAGCCGAAGCTAAAAACTTGTCGAGCACATTGGCAACTGCATTGAAACATTAGCAGTGATGACATTTTTGCGGTTGCTCACTCCGCACCCTGCTCACCCTGTCTGCCCTGTCTACCACACCCGCTCGGCTGCTTCTGCGTCTGCGTCTGCGTCTGCGCCTCCGATTCATCTGATGCCGCTTTGTTTTGGGCCGTTGGCTTTTAAGCCTTAGCTTTTTGGCTGGTTGGCTTTCTGGGCTTTTTGCCGGTTGGCAGAAATTCCTGAAGACGCGACACTTCATACATAATAAAAGTGGATCGCCGAACGACGCGTCGATCGACGCTCATCAAAAGTCGCCTTGTCACACACTCGACCCGCTGCACATTGAGCCGAGCCGAGCAGAGCCGAGCCGAGGCTTAAGCATCGACGCAAACGCTGCCTCGGCTTGGGTTTTTAGTTTTTGGCAACGTCTTTGTTGAGCCATCACGGCGGCATTTGTAGGGCTTTGTTGGCTTATTAATTGTAGCCTTAGCCTTGGACTTGGACTTGGACTTGGTATCGGAGTTGGAGTTGAAGTTGGACATCGGCTGCGTTTTATTCACAAATGAATGCACAAATTTCGGACAGTCGCCTGCGGTTAGAGTCACAGACAGTATGACGCTTGGCCAAGCAGCACAAAGCCACAAAAAAGTGGGGATCCAAGCAGCTAACTCGAATTCGTATTCGTATTACTCAGGTGAGAGCGCGGCTAATGAGCCTGGCAAGCATCCTTTTTTCTTTGTTCAGCTCGAAACTGGAACTCAGACGACCATCCGACCACTCGACCACTCGACCGCTCGGCCAAGCGACCGACCAGGCCAGACACACAGACACCCAAAACCAGTTAGTTCGACTTTTGACTTAATGCCTATAAAATTATAGGTCTTTCGAAACCAACTGGAAAATTGTACGGGGCGTTGCTGAAGAAATTAATACGAATGCAGCCAGCACAAAGCATTTTCTTTTTCCCTGCCTCTCGCTCGCTCTCTCTCTCTCTCTCTTAAGTGGAAAATGCCCAGAAATAAGTATTCGAAAAAAATGAAGAAAAAGAAACGATGTCTAACAGCCAACACGCCCCAGGCAATCACGCAAAATGCCAAATTACATGTAGCTACCATTAACAGAACGAAATCATCTAACACGCAGAGCCTCCAACGGCTCGCCGGGGCAGCAGTGCTGCAGCAGAACAAAAAAAGTCATTTAAGGTGTTTTCCACAAGTCGTACACGAGCCCAGAGCCCGAGCACAGACCCAGGCCCACTCCCGCTCCCGTTTCCATTCCCATTCCCGTAATTTAGTTTCAGGCTCGCCTGGCAGCTGCCAGGCAATTCGATCGGGGCCAGGTCGACGCTCAAGTTTCAGGCGCAGCACACGCACAAAGCCCAACCGCCGCAGATCAGGCGACACATGCAGCGCACGACCTGCACCCAGGGGCAGTTCGCAGATCTTTAACTGCAACTGCTGCGCACTGCAGTTGACACTTGAGCCGAGGCGGGGGCGTCGACGTTGATGCGACGGCTGCGGCCCTAAGCGGCTTACACGTGCCGTGGCTCAGCGAAAGGAATGTGTATGGGGACAAATGCTTATTAATAAAGTGCAGCCACGAAATACGAGCGGGCTTCTCGATTTACATGTAGTAATAGCAGGATAGCTCTCCTGCGAGTCCTGCGTTGAAAGTCACAAAATTCGCGCACGATTCACACACTTGACCCACTTAAAAGTTACGCTTAAAGCTAGGGCTAAAGAAAACCAGAGGGAGGGAGAGCGCCAAAGAGGCAGAGAATGAGACAGTGAGAGGGAGCCGCTGCTGAAAGTAAAAAATATCAACTAGGACAGTTCGCTTTCTCTCTCATGTATCCGCTTCCAGGAGTGCATCTATCTCTGGGTTGATTGCTCCAGTCGATCATATCGTCGCGATCTTCGATATCCAATCGATGGGCCAGCTAAATGCGATGTCTTACAAACTAGGCCTCGTTGCGTAAGTGAAAAAAAGATTCTGTTTACTTTTCAAATATACTTTTTTCATATATTTATTGGCTAACTCTTTAAACGTTACTCTGTAGTTGTTGTTTCTTAATTCTTTTTCGTTTTTCTTTTAATTATATTATTAGTATACATATAAATAATTAAAAATATTACATTAAAATGTATTCGTATATCGTATAGAAGTTGCTGCTTGTTTGTTTTCATTTACTTTTCATATATAATTTTGTGTTTTTATATTTCGTTTAGTTTTTTTTTTACTTTTTTTGATTGCGTTTTCTTCTCTGCTAGATCATTACCATAAGTTTTCGTATCGTGTTTCTCATTTTACAATTTTGCTAAAAACTAAATAAAATTTGTTTCGTGAAACAATAATAAGAATTTATGCAATTAGACACACACAAAAAAGAAAAACGAAATTGTATGCATATTTCTACATATATTTGAAAAATAAAAGCAAAAAGCATCTCAATTATTTTTAAAATATATATATATATATATTTACGTATATGTTTGTTTGCGTTATTTTCATTCATTATTCATATTTTATATTTACTTGTGTTATATTTTCATAAAATATCACCTAAAGCAATTACGTATTTCAGTTTCAGTTTTGTATTTCTGTTTTTTTTTTTTTTTTTTAGTTTTTTTCTTTTGTTTTTTGTTTTTTACATGACAACAATAAAAAATGTTCGCTTTGTTCGCAAAATGTTCAATACTCAAAAAAGAAAACTAATCGTAAGAACAAAAGCATTAAACAAAGTGTTCAACAAAATGCAAAAGCCCGCAAAAATCATAGGAAACAATTTGCTGCAGCCAATTTTGCAACAGTTTACATACATATATATATATGAGTTTATAAATATATGTATAGTATATTCTTTTTCGTATAATAATAATTATTTTTTTCTTTCAACTAAAAAGCAACTAAGATCGCTTGGCCACAGATTTATGCTAAAATTATATTATAATTACAGCTTGTATTCACTTCGTATGGTTTTTGTTGCTTTCAAATAATTGTTTTTATCATTTGATTTTTTTTTCTTCTTTTTTAATATTTAAGAGACAAAGTACAACAACTATTTTTATTTATTAATTATTATATTGTGATGGATTTTTTTTTTTTGCCTTGCAAACATTCTTATTTGCAAGTTTTTATATGTTTTGTTTTGTTTATTCTTAAGTTGAAAAAATAGTACAAAAGCTTTGACATATTCTCATTTTTGTTTTGTTTTATTAGTTGGTTTTTTTCTTTTGCTAATAAACCAGTTGGTTTATAGTCTACTCGTAAAGTGTAAGTATACAAATGACTGCCCATATAGCTGGACTGCAACCGAGTGCAGTTCCATTAAGTACAATGTTTGGTTTTTTAGTATGCATGAACTCAAAAGGTAGGAGAATATAGCGATAGAGAAAGTGCCTAGAGCTGGGAAGAGTTCATTTGGAAATTAGTTTTAGGGTAAACATAGAGTTTAGCTATTAGAGTTTTAGTTTAGCTTAGCATACCTAATAATACGTAGCCTTCCGTTACGGATACTAAGAACTATATAACGTACATTTAGTTAAACCGCTATAGTATACATAGAGTTGACGGGGGTATGGAGAAAGAGTGGGATGGGGGTTGGGGGAGGTAGGACGTCGAGGCAGTTACTCGACGAGTGTCGGGGATCGGCCCTAGTCTAGCCTAGCAAGTATGATTGGGATAGTAGTACAATGGGATTATCTTATTCCATCTCTTAACTGCTGTGATTTGAGCACCTGAAGCTGCACTGTCGCTATATACGTAGTTACGACTGACCGACTGACGTATTCCATATTTGTTATTAATTAATAATTACATTTACCTTTATATAATAGTATCGCGTTAGCATTTTACGTATTTACTTGTATAGTTTAAAATTTTGCTTAGTAAATGCTTAAAGTTCTTTCATTTTTCTTTTTCTTTTTTAATGATCTTGAATTATAACCTAAACAGTATCCCGTTCATTACGTATATTTAGTTCGCACGGTCTCTAGCTCATTTATAATGTCATCGTATATGCGCGTTTCGTTCTCAATTAATTAAATTAACATTAATCTGGTATTTGTTTTGTTTTGCTTTGTTTTGTTTTTTAACTCGTTAAACAATAGAAAAACATATGTTTTACTTTATGTTTTATTCGTATACTTTGCATTTGAACTTAGGTTGATTTTATGTTGCTTCATCTTTTGTTTACGTATATGAGTTGCACTTGGTTCTCCATTCTCATTGAGAACGCATTGAAATAAGACTTATAAAAGAAACAAACAAAAAGTGAAAACAAATCTAACAAAAAAATAAAGATTATTCAAATTTGTTTTTCTTTTTTCGTTTTTTTTTTTTTTTTTGGCAAGTTCTTCCAGTGTTGTAAAACACCTTGAAAAAGGACGTATTGAAAAATCGTATACACGTTGCTGAAGTAAATAATAGTGAAAAGCCAAACAAAAAGGGAATAAACTTTTCTTTCATTATGAACAATTTTCTTTTGTTTTTCTTTCTCATTCTGATTTTGTTTTTGTTTTAGTTCTAGTTTTAGTTTTAGTTTTTGACTTGTAAGCAGCCTAGGCTTTCGTACAACTACATGCTTAAGTTATATTTTATTATAGTTTAGTTTCTTAAGAAGTTTGCTCATAGTTAGGGGTATGCTTTCTGATTTGACCAAAGGTTTCCTTATTGTTTTTTTTTTTTTTCTTTGAGGGGGTCTCTGCTGCGACACCCAACCAAACACACACACACACACTCTCACACACACGCGCACAGACACGCTCAGCGAATTAAAAGTCCGCTTCGTGCTTGATGCGATAACTGGCATAGGTTTCTTCCAGCGGTGCAAAGTCTTGGGTGTGGGGCTGTGTTAAGGTTCCAAAATAGAAATTTGGCACCAGAGTTGTAATATAGAGAAATGGGCTTTAGATATATTTGTGATAGTAGATCAAGTGTAGAGGGTATTGTGTGCATCTGTTGCTGTAACTAAGTATGTCTGTCTGTGTTTGCTTTGTGGAGGGGTACGAAGGGGATATTTACAAGTTTACGAACTCAAAACGATAACACGTCTATCGGAAGTTATCGACGACTGTCGCTGCCCCCGCATAGTCGGGGCCATGCATATTAGGCTAGCTTTTATATCATATATTTATATATATATATATATATATATATATGCATAATATATACATATATACATATAAGTGTATATATATATATATATATATATATATAAAAATATATATATATTTATATACATGCCTTTATACGTATATAGTTTCTATACATATATATGTATATATATATATAGGGTTATGTGCATATGTAAATTTTTAAAATTGGTTAGTTTTGGGTTAGTAAACTTTCTTGTAATATAATAATTTTTAATTTTAATTTTAGTTTTTTTTGTTTTTTGTTTTTGTAGTTTAGTTTTTTGTGTTGTTAAGTAGTGAAAATAATAAAAAGTTGTTAAATGTTTTTAATAATAATTAATAATATATTGGCGAGCTATATGGGCCTCTTGCAAAAACGAAGGACTGGAACTTTTACTTATTTTTTTTTTCTTATTGTTTTTCTCTTTCTCTCTTTTGCATAGTTTTTCTTTAGTTGTTGGTACTTTTTACAAATTAAGCAAATTGTTTTTTGCGCTAATTATTGTTGCTCAGTTGCTGTTTCTTCTTCTTCTTCTTCTTCTTCTTCATATTCATTCTCATTTTAAGTAATTTACAAGTTGAATGTATTCTATTTTTGCCTCTGCGAGGAGAGCACAAAAATAAATAACATGACTTATGTTTTGCATTACTCTTTGTTTTTACTTTACTTTACTCTTGCTTTGTTTTCGTATTTTTTTGTTTAAACTTAAATTTATGGCTCTCAGTTTACTGTACAAAAACAGACAAATTCTAACGGCCAAGCATCAGTAGCGGCAGCAACAGCAGCAGTAGCGGCAGCAGCGACAGTTGCCGATAGCCAACAGCCAACAGCAATGCACAGCAGCAACAACAGCAACAGCATCAGCTGTCCGTGTGTCTGGATGGTCGAAGATCCTCGCTTAGCGGCCGCTTGGAAGCTCGTTTGTAGTTGTAGTTGTTGTTGTTGTTCATTGAGTCGTGGTGGTACGTAGTCAACGTGTTGTTGTTCTTGTTCTTGTTCTTGTTGTTGTGGTTGCTGTCGGTGTCGTTGTGGTCGTTGTTGTCATCGTCATTTTGGCCGCTAACGTTTATGTCCTTGCAATTGTTGTTGTTGCTATTGTCATTGTTGCTGACGTTGCCGTTGCCGTTGCCGTTGCATTTGCCATTGCCTTTGTCGTTGTCGTTATTGATGTTGATGTTGCTGCAACTGCTCTCGTTAGAAATTTGCTTAGTTCTTTTCTCATTTTATTATTTGCTCTCTTGTACTGGTTTTTGTTTTTTTTTTTGTTGTTGTTTGTTTTTAAGTTATTTTTTAATTCACTTGACTAATTTACAATGTGTGTGTGTTCTTGTTCTTGTTCATAATTACGTACAACTTCTTCTGCGTTTTTTGATTGGATTTTATTCATCAATATTTATATTACTGTTATTATGATCGTCAAATAATCAATAGAGATTATTGTAGATTTCTTGCTG
Source organism: Drosophila mercatorum (assembly GCA_961210405.1). Taxonomy (NCBI): domain Eukaryota; kingdom Metazoa; phylum Arthropoda; class Insecta; order Diptera; family Drosophilidae; genus Drosophila; species Drosophila mercatorum. The sequence goes on from CAUIUS010000003.1 coordinate 15,762,632, forward strand.
TTGTAGTTTGCAAAGTTAATTAATTTTACTTAATTTCTTATGCAGTTTCGCAACATTCTTATTTTTGGTTATTATTATTGATTCATTTAATCCCAGGGCATTGTGAGCACCCGCTTCGTTTTTGCAAGAAGGTCGTTATCGTACTACGAACATGGGTGCACCACCGCATTGTAGCTCGCCAATATAGGACCATGTGCTCCCGCGAAGGGGGTACTCACAACGTCTGGTGTACTAGCTCCATCGGTGTGCGATGTTGAGTCGGCATTACTTCTTCCTTCACCATTTGCTGAACCTAACTCTGGTGGTTTGGTGGTGTCCCGTTCGTCAATCACTAAATCTATTGGCATTTTACCCTTTAAGCATGAGATATATCGATGACAGAAATTATCGCATAGTTCATGCACCTGCAACGAGAAACCCGCAAAAAGTGAGTGAGAGAGAGAAAGAGATTGTTGAGTGAGGTGCGATCCCAAGACAATAATGGATAGAAATACAAAAACAAATACAAATACAAATATATAGATACATAAAAATAATGGAGAGTTGATCATCTCGGGTATATAGTAGTACAGATATAAATATAATTCTTAATCTAATCAGGCTTAGCAATACGTTTTCATATTCCCCAATCGGGACTTCATTAGGCATTCAGTTAGTTTGTAAACCATTCAACTTGAGCGACAGAGACAGCTGCAACAAACACTTAGCGCCATTGCATTCTTTATGCCTACAGCAACAGCAATAGCAACAGCAACAGAATGAGCAACGGCAACATCCAGAAACAACAACAATATGGCTAAAACCTGCTTTTTCTCCCGCTGCAAATGGCATGCAAATTGCTTTTTATGCGTTATCCAAGGCCCGGCTCTGGTCTCGGCTCTGGACTCTGGCAATGGTTGATGATGGCACTCAAAAATGGCGTAGACAACGTCAGCAACAGCCACCGCTAAGCTTAGAAGGTGTACGCGCTTGCAGGCGATAAAAATGCGAGCCCGGCCACATAAATATGCATAGAGAGCTGGCTGGCCAAAAGCAAAAGCAAAAGCATTCGAGTCGAGTCGGAAAGGAAGTGCTGGCTGACCGGCTGCCCAGCCAAGTTCAGCCGCAGGGCACACTTTCAAGCAAGCAGCACGTGCAACGCACAGACCATTGGCTGGCGTCAGCAGCAGCAACAGCAAACGGCCAACAAAATGCGTTTTTAAAACCAGGCTGTTTGTTGGCTGGATCCAAAAACTGTGTGTAAGCCCGTGCGTATGTGTGTGTGTGTGTGTATGATAAAACAAATGCGATAAGGCCAAAGTGAGTGTGAGTCAGGCGAAGCGCATATGCAAATATGCAAAAAGGCTGCGCACCAAAGAGGAATGCAGCCGCCGACACGGCTAAAAAGAAATTAATTGCGCTGGGCTCGAGCAGACAGAGGAGCAGCAGCAACAACAACATCCAACAGGGTGCTCCATTTAAACGGGCAGGCATTTAATTTACGAAAAAGTGCGCGTTGCTTATGCAAATTGCTTGTTGCTGTGTTCTTGCAACGCTGCTGTTGCTGTTGCTGCTGCTGCTGCTGCGGCTCTCGTTTTGTGTTTTCTTTTTTTCGTAGGCATACGAAAGCTGTAACAGTTGCTGGCGGGCGGGCGGGCTGGCTGGCTGGCTGGCTGGCGGGCTATTAACTTGTTGCCCATTGCCGAAACTTGCCAAACTTGTTTCCAGGCTGCCGCTGCCGCTGCTGCTGCTGTGGCCGTCATTGTCGATGCTGCTGCCGGCTGTGTTCAATGTTATTGTCACCAAAAATATGACGATGATAAAAAGTGGCAGCAGCAACTGGTTTATGACAGGACTCAAATTTGTCGTTGCTGCGCGCTGATAACAGTAACAGCAACATGTTGTTCTTGCATATGTGTATGTATAGCTGTCAAAGTTGCCATAACAATGCACATAAAGCGCGCAATTAGCACGCCAGCAACATGTTGCCAGCGCGCAACAACAACAGCAACAGCAACATCAACTGCAACTGCCACAGCAACAAGGCATAAATACTTACTAAATTGATATGTTTATGCGGCTTTATGCTCAGTTGCCTGTCTCTGGCCGAGGCACAGCCCTTCGTGGCACGTTGTTGCTGTTACAGCCGATGCTTGGCCGCTGATAATTTTTGATTAATTTGTCAGCGCTGTGTGTGACATTTAAACAGCTCATTGCGATATTTATGACTGCTGCTGCTGCTGCTGCTGTGACTGGCTGTTGCACATTGGGTGGGCACAGCAGCAACTCGCAACTGGGACCCACAGCAGCAACAGCAGCAACCAGCGCACTGGGGGCGTTGCTTGTTGCAAGCATTGTAAATGTTACAGTCATTTGTACATCCTGTTAAGCAAAACTTTTCACAGTCCCGTCCTCGCTACATTTTACAGCTTCCTCTATCAGAGATACGATCGCAATGCGTCCGGGCGTATAGTTTTGTTTACCATTCCATTGCATGCCCGCCCCTCGGAGCGTCCCTCGCTCGACGCAACTATTGCACTTTGGCTGCATTCGCTTCGCTCTAATCTAATGTAAATCGCTCCAATCTGCGCAGTGGTAATTTTCGATTTCCGTTCATAGATAGCGTTAAATGTTCTATACGGAGATGACGACTAGACCAGCTCTGACTGAGATTCACACGAAACCGACCAACTGACACAGCCTCCAGTCGCGCTGCCAGTCGGCAAGCGGCAGGCGGCAGTCTCTGTCCCAGTCCCAGTCAAGCAACAAGTTTTATTTTGCTTTTTTTTCTGTCTCTCTCTTTTTATTTTTTGCATTTTGTTTAACAAGCGCGCGGCAAAAAATGTACAACACTGCTGACATTTAAATGAAATGTAATTAAAAAAGCAGCAGCAGCAACAACAATAGCGGCGACTGCCGACAAAACAGTACGGACTGAATCTAAGCGCTTGGCAAAAATAAATATTTTAATTCAGAAAAAACAAAATAGATAGAAATGTTATTTGACTGTGAGATACAAATGTAGCGAACTGTGAATGCCCTGTCGACATGGATTAATATCAATATGGAATAACGTTTAAGGAAAACTGGGTAAAGAGTAAATGAATATACTTGAAGAAACTGAAAATCTTGTGGCTACAGTGAAAAAGGAATTGAAGAGCTCAAGAAATCGCAGATAAGTATCATTTACATATATACTTGAAAGATAAATACGAATATCTTGTAAAGAAACGTTATGTTTACGAAGACGAAATATTACACTTACGAATAATGTTCAAAACGGAATTGCAAAGTGCAAGGAAACTCGGCTGAGTAACGTTTGCGAATATGCTTGAAAGAGGAATCCTGAAATCTTTTAGACGAAACAGTTACGTTTACGAATACGCTTCAAAGGGGAATGGACAATAACACTTATTTCAGCCACTTTGGCCTTCTATTATCATATTATCCGTTAAGTTCGAAATTCTTTGAGTATAAATGCCAATAAATGTGGAACCCACACATTTTGTTTTATTTTTGCTTTTGTTGCCCCATCAAATCTCAAGTCCAGCTTGCATCTTAAGTCTCGCTTAGCCCACAAAAAAAATTAAAATAAAATACAGCTGTTGCTTGTCGTTTGGTGTTGTAGCACCAAACTGGCCAGGCCATCAAAACAAGGCCCCCAATTCGGCGTGTACGCTGAGGTATTGGTGGTAGTCGTAGTGGAGCCCCCATGCCGGTCAGCCAGTACCGGTACAGCCGCCAAGCTGCGACTGCTTACCCCCTGCCGGGGTGTGTGCAACTGACCCAACGTGTGTCGTCCGTCCGCTCGTCTCTCGGTCTGTGTCTGTCTGTCTGTCTGTCCGTGGCACTGTGTCCCACTGTCTGTTTGTCAATTGCAATGCGCCGTCGTCGTTGAGTTTTTTTTTTCGTATTTTTTTTTTTTTTTTTTTTTTTGCATGTGACTCTGTGACGAGAATTGTCCGTGCTGGATGGGAACTGAGGACTGGGCAAATGGGGCTGGCAAACCAGTTTTGACAGACACAAGTCTTGAAGCGTCTTTTTAACTGATTCTGTGTGTTGTTTTTAGCAGCAGCAACAAATATGCACAGATACAGATACAGATACAATACACATACATACATACACACCCAATATGTACATATATACATAAGCATACATAGACGCTTTTTGCCAGTCAGCAGCCCGCACATTTTATTTAAGTATTATATTTTTTCGTATTTTATTTTGTATTTTTTGTGTTTTTATTTATTTCATACACCAAAATCTCCCGCTGCATTTTGTTGGCTGCATATAAATGAATTGTATTTTTGTTGTTTTCGTACAAGTTGCTACAGTTCTTTGTGCCGATTGTTGGTTGTTGGTTGTTGGTTGTGTCGTGGTTCGTGTGTGTCGCAAGCTGTGTGAGTGACAAATGACAAAACAAAAACCTGTCGTGGGCTGCGCTCGCTGTGCGCTGAGCTCTGAGCTCTGAGCTCTGTGCTGTGCGATGATGATAAAGATCTCGTTCGCTTCAATACTCCTCTATTTGTTATACAGGGTGCCAGTTGCAACAAATTGCAGCTGGCTGACTGACTGAATGGCAGACTGATCTGACTGACTGACTGACTGACAGACTCTCTGACTTACTGACTTGGCTTACTGCACTACTTTCAATAGAAAGCTGACTGCAGCTGGTAATTAAGATTGGCCAACACTAATTGCACATTGATTGACTTTTGTTGTTCGTATTTGTCACTGTGTCATTAGCCATATGCCAGAGAGCCCCAATAACTGTAAATGACGACCAATGAGGCCTACACAAGCAACAAACATTTCTTCTCTGCCCAAATGGCCCAGCTTCGTATTCCTCAAGCGTTTGCCGTGTGTTCTTATTGTTGCTTTTTTTCTCTTTTATATAATGCTTTGCATAATTTCTTACTTAAGAGTTAATTGAAAAACGAAAGAAGAAACAGAGTCTGATGACGGGCTTAGCTCAAAGCCCGACTCAGCCCCAACTTCGGCTGGGCTTCAGTTTCGGTTCCCGACCCAACGCTCTGCGCTCGACGTTCCACGGTTCGCTGCGCATTTGCCTAATTAATTTTCTTGGCACAGCAGCAGCAGCAGCAGCACCACTGGACAGTGGGCAAGGGAGAGGGAGTGAGCGCAGGCATTAATTACGACCACGTTGAGGAACAACTTCCATTAAGACAGCCGCCACACACACACGCACACACGCACACGCACCCAGGCTAGTCAAGCTCTTGCATATTATTTGAAATTAAAACAAATTAGGCAACCTGTAATTTTTTCATTTAGACTCTAAAGTGTCCAATAATAAAGTAGGTGTTGCTTGTGGCTGCATTCCCAAAATTATTTATGCGCGTCTAGCCACAGCCAGACAGCGAACGAGAGTGAGAGAGGGGAAGAGACAGGGAGAGGGTGGCTGCAAATCCACACCTCATGAATTAGGAACAAAGCCGAGCCGCGTATGAATGCATTGCATTGTGCGGCGCTTAATGCAAATATCGTGTGTAGATTCCGAAAGAGCCGAAATTCCGTGTGGCTGACAGTATCTTGGACAAACACCTGTCCGCGGCGGAGAGCGCAACAAATATTTGTCCTCCGCTCGCTCGTATCTTGCGCTGTGTAAACGCTATGTCACATCCTGTCGGCCTGCACTTATCTCTATCTAAAGCTATGCAAGCGGTTTCCATGTTACAATTTTGATTGGCAATTAATGCAGTTTCGGCCACGGCCAGCTGCACGGCCAATTGCAGTCGCTGTCATTGCTGCCGATGTTGTTGTTGCAGTTGCTGCAGTTGTTGCTGTTGTGCTTTAATTTAGACATTTGCAAAAGAGATATGACCGCATGCTGAGCCCAGGTGTCTCTCTGCCTGCCTACAAGCTCTATAAAATGTCAACACAAATGTTGGCAATGCGAAAAGCGCACCCGTGGGTAAGTAAATCTCAGCATACCCTGCACTCGATGTTGAATCGGATTATTTAGCCAAGCTTCATTCGTAATAGCAATAGTCATATTCCACGACTCCTGCTCAGTGGCACTCGTAATTGCATTGAGTTCATTTCCTCTGTTTTAGTGCAGGGTATCTCCCCGCATTACCTAGAGCAGTCGGACTTCACTTTTGCTTGCAATTGATTTATGGGTTTTATGGGTGGTCGTTGGGGTCGGTGATAAATGCTGGCAGACTGGCCAGCAGTTAATTGCATGACTGCTGCTGCTGCTGCTGCTGTGCCGTGTTGTGTTGTGTTGATGATCTGCAGCCAAGGAGTGAGCCATAAAAGTGTTTAAGCCAACTGACCACGAATCAGCCAGCATTTGCCATTATAATTTAATTGCCAACTAATGCTCAGGCACTATGTGAAATAAGTCAATTATTCTGATGAAAACGTATTGCGATTGCCTCTAATCAGTGCCTTATGCATAGTAGATTATATTTGATTTGGTGTTTACTTACTTTTTCTAACTCTAAAAGGTGAAACCGAAGCACTTGTATTGCCTGCACCATCTGCAAAGAGAGCGTAAGAGACGGAAGAGAACAGAAATGAGTTATGCGTATCAAAAGAGAGATCATAAAATGCATTGCCATAAAGATGGCTTTCAAACAAATCGTTTGACGCCCCGGAACCACACACACACACACACACATTCACACACGCGAACGCAAGAGCGCCAACTGTTAGGGTGACCAGATGCTAATTAAAACGTCAGTTTGACATTTGACATTTTTACGATGCTGCTAACTGGTGTGGCTGCTGCTGTTGCCGCCACTGTTGCTTGTTGCTGCTCCTGCTGCTGCGCCAACAACAACAACAACAACAGCAGCAGCTGCTGCTGCTGCTGTTACTCTGCGGCCGGCAAAATGTTTAAAGAATTTCATTTAATGCCAAGCAGCGGCCAACTGAACCGCATAGTAAAATAATAACATAGAGAAAACATGCTATAAACATTTTTATAGCACAGCCAGAGGAGCATATGAGTGCACTCTTATGGTGTATCCAAAGCACAAAAACCGCCGAGAGTATTTTTGTTTAAGTAAGTGTTACTAAATGCACTTTTAAATGTTCAAACATGAACTCTCCAGCAGCAGCAGCACCACCACCACCACCACCAGTGAGTGGTGGCATGCCAAAATGATTTATGGCCAAAGTACGCAGGCGCACACGGCCATGGCCAGAGCCATAGCCAAAGCCAAAGCCAAAGCCAAAGCAAAAGCCGATCAGAGTTGTCCCACAGACAGTCCAGGTCCGGGTGCCCCATTCGACAGTGTGCGAGTTGCTGCCGTCGAGTCGAGCTGGCATTCAGTGAGTTTGTACTACAACTAATAAACTAATCTGCAAGTGCATAAAATTAGGGCCACCGCCAGAGATTTCTCTGCTGTTGCTGGCGACTAATACGCCATAAAACCAGCGACATTAAACGCCGCAGCAACGGCAGCATCTCTGTTGCACTGCGTGAGTGAGTGACACATTTACGACTGAGCAGAGAGGCCTCTGTCGTGCGGTACGAAGGCAGCCGCAATTAAAATTAGTTTTGCCCCTTAATCTCTTTATATGCAACAGCAACAGCAGCAGCAGCAGCAACTGTTGCCGCGATTCGCACAGCCCAATTGCATGGATCGTTTTGCACTTTTTGCACGCAGCATTTCCGTCTTGATTTACACGTTCTCCAAAAAATCCCTTGGAATTCGCTGAACTCAGACAGACAGACAGACGGACGGACGGACGGACATGTGTTGCTGACTCATCTGTTGCTATAGCCCGATCTTGAATCTTCGGAAAAGCTATATATTTAGTTGATCTAGAGATTGGCATAGTTCGAAGACTTTATACACTTGTTGCCCCAAAGCCCCCAGCGCAACGACATGATGAGCCCAACAAGATGATGACGATGATGATGATGATGATCATGCCATGATCGCCGTCAAGGTTGTCTTGATGGCATTTGCCTTTGCCTTGGGGCTATGGCTCTGACTGCCCAGATCTGAATGCATTTAACTAACCCACGAACACGACGATGGCTTTATTGTTGCTGTTGCTGTTGGTGTTGCTGCTGTTGCTGTTGCTGTTGCTGTTGTCGTTGTCGTCGTCTTTTGCACACCCAAAGGCTGCCCATTTAGAGAGTGCAAAAATGTCATATGCATCATTAAATCGTTCTGCTTCATATTGTAGTCGCGTTGAGCATCGGTCGTCGGCCGTCGGTCGTTTGGTCGTCGTCCGCCCGCCCCCTGTGTCTTTGGCCCCACAAGTGGGTACCCGCGCCCATCCTGCTGCAGCAGCAACATGCAAAATCAAAATGCGTGTGAGAGAAAAGTATGGCAACGCTGTCCAATAAAATGACTAAACAACTTAGTCCGCTCTGAGCAGTGGATGTCGATGTCGATGTCGATGTCGATGTGGATGCGGATGCCGGACTCGGACTCGGACTTGGACTTGGACGTGCCTGCAAGTGAGCAAACAAATGCTCATAAATTGCTTTGGCTGCGGCTAAATTCGCTGTGATTTATTCTAAATAAAAGAAAATTATTCAATTGTTGTCATTGTTTTGGGTCAAGGTGATCGCCGAGACACATTCACACACACACATATGCTCACACACACACACACACACACACTCAGATACATGGAGCATGTTGCAGCAACATTGTTGCCGGGCGCCGTTTTGTTTACTTACCAGTGAATCGACTTCGGGATCTGCGGTATAGTAGGGTTTCTGTGATCTTATCTGAAATGAGAGACAGAGCGCAAGGGAAAGAGAGATGGCATGAGTACGAGAGTAAAAGAGAAGCATTATGTATACTAGTTTCAAATCGTTGCAAATATGCACAGGCAGTGGCAGCTGTTGCTGCTGCTGTGCTGATTCTTGACGAACGCAGGCAGGTGGTAACTGCAGCAGCTCCGTGACTAGGTCGCCAATGTTTCGCTGCTGTCCGCCTGTCCGTCTGTCCGTCTGTCCGCATGTCTGTGTCGCCGTAGTTTTATGATGCCAGCTCACAGTCCAAGCGATAAGCGCTCAGCAAGCAAAATACTTCATATTAAACCAGGCAACAGCAACAGCAACAACAGTAGATGGTTACCAAAACACAGCATGGGAAACGCAACATTTGCGTAAAATTTGCCTTTGCTGTTGCGTCGTGTTGCTCATCAGACCAGAGGTGACTCGCTGTGACCATAAAAGCGATTCTCGTTTTTATTTATTTTCTTTTTTTTTTTGTGTTTTTGTTATTTTATTTTTATTGCAAAAGGCAACAGAAATAAACCCCACACTTAGATAAAAATCACAAAAGCAATATGTGGCTAGATAAAAAAAAAATGGCCACACAGACCGCGACCGACCAAAATGCGACAGAAGGTCAAATAAATGCTGCGAATTATTTGTTGATTTTATTATTGTTGCTGTTGCTGTTGCTGTTCATGTTGCTGTTGCCATTAGCGAAGATCGCTGTTTGGCTGTTCGAGGCGCTCGGCTGGCTCTCACGGAACTACACACATATTTTGCCTGCCCCATCTGCGAGATCTGTGAGACCAGCTTGGGTCGTTCCTCGATAGATACACAGATAGATAAACGGCAAAGCACATTAAAACTGAAAAAGAGCTACACCCGCTGCGAAATTTCATAGCCACGCACGCAGCAGCTCTCGACTCGACCTTGTACTTGCGTTCATTTATGTCTCTTCTGTTCGGCTCGGTTCGGATCGGTATTCGACCGGAGACCACCCAATGCAAATACGCATGGAAGGCTACACTCCAGGCGGTCGCAACAGATGTATTGGCAGCTCGCTGCACAATAGATCGACAATTGCAACGATCTCTGCTCTGAGTGGAGGCTAAGCTGATGAACTGCTCTTCGATGAATATGGCAGTGTTCAGTAAATGGGCATTTCAGCTTATTAATTCGCAATACTCCTAATGATTCACACTTGCGCACTCGCACTCCATACACGCTCGAGTATCGTAACGGCAATTAGAAGCAACTCAGCCATAGACGACTAATAATTATGTTGCGGATCGGTAAGGAGGCGAGGTCCGAAGTCGGACATCTGCAAATATGTGGGCAACGGGCCACGTTCAAACATGAGAAGAACGCCCCATTGTGCGGCAAACAGAGCAACAATTGCAACAACAACAACAACAACGGCAAACGACAATAATAGCTGATACAAGGCACAGCCATTGAGCAGAGGCTGAAGTTGCGTGTGGAGAGTTTTGTGCCAAAGTTGTTGCCAGTTGGCTTCAATGTTGCATTTTCAAATGCTGGTTGGTCGCTGGCGTTGCACACACACACACATAGAGTCAAAGCTGTCAAACTGGTTTGCATGATAACTCTCCGTTTGGATGGCTGACTGGCGACCAGGTCGCGCTTTTGCTTTAGCTGATATGAAAAGCACGAGGGTCGCAGTTTCTTCATGCCGAGAGAGACAGAGAGACAGAGAGGGAGCGAGAAAGAGAGAGTGAGAATGAGACACTGGGCATATTGCACACACGCACTTTTCATTCTCCAAATCAAAATGGCTGCCAAGCTCTCTGTCTCTCTCTCTCCTCTGAGAGGCTCGCTCAGGCCACGCTCGGCGGTAATTACTAGTGATAAGCGCTAGCCCAAAGGGCCAACGAAATACCGTTGTCTGCGATGCGGTTTTTAAAAATGTATAAATCATTGCCAACAAGCGAATACACAGCATGAGACAAGTCTATAAATAAGCCGGGACATGCCGGAACGTCGAGTCAACAGCGGGCGTGAAAATAACATCAACATCATGAAATGAAAATCAAAATCAAAATCCAAATCCAAATGAAAATAAAAATGAAAAGCAAAAGGAAAATTCTATACACTGCGCCCAGTCAAACCAACAAACGGACGAACATTTTGTCAACACGGCCGCGTGGGCGTCTGCAGCTGACAATTTCATATTTATAGCCAAGCGCAGAGAGGCACATTTTCAATTTCCAAGTAGTGTCCAATGCGGAAACCCCACAAGAGCCCCAAGCGCCCCAAGCGTTCCACCCAGCCCAGCACGCACGCACTTTAAAAATAAAATAGAAAATAGAAAATTGCGTGTCATGTCGCCCATGGGCTGTCCGAGTTCTTTCCTCACATTCTAATCAGTTTCACATGGGCAGCTCATAAATTTCGCAAGCAGCGCGGCGACAAAATAAAATCACTACTGTTTAGATACTGCTCTTCAAGCGTTTTTATGATGCCCCCCAATAAATGCAATTATACAACCGCCAGCGACTGCCGACTGCTGACAGCCAGTCGAGGGTTCGGGTCGGGTTCGGGTTCGAATTCGGGTTTGTGGTGTTCCGGCTATAGATTGTCTCGCGAAAGATACTAGAAGCACACGGTTGCAAGATCGTCAGCGCTGCTGACGTTCACGTTCGCCTGCCATAAATTGTATGGCATTTTCAAATCAAGTTCATTTCATCAACCTGGCCACGTGCTATCAGCCAAAAGCAGCACCACCAATCCGGCCCATAAAAGCCAAAGTAAAACCCAAAACACACACACACACTAGCACATGCATGCATATGGCTCTATATATATATACACTGGGAATTATGATTCAATCAGAACTGCTTTTAATTTCTCACATGATAAATTTATAGAAATTTGAGCCACTAAAAACCGAAATAAAAATCGAAACGCAATCCACAAAAGAGCTCAAGTCTATAAAACGCCTCGACTGCTTGGCGGCCGAAGGGGGAGGCGAGAAGGGGGGCAGCGTTTGTTTTTGCTACGTTTTTATTATGCCAATAGCTAGGAGCTGCTCGTCCGGGTCCGCCCGCGTTTATAGCCCTGGCATTGTGTTGGCCATAAACCTGTGCGCGCCGAGGCGCACGGCAAAGAGGACGTCGGTCGGCGAGCTGGTACAAGTGTAGTGTAGTTGTTTAGTGAAGTCTTGAGCACTTGAGTAATGGCCATAAAGCGCGCCCAGCAAACGGCCATAAAGCAATTTATGCACCCTGCCATGTCGACTTTTGGAATCAGCGCGCACAGTAGCCGAAGAGCCGGCCAACGGGCGATCGCGACGCAAAGCCCCCCGAAACCCCAAAGCACTTGAGAAACTGCAGTGATAACAGAGCTGCAGACGCAGGCAGAGGTAGCTCATGAGCTGAAACCAAAACTGGAACTAGTTCACTGTGCACTGGCAGCTAAACGCACGTTTCTCTTATTAGTTTATCTAAGCTAATGGCTTTTCTCCCTCTCTATGTCTCTCACTCTCTCTCTCTCGCTCTCTGTGTGGCTGTCGGCTATGTGGCGCCTAAATTGCTGCACGTAGCTACACTAATTTTCATTATTACTTTTGTATTTCGCTGCGTGCCACGGCGCCGGACTTGGCCCTAGCCCGCCGCTCCGCGCAACCGCATGCGGGCTCTGCCTCTATCATAAACAAACGCAGCAGCAGCAACAACAACTATAACAACTATAACAACAAACATACGCAACAGCAACTAGACAACATTTGCCGAGTTCGCTGGGAGAGGCTGTCGAAATGTTATCGAGTTCTTTATCTCTCTCGCTCTGGCCGTCATAGAACACAAAATTAAATTAGAGAAAAAAGTGAGTTCTACTTCTCGACAGGTAACGATCCGAAATGCCCTTGCTGTGTGGCTGGTGTAACGGTATAATTCAGTTGGCAAGGCTCCACGGAACTGGTTTCCAGACTATCTATAAATAATTACTAATTATTATTAAAAATCCGACTGACGGAGTTCTCTCAGGTTTAATTGCTTAGCCAGTGCCGGCAGTCGGGCGAGTTTCGAGTTAGAGCTGTTCGGCAGTGTCTTGTGCCGTGCCGTCCATAACATCTGTTTCCGAAACCATTCACTTGAAAATTGCAGTTACCTCAACCAGGTAACCAAAGCCCCAAGAAAACCTATCAAATTTCTCACACCTACAACGAGCAGCAACAACCAGCCACAGTTAAGTACCTAAAAGCTTGCACAATGCCGCAATCCCTTTGGCTCACCTCCGCCCCCCCCCCCCACGCCCCTAGCATACCCCCAGCTCCACTTCGAGTTGCAGTTCCCATCCCAACGCCTTCGCCCACTACACACACACAAAACTACGCTGAACAATAATTTTGTTGTAATGCAATACCAAAAACGAAAACGAAAACGAAAAAAATGATATTTGCTTAGCTGATGACGTTACGTGTTGGCATTGCTGATGATGTTGATAATCGCGTTAATGATAATGACGATTATAATGATAATGCTGTTGTAGTGCTTGTTTAATGTCGCCTGATTACCTTTAGCCGTCATTAGCAGCAAGAAACCAACCCGAACGGAGCCAACAAACCAACAAAACCAAATCCAAAACCAAAACAAAACACAAACATAAACATAAACATAAACCGAACGAACCCACAGCGAGAAATGTGTAACGCGCCCGATCTGGCAGAGCCATCGTTTTTATCTTTATAATGGGCACACAATATCAGTAGTAAAAAACGACAATTGAGGTGACAATTCGAGTGCGAGTGCCAGAGTAAAAGCTACATGCGCGCAGCTCCATAATGGGACAGTTCCACATGCGGCGCGTCTCGGCTGATTTACTTTTTATGATACCCTCATGGGCGCACTTGTGTGAGTCTGTGTGTGTGTGTGTGTGTGTGTGTGTGTGTCTGTGTGTGCCTGGCTGTATCTATAAGTGTGTCTATGGGCCGAGCACACTTGGCCATCTTTTACGACCCAAGACAAACGAAGCACTGAGGTAGCCGCCACTCCCGTCTCGGATACCTTTCAACAATCTGGCATAGAAGCGCGTAAACATTAGCAACATTCTGAATGTCAATATTTGCATTGGAATGTTACAGCAGCAGCAACGGCAGCAGCAATTTGTGTGCTGCTTTCGTTGACTACTTGTGGCGCATATCAATGGTACCTGTGCCTCCTCTTAGATCGCTCTCGTCATGCCCGAGGCCTGGACAAACATCCGGCGTTCGTTGACTGATAACAGCAGGAAAATGCAAAGCAAATAGGCTATAGATGCGTTTGACAGAGACTCGACTCGCAGATGGATAGACGCGGCATGTACTCATCAAGTTAGGGATCTCAAATGCTAATATAAACGTGAAGTCATCTACATACTTCTATACTACTAATATACCCCATTCATTAGCAACTTAGAGGGTATGAGTGCCATCGATTGTCAACACTCATTGCCCAATTTGTCAAGGCAGGCAGCTCGACGCTTCTTTCGCCTTTTAATTGAAAGCGTTTAGCACACGTCGCGTCCGCGAGAGCGGGACATAAATCATGGCAGCTCATAAGTAACGGCACATAAATAAAGGCGCAGCGAAAGACTTTGGATCAGAATGAAATACTTGGGATGCTTACACAACTAAATGATAATGGCCACCTGACTAATGCTCCTCAAATAGTCAGCTCTATATCGCTCAATTCTTGGATATATATATATATATATATATATATATATATATATATATATATATATATATATATATATATATATATATTTCCATGTACATAAATAGCTCGTTCTCTTTCGCTCTGCTCCGGTGGCTGCATTCCGCTGCCGGCTAATGGGTTACGGCCTGTATTTGATGAACGTATTAGGAACTCCGTAATGCGGCACTCACAGAGCGATAATGTATCTCCGAAATGCAGCATGCACCATTTCGTATCGTATATATAGAGCTGTTAGCAAGGGTCAAACTACTGTTCAAATATTGAAAGTCATCAGCTATGCAGACGACTCGTCTAACGACCCCGACCAAATGCGCGCTCAATCTAAACACACACACATACGCACACACACACACGCACAGCAAACTAAATAATAACATTTAAAAGGCGCCAAGTGGTTTCATAAACAAATATTTGAATAGAACGAAGAAAATTCGAATCCGAAAAGCTGCCAACGCAAATGGAAATGGAAATTGAAATGGAAAAGAATTCAAATGTAATCAAAAGGAAAAGCGTTCGCAGCTGTAAGCTGAAGTAAGTCAGAGCAAATACATATGTACCCGCTGGCCGGGTGGGTGGTGCGACGTAGTTCTTTTCCTTGCAGTGGTGGTTCAGCGCTGCCACTGCCACTGGCAACTGGCAACTGGCAACAGTTGCGGCTGCGCAGTCCGCATTTCAAACGGGACAACTTCGCTGCTCTTTTCGCAGTATTTTTTTTACATTCCACTTTTGTTTTTTTGGCTAACAAGTTGGGCCTGATTGTGTGCAGTTGCGCCTTTGTTCGCCAAGAAATTCAAAACCGAAAACCCGCTGGCTCTAAGGGTTGTGCGAGCAAATAAAAGAACAATGCTTTAATAATATAACTGCGCATAGCTCACAGCCGGAGCCAGAGCCGGAGCCAGAGTGGGAGAGGGCGATCGCTCGATCTCGCTTGCTCGCACAGCTGCTGAGATTAAAAAGGTACCAATGCCGAATTCCAAATAAAAAGGCAAAGGTTTCTGTATTTTTTATCATTAAAAGAAAACAAGAACAACAACAACAACAGAGCAGCGAGAGCCTGGCTAAAGCAGAGCCAAGTCTCCGACTCCGACTTCGGTGCGGAGCGAGGCCGAAGGGAGAGGAGCATTGCACAAAGGAGATTAAGTTCCTTTCAGCAAACGAGACACACGCAAATGCGTAGAGATGCAGGCACTGCCACTAGCACAGGCACAATTCCAAGTGAGCATTCCAAGCTGCCTGCTGACTAGCTCACTGGCTGGCTGCCTTCTTGCCTGCCGTCCTGCCGTCCTGCCTGCTCGCTCTCTGACAATACACAAGCGCGCAAGCGTAACCTTTCATACCTGATTATGGGCTCACTATAGAAATCTGTGTCTTTCTTCTCGTTTCGTTTCGTTTCGTTTCATTCGAAATCAGAAAATGCAATTTACGAAAACAAAAAACAAAACAGAGAATGTTGGGAAAAGCGAGTCTCCGTCTCCTTCCACACATTAAATTGCCTTTGTACAAACGTTGGCCAGCCATAGGCCAAGCCATTGATTGGTATTAACGCTTAACCTGTTCGGGTTTCGCTGCGTATCTCTTTGGCAAGAGCAGCGAGCTACCTGCCCGACTGCTAATCCAGAGACAGAACCATAGCCCAAAGGCGTTGCTGCCAACTTCTGTTAGTGTGTCGTCTGGCTGTAGAAAGTTGCTCAGTTCGGGCAGTCTCACTGTTGTGACAGATGTAGCTACAGTCTTTGGCATAACTATAATGTCAAGGACAGTCGCAAGGCAGGCAACATTGAACGCGCAGCAGCAGGCACCAGACAGCAGACAGCACAGAGCAACTTTGTGTTGTTCATATGGAAAACAGCAAGCGACTCTCGCTGGCCATACAAACTCAAACTCAAAATATCATCAACATCAGCGGCAGCATCATCATCATTTTACCCGCACTTCATTAATCATCATGCCAAAACAGACAGCCCCCAACATGGCCCGCGTGTGTGTGTGTGTGTGTGTGTGTGTGAGTCAACTACTACTTAGAGGCAGAGATAGAGGCAGAGGCAGAGGCAGCCTGCTGCTGCTGCACGCATGGCTGCAATCTGCAACAACAGCAACGGCCCGAGGATCGGACAATGGAGTTGCGTTGTCAACGCCAAAATATCAACTCGTCGCATGTTGAAACTATTAGCCAAAACGCCAAAAAGTTGTCACTAAAACAGGCCGACTGTCAGCCTGCCAGCCAGAAGTTACTGTGACGACTGATTTTCATTAAAAATTACTTAAAATGAAATCATAAAATTATTTGGGCAATCAGCATGGGGCTTACTCAAGGGGTTCTTTGTCTTCACAGATTGGAGACAAAGGCCGTGCAGCACACATTAAGCAAATTTGTGTATGGGGAGAAATCATCAGCAATAACAACAACAAAAACAACAACAACAACACAGGGGCAGAGGAAGAGACAGACATGTGCGACGCGTCGCCTCGCAGCGCTTTGGGAGCAACAACATCTTCAGCTTTTGTTGCGTATTTATAAAGTACACACATCTGTATATATTTATATATAAATATGCATATATATTTATATATAAACATATATATATAATGTTGTTTTTTCTTCAGCTGCTTTTAAAGAGAAATTATAAAGCGTTTCCTTAGCTGCATCATTAGCAGCGCCAACACCAAAAGTCGCCTAACTAAGTATATGCCAAACGATGCGCCGAGTGCGCCGACTTTTCAGATTGTTGAGATCTCGATCTGGTGCTCTCGTTCGCGTTGTCGATCTGTGGCGTTGGCGTTGGCGCATTTTACGCAGTTGCTTACTCAAAACGAAGTGACACATATACACATGTATATATATACACATGTATATATATATATCGTGTGTGCATGTGGAGATGCAAACTATCTATATAAAATGCATCGACAGTGGGGCAGCAGCTAAAAAAGCATCGCCACATATTTTTAGCGCCCATGTTGGCAGCCGTCGAGTCGACTAGTCGACTGGTCGACTGGGTGAGCGCTGCTCTGCTCGTTTGTTAAAATTCGATGGGCGAATGACATTTTTGAGTTATTTTTGTCAGCCGAAGACGGCGGCGGCGACGGCGACGGCGACGGAAACGGAGACAACAACGACCCCGAAGCACCATCAATTTAGTGGCCAACGAAAAAACAGCCCGAAATGAATTCAAATCGAATCAAATGAAATGCAAGCGACAACTTAGTTGTTGACGCTGCCTCCATATATCTATAGCTGTGCATCTCTTCTAGATATCTCTCTCTGTGTGTGTGTGTGTGCGGATCGTTCACGTCGAGGCAAAGTGTGAAGTAATGTTTAGCCGTTGGGCCTGACAGCCATTAGAAATTATGAATTATGAAGTCGAGAGATAAATCCAATTAAAATTTAACAACAACTTGTGCCCCAAAGTGACGCGTATTCCGAAATTTGCTAACTTCATTTCGGCATTTCATTGTCAATTTGACAAAAGTTCATCAAAATCTCGTCCAGCGACACCTCGCCAACAGCCAAAGGACCAAAAATGTATCTTGATAAATGTGGTTGTTGCTGTTGGCTTTATTACCCATGGCAGGCCTGTCAAAATTCCAAATGGGCCATAAATAAAAACATCATTTGTTGCTGTTGCTGTTGCGAATCAAATTCAACTGGCCAACAGCAAGAGCAACAAGAGCGAGTCTCTTCTTATTTCAGTTTTATTTTAAAATGTTTTTTTTTTTTTTTCGACGCGCCAAAAATGTCGCATCTCGACATGAAAATCTCTCTGGATGGAGCCATAAGTTTTGCTCGCCCTCTGAGCGAGCAAGCGAGCGAGCGAGCGAGCGTCTTTAATGTGATCTCGTTTATATAAATAGCCGGCAGTAGAGCGAGAAAGGGAGAGGGCAAGAGGAGACTGGGCCAGGATGTGCTTACAACTTGCAACATTATAATTTGTGTGTTAAAACATCGTAAATTATTGAAATGTCAGCGTGGCAGAGTACGATACTATAAGCTCGCTCGCTCGCTCGCTCGCTAGCGTCTTCTTCTTCTTCTTTTTTTTTTTTGGGAACTGTCAATTGTGGCAGCAACACATATTTGCAACATATGGGAAGCCGCAGCCACTTGAGGGAGTCAGAGAGTGGCCCGAAATCCGATCATTTAACGGCTTGCTTCGTTAGACTCGTGTGCCGCATGTGGCACATGTGGCGCAGCTCCAATTACCCCCAAAAGGGAACAGATTGGGCGGGCAGTAGCAGCCTCGCGGCTACTTCTCTTCATCCTCCTCTTCGTCTTGGCTTACCTGTTTACTGAACATTGCAATATCCTCGTTAAACGATTCCGACGAACAAACATCGCCACCTTGCACGCCAGGCTCTCTCGGCGTACATGTGGCCAATTCGCATTTCTCGAATATGAGCGCTAAGAGCGGGAATAGCGGATGTCTGCAAATAGAAAAGAGTTAAGAGTTAAGAGTTGGGTTTAGATTAAGATTTACTCAAGCTAATGTCGATATAGTATATGCCAGATATTCATGAGTTAGAAACATTATTTCCCAGTGCATGGCCAGCTGCTCTTAACTATTTCCTGCCATGCAAATGAACAGCAGCTGTTTCGCTTCAGCATAAAGCGACCCGAACCGACCCGAGCCGAACCGGAGAACAAAAAACCAAAATACGTCCACATCTACATATAATCCCTCCGATTGTGACCTGGCCCTACATTTTGACGGATTAGTTCAGCAACTATGCATGATTTGACCATTTTTTGTTTTCTATTTTCGGCTCGTTTCCTTCTCTCTTCCCTTTTACCTCTTCCCTCTCTACTCTCGTCTCTTTTCGCTTTGTTTTATTGTTGTTAACTGCTCTTCACGCTCCAAGCACAAATTGCACCTGAACAAAATTAGGCAGCGAGCAAGCGAACCCTCTCCTCAAACGGAGGGGCTGTTCCTTGGCCCTGCCCAGGCACTCTTCATTTGGTCATTAGATGGCACAACTGACCATTGGCCGAGGCGAGGGTGTAGCCGTGCGCTTAACAACTATTAATAAGCGGACCATGGCCCGAAACCCCTGAACTCTGCTCTGCAACAGCAACAACTGCCAGTGCCAAGGCCCTTGCGCTTTTCACAGTCGAGTGCCCAGAGCCAGCCCAGAGCCAGCACCGGCAGCAGCAGAGTGAGTTTCCATTCCCATTCCCATTCCCACTTTCAATTCCATTTCCATTTCCATTTCCATGCCCATTGCCTCTGGCCAGGATCGAGCCGAGCCACAAAAAGTGTGCACTCATTTGCCATGACTTGGCATTTGTGACAGGCAGCTGAAGTTGTTGTTGCACTCCACTCGAGAAGGTGTTAAGAGAGTTCTGCGCATGCTCATTTTATTGTGGCGGCTGCTTTTTTCATTGCGTCCATTTCTCATTGTTATTATTATTTTGGTGTCTGGCTGCCGCTTTCAAGGTGTCAATTGTACAAATAAGAAGCGCATTTTCAAGTTTTTATTTACAGTGTCAGTGGCTGAGCCAGTGGCAGTGGCAGTGGCTGTTGCAGGTGGCACAGCCAAAGTCCCAGCCAAAAAGTGTGCTAATGAAGTCATGCGCCATGTTTGCTCACCCACTTGAGAGTCAGAGACTCGGACGAGGACAGCACGGAGGAGACTCATCAAACAGCCAGCGACCAACAGCTGATTGATGTGATGGCAGCTCAAACTTAACTCATTCATAAGATTGCCGCACAAAATAAGCAAAGCAAAAAACCAGCAAATATTTGCTTATTAAAATGCGAATACAAAAAAACGAGAAGAGAGAGAGAGGGAGAGGGAGAAAGGGAGAGAGCCAAAGACAAACAAGGTTCAAGCAGCTGTCCCTGTGACTGGAGTCGGCAGTTGCAACACATGAAAATTGGCAGTTGGCAGGACACGCAACTGCAGAAATGCGAATGACACGAGCAGCGTGTCCTCCGCTCTTGATCAAGTTAGAAAAAGTCGAAACCGCATTTTGGCAACTTAACACTTAAGGGGCAGCAAAAGGAACAACAGCAACGATAACAACCTGCCGCTGCTGCTGCTGCTGCTCATTTCGAATGGACTCCCTAATGCCTAAGCACGTTCCTGTGACGTGTCCGTCCCTAAACACGGGCCACACCCCCCGATCTGCAGCAACAACCGCAGCCACAGAGCTCACAAATTAAAAAAGAAATTGTGTTGCCAAAAGGAAACCCATAATTTTGTATTTTGTGCAAAACACAGAAGGTCACGCCCAGCCAAGAGAAAAACATCTTTTTTTCCTTCTGCTTTTTCAAATTTTGTTTGCTCTGCGGCAGGATCGTGGGCATTGAGTCGCGTGTGCGTTAAATTATGTTACTCCCTCGCCTCGAACGTATTCGGCAAAGGTGCGAACAGGCGGCCACAGGTGGCGGCTCTGCCCAGGGTTCGATCGCTGCCAATTGGTATTCAATATGTGAGACTGATCAGCGACCCACGAACTGGTGAGGACCTCAGCGCGAGGCTCGACGGAGTTTCAGTAAATTAAATAAATTAATTTGCCAAGAATTTGTCATTTATTGATGATGATCAAGTTGAATGATCAAAATTAATATCCCTCTGAATGGGGGATCAATTTGAAGATCAGTTTCAGGCAATAAGTCTTGGAGCTGATGTGGAAGATCTGAGTGATAAATCAGCTGCATATATCTCTGTAAATGACTGATCTTTATAGTCTACATAACTCTATATATATAGATCTGACTGCAAAGGAATATCTGAGTGATAAATCAACTGCATAGATCACTATCAATGTATCCATAAATGATTGATCACCATGAAGATCGCTATATCTGAGCCGATCTTTAGAGAACTACAGTTGATATGGAATGTGGCCTGATTTGCCAGTCTATGCTAGATCTATATATAGATCGAACTATGTCAAGTGTTTCGCGTGATCATGTTTTCGGCCCGCAATCGCTAATCACTTCGCTCTGTTCGATCGAGTCTAATCCAATTAATGAATGAGCGAACAGTTTCAGTTTATGATCTGCGCTTATCGGGGAGCTGGTTCATTCACAGCTCTCAGCGGCAATTGGGTTGGCCATCGAAAGGGTTTTGGTAAGAACAATTTGGGTTTTACTTACTCATAAATCGCATCCTTATCACGTTTGTGTACCTCGGGTATTGCGCCCATTAGGTGATTAGCAACCGGTGATACATGACTAGGTGTACCGTGCGCTCCGGCCCCCGAATGGTAGCCGTGCATCCCAACTGTGGCCGCTGCCGCGGCGTGCGTCATGTGCGGTGAGTGGTGCGAGGGGAGGCCTTGCAGTCCCGGCGGCCGATGGCCGACATGTGGATCGTACATCGCCGCGGCTGCGGCGCCAGAGTCCATGCCGTAGCCATGCAGGCCATCGTCATACTGTAAACAAATCAGAGAGAGACAGAGAGAGAGAGAAAGAGAGAATGAGTATAAGAGTATTGGCGATATTTGCATATGATTCAATCAGCGTCAGGCTACTACAGATTCTACCTGTCCAAATCTACTTATCTATATATCGGTAAATATCTCTACCGACATTCACATATATTATTTCCAAGCACGTCAACAAAAATTGAAGCCCCAAAAAAAAAAAATAACAGCAGCGAGGGAAAAGAAATAACAAAACGGTTCGCATTGTGTTTGACCTTGTGATTACTTTGGCTGCGGCATTATATATACGTGTTTATATATATACATATATAGATATCTATGTGTATATATACAGATATAAGTGTATTTAGCTGATTGTTGTTGTTGCTGTCGCTTCTTTTCTTTCGACGTTTTTTGCATATTAATTAAGCGCCAAAATCACAAGCAGCAAAACAGTTAACAGAGAGCAAAGAAGTAGAAAAAAAAGTAATTTTTAATGTTATCAGTTAATCTGTGTGTATGTGTGTGTGTGTGTGAGTGAGCGCGAGCTCTAGCTGCGTCTCGCTCTCAATTGCAAACTGGTTTCAGTTATATGCAACAACGGCAACAACTACAACCAACAACAGCAACAACAAGAAAATATTTTTATTTTTTTTTTCTTAAAGTTCAACGCGGCTCTGCTCTCCGCCTTCTGTGATTACGGCCTTTTGTGATTGTGATTGCTTGTTGTTGTTGTTGTTGTTGTTGTTGTTGTTTTGTGTAAGATTTTTATCATTTTTATACTCAAGTGGCGTCGTCGTCGTCGTCGCCGCTTCACACTGCATAATTTTGGAGCTGAGAGAAGCTGAAGCCGTGGCGCAGCCAGTTGACAAGATTTTTGTGCAGCGACAAGAAATGATGGCACTTTTTGCTGCCGCAGTTTTCCCTCGCAGTTTATGTGAGAGAGTGTGTGTGTGTGTGTGTGTGTATGTTGTTATCGTCTTGGAAAAATCTTTGACACTAAATGAGCAATTGACTGAGTGACGCTTGGCGGCTTGGGATTGGCATTGGTTAGGTTAGGGTCTGAGGCAAGTGGCTCTTGACTTGGCATTCAGCTTTGCCAGCAGGATTTGCACCTGACAGACTCTCTGCAGGTGTGTACGTGTGTGTGTCTGTGTGTGTGTGTGTGCTTGAAATGGGTCTATCAATGGCTGACTCTGTTTGCCTAGCCCCTCGCCCCACCCATTGCATTATTTTGTCATTCCGAGCAGCTGCTGTTGGCAGCTACCACCTGCAAGAGCACCCAGACCTTTTGTCATTTTGGCTTTCTGCAATCCTTTAGATACACACAACAGATTAGTTACTGTGCAGCTCTTGAGCTTGAGCCGCAGGCACAAATCGAGTTTTGTCCCGTTCCTCAGCGGAACCTCTGTGTGTGTTTGTTGCTTTTTGTCTTTTTGTCACTCATTCTTAGTGTTGGCGTCCCCGTGTATATGCGGTGCATGCAAGATACAAACTTATAGATACAGCCAGACCGGATCAGTTGCAGGCCAGCGAGCGAGCGAGCAAGCGAGCCCAGGCCGGGTCGGGCCAGACCCAGCCAGTCGAGCAGTTAAACTATAAAGTTGTTATGCTAATTTTAGTGTTGGTGGCAGAGCCAGCGAATGAGCGAATACACAAAGCAGCTCGCAGGCAACGTTGCTTTTAGAAATGAGGAAATTGTGGAGCACCACCAACAAGCAGCCACAGCCACAGCAACAGCTATAGCCACAGCCAAGCAGCAGCTAAGAAAACAAAGCAAAGCACAAACAAAATCGCCAACAAAGAGATCTCTGAAAATTACCACAATTTGTACTTGTACATAAGTAATGTGGGAATTGAGCGGCGTATTCCCCTGTTCCCATCCCCATTCCCACTCCGAATCCCAATCCCATTCGCATTCCCATTGGCTGTGCCCAAATGAGCGGACTTTTGTTACTTTTGTAACCGAACGCGCCAAAAATCGAACAGGCAAACACACTTAAGACCTGGCACCGAAGACTTAAGGCTTTCCCCATTTGATTGATGATCATCTGCGGGCTCCAACGAGCCCGAGCCAATGACCTTGTTGAGCTCTACACTCTCATTGTTGTGTATGTAGATGTATGTAGTCTGCGCACCACCACTACTACACCACACTCCCCTCGGATTCCAGCTGGTGAATCAATAACCCACAGCCAGCAATCAGTGGACGCGAACGGCAACTCCGTATGAGCATGACTCTGTCTGTTGGTGTTGTCGTCTGATTTTGACAAGTTCAGCGCCGAAATCCTTCAAAAATTTATGTATTTGCGGCCCACACATACAATGACAACGGCAGTGGGTGAAGGGGGCGTAAGGCGGGTCGCTAGCTGTCAGTGACAGGCGCAGCAGTCACATGGCCAACGGGACAACGGGACGACGGGACGACGCACAGCTAGCTGAGTTCCAACCACGTCGAGTTGAGTTTCTCTTGTTGTCCTTCTAGTGTGTGTTATCTATATATACAAAAATATATATGTATATATATATGTGTGTGTGTGCTTTTGTCGTGATTGCGAGACATTAAGTCATCGAGCCAACAACAACAGCTGAAACTACAACGACAGCAACAACTCACTCGACTCAATTGTTGGCTTTAAGGCCTACAAGAGTTTGTGCAGCACTTTAAGCCAGCAGCATTAGGCAGTTGTTATAGCTGAACAGACAAACACTCTCGCACACACACACGCATGTGTCAACCTAACGGGCAGCCAAAAAAGTGGGCGGCAGGCAAAAACTGACCAAAACATTTGCGCAAACATTTTTGGCCTGAACTTGAAACCGAAAACTGTAGCCAAATGCAGCGCCACACAGATGCAGTCGGCTCTGCCCCCAAAAAGTGCGCAGAGTGCGAGTGCCAGTTCGAGCGAGATAGCCAGACAAATAGTGGAGCGTTAGGTGTCCAGTTGGGGCGGCAATCGCAATGTTTTTGTTGCTGTTGGGGAGTTTATCTAACGGCGCCTAAAACTGACCAGCGCCAGACTGCAAGAATTATAGGTGCGACTGGCAATGTCTGTGTGTGTGAGTGGTGACAATGGCCGCCATTTTAGCAAGCCCTTAAAGCCACGGCACGTGTGTGGGCGTGTGGGTGGATGAGTGGATGAGTGCCCTGTGTGTGCTCCATATACATAAATGGGCTCGATTGGAGTTCCGTGCTTAAATGTGTTGGACAGTGTTATTGATTTCTTATTCGGACAACACTTTTGCTTTTCATTCTTTCGCATTCTTAATTGTGCGGCGCTGGCCGCCTAATCAAAATTAATTGTTTATCATGTTTTATTTGAATTTGTTTCGTTTTCTTTTTTAATTTAATTTTTCCCCTTTTTTTATTTTTGTTATTTTGCTTGCTTAATTAGCAGACGAACCGCAGAACCGAATGACCCTGAGATATGCTAGTGGCATTGCCTCTAGAATTCGAATTGGAATTGGTGTTGTAGGTGTGCCAGAGAGTCGCCCAAAACATTGGAGTAAGCCATAGTCCCACACCGCCCTCTCCCCCTTCCCCTCCCAAGACCAAGAGCAAGAGCATTTCATTAAGCTGGGCACACGCCCAGTTTTATTATTTCTTTCTCTTTTTTTTGTTTTTTTTTTTTTTTTTGAGTCGTTGTCGATGTTTTGTATAGTTTATTTGGTGTTAGACAATAAATTTCTGTTGCGTGTTTCGGCGTTGTTTTAATTTACAGTTGCAGCCGCAGTCAAATCGAACACGCTCGCTTTTATTACCACTCATAAAAATAAAAGTACAAATAACAAATAATAATAATACAAAAAATGTATAATAAAATAAATAAAAATAATAAATAACAAATTGTAAATAATAATATCAATAATTATTAATAAATAATAATAAGTAAATATAAATAATAAATAAAAATAAATTAATTAATTTTATAAATCATCAATAATTATTGTGAGGCTCTGCTAATAGCGAGAATTGATTTAATCTCGTGGCAATCGCCAATTTATCTTCAAAGTTCAAATTAATGTTGGGAAGCAACTGCTTCGAGCAGGTATATGTGTATAGTAGTTATACTATATATCACACGATCGGCAGCTAAATTTAAAGCAGCGACTACGCAAATAACAACGCGACAGCAAGCAAACATTTCTCTTGCTTTAACATTTGTCCAAAAGACAAAAAGACTGAAAATGTTGAAGGAACAACAAATGACGTCAGTGCGGCGGGCATTTATTAAATTAAAAGCAGTGCCAAAAATACTTTTAAAAATTATAATAGAAGAGCCAGCGCAATTTTCGAACCTGTCATAAGCGCAACCCATCGAAAGCAAAGTTAATTGAAATTCTAGGAATTAGCAGCTCGAATATTCAAGTACTCCCAGGAAAAGGAAACGTACCCAAATAAAACACCCTTGATCGTCGCCTTTACATATAAATGATTTAGCAAATGTTTGATCTCACACAAATGGCGAATACAAATATATTTAAAAATATACAAATTAGATTATTCATTTTGCTTTTAACTAATTTATGCATAAATACATATAAAATGAAGCACATACAACCAGCAAGCAGAGGAATCTCATATGAATTTGAATATTTGGAATATCATTAAACATTTGCCGCTTTCGGACACGTTTTCAAGGCATTTTAGTGCTAGTAGCTCTGGCTATCTATCTATGCATTGTATTAATTTTTAAATATATACATACATACATGTATGTATTTCTTATGTATATATAAATTTGAAAACATCTTTTAATATTATCTCACATTTTCTATCAAATTTTTTTGAGCAGCACGCGGCGTCTATTTAATTAAATTGGCTTGAAAGAACTAAAGAAACAAATGAAGAGCGGCACTGGGACCAGACGAGAAGAGACGAGACGAGGAGTGGAGTGGAGCTCTGGCTAAACTGTGAAGTAGCTGCGTCTGCGTCTGGCATGGCAAAAGTTACTCAAAAAAAAAAAAAAAGAAGAAAAAGAAAAACAGAAAAGAAAAAATACTAAAATAAATTGCGTGCTGATGGCTCATTTAATTTAATGAGCGGCGTGCAACTTGTCTAAATGATTTTCCACGTCTTTTCGTTGTTTTGCCCCCAACCCATACCCCAACGCCAGCCAACAGCTTGTATCAGTTAGTTTATAGTACATATCTTTCTTTTGGCCAGAGCGTAAGTCAAAAAGATGTAATGGAATTCACTTAACTTGCCGAAAATTAACGCTCGCTTAGCGCTAATGTCGGGGGAAATTACATTGTGCGAAATATTTGTGAGCGAACGAAAATTAAAGACGATTTGAGCGCAAATGTAAAAAGAAATGAAACTAATGAAAACACTTCCAATGGCCTCTTGGCAACAACTACTACTAACAGCACCAGCAACAACACTAACAACACTAACAACAACAACGACAACAACAACGCACCAGGCACCAAACGAGGCACGCAATTTGATCATTAAACATGAAGCTCTTTAGCACACGAAAAACCCCAAACACTGCCACAGGAGAAGCTATCGAGTGGAGGAGCCAAGAGCAACTCCAGTCCATGTGAATGGGGTATCCAATACCGGGAGACTCTCGGAGGTTCCGTTCTGTATGTCGGAGGCTCACTGTGGCCTGCAGCGCATAATTTTCATGCAGCCGCTGTGCTCTGTTATGAATATGGTAAAAATATGCATATATAACCACACATACACATACACATACACATACACAGGCATAAATTGTATAATTTGTTTATACTAAATTTGTAGCCGTAACGTAGGCTGTGCAAAGTCCTGAGGAACAAGTTCCTCTCTCTGCCTGCCTGCCTGCCTGCCTTGCGCAAATTCCAGTCAACTGCTCAAGAAAATTCTGATCCGCGCCATGACTCATTGGAGACTGCGTGTTTCTTGCTCTTCCGAGTTGATTGTCTTTCTCTCCCAGATTCTATGAATCACTCGAGTTGAAAGCAGCGCCAATCAAGCTGGCTATCATCGAATATCTCTCAGCTAACTTTGGCTCACATAACTGCAAATGTTTCTTCTAGTTAATTGTAAACTTATCTTTAGTTCTCTTTTTTTGTAAAATTCACTTTATAAACTCAAAACATTTTCGTCTATTTTTCATGCAATTAAGTATAGCTGATGCTACCTCGAAATTTATTTATATATAAATTTTGATTATATCTGTCTGATATATCTATCTTATCTATTCATATATTAAAATACAACAAATGTGTTGAGAATTCATAGCAAAATAAATGTGAATTCAAATGGAAGTCATTTCTTTTTAAAAGAAAGATTTTATTTTGGGATATATTCTAGCATTTTATGGTTTATTTTGAACTATTTACAAATATAAATAATATGGAACTGCTCTGTTTATATCTGCAACAAATCTACATTACTTTTAAATATTTTTGTATATTTTAAAAATAGTTTTTTATATTTTTCGATAGTTTCAAAAAATATTTTCAAATATATTTTATGCATGATTTTCTATATATTTTTGCTTCTACATATCCTAAATATTTTTTATATTTTACATACTTTATATAAAATATATTTTATATATTTCTTCTATACAGTTTGTATAAATATGTTTTAATATTTTAAATATTTATCAGATATATTTATTATGGGATTTATTTCAATTTCTAGATCTCTTACGCTGGTAGGTTGTGAAGCTGTTAAGGGGAAAACTCATGAGATGTGTGAAAATTGTGCACTATAAAAGCCACAAAAGCGAAAAGACACTAAAAAACTAAACAATTTAAGGCCAGATATCGAAAACGCAGCCGCAGAGCCAAACAAATGGCCAACTGCGAGCTGCGAGCTGTGGCAGAGAGAGGCGAATGTCGAACGCGAATGCCATTTGCTTTCGGTGCACTTTTATTTGATTTTGACTATTTTTATTTTTATTTTTATTTTGATTTTGATTTTCATTTGTATTTTGAGTTTTACTTGACTTTTTCATTTGCAGCGCGCGAGCTGCGCACACTAGACGAATTATATTTTATGCCACAAATTACGCTGCGGTTAACCTTTAAATTAAAATAACACCAAAACAATTTTTGTGCTGAATGTTGAATGTTGCAGAGCTGCAAAGGAGGAGGTATGCATCTCTGTATGTGTGCGTGTGTGTGTGTGTGTGTGAATGTATGTGTGGCAGCTGCACAAATTGCATTTGCAATTGCCGCTGCTCGCATTCTGTAATCATTTTTCTTTTCGGCTTTTCATTAACTGCGAGAGGCATAAAATAATCAAATTATATATGTATGTATGTATAACATTTTGCTAGCAACCTTTAGGCGTTTGATTTTTTATTTTTAAAGCGAAAATTATAAAAATAAAAAAAAAAGAGTTCGCAACGAAAAGAAATGCTATGAAATCGTAATTGTAAATAATAAAACCGCAGCGTGCTGCACTCAATGAATGCCGTACAGACAGCCCGCCGTAGAGCGCGCCGTACTGCCTGCCTCCCGCCTAGGCTATGCTCTGCAATAAAATTATATGCATCACGCACAATGGTCTCTCGCTTGCAATGGGAATCAGAGTGAGCCATAGAGAGAGTGAGCGAGAGAGAGAGAGTGGGCATTTGACCACAAGTGTAAATTTATGTGACTAGCAGGAGCAACAACGGCTCAGAGCTTCTGCCGTTCCAGCCAGCATCGCATCGAACCGAACCGAACTGAACCGCATTCGGCGCAGTTAAATATTTAAAATTTCATGTGTCAACTCTTTAGCTGAGAAAGGTGCCTTAACTATGTCCGACAGTGTCGCACACACACACACACACACACACACACATGCATATATACTAATTATCAACTATTCATACACATACAACTGCCTTATTGAGTTTGATTTGCTCTCGTTTTGTTATGCATTTCCTAACGATTTAACGATCCATAGAAATATCAAGTTCGCTTCACACACATATGTTAATCAGTTCATAAAGTTAAAGTTGGTAAATAAAGAGTAAATAAAAAGCAAAACAAAATACATACATGAAAAGAGCGTTAACTTAAGTATGCTGCCCAGTCAGCTGATAAATAATTTATTGATCTCCGCCAGAGATTCCAGAGCGAATAATAAATCAAATAAAAATTATAGATTACAAAATTAACTCCATCAAGTCAAATTTTGTTTTTAATTTAAATTATATTTCAGACAAATTTCTATAAAATTTCTCTGACTTTAAAATATAAACTTTTATTTATATTTAATTTTTATATTTTTATTTATTACATATTTTATGTATTTAAATACAATATCTTCTGTCAAATATTTTGATCCAAAAATTAGTTCCCCTCAATTTATATTTCTTCTCCTATTACACAGTATACTTTATATTATATATATTATATTCTTATCATATTTGAAATTTTCTTCTATTTTTCATATTTTTTGTCTTCAACTACAAAAACTTTCTCTAAGAACTAATATAAAAACATTTGAAAGTTGATTTGATAATAACTCCCTGAAAACATGTGTGTATACATATGTATACCTAGGGTATTAACGTGTACTCAGATTATCAAGTTGATAAAATTCTTGCAA
The DNA here is from genome assembly GCA_961210405.1 of Drosophila mercatorum. Classification (NCBI taxonomy): domain Eukaryota; kingdom Metazoa; phylum Arthropoda; class Insecta; order Diptera; family Drosophilidae; genus Drosophila; species Drosophila mercatorum. Next base: position 15,792,952 of record CAUIUS010000003.1, read on the forward strand.
TTATAATTTTTTATAGCTTGATTTATCTATAAAAAATCTTGTCACGCCACAATCAAATGCTTAATAAAAATATATATACTATATAGAGAGACAGACAGAAGTGCCGAATTCAAATCCCGACGGCAAAAAATAAAAATAAATAAATAAAAAATTACGAAAATTGAAACAAAATTCGCAATAATCAAGCAAATCTTCACTTGTCTCGGGAGTCTTCGCAGCCATAATTATAGCAAATGTTATAGCTGTTACACAGTTGTCAAGTAGCTGAGATTCACTTTGGTCAAATCGAGTTTTATTTTATTTTCCACAGATTTCAGACGCACTCGAGTGGGAAAATCATTGAGAGAATGAAAATGTTTTCCCAGCTCGAATGCCGACGCCAAATCGAGGTTTTATCAACTTGCAAATTTCTGACTAATTCCCTGACGCTGAGGCATAGAATTAAGTTTACAGTTAGTTTAGATATACATACATATGTATGTATGTATGTAGTACTTACCCTAGGCTGAGCCATTAATGCTCTGGGAGCGACGTCTAACCCGATTTGTGCCACTTTTAGTGGTGTACAGACGACAGTTGGCGGCTCAACAGAAAGCGAGGGGCCCGCGTCCCTTGCGTCCTCGTCGTCCTCACAGACGAAGATCTCTCTCGATCTCACTCTCTCTCTATCGCTCTGCGGATCTCTGGATCTGGTGGGGCCTCCTGCTACGCTCGGATTGTGTTTTTTCTTTTACTTTACGCTTGACACTCACAGAAATATTATTAGAATTTTGTGTATTTTTAATATTTTCTCTCCCTCTCTTCTTTCTCTCTTTCTTTCTGCTTGCTTCTTTTCTATGTTTTCTATGAGGTTCTTCTTCTTCTTCTTCTCTTTATTTCTTTTTCTTTAACACAGGCACATTTGTTAAAATCTTTGCTTTAGATTTCTTACATTCTTTGCTTAGATTTATGTATTTAACTTGTTGTTGTTGTTGTTTCTGGTATACTTTAGTTGTTGTTGTTGTTGTTGTTGTTACGCGCGCGTTTTTGTTATTAGCGGGAGATCTTTTTTGTATATATATATATATATACTATATATTTACATATAATTTGTTGTAGTTATACATATATAATTTGTTGTTTTTGTTTTGCGGTTTATAAAAATCGTATACAATTTGTTTTCATATTGGGTTTGCCGTTGTTGCTCTTCTTCTTCTCTCTAGTATACTGTTGAGTTGTTGTTGTTGTTGTAGTTGTTGCTGCTGCTTGTGTGGGCCAGGCAACATAGTTTGCAGTTGCTGTTGCCTTTTAGCTCTGCTCGTGGGTTATTGTTGTTGTCATAAATCCATTGCTCGGGCCTTTGCAGCTGCTTCTTCTTCTTCTTCTTTGCTGCTTTCTAACTGTTGTTTCTCTCGCCTTCTTGAAGATGTCGTAGTAGTTGTTGTTGGTTTTTATTAATATTTTTTGTTTTTGTTCTCTTTTGTATGTCGTATACTTCTTGCTTCGTATAATATGCGCACTATTTATCACAGCTGCTTCTACATACTATAATATACTATGAAAACGAAAAGCTTGTCAAGTCGGCAGCCAATCAAGCGTCAACTAACTGTGTGCAGTTTACAGTTTACAGTTGTATCTAGTGCACTCTGCTCTTATATTCTGCTTCTAACGAAACGTGCAATGGGACAATGTTGCAAAATGTGGTTTTAGCGACGGTAACGCGACGGCGGCGACTGAGACGGCGATGGCAGCGGCAACACGACGAAAGTCCGTTAACGTTGCTGCGTAACGCGTAACGTAACGTAACGACCGATCGTAACGTAACGTCGCGCAACGAGACGCGCGCGCTTTTTGCTTATTTAAGATTTGTTTTTTTGTTTTTTTTTTATTTTTTGCTTTTTGGCTAACCGTGGAGATCGCGACGAGACAATTTTTTGGCGGCGTCCAAAATATGTCCAGCTATGATTATTATTATTATTATTTGATTTAGTTGTATTGTTGTTGTTGTTGGTTGCTGTTGTTGTGCGGCAATAACAATAATAATGCTATGTAATAGCAATAATAATAGTAATAATAATAATTTTTCTCAACGGCTGCGACGTTGGCGACGGCTTCGGCGTTTTCGGCTTCGCTTCTCGCTTCGCACACAACACAGACAGCACAAGCACAAGCACGTCGTACGCGGTTCGAAGGCAAATACACACTGTCAATCATGCTCATGCACGCTTGCACGCCACTGTCTGCCTGATCGTACACTCACACACACGCATGCACACAGTCGCACAGACGACGGCGACGCAACAATTGTGCCATTAAAAAAGGTTGTACAACGCGGAGACTCATAAATTTGCCAGCAGTGCGAGTGCGATGGCTATACAAACACATTTGACTCCGGCGAATTGTGGTGCGTGCGTGTGTGTGTGTGTGTGTGAGTGTGAGTGTATTTATGTGTGCGCTTGCTGCTTGCTTTGTTGCTGTAACTGCGGCGAATTGCGCGGCGAGAGCGCAGGCGCGCTCTTGTGAGCGCACTACAAAATGGGGCCCAAAGGCAGAGCGCAAAGGATGATGACTGATTTGTTAGTACGCCTTTTCTGTCATACACACACTTGTCACAATCTGGCTGTGCCATGCCTGGGCTGCGCTACTCTACTGCGCTCAGTTTTGCTATATGTATATACGTATGCGTGTGTGTGTGTGTATTTTTTTGTTTTTGTTTTTGTTTTGCCATTTGTTTTTCGACTCTTTTTGCGCAACGACGACGTAGTCGACGTCGTTGTTGTCGTCGTCGACGTCGTCGTTGGCGCTCGCTCATCGTTCGTTCATTCGTTTGAAATTTATTTGGCTTTGGCCAAAAGGAGACGGCTTATAGGTTTTGGCCGCTGCCAGCGTCGCATCGCCTCTCTCTGCTGCTGCCAGCATAGTCGTCGTCGCCGTCGCTGCTGTTGCCGTTGCCGTTGCCGTTGCCGTCGCTGTGCGTGCGTTGAAAATCAGCAAAAACCAATCCCATTTGTTATTTTCGCTTGAGTGAGTGGCAGTTTGCATCAGTTTGCCATTCAGTCTTCTTTGGCCGCCCCACCTGTGCGCGCAGGCATTGGGCATTGGGTGGCTCCAGTGGTTGGGGTTGAGCGCATTCTCTCTCTCTTACGTGCTTCGTGCCCGTGTCAGTGAGTGCTTTCAGGTGTTTTCTAGTCTTTGCCGCCGCCACTCCAGACGTTGTCGCTGCTGCTTGCTGCTAGCTGCTAGCTGCTTGCTCGCTTGCTTGCGCTTGTCCGTCACTTCGAAACGCGCTCAACTTTCGCTCAATTTTTTTGCGCTCTTTGCACACTCTCACACACACACACACACGCACGCACACAGTCATGCGAAGAGAGAAGCACTTACACATGCATACGCACACATACAGAGGCAGTCAAATAGGTAACGCCTTCAAAAGCTACAGCGACGTCGCCGTCGTCATTGTCATCGTCGTCGTCGTCGTCGTCGTCGTCGTCGTGGCCAGGCGTCATGGCGATCCAGCCACTTAGCCAATGATCCTGCCAGGAACAACAGCAACAACAACACAAACACCAACAGCTGTTCGCACTGTGAACTTTGTGTGCAATAATAAATCGCCCACCGATAAATTCAACGGCCCAAAATGCATATCCTGCTGCTGTTTGTTATTGTTGCCGCTGCTGCTGCTGGCGTCGCCGTCGTCGCCGTCGTCGTCGTCGTCGTGTCGTCGTCCTCGTGGCAGTTTAAAAAGCAGTTAACACATATTTCGAGGCAATTTTTCAGCAACGCATTTTTGGCCTGGGCGTCCTTTTTGCTTTTTGCTTTTTGCTTTTTGCTTGTTGTTTTTGCTTTTGGCTTTTGTTGCTCCCGTTTTGCAATTGTTTTTGTTTTTCTCGGTTAACCGGCCAGCGGCGCCCGGTCGCCATTTTTATTTTTTGGCCAGCCAACGGCAAATACGAGAGCGTCGACGCCGGCGCTCGTTTTAATGTTGCCGCCGTTTTTAGCAAAAAATGAAAAATTGCTTTGTTTTTTTGTGTGTTTGGCTGCTGGCGGCTGGCTGCTGGCTGCCTTGGCAAGGATATTGTTGTTGGCATCCGCGTGGCCCGATGACAATGATAATAATGACGACGATGATGCTGCACTTCATCTGGTTTCCATTTCAAAACAGCTGATCATATTTTGTACACATTGTTAGAGAGAGAAAGGGGGGAAAGGGGGGGGGTGAGACACTTGTCCTCTTTCGCCTGGCAGCTTTCGTCTAACTGTCGCCGTCTTGACAAATTTATGAGACGTTGATTGATTTGCGGTTTGAGATTCTTTTCAACTCTCATGCAAAATTGTTGCTGCTGCTGCAGCCGAAGGTGTTTTCATTTCAGACTCGCTCGAATGCTAAATTTGTGTGCCAAAACCAAAACCAAAACGAAAACCAAAAGGAAAAGGAAAATAAGAACAACAGAAAAAGCGAAAACAATTCGCATTCATTTGAAAATTCAATTAAAAGTAATAAATTGCTAATTTATTTGAGTCTGTGGACGTATGTATGTGGGTGGGTGGGTGGTAGGCGGTGGTGCCAAAAATGGACTCGCTGAGAGAAAGGAACAAAATGGTTTCTGAAGTGATTTAATGCACAAGTTCAAGGAGACGAACCCAAGGATAACTACAGATCTCGAAACGAGGAAAACTATTTGAAATAAAACAAAAGAAATATAAAACAAAATATATTCGAAATTGAATATGAATAAAAGAATAAAACTAAATATAGTTTATCAAATTTCAAATTGCTAAAAGTATTTTAAAATTGAATATCAATAAAAGTTGTTATTTTTTTTTAGATTTATTTAATTTGTTAGTAAGAAATAGAAAAGGAACAAAAAATATATTATCCATATCAAATTTATTTATTTTACTTTACAGATCGTAAAGGAAGTTTTAATATACCTAAAATTGAATTTAAATAAAAATTAATATTTAAATATTCCTATTTTAATATGTCTTTTTAAATATTCAATAATTTTAGTATTTAAATGTTTTTTTAATATTAAATTTATTTAAAATTATATTTAATTTATTAAGATTAACTTAAGCTCTTTTATAAACTTATTCCAAATTTATTTAAATCAATTTTAATTTTTTTGAGTTTTATTCAATTTAATTTATTTTTTATTATAACAATTAAATTCGACCTAATTTATTAATGAGCACTTAATAGTTTAATTTATTTATTATTTTAATATTTATTTGAAATATTTCGATTATGTATCGTATATTAAATATAAGGCAATATTTTATAATATAATTCAAAAATAAATAAATAAAATAACAATATTTATTGTATGATTTACACATGTTTATTAAAATGTATATATCTAGCAAAATATTAAAATAATTTAATATATTTATTTGAATACAAATATTCAAGAATTAAACAGGAAATATTTTGATTTTATAATTTAATTTGCCTTCTTAACTCAACTTCAAACGAGAAGTTTTCAAAATAATTCAAATAAATTAGAGACAATTTTTAGAAATATATTTTTATAAAATATATCAATTTATGATAAAGTCTAAATGGAATTACATTTTAAATATAATTCAAAGATAAATTAAAATATACTTTATGAGGGATTTCAAATCCGAAATATCTGCTTTTCTCCATGATAATCCAATTGCCAGTTTGAAGTTGTTCAATTAGTTAATAAAAAGGACGTGTGCGAGGCGTAATAACTATGCTTGTTAGCAGGAATTCGTCTAGTGCATTCTTTAGGGCCAGGTTAAGGGGGAGGGGCGGATGAATGCAAAGGGAATTTAATTTAATTTAATATTACAACTTGGCAAAAATCGAGGAGACCATGAAATTTAAATCAGCAGAGCTCAGGCAGAGGTGGCGCGAGCAAGTGAGCGAGTGAGCGAGAGAGAGAGAGAATGAGAAAGAGAGAGAGAGAGAGAGTGAATGAGTGAGAGAGAAGGGCGCATCGAGGTCTCCACCCACTGAGCAGAAAACGAGAAAAAAGAAATAGGAGAAAACGTGCAAGAAAACAGAAAAAGAGAAACGGCAGCTTGATAATAAGACGAAAAGCTCAAGGCAGCAAAATTGCATTTGGAAACTTCCAATCCCAGACGAGCGCGCCGAGCGCCGTGCGGCGAGCGGCGAGCGACGAGCGACGAGGGGCAAAGGCAGGCGAAGAAAACTGTGTGCGAGCGAAAAATGTGGCGATGAGAAAGCTCACGCACACACACACACACACTCACTCGCACACTTTGACACTCACACAGAGGCAGAGGCTGAGGCGCAGCCAATATGATTTAAAGCGGCGGCAGCGGGCCCCAAATGAGCGCCAACCGTCGCTCGCTCAGACTCACACACGCACACCAGCACACAGCAGATGGCGCTGTTGTTGTTGTTGTTGGTGTTGTCGCTGCGCTGCTGTGCATGACAATTCATCTCTTTCTTATAAACGCAATTTATCAAATGAAAACGACGAGCGAGCGACAGCAAAGATGAAGACGACGACACGATATCAACTTGATGTGAATGCGACTGTATGTGTGCGCGCGTGAGTGTGTGAAGCTGCGTATGTGAGACAAGCGAAACTCACTCAAACTCAACTTGAGCTGAGCGCCGAGTGCTGAGTGCTGAGTGCCGAGTGCAACACGAAAGTCGCTCGCTAAACTAAACAAAAAACGAAATGTTTAAAAATGGCACATGAAGAAAAATAGGAGTTGCCGTCGGCGCTTGAGGAAACAACAACAGGAGCAGTAGCAGCAACGACGATGATTTTCTTTTTGGCAGCCCCCAACTCGATGTTACTAAAAAACCGCCATAATCTTGACAGACAAGTGTACGCTCTCCCATACACACACACACATAGGCACACATTCATGTAGCGGCGCTCTCGCGACGCGGCGCTCTTCGCCGCATTGTTTTCGCTCGTATTTCACGCTCAAACGGCCATTTCGCTGCACTTTTAATGGTTTGTTTTTGTTTTCGTTGCGCGCACGACAAAGAGAGCAGCAAACGAACTCAAACACGACGACACGACCAAACCGAATTCGCCGTGCTGTGCGAGCGGGCTAGCACGATAAATGCGCACTCGCTTTTTATGGCAAACCGAAACAGCTGTTTTCGAGTGGCATACAGTTAGAGAGTCATTGGACTCGCGACACGGACCAAATCGCTTCGAGTTTTCCCATTGTTTTTGCACATTTTATGATCTTGAGCCGTTACCTGCTTACATAAATGCATATTTACCTGTTCGCTTCCATACTTTACCTTTCGTTTGGGCTCAGCCTGCGACTACAACCGAAATTTTGTGACTTTCAACGCTTGACATAAACTGGCTTAGGCCAGGACTGTCAGAGTCCTGTCTGTTGTTGGACCCACACGGTATGCACAAATAAATATGCCGGTCACGCCCCCGCCCACCGCCCAACGGCAACATATTGTCGTCTCGTCTGCCTCTGACAGGACATTCAACTGTTGCTCAGGTTTGGCAGCCACTGCTCGGCAAAAAGTTTGCAAAGCACTTCGAAAGGACTTTAAAAGATACCAAAGAACGCACTTACCTGACCTCTCGCTGCCCACAACTAAAGAGCGACCATTCATCATACGTTACCTGCGGAGGAAAAGCAAAGAAAATGTTGGAAAATTAAAGAAAATTCGTTTAGTTTCAATATTAACATCAAAAGTCAGCATGCAAATGAGCTAGAGAGAGATAGAGAGAGAGAGAGAGAGAGAGAGAGAGAGAGAGAGAGAGAGGTCTAAGGATTAGGATGCATCAGGAATGCAGCCTGGCCACATGTGTCGTACACGCCCCACTCCCTCCCTCCCTCCCTCTCTCTCTCTCTGTCTGAGTCAAGCGATCGGCAGAGACGAGAAATGTTTTTCGTTTTTGATTGATTGCCCTGAAAAACCACTTGAAACTGTCACAGATGAAGTTCGAGAGGGGTGGGAGAGGGGAGGGCAGCGGGACATGGGACATTCGAAGTGAAAATCACTTCTACACACATACACACATACACATATTGTTTTTCCAATGAAAAACTACTTATGGCATTATAGCAGGGATTGCTGCTGCCTGTCTATAGGAAAATACAACTTAATAAAGATGAAAAGTGCATTGGACGTTGGGAAAGGAAGCGTAGGAGCAGGAGAAGAGCTGACAGAGGGGGGAGGGGGGAGAGGAGGCTGCATATGGAGAAATGCCTGAGTTTTATGGGGCAGCCACTTCAAGTTGGGCAGGAGGAGAGGAAGAGGAAGAGAGCACAAGTGGAGAAATTCTCTAAAACAAAACAGAGGGAAATTCAATTTAAATTGTTTCTATTGTCTTATACTATACTTATACACCTCTACTTATACTTCAGAGTATTCATATGCCTATACTGGTATGCATACTCTATATGCGAATATATGTGTATATAAGTATATTACTTATACCAGTATAAGTAATCTATATTCTTATACTGCTTTACTTAAGCTCTTATAATGTATGCAAAGCGTTATTTGTTCTTAAACTCAATGTTTTATAAGTGCTTAAGGCAGTATAAGTACTCTATATACTCATAGTAGTATAAGAACTTTGTATACTTATCCTAGTATAAGAACTTTGAACACTTATACCAGTATAAGTACTTGGTATACTTATACGTATACTTATACAGGTATACTACATTTATTCTGTATTTTATTGTTACTTATACTTATATTTTGTTATACATATATCACCTGTATCCAACTCTTATACTTAAGCCAGAAAATCAAAGGGAGAAAACTTGAAAAACTTTTATAAACAATTTATATTCAAAATTTTCAGTCTGAACTAAATTTTCTTTGAATTGTAAATTTATCAATAAATCCAGCGAAATGTTAAATTTGATTTCCTTTTTCATTGGAAAATTGTGTGGAATTTGAGTTCAGTTTTCATCTCAAATCTAAAGTTTTCATAAATTAGAATCAAATTCTAATTGGGAAATCGTAAATGAGAATTAATAAATTTCATTTAACCTCAAAGAGTCGAATATTATCGAAAAGAAATGCTGCTTACTCAATATTTCTTTGGGTTAGCCGGCTTGAGATATATCCTGAATTTGAATATGAATACAGATTATATTTTAGCAATATGAAAAACTTTATTATCGGACCAGGCCAGCTATTGTGTCCTTCAAGGAAGTAGCAAATGGACTCTGCTGAGAAACTTAGCGATCCGAACTGTATAACCGACAAAGATATCATTTGATTCGATTTGCCCAGATTTGCAAAGGATTTAGCTACAATTATAAAACACTTTTAAATATATTTCCGAGTTCCTACCCCAAACTTAATCTCAAACCATTGAAAGACACGGAAAATATTCATGGAAATATAGGGAACTTTTCATAAAGTCTTTAGACGGACGGAGAAGCGTTGGGCAACGGAAGAACTTTGGAAGGACAGGCGGACGGACGGAAAGACGAGTCACTGATGGTCAATGTACGGTCTGACTTAAAGGTCCTTATACGTATGTCCTTACATGTCCTTATACTCTGCTTACTTTGTAAAAGACTCAAAATATATAGATATAGATATAGATATAGATATAGATATAGATATAGATATAGATATAGATATAGATATAGATATAGATATAGATATAGATATAGATATAGATATAGATATAGATATAGATATATATATATATAGATATAGAGATGTATCTAGAGCAGTAGTTGGAAGAGCAGAAACTGCTCCTAGTTAAAGCCTTTGCAACTCAGTTGCCAAAAGAGGAAGAAGAAGAAGAAGAGGGAAAAGCTCGCAGGAAAATGCTATTGGCACGTTATAGAAAAGCCAACTCAGACAGTGAAAGCGAGAGAGAGAGAGAGAGAGAGGGAGAGAGGGAGAGTGAGGGGGAGGGAGAGTGGGAAGGAATTATAATCTACGAGAAAGAAATTTATGTGCATTTCCGTTTTTGTTTCTTGTTTTTTCCTTCCGTTTAAGTAAATAACAAATATTATTATCGCTTGGCCGCAGCCGAGGCGGAGCGGAGCGGCAGTAAGGACGTGGCAAGGACCCGGCCGAGTGCTCATTGAAGATAGTTCGTCAGCTCGCAGCGACAACAAAGTAAATAAAATGTGCACAACTAGCAACAGCAACAGCAACAGCAACAACAACAACAAACAGAAACAACAACAAAAAGCCAAGCAAACAAAAATAAAGAAAGAGAGAAAAAAGAAAGAAAGAAAAGCAACAAAATTAAATAATGCCACAAACGATTTCTTATGAAATGTTCAAAAATATAACAACACTACGAACAGCAGCAGCAACAACAACAACAACAATGCACACACAACAAGACACACACACACACACACTCCATCCGGCCATGTGTGTGAGTGTGTGGGGAGCAGGGGTTGGGGTGCGATTGGGGCGAGGGGCAGCTGGCTGTGTATTGGCAGGCAGAACGGAAGCCGTTGCCGTCGAGCTCTACAAACAACAGCAGCAACAACAACAACAACATACACAAATAAGCAACAACAAATAAGCAACAACAACAACAACAACTCAATGAAATTATTAATGTTCGAAAAGTGCAGTTGAGTTCGGCAGAGGCGACTTTGGTGTAGCAAATGGTCAGCAGACGACGCCTTGGCTCGGTTGGCCACCAACTCTACACACACACACACATAGCGAGAGACACACACACACACACACATATACAGTATATACACTCGAGCAAATAAATAAATAAATAAACAACAAACTCTAATTAAACGTTGTTTCGACTCTGTCGGCATTTCGATAAGGAACGTGGCCTTTGGCCAGAATCCTGTGGCTGTGCCGCCGTTGCCTCGGCCACTGCCACCGCCACCGCCACCGCCTCTTGGCCCCTGTCCTGCTGCCGCCTCTCGGCTATAGCTTCTGCTGCGGCGGCTTTATCGTGCTGCTCGCAGCGTTGTTCGCGCTGCCGCTGGCCTTTTTGCTTGTTAAAAACTTGCCAAAAAAAAAAGAAAAAAGAAAGAAAACAAAAATAATTTCAATCTGTTTGACCAGAAGCCAAACAATGAAAGCAACAACAACAGTAAAAACAACAACAACCAACAATAAGCTGATAATCAAAGTGCAACAATTTCAATTCGTGCTCAAGGTCGTGCACAATGTGGCCCAAAACAGATACCAAAACGAGAAGCCTTCGACTCGAGAAGTGCCTAAACTAGAGAGAGAGAGAGAGAGAGAGAGAGGGAGAGAGAGAGAGACAGAGTTAAAATCATAACTAATCAAAGAAAAATAAACTAAAACAACTAAATATATAAAAAATATATAATTCAGATAAAATCAGATAGAAATGTCTGTTTAGTTTAACAGCTGCCATCAGGCTATAGCAATCCAAGCCTTAATTCAAGCTGAATGCAAAGTTCTTTCCAAGTCGAGCTCAATTCTCATGCTGATTTAATAATTTAGCATATTTCGTTTGGCCTTAACTAAATTCATTTATAGGAACAGATCTTAAGCAACAAATTGTAAATATATAAAAACATAAATATATTCAAACTAAACAAATTTTTAAATATTAACAAATTTATTTGCTTTTTTAATTTTTATTATAAGAAAATATTTATTAGGAAAGCTCGAAATATAGCTGTAAATCTAAATATAGAAAACTAGTTAAAAAAATATTGAAATAAATCTATTTATGATATAATTGAACATACATAAATATATACATATATATATATATATAGTAAGTATAAGTATAAGTATAAGTAAATACTACAAATTCAGGCCAAGTCGAAAGTATTTATATTATAAATTTAATAACGAATAGTTTTCAATAAATTTTCTATGATTTCCAAATGATTTTATTTAGGACTCCTAAATTGGGAGTATGAAACACAGTTTTAGTAAATATATATATATATATATATATATATATATATATATATATATATATTTACATATGTATATATAGTTAGTATAAGTATAAGTAAATACTACAAATTCAGGCCAAGTCGAAAGTATTTATATTATAAATTTAATAACGAATAGTTTTCAATAAATTTTCTATGATTTCCAAATGATTTTATTTAGGACTCCTAAATTGGGAGTATGAAACACAGTTTTAGTAAATATTTTTTAAAATAAAGATTTTTTTTATTTAGTATTATTTTTATTTTTATTTTTTATTTATAATTAATAGTGCTATTAATTTGCTATTTTTGAAGCAGCAGAGATTCTCGTACAAATAATTATCGATACGAATAATGAGTGAAACTGTTTCCCACGAATGAATATTGATTATTTCTTTAGCTTCAGTTGTCGTCCTTACTGTCCTTAATGTCGTCCTTTGGCAGAAACAAAAACAGAAGCAACAACAGCAAGAATCGTATTGGGTCAAAGGTATATTGTGTCTATATCTATATCTTTCTCTCTTTGTATATACTCATATATCAATAAATAATTGTATATCTATATTATATATTCATATATATATATGTAAATATATTTCAAGTATTATGTATATATTCAATTATCATGTATAAATTCCAATATTCAGTCTGAATTTGACTGAGTTTATAGAAATGCAACTCTATAAGCTTGGAGAATCGACTGTAGCTGAGATCTGTTTACTTAGATTTATGTTAGATATATAAACCTGGAAAAGAATAAGTATAAGAAGAAGATTCGAAATGATCTAGTTCTTTTCATTAGCTCTTTTAAAGCTGACCTAAAAATGGATTGAAGGGAAGAATTCTTAATGGAAATGGAAAGTGTTTTATTATTTTAACAGGGAAAGTCTTTAAAAGTAATTCAAATGCTAAGTGAGGATCCTAAATCTTTATAGAATATGATTAAAAGACGGAATGAAAAGTGCGCTAAAAACAATTTAAATTTTATTTTAATATTTTATATTATAACTCCTCCAATTCATTTTCACTTTCTATATGTTATATATTGTACATTATATATTATATATTATATCTTATATATATTATAAATTATACTCTATATTTACTCTCAATTTCCGCATACTAATCTATGCAATTCCCAGTGAAAAATCGCAATTCATTATTTTTGTGGCTTAATTATTTATTTGTTTTTAATAGATTTGCGATTGTCGATATTTTGATTTAATTTGTTTTCCTCGAGATGTTGGCATTGGCTCAAGGGGCGATTTGATTTTATTGAACGATTTATAGACGTTTTGTGACTCTAAATATCGCTTGGCCGAAACGGAATTGCTAATTTGGGTAATTCGATATGTTTGTGTTTGGTCGATAGGTAAATCAGCTCGACTGATGTCACACTCGCATGCGGATCGACGTCTCGATCGAATGACCCGAATGACCTTTACCGCAACGCCGAATCCAATTCCAATTCCAAATGCGAATTCGAGATTCATTCGAGAGCTCCCTAAAAGCTTTTGTCCGTCACAGCGCGGAAATGCTGCCAAACCGGCTAAGAATCGGAATCTGAGTCCAACTCCGACATCTGACTAACTGGCTAACTGGCTAACTGACTAACTGGCTAACTGACCGTGCCAGTTGCTCAGTTATTCCCCCAAAAATGTAACATTTTTTCTTCGCTTTTTTTTTTTTTGGCATTTGCATAACAAAAGCGGCTTCAGAATGAGCGAAATTTATAAATTGGTTTTATTTGCCAAACGCAACAACAAAACAAAAATTTTAAACGAAAAAAAAAAAAACAAAGCCGAAATAAGAATTTGCAAAAACAAGACCAAGTCGCAGGGGTCGGGGAGTGAGGGGGAGAGGGGGATGGGCTGCTGCTTCTTATTACACATAAAATTTAATTGTTATCGTTCGCTGCCAATAAATAAATAAAGGATCTCGTGACGTCATTTTCGCATTTCCTAATTGTGAAAACTCGTAAATTGCAACGCAAAGCGCTCCGTGCCATAATCGTAAGCGCAGCCATAAAGTATGGTGTTGGCATTTCCCCTGCGCCGCATTGCACTCGCGCTCTCTCCACTTGCTATAAACGGAGAGGGGCGCGCATGAGAGCGCAGCCCGTTTCCCCTGCCAAGTTACAAAGCAACACAGACACACACAGACACACACAGACACACACACACACACGTACAGACACAAACACATAGAGCTTACAAGCTAGCAACATCGTAAAGACGGCTGCTAGTGTCGTCTCGCTCTGTCTGCCGCAGCTTGACGAACTGACGGGGGCTGTCACTTGGGTCCCGCCACCATTATGGAAAGTGAAATGGATATATCGCTAATGCGCCTGCACATAACAAGGTCGGCAATAAATCAAATTGGCAAGCGGGCAAAAAGGGGAGGGCGTTGCACAAGAAACAACAGAAACAGAAACAAAAACAAAAACAACAAAAAACGGGGCATTGGCTGGACGACGACGGGAGTGGCGAAGGCAACGGCGACGTTTGTCAAAAATCAAATCAAAATGCCATAAAATACCCCAATGCTGGCCAAGAGAGCAGCCAGCAGCAGCAGCAGCCGCAGCAGCACCAGGAGCCTCTGCTCGCCCTCTGCCTGCGTTGCCAAACAACAAATGAATTATATGCAATTAATTGAGCGCAAATTTGCAAAATACTTTCGTGTGTCTGCGCCTCTCTTCCTCTCTCTCTCTCTCTCTCTCTCTCTCTCTCTCTCTCTGTGTGTGAGTGTGGGCGATTATGGTACGATACGATGATGGATATGTCTAAAAGCGGATTCCGTAGATTGAAGATTGCGTATCCGCCCGTACGCACTGCACTTCTGCATGGTTTATGTTCCCTTTGAGCAATTGCCTTAAACGAATGTTTGGCTAAGTAACTGCTGCACTTGATTTAGTGGCACACGAAATCACGAAAATTGTGAAACAAATTCAATTTCGTGTTCACTTTGAGGCCAATATATTAGGAGCCGAGTCAAGTGGAAAACAGTTAAGTCTATTTATAAGCAATGCAAACATCTCACTCGCCCCTCCCCAAAGGCCCGCCAATCACTCAACATTTTCAAAACCCAGAACTAATTATACAGATAATGTATATAAGTATATATAGAGAAGATATTCCAAATATTTGAACAATCTTATCAGATAAATTCCGGGAACAGAGAAACCTTGATAAGAGCTTAGCCGTCGGATGCAGTCCACTTGGCAATGCTCCGATTACGGCAAGACCCCCGATAAGCGCCCCTTGATTATCCTATTCGTAAGCTGCGAGTGAATTTGGTGAGTGCCATCGCCACTTGACCTTCAAGCTGTTGACCATATCTAGCGTAAACAACACGATTTAAAAGGCAAATCTGAATCGAGGATATATATGTATGAAAGTGTGTGTAATAGGCAAGAAGAAGGCGTGGCTGAGCCATAAAACATGCATAAATTTATTGATCAGGATGACGATCGAATCTATTTAACCACCATTTGACCCGCCTATCTTTCTGTCTGTCTCTTCGACTGTTCATATGTCCGATCAGTGTTCGCTATGAGCTTTGTGGACTTGGAAGCATGGCTCCTCCTCCATGCAAACATGTCATCAGGTAGCATTTAATATATATATATATAGTATGAATGTAACTAAGTTACGAGTGCCTGAAGATCTGTTTATAAGAGTGTCCTTCCAGCTAAAGAGTTTCTCTATCGGATTCCTGATTTTTACTCTGAGTAGAAGGATCATTTCTATGAAATTATTAGAGCAAATTTGTTAAGATTGTGCAGAATGAGCTAATGGTAGCTTCTTGTATAGCTTTTACTCATTGCGGAACTTCTAGTTCAGCTCAAGATTTTAATGAGTAATATAATCTGATTATCCACACGGTTTAGTTTTTAGTTGAACATATGCCGTTGATATGCCTTTGCACTCATTTATCAAAATATATAAATATATTCATTATTTATTAATATTCATAGATCGAAAGTTCTTTTTTCGTATACATTTCTATACAGATTATACATTTACAAGTTTCACATTGTCCAAGTCTAGGGTCGCCTACAAAATAGAGGTTTGAAATGGACAAAGGCTTTCAGCTCGTTGGCAAACATGAGCTCAAATTCCTCTTATCTTTGGTGTGCGCTGCTAAGAGTAAACTGTTTAGAGCAAAGTCTTATAGTAATTCGAAGCTCTTTTTGGGAATTGCTTAAAATCAAAGCAATATTCGACCAATATGAAACCAATGCAAAGTATTTTAAGTGTTTATCGCATTTTAAATGCTGCTTTTCTATGTGATTCTCACAAGTTCACATAGAACTAATAGCTGAATACTTAAAGCTATTAGTTTATTTATTTCTTGATCGATTAATCTATTTATTATACTCAGCCTTTGATATCTTAGCTTCTCCGTCTATCTATCTATATATCTCAATTTATCTATTTATCTATTTCTACATTTCTTTCTATCTATCTATCTATCTATCTATCTATCTATCTATCTATCTATCTATATATCTCTATCTACCTCTATCTCTATATATATACATCTATATTTACCTCTTTCCCTCTTCTTTCCTATCGTTTGTATCGTTTTTATATAGGAGTCTGTCTCCGCTCCCCGCAAACACCTGTCAGTAAAACAATCAAAGGTGTTTAAACCAGGTATATTTATGTAATTAAACAAGAGCATCTGTAAGCTAGTTATCCGCTTGTTTTCACAATGTTTGCAGTCGCTTCATGATAACTTCGCATAGAATGGATGATTTGGTGACTTCATAAAGAAGTCTATAAATTTGTTGAAGTCGTGTCATCCGCTCTCAGCTTTCCCCGGAATAAAGTTTTTACGATTTTTATATAGCCCATTGTGCATTAGGTTAACGCTAACGCTGCCATTACCCGATCATATTTTCACTCGAGCACTTTACGAGCGGCAAATTGCGCTACAAATTACACGATAAATAGGAAATTATGACAAACCGTGTCCACAGAAACTTCGACCCTGCCTCGACCCAGACACCAGTTCCTGGTCGACCCTTTCACCAGTGACACGCCAGAAACACACCAGGCTCGTAAAAATTCCCGATGCGTCTATTTGATGGCCCAGTAAGTGTTATCATTATGACAACGCTCTCCCTCTCTCTCTCTCTCTCTCTCTCTCTTTCTGTCTCTCCGGCTCGGACTCACAGTTTTCAAGCTGTCAGAGCTGCTTGTGTAAATTAAATTGTTGCTCCTTTTATTGATATTTCATTGCCGTTGGCTGTGATTTGGCCTCGCCCCCAGCCCGACCCCATCCGAAATTTCCGAAAAGAAATTGTTTTCTTTTTTTTTTTTTGGGAGAACGCACTCAGCAAAAGTCGTAAAGTTGCGCACGTCGAAACAAAAGAAAGTTTTTACGAGCGTTTCTTTATACACTCGACGAACTAGGCGAGAAAAGGCAAATAAATTATGTTGGCCTTGCTGTAGGTACACACACACACACACACAAAGAGACACAGACACGTGTAGGTAGGTGTTTGCTGGTATTTCTTCGTTTTGGCTTCAAGGACCTTGCCTAATAACAGGTTGTCTTAATGGGTTGAGGGCCCGTCGCAGCGCATCGCATCGCATGGCGAGAGAGGCTCGTAAATTTCGTGTTAATTGAGCATTTCACGCCTCGCGGCTGCACTTGCCGGGAATGCAGCGTGGCCCATTAACGAACTTGTCAAAACTGACAAGTGCTACGTCATAAACTCGCCCAACTTATCGGCCATTTGCTTGCCATAAACTCGCCAATCGATGGCTCGATGGGTCGATGGGCCGGTGGTGCGACGGTCCTTCGCTAACCACTCGATCCTCGATCGCTCGCGCGCTCGCTCCAGCCGGGCGATCATTCAGCTGGGCTCAGCAGTAAGCCAGGCAGCGAATCCCACCGTTGGACATGTCATATCGCTAACCAAATTGATATGTCTTCGTATTGAAGAAACTCCCACAAGGTGAGCCAAAGTAAACATTCTGCGAAATAGTAAATGCTTTTTTTGACACACTCTAATGCCACTTAATGCCGACGTTGGCCTCTGCCTCTGCCGTCGTTACACTTGCCGTTCACTGTTTATCTCTCGGACCCCATAAGTAAGCAGGCAACAACAACAGAGGAGCCCAAGTCCATTTCTATGTTGGAATGGGGCGCGCCGCTCCACAATATCCACTCAATCATTCGCGTTCACTTCACAAACGTTTTAACTGATCGCTCAATCACTGATATTTTGTGTTCAGGTGCTGCCACACAGAGACGTGGCAGATATCAGCCAGCTACCCCCTGCCCTGCCCTGCCCTGCTCTGCCGCAGCCCCCATCCTCCTTCATGCCCATGCCCATGCCTGGGGTCTCTACGCACTCGCCAAATAGACAGAGCTGGCTTTGGTAGGCATTGTGTTTAGTATTTAGTTAGATAGCTATCTGGACTCTTTTCGGAAGGCACCCACGTGATAGCCCTGCCAGCTGATAAGCCGCTCGAAAGATAGCCTAAGGTCAATAGGCCAGCCCCACGCGATGGATGGGGAAGGACAAGCATTTCACGGGGCAGAGTTCTCAAAGAAAATTGGAAGAGTATGCGATATATGTTGTATATATAATATTGATTATTATTATTACCTATATATATATTATATAGTATATAAAGATAAATTAAAAAATCTTCAAAAATATTCATGTCTAGGAATACATATGAGAACTCTCAAATTGATGCTTGATCTTTGCTCAAAATTCAGTAGAGTCTTCTTCTCCTATCTATTTATCTATCCATATCTTATAGTACAAACAGTTATCAAATTGAATATAGTTTGTAATGTCAAGAATTTAACCATTTCTCGAAACGTCAGTGGGTTTCATGCGATTACAGGGTATCCGCTAGACACGCACTATAGATTAGCGTCGTGCTTTAACCTACATACAAAGTAGAGTGGGTAGAGTGGGAGTTTGGAGCCGTCGCACCCATAGATAAGTGAACATCATCAATTTGGTGAACTGAAAGTGATGTGTCAAGCGAGCGTCGAGCAAGTGAATCATCATTCAATGTTCGCTGCGATACGAGGCGCTCAGATGTTGTCAAATCGTTTAGAATCAATTAGAACACCTTATCGTGATCCACGGCAGAGAGCGCAAATGAAACGATTCTAATTATATGATTCCCTAATAAACTCAACTCAGTTAACAAAGCTGAAGAGGCTCAGGCAAGAGAGCCACAGTTGGCCAATCAAGCTGCGATCTGCAAGCGCAGCATTCAGATAAGCCCAAGACTGCCGAGATCGGCCATATAAATCGCATTAAAAGTCGAGGCAGCCGAGCCACAGTCAGAGCCAAAGCGTGTAAAAACTTTAACGATCCAAATAAAACTCGGGGGACTTTAATTTAATGCTAAAATACTGAATTTCTAGACAGAGAGAGAGAGAGAGAGAGAGAGAGAGAGAGAGACAGAGAGAGGGAGAGGTGCACACGTCCCGGGCGGCATTTAAATTGCATATAAAAGTTGGCTTTTATGATTGGCTTCTATTAGCCAAATAAACTATCACGTGTTAAGACGCGCGCGATCCTGGCCACAATAATAAGAGAATATAAACTCTTTTTATGAATTTATTTTAATGTGCGCGCATTAAAGACAAACCCAAATGCAATATGAAGCAGGAGCTGACATCGAATGGGCAATATATGCATTTCCAATTGCCGGAGCACTTGATGGTTCGTGTGAAAGAACTGAAACAGGCAGAGTGACTGTGCGACTGGGTGACTGAGTGACTAACTAGCTCGTTGACTGACTGATCGATCCTGTGGCTGCCTGTACCTACTCGAGGCACATAAGCCGAGGTCCTTTTCAAAGCGAGCGCAAGGTGTCGACTTACATGTGCAAGGGCAGGGCAAGGATCGGAGCCGAGGCGGAAAGCGAAAAGCGAAAGTGATGCACAGTTGGAGTTGTCTTCTTCTGTCTTGGGTAATGAAATTAAGAACGCATCGTTTGCTGCGCTTCGCTGATTGTTTTGTTTCAATTTCTGGTTGCGCCCCAGACTGTATCTGCTCTAAGTGCCGACGCGCTGCAGTTGCTGTTGCTGCTGCTCTTGCTGTTGTCTTTGGGCTAAATTTCCTCGAAGCGCGTCTAGCGCTCAGCTGCACTTTTCAAGGGAAAAACAAGGGCCGAAAGGTTGGCTGCATTGCCCTCGGCGTACCTGAAAATCCGCTCAGTGGTTGTCGTCGTCCTTCTTCGTCTCGTTGCTGCTGTTGCTGTCCTCATTTTTGACGACAAGAAGTCAACCTCTCGATTTACGACCATTTTGTTTGAGTAATTCCTGCCCCTGTGGCTGGCTGTGTTGACTCAAGCGCATCGTGCATCGTACATCGTCCAGGACGATCCTGGATCGGAGAGCGACCACATGCCAGCCAGTTGTGCGCATTGTACAGTTTTGACTTTCAGCTGTCGCCCGGCCGACTTCCCCTGGGATCGAGCGAGCGACTCAATTCGCCCTTTGATTTCGAGCAGCGCAAAGTAATAATATTATCAGTGTCTGAGGCGAGCCCCTCTTAGAGTTCGCTTTTATGGGTCGATGTGACAGGCTCCCATAACTATTTTATACCCACTTGCATATTTCACAGCCTCATTTGTTTGGGCATTTTTATGCGCATTTCCCAATCGAAGCGCTCGCGACCTCTCGAAATGACCAAATAGAAATGTTCACGATTCAATTAAATGATCGTAAAAAGTCTACTGAATGCAAGAAAACTCGAGAGATGAGAGAAAAACGCTGGCAGCAGAGCCGGACTTCATGCTCCTCCACTCGTAAAACTTCTCCAAATTGTTGTTAGAACATAAAAATCACCTAAAATTGGTAATAAAATCAATGGCGCAAAATGGAACTCAACCTGCGACCCCACCAAATAGATTGAGATTGAGAGACAGATAGAGAGAGAAGGAGAGAGAGAGAGAGAGGGAGGGAGGGAGTGAGGAGTCTTTAATGTCCGGTCGACAAGGTTCACGTGCGTAGGCGATTGAATAGAGATGTAAATTTTACATGCTAACCGCACAGAACTCGAGTGGAAATTAATTTGTTTTCATTTTATAGATAAATTCGGATTATTTAATGTCTCACATCCGATAAGATTATGTCAGCTAATCTGCGGTGAATAAAACAATAACATGACAGATGCCATGGGTAACTGAGTCAAGGATATAGAGGAGGAGCCGCGCTCATTGGCGGAATGGAAGCTGAAGGCCGCAGCTGATTGATGGAGTTGTAAAACAGAAGACATTGGATGCTTACGGATACTCAAAGATAAGACTGCAGAGAGATAGAAAACAACGGCAAAGGAGATTTGAAGCTAAATCAAGAATTTGAGTTTCAATTTCATTAGCAAACAATATTTATACTGCCAGTCTATATATAAATAATGGAGTAAAAGCATATCAGAAGTTAATAATAGGAGTGTAACCAACAGTTATTGGAAGATATCTATGCATAATATTGCTAAATGGATTGTAATTGGATTGTATTTTAGCTACGAAAAGATAAGTAGGAAACCTTTCGGGTAAGCAAGCTTTGCGGTCTCGCCTCTTGAAGGCCATAGTCAATGCAAAGTGTGCTAATCTCGAGCCAAAGGAAATTTAATCTTAGTTCTTTTTTACTTTCACACATCCTGAGAAAACTCAGTTTTCCAAGCGAATTGATTAGGTTACACTTCGAGTGGGTAACCATTCCATATCATGTGTTATCTCTTCTACCTGTTTATCACCTCAGCTCAGCATTCTTCTCAAGATTATACAGAATATATTCAGGATTTCGATAAAGTCATAAACTTTGATCAAGTGTTGAAATAACTGCACAAATAACTGCAGAGCACATGCAACAGTTGCACTTTAAGTTGGCTTTGCCTCGCTAATCGTCTGCAGGCGAATCAGCAGCAAAATCCACATCCAAATCAAAATCAAAATCAAAATCAAATTCATTGTATGGCACATGGGCCATGACCACGCAGCCATGCAGTCAGGCAGACAGATGCAGTTAAAAAGTTGGGGACTGCAATTGCGACGGGTTCTAAATGTGGCCAAACGCGAAAAACCGTTAAGCATCAATTTTGACGCGCCATAAAACTGCAATGAAGTGATAAGTGCCGCTGCAGCAACAACAGCAACAACAACATCCACAGCGACAGCAGCAGTGGCTGAGAGCAACAGGAATGTGCAGTTGATAGATATTTGTTGGCAGCCATAACCCAGAGCCAACTGAACAAACTGGAAAACCGAAAACCCGGGCGACATCAGCAACAACAACGGGAATGTCGAGCCGTAGCTGTCTGGCGGTCGGACATCCGTATCTATGAGATAACAATGCAAATGCAATGACTCTGCATATGCATATGTGGGTATCTGTCTCTCAGCGTGTCTGTGTGTGTGTGTGTGTGCGTGTGTGTGTATGAGCTATGCGACAATCAAACAAAACAAGACTTTTATGAAAACCGCGGGAAGTTGACAGCTTGCGTCATTGCCATGATATGCAAACTGTAAATGCAAAGACCCCATCCGCACCCCCAGTTCCAAGAGCAGCCCCAACACCCAACACCCAGCACCAACACCGACAACCGACACGTCTGCTCCCACAACAACATCAACGACAATTGCATTGTTGCTGCTGCCGCTGCTGGCGCTGGCGCTGGCTGTGCCAATTTTATTGCATCGCGTGCCCAATTATGTATATGGCATGGATATGGCTATTGGTATCGGCCCATCATCGCCGCCGCCGTCGCCGTCATCAACACGATTTATTTTTACAGGCCAACAGCAACAGGCAACCAGCAGCAGCATGAAAATGGAAATACATTTCTCCGCTGCAATTTCACGTGCATAAAATTTGATTTGATTATGACAAATGTTCACGTGTTGCACTTTGCCTTCTTCTTCTATTTCTCTCTTTTTGGCAACGCCAATGGCAATGCATTCGCCGCTTAAGTGCAGAACAAAAGAGAAAGTTGCTTTTGACACAGCTCGTTAGCCGTAGTAAGAAGCCGTGCAAAGAGGTTGAGAGCAGTTGCAAATTGGACAAGTGAAGAGATACTTGTCACAATCTACTTTGTTTTCAATTTAACTTTGCCTGCACTAAGGAAATATTGCAAAATGTGTTCAGTTCGCACATTTGAGTTAATTATAATAAAACTATGATTAGGATTTCTAATCAGAATTTAATTCTTATTGTTTGCATCTTGAGATGGAAGGAACAAGGCTTGAGTATGAGTGCAGTAAAATAATTTATTTGCTCAACAGTGTATCATAAAGTCATAACTAATAGTCTATGTCTCAATAGTCTATGTGTAGTTAAATTCTATAATAACATCTAGCAGACTTTCTATTTGGCTTCAGGCAATCAGAATTTAATAATACAATGAGAATTTGTCAAAGGTTCGTCACTGGCTAAATCACACTGTCAGCTTCCTCAGAAGTGCCAGCGGTGCTTCATATATACATAATATATAACTATATCAGACAATAACTTAATAAACAAACAATCAACAACAAACAATGACTACAAACTGAACTCTCAAACTAACATATTTGCCAGAAGAGAGACCAAAGATCGCTCTTGAGACTTGAATACCTATCCCACTTGCCGAATCTCTTCATTTAACTCCTTCATTTAAATATTGAGAGCTTCGACTAACATCCAATACTCTAAAACCAGAAAAGCAGTTAGTAATGCAAACTATAAATAAAGTTTAATTGTACAATTATTTATTCTATTGTGAAGGATTCTCTAGCTTTTCAAGATATTTCTAATGAGCTACCATCTATCATAAGAGGTTTGATGAGAGGACGAGAGAGAGAGAGAGAGAGACGTTGGAACACGACCATGTGGCCGAGCTCTTCAATAAATTGGACTGTTCAGTACCCAGATTCAGGCGCAGCTCAGCCTCTTGGTTCGTGGTTACTTCAGCTTTGTTGCCAACAAAGGAAAATAAATATCAGCACATCGCACCTACCTAAGCTCTTTGTTTATTACTTATCTTTTTATTCAGAATCATTTGCGTGAATTGAAGAAAGCAAATCATCATTCTGTTAAGTCATATAACTTGGCTTTTGCGTCAGTTGGCACAAGCGCGATAATAAATAATAATTATCGCGTCGTAAAGTCGTAACAGCTATAATATGAGGAGGCTAATTGCAGATGCAGCTCTTAAGGCTGCCTGTATTGACATGTTTATTCTCTAATCTATATGGGGTATACGAACAGGGCCCTCTTTATCATATGAGAGAGCGAGAGAGAGAGAGAGAGAGAGAGTTATGTGAGCTGCATCTGAGAATATTGAAAATCGTAATGAAGTCAGCAAAAACTTAAGTTTCAAGCGCTGCATTCGTGTGTGTGCTGGTCCGTCGGCTGGTAATAAAGTTAGTCTTGTAAATTGGCCAATATCCATTTATCATTTACTGCGCGAGTACTTTTAAAAGCAATCTTAATTGGCATATTTTATTGGAAACACGTTACGCTCGCTTAGGCATCGGCATAGAGCATAGTGTGTATGGGAATGCCAGCCACTCACTCAATGTATTCATTAAGAGTGCTTTAAAGATTGTTGAGACAAGTTGGAGTATCTTTAATTGGCGTAATTGAAAGGACACAACTTTAAACACTTAGCGTGGCACGGCCTGGCCTCGCAGTTGGCTTCTATCGGCCGTAAAATCAATTTCATATCACTCGGCCATCTTATCGCAAATCGAGTTTCTAGCACCGCAAAACCAGCACCAGACGTGGCTAACTAATTGACTTATGGGCACCCTCTGTCCTGCACCAAGAGTGTGGAGTAATCAGTGCCGCCTATTAAGTGACAGAGCACACCTCACCGGAGGCAGACCCACACCCAAGTGGCTAGGCTCCGCAGCCCATCACACTTTTGAATATGCATAAATTATCTTTATTGGCTGAATGTCCAGGCGGCCAGCTGACAAGTGAGCAGCCATTGGTGGAGTCAGCCAGCCAGACGAGCCATTCAATCAGCATTTGCTTGGCGGGGTTACGAACACCGCAGAATGAAGCCGCAGCCCCGAACGTTGTCAGTTAATTGCAGAAGGAGCCGAGCGGAGCAGGCGTATCAGAACGTATCTGTATCGTAAATCAATTGAAAATCCATCAAAATGCGCTTATTGTATTGAGATTGCAACTAATCTCGAGCTGAGCTGGCCGGGCAGACAACATTATTTCAATATTTTCGCGCTGCTAAAACAGGAGATGCAGCGACGAGAGCCACAAACCTGAAACAACAACAGCAACTACAACGAGATAGGCGTTGCCATGCGTTTGCTCCATGGCTACATCAATTGACAACTTAATCCTGCGACATGTCAGTAGAGGCTCAAATGAGATTTACGTCGCTCGCTCACTCGCTCGCCCGCCGCGAGAACCCCATTTTGTGTGCTTGTTGAGTCAGCGAAAAGTTGTTGCGATTTTTCAACGAGCCGTCGCCTCTTGGCGTAGCTTATTTTTGGCCCCGTTAACGCTTTGATTGACAAACTACAAAGGTGTAATTATTTTTAATAAAAATTTTCGCCAGCCAGCCATCGCCGCTCGGTGCCGCGGACACGATTTGTGCTCCAGCTGTTGTAAGTTTTCAATCAATTTGCCAGACAGCCAGCATTCCGCTAGTCCGCCCCACACCCACCGGCTCCGACCGACTGGCAGAACGCCCATCCAACACTCCAGCCGCAATTATGTCAGCGTGTGAGCGCATAAATTACGAGAGTCGGACACAGATCGGCCACGAGATCGCGCTTGGCCACAAATGAACGTAAGCTGCGACCAAAATGCGAATACCTCCCCCTCCCCCTTCCACTCCATCTCCCCCGCTGCCTAAATCCTTGGGCTGGTATAGCTGCGGCCATAAATCTTGCCCTCGTGGCGCGTTACTCATGCGCAATGTCCTCGTCGCCGTGGGCCTCCTTGCGGAGCAGTCAGGCGATCTCCTATAATCGCATTGCGACTAATTATCGTATCTGCGAATTATTATGAACGTGATTTGCAAATTGTGTGCGCGCGATGCTCGACTAGTTGGTTAGATTCGATGTGCTCGCAACCGAGCTGACATCTCTTGCACCCTACACTCAAATTTAATTAACGATCGGCTTGAATGCACTAGAGTAGTAGTAGTCTGTATCGAACTTGAAGAAATGCAAAGAAGATTATTATTTTCATTCATTTTTCCTTATAATTTGTCTGCATTCTGCGTTAATAAAAACCTTTGCCTAATTCCTACTTTTTTTTAAAGTGTGCCATAATTATTAAAAAGTGAATGAAAACAAATTTTATAGAATAATTTTAAATAAAAAGCTTTGAAATTGTTGAAAAAAATATCATTTAAAAGCAAAAAATATTTGCTTTAATTTAATGTTAGTTTAAAATTAACTAAAGGTTGGAATAATATTGTATGTGAAATATATTACTTTGATAATAAATAATATTTGTTTATGCAATATTTATTTGAGTAAAATGGTAATGCCATATGAACAAAAATTATAAATGATAATGGCTTTAAATAAATCAATTTTGTGTATAATATTATGAAGTAATTATAAAACTTCCTTACATATATTTAAACCAATTTAATATTTTAATAATTATTTTAATATGGCTTAAATAAAATCTGTAATAATATTCCAAAACTCAGAGTTTCAAAAATTGTTTATTTAATAAATATTCCTTCCCTCGAAATATACAAAAACTAAATTTAAGGCGAATAAACTTTTTATTTGAAGATGAAAATAGTTAAATAAAAACGCAAATAAAATAAAAATGAAACTTAAATTGTTTGTCAGTCAAGTTATTTCCATTGTGGCCAACAATTATCAAAGTCTTTTTATTGATTATTTTTTTAATGCTTGAATAGTTCGTGAAGTATCTGTAATTGTGCTCAGGGGATGCCACATGATAGCGTTGTTCCCAAACAATATGGCCAGTCATTTATGGCCCACAGTAAAATCGCAAATGATCATGTTTAGTGAGGTTTCTTTTTTTTTCTCGCATCTACTATTTGATTAACCAGACTCGGTTGATCTGAGCGCCCCTGATGCCTCCCTTGGCTGCTGGCTGGTGGCTGCTGGCTGAGGCTGTGGTTGTTATGCTCTCTGGTGATTTGGTTTGTTGTCTTAAGGCATTTTATTTGGCGCCATAAATCTATCAACGCCGGCGCAACGCGTGCGCATGCGCAAACACTGGACCAGCGCCGGCCGGGCCAGGCGAGGAACAGAGCCTGGTATCTGGCTCTGGATAGCATGTACATGCTGATAGGCCAGGCGGCAGGCCGGCCGGCCGGACGGCCAAGGAAGATTTACGGCTGGCAAACGCAAATGTTGAAGCCCGGCTGAGAGCATTTTAAGTTTATGATACGAAAATCAGATTGCTTTATTGTATGCGAAATGGATCGATGATCAGGGCAGCCAGCCGTCTGGCTGGGCGTGCAATTGGTTTGCATCGGGTCGGATTGGATTGTATTGGATTGGATTGGATTCGTATTGGTTCTCCGCACAAATTCATTTATATTTATGATTTGTGAATTGGGTTTTATGATGATGTTATTTGTGGTCGGTCATACAATCGGACCGAACTATTACATTTTTACGGGCTGGCTAAAAGTGTGAATTTGCCACTTCATTTGAGAGCTTGTAAAGACATAAATTATGCCCGACTAAGTGTGTGTGTGTGTGTGTGAGTGTGTGTGGCGCCCTGGTAGCCACGGTTACTTAGCGCTTTTTATGGCCATGTGAATTGGGCGTTGCACATTCGAAAGTGTTGAGCATTAAAGTTCAACTGTGCAACTGGGCAACGGGGCAGCTGTGAGGCAACAACAACAGCAGCGAATGCAACTGCAGAAGAGTAAACGTTAGCCACAAGAGTCAACGTCAACGTCAAAACAAAACAAACAAACAAACAGACGGCATTAATGATGACTGCGACTGGAGGACGACTCCGCCGGCAACCACTGAGAAGAGTGGCCAAAAAATATATTAATGACTTATCAAGGATAATTTGACAATGCGCAATAAATCAAACGGGGCGTGTGGTTTACTTCTCTATCTCGCTCTCTCCCTCTCTGTCTCCGCTTACTCTCTAGCTCCCAGTGACGCGAACGGCGACGGTGACTGGAGACAGGAGACTGGTGACCGGTGACAGTGAGCATTGCCAGCAGAGAAACCCAAACCCAAACCCATAGGTAGGACTGCTCCACACAACGACAACAACAGCAACGAAATGCGATGCTGATGCTTAATTTCTGGATAAGGAGTCGGACGCACGCGTGGTGGCCAGCAAATTGGATGCCCAGCTGTGTAGCTGGAGACTGTGCCATAACTTAACACCTTCGCTGGAGTGCCAGCCAGGTATTGCACTCAAATGCAAAAGCAAAACGCCACACATGCTCAGCAGGGTTGCTCAAGACTACCAAAATTCTTAAGCTCCTAACTAGCCAACATTAGAGACAAACAAAATTTGAAGACAACTAATATATTATAAGATTATGAAATACATTTATTTAAGATTGTTCTTCTATGCATTGCTCTATTTACCTAGAAGTTTTGAACTTTACACATTGGAAAAATACCGGCAAGTCAGATTCAAGCGAGTCTTGATTGTCTAAAGGCGATAGTCTAGGCTAAAGATGGTCATGTCGAGCATTACTTTGAAATAAAAATAATCAGTCTTAAAACCCCAACTTTTGTATAGGTAATCCTTCGAGGGCCCAGCCCTATATATATATATTCATGCTTTCTCACTTATTTTGTTCATTGCTTCTTCAGGAAGTTATGTGGAAACTTCTTTAGTTGTTTGCGCACTTCAAAATTGAATAATATTTTTGTTTTTAGTACTATGCTTATATTATAAATGATATATTATAAGTAAAGCATAATTTAATTATTAAGAAGTAATTCTTTTGATTGACTTAGACTCCAGATGCTTCATCTTTTTAGATGTCTTCATATATATTTATTAAGTTTTTTCATAACAATATAAATTTTTAATGATAATCCTTTACTTTTTGCTCTCCTTTACTATGATTTAATTATGTTAGGCATTAGCATACACCTAATAATAATTTAATAAATTTTAACCTTGAGGCACCCTACTAAGTAACCAAATTTGCACACGCACACACAGCCATATACATATATTTATATGCGTACCCATATATACATATACATATATAGCGACCGCAATGACACATGTGTGGGACATACATTTTTATACTATTTCACGTAGTGATATAGTATATTGGTTTTGTGCAAAATCAGTTTGTCCGTCTGTCCGTATGAACGCAAACCATTTCCACGCTATTAAAGCTAGAGACTTGAAATTTGAAATATATACTCGTGTATACCCTCGTCAGATAAAGTGTCAAGATTTTCCCGATACGCCCACTAGGGGCGTGGCAAATCGGAAAATGAATTTTCCTGTATCCCAGAAACACTACTTCTAGAAGGGCTAGAGAGTTGAGATTTTAACTGAACAGTCACGTCGGCATCCCAAAATCAAAAAGCTATGGCGGATATATCTACGCCCATTGGGGGCGTGGCAAATCGGGTCAAACTGTATCTTCTAAAGTCTTAAAGCTATAACTCTCAAATTTGACACGCTGATTACTGTTATGATCCTACAAAGATCGCCTAAAAAATTATGGCCACGCCCACTAGGGGCGTGGCAAATCGATCTGAATATATGGTGATTTTACTAATTCTGTTATATTTTGAGCGCCATTGATGCTAGAGACTTGAGACTTGGTATATATACTCGGGTTAACATCCCACAATCAAAAAGCTATGGCGGATATATCTACGCCCACAGGGGCGTGGCAACTAATATTAGCTTATATCTCCTACAGTTTTAGTGCTAGAAGCTTGAAAATTGGATGCTAAGTTACTTGGAGCCTCCTCTATCGACTCCCTAAAAATAATTGTTACGCCCCAAAAGGGGCATGCCGTATAAAAATACCCTGTAATTTTCGCATTTTTCGAATGTAAGCATCCAAACTTTACAGTTATATTCCTAAATGCCCACTCTATGAGCATGCCAAAAAATATGTGTATACGTTCATTAGGGGCGTGGCAATCGGGCCAAACTTTATCGCCCATGGACACTTTTATCAGCTTATATCTTCCACAGTTTTAGTGCTAGAAGCTTCAAAATTGGATGCTAAGTTACTGGGGCCTCCTCTATCGATTCCCCAAAAATTATTCTTACGCCCCAAAGGGGCATGCCGTACAAAATATACCCTGTAATTTTTGCATTTTTCGAATGTAAGCATCCAAACTTTACAGTTATATTCCTGAACGCCCACTCAATGCACATGCCAAAATTATTTGCCTACGGCGACTGGGGGCGTGGCAAATCAAAACTGAAAAATCTGCAGCTTCTGAGCCAATAACGCGCCAAATAATTACTTTGTGACCTTCGACCTTGTCTTTTGATTTGTCAAATTATATATATATATATATTATATATTATATATATGTTTGAAAAGAATATTTTATTAATACAAAATAACTAAATAAAGAAAATATAACAAAAATATCAACATGACTGCACTGGGGTTCGAGCCCACACCTCTACGCTCGCCAACGAACTTAAATCACATGTTCAGAGTTGCCACCTCTCTCATTTTGAGAGATGCCATCTCTCTCGATTTAGGTGCGTATTTTTGCTAAGGTAAGGGTTCTAAGCTTCGATCCTAATTGAAACTGTCTGGAGAATTTACGAACGCTTTTTGCGTTCAGAAAGCGTCTTTAGAAGCGCTTTTCGCGAAGAGTGCGCATTACATGTATAGGACTATAATCATTAACGTTGTCCTCAGCCCATGCGATTACTTGATCGAAACATTCAATGGTTGTCAATGATTGTTCACTATTTAAAGGACTCCATGTAAAAATTATGGGCGTTCACTGTTTAAGGGGTTCACTAAACAGAGGGTCACTACACCCAGAACACTCGTGTGTACCCTCGTCAGATCTCAGAAACACTACTTCTAGAAGGGGTACAGAGTTGAGATATAGAATGTATACTCACGGATCAAAAATCTATGGCGGATATATCTGCGCTCGCTGAAGGCGTGGCAAATCAAAATGGAAAATCTGCAGCTTGTGAGCCAATAACTCGCCACATAATGACTTTGTGTCCTTTGACCTTCTCTATTGATTTGCCAAATTTGATTCATTAATTCAAAATAATATTTTATTAATACAAAATAAATAAATAACAGAAAAATAAAAGAAATATCTATATTAGCACATCGGGATTCAAACCCACACCTCTACACTTGCCAAAGCGCATCTCTCTCATTTTTGCATGGCTTGGCGGTGTGTGTCTTTGCTAAGGTTCTAAACTTAAGATATCCATTGACATTTCGGGATTTAAGATTAATCTGTAATTATTATGTGTGAGATGCCCCTGTGGGCTGCTGGGACGTGAAATAGTATTTCGCTGTCGGTTGCGTCCGACTGCAACGTTCTTACTTGTTGTATACTACATATATGTACATACATATAGTCGTAAGTATCTGTGCAGTTTGGTGATTTTCTGTTGCTGTTTGTTTTTGTTGCTTGCTTTTTGTACATTTTTTTTTTGGCTCATGCATAAAATATGATTGCGTTTCATTTGTATCTACGAGATTGAATTTCTCTTAGGCGCGAGCGAGTTTATGAGCTTGTCAATTTTCTTTTTATTTATTTATATGCATATCATACCTGGCCGCGGAGTCGGCGATGGAACGAGGATGGGAACGGGAACGGGAAGGGGAACGAGACGGGGAAGGGGAAGGGGCAACAGACTTGATTTCATAATAATAAGAATACAATATTGAAAGTGGTCTGTGGGCTGATCCCACTCGTGGCCGCCATCGCTCAGCTCTGCTCAGCTCAGTTCAAGTTGGGCTGGCACACTGGGTTCTTGGTAGGGGCTATTGTTGTTGCCTACATCAAAGTGTACCGAAGCGTGGAGCTGCAATTGAAGCTGGAATTGGCGTCGTGGCTGTTGTTGTTGTTGTTGTTGTGTGTTCTGTTGTGCTGTATGTTGTGTTGTACGTAGCCTCACCTCACCTTAAGCTTGTAACATTTTATTGTAATTAAGAACATGTAAGTTGTAAAGAGGAGTCGTCGCTGTTTGTGTCGCATCGAATCGGGGCCCCACCTTATATGGCTGTCTCCTGTCTCGTGTCTCCGTCGCATTTGCAAATTTGTGGCGGCTGAAGTCAAGAGGGCGAGACAAAGTCAATTGCATTCTTAACCCTTTATGCTGATCAAGCAACAGCAAGCACAGCAAGCACAGCAACCACAGCCACGCAGCCTCGCAGCATCAGCGGCAACAAATAACAGTACAACTCTAATTAAAAACAAGTAAGAACGTTGCAGTCGGACGCAACCGACAGCGAAATACTATTTCACGTCCCAGCAGCCCACAGGGGCATCTCACACATAATAATTACAGATTAATCTTAAATCCCGAAATGTCAATGGATATCTTAAGTTTAGAACCTTAGCAAAGACACACACCGCCAAGCCATGCAAAAATGAGAGAGATGCGCTTTGGCAAGTGTAGAGGTGTGGGTTTGAATCCCGATGTGCTAATATAGATATTTCTTTTATTTTTCTGTTATTTATTTATTTTGTATTAATAAAATATTATTTTGAATTAATGAATCAAATTTGGCAAATCAATAGAGAAGGTCAAAGGACACAAAGTCATTATGTGGCGAGTTATTGGCTCACAAGCTGCAGATTTTCCATTTTGATTTGCCACGCCTTCAGCGAGCGCAGATATATCCGCCATAGATTTTTGATCCGTGAGTATACATTCTATATCTCAACTCTGTACCCCTTCTAGAAGTAGTGTTTCTGAGATCTGACGAGGTACACACGAGTGTTCTGGGTGTAGTGACCCCTCTGTTTAGTGAACCCCTTAAACAGTGAACGCCCATAATTTTTACATGGAGTCCTTTAAATAGTGAACAATCATTGACAACCATTGAATGTTTCGATCAAGTAATCGCATGGGCTGAGGACAACGTTAATGATTATAGTCCTATACATGTAATGCGCACTCTTCGCGAAAAAGCGCTTCTAAAGACGCTTTCTGAACGCAAAAAGCGTTCGTAAATTCTCCAGACAGTTTCAATTAGGATCGAAGCTTAGAACCCTTACCTTAGCAAAAATACGCACCTAAATCGAGAGAGATGGCATCTCTCAAAATGAGAGAGGTGGCAACTCTGAACATGTGATTTAAGTTCGTTGGCGAGCGTAGAGGTGTGGGCTCGAACCCCAGTGCAGTCATGTTGATATTTTTGTTATATTTTCTTTATTTAGTTATTTTGTATTAATAAAATATTCTTTTCAAACATATATATAATATATAATATATATATATATATAATTTGACAAATCAAAAGACAAGGTCGAAGGTCACAAAGTAATTATTTGGCGCGTTATTGGCTCAGAAGCTGCAGATTTTTCAGTTTTGATTTGCCACGCCCCCAGTCGCCGTAGGCAAATAATTTTGGCATGTGCATTGAGTGGGCGTTCAGGAATATAACTGTAAAGTTTGGATGCTTACATTCGAAAAATGCAAAAATTACAGGGTATATTTTGTACGGCATGCCCTTTTGGGGCGTAAGAATAATTTTTGGGGAATCGATAGAGGAGGCCCCAGTAACTTAGCATCCAATTTTGAAGCTTCTAGCACTAAAACTGTGGAAGATATAAGCTGATAAAAGTGTCCATGGGCGATAAAGTTTGGCCCGATTGCCACGCCCCTAATGAACGTATACACATATTTTTTGGCATGCTCATAGAGTGGGCATTTAGGAATATAACTGTAAAGTTTGGATGCTTACATTCGAAAAATGCGAAAATTACAGGGTATTTTTATACGGCATGCCCTTTTGGGGCGTAACAATTATTTTTAGGGAGTCGATAGAGGAGGCTCCAAGTAACTTAGCATCCAATTTTCAAGCTTCTAGCACTAAAACTGTAGGAGATATAAGCTAATATTAGTTGCCACGCCCCCTGTGGGCGTAGATATATCCGCCATAGCTTTTTGATTGTGGGATGTTAACCCGAGTATATATACCAAGTCTCAAGTCTCTAGCATCAATGGCGCTCAAAATATAACAGAATTAGTAAAATCACCATATATTCAGATCCGATTTGCCACGCCCCTAGTGGGCGTGGCCATAATTTTTTTAGGCGATCTTTGTAGGATCATAACAGTAATCAGCGTGTCAAATTTGAGAGTTATAGCTTTAAGACTTTAGAAGATACAGTTTGACCCGATTTGCCACGCCCCCAATGGGCGTAGATATATCCGCCATAGCTTTTGATTTTGGGATGCCGACGTGACTGTTCAGTTAAAATCTCAACTCTCTAGCCCTTCTAGAAGTAGTGTTTCTGGGATACAGGAAAATTCATTTTCCGATTTGCCACGCCCCTAGTGGGCGTATCGGGAAAATCTTGACACTTTATCTGACGAGGGTATACACGAGTATATATTTCAAATTTCAAGTCTCTAGCTTTAATAGCGTGGAAATGGTTTGCGTTCATACGGACAGACGGACAAACTGATTTTGCACAAAACCAATATACTATATCACTACGTGAAATAGTATAACAAGTAAGAACGTTGCAGTCGGACGCAACCGACAGCGAAATACTATTTCACGTCCCAGCAGCCCACAGGGCATCTCACACATAATAATTACAGATTAATCTTAAATCCCGAAATGTCAATGGATATCTTAAGTTTAGAACCTTAGCAAAGACACACACCGCCAAGCCATGCAA
The DNA here is from genome assembly GCA_961210405.1 of Drosophila mercatorum. Classification (NCBI taxonomy): domain Eukaryota; kingdom Metazoa; phylum Arthropoda; class Insecta; order Diptera; family Drosophilidae; genus Drosophila; species Drosophila mercatorum. Next base: position 15,827,613 of record CAUIUS010000003.1, read on the forward strand.
AAATGAGAGATGCGCTTTGGCAAGTGTAGAGGTGTGGGTTTGAATCCCGATGTGCTAATATAGATATTTCTTTTATTTTTCTGTTATTTATTTATTTTGTATTAATAAAATATTATTTTGAATTAATGAATCAAATTTGGCAAATCAATAGAGAAGGTCAAAGGACACAAAGTCATTATGTGGCGAGTTATTGGCTCACAAGCTGCAGATTTTCCATTTTGATTTGCCACGCCTTCAGCGAGCGCAGATATATCCGCCATAGATTTTTGATCCGTGAGTATACATTCTATATCTCAACTCTGTACCCCTTCTAGAAGTAGTGTTTCTGAGATCTGACGAGGGTACACACGAGTGTTCTGGGTGTAGTGACCCCTCTGTTTAGTGAACCCCTTAAACAGTGAACGCCCATAATTTTTACATGGAGTCCTTTAAATAGTGAACAATCATTGACAACCATTGAATGTTTCGATCAAGTAATCGCATGGGCTGAGGACAACGTTAATGATTATAGTCCTATACATGTAATGCGCACTCTTCGCGAAAAAGCGCTTCTAAAGACGCTTTCTGAACGCAAAAAGCGTTCGTAAATTCTCCAGACAGTTTCAATTAGGATCGAAGCTTAGAACCCTTACCTTAGCAAAAATACGCACCTAAATCGAGAGATGGCATCTCTCAAAATGAGAGAGGTGGCAACTCTGAACATGTGATTTAAGTTCGTTGGCGAGCGTAGAGGTGTGGGCTCGAACCCCAGTGCAGTCATGTTGATATTTTTGTTATATTTTCTTTATTTAGTTATTTTGTATTAATAAAATATTCTTTTCAAACATATATATAATATATAATATATATATATATATAATTTGACAAATCAAAAGACAAGGTCGAAGGTCACAAAGTAATTATTTGGCGCGTTATTGGCTCAGAAGCTGCAGATTTTTCAGTTTTGATTTGCCACGCCCCCAGTCGCCGTAGGCAAATAATTTTGGCATGTGCATTGAGTGGGCGTTCAGGAATATAACTGTAAAGTTTGGATGCTTACATTCGAAAAATGCAAAAATTACAGGGTATATTTTGTACGGCATGCCCCTTTTGGGGCGTAAGAATAATTTTTGGGGAATCGATAGAGGAGGCCCCAGTAACTTAGCATCCAATTTTGAAGCTTCTAGCACTAAAACTGTGGAAGATATAAGCTGATAAAAGTGTCCATGGGCGATAAAGTTTGGCCCGATTGCCACGCCCTAATGAACGTATACACATATTTTTTGGCATGCTCATAGAGTGGGCATTTAGGAATATAACTGTAAAGTTTGGATGCTTACATTCGAAAAATGCGAAAATTACAGGGTATTTTTATACGGCATGCCCTTTGGGGCGTAACAATTATTTTTAGGAGTCGATAGAGGAGGCTCCAAGTAACTTAGCATCCAATTTTCAAGCTTCTAGCACTAAAACTGTAGGAGATATAAGCTAATATTAGTTGCCACGCCCCTGTGGGCGTAGATATATCCGCCATAGCTTTTTGATTGTGGGATGTTAACCCGAGTATATATACCAAGTCTCAAGTCTCTAGCATCAATGGCGCTCAAAATATAACAGAATTAGTAAAATCACCATATATTCAGATCTCGATTTGCCACGCCCCTAGTGGGCGTGGCCATAATTTTTTAGGCGATCTTTGTAGGATCATAACAGTAATCAGCGTGTCAAATTTGAGAGTTATAGCTTTAAGACTTTAGAAGATACAGTTTGACCCGATTTGCCACGCCCCCAATGGGCGTAGATATATCCGCCATAGCTTTTTGATTTTGGGATGCCGACGTGACTGTTCAGTTAAAATCTCAACTCTCTAGCCCTTCTAGAAGTAGTGTTTCTGGGATACAGGAAAATTCATTTTCCGATTTGCCACGCCCCTAGTGGGCGTATCGGGAAAATCTTGACACTTTATCTGACGAGGGTATACACGAGTATATATTTCAAATTTCAAGTCTCTAGCTTTAATAGCGTGGAAATGGTTTGCGTTCATACGGACAGACGGACAAACTGATTTTGCACAAAACCAATATACTATATCACTACGTGAAATAGTATAACAAGTAAGAACGTTGCAGTCGGACGCAACCGACAGCGAAATACTATTTCACGTCCCAGCAGCCCACAGGGGCATCTCACACATAATAATTACAGATTAATCTTAAATCCCGAAATGTCAATGGATATCTTAAGTTTAGAACCTTAGCAAAGACACACACCGCCAAGCCATGCAAAAATGAGAGAGATGCGCTTTGGCAAGTGTAGAGGTGTGGGTTTGAATCCCGATGTGCTAATATAGATATTTCTTTTATTTTTCTGTTATTTATTTATTTTGTATTAATAAAATATTATTTTGAATTAATGAATCAAATTTGGCAAATCAATAGAGAAGGTCAAAGGACACAAAGTCATTATGTGGCGAGTTATTGGCTCACAAGCTGCAGATTTTCCATTTTGATTTGCCACGCCTTCAGCGAGCGCAGATATATCCGCCATAGATTTTTGATCCGTGAGTATACATTCTATATCTCAACTCTGTACCCCTTCTAGAAGTAGTGTTTCTGAGATCTGACGAGGGTACACACGAGTGTTCTGGGTGTAGTGACCCCTCTGTTTAGTGAACCCCTTAAACAGTGAACGCCCATAATTTTTACATGGAGTCCTTTAAATAGTGAACAATCATTGACAACCATTGAATGTTTCGATCAAGTAATCGCATGGGCTGAGGACAACGTTAATGATTATAGTCCTATACATGTAATGCGCACTCTTCGCGAAAAAGCGCTTCTAAAGACGCTTTCTGAACGCAAAAAGCGTTCGTAAATTCTCCAGACAGTTTCAATTAGGATCGAAGCTTAGAACCCTTACCTTAGCAAAAATACGCACCTAAATCGAGAAGATGGCATCTCTCAAAATGAGAGAGGTGGCAACTCTGAACATGTGATTTAAGTTCGTTGGCGAGCGTAGAGGTGTGGGCTCGAACCCCAGTGCAGTCATGTTGATATTTTTGTTATATTTTCTTTATTTAGTTATTTTGTATTAATAAAATATTCTTTTCAAACATATATATAATATATAATATATATATATATATAATTTGACAAATCAAAAGACAAGGTCGAAGGTCACAAAGTAATTATTTGGCGCGTTATTGGCTCAGAAGCTGCAGATTTTTCAGTTTTGATTTGCCACGCCCCCAGTCGCCGTAGGCAAATAATTTTGGCATGTGCATTGAGTGGGCGTTCAGGAATATAACTGTAAAGTTTGGATGCTTACATTCGAAAAATGCAAAAATTACAGGGTATATTTTGTACGGCATGCCCTTTGGGGCGTAAGAATAATTTTTGGGAATCGATAGAGGAGGCCCCCAGTAACTTAGCATCCAATTTTGAAGCTTCTAGCACTAAAACTGTGGAAGATATAAGCTGATAAAAGTGTCCATGGGCGATAAAGTTTGGCCCGATTGCCACGCCCCTAATGAACGTATACACATATTTTTTGGCATGCTCATAGAGTGGGCATTTAGGAATATAACTGTAAAGTTTGGATGCTTACATTCGAAAAATGCGAAAATTACAGGGTATTTTTATACGGCATGCCCCTTTTGGGGCGTAACAATTATTTTTAGGGAGTCGATAGAGGAGGCTCCAAGTAACTTAGCATCCAATTTTCAAGCTTCTAGCACTAAAACTGTAGGAGATATAAGCTAATATTAGTTGCCACGCCCCTGTGGGCGTAGATATATCCGCCATAGCTTTTGATTGTGGGATGTTAACCCGAGTATATATACCAAGTCTCAAGTCTCTAGCATCAATGGCGCTCAAAATATAACAGAATTAGTAAAATCACCATATATTCAGATCGATTTGCCACGCCCTAGTGGGCGTGGCCATAATTTTTTAGGCGATCTTTGTAGGATCATAACAGTAATCAGCGTGTCAAATTTGAGAGTTATAGCTTTAAGACTTTAGAAGATACAGTTTGACCCGATTTGCCACGCCCCCAATGGGCGTAGATATATCCGCCATAGCTTTTTGATTTTGGGATGCCGACGTGACTGTTCAGTTAAAATCTCAACTCTCTAGCCCTTCTAGAAGTAGTGTTTCTGGGATACAGGAAAATTCATTTTCCGATTTGCCACGCCCCTAGTGGGCGTATCGGGAAAATCTTGACACTTTATCTGACGAGGGTATACACGAGTATATATTTCAAATTTCAAGTCTCTAGCTTTAATAGCGTGGAAATGGTTTGCGTTCATACGGACAGACGGACAAACTGATTTTGCACAAAACCAATATACTATATCACTACGTGAAATAGTATAATTAACACACTTCGATTTGGAGAGGGAGAGGGAGAGGGAGAGGGAGAAGGAGTACAAGGAGGAAAGAGGGAAAAAGGGCAGCAAAAAGAGAATTCGTTTAATCAGGCTAAAATGAAGTCTATTATGGCCAGGCCTGCTTCGCAGATTGGCTGCATGAGCAACGTATAAACAGCATCTCATTTGAAGTCATCATTAAAAACGACGAGCGATGCGCCAACATGCAGATACTCAGCCAGACGACACCGTTGACCGGTACCCACCCCGTGCATCGTTCCCACCGATCCTCGGCATCGCGGCATCGCGGCTCCTCGCCTCTTCGTCGAGGCGGCTGCGAACACGGCGCACACTTGAGGCCATGTAATCAACGTTTGCTTACTTCATTTAGCGTGCGGCAGAAGAAAAGCGAAACATGCATACAATCAGCGTTGCCCAGACAAATGAACGTGCAGCAGCAGCAGCAGCAGCACCAACATATCGGGAGGAGGAGCAGGGCCAGGGAGGATGGCAATGCCAATGTGATGCCTATACCGATGGCCGATGGCCGATGCTCTCGTAGCTGGAGACCGTTTGCTGGAGCAGCCAGGCTGCGCTTGTTGCCAATGATGTATTTTTGATTTCGTATCTTATATTACCAACAACAAGCCACAGCTACAACACCAGCAACAACAACAGCGTTCAGTGAATACCAAGTGTGACTCTGGTCGCCGCTTGCTGGCTGCTAGCTGCTCCCCGGCTGCAGTCATCGTCACAACGGAGATCTCAGAGCCCAGCCAAAAGCCAACAAAAGTTGATTTCGGAATTTTTATTTTTGATTGTGATGATTGTGCATTGAAATTTGATACATTTTGGCCCGAACAGCCTGGGATGCCAGGTAACTCGTTGCTGTTGCTGCTGCTGCTGCTGTTGTATGCAAAAATGTTGGCTAGTCGACAAGGCATTGGCTGAAACTACGACTAACAACAAGAAACGGGCAGGCGGACGCCCGGAACGACAGACAGACGAAACAGCAAGCAACATTAATAAGATTGGCATCTGCTGCTTGCAGTTCAAATGTAATTTCTCATAAACAAAAGTGGGCTGCCTGGGTGTGGTGTGCTGCTCGCTCGCTTGCCTGCAGTGTGTGTGCCTCCTTGGCAGCCCCATCCTGTTCCTTTTGGCCATCGAGATAAATATGCTGGCTTAAATGCTGGTGGGTGGGTGTTGCATGCTGCAAGTGGCAGGCGGGCGGATCTAGTAGCTGACTTCGGCTTGTTAACTGTACCTGATCAGCTTTTCGATTGACAAGGCAGGAGTGAAAGTCAAGAGCTGTGCTTCCACTACCCACCCGGCTAGTGGGCATAAGTCAATCATCCAGACAACCCAAATGAAATTGGCTTGAAAAATATCAATTCCAAATGCAAATTCATAATTTGTTCTATAGATTTACTTTTCAATTTAAATTGGTGCAAAATTACATTTGTTTTGCGACTCACTATGCGTTAGACAATCTTTGCAGATAAAGTTGTAGCTCTACCTTAGCGGAAAAGCCCCAAAACTGATATAAATATATATTATGTAATAATATTAGCTTAGCATTAGCATAATATGAGCAAAATATTAACATAAAATGTTATTGGCTTAACAGTAAAGTTATCAGCTTGAAATAAAGATCCTGCAGCGGCTAAGCAGGCAATATGTTGCCTGATTTCAGATTTCATTTTCAAGACTAAGATACATGCTTTCATGGATAACATTTTCTATAAGTCCCTCTCTCTGGTTCCTTATTTCTCTCTCTCTCTCTCTCTCTCCCTCTCCATATCCCACATAATATTGTACTTATATAAGTATATAGTATAGTTCGTAAGCAAAATGTAATTTATTTTCATGTTATGGAATTTTGTTAAACTTTAATTTGATTTCTTTTTAATATTTAAGAGTTTACTGCAAGTTAATTCAGGCGCATGTTTGCTGAGCTTTCAAATAAATCATTTCGGGATTTTGTAATTATGCTTTGCCCGCAACGTCGAACTGTTTGTAGAGACTGGAGGCTGGAGAATGCTTTATTTCAGTCAGATCATGTGGAGCATAAGGGTATGTGTGATAGATCTTCAGATCTGCTTATTGCGTGACCCACATAAATACCACACTCTATGTAATATGCGCCACTTGAAGATGACTTTCCTTAGCCCGTTAGAGATATATGTATATTGGATTCGAGGCAGCCATAAATACTCTACATACTTAGATGTAAATGTCTATGTATGTGCACATGTGCGTATCGGAACAGAAACTTAAGTTCTTCAGCTTTAAAATCTAAGAAACACCATCGCGTATCACTAACGCTTCAAACACAATGCCTAACAGATCCCTAAGAGCTCAGACTCGTAGTTGGAGGCGAAGTTGAGGTCGGAGACTGAGGCGGAGGCGGAGATGACTCGTGGCCCTACCCTCAGCTGCTTATGCTAATTCTGCTCCCCTCTTAACGGCAAAAGAAATTCCAAAAATTAAAATCTGTTTTTCCTGTATGCCATACGATATGGTTGTGGCTGTGGCTGTGGCTGAGGCTGTGGCTGTGGCTGTGACCGTGGATATGGATATGGATACGCATGGACACGATGCGTTTGTACAATATTTTCAACACAATATGAACTAAGAGAATAAATCAAATTGATTAAATTCGAACAGAGCAGAGTGTGTGTGTGAGAGAGAGAGAGAGAAGGATGGAGGGGTCGATCATTACATAGTGTAGAAAATAAAAAAAAAGTCGGAGATGAAGCAGCAGAATAAAGCGGGACAATAGGCACAGCCGTTAAGCTGAACTCTCATTTAAATAATAAACCACTAAAAACCTTGGGGAAACAGCAGAAACAACACAGGCAATTTAAATAGAAAACCGTTCGCAGCATTCAAACAAAGTAGACGAAAAAGTAAACCATTAAAAATTACTACTAATGTGCACCTTACACAAAGGGCCCCCACAACTATGGTCGGGATCGGATGGGATCGCAATGTTTGAATGGGGACAAAAGCGCCTCACAACAAAGTCACGAGCTAGCTTCGACTGAGCTAATGTCTAATAAGTGAGACCAGCTCAGCCGGGCCCCAGACAGACATCTGTACGACCCACTGCGGCGACAGCGCATTAAAATAAACGAGACCCAATTCATCTTCGAACCTTTTTTGTGGAGCCGCCAACCGCCAACCGCCAACCGCCAGTTGCCAGTTGCCAGAGTCAGTGTCTGTGTTAGCCTTAGTGTCAGCTTCAGCTTCAGCGTCACCATAGTCGATGTCGTCGTCGTCATTGGCAGTGGCAGGTCGACATGGTCCGAGAACATAAATTGCAAACCGAGCTAGGGCAAAACTAAAACCACTTAACTTAATGAGCATCAAATATCTGCTTGCCACAATTCTCGATACAAATCTATTATTTAGGAGCTGCTTTGTAACTGCTGCACTAACATTTCAATTAATAAACCACTCGTTCCACTCGGTACACGCACCGCCCCGCACTCGAGCACGCAGCACTCCCACGACCATACCACAAAGAGAGTCGGAACAATGGCCAAGTATAATCACTTTGTTTGCACCTTTGGGAATAGCCAGTGACAGACGCCGTCGCATGAGTGGAGCAATGAGCTGCTTGGCTCCGACCACTCGGTAGCGGCTACAACTAGCTGAAGCCGGGCGCAGGACGCCACGCGCTGCCACGAAAGTGGCCCACAGTAAGCCCAATGGGCAGTGGGGCATGCAGTCAACCACAGTCACAGCCACAACCACAACAACAGAAGACAGCGCGAATTGCATTTATGAAAATGAGCTTGAAGCCCTGCGCCGTGCAATTTGTTAACGAGACAATTGACCAAATGTTGCCCAGCACAAAGTCCCGACATGATTGTTGAAAAGAACTAAATGCGTACACCAGCGCCTGCTCCGGAGTGCCCCGATGACTAAAACAAATTACTACTAGTACAAAATGTTATCTACGGTAGCCCTGAAGCTGATTATGAAGTAAGATATTCACTTAAATGAGAATGGCCAGGTCATGGGGTGTCAGGTAGGTTTTCAGAAGTTTCCAATGAAGCCTTGGACATCTTGGCATATGATATGTAGATTTGTGACTTAACTACATAGAAAATGGAAAAATGTAGTTGTATTCAGTATCGAAACTCGGAAAAATTAAAGCCTTGAAATGCCTTGGAACTATGAATGAGTATTATGCAGTCGGTAGAACCCGTCTAACTGAGATGAGTTTATGCTATGGAAGCTCTAAGGCCACTCAGTCATTCAACCCAAAGGCGTTTCTTATTTACTACATTTATAGATTCATTGAAATGAAATCTTATCTATAATGCAATTGGAAAGTGATCGTTAGCCAGTGTCAAGTCTGAGAGTGTGGATGAAGTCAATGCAAATCCCTAAATGTAGCTTAGAGTCAATCGGCTTTGCGGCTTAGCTGTTTAGGCACCATTTGTAGCCTCAAGAGCTTTCAACTGCCAAAGACAAAGCGATGGCAATTGGCATTTGGCATTTGGCATTTGGGATATGGGATATGGGAAACAACAAAAACAATATCAATGTGAGCTACTAGAGCGTCATCGCGGAGCGATAATAAAAGTGAAATTAACAATCAGCGAGCGCTTTACGGTTGACATTTCACATGACAGACTAGTAATGCGATTTAGCAGGATAAAGGACAGCCGCAGGCTGGCCAACCAGACAATCAGCCCAACAGCCAAACAGGCCAACAGCCAACCAGCCAACCAGCGAACCAGCCGAAGCAGCTGCGATGCCAGCCAGCCTGCCAGCTCTCATGGTCTCGTGGTCTCTCCGGCTGTGTCAGTGCACATTCAGTGCGAGTAGTGCAACAAAATCGCAAAACATTCGCCTTTGCTCGGCTTGTTGTTGCCGTTGCCGTTGCCTTTGCCGTGGCCATCGCCGGTCGCCGGTGTCGATGTCGTTGTTGTTGTTGTTGTTGGTGTTGCTGTTGTCGGTGTCGATGTCCATGGCAACCGCACCAAATGGTTTTGTGAAGAGAAAGTTAATTAAAATAATGAGTTTTCGTGCAAATGTTACGAGCTGTGCACCATTCGTTGTGTTGATGAATGTCTGGCCTGTCAAATAAGGCAGACGTCCACCAGCCAACCCGACTGCGGCTCCAATCCAATCCAATCCAATGCAATCCAAGCCGAGCAGAGCAGACAGCCTGTTGTCTTATGCATGCACATTCAAATATTCTCATAATTTGTTATATTATATACGTAATAATGCACTTTTAATTAAATGCAGCACTCGCTCGCCTCGTTCGCCAGCATTTAAATCGACATTTCAAATGTTTGCCATTTGCCCGCTCATCCAATTTGCATATTTGCTCAGTTTGCGTTTTGGGTTTTGGGCTTTGGGCTTTGCGTTTTGCGTTTTGGGGCCTCATCACTGCGGCGGCCAGTGGGCATTAGTAATAAGCAAATTGATTTCAAATTGTCAGCATTACGTGGCCAGCAAATTAGATTTTGTGTGTGCTTCACTTATCAATATTAGATAAGCGGACGATTAGATTCTGAGACGACGATTTAATTGTAGCTCCCATAACTGCGTGCATTTTAAATAATAGAACTCGAATCATGTGTGCCAGAGCAAATTTCGCATTTCTGTAAATTTTATGGAATATGCATCTTATGAGATGAACCATTAATGAACTTCGTTTGTGTGTGCAAATCAGTTGCTATTGAATTGCTTTTGACGTGTGCGAGCAGAGAAACTTGCAATATTTTCCAAACGAAACTTATTTACATAAAAAGGAATCGTATTCTGTAGTCCAATTAGTTGTTTTGAAAATAGCCTAATCTCTAAGCTTTCGCTAACTCAACCTGTATCCTCTGGACCCTATTAAATCTGCAAAAAGTTGTTGCTGAACCGGGTTATTGGGTGTTACGAACTAATATAACTTGGAAAAAGCTTTATATAAGATGTCAGAGCATTAGAGATTCCGCTTTGAGATAAAACCTAACACCATTTTGAAGCCTTTAAACTAAAATTTGCATTAGACTTTACATAAGCAAAATGAATTAAAATAAAGTTAAATTATTTCTGAGTTGTGAGCTCAACATATAACTATATCTATAGCTAATTGGGAGTTCTTAACTCCTCGAGCAATGCCTAAATATTCGAGTTGTCAAAAAGAAGCTGGGTCTTCAATAGGAGAGGACTCATAGTGTATACAATCAGCAGACATTCAATGGGTTTTACGTTTTATATATACCTGGAAGCAGAATTTAAAATAAGTTTTCAATATATTTTACAGGTTAAACTCACCAATCAATTTGTTATGTCAAGTCCCTTCCTCGTCGTGCATCATTAAATCAGTGTAGTTTTAGCTAGGAACCATTTGTTGGACTTATTTCGTCCTCCAGTTGCCGAAGAGGCAGCTTTTAAGTTTGTGCCAAATGTTTATGAACTGCACCACTGTGCTGACATGTGCAGCTGTCAGAATTTGCAACAGAGAGCACCGTTTGTTGCCAAAACATAAACATGTCAACTGTGAGAGCGGCTCACCAGAGAGCGGACACGCACCAGCGAGAGGACGACAGGCCGAGAGAGAGATTCGCACACTCCGCGAGAGCCATGTGGAGAGAGAGAGCGAGCGAGCGAGCGAGCGAGCGAGCGAGTGAGCTAACGAGTGAGAGCCTTTTAAACTAAAACACTACGGACTGCGTCTACGGGCGAAGGGTGTCTAATGTGGTTGAGAGAGGAAGAGGCTGAGGGGCTGAGGATGGGAGACGATGGCTGGCGGCGGGCTACGCGACTTTTCCTTGCTCGCGCGCGCCTTTTACGCATCCAAGTCTAACACTTTCAATGGCCAAATCTTAGCTCCATGCCCACATGTCACCCACGGGGCCAGCAGCCCTTAAAGTAGCCGCTTCCAGCCGCCCGCGAACCGCTTCAGATCTAACTCCACGGAGATGCGACGTGGGCTCAGCACCTGGACGTGAACGCGGCGACAACGCTGGCAACGTGGCGGCGACGATGGTCACAATAACAGCAAGAACGGGGCCAACGCGTCGCCCTAACATGGCCGGCGTCCCAGCCCTGCCGACGACGACGACGACGACAACAACAATGACGGGTCACAGACGACAGACGACAGACGAAAGGCACTACAAATTTTCTAATTTCGCGACAGGTTCGATTTCGAGGAGAGCTGCGGGAGCTGTTTTTATTTATTTTTGCAGTGCTTCACAAATACCGTTTCATTCTGCGGCCAATTAACGCGGTTGCTTATTTGCACATTCGCTCGCGTTGATTAGAAAAATTTAGAAAAATAGCTGCGTGTGAGTTTTTTTTAATGCGGTGCCACAACAAAAAATTGGCTGACTGTTCACTCGCGTCGCGTCGCGTTTGTCAAAGAGCAGAGAAGCGAGCGACAAAAGCCAAAATCTCGCATCTCACAGCGAACCAACACCAAACCGGGGGCACACACAGCAAAACAGGCAGCCAGCCAGCCACACAAGGACCAAACGTTGCCGCCATCGAACGTACCAAAGGCAGCGGCAGTGCCAACAGCAGCAGCAGCAGCAACAACAACAGTGAGGCAATTGCAAAAACAGAAAGGAGAAAAAATAAAACGGAAAAAAGTGAAGTGAGCATCAAAGCGCACGGGCCAGAATAGTTTTCAACCCGACCAGTTCAGCCACCCAGCCACCCACCCAGCAGCCCATCGTTTGAGTATCATGTACAATGCGATGCATAACCCAACCCCCCAAATAACCCCTCGATGGTGGGTAACTCTTCAATTGCTGCTGCGTCTAAAAGCCGAAAACAATAAAAAGCTCCAACTGAAGCTTCGGCTATAGCGACGCATGCAAATGCACTACAAATGGGACGTGTCCTCAATGAGATTGCTATGAAAGCGAACAAGGAAGAAAGGATATAGAATTGAGTAGAGGACAAATTTAATTTTAGATAAATATGAAAGGTACTTGATATTGCAGTTGAAGAGAGTCCCAAGCCCAGGAACTTTATAATTTATTATGAGTTTATTTTATAAATTAGATGAATTTAATAATATGTATGTTTACATCAAAAATAAGGCAACTAACAAAAATATTTAAGTATAGTTCCAAATATGATTCATATTATTCTTTTTTATAATAGGACAATCACACTTAATAAGGTCGAGCGCATGTTAGTTGGGCCAGGGCATATGCCCTATTGGAATGCTGCCTAAAGCCAAACGAAAAAATGCCAAAGCACGCGTTGACACTTTGCGCTCAACACTAACACAACACACACACTCACACAGAGACACATAGAGCTGGCAGGATACAGTTTTACTCTCCTGCACTCTTGTACTCTGGAGAGTACGCTCGGGGCCATAGGCAACGTGTGTCCTGCAGCCCGGAGCACCAGAGGCGAAAGCAGCAGCAGCAGCTGGAGCTATAGTCAGCATGCTGTCATTGTAAACGAAGGATAAGGCGATGCTCTCAGGGATGTTTAGGCCAGAAGCTGAAGCTCTCTGGATGCTGAGCGGCGCTCACTGCGCAGCGCTCTACGCTCCACGCTCTACGCCAAAGCTGATGCTGGAGCTTTCGCGAACGTGCGCGACAGGGAAAGCTGTCGCCAGCGCCGTCAGAGCCTATCGATTTTTGTGCTGCCAATGCGCATGCAGGAGAGCTGCATTTTGACAGCTGTCAACGCGTCAGCGATGACACTTTTGGGTCCCAAAGACCGGCAGCGCGGCCAACTGACAGGCGGACGTTCAGACATTCAGACATTCAGACAGCCAGACAGGCAGGCAGGTAGTCCAGGTAGTAAACAAATTGAAATGCAAAATGCAGGCGGCCAAGTGAACGACACGCGTTCATTTATCAAGTGTCCATCGGGCGGGCTCATCAGCTGATAAGCCGGCGCCCGAGCTTGGATCGCGCCATGGCAATTAAACAATGTCACAAAATATTTAGCTGGCAAATAAATGTCACATCAGACAGCAGCGACGTCGCCCTGGATGAGCTAAATAACATGGAAATTAATGACCAGCCGACTCGATGCGTACACATGTATGTACATCAGCTCAACTCACCTTGCCGCCAGGCCGAGCTCTGTACGAGAATTTGATAATTTAATTAGAGTGCCAGCCAGATGGTTGAGCAATTGCTTGTAAGAATGCGCTTCGGCCCACCCAACTAACTAAGCGAGTGGCAGCACCTTCCATTCCATTCCACGGTCCATAACACGCACACTGCCAAGAGGACTTGGCAGGCGTTACAAAAGGAATTTTCATAATTAAGCAATTACCCATTTTCGTATGCTCGCATTTGGTCCTCACCAGTCGTGTCGTGTGGGCGTTGCGGTCACTTAGCTGACCAGCTCTCCATTTATTCTCATTTCACAAATGTCATAACTGCTTTCTGGGTCGGCCCCAGCGAGATCGGCTGGCTACGCAACGCAACGCAACGCATTTCCTAACGAAGATGAATTGGTTTTTTATTCAAATTTAATTTATGCTAGGCCAAAATATAAACAGCACCACGCTTAGAGCACCGCAGCCCACACGCAGCAACCAACCCAGGGCAGCTCAGCCCAGCCCAGCCCTGCCCTGCGTAGACCGGGCCAGAAAAGGCCACGCTACTCCTATAGTTATAGATATTTCCATGTTTGGGCCCATTAAAATCGCCAAAAACAATTGAGACACGTGATTTGAGTGGCTCTAGTGGCGCTCTCTCTCTTAGTATGCGTGTCAGCCACTCATAAGACAAACTGGCCTTTGGGCCGAGTGCCAGGCTGATGTCAACTAAATATCATCACCTGGCCGGCCGGGCCTACGAGCTGATGGCATTGCTCTGATAACTGCCATTGGCGACATGGCGCTTTCTGGTTATTTGTTAGGTGCAAAAAAATTATGTCTGCCGTCAGTTCGAGCAGCGCGAATTCATCATAACCAACTACACATTCATATCTGTACCCTGATTACGATCTACAAGCGTGTAAGGAGTGGGCGCTACGGCCAAATACTTGATAGCTCAATTCCATTTAATATATGGCGTGACATACGCAATGCGGGCGGGCGGGCCATCAAGTGACCCATCGAGCTACACTTGGGGGCGAATTCATTAAATTACATAAACACGTTTAATTTGTTAACGAAAATCCAACGATTCATCAGCGGACGAGCATGAATAAAGCGTAAGTCATATACTTTCTGAGCACGCTTTGATTTATTAACGTCTTTCTTGAATTTGACCAATAAATTCTTCAATTTGAATATGTAAACTGTTTCATTAAATAGGAAATACTGCTTCATATATTGTATGGGGATTAATAAGAATATATTAAGAATTAAGTAACTGACCGACTAAATTATATCACGCTTATTCAAATATAATCCTATTGAAATACTTCGTAAAAAAAACATAGTCTTCTAATCAATTTGTCTTTGAAATATATTAATAAATCTTACCTTTCAGCTAAACGAGTAAGCCAGAATGATTAACCACCGCAGATATTAAGTGGGCTCAAAGCGTTTTCAAGCATTTTTAATTATGTTCCAAATTTATTATTTATTTACAGTAATTCATAATATTTATTTATTTAATGTATAAATTGTGACTAAATATCTTAGCTTAACTCTATAAATTTGTGTGGGCTACACTTGTGTACATGATTAAGATAAATTGCTATTATTATTCAAATTAAATAATTATGAGTAAATAATTACATTATTGAGATACTTTTTCCTTGGCATTTGTTTAGCCTGTATAAGTTCTGGGTATTAATTTTGAACTATAAATAAATGTTATAAATAAATAAAAAAAAAGAATAATAAATAAATAAATAATTACCTTTGACAAAAATGACAAACGGATCACAAATTTGTTGTAATTGAACTAAAAAATTAAATATAAAGTTCTATTGAAAATTATTATTACATTGTTAATTTTCCTCGAAACACGTTTTTTAATTATGAAATGTTTCTTTTTCTTGTCATTTGAGTAGATAGATATATAGACTTCTAGATTTGATTCCATCTCTTAGCAGTTTTATCGCCATTGAGCTAAACTTGATTCTCTTGGAAGCTCTTGGCATGTAAGACCCATAGATTGTGTTAAGTTGATTTGTAATGTATTTGGCATTATTGCAGACAAGTGACAACATATTAGAATCGATTCCCACGCCAAATGCCTGACTAATCTCGCACTAAGTACTCGCTGCTGCTCCTGCACCTGAGCCACCTGGCCGGTGGGCAGATCGGTGGGACGTCAGCCAATAATTACCGACTAAACAATCACTGCATTCATGTGGCGCTGCTGTCGTCATTGACATAATGCGACAATGCGAATGCGACAACGTCATGGGCACATATGTATATGGAGCGGTTGGTGATAGCTGCCAGATAGCTAGATATCAAAGGGTACCTCGCTCGCCTTCCTCGCCGCACAGACTGCCTAAAACGCTCGCATTGTATAAATAGCTGCGCCGCGCTGCGCTGCCAAGATAACAAAATTACTGCGTACTAAACATTCTGTTCAGATATTGTGATAAAAAATGTGTGGTGAGCAGCCGCTGGCGGAGCGTATACGGTTTCAAAATAGTACAACAACTGAGATTTACGAGCCCGAAGCTAGAGCCGGAGCCAGTGCCGGTGCTGGGGCCGGGGACGGGGCCGGTGACGGTGCTGGTGCTGGCCGCAAATCTGTCACCGGGCTGAGCCGCACGGCAAACACGAAAATATTTGAGTTGCTTCAGTTTCAGTTTCAGTTTTTCAATGCACATATTTGCCTAGTGCCAGCACAGTAGCGATAAAATGTTAACTCGACGATTAGCGACGTTGCCAGGCAATTGTTTATGGTGGTCCGAGTACTCGAACTCCAACCAAAAGGAAAAAGCAGCGAGCAACTGGCAACTGGCAACTGGGAACTGGCGACGGGCAACCAACAAAGTTGGCGATGCAGTGGGCAAACAATTGCAGTCTCTTTTGGATTTCGGTCTGATAAGATTGCTGGCAAGCTGAAGACGTGCTCTGATAGCCTTTGGCAGCGACCGAAATTCATAAATTACAAATCATTACGGCAACGGCGACATGAACGACGCCATGGACGACAAACAGTCGGTTTGGTTCGCTTCCACATGGCCGGCGGCATCATCAACTGCTGCCTCGATGCTGGTGCCTCATAATGCAAGCCAATTTTTGACATGTACATGAATTAGATTTTAAAAACTCGTCCGCTTGCAATTGCAGGACTGGCCGAGGACTGGCGAGGACTGGCGAGGACTGGCGAGGAGCCACAAGTTGGCGGCAACCTGCCGGTAAATGAGTTTGCTTGTAAAACCTGCGATGAAACGCAGCAGATAAGCGGACGCTGGAAGCTGGACGCTGAGATAGAAAGAGCTAAGGAGCGGATTGGCGAATGGGCAGGGCGAATGGGCAGGGCAGGGAGGGGCACGCAGGGGAGCTGGAGAGGGAGAGTGCCCAAAGGGGAAGCCATAAAAAGGGTAGTATAACGATTAATTTTTTTCACGTTGACATTTTAGCTTAATTGCACTTCAATAATCCCGAAAAAAGCTAAAGCAAAAAGGCAAAAATGCGTAAAAGGGCATGAAAAGCGGCAGCCGCGGCAAAGACTACGAGCCACATACAATTTTAATCCCACGGATATTTGCTGCATAAGCACTACAGCTCACAACAGACAGAGGGAGAGAGCGAGAGTGAGAGCGAGAGAGAGAATCAGAAACCCCGAGCTACATTGTCAGCAGAAGCAGCAGCCAACGCACCGCATGGAGCAGCAAGTGGGCCAGCCCACGAGTAGCCGACAAGCCAGCGACTGGACGGTCGACAGACAGACAGACAGACAGACAGACAGACAAAGTGACCGACCAACCGACAGACAGACAAATCGTCCAAACAACCAACCGACCCCAGAAGCGTCCAAAAGCGGGCAAAAGCGGCCTGCTACCAAAGTTGACAAGAAGTAAAATGTCCGACGGACTAATTGGCTTAAACGCTGGCAAAATTTATTTAAGCACATTAGTGGGATTTGGTTTTTGCCATACGCCGTACGCTCTGTGCCCTCATATATGTACATATGTATGTACTTGAGCAACTGTCCCATCCACTCTACCGCCTCATGGCTTTTATGCCCTGTCGTGCCCCGCCCCACCATGCCCTCCTTTGCCCTATGCCTTTTTGGCATCTGATCTACTTGGCTTTCGGTAATGTGGAATTGATTGAACCTCTTTGCTGTGGCAACGGCTTATTCAGATGCGTGGGCTATACATACTCCACACACACACAGCTGTAATGTAGGTGAATAGCGCACATAAGCCATGATCCGACAACAGAACACAAAGGCTAATAAGCCTATATAAGGTGGTAGTGTCATGTGGAAACATTGGCAAATATTTGAGATAGAATTTAATATTGATTTTAATGATTTAAATAATGATTTGGAAGACTATAACTATTATAAGTCAGATTGTTTTTATTTTAATTATTTACATAAGAATAATAATCACAAAGTAATATATGTATATTTGAGAAATTAGTCTGAGATTTAATCAATTAGTCGAAAAACTAAGATTAAGAATATATACACCCAAATAATATAAACTTATCCTGACTTGATATGACTATACTTACTTTCCAATTAAATAATTTTCGATGACCCATCCATATGAGTTAGAATGAAAAAGCTTAAAACTTTTCTCTGCATTTCACAGCTCAACTAACATCACTGCCTATTTGTATTAGAGCATTTTAGAAACTATACAGAATTTATTGCAAAGTAAATAGTTTACCATATTATCATTTAAACTTAATAATACCAAAGAAGGAGGTTTTGGCATAAATTGAGTATAAACTTCTATGTGTTCCTTTATCCAGCCCAATAGTATTTCATCATTCTAGAACTCCAACATGGGAAAGCAAGATCTACAAAACAAATTCAAAATAACTAAAGAGAAATAAATAAAATATTTTAAAGAGTTATCATAGTTCTAAAATTAACATATATCGAGTATCTAATGAATGCCTTCATTCCTATTTTGGTCTAGAATATTTAGCTCATTTATCACTCATTAAGTGCAGCCAACGAGCCAAAATATAAGACGTGAAACGTGAATCGTGCTAAATTGTCACATTCACTTACGAAGAGCAAGTCCAATTTTTATTTAGCTACCTTTTATTTAATTAGCTTCATTCAGGAGAGGAACACGCTTTGTCCACTAATTAAGCAAATAAATAATTGAGCGGGTCGATGGCAAAGTGCAAAGTGAAAAGAGATTCCGAGCAGCCAGAATCGAATAAATATTTAATGGAGCCGAAGCGCAAGCATTTTACATAATAAATTTTAAATCTGTAAATGTTACAGACTGTCTCAAACAGTTGAAATAGCTGTGCTCTGCTCCCAGAACGCCCTCTGCTCAAGTAAGCCCCAGCAGACAAAGGCGAATTGTAGATTTTGATCTATTGCCTAGGCTAAATACAGTAAAGCCCCCACACAAATAAATCCAATTTTAGACGACAGCGACACAAACGAAAACGAAATCGAAATCGAAATCCAAATCGGAATCGTCGCATCGATACAAAAGAAATTAAAAACAGCAACAAATTTCTCACGCTGCCTGCTCGACTTCTATTTTCTATACTTGTACCATGTCTCTGTGTGTGTGTATCTGTATCTCGACCCCGAAATGACTTTCACCGTGCCCTATCCCTGTCCGTGCGAGTGTGTGTGTGTGAGAGAGAGAGAGAGAGAGAGAGAGTGTGTGTGTATACATTTCACACCCTCAAAAATAGAAATTATCTTGGTGCATTTACGCAAGTTTTAATGCTATTAGTTCCATCTTAAAATCCCAGCCCGTCTCCGTCTCCGTCTCCGTCTATGTCTATGTCTCCTCCACCTCCTTTGGCCATTGCCTGACATCTGAAGTGAACCAAATTGTCTGTTTCTCCTGCTGGCTGTGTGTCCTTTGCCTTTGCCCTTGCCTTTTATTTCCATTCTATTTTCTATACACTTCCATTTCTATATTGTTGCAGCCTTACAATATACATATATACATACATACACATATATATACATACATACATATATATATTGTACGCGTCGCGTTGCACTCAACGTAGATGCCCTGGACGCAATTTTGTTGGTAATAAATCACCTAAAGTCGACATTAAATCTTTCTCTTTTCTTCTTTCTCGTTTCGTTTTCTTTTATTTTCTGTTTTCCTGCCACTCTCCTGCGTTTGCTTTCATTTTGTTGCTCTTTCTTCGCACTGACTTTCACACAAGTCGGCGACAATCCGGGCACATTGCACATGTCTCCAGATTACTGAGGGTCGCATGGGTCGGGTATGCTCAGTTATATCCGTCCAGGACGATCTATGGATATTATGTAAATCTGTAAAAATAAACACATTTTCACAGCTTAGGGTGAATGTGGAATTGAAATAGTCGCGGTCGGGGCCCGCCAGCGAAAATTATCAATTTCAATAGGCCACATTCAGCTGGACAAGCGAAGCAGAAAATGTTGAATTTCCGCAGGCAGCCATGGCAACAGCTACAACAAATGGCAAACGGCAGCACATTAACACTTTACAAACAATGGCCAAAGTGGCATCCATCAAATGCTGTAGCTAGCAGCCAGCAGCCAGCAGCCATCAGGCAGCCACCCCACATGATCCATGGAGCCGCATTGAGGCAAGCCGAGCCAAGGCGAGTCGAGCTACAGCCACTGGCCTTGCTTTAGGCTGTCACAGATCTGTCAGAGAAGCGAGACTGTGAACAATCGCAGGAAGTTCAAACAACAACAAGAATAACAACAGCCTGGCTGGCTCAGTAGCTCCTTAGCCCGTACCCATCACAGTCCCCGTCACCGTCCCCGTCCCCGTCCCCGTTTACAGCCACTGCATTTGAATTAAAGTGCCAGCAACAAAAACAACAAACAATTTCGCGCTTGAAAGGCTAAATAAAAGAGGCAGCGAACAGAACATGCGTTAAACTAATAATTGTCAGAAAAGTCAAAGTCAATTTCGATTTTTTGCCAGCAAATGTAGCAGCTGAGCCGTGTGGCAAAGGGTAAAGACATATAAATATGCAGGATAAACCTGCCTTGTCTCCTGATGATGATGACGACGATGATGATGACGACGAGTTACGCGGCTCAATGTCAGGCTAAGACCACCACCACCGTCACCGTCACCATCACCATCACCATCATCATTGGCAGCAAACAAGCAGAATTGGGACTGCATTGTCAACTGTTTTGTTATTAGTAATTCGCATTCGTAACCGAGTCCTTTTGGCCAAGCCGCCCCTTGCCAGCGATCTCAATCAAATGTCGCACAATGTGTTTGTTGTGCATTTGACATTCATGCGCTCGGCTGCTTGTCTGTCAACAATTAGCACGCTATTCATCACGGTGTTGACTTTTTGGGTGCCGGCAAGAAGGGTCAGCCTCATCATCCGCATACGCACTCATATCCGCATCAGCAGCAACAGCAGCAGCAGCAGCATCCGCATCCACATCCGCATCCGAGCCCTTGCAGTTTGTAATCATCTGTCAGTTGGCGGATAATGCGGTTTCCTCCGCTCAAATATCATGTAATGCCACATGCCCCGATAAAAGGATGATAAACAAAAGCTAGCCATGGCTACACTCTTAATGCTCAAAATGATCTTAACTTATGCAAGCTTAAAGAATGGGTGGACTGCTTTAATTCTATTTATATCCCAATAACGCCATCAATCTCCAATAGAAAATACTATGAGCCATGCATCAGACTTATAAATAGTTGACTCCTAAGCCAGGTCGTCATTTAAAAGGCAAATGTAAAACTTTCTTGATTCGATTTGCAGCAAATTATGCAGATTAAAAACTTGACCTGAACTTGATTCGTATTTGGCTATTCAAGAAGCATTCGCTGTGTATTATAATGATAGCCAAGGTCGATGAACATTTGAACTTATGCCTCAGTTATTCACTAGCAACAATCTATTTTTGTTAGTAGAACAACTAAATAGTAACTTTTGTTCTAACAAGAAAATAAAAATAGTACATTTTGTATTTGAATGTGGAATGTGGAAATCAAAAGATTTTTAAATTTCTATTCTAGTTCGAAAAACATGTTTTTTTTTTAAATTTTTATACTATTTCACGTAGTGATATAGTATATTGGTTTTGTGCAAAATCAGTTTGTCCGTCTGTCCGTATGAACGCAAACCATTTCCACGCTATTAAAGCTAGAGACTTGAAATTTGAAATATATACTCGTGTATACCCTCGTCAGATAAAGTGTCAAGATTTTCCCGATACGCCCACTAGGGGCGTGGCAAATCGGAAAATGAATTTTCCTGTATCCCAGAAACACTACTTCTAGAAGGGCTAGAGAGTTGAGATTTTAACTGAACAGTCACGTCGGCATCCCAAAATCAAAAAGCTATGGCGGATATATCTACGCCCATTGGGGGCGTGGCAAATCGGGTCAAACTGTATCTTCTAAAGTCTTAAAGCTATAACTCTCAAATTTGACACGCTGATTACTGTTATGATCCTACAAAGATCGCCTAAAAAAATTATGGCCACGCCCACTAGGGGCGTGGCAAATCGGATCTGAATATATGGTGATTTTACTAATTCTGTTATATTTTGAGCGCCATTGATGCTAGAGACTTGAGACTTGGTATATATACTCGGGTTAACATCCCACAATCAAAAAGCTATGGCGGATATATCTACGCCCACAGGGGCGTGGCAACTAATATTAGCTTATATCTCCTACAGTTTTAGTGCTAGAAGCTTGAAAATTGGATGCTAAGTTACTTGGAGCCTCCTCTATCGACTCCCTAAAAATAATTGTTACGCCCCAAAAGGGGCATGCCGTATAAAAATACCCTGTAATTTTCGCATTTTTCGAATGTAAGCATCCAAACTTTACAGTTATATTCCTAAATGCCCACTCTATGAGCATGCCAAAAAATATGTGTATACGTTCATTAGGGGCGTGGCAATCGGGCCAAACTTTATCGCCCATGGACACTTTTATCAGCTTATATCTTCCACAGTTTTAGTGCTAGAAGCTTCAAAATTGGATGCTAAGTTACTGGGGGCCTCCTCTATCGATTCCCCAAAAATTATTCTTACGCCCCAAAAGGGCATGCCGTACAAAATATACCCTGTAATTTTTGCATTTTTCGAATGTAAGCATCCAAACTTTACAGTTATATTCCTGAACGCCCACTCAATGCACATGCCAAAATTATTTGCCTACGGCGACTGGGGGCGTGGCAAATCAAAACTGAAAAATCTGCAGCTTCTGAGCCAATAACGCGCCAAATAATTACTTTGTGACCTTCGACCTTGTCTTTTGATTTGTCAAATTATATATATATATATATTATATATTATATATATGTTTGAAAAGAATATTTTATTAATACAAAATAACTAAATAAAGAAAATATAACAAAAATATCAACATGACTGCACTGGGGTTCGAGCCCACACCTCTACGCTCGCCAACGAACTTAAATCACATGTTCAGAGTTGCCACCTCTCTCATTTTGAGAGATGCCATCTCTCTCGATTTAGGTGCGTATTTTTGCTAAGGTAAGGGTTCTAAGCTTCGATCCTAATTGAAACTGTCTGGAGAATTTACGAACGCTTTTTGCGTTCAGAAAGCGTCTTTAGAAGCGCTTTTTCGCGAAGAGTGCGCATTACATGTATAGGACTATAATCATTAACGTTGTCCTCAGCCCATGCGATTACTTGATCGAAACATTCAATGGTTGTCAATGATTGTTCACTATTTAAAGGACTCCATGTAAAAATTATGGGCGTTCACTGTTTAAGGGGTTCACTAAACAGAGGGGTCACTACACCCAGAACACTCGTGTGTACCCTCGTCAGATCTCAGAAACACTACTTCTAGAAGGGGTACAGAGTTGAGATATAGAATGTATACTCACGGATCAAAAATCTATGGCGGATATATCTGCGCTCGCTGAAGGCGTGGCAAATCAAAATGGAAAATCTGCAGCTTGTGAGCCAATAACTCGCCACATAATGACTTTGTGTCCTTTGACCTTCTCTATTGATTTGCCAAATTTGATTCATTAATTCAAAATAATATTTTATTAATACAAAATAAATAAATAACAGAAAAATAAAAGAAATATCTATATTAGCACATCGGGATTCAAACCCACACCTCTACACTTGCCAAAGCGCATCTCTCTCATTTTTGCATGGCTTGGCGGTGTGTGTCTTTGCTAAGGTTCTAAACTTAAGATATCCATTGACATTTCGGGATTTAAGATTAATCTGTAATTATTATGTGTGAGATGCCCCTGTGGGCTGCTGGGACGTGAAATAGTATTTCGCTGTCGGTTGCGTCCGACTGCAACGTTCTTACTTGTTTATATTAGATTTTTATTTTAAATTATCCACATACTATATTATTTATTTGATTTATTATTATTATTAAAATACTAATTTTGTTCTTTAAATTTGAATTTTCGAAAATCAGTGCTTTCTTATATGTAAAAATAAACCATCCTTAAGTATCCTGGATATGACATCCATTGCCGCAGTAGTTCGATTAGGTACACACACACACACACGCGCGCGCTGCGATAGATTGAAATACTCTTTGCTAAAAAATGAAAACGTATCGCCGATGTGACTTTGATATACAAAGATGCGTCAGCGTACTAAAATAGCTTGGCAAAGATTTTGGTATTTGTTATTTTGTGTCTCAAAGGTTGCGACTAGCCGCGTATTTTAATTTTGTTGAGATTAATTTAACAAAATACGAAATATTCGGGGGGATAAAAGTTAAGCATTTCAACTTAGTTTCGGAACTTTGCAGCTTCATTTAAATTTTTGATTGGCCTTCCAAAAACAAAAAATAAAAAAAAAAAAATAAAAAAGAAGCAGTGCTAAGCTCGTTTGCCGATCCGCTGGCTGCGACGGCTGCCTAATGAGCAAATGGCGTTCACTGATCGCTTTAAATTAATCTTTTTTTAATTTCTCGGCATTACCGATTAGATGCCGTCGAAGCTAAAGTTCAGCGCAGTTCAGCGGGGCAGTAATGTAATTAATATGCAAATTATAAGTCGAAGCTTGCGAGCCACATTCACATTTTGTAGGTTCCCCAAGACAAAAGCCAGCGCAAAAGCACAAAAGCCGGGCGCTACGACGACTGGAGGCAAGATGAAGATGAAACTAATCCACAGACATAGACTCCCAGTTCGCACGTGTGACTCTGCCAAAAATATAGTTTCGAACGACATTCGGAATAGCTAATCAGAGTCGTAGAGCCGCAGAGTCGCAGGCAGAGTTCGCCATCGACTCTCAGGTAGCTGCTTCTCACTTATGCATTTGATTTAGCCACCTCGGCCGATATTTATTTATGAGCACTTGGCTTTGATTTTAGCTGGCGCAGCGCAGCGCAGCACATAAATTTCCCATTGCGGCTGGTGCTGATTCCTTTAGCCACATTACCACGAACGGCCCCTAACTCATGGGCGGGCAATGCATGCGCCAGTCGCCATCGATGCCGTAAATACCCGTTTGCCTGATGGCTGCACTTTTTGGCATGTCTGTCTGCAGGGCCCGGCTCAACCCGGCAGCTCCACATTTTTGCTAATTAAAATGAAGTTCGCTGGCGCTACGAAGGCGTGAATTTATGTCCGCACGACAGGTGGAGCCTCAGTAGAAACAGAGTATATATAATGCAGGACTTCATAGGGCATTTAGAGTGAATTTGAATTGAAACTGTTTAGGAGTTGTTGGCATATATCAACAACACTGTTTAGGGAGAACATCGATAGCTGCAGCATTGAAATATTTTATTTTGAATAAATGAATCGAATTGTAATAAATAAGCACAAGTATCGGCTTACAGTAATTAGCTAACTAACTTTAACTGCCAAGAAAAAAGAATATCTTAACGCTTAAACGTCATTTGATTAAGCGTAGTGGAGTTAGGCGAGCTTCATGGCTAGTCTGATCGTCTCTGGTTCGAGTTTACTTTTAGAAGTTATAGTTTATAAGTTAATATATAAATAGTTATAGTCCAGTAACATTATATGAAAGCTAACATGGCTAGTCTACTACATACATCTTGTTAGTTATCTAATTCAATTATTCCAAAGCTCCTTATCAAAAACTAGAATCATTGTCAATGCTCCAATTAATGCCTGTAGTAATTAATTATTTAACTAGCTGCACAATTAATAATCCATTTCGGGACTACCACCAATAATGACATCTTAATTTCACTTTGCTCTGCTGTTCGAGTGGCTTTTGAAACAAACTTAAAGTTATTTATGCCCATTCGGCTTGGGCCAGATCCCGCCCATGTGTTTCTTTACAAACAATATTATGTTTGGGTCAGTAGATTGCGATTTATAGTCCCGAGCAGTTTGTTGATTTTTCTTTAAACCAAAAGCTGTCAGTTTTGTATGCGCATACTTTTCACGAAAATTGTTTTTCAAATAAATTTTCCACCCACATGAAACACACACAGCGCCATACATCTTACTATGTAGCAGAAAGAAGTCTGCGCTCGGATGCCCAGCCACGAGCAACTATCGAAAGATGGCAAACGATTTCCATAGATTTCGTTTCCTCGTACTCTGGCTCTTCGATTGGATCAGCCAGTCGCTGTTCTGTTTGTTTATTTAGACATAATGCGCGAATAGTTTCACTCACTGACTAGTTGGGGCCTCGGTCTGGACGAATTGACGGACTGTTATTGCATCGCCGAAGGCAGAAAGAGTGCTTTGATCTTTCACCAGAGTGTGAAAATTGTATGCGAGGACGTATCTGTATCTCTATCTGAGTTTTTGTCTGTATCTGTATTTGTATATGTAAATGTGAGAGTGTGATTAATCAAATGTTTATCAAGTTTGGGCTGAGGGGTGGCTCACGACCTGCGAGCTACAGCCAGAGTCAGCGCCAGTGCCAGTGCCAGGCCAAGGCCTGAGCCGAAAATGGAAACAAAATATAATTAAATATTTATAAAAATGTACAGTAACAACAAGGCGTACACTTGTCGGCGTCAACTGTCACAATGTGACATTTCCCACATCAACGAACCGAGCCGAACCGAGCCGCTCGCCCGAGTAGAAGCGTCCTACAACAATTTAACATTAATTCGCAGTCAAATAATGTTGCATTTTTTATGCGCAAATGTCGTCGTTGTCAAGTGCCAGCAGCAGTGAAGCAGAGCCAAGTCGCAGGATGTGGATGTGGATGAGGATGTGCTCTGATGGAAAAGGGATGCAAACAACCAGTCAGGAGGTCAAACCTTGCCCCTCCACCTGCCTCTACCCAGCCTCAATAGTCGCAGGGCAGGGGGTTGAGCTCAGGGCTGGGCTGACATACAAAATGGCACTCTAACGGATGTATTAACGCCCCGCGTATTCGATGTATTTTTAAATAAGTAAGCAAACGAGAAACTCGTCGCTTGCACTCAACTTTCTTGTTGCTGGTGGTTGGCAGTGTTGTGGTGCTGGTCTGCTGGCGGTGTGCGTTGCTCATCCAACCAGGCAGCCACCATGCGAGCGGCGTTGGCGTCTCTCGCTCGCAAAATGTCAAATGTCAGAATTTGACATGCGTGTGACATATCAGTGGCAGCTTTTACATTAATCAAACTCCCTTATTCTTCATCAGCCTGCAGAGACCCCGCACCACCGACACCAAACGGCGCTGATGACGACTGCGACGACTACAACAGCGACGACGGCAATGGCAACGATGCTACTCAATTGACACATTGAATTAGGGACACGACGCCTTCTGCTGCTCTCATATGTACACAAACCGTGTCCGAGACCGATTCCCACTCATTTGCCTCAATTGTGGATGGGTCGCAAATACATAGTTCTCATTGCTGTTCGCTACGCATTTCGTAGTTTTAATCTAATCATGTGAAACTTTATTTTAGGACTGCGGTTTTAGCCCAATAGAACAGCAGCTCTAATGTATTTCCAGATTAGACTCGAGCGGAATTAAGGGTTAAATCGTAGATTGCTTTGACTGGAAAGTATAAATGTCATAGAGTAAACATAGAGTAACTGTCATAGAGTAATACACTAATCAAATATATATAAGTAGACGTCGTTAGGGCATATAGGCTCAAGCATTTAGATTGGATATGAACCATAATATATTATTTATAGTGTGTTGTATTTTATTCACAGTAATTAGTAGAGTGACAGACATCAAATAAATCAGAATTATAGGATATTCGCGAATTAAGCAGATCAGTAAGAATATTAGAATGCATTTAGAATCTTCTTTGCTCCATTTGCTCAACTGATCTTTAACGTGCACGTATATGTTTCCATATGCATATAGGATATTCGCGAATTAAGCAGATCAGTAAGAATATTAGAATGCATTTAGAATCTTCTTTGCTCCATTTGCTCAACTGATCTTTAACGTGCACGTATATGTTTCCATATGCATATCGTGAACACTTCACAATATATTTCCTAGATCCAAGAATGAGTGAAGTGACAATTATGTGCGCACAGAGAGCGGGCTTGCAGCCCGGACAGTCATATGTTTTGTCTTAAGTGCGGTAATTGTTCGTCGTTTTGTTTTCATCAAGCCTAGTGCTGGAGGAAAACTCAATAATCATCTCTTGAATTACTGTCAAAGTGCGTTCGTCCGTCATCATCAGCACCATCATATATTTGCACGATCGAGCCAAGTGTTCTGAGTCCAATTTATATTCTCATAAAGCGCTGTGGCCCGCATGCGCTGTCAGCGTTGTTGGTCCAATAGAAGTTCTTAATCCTGTAGCCGTAGGCATGAGGCTGAGTGCGAGCCATTTGGCTAAATGAAAATGTCAAATCATTTGTCAAACGTTTAATTAGCTGTGCGATACTGTGCGTGAGTGTAGCGTTCGTCTTTCGCGTAGCCATGGGGAGCAGCAGCTCCAAGGGCTTCGTGGGCGCCACTAATAGGAATGGGTCGGGCAACCTAGGCGGTCGCCTGAAGGTCTGCTCGGAATGCCAAACGCACGATCCATCTTGAACTCGTCAATTCGGCTGAGATGGCGGCTCTGCGTAACGAAATGGCGCGCACAGTGGAATGCGTGTCGAAACCACATCAAAAATTTCATAATCGAATCGCGCGCATGCGTGAAAAGCCGCAGGAGGCGTTCGCTACACACATCGCCAGTTAATTGTGGGCCCTTGCCATAAAAAAAAAAAAAAACAAAAGGCACAGCGCCATGACAAAATCAATAAAAAATCAAAATCAACTAAGCCACATACATTCAAAAGCATAATATTTCTATTTTGTTAGGCTACTTGGCTTTTCAGCCAGGCCACGACCAATAGACATAAATCATGGGTCAGTTTGGTGTGCGGCGAATGTTCAAATGATGCTCGGAAACATGTAGAACATGACGTGGGACAGCAACCAAATCATATACGTTTCGAGCCTCTGCCACATCCACAGCCACACAGCCATAGCCACGGCCACCGCCACAGCCACCGCCACCGCCAGAGCCACTGGCAAATCAACATCAGCAACATCATCTTAATCAGAGAGTCGCCGTCGTCGTCAGGTTGCGTTCTTCAGCGTCGCAGCTGAGTTACGATGAAATTGAAAACACTTTTAATGCGCCTTGATTTATTATCGTCTCTTTGGCTGTGAAGTGTGGCTGCGGTTTCGCCTCACTGTTCGGCACAAGTGCTGTGAATCAACAGAAAATAATTGTGAAGGATTTTTCAAAAGAAAATCGAGCAGTTTTTAGTGTTCCTGGAGCAAACAATGCAGCACGCTAAGCATTCTGCCTGTCATCGTGAAACGCTCAATGCGCGATCATACGATCATCTCATACGAATTGTAAATTTTGACATATTCATTTCGACTAGAGGACCAAGACGACAACACTGAAAGGTGTTACATGTCGTGCCCGTGTTCGTATGCATCCGTACCCGTGCTAGCTGTCATGACATGCATTTATGCAGGAATTACAGATGACGATGATAATGATGATGATGATGATGATGATGATGATGATGATGATGATGATGATGATGATGATGGCGATCTCCATCATCGATGAATCGGCATCGAGATCGACCTGTGTCATTGGCCATTCGGGGCTAATTTGCTATGCCCAGGCGGCCGCCATCAAAATATTGTTAAACATTTGTCCGACTTGTCTCCGGGCGCTGTTTGTCTTAACCAAATATCAAAATAAATAATTTAAGAGCGGAAATATTTAGTTTATTGCAAGTGATCACGTCCCCGCCAGAGCCAGAGCGAGAGATAGAGACAGAGTCAGAGTCAGCGCCAGCGATCAGGTGCAGCGGACAGCTGGCAGTGTCTGCAGTTGGAAATTATAAAACAATTCAGCTGAAATGCGCTTTGGCGGGTGCATTTAATTATAATAATTTTAGAGCTCTTCTCTCTGCTCTTTTGCATTTAATTATCATGAAAATTGCAGGCCACTGGATAAAGTTTATTCCTTCACATCATGGCCATCTGAGCGGACTCGATCCGTGCCTCACAGATCCTAAGCGAGGCTACACCTTTTATAATGTCGCTGTTTCTTACCAACTCGCTCCACGGGGCGCATTTTGCGTTCAACTGCACCTAAGATTCCAGCTCCAAGTCCAACTCTGACTGCGGCTGCGAATGCGACTGAGGCTGAGACGGTTATGTTTAAGGTCCGCCCGTTCGAGTGGTAAGCCAAATTGCTTGGCTTATAATTTCATGCATTTTACATGGATTTCTTAAGATTGAAATTGTATTAAGCAAGAGCACTGGGCAACAAATTTCAGACGGCATACACCATTGCAATCCATTGCAAAAGAAATTAAATATAATGACCAGTTTCAAGAGCTAACTCCACTCAGGCACCTGAGATATATAAGATAAAATTGCTAATTTTGCTCTGGATATAACTTTTAATTAATGTCGGCAATAAAAGAACCAGTAAGAGTAATAATCGATTACTATTTTTAAATTTGATCGACTAAGGACTTTTTCGGTATTCAGTTAATAAATGATATTACTAACCAAATATTTATTTTATATTATATATCGAGACAAGTTTGGTTTATTTAAGGTCTAAAATTACACAAGTCTTAGAAGTCTCTTTTAGTGGTGCCCCTTTTTGGTTTGGTTTTCTCTAGTTATTAGGCATTGTAATTTTGGTATGTTTCGCCATTAGAAAACTGAAATCAATTCGGTATGTAGTGCAGTGTATAATGTATGACATTTGATCATATCAGCGCCAACACAGCAAATTCTTGGGAAAACTGATTTGTAACTTGGCACACAAAACATATGCGCAATCATATCGCATACAGCATCCGTACAGACAGAGCAGCAGCAGCAGCTGCTGCATCGAATGTAATCGCCAACGCCCGCCTCTGCCAGCCAGCTTGCCACGCCTGTTGGTATCGGGTCGTCGCAATAAACTTAATACGAAAACTTTTCAATTTAACAAACGCCAAGAACGCACGCTGAGCGACGCAGTGGTAACTAAAACCAAGTGGCCATGTTAGCCATGTTAGCTGTGTTAGCCATGTTAGCTGTGGGCCAGTAGCCGACCATGGCAGATGAGCTACTGGTGGTCAGATGGTCAGATGGTGGCCAGGCAACTGAATGCCGAATGCCGAATGCCAAATGCCTGTCCGGCTGATAAATCACAAATGCATTGGAGCGCGTATCAATGAGAGGCGAAGTTGAGTGGGGCCGAGGCGAGGGGCTCGCATGGGCCTCCCAGCATTGGGGCTACTGTTTTTGCTTCAGCCAGTAATTATTTTAGCGCTCTTGCGCGAAATTTGAAATTCATTTCATAACTCAATGTAATGGCCCCGGCGACCGCAAATGCGCAACTCCACTGACTGATGGGCCAATAAACTAAACGATTTTATGCAGTTGACTCTCGACGTGCGACAAGCCAAAGTAATGAAAAATAATTAGAAATGTGTTTAAATGCCGTTCAGTGAAAGATCTCGCCTGCTCGCGCAGCGAAACCAGTCAGCCAGCAGCCAGCCCCCACGACCAGGCTCTTAAAGTTTTCGAAACGCCATTAGCTGCTAATTGCCTGTTAGCTGCGATGCCTAATGGCAAACCTGCACGGGAAGTAGTTTGGCAAATCAGCGAATGGACGGACGGCCATAACCCTCATCTGATAAGAGTGTGAATGCATATCAAATAGCCAACAAAGTAATCAAATGCTCCTATCAACAAACTACATTCTGTCTGCATAAAGGTTAACATATTTAACAGTCAGTTCAGAGCTTTACTTAGATGAGACATAAACTAAGCATACATTATATAAGTATGTATATAAACTAGATTGATTTAGTCGGAAGTTGACCAAGTAGGAGATACACTGAATCCCCCGTCTAGCTGATGTTTCAATTGATCCAACTACTATGCACACATTCACAAACAGGTGCAAATTATAGAATCATAATGGAAAACGAATTATTGAATAGCCTTGGTCTTTATTATCAATTTATCAAGCTTAAAGGCAATAACTTAGCCACAATAGGCCTATGAAATGTTATATTGGGAATATATATTTCGAGCTTATATTTATTCTTTAAAAATCGTATCTTATAGGTGTGTGCGTAGTGCATGGGTATTCAATTTAAACGTATTCAATTCAAAGGCTTTATATGTAATAGAACTATGTAATAAGAATAAAATTAATTATAACAATAAGAAGAATAATAAGTGTTTTAATAATAATAATCAGTCTGATCATCACTCTGGCTGCAATACTGCTCACCGGCTAAAAAGACCACCTCCTCTTTCTTAAACTGTCTTCCATCTTGAGACCATAAACTCTCAAGCATTAACCTTCTAGGTTTATGTGCTCTAGTACTGCTATCTCTGCGCCTGTGTTCAGGTCGCACTACTTGCGCCACTGAGCGTTTTCTGTGCGGTCACAAACTCTTTTCCAAGCATCTTTGCTGTTGCATATTAGCTGTGCTAGAGTATCTCAGCTGGATTCGCAAGTTTTCCTATCTTGTGTACATATTTTCGGAAGCAAATAATAATTTGACAATATATAAGCATGATAATGGCAAGCATGATGGTATGATTATGTAAAAGCATTTGTTAAAAGAAAAAGAGAAACAGGTTAATTATTAACTTACTGCTCCCCAATCATATAAATTAGAAAATAATATTATTAGTGGAACTAAAAGAGCTCACACATGGAATGATTATTTAGTTACTAATTTATTGTATCTTCTAGAAGTTAGATTCAATTTCTTAAATAATTTCAAGTCCACTTGAATGTTAATAATACTTGGATTCCGGGTAATTTTGCCATGTAATAAAAAAAGAGAGATAGATCGTTAAATATGTTGTTTAGATGGAGCGAAGCATCAGACATTTGCTCTACATTCCATTGCGTTACCTACTTCGAGCCAATAGATCAACTTTTGAGACAATAATATAAAATATTTATAGCTAAGCGCAACAAATCGACAACAAAACAGAATTCGCCGACACAGAGCTATTAGAGCTAATGCCAAAAAGCATTTGATGGAAGTGGCATAAAAGAGATCATTATAATGGAATTCGGCATTTGTAGAGACTCACATGCGATAGGAGTCAATGCTGTGTGGTACAAAATACATCTATAAAAATCAATTATAATACGATTTCTCCTTTGATAACAACAAGCGAGAGGCCAAAGTTGGTAATTGAAATGCGAGTCACAGAGTACTCATACTCAGACTCGAACTCATGCTCGTACTCCCTTCTGCATTTGTGTCGAGCAATTGTGCCCAGATTTTCGATACTGAATCTGCATATTCATGCTGTAGACATGATCACAAAGGCTCTAAAAGCACCGCCACTGACACGCTGTCTGTCGCCGTGGCCATCACAGCTCCGCTCTGGGATTGGTGGAGCCGAGGAGAGCAGAACAGAGCATAGTGCTCCCCAGCACTCGAGCTTCGGCTGACAAAAGTTACATCAAACCAACTAATTGAGTGGCGAGCACAATGAGCCCTAGAGCGCGCAGCTCTCTGGGATCTACGCCGCACCGGCAGGCCGCCTTTAATGTGCGCATATGACGCTTTTATGGACAGCCGGCACACACTCAGAGCTCTATGGGCAACGTATCTGTGGCTCAAATCAATCTTATCACAGGCACTAGGCACAAACGAAACAAAACAACGGCAACAACATGCCAAACGTTTTCGATTTCGGGTGAATATATATATCTATATATATATATATATATATATATATATATATATATATATATATATATATATGTTTGTGTGTGTGTGTGTGTGGTTCTAAACAATTCAACCGCATATACATTGCTGGCTGTCACCTAAGCTATTAACCTGATTTTCTAGATTTTCAATCAAGTCAAAAACGAAAAAGACAAAACACGCACACAAAAAGGAGAATGAATGCCCACAAAGCCGTCACAAAGAGCCGCAGAGACGTGGAGCTTCGTGCCGCCATATCTACATACAACAGCAACAACAAACTACAAAGGCACATAATCCGGTATTGTATCTTACGGATCGTCGTTCGCTTGGCTGACTGGCTGGCTGGATATGCTGGCTTAGAACGAACAGACAACCAGACATACAGGCTGGCGGACAGACAGACACCAGCGCACAGGCTGGCATTATTATAAAGTCAAATTTTGTTTCGTTTAAACGCGATCTTTACGCTGAAAGCGTGTGTCCCTTTTTCCCAAAAACCTTCAGCCGAAGCGAAACAGAAAGAGCAATCCAATCCACAATCCACTGCCGCGCCAAGTGCCAGATAGAGAGGAAAAGGAAAAAACAAAACAAAAATTGAAAATCCCGAAAACAAAAAGGCATTTTTTGATTGAAATCAATTTAAATTGTTTTCTAGAAAAGCCGCTGGGACAGACGAATTCGACAAAAGGCTAAACGGCTAAACGGTAACGGGGCAGGTCGCATGATTTCTCACAAAGTGTATCCATCAGATACATTTGCGTGTCCGCATATGGATGTCTACAGACACAAATGCAGATAGAGCTACAGCCATCGGTACAGGTACACAACACCAACACCAACACAAACAGCAACACCAACAACTGCAAGATGCAAGATGGAGATCAACCCGCTCGTCTCAAACAAATATAGTCGTGCATGTGTCCAAACTGTTGGCAGCTATTTAGATGGATTAACATAAATCGAAGTGCCTGAAAACCAATGTGAGAACATAAGTTGGGATTTATTTCGACTGCGTAGGAGTTGTCGCTGTGCCTTGCTGCCATTCGGTTCTTCTGATTCTTCTCTTGACTTATGACATGTTATGTCTCAGCCTTCGAAATATAAATCTTTAACTTTCTGCTGTTCTCGTGGAAGCTTTTCTTTCGATGTTATTTTGCATATTATTATGAGTTAGTCAATATATAGGGCTTTTTGATATTACCAAAATGGGAAAGATATTTTGAAGTTTTATGAACTGGCAATGATCAGAAAACATTGGATTGTGTTGTTATAAGTTTTTAGCGCTACTATCTCTGTCTACTTATCATAGTTGAACTTCTTGAAAAAGACTAAAAATGAAAGAAAACAGTGTTGCAGGTTTCTATAATTAATTTATTTAATCAATTTATATTATTCATATTAAATAATGTTGTTAGAAAATGTTTTAGTATATATTTAGTATATATACCATAAAAGTCAATCCAACTGAACCTTCATAGTAAAAAAATTGTATTTATTTTATTATTTATTAAATAATATTTAATTAGTCGAAGTCCTTAGAACAGAGCGTTTGGTATATTATTTTATATATTATTATTTTTAATTTTATAAGCAAAAAAAAAACTAATGAATGGATCATAGTACGCTGCAGATAAAAGAACTATACTTATGCTTGCGGACGTCACATAAAATGTTGTTAGAACTGAAGGGATAACATTTTTTGATATATTTATAACTATAACTACACTCAGATACTTTTATCATAAATATTGAATTTTAGCAGCTTAGGCTATTTGTAGCACCTGACTTACAAAACAGTCACGAAACTTTTTCATTGATTGTAAAACTCTAGTCGGGCGCCCCGACTAGGAGATACCCTGAGCCCCGTGTTATCTGCGTTTTTAAAGATACTGCATAATTAGTATTTAGTATAAACTCACAGAAAATTAAATTCAATTCATTTTCAATTGTTTAGCCAATAGCGCCATCTATGTTTCAATAGAATAGCGCCATCCATGTTTCGATTCAATTGAACAGTTGATAATTCGCAAATCATAGCCCCATCTACTGGAAATATGTACACTAAAACTTGCGGTTCTTAGAATTTGCTAGATGCACGCAGGTTAATGTGTGTGTGTGTGTGTGTGTGTGTGTGTGTATGTGTGTGCACATGTATGGGAAGAATATTTGCTTCACGCTGCTGGTCACGTGTTTGGCCGACTGGCAAAATGTTATGTTTAATAACTTCTGCGCTAATTAATGGATTCAAATGAAACTTTCAGCTTATGTTCAACATATATTATTACATTTTTTCCAATTTTTAACAAGTAAGAAAACTCTAGTCGAGACCGCTCGACTGGGATATACCCTGAACCCTGCGAAGAACCGCTATTCCGAGTATGTAGATGTATGTTCATTGCAAGCAACACATACACACACACACATACACAGGCGAACGCACACACAAACGACAGTCGGTGCGTCAGCTGTGATTTGGCTGCTATTTGCATGCCAATTTTATGGGAAATTAAATGTTTAATAACTTTTTTTCTAGAGCAACGATTTTGTTTGTATGTGCCAAAGCACAAGTCTCTAGTATTTGATGTATGGGACTTACATATTTGAGGCGAAGGGGGCGTGGCACCCTAAATTTAACAAAACCCGAAATTGCGTAAGGCTTACATAACACTAAATGCAAAATATGAAAACTCTAACTAGAAATATGAATTAGATAGAATGTTATAGCTGAACTTAGATTTTTGTTTTTAATCGATAACAATAAAACAATAACAGCTATCGAATTTATGAAACAAACTCGATATGCGCGCCCTATGCAGGGACCTACAAAAAGTCTTGAAGTCTCTAGCTATTGTAAGTTCTGAGATCGACGCGTTCATACATAAGGACAGACGGACAAACAGACGGACAGATAGACAGACGGACAGGGCTAAATCAACTCGGCTTGTCATCCTGATCAAGAATATATATACTTTATGCCACGGCTCCTTCTGCCTGTTACATACATACACATTTCAACAAAAACATTATACCCTGATTTCCCATTTTCAATGGGTTCAGGGTATAACAAAACTTAATGTGCATCATCGGCTTATCCAAGCCTCAATATAACGAATCTGAGGGGAACCAGAAATTTTTTTCGTTATATCTATTGATTCGCTATAGGTACTTATTAGTAAAAACTTATTAAAGTCAAGGGACGTAAGGAAAAATTCGTTATGTTGAGATTTTCCTTATAGCGAAGTTCGTCATATCGAGGTTTCACTGTATATAAATTAAAATTCTTCATTAGGGACCCAGTCAGGTCGGGTGATCAACAAATGTTATGTTATTATCATTTTATCAAGTTTATTAAAATACTATTTGACTTTAAAATGCCACAAAACTGTATCCCTCTAGTATTGATGTATACTGCACGAATGAAACATAACGAGAAATGTTATTTAACGACGAAATTAATTAATATGGTGATTCACATTTGAAAGTTATTAGGCGAGCTCATTTTTGTTTGTTGACAAATTTGAAGAGAGCTGAGCTCACGCTTACCATTTACTCTGATGTATATCATGAACATGAAATTAAATTAAATTTCTTGTAACGCGTTAATCTGCCATAAATGATGACCAGCACAAAGTGTAATAACAATGGATATGAGTTTTGACCATATCAGATGCGTTCATGGCTGCCTCTTGATGGCCATAACTCAAACGATTTGTATCTGTTTTGAGAAGTGCTGCCATTA
Organism: Drosophila mercatorum; assembly: GCA_961210405.1. Classification (NCBI taxonomy): domain Eukaryota; kingdom Metazoa; phylum Arthropoda; class Insecta; order Diptera; family Drosophilidae; genus Drosophila; species Drosophila mercatorum. The sequence goes on from CAUIUS010000003.1 coordinate 15,864,900, forward strand.
GAATGCCAATTTGAAAGCTTTCAGTGGAAGCAGTCCATAAAACGCGCATAAATGTCACCATGACTCAGATTGGATGGGCAGGCCACACACACACACTTGCGCACACACACATGCACAACACTCAAAATAACACACCCTTGGCCTAGAGTTGTGGGCATCAACTTTCCGGCTGCGTATGGCGGAAACTCAACTTAAATAGCAATTAAAACTATAACTATTAAGTGGTGGGGCTTCCGAGGTATCTCAGGGAACGGAAACAAGGCGTAATGGGGCTTGTAAGACAAGAGAAGCCAAATATATGACAAAGCAGACAATGGCCAAGTGAACTTTTAACCTGCAGAACGGCCGCGTTCGTTCTACAGGTGCAGGGATCGGCATTGGGATCAGAGCGGGTCGACCCAAGCCATAAACTGACAACATTTTGGACAAGTGTCAGGGCGTGTGATTTATGCGCGCGCTTACCAAGAACTCGAGCAACTTCGACGCATGCGCAGCGACCTGCAGGTCAGCGGACAACGGGCAGCGGGCAGCGGGCAATGGGCAATGGGCAGCAGGCACTGGACATTGGACATCCGACATGGTAAAAATGTTAATCGCTTTAATCTCTCAAGTGCGCCGAAAACATGCGACGATATCCGAGTCAGAGCCCGAGTCCGAGTCCGAGTTAGAGTCAGAGTCAGAGTCAGAGTGGAAGACAAGGCAGCGCTTCCGTCACATTCCCTGCTCTGACATTGCGCAATTCTTGTTCTGCTTTGTTGTTCGTTTTTGCCGGACATGTGTGCATCAATTGTGGACAGCAGCAAGGGCAGCCGGCTGGTTGGAACAGCAGGTTATCATCCAGTGGCATTTTGAACATGCCGACGCCTCAACGCCGAAAATTTTGCCCATTTCAGAGATATCGAAATGCATTTACTGAGCGAACAGCTGTTTTTCTTATTTTTACTTTTTATTTGTATTTCAATTTCGGGGATCCATAAGTATTTATCATATTACGCTCTCAACATGCAGTTAACGCTCGCCCGGCTTGCGGAGGGGGGAACCCATAACTTATCTCTGGGGCTATGCTTAAAATATTAATGATCTATGAATCGATTGAGTTGGGCCATGGGGCATCGGGAATGGGGCATGCGGCATGAGGCAAGGGGAACCAGAGTGATCGCAGCAACACTTAAAATCAAAGCACACATTGTAGGGGGGGAATTATGTATTAAAATTCTGAGCAGCTATAGAAGAAAACGATATGCTGACGCGACCCTGCTGAAAAACTCAAGCCAAGTGGCAAGAGTTATGGATGGATGGGCAGGCTGACTGGCTGGCTGTCTGACTGTCTGGCTGGCTCCTCGCGGCCAATGCAACCAGCATTGCGTGTGTGATTTCACTAACTGATTTAGATGCAAATCAAATCAAGAGCGAGCCCCGGAAAAATGCCTGAAAAATTGGTTAGTGATAGCTGCCGAAACGAACTATGAATGTTGCATTCAATCGCTTATGGATTTCAAATTTAAATTTAAGACCTTACACATTGAGTATTTTAATGTGGCCGCAAACGAAATTCAGCCGACCGGCAGACCGACCGACTAGTCGTCTAGCCAAACCAGATTGAACGACGTGCTGTGCTACGATCCAAACTCTAAGACAGAATCGGAGTTCTAATCGGATTCGAATTTGAATCGTAGCTGACCTCACCGACGACCCCTTTTGTGCGGTATTTGTGGAGACAGTCCAAGCCCGAGCCGGAGCCCGAGCCCGAGTCAGACACCCAGATACCCATCTGAATTGTGTATGAGACTATCAACGGACACATTTATTTCATGTTTATGTTGATATTTTCAAGTTTGATAAAAAAAAAATCGAAGAAAAAATATTCGTTTCATTTCATATATATGTAAATGCGGCGCGATTCCCGCTCCTCCTCAAAGGCAGCTCATCATCGTCGGTCATCAGTGAACCAATTATCATCAGCGGAGCAGTTAGTAGGCGCTGTTCAACAAGGCAGCACAGCTTTAAATGCCATTTATGCATTTTATTGACATTTTCAAGCCGCATTTTATCTTCGATACGCCGGCTCGCCGGTACGTCGGTTCGTCGATTCGTCGGCAGGCGTGGCGCTTTGGAGACCCGGCAAGAGCTCCGTTTAAATCATGATGACAGTTGCATGATAGCCAGATAAAAATAGCTTGCAGCTTTCGGATGATAAGTGGGTACAGATGCATTCCGCCGATAAGCCATGACTAAGGAGCATCTCTCTACAGTTTGTCTAGCATCTCAGCAAACACATAGAAAGTTGCCTTTGCTGTTGCTGTTGCTGTTGCTTTTGCTGAACAACATTGCTCTAATGAGCTGTGGTTTATGGGGTCATCCGAAGATTCTGCAACTATTAAATTAAAGAAAGAGTTCAGCTTTTCACGATGATCTTAATTGGTTGGGTGATGTACGGGTATTGCCTGATTTTTAGATTATTCCAATTGACGAAAAAGCTCTTAGAACAACAATAATTTCGCGGTTAAGTGTACAAAATTAGAATTACCAATTAAAACTGGCAAAGTTTTAATTGAATAAATAATAATAAAAAGTTTCTTTTTATATCGGATAGTTTATTGGGTTCAATTTAGATAGATTTGGCATAACAAATTTAAGACACCTACAGCCTTTGACCTCTTCTTCTTAGCCATATAGTATACATGAAAGGAAGGATAATAATATGAATTTGAAGATATATATAAATATATATAATAAAGAGTAAGTTATAGTTATTATTTAAAAATAAATATTTAAAGGGCTTCCGCTTTCAGCTGCTAAGAAGTAAAGGTAAATAAATCGAACTAGAATTACGAAAATATAAACAATTTTATAAATTACCGTAAATTAGAAATGGCACAATTTAAAAATCTTAAATGTTATCATGAATATGGAAGGTATTCATTATAAGCTTGACTAATCATTAATATTTAATTGTTATTAAGTATTTAAACTTTATTAAATAGATTAAAAAATGTATTTTACTTCTGGTCAGTCTCCTTCCTGTTGGAAGCAAAACTCTTCCAAATAGCGAAACAATACTCATGTACTATAAGCGATCCCCACTTTTAGAGTTTACGCTAAAATAAAGCTCTTAGTCAATGACTCCACAGTTATTTTAGGCAATCGATCGGACATAAGTCCTACATTTCTAGAGTTATTTAGAATCGAATTTTAAATAACCAAACGTTTTCCATTTCATGTAAATTTGATTTCCTCTTTGCTCTCTTAAAATAATTTGTTGATTTAGGTTTATTTGAGTTTTAATCACTTAATTAAGCACTATTTATATGTATTTGAATTTATGAATAATTTATGAATTAATATTTCATTACGGTGGATTGATCACAAGATAAAACTAAAGAAAACTCTTCAAAGGCAATCGCAACATTGTCGAATTGGTTGTTTAGGAGGGCATAACTTAAGCTGTCATACTCGCACAATTAAGTCGGACACTCCCAATGAACACAATTTAAAAATCGACAGACGAGCTCAATAAATAGTTTAGATAAGCTTCTCCGACAACATCGTCACATAATGGATACGAATTTCAGCTAGCCCAACCAACTGCTTCTGAGATGTCTCAGCCGAGGCTGAGGGCAAGGCAGGGCAGGGTCAGGCGGAAGATGGCTGAATAAAAGGAATTTATTCAAATCGAAAATCGCAAATGCATTAATATTATTTAATTTGTGTTTTCTTTTTTTATTTGCTCATAATTAAAAAAGAGAAACCAAAAAGCAACGCGAAGCGAGGAGACACTCGGAATAAAATACAAAAAAAGAGGACGACGCGCACTATTCAAATTAAAAATCGAACGTAAATGCGGCGCACAGCAGGAAGCGAGATTTTAAGAGAGAGGTCTACAATAATAAGGCTGGACTCCGATTCCTGGCGACCCCGGTCAGACGACCAACAAGCGATTGTTGCTGTTGTTGCTCTACTCCAGTCCGAATCTGAGTCCGAGTCGGACTCTCAGTCTCAGTCTGAGGCTGAGGACGTGGCCATATGATAATTTAAGGCTGCATAACGTCATGCTGTTGCTCCATTGCCATTTATACAAAATGAGCAAGACTCTTGGCCAAGAGGGGGGAAAGGGAATAAGGGAGAGGGGGGTTGGGGCCGGCCGGCAGCGATCGAGAGGCTCGCGTGTTGGCCTTATGAGTGACTGCTGCCTGCTGTGGGCCGCCAACTGTGCCGTGCATCCTCCTTTGATGTGGAGGACCCATGGTGGGGCCGGCGATCGCCCGAGCTCGCCCTGCGCTTTGATACGATAAAAAATTAAGGCGATAATGGAATTGAAGCAAATGAGCTGGGCAACATTTGTTCGCTGGCTCGCTGTGCATCGGCTCTGACACTGGCACTGGCACTGGCACTGGCACTGGCACCGGCAATGGCACCGGCACTGGTAAACTATGCAGCTGTGCGACAAGCAAAAATTGGACAAGCAACACGCAATTTATGTCAATGTGCGCTCCCAGCGCCGGCCCACACGGAAAATGTGCAGTAATTAATAAAAATGAATAAGCTATAGGCACACGAAAAAAAGCTCACTGGCAGAAAAAAGGATGGGAAAAGTCTTAAAGAAAACTCTCGGCATGTCGCTGAATGTTCAATTCACAAGCCACCTACGTTGCGGTGACAAACGCCCAGCCATAAAAATTAAAGAAAAATCAAATCGTATATTATGCGACAGCGAGCCGGGGCCGAAGCTGAGGAGACCCGGCTCCAAGCTCTATCCTCAAACTACATGCATACAAAGGCGGAGTCGGAATAATGTTGCCCCGGCTAACAACTTCATTTCGTGCGACACTCATAAGGCATAAATTTGCTAGACTTAAGCCTAATTTATGCAGCGTTTCGGGCCGAAGGGTCGCCACTGGCCGTTGGCCAAGGCGACAAGGCACAGCAACAAGTACGAGTATTTTGTCGCTTCGACGTCACTGTTGGCGTCGGCGTCGGCGTCGGCGATGCCAATGCCGACTGTATCTGCATTCACAATTAAACAATTTCCACTAAATCTCGTTACTTCCTTGGCAATTTGTTACGCGCGCCAGCAAAGTTATGTGACGCTGTGCCATAAATTCATGCGCCAACCGAGCCCAAACTCCGAACAGCCGGTCAGGCTCGTCAGCCGGCAGGCCAACAGCAGCAGCAGCAGTAGTCCAGTCAGTAGTCCAGTAGTAGTAGCTGTTGCTGTTACTGTTGTTGTGCAATCTTTGCATGGGGCACTTAAATCGACGAATTTATGTAGCCAGCCTGTGCCTGTGCCTGCGCCTGCGCAGCCATCGAGGTGCTGCCTTTCGGACAATACTGAAGCTCGCTCCAGCACCATGAGCGCACTCTAAGTCGACAGAAGGTGTGCACAGCAAGCGCATATAAACTGCGATTAGGCGACAGTCGGCACCTGGGTCAGGGGCTGGCCCTGCCACTGGCACTTGTAGCAGCCCAAAAAGCAACGCTCTCCTCCTGGCCACACTGACTCTGACACTGACCCAATGCCCGAGGCAGAGGCTGTGCCTAAGACTCAGGCATGACTGCTGTATAGTTTATGCCACTGTCAAGTGCCAAATTTGCAATGGATCTCGATCTAAGACGTGCAACTCTAGCGTGATCAGAATTTTGATGAGATGGAAAATATTAATAAGTACCAAATGAATAGACACTGTGAAGAAATACTACGCATGATTTATGGGAACTAAGAAATTCCCTTAAATGAAGAAGGCATAGTACCAAAAAATAATCTATTTTTTTTTTTTTTATAACTTGATTTTTCTGATGTATATTAATAAAGACTGAGCGATTATTACTACATTTTTTTTAATACCGGTCTTATAAGCAGCGAAATCAGAGCAAACAAAAACTGGCCGACTTTTCTCTTGAATAATTCAAATAATTTAAACTTGAGCTGATGTGAAGAAGAAACAAAGAAGAAACCCTTCGTAGATGATTAACTTACTTAGCTAATAATAATAAATATAATTTTAATAAATAAATTTAATAATAATAATCCATATTCATTAACAGATTATCAGCATTTTGTACCCAACCACAAATCAATGCATTTTATTTGTATTTATGTAAAAGGAGTTTCTAAGGTGGAGAAGAAATGCTTCAATAAATTTATATTGATGTATCAGAAGATCAAATGTACCCGCCGAAAAGTGAATTTTGTTCAGTTTCAGTTCTTGAGAACCTAATGCGATTCTGATTCGGATTCAGCACTGCAAATGTCCGATTTGACAGTCAATTTAATCAAATAAATTTAATCAAATTTATTTCTCCGAAAATGTTTTTGCTAAATACAAATTGACATCTCTGCCTCCCTCTCTCTATCTCTCTTATATTTTATAGCTGTAAATGTTATAAGATATTCAATGCAATTCGCATCTTATTCAATGGCAGAAAATTTCGCAACGATTTGAAAATTGAAGGAAATGTTTTTCCCTTCGCTGCGCCCATATGCAAAACTGAAAAGTTCCATTCGCGATGTGCGACAGTGCATAAAAATATTTGAAAAATGCAACAACCCCAACTACGCTGCGGACACCGGCAGCACACGCACACAGCAGAAGGCCGCCCAGCTCACACGTGAGCACATACACACACACATAGTACATACATTCATAGCAGAAATAAAGGTATCGAAGTAGCAGCTCTGTTATCAAATCAAAGCGTCTTTGGCGTATCTTTCGGACGGTTACTGCACTGGCAGCAGTAGCAAAAAGTAGGCAATAGGCACCTCTGGGCGAGGGGGTCTGCCTCTCGATTGGGGCAAAATCTTGCGAAAAATAATTTTAATTTATCACTTCCGGCGGCCATTGTGTCGTCGTTCATTGCGCCGCGCTGCAGCTAGGCCCAGCCCAGCCCAGCCCAGCCCAGTCCAGCGCAGCGCAGCCCAGGCCGAGCGGAGTCGGCTCGAACGATAGCAATCTTTTGCATTTCCTATATGCATGCATGCATGCTACCATTACCATTACCATTAGCATTAGCATTACCATTATACTATTGCCATTGCCTCCACCATTGCCGTAAAGTGGGCGCAGTTTCTTGTTTTTTTGTTTTTCGGCCTTTTCCAAGCATTTTGTTTGCGTCCATATGCAAATGCAATTTTCGCATTTTGCAGCCAACAAACTAACGGTGTGCGCGCTCTTTTGAGTTATGCGAGTGGGGGAGCCGAGCATATGTATACGTGTAGGGCTCGGACCTGGGCCTGGGCCTGGGCCAATGAGCCTTCGCCACGCAACAATGGGCAGACCTGCCGAGCCACCGCCAACTCGTTGCCTGACCCTATTTTTTGGGGGGTAGTTGAGCCCCGTAAATGGCGTAACATTTTTTGCATGTTTCGAATGCTCCGTCGGGGACCGAGACGGACTCTGGGCTTCCCGGTCTGGGCCCTTAACGTTGTCGTCATGTTGCCAGCCAGCCAGACATGAGACATTTGCTGCATTCAACATAACATCGCACTGCATTGCATTGCATTGGCTTGCCGTTGGCCCGGCTAGCAAGTTAATTTAGACGGCTGCCCCACACAGCAAAAACAGCTGCCTGCCATATTATTATTGTTGTTGTTGTCGTCGCTGTCGTCGTTGTAGTTGTTGTTACTGGTCGGTCAGTGGCGCAATTAATCATCAGGGCTGGTAAGCATTCGTGTAAGCGCACTTATCGCCAAAACACATCTCAAGTAGTTAATTTTCAAATAGCTTCGGTAACAGGCTGCGTTTTTCTGTTGTTTCATACTGTTTCTTATTCCCTCTCATTTTCGCTTTGTTTTCTTTTGGTTTGCTTTGTTTTGTCTTCTTCTTCTTTTCTGCTGGCCGTTGATGGACAGCGCGCGTTTTATGGCCGTTCTGCATTTGAGTGTTTTGTAGACAGTTTTCAGGCCCACGCCAGAGTGCGTACCCAAAAGTAGAATTTAAGCTGCTCCGCCTGCTGCAACAACTCGCACATGGGCAACCAGCTAATTAGCAGCCCACACGCAGCAGCGCCACCAGGCGGCGTGTGGACGTACTACGCAGTGAAAATAGACTCAGGCCAACCCCAGCCTCGGCCAGCCTGCAGGCAAACGACAGCAACAACAACTACGCTCCCCCACTGCTGCATTCATTTCGATTTCGCCTTGGTGGTTGCGCTCTCTCTCTCTCTCTCTCTCTCTCTCTCTCTCTCGCTTGCTCAATGGCGTGTTCGCTCGCTCGCTACAAATATGGCGAGCATTTTGATTGGCTGGCGGTGCGCGTGGGGCGTGTCCGGTCTTTTGCGCGCCGCGCATGGGAATTGGCGCAGCGAAGGCAACGGCGGCGAATAAGCTTTGAGTGCAAAATGAATGCAACAAGTGCGCTAAATGAATCGGAGCGTATTCAATCGAACTCGAATCGCCTTGAATGGCATCGAATCACTTTGAATTACCAGCTGTGCTCAATCAAATTGACCCCAGCCACCAGCCACCAGCCCCAGCGGCCCAAGCAGGTCGAGCACAATAAAGGCTAAGAGTAAAGAAAAGTAAACTTAAGTAACCAACAAAACGCAATGCGATATTGCAATTTAGCTGTCAGTTATCTGCTCTCTGGGCCAATTAACTATCGTGTTCTTGTTGCTGTTGCAATTTAGTGCCCCCAAGACTCAACTGAGCCGATGATTTTGCGGTTTTCCCATTGCCCGACTCTCGAGCCCCTCGCTCTCCACATGCACACACGTTCGTTCGAGTGTGTGTAAACAGCAATTATCTGATAAATACCCCGGCGCTAAAAAATTGATAAATTGCGCATATGAACGTTACGCTATGATTATGCCACGCTGTATGGAGGAGGAAGTGGTATAGCAACTGGAACTGGCCCCAGACTCGCACTCGACTACACTGCAGCTCCCAATTCGAGTATTACACGATTTCGAAAAGAACAATATAGCCTCGCCGGGGCCGCATATTGCTCAGCTGTCAATCAAGCCAATTGACAGGCACTGCAATGGAAACTGAAAACACAGCTGCAAGTGCTGGGGCAAGAGGCAGTCCTAATCGAAACTGAGTGGATTCCTACGAAATGTGGAATTTGCCTACGTCCACATTAATAAATAGCTAATTTGAAAATGGCATTTGGGGGGGAGATGTCAGGTGCCCAACAGAATAACTGAGACGAATGCGGCACCTTAAATCAGTCAAGATATACAAATGTCTTCATAATAATTATGAATACGGCGCAGAATGATTATGAGGAATATTATACATATTCTAGTTGGTTGCAATATGTTAAATATATCTGCTTTTCTATTTAAATGTAATTGTTAAAAATTATGGAAAATATATACATGTGTTATATGGAAATATGTACATATAGATATTTATAGGCATTGCAATCACTGCAATCAATTGCGATTAGGTTTATTTATTTATTTATTATTAATTATTTATTTTTGTGAGCAATGTGTAAGTCATAATCGATTATAACTCAGCATATATCATATATACAACAAATCTAAAAAAAATAAATAAATAAATAAAGTTGGGTAGAACGGGAGTATATATGCATATACTAAATATATACTTAAGATCTGATGCAGACATCATTTAGCTTGATGATTTTAGTTAATTGCCTGAAAGTGATTGAACTCGCCTCTCACGACTCAAGCCCCGTCTAAACAAATCAAAAACTCTTCAACTTGCTGCAGATCGCTTGATAGATATATCAGTTGAAGGTATCATTGCTCCGAGCAATCAATCAATACACGGCAAATATATCAAAGTTGTCTCACGCCCTGGACTCTGGAGCTGTGAGCGATGAGCAATGAGCAATGAGCAATGAGCCATGAGCCATGAGCCGTGAATGGAGTGTTGGCTAATTTGTAGCATGGCTCTGTTTATGTTTGCAACAAGAGACGCGCATCGGATATCCACAACTGGAGCCACAGCTCCCATCTGCTAGAGATTAGAAGGCCACGAAGCAGCGACGACGGCGACGGCGACGGCGACGGCGATGGTAACGGTGGAGGCAGTACGACTGCGACTGATTTGTTTATTTATATAATTTCAGTCAAGCTCAATTAGAAGCACACACACATACACACACAGCATAGCTGACTGTGGTATATTTAAACAATTGTGGCTGTGGCTTTGGTCTCGTGGCGTTGTTTGGTTTCGCTGCTTTTCACTTTATTGATTTAAAAAAATGAAAAATTTATGTTTAAACAAAAATGCGCCGTGCAGCCGAAAGCTATTGCCATGGAGGCATGGAGGACATGGCAGAGGAGGCGGACTTGGGGGCGGGGGCGTCTGTCCGGGACCCAGACCCTTGGCTGGCGCTGTGGCCATTGGCGCCACCACTTAAAAACAACATGAGCAAGAGCAAGAAGCTTGGCGGACTTCTCCAATGTAAATAAATAAACAAAAAGGCGCGTGCATGCGGAACAAATTGGGGCAACAATTTCTAGCTATTTCTTGGCTCTTGCCTCTTGGCTCTTGGCTCTTGGCTCTTGGCGGGGAATTCTCGCAGTGGCAGCGATCGCTGCAAAAGTCGCGGCGGCAAAGCTTTTTGATATGCCACGGAAATAAGTTCACATAATCAAAAATGCATTGCCAAATGCCGGCAATGCAACAATACAAATAAATTGCAATCGTTCGTCAACGGAACAAACAAAGGAGTCGCCGCGCCGTCACTGGCGGCCTCTGCTGCGCTCAGCAGTGCAGTTGCAGTTGCAGTTGTAGTTGCAATTGTTGCACCTTATTTGGGCAACTGGACGATGGCATCAGGACGAGCAGAGGAGGACTGACTGACCACAGTGGTCATCGCAATGCCACCACAGCCCCCTGTCCTGTCAAATAATAGCAAACAGTATATATTTTAAATACTATTATTAACTATTGTTAAATTAATATTTTGATATATTTTTATGGTATTTAAAATATAAAGTTTATAATCAATATTATAATAATATCTAATATTATTATTATTACATTTTTATTACTATTTGAATCAATTATTAATATTGCCTTCTTAAAATATTCAATTATCTAACAACATTGACTCGGCAACTGAAATTGTGGCTTCAGTTAGCTAATTAAAAATGTTAAATTCAATTCTGAGCTTGAACTGAAGTTACGTATGAACGTTGCCTTAACTGGCTATATATAAGTCATCTATCTATCTGCTCATACTTTTCACATTATATACTCTTCCTCAGTCAACTCACTCTCTCCCTCTCTCTCTCTCTCTCTCTTTCTCTCGCCTACATTTAAATCAATATATATATTTTGATATTTATTTGTTTTCGAATGCGGATATTCTTAACATTCTTTCTCTATTTTTGCTTTTGACTTTTTTTTTAATTTGGAAATTTTGGAATCAGTGTGCAGCGCTGGCTGGGCCTTTTCTTCGAATTTCAACCGCTGAGCAGCTCAGCTCAGCAGCTTAACTCATAAAAGGAGCACTCAACGATCAAGCATGACGAAATGGCAATGGGAATGGCAACGGCAAGCGGCTTTTGGCTTTTGGCCACAAAGTGCTAGCCAAACTGCAACGGTGGCTGAGCGACTTGGCCAGATATGCAAATGCAGCGCGAAGAGTGAAATAATGCGCTAAAGGAACCAATGGAAGACGTCCGTTGTCCTTTGTCCCATGTCTGTTGTCCGATATCTGTTGTCTGTTGTCTGTTGTCGTCGCAGTTGTCGCTGCGGATTTGCCTTTGTGCTCGGGCCGCAAGAGTCAATTGTGAGGAGAATGCCGCCCGCTGTTGCCTGGGATTAGACAGCTCCTGCTGAGCATCTCAAATTTGACTACTACTTTCACTTCAGCCTCAGCCGCAGCCTCAGCCTCAGCCTGCCTCTCGCCGTTCTCTAAATATTTTGATAGCCCACGCCGCCTCCGCCGCCTGTTTATGTGTGACATATAACACAAGTGGCTGCACCGCGTCGACGCTGTGTGGTCCCGTCGTATCTAGAGATCCCGGCAGCACATGCGAGTGGCAGAGAAAGCATTGCGGGCACTTGAGCGAGCCATTAACCTACCGCAGTTTGTGTAAACTAAAAATACACACAAATTAATACTAATAAAACGCTGCCGAGGCAGCTCGGCGATTCGCTTTGCGTTTTGGAGCCGAACTGTGAGGCGATTTACGACTTCCTCAGCATCCTGCGCTGATTTTCCCGAGCCTTTCCAATAGACAGATAGACATCTTGAGTAGGGTCCGAAGCCTTTCAGTCAAATGCGTTGCTTTTAATTGATGTGAAGCCTTTGCTTCGCCTTCAACAAATTAGTCGCCAACCGTAGGTCAAAGTCGCCAAATAATTTAGCCCCAACAAAAAAACAAGAACTCTAGCGGGCAGCCTGCGCGGCCCTGCGACTGCGGCGAACAAAGGCCAGTTGTGCAGATCAGATTAAGTGCTTATAACATGGACATGACTCCATTGACTAACAGGCAACAGGCAGCAGGCCACAGCCAAGCCAACCAACCAACCGACCAACCAGGCACAAACACCAGCCTCGCCAGCCACTGGGAGCGACAAAAAGCGTTGCCCAAATAGCCGCCGACACATCGATGATGATGACGATGACGACGAAGACGACGACGACGACGACGATGTCGAGGGCGATGATGTTGGTACTCGTACCAACTGCCCACTGTACACTTTTGTCGGCAGCAATTGTAGATGCCCTACACTCAGGCGAGCATATTAGTGCACGAGAATAACTAGAGACAGTTTAAAATATAATTAAACTTAGTCACAAGGTAGTTCAATAGAGATTCTAAAAATAATAGTTGGATTACGATGCGAATCTGTCCTGGAGCATGTCTCAAGGTAACAAAGTTTGTATAATTTTATATTTTATTTTGCGAAACATCGATTCTAATCTACTTTATATATTTAAATACCAAATCATTCATATGACCTTTCATAATAATTATGTTAACATTTAGAAGCTTTATTTAGATTTATTTGAAAAGGAACTATCAAAATTAGTTGAACTTTGTTGGTATTAATATTAATATTAGCTACTATAACTATTCACATCATTTAATAAGATAGCTCATTGCAAAAGTCTGGCTGGCACAATCTGGCTGTGTCTTTACAGCTTCGCTGAAAGAACAAAAATCTTAAGCTTGCCTCAATTGGCGGCATTAAACGAGGCCAAAACAGAACCGAGCTGCTTCCAAGTTTAGCCCCAGCCCCAGCCCCAGCCTCAGCTTCAGATGAAGCTGAAGCTGAAGCTCAAGCTTTGTCTCCGCATGATGCCTGCCCACTCTGGCACATTCTGGCCATTGTTCTCTGCTCGGCGGAGGCAGGCCAGCCCAATACTGGAAGTGGTTCCTTCAGATATGTAGCAAATGCTGTTGTTGCTGTACCAAAATGTCAATATTCTGATTCCACGAAAAGCCAAATGCATCGCTGGCCAACTGATGTCTACGTCGATGTCGATGTGGATGTGGATGTGGCTCTGGCTGTGGCTCTTTGTTAGTGTCTGCGTCTGCCTCTGCGTCTGACCAAAAGTCGCAATTCGCGACATCCACAGTCCATCTCGAGGAGAGGAGCTCAGCTCTCTGTCGGATCCTGCGTAATTCAGTTGCAGCGCATTGCAGATGGCAGTTGCAGTGCCCGAGCAAAATGGCGAGCATCAGTCGAAGCAGACTCAATCTCGCCTGGGCACAAAAGCGAATGTTCCGCCCGTTCCGTCGGCGGCAGATCAAAAAGCTCGCAATGGCTCACAGTTCAATAGGCTTTGTGTCGGGAGTGTAAGAGCAAGAGTAAGTTGGCAAGCGGCTATAATGCGCTTGGATATGCAAAATTGCATTGAAATTTGAATTCAATTCAAAAGGCAAAAGGCCGTTGGCCAACCGCTCGCAGGGAGTGCGCTCGGTGCGCTCGGGCAGGGGTGGCCAACTCTGTTGGATTGGTCGAGTTGATTGCGCGGCGGTTGCCAATTTGAAAGAAATCAAAAACTCAGCCGCCAAGCTAACCCACATGCTGCAGTCGCTGCTGTTGTTGCTGCTTGTTGCCCGACGCTGTTGTTGCCTTTTGCAAATTACGCAACTGGCAAAGATCAGCTCTTGTTTTTGGCCACATTGTTACAAGGCGCAAGGAGTTTACAGCTGCCGCCAGTTGCCAGTTGCCAGTTCCCAGTTGCTCGTTGCCGGTTGCCCGTTGCAAGTTGCCAATTGCCAGTAGCAACTTTGGCTCTGGATTTGCATGCCAACACCGGCGCGCATAGCGCTCCGGCAGGGGCTAAAAATGAGCCTCTTAATAGCCGCCGACAGTTACAAAGTGCCTGGCAATTGTGGCAAATGCCAAAGAGCCGTGCTCTCGGCCAGCTTCAGTCCCAGCAGGAGCCGTTTCCAAGCACATGGGCGTGATGCTCGGGGGCGTCGGAGCCGCTCACATTTGGCTTTCAATTTGCAATTGAGCTGGCTACACCTCTGGGCGTTGCAGCAGCATCCGACTTATCTGCCAGCAGCTGGCCAACTTTTTGTGAATTCATAATTGCAGCGCGCAGTCATCGAGTCGACCACTGCCACTTCCACTTCCAATTCCAGCTCCAGTTCCAGTGGCAGTTGCAGTTGCAGTTGCTAAAAGAAGTGGAAACACCTCTCGCAAACTATCCCCCATTTGTTATCTATAGCCGAGCTATTGAGCTGTGCCTTTCGATAATTGTGATTGTGCTAATTGACAAATGGTAATGTCCTGAGGGCGTTTAGCCAAATCGAAAGTCAATTGCATGCTCACTAAGTCTCAATAAATCGAAAATGGCAAACGAAGTGCAAATGAATCGTCATAGATCGAGTCTATTGTAGACATTCATAAGAGATGCGGGAGGGGATTGAATTCTGCATTGCTAATATAGCTAAGGTCAAGATGAGACTCAACTTACATTCAAATAGGCCAAAACTCGGTTTAAATTGATTAACTCTGTCGTCTGGGAAGGCGCAAAAATGAACAAAATTTCAAGTTAAGCTTTTATGGTCTTCTTCTAGATATGCTTTAAAAACTTCGTCGATATCGATCAGTTCGTAAACCTAAAATCTATTAAACAAAAATATATATTTAAGCATATTATTAAAGCCGTAAGGACTGACAACCACCATAAATCATCCTAGTATGTCGTATCCGGATGCGAAGTTGTTTCTGCTGTACAACATTATACCCAGTGATAATTCTGCATAAAATGAACTTAAGTGCGTCTTATTGAAACACAATTTAATTTCGACCACTTCGTAAAGTTAAGTATGTAATTTTCGATTATAATATATGGAATTATAATTATAATGATGAAAGTGCATTTTCGTCTTGGGCTATTGTCATTGACTTTTCCAGGTATGTGCACATGTGGGTACAAAGAAACCGTTGCTTGAAGCACGATTGCTTAATGTCTATGAGTTCACATACATATCTCAGAAGGTTGTTTGTGTTTTGACCATATGACATAGGCACATGAACAAATTGTCGTGAGATTGTCATAAATCTATCTTCATTTCTATCATGCAAACATTTCTTTACTCTGTATTTAGAGCAATTGATCCCTGTCTCTCTCTCTCTCTCTCTCTCTTTCGCTTTCTGTTCATCACTGTCTCTCTCTCTATCTCTCTCTATCTCTTTCTCTCGATTTCTGTTCATCACTCTCTCTCTCTCTCTCTCTCTTTTTCATTATCAACCTCTTTCGTCTATAATTCTCTTTTTCCCTCTTCATGTCTCTCTCTTTCTATTTATCTCTCTTCGTGTTTCTCTCCTACTGTCTGTCTTTCTCACTCTCTCGTTCTGTCCTCTATATTTTTTTCTCTTTTTCTCTACTCTATATCTTTCTATATACCAATCTTTATCTCTCTCTCTCTCTCTCTCTCTCTCTCCACTCCCAGTCTCTTTATCTGTCGCTCTCTATCTGGCTCTCTTTTTATGCACCCCTCGCTCTATAACTCTGCTTGACTGCATATCACTCTCTGTTTTATCTCTTTGCATCTCTATCCCTTTCTCTTTATCTGATTTCTTAATAGATATTTAACTACATAGATTAGGTAAGCCCTTCTTCATGTTTCCACATACTTCACGCTATAGTGAAGTCTAGTCATATCACGAATATATGACTAGGCGTAAGATATTCGGACATCCGGCCTCTGACTGTCACAACAGTGATCCGGGCTAGTGCCCAATACTTATTTCAAAGGACATAAGCAGAGTAGAGGGAGCTCTATAATGATGCTGTCATGCTGTGACAAGGCAAGGACTTTGCACCACGGCGCATTCCGTCCAAGCTAAGGCAATTGAGCCACGTATTTGTTGGCGCATTAACAGGATAGATACCCCTTTCGACTCGGCTGGGGGCTGATGGGCTGGGCGGGTGGGATTGGGATTGGGATTGGTATTGGGCGTGGCAAACAAACAAATCTTGGCTGTCACTGGGCCTGAGTTGCGGCATTCAATTGTGAAACGAGTGCGGATCTCCCACGGCAGGCGGCTTCGTGTTTCAGGATATGAAACATATCTCCGGTTAGCAGGCAGGACATTTCCTGCGCCTGTGCCAGCCGGTGCCCACATACACACAGCTGTCATAAAGCGCATGCATGAGTCGCAGTTGGGATTTTGCGGCAGGATATTGCCAAAGGGATGCGCTGCCATTACCCCACCCTAACACCCCGCCTCAGTGGCCGCTCATCCGCATAATGTTTTGATGGGCATTTGAATGTAGGCGCACGTCATTTGGCTCGGACTAAAGCCTTGAGTGCCAGCCGACTCGTGCCTGCCGACTCTGGCGGCCATCCGTATTGATGGCGAACATTTCAATCGAGTGCCCAATGAGACACCTGACACTTAAGCGCCAGCTTCTGGATGAAGGCGTTCGCCTGACAAATGAGACAAAGTGACACAAGTCAATCAAAGCGTCCAAAATGCGCGTCACTTATAAATTCCATTGCTTCCGTTGCTGCTGCTGCTGCTGCTGATGCTGCAGCTTCCAACCAATTTACTGCCCATGCCCACCAAAAAAGAATACGAAATGCCCAACGACCTGGGCATGGCCATGGAACTGCGGCCCCTTGGGGCAGAAATATATTTAAATCAATTCCGTCAGCACGCAGAGCAGCGAGCAGCCAGCAGCGAGGCGATGGGGCGCAGGCCAAAACCCAAGTCTACCCAGTGTGATGGACGCATTTAAAATGTCAATACGCATTGGCTTCAGGCTCGGACGACGATGGATTCCACGATGCGGACAATGCGGCTGAGCCCGAGTCTGACTCTAACTCCGAGACAGCGCCTGAGATAGCGACTGGGACTGCGACTGCGGCGCGTAAGCTTGAAGTCATTCAAGTGGCGGAGACAATGAATCCTGTCAAATCAAAGTAACAACAAAGGCAACGTGAGGCGTGCGAGAACGAAACATGAAATGGAAAGCGGAGAACAGGAGACCGGTGGACACGCGGACACGCGGACACCCGGAGACAGCGCGCAAAGGGCAAAGGCAAAGCTCGGGCAACCACTCGCGATGCCCAAATCCATTAGAGTTAAATAAATTTTGTTTTTGAATTCAATTTACGTGTTGCGAGTTAACTAGACAGAAATACCACTTGCCTTGAGAGAGGGTAGCTTGAGAGGTTACATCTGACGGGCATCAAACACAAGAAGACTTCCTTGGATATGTTGCAGTCTTCTAAACAGGAGTGCTCCTTGACTTCAAATGAATCAAATATCCTTTTAAACTACATCTGTAACAGTTCGACCAGTCTGTCCAACTGTCTGTTCTCCTAGCTGTCTCTCCTGCACTCATAAATGTCTGTTCTCCTGACCTCTACCTTCTAAGTCCCTTCATAATATATTTATTTACTTTGTGCTTAGATTAGTTAGCTAGTTCGCATATAAGTTAGCAGGACACTGATATATAAATATGTGAAATAAATAAATAAACACGAAATGCAAACAGATATGTAATATAGCATACTTTCGGATGCAAGACTCGATGCTGATTAAAGACTTAGCTGAATCCGTTCTCTTCCTATTAGAGAGTCGAGTTCAGTTAGGGCTACTTAGACCCAGACACCCAGGAAAGTATTGGGCATGAGGTAGGCATTTATTTAAGTTCAATTCGACTATCAATTGCAATCGTTCGTGAACTGGTCAATTATCACACGCAATTGCCACTTTGATGCACAGCTCAAACGATCTCCTTAGACAATTAGCTTTGGACAATTATTGAGTTGCTGAGTCTCGCATTATATTTCAGCTCTGCTCAGTTATTATTATCACTCAATCACAATAACTCATGAGCGACCGAATAACTGATGTGAGACTAAAGATCATAATTAATCAAGCTGTATCCTTGCTATATTCATAACCATATACAAATATTATCTTATATCTTTATCTTTGTCTCACACAATCTCAAGTGCGGTTCCTAATTGATTATATATGCAACAGCTCAAAATATTATAATACTTCATTATTCGATATGAATTTAGATAAAGACCTTTCCGCTTTTAGCATGCCTATTCAGTATTAGACGCAGAATAATAAAATGTTAAAGTCTCATTTGGTTTGGACAGATGCTTCGAGACTGTCCACTTTCAATGACAGATCGAATGTAGATAACAGATAACAGATAACAGATATCCCGAATCAGCAGGCTGAAGTATAACTGATCCGCAGTCAGACAGGAGAGGGAAGTAGCTCTGTAGCTGTTGCCAGACAGATTGCGGGAGTCATCGAGCAACCCTCGCCAGGTATTCGGTGCCGGACACATAATTTTGCAGCTCAGCGCTTCAAAAGCTCATGCCGTCCGCAGTTCCTAGCTGGCAACCCCCAGGCCTGGGTCCACCGGCAGGGGCGCAGCCAGCGCGCTGACGACAAGTGATGAGTGAATGCAAAGAATTTGAATATTGTGCCGCGGCGGCAGTTGACATAAATCGTCAATGACAGCGACATCGCCTCCTTTTGGGCCTTAAACACGCAACGAGCGAGCAGGCGAGCAGGCGAGCAGGCGAGCAGGCGAGCAGGCGAGTCGGCTCAGCTGGGCAAAAAGGCCGACAAGCAACGTGCTGGCCGCAGAACACGACAGACAACTGTAATCCGCTATTGTGATTGTGCACAGGATCAGAGCAGGAGCAGGACGGCAAGCGGCTGTGGGGGAGTGGGGCTTATCCCTGTTCGCTCGCCCGACCTGTCACCGAGCTTCTCAAAATCAATTCTAATCGATTTAGGACATTTTGACAGCACTTATTGGCAGCATTCGCGTGGCCGTGATACCAAAAACACCTTCCAAAATTGCCGGCCAAGCGGACGACGGCGACGACGACCCGGTAAATGTCAACAGCATTTTGGCTTAAACAGCCGCAAGCCAAGTATAAAAAAAAAAGACAAAAAAGAAGCAAAAGACAAAAAAACGAGAACAAGGCAGCATTATCATTATCTGAGTGGAAGCTGATTGAAAACAGATAATTAAAATCTTCTAATTAGCGGCATGTTCACGCACACACACACACACACACACACGACGTGTCGCCTGTGTATGTGTGCGTACGTGTGTGTGTGTGTGTGTGTTACCTTAACCACTGTCGGCTGTCAGCGAAAACAAGTTCATAAATCTTGCGCCCAACAAATCGTTTTGCAACATGAAAGAACATTACACACATATAAGAAGAAGAAGAAGGAGAAGAAGAAGGAGAAGAAGAAGGAGGATAAGGAGGTGGAGCAGCAGAAGCAGAAGAAGCCCGAAGAGGGCAGCCAGCTACATCGACAACAAAAGACTCAAGGAGCAAAAACTGTCCACTTCATTTGCTGTTCAGCTGTGTATGTGTGTGTGTGTGTGTGTGTGTGCCTCGGCTGCCGAAAGATGTGAAAGGCTCTGGATGGGAGCTCCCCTGGCTTTAGTTACTCTTTTTTTGCCAAAACGTTTAATAAACAAGATTCCCATGTCGATTATCACAAATTAGTCACATTAATTATAAGTGAAGGCGAGGACCCCAGATTCCATCTCACTTAAGCGGAGCTGGAAGCACCGAGCGGAAGGATATCTGCATCTGGGCTGGGCAAGGAACCAGCTGGACTCCAACTGGAACTCGAATTGCAAACGGAACTGAACCACGTGCCAGGGAGTGGCTTCTTGACTCCGTCTTTAGAAGTGCAAACTTCAAAGATTAATCACATTCATCAAGAATCGAAAGATTTATCAAAATTTACTTACAAAAAAAAATAGTTCGTTTGAACTCTTGAAGCAGGCAATCGAGTGAAGAGATTCATTCAAATGAAAATAACAATTTACAATAAAAAAAAAACTATTTAAATTTTCTGATCTGATCTATAAGTAGCTAAAAAGAGCGCATTCAATTTCGGATAAAGTATTTCGATATCATAAAATACTAAAACTAAAATACTAAAAATAAAATACTAAAACATCTAGTGAGCTTGAGGCGGTCGCACTCTGCTTGTTAAAAAGAACCAATTCAGCAAACATCGAATTCTAATTACCCATCGACCAGTATTAGCACTGCATCACAATATTTGGGTTCAAGGTCCATCCCTAGTCCAATTAGACCACAAAACCTACATTTTTACAAAATGCCGCAATAATTTGAAAAACTATTGCATACTTTTCAGCTTCCACAATAATGCTGCTCAAGAACTTAATACTGAATACCGTATGTAGGAACAGTTTCAAACAACTGATCTAGAATTCAAACAGGCGTACCTGCCCAAAAGTAAATTAAGTGATAAATGCGCTATAGAGTCTCTAACAAAGCAGAAAATAGATTTTTTTGTTTTATTTATTTATTTTTTATTGGTTATTAAAATACATGTAATCAAAAAAAAAAAAAATTTAGTTCTACACAAAACTGTGTATACTTTTAGGCTCACCATTTAAAGCTTACAACAATACAAGTTGATTCTCAAATATACATGATATTTGGCATGCTAATTATGCAGTATCATAAATTCATTAGCACTTAGTGTACTAATGCATTTAAAAATAATTTATTTTCTTATAACTAAAATTCCAAATATCGTTGCTTAAAATGAAAATGCGCATAAAAAAGATTGCATACTCTTAAGCTGCCGAGAAATGTTCAACGTCGATGCTCAGCAGTACTCAGAAGCAAACCGGTTGTTTGTCAAGATTCGCTGTTGCTGCTTAGCAGAGTTAAGCACCAGAGTGATCTATCATCGATGTGCGATGTTGTCGCTTAGCAGTGTTAAGAACCCAATCGACAGATTATCGACAATTCGATTTTGCCGCTTAGTAGAGGTAAGAACCACACCTGCGGACTCGATATTTGCCCACAATTCTTATTGGTCAAGTCGAACTGGAATTTTCGGATTAGAAGGCATGATAGCAATCCTCTTTTGAAATTTGAATCAATCTTTTTTAATTACCTTTAGTCTTACTTGTTACAGTGCAGTTGGTCTCCGTGCCGCTTTCCCTGATACAATAGCTCATCTAACAACTCTTAGTTCACAATGAATGTGTTCACAGGTTCGAATACATATTTGGTTTTATTTGTTACAGTTTCAAAGAACACGTCATGTACAACAACTTAGAATATATGGCGATATCATATTCATTCAGGGAACTCGCTCCCAATCTTATAAGCAAAAATACCGAAGTCCGCGATGCAATCTCGATTCCGATCGGCCGTTCGTTAGGCCGTGCGCTCGAAGAGCAGAGGGAAGGGCTTGTCCTGGGGCGCCTGCAGCCAGTTGCCCTCCGAATACTTCACATTGTTTTCAGTCTCAATCACATGGAAGGTGTAGGCGTGGCGGCTCTTCTGGGAGCGATTCGGCTCGCTCTTGTGCACCACGTTCCCATGGATGACGATGCACGTGCCTGGCAAGGAATGGAAGCGGGTTAGGCTGGGACTCTATGACGGATCTCAGCGTCAGCTACTCACCTTTGCTCACTTGGAGCGGCGTAAAGCTCGACTGCGGATAGATGGGCGAGGCGCGGTCGTAGACCATCAGCTCGGAGGCAGTCGAGTCGGGATTGCGCAGGTAGCGACGGTGGACTCCGCTCTTGTGGGAGCCCTTGATGAACTGCAGGCAGCCGTTCTGCAAGGTGCAGTCCTCCAGAGCGAACCAGAAGCCCACCGCTGAGTTGGGCTCAGTGTGCAGGAACCAGGAGTCTTGGTGCGGCGTCACCTCGCCCCCGATGCCGGAATTCTTGTAGATGTACATGCTCTGGCAGACGGCCGGCCGATTGTAGTTCAGCTGCCAGCAGATCTCCTTGACCCGATTGCTGAAGGTAAGCGCATTGAAGGTGGGGTGCTCCACGTGCAGCGCGTGGCCCACTTTGTTGAGGGCGATCATCGGGTCCACGACCAGCTGGCCCTCGTCCCCGACGGCGCCTTGCTCGAAGAAGTAACGCACCTTGTCGCCGGACTCCATGAAGTACAGCTCCTTGCTGTGCGCATCCTCCGCCTTGAGGGTGCTGAAGATCTTCCGATTCGACTGCGGCGCATCCAGGCAGAGCGCTCGCCCAGCCTGATACAGCGTGTCCACTTCCTCGGGCTTCAGGAAGTCCTCGATGACGATGTAGCCATTCTCGTTAAGCTGCAAACGAAGACCGTAATTTAGTTAGTTACTAAGTTAGTTAGTTAGTTAGTGCTCTAAGCAATCCACGCGAGTACTCATGGCCGCATAAGCGGGTGAAGGTCCGATTTGATTCACAAAGTTCTGTGCTGTGCGACGCTTATCTCTACGTCGTCTGGCCGTCTGGTCTACGTCTGGCTTCACACTCCCGCACACCCATTATCAGAGTGGCCGACTGTCTAATGGGCACACGCGTGCACTGTAGCTGCTGCCCGCCCCCTTCTCCCCTGGGATAAGTACACCCACCCAACCTTCGACCACTTCCCTTTGTGCTCGTCCCCATTGTCAGCTGCGGCACCTGCTAATTAACGAATTTCTAGACGTGCCAATGAGCTCGTGGCGAGTGGGGAGCGGGCAGCTAGGAGCGTTCGACATGCAAAACAGAGATTCGTGCCCATTCACTGAAATCACTCAATGTGAAATTGAGAATTCACACACATTCTTCGGGTGTTGTCAGTCTGTCATCGCTCTACATATTATGTATGTAGCTCAGAAGAGCCCCACTCTGTGGAAGGGTGGTCGACATTCGACTTGGCGTTAAGTTGGACAATTCGCTTTTGTTGTGGGCGCTCTCTTAGTTTCATAGAATAAAAAGTATATTTCGAATTTCGAATGGATCGCGCAAGAGTATAAATAGTCGCAGTGATTCAAAGGCACCAACACACCTGCACTGCCCATTGGAGGAGTCAGCCTCCGCACCTTTTGACGAATTCACCAGAATAAAATGCCCGTGCAAGTCAAGGAAATGGGGGAAGTGGGAAATGGGAAATGGGAGGATGACTTATGCGCATCCAAGTGCCCAGCTCATGGAAAATTACACTTGGGGGTCAGCCAATTGGCTTCTGAGTGCCATGAGGCGCTCGTGCCGCTGATTCCGGAATCGACAGCAGTTTGCTTGTGCAACTGCAATTCAGCTGACTGGACGGGGGCTCGTTACGGCGTTCGTTACGGCTGGCTGTTAAGTCATCGTTTGCTGACTTAGAACTTGCAGTCCGAGTCCGAGCTGTGTCGTAAGACGCTTGCATAAGAGCGGCTGGGATCGCTCTGAGTTACATTCGATTAGCCCAGCTCCGCACTCAGTGGGCGCGAGTTGAGTTCTAACTGGCATGAATATGCATGAATAAGCTTAGCCCCCTTAGAGCTGGCCAACCAGTTCAGCGAATTATAATCTGGTGCCATTTGGCCAAGGCTGACCACAAAATTTCACAAAAAAAAATAAAAAATAATAAGAGCTGACCCGAAATACACGCGCTGTGTGGCTGGAGAGTGTTCCGAGCAGAGCTAAAGCATTTCCTCAATCGGCCAGCTGAGGCCACCTCTTTGTTCCCCAGCAATAAAGGAATGCTTTTCCGCAGTTGGCTTTCCGCGAATCTCAGCAGAAGGCGACGCATCGGCTGCCAATGTTTATGATGCTGATGAATGCAAATAGACCCATGGGCCATGGCACCAAGACGTGCACAGGGGAGCACCGGAGGGAGGGCCCGATGACTAACTAGCAACTAAGAGCGGGGGCCCAACGCGGCTATCGATAAGCAATTGGACACAAATCATTTGCCAGCCAAAATAGACGCAAAAGCCGGCAAGAGAAATAAGCTTATGGGATCTCGTAGAAGAATCCACCTAAAGGCTGATCATGAATAGACTTGGATGTGTGCTTACCTCGTCCAAGAGTTTGCTGTGCATTGTGCCTCGCTTTGTTGTTGCTTGTTGTTTCAATTAATCGACAATTGAATTGATTTTTAGTTTTGTTGTCTCGTTGTTTTGTTTCCTCGCCCAAATATCGCACACTTTGCAGTCGAGGCGCTCCTCCACAGTTCGGCAGCGAACGTTTTGCTCTGTTTCGCGTACGTTTCAAAACTGTTTCGCCTTTTTCAAAACAGTATCTGAAGCACCCAGCTATACCAGGCAATCACTCGAGCAGTCGGACACTCGAACACTCGAACGCTCGGCCTGATATGCGCTTCCCACACGACGCGTTTCGTTTCGGGTGCTGAACAGTTCTCTACGTGTGTATTCTTAGCATATGTTCTCGATCGTTGCTCACTCTCGCTCTCTCTCTCTCTCTCTCTCTCTCTCTCTCTCACTCTCTGCTTCTCGCCCGCTCGCTCGCCCTCCCTTTCTAGCTGTTGCCATGGGTCTCCGTCTATGTTAGCAGTGATGACAGTTAAGCATTTTCCCCTCAGATTTAGCCGTTTTCAGTTATTCGAAGCTGTGTCTGATGCCTGTGTATGTTTACTCGATATTTTCTACTGTTTATATAGGTTAATTATGAATATAGAATATTTTACATGGTATGCACGCATGCTTTTAATTCACAATATTATATATATTTATATTTTATTTTATTCATATCTTCTCTATAAACTTTATACATATGTACATATTGATAATAGTTCACCTTTAAAGTGAATTGATAATGGCTGTAAAAATATTTCATTATTCAATCTATAAAGACCACAAGTTTACGATTTACTTATGAATAAGTATATACATAATTAAATAATAACTATTATCAAAATGAAACAACAAATATTTATATTTAGTATTTAATTAGAATGATTTTGCAGTCAATACTTAGGTTAAATAAATTAATGAAAATCAAATATTATCTATAATAATACTGCTGATGCACTTACTGCTGATGCTGTTTTTACCACATATATATCTACATATCGACATTACTCTCCAGAGCCCATACATTGGGCTCACTATTTTATAAATGTATAGTAAATATGTTTATAATTGGAGTGATTCATACCTATAAACTTATAAAATACCAAATAGAACTATTGGAGCCAATTATTGTTATAGAAAAAATTGAAACTTAGTTTTTATCAGAGTGGAATAGAAATATAGCTCGAACGAAATAGAAGATATTACACACTAGCAGATAGCGCTGTGGAACCTATATATAGCTTCCCAAGTCACTTTAGAGGCGCTAAATTGCCATCACTGCATTAGCATACATAGGTCGATCTGTTAAGGTCTAGTTTGAGCTTTTTGAGTTATTCAAAATTCCTGTTGATTGTCACTTACTGTCATTGCTTCATTGTGTGGAAGCATCTTTGAATTATGTTGCATTAGTTTCACTTTAGCTTGACATTCCCGACATTTTCTGGTTAATTCCAAAATTTCCTCAAATGTGCAACAGTTGTGCCTCACGTGTTCATGCGGGGGACCGCCATGCATGCATGCATGCATATACCTACATACATGCATACATACATATGTATTGTGGAAGTGTTTACACGCATACACATGCATGTGTATGTATGTATGTATATGTTTATTGTCTAGCTAATGCGCAGCGTCTTTTTTTACAACTTGATGTCGTCATATATGTACATATGTATGTATGTATGTACATATGACAGTTAATTGCCGTCTATGCGTGGGTCGCTGTTGCAACTGCGATTTCCTCATCCCAAATATGCTGCAGAATATGCGAAAACTATTGTTAAGCAGCGGCATTTATATAGGTATCTGAATATGCTCATATAATATGCTTGGAAAAGAGCGCAATTAAAAAAGCGAATTATAAGCTGAAGTTGGAAGTGTCTGTCGGTCGAGTCGTGCGAACAATATGTACTATATATCTATGTGTCTATATGTATATATACATATGATATGTGGATATATATCTATGCTTGGTTAAGTGCAAGTGCTTGGCACTAGAATTTGTATAGTGCTGTTGACTAAGCATACATTCGCAGCTCGAGTCAGCCAAAACCTCTGAATGTCATAAAAAGTCGCATTGGAAATGCATGCAAAATGCTAAATTGTAAATTTATGCGAGGCGGCGAAAACTAATGGCATGTGGCTAATAATGTGGCACTGTGGCCAAGTCTTGCTTGGCCTGGCTCAGATGCACTTACTTATGCCCGAGTGCAGTTAGTGTTACTACTTTACAGAAGATTAATTACACCAGCTCTGGCCATAAATAAGGCAAACAAGCACGCCACACAACTGTCCGACAGTCCTCGAGTCGACTGTCGAGAGTCTTGGCATTATTTGCAAATGCATGGTAGTAAAAATTTAAATTAGAAATCATTGCGGCCGCCGGGCAGCCATTCAATTTGATCAGCGGCAGCAACAGCTCCTACATACATAATGACCGTGTTAGCTCTGGTGCCCTTGAATTGCAGATGGCGATGGCGGCACCTGAACAATCAAGTCATAAACAATGTGCAGCCGAAAGGTCCCAAGGGGCCAATAGACGCCCCTCCAACGCGCTTGCGAATACGTCGACAGCAAACATCGGCAACAACAACAATAACAACAACAACAACAACAGCAACAAGCAGATGATCAAGCCAAGGTCAGAGAGCTTTTGGGTTCTTCTTGCCTGCTGTAGAGAAAGAGAAACAAAGCCAAGCTCTTTTGTGCGGCTAATTAAGTTAATTAAGAAAAAATTGAAGACACACGCGATTTGCTTGAATAACAACAATTTGATAATATTCCAAATCTTGTTTGTTTTTCAGCAAAATTTGAATTTTGTTTTGCTGCTGTCGCTGCCACTGCCGCTGCCGCTGCCGCTGCCGTTGCCGCTGCTGTGCTGAGCCGAGCTGCTGCTAATGATGATGGCTCCAGCTCCTGGTCTGATTAGAAAATGTTGAGTCATTGCAGTCATCAGGTTTAATCTGCTGCCTTTCCAATTTGGAATACCCTGTACAATGGAGGCATTGTATACACCTTATGCAAACTACGGCATAAATATAAAGCTATATAGCTATATACCTGCATAAAATCCAAATTTTTATTGAGGCAATAGTTGGTGGTTCGATCTCAGCTTCGCACTGACTCCCTTTGCTTTGCCGTGTTCCGTTTGCCTCTGGTTTTCCAAGTTTTGATTTTTTGAATATTTGCAACATTTTAATGAATTTAAAAATAATGAAAAAATAACCTGATTAACATATTTATTTAGAAAAGACGAGAAAGATTTCGTCTCTAGATTTTAAGCCAAATTGTAATTTGCTTCGATATTCTTCGATTGAGGACTCGACTTAAAGTGAAGAAAGCAAACTGGGAATGGTTTGCTCTTTACGCCAAGTAAACTCCAATATGCGTGGGTGTATGCAAGTTCTTAGATTCATATAAATAAATGCAAATATAGATAGTATCGATATATGTATATAGGGTAACTGGGAATCGAGCACTCTGGACTGAGGCACTGCGACGCGTTCAACTGATATGTGTTTGAGCGTGTTTGTTTTATTTATTTTTACCATTTTGATTAGAGATATTTTTTATAGACGCGCCCCCTCCGGGTTTGCTTGACCTTAGCGCGCTGAATGTGTGAGCTGTTTGCCAACCAAATCGAAAACAGTTTCGAAAGTTTCAATTTAGCTGTAACGAAGTCCCACGCGATGCCGACCTGATATCCATACGATATCCATACGAACTAAGTGCGAAAAGTGTGAGTGCCTGCCTAGCGAGGGGAAGGAAACTAGACCAGAAGCGGAAGTGAAACATATTTCATGTCATTCATCAGCTTCTACTCAGTTTATCATTGCAAAATGTGAGCTGAGACTCACTTTCAATGCAATTCGCAAAGAGTGCTCTAGCCTGTTCTGGGTGTTCAGGCTATGTCTTTATTTTATCTTGGTGCAGAAAGTAAATGAGAATCTGGAAGAGTTTTACATATATTTAATACAACATTTCTGGCTCTATATTTAACGTGTGTTTCTTTCCCTAAAGTTCACAGCTCTGAGTTGGCAGCACTGCTTTACTGGACAACCCATTTAACAGGTGATAGGGGCTTCTTTTTGAATTTGAACTGATCAAATTTATTTCGATAATTAAGCAAAATTAAGGAAAATGCTCAAACATTTGTCTAACCATCATTACATCCCCTGAAAATTAAGAATTGGTGCGCTTTATGAGCTGGCGGAGACATTGATCCTCAAATTGGGACTCCAGATTACGCCTTGTACTCGGCAGCCAAGGCCAACACATGGACGAAATCATTTCATTCATATTCAAAATATATCTCGTTATTTCATTGTAATTTAAAATTGTATACCTTTAGAGCCTAGCTTGCAGTATAAACTACATATATATGTAGTAGCCTCTGCAGTCTCTGCAGTTTCCGCATTTCAAATATACTTTAAGCATTTAACAATGGAAAGAATATGATTGAAATTAAGATTAAAACAGCTCATATACTTGTAGAAGACACAATTAACATAATTCGGAGTTTGAATGCGAAACTCTTATTGTTATTCTTAGCTGGACGATGATCTTTCTTGTGGCTCAGCTGGTTCTCTGTTAGTTTCGTCGATCGATGGTTACTGAGCATGAAGATAATCCTTAGCATACGACGAATAGTTGCCATTGACAGAAGCAAATATCACTATTTACGTGTCGTTCTGCTGAAGACATTATAATTGCCGGAGACATAAGTATATGCATATATGCGTGAAGGGCACTAGTGTGATCATTATAAATGTATTACACCAAAAGCGCAACGACAATCAAAATGGGAATTGGAATAACAAAGGCTAATTACGTGCGGTCTCAGCTGCTTTTATCTGAAGACTAAGATCTCTGGCTTTATTATCGAATCAATCCACTCAAAGCGACAGAAGTGAATTTGCATGCGAAGATACTTGGACAATAAATCTAATGGCCAGCACGTATATATATATATATATATATATATATATATATATATATATGTGTGTGTATTGTATTTGCGAAAGTGCCCCGACCAGACTAGGCCAGACAAGACCCAGGCCGGCCGAGCTGATCAGTGGGGAGCCAAATGTGGAAGCTTTACGTCTTAATTTTGAATGTTAATTGCTGCTGGCTGCGGCTGTTAGTTGGTCATCGCTGGCTTGAACCTCAATGTCAGTTAGGAAACTCAAAGCTAATTTGAGGCGATTCAAATTATGGTATACATGCTCATGGGAGAAGGCACGCACTGGAATAGTAGTTGGCTTTACGGCCAGTTAATAGGAGTCGCTCACGCAACGTTAGCCCGTCGAATTGGCGCATGGCTTTCGGTCGAAATGTTGATTACGAAAACATTTCATCAAGGAAATTATGATCTCGTCAATCAAACTGCAAGTGAAACAAGAAAAGTAACCAAGATATGATTTATGGTAACTTTCTACAAATTTAAATGAAATCTCTCACCACGTTCCCTTGTCGCGGGGCCGACAGCAGGCGGTGGGGCGTTAAAGCTTTCTAACTCTGATTGTAATAGTGGATCAAAGAAGACACACGCAAATTAATAACGAATTTCTTTTCACTGTGCCACAAATGGCATAGAAGGTGGACATTGAGCACAAATTGAAGTGAAGTCTTAAGCAGGATGTTGATCGAAAGTTTTACGAACTCAATAGAGTATATTAGCGTTAAGAGATGTTGCTGCTAACCTTGCCATTTACACTGATTCTATGGATATATTTGAGACAACTCGGGTATGTATATAGTAGACATCTGTATCAAAAAAGACTTAGAGCCAGAGACTTAGAGATCCCTGTGGCGTGGCACATCCAGAAAACACCTTAAATAAAAGATCTTTAATGTCCACTTCGAACTTGACCAATTAATGGGGTATAGAAGCTTTATAGTCACTTGGCTGCCCGCTGTGTGGTTCTCTCTGAAGTGATCGAGTTAATTTATTTAAATGCGCAAAATGTGTCGAAATGAAATGCGCAAATAAATTGCAATTCATAAAGAGCGGAATGCCATTGTTCGATCAATAAATGTGAGGGATTACGGAGACAATGGCACTCGAAAAGCAAACAGACCACACTTTACGTGACTGCCAGAAGAGACCGAGAACAGATGATTCGGAGCCAGTTTTATCGAGCTTTGCCTCTGGGTATTCGTCTGTTGCCTCTGCTGGAGACCAAAATGTTCGTGTGGATTTGATCGCAAAATCAGTTGTATGTTAATTGAATTATGCAAGCGACTTAGCCAACCAGTTACAAGCCCCTCGAATGATAGCTCGCAGCTCAGCAGCTGGCTTGACCTTTCGCGAACCCTTGCACGAGAAAGTTGTGCAAAGCAGCCACTGGCTGGGCAACCTCCAGCCACGAGTCGGTCGACCACCAGCAGTGAACTTGGAGGCGGCTGCTCTCGCGCTCTGCTTGTCTTTCTCCCCATCTATCATCTGGAATTGATAGAGGCATATTATCTAATATCAAATCCGATAAGTGAACAATAACAAAATTCCCCAAATTGGAACAGCGCAGATGCCAAATTTAATTGTTGGGATTTTTTAAAAATATTGTTTGTGTGTGTGTGTGTGTGTGAGCCAATGACGAGACGTTTCTAGCAGAGTTGAGCAACTAATATACAAATAATGCTGTTGCCTCAACACAAAAGTGATGGAAAAAATTGCATTTATAGCGAAACAAGTTCATAGCGTAAAATATCATTTGAATATGCACATAAAATTGATAAAAATAAATAAAATAAAATAAAATAAAATGTAAAAAAAACTAAAAATAATAAAAATAAAACGAAAATGAAAACGAAAAAGAAAAAGAAAAATGCAAAATTCACAAACGTCACAAACGAATATCTGTGCAAAAATTGAGTTACCGGCCAGGCGCCTTTTGAAGTTTTTAGTTGGGGCTTGGACTGCGATAATTATTGACGACGCTGATGAGACGGAGACCAATGGCAATAATAACAACGACAGCAACAGCGCCAACAACATCATCAACAACTGTTGCTGCTGTTGCTATTGCTGTTGCTGCTGCTGGTGGTGGTGGTGCCAAAGCAATAACAACAACTAAGCACTTGTAAGATAAAGCAACAACAACAACAACTAAAACCAGCCCGCTGCTGACGTCGACAGCAACTTCATGCGGTGCGCAGCTCTTCACTAGCACAGCGCAGACGCAACGACGTTTCAGTGCGGTTTTGGAGTTCATAGCGTTTGGTCGTGATCGTGCAGCACCCCCAACAACTTGTTTGTGTCTGTGTCCGTGTCTGTGTCTCCCAGTGAGTGCGTGCGTGTGTGTGTGCCTATACAGTGTCTTATGACTATTGTGTGCAGGATCTACTGAAAAGCGAGCCACACACAAAAACCCAACTTTGTCGATAGCGGTGCTCCAGCTCCACTTCGGAGTTCCACTTGGCAGCCATGTCAGCAGTGAAGGATAAGCTCTGGCTGCTGCTTGTTGGCCTACTGGCCGCATTGAGCTGTAAGTAGATTAGGCTGTGATTTATGAGTGACAAACGCGCATTGTGATGCAAATTGGGGCTAGCCAAAAAAAAAAAAAAAAAAAAACTGAAAACTAAATAAATAAAAACTAAAACTAAAACTAGATTGGTGCCATCTATCTACACACGCTACACGCAGCTGTGTGGCTCAATGTATCTTTTAATGGCGAGAGGGCGGCCAGACAATGCGCCGAATGACACGGCGCAAATATATCATCTTTTGTGTGAGTGTGAATGCAAAGTATGCCAAATGAAATGAATATTCAGCAGTCGCTGGTCTGCTGTCTGCCCACGTTTTATGACTGCCGTTGACCGTTGAACTGGCCACCGAGCAACTGACTGCCCAACCGACTGACTCCCTGTGGCTGACCAACTGACTGATCGGCAGACTGACGGCATTAGCATTGCCTGACGGATTAGCATAAATTTATGTGTCTGCGTTTCCTTGATACAATTCGGAGACCTCCGATCAGGCGATTGCCTCAATGGAAAAGCGATGTATTTTTGTGGTCTTCCTCTTCGCTTCGATTTTTGTATGCAACGTGAAAGTAGGTCTCTAGGTTGAAGATTGCTTGTTGGGTTTTTGCGAATACGTGCAAACGTATATATATGCATATATAAATTAAGTGTGTGTGTGTGTGTGTGTGTGTGAACTAGCATCATTTATATATATATATATATATATATATATATATATATATATATATATATATATCTATATATATATATATATTGATTGGTTAAATGCTGCTGGCCGGGCTGCAAATGATTGGCAATTGCCGCAACCAGTTCCAGCTGGGCTTAGATTTGAGTTTGGGTTCGTTTGCTTAACCGCTTGATCACTCGATAGGCTAACATAGCCTGCCTGCTGGTTGCTGGCTAATGGCTAATGGCTCTGTCTAACTCTGGCCCGAGCATCATTAATAAGACACTCGACGGCAAAGTGCTGTTGCTTTTATTTAACTTTTAATTACACCTTTGGCATTTAGTTCGAGCCGCAGCTCGGCTGCGCTGCGCTGGGCTGGGCTGGGCTGGGCTGGTTTTAAAAGCTAACAATTTAGGCTTGATAAACGCAGGTACCTAATATGACTAATTGCCCCACTGTAGCATATGTAGATGTGAGCTGGCATCTAAACTGGACAATTATTTCGCAGCCGGCACTTTGATTCAATTAAGTGTGAATTGTGTGTGTGCTGGAACAGTAGCCGAGATTCTTGCGCTCAGACAGGAAAGACTTGTCGGCATCTTGTTAATTTGGAGCACCAACTGCCATGGCCACGAATCGTATCGATCGTGGGCACCACGACACGACATACCGACGACAAACAGCAACAACTACAGTAATGCGAATACCCGAGCCCCATAACCAAATCGAGTCGCGTCTAAAACTGCAGGCCGTGGAGGCCGCCCATAGTTGTTGGCCTGATAGTGGCAGCAAGAGCCAAACGTGTTTATAGCCCCAGCAAACAATAATAATAAAAAAATTAATTGAATTGCAACAACAGCGACAATGTTCGCTTGCTGTTTAAGTTTGGCCAAAGGCCTCTGAAGGCAAAATTTGAAGCTTTTAAATATATTCGAGCGCACGCGCAAACAATTTGCAAATTCGCATTGCTTAAAAAGAGAATTTGCGAAAAGTCTTGAAGCCTTCGCCAAATGGGAGACGCAATTCTCTTTTGTCTGATTCACGGAACATTGGCGTCTATCGCACGGCAGCTCTTTGAACTCCGCCGTTGCTCTGTTTTGCTTAAATAAATAACTAATATCAGCATCTATGTTACACGCATCGCAAACTCTGTTTGAGCTCTGCTGCTATTGTTGTGGAACTTTATTTAGCATGAAGCGAAAACTTCCTGTACCCTATCAAAGTTTATGACTAGCATCGTTAGAGCGGCATTAACAATGTAGTCGTAATCACCATAAAAGCCAGCGCAGGCAGCCGTAAGCCGTAAGAAGCCATCAGCCCCCAAACAAGGCAGGCAACAAATTCGGATTCTGATTCTGATTCTGATTCTAATTTTCGCTGTTGCTGCTCGATCTGTCTGTCCATTCTGTTGCCTGCGCAACATTAATTTGGCAGCCAAGAATATGACGTGATTGTTGTTGTTCTCGTTCTCGTTGTTGTTGTCGTTGTTGTTGTAGCAGTCAGTCGAAAATTGCTGTTAATATGTAAATTTGATGCGAATAATTAAGTGGCTGCTAAGTGGTGCCAGGGAACTGTTTATTTATTACTTTATTATTTTCTTTCTGCTTTAGCTCGCGTGAGTTAAGCGCTGACGGCGTCGACTCAAGTTCGTTGCTTAAGTCTTTTGTTTTGGTTTGCCTAACATTTGCGGCTTTGCCTTTTGTTTTTGTTTTTGTTTTCTGTCTTCTGTTTTCTCGCTAAAAACACATCAAATTATAAAACAGCACTGCAGCACTGTTGTGATGCCGCCTACCCATATTACGGCACAAAGATCGGCTCGCTGACACGACTGCATCATGGCGTTTCCGGTGACGTCTATGCCGTAGATTCCCGTACGATTTTCATCAAGAAATTCAACTATGATGGCGAAGCGCCCGCAGCCTACTTCTACGTGGGCAACACCGCCCGACCCAGCAACGAGGGCGCCGCTCGCCTGAGGGACGAGCGTGGAGGCAACACCGCACTGACGCGTCGCTATCGCAACAAGGACATCACCCTATCCCTGCCTGAGGGCAAGACGCTGCGGGATGTAAAATGGTTTTCCGTGTGGTGCGACGAGTTCGCTGTCAACTTCGGCGATGTCGCCATTCCGAGCACACTAGACTTTCCCCGCCCACAAAAGATCGGCGCACTGAGAGGCGTGCACGGCGTCTCCTCCGATAACATTGTCATTGTGGACGCCCAGACGCTGCTTGTGCCGAACTTTAGCTACGACGGCGAGGCGCCAGGTGAGTGAATAGCAGCAATCATGGCTTTATGAAGGGCGAACTGCAGCGTTGGCACTCGATTTCCATTTTACAGACGCCAAATTCTGGGTGGGTCGTGGGCAGCGACCCACGTCCGAGGGGCTACGCATACCCGATGAGAACGGCAAAGAGAATCCCCTGCGTCGCTACGATCGAAAGACCATCGTGTTGACGCTGCCCGAAGATCTGACCATCTTCGACATTGGACACTTTGGCGTCTGGTGCGAGGCGTTCACCGTTGACTTCGGCCATGTCCGCCTGCCGGAGGGCCTCAATGTGCCGCCGTCGCTCAAAATGCTGGGCATCAGTCCACAGGTAAAGAAGCCGTTAAATCAAATACTCAGCGAGCTGCAGCCATAGCCCTGCACGGCCCTAGCCGCTCGCCAAGCATTTGAGGCGTGCACGGAACTTATTTAAACATCTAAAACTATTCGTATTTATTTTGACGTGCAACTTCTATTTAACAACCACAGTCGAGTTGCTCTTGAAATTACTAGACTCTAAGCGTGTGCATTTTTTATAAACTACTATTTCAATGGATTCACGAATTTAATGTATACAAATATATATGTGCAGCACATTTTATATACAATCGAAAAACTGGTCGTCTTCTGTGTTTTGTTGAGTTGAAAAACTTTTGCTTTGTATTTTTGAATTGAGCGCCTATACAAAATGAAATGTGTGCAATACTCTCTTTTGGGTCCACCCAACAGCTGTGCCCTTATCCACCACTAAATCCTTAGTCCCAGCCGCACTCCCGAAACACCCAATACACCTGTACTCACACACTCACACACACATATATATATATATATATATATATATATATATATATATATATATATATATATATATATATATATGTATACACAAGATACAATCCCCTGAGCCATACTAATTAAACTCTTTTCGTATTCGTGCCCCCGTCAGCCTCTTCCCCGACAACAAACATTTTCATTTTGTATATGCTTCATTAAACGTTTTAATCTGGATTCAGACTGCGACTTATTCCTTTCAAAATTAAAAGCAAAATTTTTGAACACAACAAAAACAAAAGGAATAAAAGAGACCGTAATTTTGGTACTAAATTGACCTTTGGCCAGCGCTGACTATTCATTCATCTCCTAATCCTAATCTGTTAATCCCGCATACCTACTCACTCCACCTACTCAGTCCACGCGTGCACTCATTTCATTATGCTCCAATTCCAGTGCCTATCTGCAATACAAAAGCAAAACTAATTCTCTTCCAGTCGAAGCTCAACTGCGAGGTGCTCTACGATGATCTGGCCTTCGAAGTACGCTGGGCAGTGGCCGGCGAGAGCATCGTTGTGCAGCTGGTCGCCAAGTTGGGTAAGTCTCGAGCGCAGAGCTAAATGCGGAAACATTTTGCGGCTTGCCTCCGTTTCCGTCTTCGTCCCCGAACTTGACACTCGCCCAAAAGGCCAAAATGCCAAAGCAATTTAATATTTAGCACTTTGTAAACTGTTTGAATTACGGCATCAGCGAGGCGACAGATCAATTCAAATCGATTGGCGAATTCACTGCTCGACGAGTGTCTAATGAGTGGCCAAACAAATCAGAGTAAACTCTCGCGCTTAGCACGCTCTCGCTAATTAAATTTGATATATCGTCTCATTTGGCTAGAGCACTGTGGGTGCATTCAAAACAGATTCATTATGGAATTATTTGCATAGCTATAGACCAATGACGTGCTGCGTAGAACTCAAAGAAAGGAATTCCCACAAGTTTTACGACTTCCTTATTTTGACATTTATATGAGAAGTATATAGCTTTACTCGACTATAAAAGCATATATGGAGCACTTTATATGTTTCACATTCCTGATTACCGCAGTGAATGCACCTTTGCAAATTTGTCCTACTTTCTACAACAGGCAATACTTGTATGTAAATTGGAATCATCCGAAGATACAAGTGCCATTGGGCTTGGAGTACGGAAAAGACTCGCGTTTTCTAGACCTTTCAAATCAAACTTTACCATTTACCATAGCTCTGCAGCATAATTAGTTGATAATGATGAAATTAAGAATACATTTTATTGCAATCACTTCCAAGCCTAATATCTTCGGTGAGCCGAAGGTGGAAACCCCTCTTTCAAGCGAGTTGCATTGAATATACTTACATGTATATAACAAGAAATGCATTATCACATATAAAAAGCCAAGTTTCAGCATATAAAGAAAAGACAGTTGTCCTTGCTAGTGTTCGGTGTTATCACTGTCAATGCAGATCGAATGAAGATCGATTGGGACTCAATTCAGAATGAATGAATCGAGCCCAGCATGAGAAGATCTTCACTATGAAATGAATTGGGAGCAAGTAAACTCTGATTCGATTTATGATGCTTTGACATTTCACTGAGCATGGTAAATAAAGGAATCTCCGCACTTGCGAACACTGAAGACAAGACAACAACAAAATTCCAGTTAGCAGTCAAATTGACCGATCAGCGGCCACATCGTTACTAGAATAACAAGTTGCAAAATATGACGACTGGTTTATTGCGCAACCAATGCACAGAGCACAGACAACAGAGCACGGAGCATGCAGCATGGAGCAATTAATAGCCATGCCAAAGTGGATGCTGCCGTTGCCGATGGCGCGCATCTGCATTTAGCATCCAGCACTCAGCACTCGGCACACACAATCTTGGTGTATGACCATCTATGAGTGAATATTTCTTTAGTGGCACGCGTTGGATGCTACGATGTTATGGTGCTACTGGTCTTGGCTCGGAACCGCTAAGAATGCCAACTGGGAATTTTCACCTGGAATCTGAAAACCGGTTGCGGTTGCTTAGGCACCCATTTAGGAACATGTTGTGCTGGCCTCCAGAAATGGGGCGAGCAACTTTCGTTGATTACGATCCCAATAGCATTACATTTCTGAGCTAGCTACTACCATTTTCCATTCTTCGCAGAACCCAACAATTACATGTCCTTTGGCATCTCGCCGAACAAGAACATCAGCCAGATGATCGGAGCAGATGCCGCTGTGGCGTGGGTGGACCCCGAAACTGGCAACGGCTTCGCACAGGACTATTTCCTGGAAGGCAAGGCCCAGTGCTCAGGTGGGCGTGGAGCATGCCCGGACATCAAAATACAATCCAACACCAACTCTATCCGGCTACTTAATGCGGCCATGGTGAATGGGTACTCAATTGTCACCTATCAGCGGTCGCTATCTGCCACAGATCGATTGGATTTGCCGATATCAGTGAGCGATGCGGAGTCTGTTGTGTGGGCTATTGGGCCCCTAAATGATTTCAGGGAGGTCTCCTTCCACACTTATTATAATAAGCATTTGCATCAGATTGAGTTTGGCCGCCAGCCAAAATGGAATTGCCCGTTGCCGGAGGGCGCTAAGCCAGGCAGCAGCGGCAGCTCCGCCGAACAAGAGGAAGCAGTTACTCAAATTAGTTCCACTGGCGGTGCAGGATATCCGCCTGCGGGTCGTCCCAGCATTGAACCTGATGAGGAGTTTTATGACAACAGCCCACAAGCCCTGAAGCGCACAACAGTCGCTCAGCCCCCACAAAGGCGCCAAGAAACGCTGTCCACGCAACGTCGACCGGTACCCACGCCCAGACCGGTGAACAGTAACGGTGCCTGGGATATTCCGGCCATACAATGCCACGAGCCAGAGGACGGTGTATTCTATGCCCAAATGGGTCCAACAGGTGGCAAGCATGGCTATCCTGCTATAACCGGTGAGCTATAACTGTCGGATACGCAGATTTCTTTCTCTTAGCTTACATATTGCTTTCTTGCCATAAACAGGTCATGTGGGGTGGGGTATCTCGTGGTACATTAACGGCTTACTGATTCCTGAGCTGCACGTGGTCAGGGGAAAGACCTACACCTTTGTTGTGGAGGGCGGAAACAATCCGGACATACCCGCCAAATATCACCCCTTCTATATTAGCGACGATCCTGTGGGCGGCTTCGAGCACAAGCGTGAGGAGGAAAAGAAGGTAAGAGCATTCGTTAGGTTTAGTTATTGCACCACATAACTTCATATTGCTGCGTTCCAGGCCGTACGCATCTTTGCTGGTGTGCACCGATCCAGATCCGGGCAGGTTACTCCCACTGGCGTGGGCCGTTTATGCAACTGGACTCCAGATGTTGATGGACCTCCAGCGGATGATTATCAGAGTTTCGGGGCGTACCAGCGCACATTGACATTGAAGTGCGATGCCGGCGAACCGGGAGTGATCAGCTGGAAACCCGATAGGAATACACCAGACACCGTTTACTACCACTGCTTCACGCATCGTTACCTGGGTTGGAAGATACACGTGCACGACTCATGCGATGGCATTGGTGATGGTATAGGCGCCGCCTCAGAGCGGCACGAGTCACGACAGCCGGCACCCGTCCGGGAAGACTATGCTGCCGAGTCATCGATTCGTCACGAAACCAAGGTCAGCCCCAACGATAATTTTTTATTGAAGCACCAAACCGATTTGATTAAGAATCACAATATGAACGGAACACCGCCTAAACTGAGTTTTGAAATAACGAAATCTTCGGAAATAACCAAACTGATTTCAGATGGGATCCGCGCTGCTGAGGCTCTCGAGGAGAGCTTACTGAGGAACCAATCGATCATCTCCGCACCACCGACACAGTTAAGAGATAACAACAGCAACAACCACAACAACAACATCGATAATATTGGCTCTAGAATTCCATCGAAACCATTGCTGGCCCCAGCCAGACCGGAGATTTTGCATGGCGAAACTCATTCATTGAAACCATCATCCTCATCCACAGCATCGGTTCATTCAAAGCTTCCCATTTTCGCAGCACCGCAATCAGCGCCTGTCATTGTTAACCCTCATTTGGTTCAGCGTTTACAATATTCGCATCTGCACCACACGCACTATCCATTCCCTCATCCACACCATTATCACGCTCATCCTGCACTGCAACTGCATCACAATCTAACTAGTAATCTTCCAGCACTGGCGCAAAAAACCATTAGCCTCTCCGAGTATCTACGTCCACCACAAAATGCTCCGCTCTTCCATCCTGTCAAGTTACCCGGACGTCGCCCCTTTCCCGGCCCCATCAAGAAGGTGCCAGCCTCTCGGCCAGTGCTGCCGCAACAGCACCCGCCGCCTGGTGGAATACTGCCGCAGTCATCGTTAATTGTTAATCACTATCGGAAGCCTGTGCCCAGCCTGCTAAAGCCGTTCCTCAAGGAAAAACTCTTTCCCATACAGCCGATTGCAGCTTCGGTGCTGTTATTAGGTCAGCCAACGGAGCTTAGCGGCATTGGGCAAAGAAAAACTGATGCCGCCGAGCGCGCCAAGATCAAATCGAATCCCGTTATCCCGTTGCCCGTGCCGTATGTGGACCTAGAGCCTCAGGCCTCACTCAAGACAACTTCCCATTTTAAATCAAACACAAATGTGGAGAAACCACTCTTAAGCAGCACAACATCGACGACTTTGCCAATTATCAAGCATCCGCTGCCGGAGGAGCCATCGCCTCAGCAAATCGCAAGCATGCGTCCGGCTGTAAATCAAGGATTCAAGCCGGATTCCGTTGTTGTTGAGAGCGGTTTCCGTCCAATTGTACGTAACGATGGCAGCGGCGTGCAACTACCGCCTGAGCTAATTGAACAGGTAGCTCACAGACGCGAGGATCCAGGCTCTGAGATTGACGAAGTCATGGAAACCGACACGCTCTTCCTTACCGCCCAACAAAGTGGCAGCGAGACCCAGAGCTTTGAGCCCATGTTCATACCATCTCCTTTGGACAGCACCAATGCAACAATGCTCGCATTGAGTACCAAGAAGGAGGTAGTCGACCCAGTCCTAGAGTCCGCATCGCCGCTGAGATTGCCCTCAGTGGCAATCAAGCATACACTCCCAGCGGCAGCTGAGCTAAGGAAGCCATCTCTTGAGGAGCTATTCCTAGATAGCGATGAGGATGACGCTCACAGCGAAGTAAAGGAGCAAGACGAACGGCTGGCTGCCACAAATCAGCCAACCATAATGGAAAAGGAACAAAACGCGCCAGATGCAGCAATCGCAGCCGATGAAGATATGGACTATGACGACGTAGGTAACCTGTTTGAGCCATCCGGGGAAGAGGAGCACCACATGCAGGAGAGTTTGGCTGACGACCTGGAAATGGAACCAGACGAAAAGATAGCCGAAGCTGCCGAACGCATTGATACATACTACTTGCCACCTGATAATCGGAAGATACCACAAGCCGGAATTCCCAGCGGAGCTGTTTACACCTTCGATGGCAAGTCTGTGGTGGACGCCACACTGGTGCTGCCACCGAAACTGGACGCACGTGACAGTGGGCATTCGCGTCACACGCATTACGGTCTGACCCCATTGGAGAAGCTGATACGGACCACTCCACAGTTTGGGGCCTATCGCGGCGAGCTACCAGAAGACTTCCTCTCGACCACTCAGGCAGGCGTGCAGCCTGATCATACGAATCCAGTGCACCTAAGTGGAAGCAGCACCGACAGCACTCTTCATTCGCATTCATCGCCATTACTAACATCGTCATTGCGGCCCATTTCGACCAAGTTGCACTTGCTCAAGCCCAACATTAACGAAAATAGCACGTAGACAGAGAAATAGAAAAGGAAAAAGGGGGAGAGAGTTGTCAACTACATACAAGCAGTTAGCAATTGAATTTGCATTCATATCCATATACAACAACAATTCCCGTATTAGATGTAGTCGCCTCTTGATATGTGTTAAATATTATGATGCTCTTAATATTAATAAAACACAACAATTTTACATACACGATTAGCTAAGCCACAATCTATGTTTAAAATGCATTTTAGTCGTTGTCTATGAAGTTAATCTTATTAAAATATACTTTAAACCTTGATCTGATGACTCTTTTACTTAATTAAATTTATTCATTTATAAGGCTGAGGCTTTTTTCGTTTGTTGCAGATTACTTATTGATTTGAAGAAACCCGTCAATATTCTAACAGGTAAATCTATCGAAATGATTATCGCATTGTTATTTGTTATTTATCGAAAAGGAACGTGAACTCTACAAATACGCTGTTATTTGAAATATCAATAATATTTGCGCATTATAAATGCCATAAGTCAGTATTGCAAGTAACTGCTTTGAATATTTCACAAATCAATAAGTAAATCCTTCAATTGATAATAAATCAAGTAGGTCGTAACAGAAGATTTTTATTAAAACGAAAAGCGCGCGCTGTTAATATTAACAGAATATATAACAGTGAACTAAATGAGCGTCTGGTTGGTTCATTGACTCATTGACATGTGTCGTTCACGCGAACTTATTCTTATGGTTCGATACAATTATACACGTGATACATCATGAGCCAATTCACACATTCAATAAAAGTGCCCACCCAATATAAAGCAACAGCGAAAATATTAAAAGCTGCCATTGAGAAACAAAAATCTATCAAATCTTTGATATTTGAAGAAAAGCATGCGGTTAGCAATATGAGATCAACTACAATTTACAGGTAGCTAACAACGTTGTACCTTTTCATATTAACAGCGCGTCCGAAGCCTGCAAGCGGTGCTGAAACATTACAGCGACAACAGAGGAGCTATTGACAACGCTATAGAGGAAACCGGACTACTGAAAGAAAATCCAAACTTGGACTCGGCACTAGCAAAAGTGCTAGTTACGGAGCTAATTTTCGGACGCGGAGAACTAAACGGGGAGAGCAGGCCGGTGCAAACAGTGCGCTCGTATAAGGAGAAATTACAACAGGCAATTAGCGGTTCGGAACACCAGAAGAAAGGCAGGTGTTCAAATATAGACGTATCTGTAGACCAAACAGTATTAAGTGCAGTTATCCTAACTAAATTCAATGGGCAAAAAGTCGAAAAAGCAATCACCGCTCGCCGTTGCCGTTGCACAAGTGAGTTCAGCCGTGCAGCCAGGAAAGTCGGAACTTGAGCCTGAGTCTGAACAGCATTATGAGGACAAGAGTTTAGAGATATTTCTCTGGCTAATGGCATACAGCGTGCTAATGTTCACGCTGCCTTTCCTTGGCTTCTACGGTGTGCGCAGCTGGCTAGATGAATCCTTTCCCGAAATGA
The DNA here is from genome assembly GCA_961210405.1 of Drosophila mercatorum. Lineage (NCBI taxonomy): Eukaryota > Metazoa > Arthropoda > Insecta > Diptera > Drosophilidae > Drosophila > Drosophila mercatorum. Next base: position 15,907,677 of record CAUIUS010000003.1, read on the forward strand.
GCACATTTCAAGTGAATTGCTACTCTGTGCTGACGGCCGTGCTGGTAGTCAACACAATAGTAGCCATGTATGTATTGAAGGCTGTCCGTGAAAAGGATCCGCCTGCATTGGCGAGTGAAGATGGGGAGAATAAGAAGGACCAGTAAATTATTTTAAGATCAGACGTAATAAAGGACAGTTTTTGTAACACTTTTCAATGCTTTTCTTTACTTAAATACACAGAGCCCAATCCACGCTATGTACGCATCAATACGAATCTGCTCAGTATTGCCGATGCCCTGGAGTACTTGTATGGCGAGGAGTGGCGGCGCAAGCAGCTGGCTGCAGACGCAACATATGCTGATTTCTTGGTAGCCATACGGGCACTGGAGGAGGACGAGTTCCTGATGGATATGCATGTGGAAGGGGTGCTGATATTCCATTCCAAGTGGAGTCATTACTGGGCCTCCCATGACTTCGTTCGTACCAAAAAGATAATACTGCAAAACAAGGCCACATGCTTAGCTGCCGAGCTACTAGCCCCTCCAGTTGGGTCAACGGTGCTAGACATGTGTGCAGCTCCAGGCATGAAAACACTGCATATTTGCAATGTTATGCACAACCAAGGACGCATTTACGCCGTAGAGCAATCCAGCGAGCGCTACAAAGCCTTGTGCGGGATTACGAACGAGGCGGGCTGCCAAATAGTCACCCCGATACTGGGCGACGCTCTTACCATGGGTCAGTAATAGAAAACTACGAATGATTCATTTTATTTATGATTTTCTCATTTTCCTTAGATGCAACCAAATGTCCAGACGTCGAGTACATTTTGGTAGATCCCAGTTGCTCAGGCAATGGAATGCAAAGTCGCATCAGCGTCTGTGATGAACAGAAGGACGACAAACGGCTATACAAACTGGCTGGGCTGCAAATCAAGATTTTGTCGCATGCCATGAGCTCGTTTCCAAATGTCAAGCGTATTGTCTACTGCACTTGCTCCCTCTGGAAGGAGGAGAACGAACAAGTGGTTCAGCGTTGCCTCCAGTTGAATCCTTCATTCAAGCTTCTCAGTTGCAAAAAGGCGCTAAGAAATAAATGGCAGAACGTGGGCGACAAGGAGTACGCTCAAATCGGCAAGAACTGTTTGTATTGTCTGCCCGACCACGATCTAACAGATGGCATCTTTTTGGCGATGTTCGAGAAACGCCAGGATAATGACAATGAATAGGTCAACTTGAACTAGAGAAGAACGCAGTTACTATAATTAAGTACTTTATTTGACTCTTTTTGTCGTGAATTTCAACTTCAATTTACATGAACTTTTATTAAACTTAATTAGAACATTTTAAATATTCCCTGCGTTTTATATAAAAAAGAAAAAAAATAAAATATACTCATGTATAACACATATCGTGATTTATACGTTTTGAAGATAGCATCATAATAAGAAATATATAATATATATATATTGGAAATGAGCGTTGATACAAAAAATAAAAGAAAGATAATATATATGAAACATATAATAAAAATTGTGTTGCTTATCAACTTTAGAATGTCAAAATTTAAAAACTCTTACTGTGAAAAGTCTGCCATCGAAAATATTCATTGCTGTTTTCTTTAGCTTTCAAATCAAACTTTTATCACGATTGGCAGTTCTAAATTCAAAGTCTTTCAATCAAAAAACAATAGATTAAGCTATATCAGACCAATATTGCAGATTATCTGATCGCTAAGTTTCGTTAGCGTTAACAAAAATGCTGGCACAAATCAATAAGCCAGTGTTTAGACATGTTTATCGTCCGCTACGATTCTACAAACATTACGATATCGTAAGTATTTTAAAGTTATTGAATTTATGAAACAAACATATTCTGAAGTTTGAACGTGTGTTTTCTTAATGATAACACATTAAACTGACCGAAGTGTTTAAAAAAATATAACAAAATCGAACGCGCCAGGCGCATTAAACTAGCGCTCATCTCTGAGCATTTCAATGTGGATCACGTATATATATATACATTATATACACGCTCGAAAAACTACCAGAGTTTCTCCCACAATTAAACCTTCATTTGCTGCTTGTAGTAGTTGCTCTTGGCAAGTCGAAACGACTCTGCCTTGATGGCATCCTCCATTGTGACAATGGGTTTCTTAGGACAATACTTAAGGGTGTGCGCCGAGTCGCCGGATGCTCCACAAATGGGGCATACATAGGTGCGTAGCTTGGGGCACAGCACTCGTCCGTACGCGTCACGCACTGAATGACTGTTGACCACAGCTTCGGGTTCATTGTTGTTTTCACAGAAAACACAGTGCTTGGGCACCTATTGATAGTAGGAAATAAAAAACGATCAGAAACTGCCGCAAGCCGCAGCCGCAAATAAAGTCATCTACTAACCAGTTCCTTGGTCTTGCCGTTGGTAAAGCGCTTATTAACTTTGTTATTGGCCACGTTCACATTGCTAATATTACGTAAATGATCCGGAGGCATAGGCAATCCTACATTAACGTTCTTTTGAGCGGTCATAGCAAGTCCCGGGGGGGTTGACATATTCGGCACGTAGGAAATGCTGCGCCAGACATTGTTCAGCTGATCCCGATAATTGTTCAAATTAAGCCAATGGGCAGCTGCTGCTGGGGGCGGCGCAAAGGACGCCGCAGCCGCTGGGTTACCAGGTGAATACTGTCCTGGCAAAGCTGACGGTTGCGGAGTGGCGGAACTTTGATTGTTGTATTGTTGAAAGCAATTGAACTCATCGCTCACATATCCATTGGATGCAAACTCCTGCATCACATCTTGTGTGGTTCCATTGTTTGTGTCTGTGTGGAGAATTAGCGCCATTTTATTACCGTCTGCTAACTCTAATAGGAGAGCAACAGAAACATATACCCGTTATCCCGATGTCACCGTTAAACCCCTTTGGGTCGATGACAGTGACTGTACCGATGCCTACATATGTATCTATCCCACTCGCACTCACCTGTATTGCAGACCGTCAGTAGGGCAAACATTTTCAATGAATGCGCGATCTCGTCCTTTTGCTGGTGATTCGCCGCGGCCGCAGAGGCAGCCAACACCAACTGGTGCTGCGCCAAGGCCAGTTGCTGCTGCTGCTGTTGCACCAGCAGATGGTATTGATACTGGCGCTGCAAGAACAGTGTATTGGCCGCAGAGGCGTTCATATTTACTTGGTTGCTGTCCGCCAGCATGGGAAACTGAGTCGGGGACATCGTGGGTTCCGGTGTCATTGGGGTTGTAGGAGGACTCAAAGCTGCCGACGACACAGGTGGCGAGATGTTGTAGGATGCCGTTTCCAAGTACATATTGAGACCGCCCATACCGTGGAACGGGGACATATTGTCCTTCCGAATCAATACAAATATATATTTATTTTCATCTAAAGTCAATTTGCTGCTTGCAATGGCGTCCACTTACCGTCGGTATATTGCTTTCCATGTTACTGCCGTTGCGAAACATGATAAATGCCAAAAACAATGTAGAATATGCAAAGTGCCGTTATTGCCCTTTTCGTTTTGCACCAATTCTTTCGCACATAAAATTAAGTTGAATTGTTTTCAGTGTCTTTCCTTTGCCTGAAGTATATATTATTGCGCTACTTCTTACTATTTAATTACGATTTAACTTAATTTCACTGTTAAAAATTGGCACAATATATTGATCAAATGCAAAATCAAAAGATCGGCAACTGGCGCCAACTACAAAAGCAAATGCATAAGTGAGAGTACACACTGCGCTCGCATAGTTCAATTCCTGGAAGTCGGCTGCTAAGCTCGGCGAAGTAACGGTTTGAATCGGCGCAATTCGCTCTCTCAAAGGGTTGCCACATGGTCTCAAAAGTAGTCGAAAGGTCGAAAAGGGAATTGAATAAATACTAAAACAGAGCAACCAAGCACTACAAATCAATTCATTATTTAATACATTTATACAATAGCCGACAATCATCCGCCATCATTCAATAATTACGATTGCTGCACATACACCATCATCCCACTGAATTCAACAATTCGAATTCAGCTAGCGACCACATTCGTTCCACAGCACTGTACTCGCAATTTGCCAACACTGCACCCTCAAAACAGCTGATACTCAGATTCTTATACGTGCGTGTTTCAGGGTACGAATTACATAAATTCGGTGCGATTGACGTGAGTTGCCCAAGCATTCCTTACATAGCGAAAGTCCGGAAAAACCCCTCGCAGCAGCAATACCCGTCACAATGGTAGGTTCATACATGATAGGTAGAATATTGCCGCCAACAGCGCTTCTAGCTTCACACATGTGACCGTTTCGAGGTTAAATTCTGCCCGGTTGCAGCCCCATCCTCGGCATACATATGTGTGATTTATAAACCGAACCCGCTCTTTCATTGCAGTACAAATTGGCTGCCTTAGCGCGCGAGCGCGCCTGTTTTATTACGTATCAATTAGCAAGTTACAACCTGCAACAACAACCGGTAAGTATCAAAATATTTCATTTCGTTGCCGGACAAGAAATCTGATATATTTTTATTGTTCTACCGACTGGTAGCAACGCCTGTATAGCTCACCTGGACGCCGGCCGGGATTCTTATCGCAGTTCATCGACAATGTGCGGAATGAAATGGACAAGAACAAAGAGATGAAGGATAGCATAAAAAAGTTTCGGGAAGAGGCGCAGAAATTGGAACAATCAGATGCGCTGAAGTCTGCGCGGCAGAAGTTCAACATTGTTGAGTCGGAAGCGCAAAAGTCTTCCAACATACTGAAAGAACAATTGGGTGCCATCAGGGAAAAGGTTGGTGATGTTATTGACGATGCCTCCAAATCGGACTTGGCCAAGAAAGTTTCTGAGGAGATCTCCAAAACGGCGAAGGGCGTCAGCGATACCATTACAGATACAAGCGGTAAGCTGGGACAATCTGGCGCTTTCCAGGCAATTTCCGATACAACGAAGTTAATCAAAAAGGAAATGAACGAGACGAGTATAGAGAGTCGCGTTTATTGCTCGCCCGTTAAGTTGCGCAAGCGCGTTCAAGTGGATCTGTCCGATAGCTCGCGGGTTGTGGAAGCAGATACGGAAGCATTAGGTAAGCGAAATACAAATACGTTTCTTCGAATGCATAGTAATGATCTATTTTGTAGGTTTGGAGCTTCACAAGGACTCGAAGTTCTACCAGTCATGGGAGAATTTCAAGAACAACAATACGTATGTGAATAAAGTACTTGATTGGAAAGTAAAGTACGACGAATCGGAAAATCCTGTCATCAGAGCCTCCCGTCTGCTCACCGACAAGGTATCCGATGTAATGGGCGGTCTTTTTTCAAAAACCGAGCTGTCCGAGACGATGACCGAACTAGTCAAAATAGATCCAAACTTTGATCAGAAGCAGTTTTTGTATGATTGCGAAAAGGACATTATTCCCAATGTCCTTGAGGCCATTGTAAGAGGGGATCTGGAAATTCTGAAGGACTGGTGCTTCGAAAGCACGTACAACATAATTGCAACGCCTATAACACAAGCGAAAAAAGCTGGCCTATATCTGGACTCCAAGATCCTCGACATAGAAAACATTGAGTTGGCCATGGGCAAGGTCATGGAGCAGGGTCCCGTGCTGATCATCACGTTCCAGGCGCAGCAGATCATGTGTGTGCGCGATCAGAAGGCCCAGGTTGTCGAGGGTAATCCGGACAAGGTAATGCGTGTCCACTACGTGTGGGTGCTATGCCGCGATAGAAACGAACTCAATCCCAAGGCGGCTTGGCGGCTGATGGAGCTGTCGGCCAATAGCCAGGAGCAATTTGTTTAAACGTGCTGCACACTATTTACCTCTCATCATCCCAAACACTACACACAGACGACAGACAATTCTACAATATTGTAGCAGTTGGTTTTCCTTTTCGAATGTGTGCGAAAGTTTCGCTCTTATACTTTTACTACTTCGAAGATTTTGCCAACTACAGGTTGCGTGCACCTGCTCAGCCAAGCCGGAGCTGCTGGTCAGTTTCGTAGCTTATCTGTGATTACAGTAGACTGCTGGCTTGGCTATGCACTTAGCACGCGGCTCTCACGGGATACGGTCATCGTCGGCTACGCTACACCCTGACCGCCCATTCATGGCGCTATATATGTTGTATATTTTATCCTATCTTGTAAGCTGTATATTAACCTGTGAGCGTGAGTGCTCAGAGTGCGGCGTGGCCGGCGGCGCTCGGGTGCCGCACGTGATTGGCCCAAATTTAAATGTTGAAGCTAAAAGTGCAAGCAATTAGTAATTCTTAAGTTAAATTGTTGAGTATAGGAGATTTGTTACTACTTTTAAGACCAGCCTGTGCATCACCCATCCTTGCATAGACATAAATTCACTGTACCGAATAGCTGAAACAAATGAGCCACATTCACCCACTTCTACACTTATTATTTGTAAAATCAATGCTACGCATTTTCAAGGTCTAGCATATTTAATAATAAATACAGAACCCTTCGAAATAAACACAATCGAGTTATTAATATTTTATTTGAATTCGAAACCGAATATCAAGTACCATAAGAAAAGTGTACCATAAATTTGTCATTGAAGTTAAATTCTAAAAAAAAGCTAAGCTATAATAAATAAAGAAAAAAGACAAGTAATTTTGTATAATAAATTAAAACAAGTATTCCACTTAATATATATAGAGTACCAGTACAATGGTAAGTTTTCAACACAGGTGGCAACGCTTTTGAACTGGTTTATAAATGCTTTGTTCATTTAACTTGAACTTGACGTACGCTCTCTCTCTCTCTCTGTGTCTTTCGTTCTCAAAAGCTTTTTAATGCGGACCAATGAAATGAACAATCTGCATTCGCTCAGTCTTCAAACGGAACTCATCGCGAGCGCACGCGCAAAGCTTTCCGAGCTAGGAGGTGGTGGATGATCGAACCAGTGTTTTATGTTTAAATAATTGGGCTGCTAAATATCAGAAAGCTTACTCACCTAGCCGATATATCAGCTGACGCACCTGACTGAATATTATTTAATTTACGACCGAGTGATAAGCGAATTAATTAACAATTGATAAAAAACAGTTTTCGTACAAATCAAACGAAAATGCGTGTCAGCAACGGTTCAACATTCTGCAGTCTCTTGCTTTTGGCGCTTCTGACGACGGGTTTCTGTAAGTACAAACACACGCACACACACACACACACACAGAGAGATATACATGAAGGCATAGACATATAGACGGACGGATAGCCAAGGCACACTTGAAATATCCACACAGCGTCTCAGTATTTATTTTGCCACTCGTACATTATCTGGAAACTAGTTTCCGATGCAGCTGGAAGGCTGGTCAGAGGCAGATACGCTGCTACCCTTTGGCTCCACCGTTAACGGATCTGTGATGCGGGTCCAGCTTGCAAGCCCAGTTTACGGCGCATAAATATGGCTCTTTATTATGCCAATTCCAGCGAGGGCCAAGAGCCAAGAGCACTTGGTATCAAGGTCGTACCTATAAAAACACAAAATACTCATATATTTAGAGCCATTATATGTATGTAACTGCCAACTTCTGCTTCCTTATAAAGCTGCCCTCCGCTTAACCTGATAAGATACTGTTCGCGATTCGTGCGGGTGACATGCGCTGCCTATGATAAGCGATTGATTCACGCATGAGGCCTCTTTTTGCCATTGGCAATAGTAATTGTGTTTTGCAGTTGCTACTCTTCATTAGCTGCTAAATAGCATGTACTCCTCAAGGTCCACTAATGGGCATATTTGGGGCAGCCTCTATTTGAATTATTCGCAAACCTTAATTTCTCCACGCGATTTCGACGCGATTTATGCGCGTTTTATGCGATTCGCATGCCAAACAGACTTAACTGACAAACGCGCCTTCATCATTAGGAATGTGTTTATTGCTTGTGTCATCTAATATAAAAGAGCATATATAAACACACACACACACACATATACATACACTGGTATATCTGTATGTGTATATGGTGGATATATAGACTGGTTTCGTCGTTGAGCTTGCCGGCTGAGTTTGTTGTCTCTGCACGTTTCTTTGTTTGCCCAAAAGTATCTCCGTATCTCCGTTGAAATTATGTCAGCTTCTTCTGAAAAGTCGGAGCGCAGAAAATGCTTCTGAGCAAGATTAATATTTTGATTGGGCCCATAAACATAGGTGCGAATAGTGTTAGACTCGCAAAACTTGCGCAAATATTTAAAAATCTGTCTGTGGAAGAAGCGCCTTCCAAGGAAAATGCCATGACCGAGTAATTAATTCATTTCTTCTTGATCTTTTCTGCTTAATTGCGTTTTTTACAGCCCATGCCAAGCCCCTGGACGAGCTGAAGAAAACTGATACCGAGCTAAGTAATTCGAATGGGCAGGCATCCAAAAATAAAACAGCTGTCAGCGCTGGCGAGGAGGTAAGCTAATCCCTGGCGAGACCCCGAGTAACTGGGACAGCGAATACACAAAAGACCGACTCCAACTGAGGGCCCCGACTGCCTCGCTGACTAACTGACTAACTGATGTAGCGAGCGGCACATGGGGCAGCCGAAGTGTAATGTGATATGACGGCTATGCAGCTCTGCCGGTTTATTATTAAAACAGAACCGGAAATTTACGCTTTAAAGAAATTTTTTATTTATTTTCACTTTGATTAAATGCAAAAACCGCAATAAAGACACGCGCGGTGCTTGCCTTATAAGGCTCAAACGCACGTTACGACCATTTGCATGAAATTAAAAGAAGAAAAAAACGTTGAAGAAGTCTCCAATGAGGGTTTTTAGAGTCTTAGTCACGAAATTCCATAAAAATTGAGTTAAAATTGAACGAGACAACGAGGTGGATGGTGGATACCCCAAAAGCTTACACCTGATCAGCCAGCTTTGTCGTCACGGCCATGACTCAGCCTAAGCTCAGAGCCAAGAGCTGCGAGCCCAAGTTGAGTCGCTTCAAAGCCGCATTCTTAGTAATTTCTGTGTGACGTCTCAATGCCACGTTCTAAGGTGAGCAAAGTAAAGTTTAAGGCGATTCGCACGCGATTTCACCTGTTCAAATAGAAGATCACTTTCCATCCATGAAATTATCTAGCGTTTTTATTAGGGCTTATGACAATACCTTGATATGCTTGTGATTGTCGTTACTGAATAAATAATAAGCGTACGTAGAGAACATGAGTTGGAAAACAGAATAATGACAAGTCACGTAGCAGCATTGGCTGCCGAGAACCACCAGTCAGTTGACTTTATTCAATTACAGACCAGACCCGACCGGACCTGATCTGTTCGCCTTAGCTTACAACCTCTGGGTCAGTCAAAGGCCTAGAAATTGGAATACGTTATACAATCCGAATGGGAAATTGCAATGTGCAACGTGTTTCTAATGACATCAATCAGCGACTTGCTTTAGTTCAAGAGTTAACGACGCTTAGAAAGGAACAATTTCAATTATATATATATATATATATGATATATGCCTACCTCTTGCTGTTCCTTAACTATATAAGCCAGTGAAAACAGTTGAAATAGTAAGCGCCTATTGTGAATCTTCCATATATCTTTTATGAAAAGGTCCAAGACCTTGAATTTTAAATATATACTCCTTCGAACCGTTTTCTGATGCCCCCTAATGGGAGTGGTGAATCGGAGATAATATTATCTTAAGCCACAGACCACTCATCTCAGATCTCTTTTGGAGTTGAGGGACTTACTCGTATGTATCATTCCTCCGGATATATGTATAGGTGACTCATAATTGATATCTTCAGTACACCTGAATTGGGGCGTGGCAACGGGAAAATATCGAGTATGATGAAATCAGTTTTATCCAAGAACTATTACAAAGTTTGTAATCTTGATCTTCTAATGGGCCTCTCGCAGGCCCACTTGGCTTAATTAAACCAATTTGAAATCAATTAGTTGCCAAGATTGTTAGCACTCAATGACGTCACAAATTTCACAATCGAGCATAAATTATACGGCATGCCAACAATTGAAAATGTTGAAATCGAAATTTAGTCACGCGCCAACGTCGACCCACATACATACATGCAGGCATATCGAGACATGAAGACGGACATGTGGATATCCAAATTGATATGCCCCTCATCATTACAAAGGGGTATCTAACGGTTCTATTGTTACTTGTTCAGTTAAACACAGCGACGAATTTGGTGCTTGCTGGCAACTACAAATACGACGTGGAAATACTTGAGTCTGGGGACAACGAGGATGAGGATCGGGATAGCAGCGAGGAGCTGGAGGAGCGTTTCAAAGGCCACGGCATATTTAACACGGACACCGATACTTTCGTAGCTGAAAATATCGAGATGACGCCTGTGGACGTGGAGTCAAGTGCCATTAGCGAAAGCCATATGCTGCTCAGCATTATACTTGTGGTGGTGGCTCTAGTGTCAGTGTGCCTATACGCTGGACTAGTCATATGGAGATCGCACTTGGAGTATGTGGCACAAGTTTATAAATTTGTGTACAATTCTATAATTCTCTTTCTCTTTATCTCTCTACGGCAGGCAACGCTATGGCATGCGCGAAAGACTCGTTAATCGGGATTTGGATGATGAGGGCGTTGACGACCCCGATTATCATGTGACATATCCTCACACACTAAGCCCCTATGCGCCAACCACAACGACAGCTACGACGCGCTCATAGTCTGGAGTCAATTGTGTGTGGGATGAGATTCATTAACGCTTAAGCTTAATTTTAATTGCACTTGATAACACCGCCTGAATTTGCGCACCTCTGCGTGTGTGTGTGGGGAGAACGGGTGATTCATGTGCATTATCAATTAACTAACACATACATAATCGCACTTTGAATAACAATACTAAAGTTCATCTTAGAATATGCGGGTCGCTGAACTATTAAAAGTTTTCTGCGCCAAGTTGGACATGCCAATTAGCTGTAAGTTTCTGTGATATTGTTCTAGAGACTCTGTTTAAAAAAATAACATCATGCTCAGAGTCAACAACTAAAATATTTTGTAAAAAGAAAACAATTTTTGTAAAGCCTGAAATTGAATTAAACCAACTCAAAAAACATTTTTCGAGAAAAGATTTTCGAAATAACCGAAAGTTGTACAAAAGTTTGCTCTTTGTCGTTAACACACTCTATTTTGCGTAGGTGACCGCGCCACCTGTTTGATGTTAACTAACTGTAGGATTACAGGGCGTATACTGTACACTGTTAATGGAAAAAGGTAAGGTTAGCAGATTATGTGTAAAAACAGAGACTAAAATATTTATAAGATTATTTAGTTACTACTAAAAAATATAGTGATTTCATACATTTTAATTATAATAATCATGATGCAGCTGCAAAAGAATTGAAATGAACAACTACTGCTAAACATATTTGCTCCTCCTTGTCGGAACTACTCCACACTTAACAGACGCGTGCAACAGCTGTTTTTGTTGCCGATTTGCACTTTGAACTTGTGCTTGTTTCTACAAAGTGTGTCAGACTTGGATACGCGTGTTCCCATTTATATACTTGCATTGGTGAAGTTTGCCCTAATTTTCCATTTAATACTCTCTGCCCGACTCAATATAAAGTGCGCGCTCTTCAGTCACAAAGTAGGTATAATACTGCAACTGTAATACTAACCGGCAACGGGGGCAACATTTTGTCACAGTATGAAAGTGTTCTAAGGTAACTCTTATGCTCATCGGTATGACTGTTAATTCGCAGTTATGTTCGATGTCTGCTTCCTCACTTACACAGCTGACGAACGGCTGCCATGTTATTGCTGCTCTATCGCACTTGCTTCGAACATTTATCCCACAGAATGCACAAGTCCTCGCGCAACCGAAGCAGACACGAGAGAACCTGGACCCCGTTTGCACCATGTACACTTACTTGGTTTATGCTGGTGTTCGAAAACGAGCGCGAATGCGCACTCTAGTCGAACAGTTTCATTGATAAGAAAACAAGTGGAAGTCTCTCGGCAGAGACATGAAAACGTCCGCCAGTACACAATTGTCCGTCGCTGTCGCTGCAGCCAACATTGCGCAGAGCAGTGCGTGTGCAGTGTGAAAATTGTATCCAAATAGTGCGAAAGCTCTGACGCGCTGTCCGTGTAGCTGTAGACGCCGCATGCAGCACACGTTGTGCTGTAATTAATTTAGTTGCGTGGCTTAATTTTGTTGCCGCTGTTGTCGCTTTGATTGTTCAAGTTGCCGTTCGCTTTTTAGCAGTATATGTGTGTTTGTGTGTGTGTGCGCTTATCTGTCTGCCGTACGTGGGTGTTTTTATATCAATTAACGGTATAAGCAAGGCATCGTTTCCGACGCTATTATTTTTGTGCTTCCTTGCGTGCTTCCTCTTCCCTTAGCTCGAGCCCGTGCCAACAACAGAACTTGGACAACATTATCAGCAGGACAGAAACAACAACAGAACATCAACATCATGACGCACTGGGAAGACTTCTACAATACACATCTGCCGCCCGCAGACTTCGAGGATAATCGTTCACTGCTAAAGGAGTTCTGCGAGCGACACAATAAGCTCCAGAACCGCATTGTGCTCGTCACGGTAAGCACTTGTTAATCCCACCGCTCTTGCTGGCGACAGCGCAAATCCCGGTTAATAAGCTGACCACTGCGTCTAATCCTTAATCCCTCTATTTTGCACAGTCGGGCGGCACCACTGTCCCCTTGGAGCACAATACTGTGCGGTTTGTAGACAACTTTAGCGCTGGCACGCGAGGCTCGGCGAGTGCAGAGTACTTCTTGGACCACGATTATGCTGTCATCTTTATGCACCGCCACAAGTCTCTGGAACCGTTCACGCGCCACTTTACTGGCCAGCAGTTCTTTGATATGCTCGACATAGCGGATAACAGTCAGAGCTCGACGATAGCCATCAAGCCGGACTCAGTAGATGTGTTCGCTCCCGTACTTGCAAAGTACAAGATTGCGCGCGAGACCCAGATGATTCTCTACGTGAACTTCACCAGCGTCGTCGACTACATGTGGCTGCTGCGCGCCGCCTGCGAGTGCCTGGCTGCGTTCGATGAGCGGGCTGTGTTGTTTTTGGCAGCTGCCGTATCAGATTTCTACATACCCGAGGACATGATGGTGAGTCAAACCGTGCCATCAGCCACGCTGATGATCATATGGGAAATCTTGTAATGGATTGCACTCGTCATTCAATGACTGGCGTCGTCAGTCGCCAGCCGCCAGTAGCCCGTTTCAGTTGCCTGCAAATTGCTTTTTATCGATTCGCAATGTTGATTGTCGGCTCTGTGCTTGACATATTTTCTCTGCACATAATTGACGTCAGCCCCAGTAGGAGCGGCAGTAGCAGCAGCAGCTGTAATAGGAGTAGTAGAAGGGGCAGCAGAAGCAAGGCTCGAGAGCAGTCAACAGCAGCTGTAATAGGAGTAGCTGAAGGAACAGCAGTAGCAACGCTCGGGAGCACTCGCCAGCAGCTTAAAGTCAACTATTGCTCCTGACAAGCTGTTCCCTCGTCTCAATATTAAATGGCTGTCAACAGCAGTGACTATGTAGCTAGACCCACGCCAGCGCATGCATGGCTGTGTGTCTATCTATTGGTGTCCTTGTAGAAGGCTTTATACTGTCATCGTGTCTTTAATTTGATTTGCATAATTTTGCTTGTTATGTGCCCATGTGGCCATGTTGCCATGTTGCATGCGGCCACTTCCCATCCACTGCCCAGTCAGGGACTGCGCACAGCCACATCTTCATTTTCATTTCACTTTTACACTGATTTACATGTTCGTGCAGTTTTTGCTTGCATCCTCTGCTTGTCATACTCCACCTTCATCCTCCATCATCTCCTCCCTGGTCTCTGACTGTCAGCTGACTCTCTAGTTCACAACGGCAAAAGGTTTTCAAGTACATGCATCAAATGCTCATTGCTGGAGGCGTTCGTCGTCGCGCCGCTAGCTGCTTGCAATTTTCACCTCCTATATGCACACACACTGAGAACTATGTATATATGTATGTGTTCGTACAAGTAAACGTACAAGTATATAGATGTGCACGTGGTGCAAGTGCTGGGGCAGGTAAACGGAAAGTTTTCCACTTGTCGCCTACCTTTCAGCCTCTCAGCTCCGTGCTGGCATTTGCAACGCTCTATTTCCGTTTAGCTCGTGCATTTCCGCCCGGCCTCATGCTTGAGGCGTTCCCACCGTGTCAGTGTGTGGTTGTTGGCCTGCTTGCTCTGGTGGTTGCTGGGGCGTTAGCCACAAATCGTTCGCTTGATTGAATTGTTGAATGTTCTCGGCCAATCCCTTTGCCTGCTCCGTTGGCTTCTCCAAGCTCAATGATGAATATAGCCTGCTGATGTGTGTGCATTGAAATTTATGCACATATCTTAGGCTAAGCTACCCTGGCATTCTCTGGCGAGGGCCCTTCATGTCTCTCAGTTGATTTGTCAACAGAAATGCGCACAGAAATGGTTTGCATAATGCCCCAGTGCATTAGGATTGCCCCGTGGCAGAACCGCAAACAGAAACACATTTAGCAGGCTTATCCAAATGGGGCTTAGGAATCACTTAGATTCATGTGTGTAAAGTATATCCCACGGCAGACTATGATAGGAAAACAGAAACACATTTGAGTCTGGAGCCTTTCACCTGACGATTTCCTAAAGTGTTTACGGTTCAGTTAGCTCTTGCACGGCTATTTTACAGTCACTTGCTGTTCCTCGCTCAAGGACAGGCTGAAGAACATTTAATTTCGCTAAAGCGAAACGCCTTCCACCTTAAAGTAAATTTATGCAAATGTGGCAAACAAGTTGATGTTTCGCGAGGACTTTGTAGGGACGAACACCGTTGCTTAAGTAAATTCTAATAAGCCAAAACCAACACGAAATTATAAATGTAAACTGTACGAACAAAAAGAAGCCAACACAAAGCAAGGCGAGGGGAAGACGGAGAGGTAGCGCAGAGGAGAGGAGAGCAGAATGGCGATGACACTGGGAGCAAACAGAGAAGGCATCGTGCTCAAATCCGCAAATCAAATCAGAAGATTTTACAAGGGCACGCATGAACACGCATAAAGCGACAGCGGCTTATACAGTTATTCTGCGGCACTAGCACTCCCACATGCAGACACACACACACACACAAGGACAGTCACCTATTTAGTGGGTACAATGACACAGCCTCGAAGCACAATGAGTGCGAGTGAGCGAGTTAGACTAGAGCGAGGAGGGGAATCTGAATAAGTAACCAAATTCAATGTCAACAGCTGTTGGCTGTTCTTAAAAGCAAGCACAACAAGTAAGAATGGTCTAGCTTGAGTCAGCTCGACAATGGGAGACCCTGTAGATTGTTGCTCCCGCAAGTGCACAGACTTAAGGTTTAACCTCTTTATCCGAATAAGAGTGCGGTACTTGAATTGTGAAATAGTAATTAGTATTAAATATTTATACTGTTAAGTTAAGATTATTGTACTTTATTAGATAGTTTGGATTCTAAAGGCTGAATAATTTCTTCCCATACTTGAGTCACTTTAAGTGGAACTCATGGCTTGCTTTCCCTATAAGATTCATCTTAATTTTCATTTTACAAGCATACAGAATTTTGAAACAAGAATAAAGTCCACATATTCGAATCGAATAGATTTAAGCCCTTTGTAGAATGAGTCCCAAAAAGGTATTATCGTAAAGAAACACACAAGAAGAGATTGTATCCCACACAGAGAGAATTGTACTACCCCACTGCTGCTGTGTGGAGAGGAAGAAAAACTTATTGCCTCAAGCAGCTTAAAGTTTGAATTAGTAGAAGAGTCGACTGCGACTGAGCCGGTGACGGCGACAGCGACGTTGGGGCTGGCGTGGCGCAATTGTCAATGTCGCTTTGGTTCGTCTTCGTTGTCATGTCTAATGCCTTGCAGCTAGGCTTTTCATTTCGCTCAAAAGCCGCACAATGTCCTGGCTACTTAGCTGTGTCCTTCTAACTGTCCATCCTGCCTGTCTGAAAATGGCTTTGTGTGCGCAACGAAAATGAAACTGGTCAGCAGTGGAAAAGGGGCTACCCTATCAGTGCACAGGGTATAGTGCTCAACAAGTCGCCGGACATGTGCCAATGGCAGCCCACGCGGCGTATGTGTGACGTTTAAAGAGTCTTTAAGGCTGCATTGAGGCGACTCGCTCAGACTCGGCTCATTATCACTGAAATATGCTTTCAATTAGTTGTAATACATTCGCCATGTGGCAAGCGCCAAGTGCCAACAGCTTGTGGAGGGGGTGTTAACCCTGGCCTTTTACTGTTTTTACTGTTTTCGCTGTGCCGCGCTGTGGCGCTCTCTGTTCGCAAGGACACATGCACTGGCTGTCGGTGTGCTTGTGCATGGGTGTGCTGGGGCTGGTGCTCTCCTCTCCTCACTCTGGTGGGTGTGCAATCTCATGGCAACATTCATACGCATCGTTGGCTTGTCATTCCATTAATATGCTAAACCGCTCGCCGTTGCAGCCCACACACAAAATACAATCAGGAGATGGAGCACCGACCATATCGCTGCAGTTGGTGCCCAAAATGCTGGCTCCGCTCGCCAGCCTGTGGGTGCCGCATGCTTTTGTGGTGTCCTTCAAACTGGAAACGGACGAGAACCTATTGATTGTCAAGGCACGCGACAGCCTCAACAAATACAAGCATAAGGTAAGTGTTGTCAATCACACACGCCGGCAATCAGAGCCTCAATCTCATCACTCACCCTCCGGTCGTCCCTCTGCCACTTAACCTTTCCGTCGCTAGTTGGTTATTGCCAACGTCCTTCAGACACGCAAGCACCGCGTTGTCTTTGTAACTCCGACAGATTCCTACGAGCTGCATTTGAGTCGCGAGCAGGCGCTGCAGGGCCTGGAAATAGAGGAGCCTATCGTGGCCGACGTGGTGAGTGCGGACGTGAAACGTGCCTCTCAACAACAGCCAAGTGAACTCGTGTCATCATTCTATTTGCAGGTGCAAAAGCACGGCGACTTCATCAGCAGCGCCGAGCAGCGACAATGACCGTTGTCGATGCGCCGCCGGCAACAGCAGCAGCAGCAACATCATCAACATCAACATCAACAGCAGCAGCAGCCGCAGCAGTACCGCCAGCTGGCACTTGGCGGTAGCAGCAGCAGCAGCTACGATGACACCGCCGAGGCAACGGACTATTGCGTGACCAGTTCGCATTATTGTCGCGTCCTAAATCCAGGCACGCCAAGCTTCGGGCGAAAATATTAAGCAGGTCACAGCGCCAAGTCCATTTGAATAGCCCGTACGTTTAAGTTGTAGTTATCTATATATTTATGGTTAATATCTATCTATTTATGGTCACGCCCTAGTTAGACTGACCATAATTGATGACGATGATAGTGGTTAACATGTTTTGTTTTCTATGTATTTTGTATTTTTGTTATTCACTTATATTCCGTCTATCGTTGGCTGTTTGAAAAATGATGTCACCTTCATAACAAATCGGCTTCTTTATGCTCGAGTCCCATCTTTGTATCATCAAGCATACGCACCGTGTTGCCCGCATGTTGGCATTAATCTGAGATCATCAATTATCTGTCTTGTTCCAGTGCGCCTAGAGGGACAAAGCATCGCGCCACTACCCACATACAAATTAGTCACGCACCCACCCACACGCACACCCACACCCACCCACACACACCTACACTTATGCAATGGCTTCATGAAAGTGCAATTTACAGGCTGGCCCTGGCGGCTGTCGGTTGCAGGCATTGCGACAATTGATTTACAAGCCGTGCATAGCAATAACTACAACAACAACGTCAACTTCAGCTGTAGCAGGACCTGCCAAATGTCCTTGGCTGTGGAAATTTATAGTGGCGTATACTTAATGCCTTGACGCTTGTCTGGCTCAAGCAGGTCAAGTGGCGTCTAAAGGTCAGTTTCAAATACACTACAACGCACACACACACACTACATGAACTTCTGACAGCTGCCAGCGGCAAATTAAAATTTAATTGGGTAAAAAAAATGAAAAACAACTGAACAACCAGCAAGGAAAACTAATTAACGCAGCGCCCGCAAACCGAGGGCCACAGCTCGAAATACTTGTGTCGAGAACAAAGCAGGAACCAACGTAGACGGCACGGACCGTAGACAACGGCAGTTGCCTCTTGGGCCGTGGTCTTTGGGCATTGGGTGTTGGGTTTTGGGTTAGTCGAGTCTTGTGGCAGCCTTTTTTGCACATGTTTATTGCATGTTCTGTTACTGCCGCCTTTTATCTACGGCTTTGCCGCCTAATCTACCTGCCTTAACTGTTCCCTGGTTGTGGCGTGTGCGGCCGAAGGTCCAAAGCCGACGCCACTTCCGGCCACATTTTCGGTTTTTGTTTCAGCCCCAAACTAGGCAACAAGAAATTTTGTTGTTTGGGTTTTGGTTTGTTTTTTTTTTTCAGCTGTCGACTCGTTTGGCCGTTTGGCAGCTGTAGCGTAATATTTAACAACTTTTTCTTCCCCTTAATGCGTGTGCGTGCGTAAGTGTGTGTGTGATGGGGTGTGTGCGAGTGGGTGTGTAAATGTGCATCAAATTAGATTTTATTACGCTCACACGTACAACACGCAAATACACCAATATGAGAGGGCAACGAGTTGAGTGAAGACCCAAGCGATCCAAATTTATTATTAGCGAAACATCTTTGGCTAAAACTGTCTCCTACCGTATGATCCTTGACGAGAGTTCTGCACTGGCACTCGAAGTAGTATGAAATACATGTTTGTCTACGTCTGTAGGCCCAACATATGGGACGCATATGCTTATACATATGAAGGAGCCTACTTAAGCTTATATGTACATATGTAGCTGCTGCCATTTTCCTTATTTTCTGGATTGTTTTTATTGCGCACACATGTAAACAGCCAAGCACACTCACACACATACACCCAGGGGCACGCGCACACTCACCCATACACAGTCACATATCAAACGGACGCAATTCCTACAGGCGCTCTGTATGCTGTCAAGGCCCCCTTCTAACACTGACCCCAAAGTCCCGTGTTGTTGAGCTGCCTCCGAGTATCGATTGCGCATTTAAAATACGTAAAAACATAAAAATTCAGCTCGCAAGCTGAATGACGTATAGTGAAATATGCATGCGGAGCTTGCGCAGGTAATTAGCCGAGAGTGGGAAAGTGCGCTCATTAAGCATCTTACCGGCTGTGCGGTGATTAATTTCGAATTCAGCCAAATCTCAGTTTCATTGAGTCGCAACTATAACGAGCAAGTGGAGTCATCATTTAACGCGAGACAGTTTATGAGTAAATTACATAAAGAACTCTTCATATCCGTTTTTATGACTGAATTCCATTTTCGATATTGAAACTTTGTTACTTGTTTCCATGAGTATTTATTATTTAAGAAGAGTTATCGAGAGCCCCCATTAATGAATTGATGTAAAATGAGTTTACTTAAGGCGCCTAATTTGAACTTTCCAAATATAATAAATTCTGTCCTAATACTTAAATGATTAAGATGAATTAACAAAAATTAACTGTTTTCTATAAAGAGAAAAACAATTTTCGAAATAAATGTTAGGAAAGAAAACTTGAACTTGAAATAATTCGCAACGCCTAAATTCAAATTGAACAGAAACAGGTTTAAACAGAATAGCCACAAGAAAAAAACGAACCAATTCTTCAATGTTTGAATATTCTGAGCAATCGGACCAAAAATACAAATCAAATAAAATCGAAATAGAGTTTGAAGTATACATATATCAGAAAATATTTTACATTAAATATATATATATATATATATATATATATATATATATATATATATATATATATATATATATATATATATATATATATATATATATATATATATATATATATATATATATATACTATATACTATATATATACATGTGTGGATTAACATTATAGATAAGGACTTATTAAATAAATCTAACTGTAAACACATATACATACATATATATCTCTATATTTACTCTATACAAATTGCAAGTTTATATCTAATTGTTGAATTGAAATTGAAATATGAAATCAAAATTTAAAACAAAACCCAACAACTTTGCAGCAATCTATTTATTGTTGAAATCGGCCAAAGTCTAAATAAAAATTAATATGGTTAAAATATTGTTAACTTTCCAAACTAATAATAATATGAGATCCAACTCAACTCAATCTAAAAAAAAAATGTAAAACTGTTTGGTTACGGACATCTTTGAATGTCTCTGAGTCAATATGTGTATAAACTGAATATATATATATATATATATATATATAAATATATATATATATATATATATATATATATATATATATATATATATATATATATATATATATATATATATATATATTTATATATATATTTACTATGATAATAAATAAAGCTGATGGAACAAATAGCTTTAAATGTTTAAAATTAACTGTGTTTCTTTTTATTGGGACTAATTGCAAAATCATATTTAATGGGGAAGTTCGCGTATTCAGCCACACGATGCATTGAGCTTCTCACATTTAAACGGTTCCCTATTGCATTCCCCAACTCAAATATTTATTCTTCTTAATTCGATAAGTCCTAAAGGCCGTACACATACATATATTTCGATTGCACTTAATGTACTTAGGGTATAATTGATACATATGTAATTTAACGACTCCGTCAGCAGAGTTCTCAGTTACATTTCGCCAGTTGAGCAGAGAAAAGGTCGTGCACAGCGATCAAACGAGTCATAAGCTATTCTTATCGCTGCTAAAATGCTAAAATGCACTCGACTACATTTTCGTCATTTAAGTTATTAATACAAATTTTCGTCGGAATCGCTCTTTTCCGCAGACGCATTTACCGATAACTTGATCATTGTGCACGGTTTTGACTGTATCTTTCTGGACTATATCAAGGAGTCCGGCCTGAATTGCAGCTTCACACGGCCACTAGAGAGTAGTTTCAGTGCTAGCTACCATCTGCAGCATCTCATAGTGGATACGCTCTGCCAGTTGCCCCACTTGACATCCAATCTCATTAAGTGCAGCTTTCGATCGGAAGACTTTAATAAGTTCCGGAGTCGGTACAATTTCACGATTCGCGTAAAGGACGAGGCGGGCAGCCGATCACAGAATATGTCTATAAATAGAAGCGATTGCATGGTGCTGGAGCCCCCCGGCATAGATGTAGTCGAATTCAACAAAACCGCGAGCTCAATATGCCTGCAATGGCCAAATAAGAGAAGGGACAACCACAACTACAGCATCGCTTGGGACTATCAGCTGGAGCCCCACGCCAGGGTGGCATGGCAGGATCCTCAGTATGCCAGGCTCAAGCCTTGAGCCTCAAGGAATCCTTAACGGCCTTCCCCATGCCAACCAAGAGTACAAACTGCGAATGCGACGCCGCATCACTGCTGTCCGCGTCCACTGGAGCGATTATTTCACATACACTTTCCGAACCCAACTCAGCTCTTTTACAGGCGGTCATTGTCAGTTTCAACATGATTGTGTAAACTCGAATTAAAACTAAAATTAATACTAAAATTAGTTTTAGTTATGAGCGATAAAGTGATAAGCTCACACGACTTTAGTGTTATATTCTAGCTATATATTATTAGTATGTTAGAGCAATCTGCTCTATAAGATTACATATTGATAACGGAATAATAGCATTGGAATAATAATAAAAGAACAGAAATTCATTACTCCTTAACTCATTCATTTTTACTCTTAATTAAAGTAGTTTTTACGAGTTGTACTAAACTTTTTCCCTTCAAAAAAGCAATTGAAACCCAATAAATATGAAATATAAATAAATAATATATTAAAAAAAAAAAAAAACATTCGAGCTCTCTTTATATTACAATAATTACTATAGCATATAATCTTATCGACTTATCTCTAAGATATATCAATAAATATTAATAATGTTGTTATCACTTGAGACCCCACGTTCGGTATCTGTGTGTTCTTAAATAAAACATTGAGCTTAAACATTTGTTTTGTAACAATATAATCTTCTTCGCACAGTGGACAGGCATATCGTAGTCGGTTGCATTTCGCACAATCTTTGGATTGCTCTCTATATCCATACATATATAAGAGCTTTCAAAAGCTTTTAAAAAGCATAAGAATCGCTGGACTCTGGTATTTCGAATTTCGTTTTCGGCTTTATTAATAATTTCGCAAGTGAAATGACTTTGACAAGTTCAAGAACAGAATTAACTGACCTCATCTAATATTATTTTTTTCTTTGTCCGATAAATGTCTTTTGCTATCGCAATTTTCGATTGATTAGATTAATTTTTGTTGCTGCTTGTCGAAAGCTTTGAGCACACGAACACTTGTAAAATGTATTTGAAAATATTTGAAACTTTAAAGTTCTTCATATTCACAAAAGAAACCTTGGTTGGTAGATTGTGTTCTTTGTGTTCTTATCAAAAATCATAAGCGATAAGAAAATAAAGTGAAATTCATAAAAATTTGCAAACAAATTTATAAATGTTGTTTATCATCATGAGATTTAGTCAGAGAATGCGAGAAAGAGAGAGAGAGAGAGAGAGAGCTGAACTTCTATTTAAACCATTTTACGCTTAACTAAACAATAAATCACACACGTAGCATAGGACGCGATACGCTTACTGCGTATTATAATTATATTATTGGCCAGAGCAAAATTCTTTATTGTTTAAAATAAGTTTTTTTCATTTTTAACTCAAGTGGAGGTGGTATCTAAAGTCCGATAAGATTGGAAAAGAAAACTATATTTTTGATTACTATCGATAAAATGGAATTGGCATCAAGAATATAAACAGCTCTGGGGCATAAAAGTGTCAATGAATATGGGAAGAGTCGTACTCTAAGGTATCCTAATGGAAATTATTTATATTTGTCTGTAAGTTATATACATATGTATATAGACATATACAATGATTTTATATATGATTGATTGGTTAAAGTAGCATTCGCACTTGTAAACGCAAGTTCAATACTGAATACTACTACTACTATGGAATCGATCTAATATGGAATCTTTCGAAATCAATGATCAACGTCTATTGGTGCACCATCATTCAACTCTTACACATACATATTGGCATTCAAATATAATTTCTTCTATATATTTCCTTTGGCATGCTAATTACGAAGTCGAAAGACTATTATCATCGAAATCATCTCTTATTAAATAAAATATTCCTATTATTTACGTAAAAATAGTTTAATCTTAAGTCAGGGAACATTAAGTTGACGTGAATGCTGAGCTTGGCTATCCCCCACAAATGTCAGAAAAGTGTGTGTCGAGCATTATATTATTTATTTATAGTATACATATATACATGAACAGAACTAAGATCAAGGTTTAGCATCGTTGTTCAGCGTCATCAAGTCTCAGTTTTTCAAGTCCGTAAACTTAAACTTGAGTGGTATATTTGGCTTGTTTATGAGCACTGAACGGAAAGCGTTCTCCGTCGAATGGGTAAACTCGACCTTGAAGTTTCTTAGAATCCGGCATATGCCAAGCTCTAGTTCCATGTCCACAATGCGTTTGCCGACGCACATGCGGGGACCAAAGCCGAAGGGCAGAAACACAAAAGGATTTGTCAGTTTTAGAGAATTTGCCGGACACTTGCCCTCTTCGCCCGTCTCATTGCGCAGCCAGCGTTCAGGCAGATACTCCGAAGCTCGCGGGAAGTACTGTTCGCTCACGAAGGATTTCAGGGGAATCATGGAGACAAATGTGCCCGCGGGCACCTTATAGCCACTCAGAACGCAGTCACGATTCGTCGTACGACCCTGGCCAATCACAAGGGGCAGCAATCGCTGGGATTCCTTGAGGCAGGCGCGCAGGTAGGGCACATTTTTCATGGACTCCTCCGTAAACTCTGAGTCCTTGTTGGGCAACACGCGCATCACTTCCTCGCGCAGTTTCTCCTGCTTGTCTGGATTGGTGGCAAGGGACAGCATAAGCGCGGTAAATGTACTCGAAGTCTGCCAGATATTTATAGATATGAAATCGAATTAGTTTGGGTCTCCTTAAATCCACTTACCGTATCGACGCCGGCCATGAGCATGTCCATGGCCATGACTATGGCCACCTTCTTATCAATCTTCAGCAGCTTCTCGAGCACACTCTGCTCTTTTTCGGGACGCACTATGCCACGCTCTGCCTCCGCCTTCAGTCGGTCCATGGCCTCATTCACATAGGCCAAGGTCACATTCTGAATGTTGTCATAGGCGTTCAGCAGCTTCTTAAACAAGGGCGTGTGGATGTACCTCCAGAGTGAAGGCTGTATCTCGAAGGTGGCAGCAAGTGTGAAGAACACATCCAAGCTCTTAAATAGTAGCTTGGCGTTCTCATCATTGTGGGAGTCCTTGAGTAGGCCGAGCTGCTTGTCCAGTGCGACCACTGAGACCGACTCTAAGGTCCAGCAATTGATATGCTCTAGGAAATTGTCCGGCACCTCAAGCGTTGTTGGATCTCGTATGGCCTTAATGCTGAGGGAATCACACAGTCTTAAGATGTTTAGCTCTGAGAGCAACATAGTCTGCTTACCGATCGACAAATTCGCTGTTGACCTGTGACATTTTTTTGTAGTAGAGCCTGACGTTCTTCGGCTGCATCAGCACTGGGTTCACAATGGTGCGAAATTCTCCCCACGCCTTGCCCTGGGAGGGGATGAGTCCTTCGACGCCGTCAAAGAAATCCCTTCGAAACTTCTCACGATGGTATCTTAGTGTGTCACTGCCCGGTCTATGGGGCCACACGCCTTCGTTCCGGTAGACGACTTCGAAGTCCTTTGGGTTATATGTTGTAAGCATAGGATCGCTGCCGAAAATAGACGGCATCCGGAAGATGTCACCGTAATCCTCGCGCATAGCCAGCACCAGCTGCGACGTGTCCAAGTTTTTATATTTTCCACCTGGAAAGGCCATCTTGAAGGTTAGCGCGATGGGATTGGCGTGTGGTATATCCTCGTAGGGACGTGCATCCTGCCACGCCACCTCATCTCTAGCGACGGTGGGCTCCTTCACTGCGGCTGCAGTACTTTGGCAACGCTGGAGAGAAAAAGTGCTGATAAGACTTCCCTAATCTATTCAACTTTCCTCACACTCACCTGTTGCGTACTCGTATATAAGCCCAGTGTTTCGACCACATTTTGGGCCTTATTTATGGCCAGGTAATTGCGCACTTTTAACATTTCGCTTCTGTCCGCGTTCCTTAACTGTTTGCTTCTTGAACTCAACTAACTTTTCCATTTTGATCTCTTAATGAAATTCCAACAGTTCGAAAGCTTTTTCCATTTGACAGCGTACACAGCAAAACAGATAAGAGCTTTGCGAGCATTCAAGAGCTTTCAGACCGTCTAACAGAAAGTAAATAAACCAATTGAATTTCAGCTTGGGAGCTTTATAGTTGTTCTATGTCGAATTTCGAACTTGGGTTTGTTTATGAATTCGTTTTATGAATACAATCAATTTACCCTACTTGAATACAATAAGCTTACAAGTTTTTGTGGATGTTTTGTAGAATCAATTTAAATACATTATAGAATTTATATACATATATATTTTCTGTTATCAAAATATACTAATGTGCGTAGAAATAACTTACAAGCATACTGATAGTATTATTATCGTAAGCATTTTATTGATAATTCTATCTAAGACAAACATATATAATATATTTTTCGATATATACATATTTTAGCTGAGCTTATTCAACTTTCAGATGCATAAACTATAAAAATAGTAATAATAATAAGTTAAATAAGTTGTTTTCCTTACAATCGCTTCTATTGTCTATCTTGAATACGTTATGATTGTTTGAGGACCGAGCTAGTTTCTTTAAGGTAATGCTGTAGTTGTAGCATCTAGGTATTATAAACTTTTACAAACTTCTCCAATAATATCTATATATCTAGGTTCGACAGCTAAATCGCCAGAAAGCTACGTCTAAAGTCGATGTCACAAGAATTGCGATAACGTCCAATTTTGCGATTGCTCATTTGCCGAAACCTGCGCATGGCTTCGTGTATTTCCTGGACGCTTATGGGTTTGACCACCTCCATGCCGCGGCCTTGCGTCACCTCTGGACAGACATGCATCATGGAGGGGCTGCCGCCGGCAGAGGTAACGCGGCTGTATGGCTCTGTGGCGCGGTTATCCGAGTTCAAACGGGTCAGTATCGAGTAGTCCACAATTGCCGCAATGGTCTCGTGGGCCAGATAGGCCAGAATGTTCATCGTTGGCGTCGGTATACGCAGATCGGCTGGTAAGTCCAGAAATCTTCGAAACTTATTCTTGATTTTTTCGCCATGTCGACAGTAGAACGAAGTCTTTCGAGCTTCGTTGAATTCGTGATACTGCTGACCCGTAAGTATTTGTGATATGCGATCGGCGCGAAAAAGGCGACGCATACGATCCTCGTCGTGAAGCTCTTGCACGTCAATGGCCAGCTCTTCGTCCTCCTCCGGCTGCTCTAGATCGTCCATAAAGTCCTGCGGCCTACCAGTGCGTATGCTTAGAAACCGTTTCAATATACGCATGTCCTTCAGGTGTTTTCGCATTCGCGCTATTTTCACTGGATGGTTTCGCATCAGAAACTCGAAGTCCGCTTGCGAAGGGCAGGGATTCTGCTTGCGGCGCATCGCCACTAATGAGGCTTCGTTGAATATCCCACGTAGTTGCTGCTGGAGTATCTGCTCCACCAGCTTCACGCTGCCAGTTCGCGGTTGATCGCTGTCCCCGAAGCTTCGCATTATGTCCGCAATCTCAGTGATCAACGAGACGGGTGCATCATCCGCAATTTGGACAGCGGCCATGTTTGCATTTTGATTCTGATTTTGACTTGGATTTTGAGTTTGATTAGGAGCCGGAGTTGTTACGGCTTGCAGCTGCTGAGCCTGCGGCACGTTTCCACTCTGCATCAATACTACCTGGCGATGAATGTTCAGAGGCTTGTTCTCTTCGAGATTCTGCAACTGAGGTGTGCTGGGCGCAGACGGTGTTGATGCCATTACTGGTGAAGCGACGCCAACCACATCACCGGCCGCAACAGATACTGAGTTTTGGCGCATAACGCGCTTGGCTTGATAATTCATTATGCTGCTGAATCAATAATGAATTTGTTTTGCAGGAAATCCTCCTGCGACACAAGATTGTGTATAAACATATGTTATAAGAAAAGTGAACCATGCGAACAATATAAGAATAACTAGTTCACAGTGCCAGGGATGCAATAAAGAACGAGAATAAGTGAACGTAGTTTGGTTCATAGTAGTGTAGTAGGAGATTTTCGAAACTATGGCGCTCTCATGGAAAAACTGAGATACATTAAATACATGCTAATACTGTACATCAAAAACCTTTTTCCATTTAATAAATTATTACTCATAAGTTTTCTGAATTTACGGTAAAAAAAAAATATGAACGTGTACTTGTGATTTAGCTCACGGAAAAGAAGCACGTGTCATTCACCATACTGAATTATTTGATAGTGAACTAGAGAGCTAGTTCAGAAAGCATTTTTTTAGCTATCGCCCCAAGTAGCTATCATTAATCGATTGTCGCGCACCACCATTTTTGTTTGGACAATGGAGAATAATCACTGAAAATAATTTAAAGAAATATTAGCAATAAAATCAAGTTGACCGCCGTAAAAATGTTCAATGGCATGGTGAAGACCATACGTGATAGCATTGTGGGCACATACCCATCCTGTCATGTGAATTCGCGACTGGAAGAACGTCGTGCTAAGCAAAGAGCGATGCGGCAGGAGCGAAGGCGGAAGCCAGACAAACCTGACGACTTCGTGACCTACGAGGATTCTGGTAGCGACGAGGAAACGCCACAGCAGCAGGACGAGGTCCTAAACACTTCCTATAATCTGTGCGACTATCTGCGGAGCAGAGAAAATTCATTGCGCGATGTGAGATTTCTTAGAAGTCGTATTTGCCATCGACTAATTAACTTTTAACTTTTATAGCGTCGCAGCGTTAATGCAGAGTATACCAGTCGCTATGTGCTCACCCACGACATGTTGCGCGAGACGCAAATTAGTTTAGGTTACATTAACAAGGTATTCTGCTCCAAATGGCTGAGCAACCGTCAGGTTGTGTTCGGCACCAAGTGCAATAAGCTGCTCGTCTATGACGTGAACATGCGTCGAGTTGACGCTATTCCAACGCTTTCCAATAGTCGTGCCAATCATCCAGAGATCCAAGGTGGCCTGCATGCAATCGAACTGTCGCCCAGTCGATCATTTTTAGCCACGGGTGCACGTAATTCATCCGACATAGCGGTATATCGGTTGCCAACTCTGGATCCGGTTTGTGTGGGAGAGAACGGGCATCGAGACTTGATAATGGGCATGTGCTGGCTAGATGATCAATTTCTCGTCTCGGGCTCCAAAGACTCTCGCATGGCCCTGTGGCGAATCAACGAAGATCATATGGACTTTCCCGATGGTGGAGAGGAATCTTGTCCCACGTTTGCCACTATTCATCCGCTAAGTGTTAAGGAAGTCCGCACGGCGCAACGAGTAAGACACTATATATATTTTTTTTCACACGTAGAGTAAATTGATCTGACTTCTTCGGCTTTTCAGATACGTTCGCTGTGCTTTAATAAGGAATTCAAAGAGATCGCAGCTCTCTCTTTAAATGGCTATATACACATATTCAATGCAGAGACCTTTAAACAAACACTTTCACGCAAGTTACCCAACTGCCAGGACAATGTGAGCATTGCTTATCATAGCGATGGACTCTATGCAGTCGGCTGTCGTTCCTATACCATTTTGCTAGACGCTCGTACGCTTCAAACGATCAAGAAGATTACATCTCGGTATAGCGGCTGTGGTATACGCGCCACATCATTTGAAGGCAATCTTTTAACGGTGGGAACCGGCCTGGGAATGTTGCTGTTTTACGATATACGGGCTGGCAAGTATTTAGAGAGTAGCGTAAACGCTTCGCGTACAGTGGCGCTCAAGTGCAGTAAAGGAATTGTGGTAAGTAGTTGTAGTCAATGCTAAGAACTTATATTAAATTGTATTTCATTGCTCTTTCAGTATCCGGAAGACGAAATGGATGGGTTTCAGCAGGTAAAGTACGTGCCGGCCATCTACACGCACTGCTACGACAGCACACGGATGCGACTGTTTGCGGCGGGTGGGCCGCTTCCTGCCACATTAGTGGGAAACTATGCGGGGGTATGGCAATAGTTCCACACGGCTGTCACAAAACTGATTAGTACGAGTATTTAGGCAATAGTATATTTTGTTTTTAGCCCTGTCGCCGTCGCGACAGTGATGTGCGAAATGTGATTTTTGATTTCTCTGATGATTTTAACTTTTTAAAGTTTAGCTGTATGAATTGTATAATCATCATTGTGTTCGACTTATACAATTAATAAGTGTAAATGTATGCATGAACTTCGCATAGGTTTAGCCAATTACATCTCGTATTTATAAAGTCTATATAGATAGATATATGTACACACAATATTCATAATTGATTTATAAGTTTACACATATACAAATCGCAAGCATTGATTTTATAGTCTGATCTTAATGGTAATAGAATTTGAAATTAAACTATCTACAAATGCAATTTGCATAACAAAATATGCCTACAATTGAAATAATTATTTCTCATTTTGAACAGAGTACACAGAAATATTGAAAAGTCTTTTATATGTTTTTACATACATATGTGTATATTGCTTATAGAGAACTGTATAGGGCGCTCTATGTCATATGTATATTTATAAAGGACAGCACTAAATCTGAAGTTACACAGAATCGATTAGAATGTACATAAATACAATTTTGGTGACAATAACCATATACAAGATTTACACAACGTAGGATACACAACAGACACAGATTAACTAGCCAGTAACAGCTGTTGTGACTCCCTTAATAAGTAAGTATAATACCAATAAAACCAAGTTTCCAAAACGAGAGTTAATTGTTATTGTTGGTATTGGGCGAATTACCGCCTCCACTCCACGCACTTAGAAAACCCGTCCAGCTGCGATTGTTGCCATCTGTGGAAACTAGGAGAGAAATTGTATTAGTGTAAGCTTTCAATTAATGCATTAACTGAATCACCTTTCTGTCCCTTAGCCACACAGTTAAGCATTTCCACCTCGTTGCGACTCAATCGGAGAATTGTGTTAAGTACGGGCACCAATCGTTGTCGCTCGTCAGAATTGGACAGTGTGATAAACTGTAACCGAAAATATATATATATATATATATATATATATATATATATATATATATATATATATATATATAGTAAGCAAATAGTAGCTTACCTTTAAGAATACGTTTTTCAGATATTCCGAGTTGTGCATGTGCTGTTCCCGTTCTTCGGAGCGTTCCTGGCGACGCAGTTCCTCCTTCAGCATATCATTCATTTGGGTCAGTTTGGCCAGATCCTGTTCATTTTCGGCCAGTAAGGTGGTCAGATGGCGGACACGGCTTTCCTGTATGCTTAACCGCTCTTTGGTAGCTAAAAGTGCCGCTTGCGTATCCCCACGTCCGTCCAACTCTAAATCGTCGTCCTGCATGCTGACGCTGCGCCCAAAATTGGAAATTGTTGTGATCTGATCACTATTTATGGCATTGAGGGATGTATTTAAAAGCTCATCTAGAGGCATAAAATCGTGCGAGCGTCGCGAAGCTGTCGAAATTTTTCGCTGTGCTGCCAGCTGTGCAAGTGTTTCACCGTTGCTATCGTGATCCAATAGGAAATCGATTTTGCTTTGCTCTGGGCTGGTGGACTCGACAGTCGTTGTTGTCGGCACGGGCGCTGGCGAGGAAATCGGATTGGAAGGAATCGCTTTTTCGAGTTGTTCGACCTGTTTCTGAAGCTGAGCCACCCGCATCTGATGCACATCGTCCATTTGCTCGATCTGCAGGCGATGTTGCAGCAGTTGCTGTTGCTGCAGCTGCACCTGTCTCTGATTCTCCTGCGTCAGGGTCTCATTTTGATATTTCAGATCACCGAGCGTGGCCAGAAGCTCCTGACTGCGCAGTAGCATTTGTGTGTTGTCGCGCTGCAGATCTTCCAGCTGAGATTCGAGCTGAGTGATTCGCAGCGCACTCTCATCCCTGCTATCGCACAGCTTCTGTTCATTCGCACGCATAGTAACCAATTCTGCCTCGAGGTATTGCTCTTTATCTGAATCCCGGTTTTGCTGTTTTCGCAGCACCGCTTGTGCTTTGAGCTTGTAGTCGGAGTACTCCGTTTGAAGCTGCTCGTTGGCACGTTCGGCATGGCGTAAGGCGGCCTCCAGTTTAGTAAGAGTATCTTGACGCACCTCCAGCTGCTGAACACTCTGGATTAGCTGCTCTTGGGAAAGCTTGAGCTTGCTCTCGTATTGCTGGGTGCACTCAGCTAGCTGCACTCGGATTTCATCCACCAGCAACTTCTTTTGCTCCACACTCTGCTCCAGTTCTTTTTTGCCAAACAGTGCCTCCTGCCTGCCATGTACAGCATCCTTAAGTTGAGCCTGCATTCTATCGATTTCCTGCTTCAGCTGCTTGCAATGTGCTGCCTCCCCGCTTTGTGCCTGTTCTAATATACCTATCTCCTGGCGAAGCTGCGTAATAGTATTCTCCTTACTAGCGAGCGTTTCTTTGACCGCTTCCAGATCTGTAGTCTTAGCCAGCAGCTTTGCACTTACTTCAGTTAGCGATTTTTCAGCCGCTTCGATTTCCAGGTTCAACACATTCGAACTCTTTGACTTATCCTTGGATTTGAGTTTCTGGTTCTCAGCACGGGCTGCATTTAAGTCCTGTTGAAGTTGCATCTGTGCTGATTTGATGGCTTCCACTTCAGCCTCTAGTTTGGCGGCTCCAGCTTGCTCCATATTTTTAATCTGCAGCGTTTGTTCCTGCAGTTTCTTTTTTAACTTCACGGCCAGCGAGCGAAGCTTGTTGTACTTTTCCTCGTAGCCATCGTCGAGTTCCCGCAAGCGATTCAGCTCCTCAGCTCGCGATATTGTGGACGTGGACAGCACATCGCTTTGCGCATCCCCATTGAGGTGGTCGTGCTGCTCCATTTCCTCAATTCTGCTCTGTAGTTGCCCCAGTTGCCTTGCCTTTTCAGTTAGATTCTCCGTCAGAGTTTGCAACTCTTTGCGACACTTGTCATATTGCTCTTGCATGCGGGATATGACATCTCCACGCGCCTTTAGCGCCTCGTTCAGCTCACGCATCTCGGCCAGCAACTCAGCATGTTCGTTTTCCTTCAATTGGTACCGCGTTTGCAAATCTTCATTCTGCTGTCGCAGCTCCACGTAGTTTGTTTCCAGTTGCGCATTCTCGCGCTCATGTTGCTGCTCTAGCAGCTTCACTGCGCAATCCTGTTGGTTGCGTTCTTCTTGCAATACTTGAGCCAGGCGTTGCAACTCGTTCAATTTCGAACTAAAGTATACTGGATTAAAATTGCTAACAGGCGGAACAGTTTGCTGAGAGATCTGCTGCCCCTTAATGACGGTTGCCAACTGTTCCACGCAGCTCAGCTTGGAAAGTACTCGGTCAATGTCTATAGTATTCTGCGGAAGCTGATTCTGTTGTTGTACCTGTTGCTCCTTTATTATCTTTGACAAACGCTCCAGCTCGCAAATTCTTTGCAGCAACCGTTTGTTATTTCCTGAAACGTGGTTGACTGTCTTAGTTGCCTGTAGCCGCTCCTTTAGCTGTATATTCTCTTGCTGCAGTGCGGTCATTTTGGCACAGAGCAGTTGCGATGCCTTAATAATCTCCTGCTGCCACTTGGAAACTGATGCGGCGTACTCATGCTGTGTTTCGAGGAGAACGCACTTGCACTCCTTTAGGTTCTTGAGCTTGCGGTGCACATCGATGAACCTATCTTTAAGCGAATTGAACTTCTTGCGCTGCTCGGAGTTTAGTTGTTTGACTGAGTCGTACTTCTGCTGAAGTTCGTCATGCTCAATGCACCGTTGTTTTGCCTCTTCAGCTGCACTATCCACTTGTTGCCTTAGAATGGTATTTTGCGCCTCAGCCTCCTTAATTTTAGCAATATCCAGTTCGAGGAGTTCAAGGTTCTTACGCTGTTCACTGCCGAGTGCGTTAACTTGCTGCATGGCCTGTTCCATGCGCTCGATGTCCGCAAGCAGATCATCATTTTCATCGCTCAAGCGCCCAAGCTGACGCTTGAGGCTCTCATTCTCAATTTCAAGTTGCTGCAGTCGATCGGCGTCATCTTTGGTCCTACGCTGTAGGAAGCTCAGTTGCTCAGTCAAAATGAGGTTCTTGTCTGTGAAATCCTGCAGCATCTCCTGCATTGCTGGAAGACTGCTTTGATTAGCAACTGCTTTTGCCAATGCATCCTTCAGCTGACGATTTTCCTCAACGAGCTCTGCTCACGAGATAAGCAAAAAATCATCAACGTGTACTACATGTAACATGATTTACTTACCATCTTTTGCTTGCTTTGCCTTTTTGGCAATCCCAAGTAGTCCCTTGTATTTGCTGATGATTTCATCTTTACTTAGAGCTTCGATTGGATTCTTCTGCAAACATACAAAAATACATTCATGACCACACCGCACATACATACATATATTAATGTTGTTGAAACGTCATTGTTTTGCGTTGATGCAAGTTGTTACCTGGGTCTCTCTACTTGATGTGTCCATATTCAATGCTGCCTGTCTGCTGTCTCAAAGTCCATCAAACCCACTTTCATGTGTTGCCTTTATCTGTTTTCTATCCTCTTAAAGTAATTGTACCCCAAATGAAACTTGAACAACTTGTCAGATGGGCAAATAACCGATTAACGATAGATTCTAGAGCTATCGCATTTAGCGATTGGTGAGATGAGCTATTATTTCAAACGGTCAGTGTTCACTGATTGTGATATGTGAAAGCCGATTAATCTTCTGAATAATAATTTCTTCATAAAATATTAGGAACCCATACATACTTTTATATTCAATACTGTTTAATAAAAATTAAATGACAATAATTAATATAATAGGTCAATATCTTTTTAAGGTAGACATCACTAATGGTACAGTGAAAATTCCAGATAGTCAGATGATTCACATAAAATTTTAATTCGTGTTGGAAACGTTTATTGTTTGGTACTATCAATAATCTAAAATAGCCAACATGGTGATCGTAATTTCCATCAACTTTGAAATCAATTTCGGCAGTAGAAATATTAGATTGAAAAATACATCAGACTATAAATTCACCAATGTATATAAATTTGATTGCTTGCTCGAAAGGCGATATGTCGAAGTGTTCACGGTGACTGAACAATCGTTATTTTTCCCATCCCTAACGATTTGTTATTTTGGTATTTTTAGAAGTATTTTATTGCAAGTGGACTTGTCTTGTTGTTGCTGCTGGCAGATGAGCCTGAGACCATAAATATGGATCTGAGCGATAATCAACTGGAGGATCAATCCGTCATATACAAGCACGAGCAGTTATTTAGCGAAAGTTTTCCGCTGTTCAAGGAGATACGAAGACTGGGAAAACTTTGTGATGTCACACTGAAGGTCGGTTGCCAATCCCCCTATCTTTGCATTATCATTATCTAGTGCCAGTTTCTAAATATAAACACATCTGTACATATGCATATTGCAATCTTTATGTATAGGTTGAAGATCAGACCTTCTCGGCCCATCGCGTTGTTCTAGCTGCCACAGTACCATATTTTTATGCAATGTTCACGAACAACATGGCTGAGAGTCGCATCAGAGAAATTACCATGAAGGAGATTGAGCCCAGTGCTCTGGAAAGTCTGATTAACTATGTGTATAGCGGTCAGGTTCGAATTGATAACCAAAACGTTCAGAGCCTCATGGTTGGCGCTTCGTTTCTGCAACTGTCCAATGTGCGTGATGCCTGTGCTTCTTTTCTCATCTCCCGCTTCCATCCGCACAATGTGCTAGGCATACGCACTTTTGGCGACTCGATGATCTGCCGGCAGTTGACTGATGCTGCAGATAAGTACATTGATCAAAACTTTGCTAAGGTATCCCAGTCTGAGGAGTTCCTGACACTCGACTGCGAACAACTATTGGAGCTGATGCGACGCGATGAATTAAATGTCCTCAACGAGGAAGTAATATTTGAAGCTTGTATGCGTTGGGTTAAATTCGCTGAAGAGAAACGCTCGGAGCTCTTTCCGCAAGTACTGGCTGCTGTTCGCCTGCCGCTGTTATCACCTCAATTCCTGGCAGACCGTGTAGCACGAGAGGAACTCATACGTTCGTCGCACCAATGCCGCGATTTGTTGGACGAGGCGAAAGACTTTCATTTGATGCCTGAGCGTCGGGGATTGCTTCAGAGCTTTCGAACTCGCCAACGATGTGGCGAGTTCTTTACGGGCCAAATTTATGCCGTAGGTGGACTAGCCAGCACCGGTGAATCCGTTAGCACTGTAGAAATCTACGATCCCATTAAAAAAAAATGGAAAATGGGTGAACAAATGTCGATGATGCGGTGAGTTGGACGTTTTATAGATCATATTTCACATAGATAACATATATATTTAATTGCCAATCACAGATCTAGAGTGGGTGTGGCAGTCTTAGACGGAAAATTGTACGCATTCGGTGGCTTTAATGGCACTGAACGGCTGTCCACGGTAGAGGTCTACGATCCCCGGAAAAACAAATGGTCTCAGGGCTGTGCTATGTTGTGCAAGCGCAGCGCCGTTGGTGTCGCCGCTTTGGATGATTGCATTTATGTCTGCGGTGGATACGATGGGGTTACGTCGCTTAACACTGTCGAGGTTTACTACCCAAAAATCAATACGTGGAAGACTGTATGTGGCATTATTCTACGATTGTTATGTAAATAATACTCATGTATATAAAATAATTTCAGGTGGCCCAAATGATGAAGTACCGTTCAGCTGGTGGAGTTACTCAACTGAATGGCTATGTCTATGCGTTAGGAGGCCATGATGGATTGTCAATTTTTGATTCAGTTGAGCGTTATGATCAGAACGAGGATGTGTGGATCAAGATGTCCCCGATGCTAAATCGACGCTGTCGCTTGGGAGTGGCCACGCTCAATGGAAAAATCTATGTGTGTGGTGGCTACTGTGGCAACTCATTTCTGCGTTCCGTGGAGTGCTATGATCCCCTGACAGACACTTGGAAGCTGGTGACACCCATGAACTGTAAAAGATCTCGCGTAGCGTTAGCTGCCAATATGGGCAAGCTGTGGGCCATTGGCGGCTATGACGGTGAAACAAATCTGTCCACCGTTGAAGTCTACGATCCGGAGACAGACAAGTGGACCTTCATGCCTCCAATGTGCGCACACAGCGGTGGTGTTGGTGCTGGTGTAATTCGCATTGATTGATTAACTTGCCTAGCCAAAAATTCTCAGATAGTTATTTGATTAGTTAATTTATGCAATTATATACTATAGTCTACGCATATGTGTCAGTGTGCAACTAAGCTTTAGTGGTGCTTCAGCCACCGCTCTATTTTTAAAATTAATGCGTATTTCAGGCTCGTTAAGTAAATTACATTCCAGTTGTATATGTTTGTTAGTGTGTAACTTTATCCTAGCCCACAATACTCATTAAATTGTAAACGTTTAACATTTCGGCAATACAATTCAATATACGTATATGGAGCACTTTGTGTCATTCTTTTTTGATGTAATCCAATTTTTGTCGTCGTCGTTGCTGCTGTTGCAGTGTTGCTGTGACCACTTCAAATGCAGATAAATCTCATTTATCGCATATCTCACCAGCCAATTGCCATGTTCCATATGTGCGACAAATTCACTTTGTTTGCTCAACAATATACGGACAGCAAACACAGAAACGCGCAAAAAATTGCGTTTTTCGATGTAAGAGGGTGGCTCTATAAATTTCGGGGAAATACGCGCTGTGTAACTGTTCTAACTAAACTTAAATTTTTACTCAAATATCTTGAGACAAATATAAATAGTTGTAATCTAAAAGTTTTCGTTTAGAGAGTGTGCAACAGAAAGGACTCTTGACGTTGGACGAACTTTGAAGGCAACCCTCTATTGCGTAGTTCATGTCCTTTTGGAATGCGCTCAATGCTTTCTTCTATAATGCATTTTAAAATTGAATTTGTGCCACCTGCTGCTGCAGTGCTGGAGTTGCGGATCTGCGCCCTCCGCTGGACAACAGGTGGCGCCACATACGCAGTGCATGGCCCGATGGGCTTATCTCAAGCCGTAAGTGCCATTTGCGAGTCCATAATGTAATTAACAGAATAAATTCCATTTATAGATAAATGACACGCCAGAAAATAGCACAAAACCATTGCCAGCCTGGCGTTATCAATTTTTTGCCATCCGCAGAATACAATGCTCTGCAGCTGGAGTTATCAGCATTTCCGATATATATGTATGTATGTATAGATATACATATATATCAGCATTGCCAAAGGGCTGGGGTGCCGGCTTTTGCGGCTGATTTATTTGATTTCAATAATCAAATCACCAATTGCTTGTCTATCAATAAAGGCATTGCGCAATTTTATTTTAATTAAATGCTAATTATGTTTGTCGTAGTCAGCGTAAATATTTGAAGGGGTGCGAAACAGAACAAAGCCCCCCTCAAATTTGGAATGAGTCAAATTCAGCTGAAATGTTATTAATTGAAATAGTGACTGTACACAGAACACAATAAAATATATAGTCCGAACTCTCTACAGGAAGTGATTGGCAATCTAAATGCAAATCGCAGCCCTGCACAGTCGAGTTTTATTGCCCCGAAAACCTGACCTGCTGACTGCAGATCCGCAATTCCACGAAGAACGTACTGGATAAGCGTCCAGCTGTAATCAGTTTCCTTGTAGGACTCCAAGATGTTGCAAAAAAGAAAACGTAGGCTAACTACTTCGGAAATGTTAAAGTCCAAAGCTGTTAAACAGATATTCATATTTTTTGAAAAAAAAAAAAACGTCAAGCAGCGCTATGTAGTTGTCTGCATTTGCATTTGTATTTAAGATGCTTGTTTTAATATTTTCAGCTGCTGCATGGGGTCCAGTAATAAACGCTTGCCTTTCGGCTATGAGCAAAGGATGTACGGACGTGGGCGTCCGTGTTTGCATACACTTGGCCTTTACGAGTGGCACGTGGTTTGTTATTATCTTGGCTGTTGGCTGTTGCTGGTTCGGCACGGTACGGTCTAGGTCTTTGAGCTGTTGCTGCGAGAGGCCAAGCTGGCCTCGACTCAAGTGCGGCGAGCGCCTAAAAGATGCAGATTTCAGATTTTATTTTCGTTTCCTCCGCCATCGTCCACGATGACAGCGTGACGCGGGCATAACAATTACAGCGAACTCTAAAATTAACATAAATATGCATTCAGGGTCTAATTCGAAATGCAAAATAATTATTTGCAGAGAGCGACTATTGAAATTAGGTGCAAATGCGCAAATAATGTCCTCAAACAATGCCCAAAGCAAATATGCTGCAATTGTGCATATTTTTGCGAAATTAAAGCTTGCTTACAGTTACTTGAAAATTGCAAATAAAAACAAAAAACAGAAAGCAAATGAATATATTTTCGCATACGCATATGAATACAAAGGGCAGGCCCAATTTTTCCTGTTTAATGTTTTATTCACATATGCAAACAAAATTTCCGTTCAATTCAATTGCGCGCCGCGACCTAAAAGTATGCATCCGTTATTCGTTTTTTCCTTCTTCTGCAACAAAGTGGCGCCCACATAAAAGCAGACCAGCGCTAGTGCTAGTCTGCACA
This sequence comes from Drosophila mercatorum, assembly GCA_961210405.1. Taxonomy (NCBI): domain Eukaryota; kingdom Metazoa; phylum Arthropoda; class Insecta; order Diptera; family Drosophilidae; genus Drosophila; species Drosophila mercatorum. The sequence goes on from CAUIUS010000003.1 coordinate 15,946,377, forward strand.
CTCTCACACTCACGAATCCACACACACATGGGCCCGACTCCCCCCTCCCGCCAACTCACACAGTGAACAACACAGACACAGCTGAATTCCTATTCGACCAATTGTTGATATGCACGAACAAATAAACGCAGAAGGCACGAGCCGAGCGTCACACGAGCAGCGTCGGGCCTCGTGCTTGTCGTTTCCTGTTCGTTGTGTGCGTGTATCCAACGAAGCGCATTCAGCTCTGGATGTGTGTGTGTGTGCGTAGTTGTCGCTGTCGTTGTCGTTGTCGTCGGACTGGCGTTCTTCGCTAGCGGCCCCCGTTGAGCATTTATAAAGTCCATTGCCGCTTTGATCTGTCGCTCAGTTGTTGCATACTTCTCGGGGTGTTCATTCGACGTGCACCATAAAGGAAAAAAAAAAAAAAAAAACAATTTATAAAACAAATTTTGTTGGGCAACTGCAACGCAAACTATTGAGACTTTAAATTTATACAACTGTAAGTGCATAGAAATAGTTATATTCATGAAATAATAAGCTAAGTTCTTAAACAATCCTTTGTGAAAGTACGGAGCTCGACTCTAAAGTGAGATGCAATAGCATTGACTATTATTGACCTTCGAAATAATGTATTTAACTTGGCATCTCTTTGAATCTAAATCGAGTACAAGACTAACAATACCAAAAAAAAATAAAATAAATAAATAATGAAAAGGACACATCCACTTGTACTTATCGGTTCTGATTCCCAATCAAATATTTAGTGTTCCGCTTGTGTAGCCAATGAAGTTACCAGAAAACATCAGGGTTCACTTGCAAGTGTTAATAAAATTAAGCAACTTGGAAAGTTATTTTAGTCTCGACATAAACCAATGTTGTAGCTCGATTGGGCAAAGAGCCAGAGCAAGAAATTAGTTAGCTCTGCACGATTGATTCCCATGTGGCCAAGAACAGAATATTCTTTTTGTTTAGGTCTTTGACTTTGATTCTATTTATATGGAGATAAATAAATAAAATGAATTTTCTAGTAGATAACCTAATTCCTCTCCACACAGAATAAGTAATAGATTAATCGACATAATTATTGAAGTTCTTTTATATATATTTCAAAAATTTATACATATTGAATTTTATTTGTGTGTAAACATATATTTCGAAGAACAGCATTTTATCACTATTATTTTGTGCCACTTACTAGAATTTGTTCATTCCAATTCCAAAATTCAATCACATAAAAGTGAGCAAAATCTTATAGATAGACGTAATTTAGGTATTTATTGTTAACAAACTTTAGGTCTGTCTTAAGTCCTTTAGTCCTTAGCCGTCCTTATAGATACTAGCATTACTTGCTTGAATCAATGAATTATTTAATGATTTCTCAGAAACTGTTTGCTTAAACATGTTTAAAATACACCTTAATAACCTTAACCTTGGCATATGGCATCTTGGCCGACGGCCAATCAGCCGGCGGCAAAAGCTAACAAAAATGCTACTTCAATGCGAAGGAATGTGTTTTAATACGCCTCGGCGATTCGGAGCTAGCCAAAGCCACTCGCATCCGGTGTTGACGTATGCTGCACGCAATGCGTGGTCCATTTGGGGAGGACAATCTCAAATTTCTGTAAAAACTAAAAAACGACCAACATGGGAGGGCGCTTTAAACAGCCTCTGGGTCTTAACTTGTTTTATGTCAACTTGGACAGTCGCAATTAGTACATAAATACTTACACGTGTATGCAGCTAGTAGCAAAGAAATGTTGATGCACAGCTCCCTCCCACGCACCTGCACGGGCTGTGTACACATGTTCAAGTCGTCGAGCTGCAGCTGCGCCTGAAAGATGCTTTAAAAAGTGAACGCCTAACCGTTTGGTATGAGTGGGAGTGTGTGTATGTGTGTGTATGTGCGGGCCAAGCTAAGCGCGTTCTAATTAACCTTAACATCAAGTATGACAATTATTTTAGCTACAGGGCTCATTCTTATAACAAGATGGTCAAGTTGGGAGCCGTTTGTGCCCAGCTTTTAGTCTAATAAAAAGCAACAATTATTTTTTTAAGTGAATATATCCAGATATTCATATTTTAAAATAAAATGAATGACTGTGTCTATAAATGTAAAAGGAATTTTCGCTCACCCTTACAAACTTATAAGTCTTTCAAATATTGTTAACAATTCAACTCGTAATTAATTTAGGTGATGAATAATTTATAGTCTATAAAAATTGAAAAGTTAACTATGCTTGCAAGCTGACTCAGTAACATGATGTAGCCGGCATTAGATATTCATTTTGTTCGGCATATCCTATATTCTGGATACACTTCAAGCCTAATTAAAGAGCAAAGCGAAATGACTAAAATAATTAAGATACTTCATTACGCCTTCCATTTCTTATATTGAATCTTCGGATTTGGGCTAATTTTGAAAAACGCAAACTTGCTACATACATATACATATGTATTCTAAAATATGTATATCGAAATATCTTAACTTGCGCGCTGAAACCAACGAGCCATGACGTGAATTTGAGCTTTTACTGACGACAGTTTACCAGCTTCTGTGCTGACGTGGACTTCAATCATTTGGGATTAATTTGGGAAGGTGGCATACGTACAAAGGTCACATGCGTGCTTTCCTTTGGTTGTTTTTTTTTTTTTTTTTTGGGCTCATTCTGATGCGTCGGTAATGATTCTTTTAGCGACGGGTTTACAAAAGGATAAAGAAGCCATTACCAAATTTTAATGCCTTACAAAAAAAACTTAATTTAGAACAATTTACATGATGTACGATGTAGTATGTGTAGTAATGGTGTCTAAGCTAATTCGATCTGTTGCTAAGTAGGATTGGGGTATCCCGGAACTGCACTTCCATAGTGGTTGGTGCCTGTTGGTATTCGATGAGGATTAGGCGGTTGCTGCCCACTATCAGTATTGGGGATGGCACATACAGTGTTATCTGTGGGCCAACCAACGGCCAGTAGCGCCCCAGGTTTTCGCCGTTCAGGAAGACAACACCTTTGCCCCAGCCGGACATGTCTAGGAATGTGTCCGCCAGGTCTTCGGTGCTGTTGATGGCAAAAGAGCCATAATAGATGGCCGGTCCATTACGTAGAATAGTTCTCAGTTCCTTGAGCTCATGAAAGCCAGCTTGCGCCGCTGCGGTGGACTGGACAATGAGCGCCTCCAAGCTTTCGTAGGACTCCAACGGAAACTTGGTCATATTCCAGTTGGTTAATGTCTGCCTGTCCAGGCGCACGTCCTTCGTGAGGCCTTTGAAATCGTTCAGCTGTCTTCCGAAGTTGAGGCGGCCCTGATTCTCAACCAGGATCTGCAATTTTCGGCCCATACTGGGACTCAGTGGCAAGTCGAAGATAGGTGCCTCCCGTGCCACTATTCCAACAAACTCATTGTCCACATAGACATAGCCACGGTCCGCCACCCCGCGAACGTGCAGCACACTCGGATCCCGCTTGAAGTGGGCCGGTAACCAGGTCTCGTACAAGACCAAGCCAGAATATTGGTTCAGTGCCTCAAATGTTTTTGGCTTCGACGTCCGCACAACGCCCGTGCTCAGTTTCTCGCGACTCTCATCGGAGAACAGGCCACAGCAGCTGAGAAGCCTGACAGTGCCGTAAGCCCGCTTGGGCACCGGCGATGGCACTGGCATATCCGGCAGTGGCAAATACCTGCCAATGATTTCACGTAGAGCCATATACTTGGGCGTGGGATCACCAGCCTCTGTCATCGGTGCATCGTAGTCATAGCTGGTGATGTCGGCTATGTAGTTTCCAGGCCCATTGTCATTGGCGCCTGCCGTAAAGCCAAAGTTCGTTCCGCCGTAAAACATATAGAAATTGACACTGGCTCCACTATCAAGCATATCACTGAAAAGCAAAGAGAAATTATAAAATAAAATGAGTTAAAATTTATGATTTTAATTAAAATCGTATCATTCCATCTGATATATGTCCCTATTATATACAAACATATTACATTAGTTTTCCAACTCACATGAAAGTTCCTGTTATGGCTGCAGTGCTCACATTAGCCATTGGCTCTGTCCAGTGAGTCAGCCAGCCCGGATAGTATTCGGCGTTTACTAGTGGACCAGTAGGTTCATACTTTCGCAGCTTGGCCCAGACGTCCTTGAGGTTCGATGTGGCTCCAAAGTCCATAGTAGCCAAAACATCCTGTATTTTGCCACAGCGCAGAACACCGGGTCCGTCGTTGGTAAATAGCACAGCGTTGCTTTTAACGTGGCTTTGCGTCTCATCGCGCAGCCAGTTGCGATAGTCGGCGTCGCAGGCATAGTATGAGCCATACTCGTTCTCCACCTGAACCATGATAATGGGTCCCCCGTTGCCATACAGATAGGGGGCTATGCGTGGCATGAGCTGACTGTACCATATGCGCACCTCGCTGAGATAGTCTGCAAAATTGCAAATTATGTGCTTAGTTCCACTGGGTTGGACTCGACTGGCTGGCGAAGTACGTACTAATGTCAGCCGTGCGAAGTTGAATGCCTGGGAACTTGGTGAGCAGCCAGTAGGGAAAGCCGCCCATGTCGCGCTCGGCACAGATGTAGGGTCCAGGACGAAGGATCACCAGCAAATCCTCGTCTACAGCCAGACGTACAAAGCGTTCAAGATCCGCAATGCCTGTCCAAATGTAAACGCCATCGCGCGGATTGTGCAGTGACCATTCGACGTAACTACACGAAATTGAGGTCAATCTGAGAAGCAATCGATGAGTATGAAACCTACGTCGTAACTGCATTGAGACCTGCTGCTCGCATAGTCCTCAAGTGCCGGGACCAAGTGTCTGGATGGGCGCGGAAATAGTGAAAGGATCCAGAAATAAAGCGAAACGGCCGTCCATCCTTCAGGAAGCGACCATTCTCATAGTCCACCGTAAAAGAGCGACTGCCGTTGCATGGGTGCGCGAGTAAAACGAACGCCAGAATCGTCAACAAACCATAGAGGAGATTCATCGTGAATACGCAGCTGCTGCAAGTGAGCATTTTTAAAATGATGACAAGTGAAAGCTTAAAAAAGAACTACATAACAAATTATACAATTGTATAAATTATTTAAGGAAATGTTTTGAAAATTGTTTGAAAATATCTCCTAGAAACACCCAAAGTTCATTTAATTTACAGAAAACATAGTTATTAATATTCATGCTAATGGTATAATAATTTGATAGCTGATTATATACATATATATATATATATATATATATATATATATATATATATATATATATATATATATATATATATATATATATATATATACATATATATACATATATATATATATTAGTATTAATGATTGCTATTACTTTCCTATAATTGCTGTTATTTATTATTCTTTATAAAAGGTTTGTTTATTTCCATTCCAATAAACAATCTTCAAATAGAAATATTTATAATTTTGTAAAAATTAAAATTATTCAAAAGGTTTTAAAAAACAATTGGCAAAGTGATAAACTGATTGAAGTCCCAAATTAGTTTATGCTTGCACGAAATAGAATTGTTGACTTTGAATTCCTAAAACTTACTTAGTGAGTGATCTCAGCTTTTTCAAAATCAATTTATGAACAGCCCAAAATTATCAATGAAAATGATGAATTGGGCCAACAAATAAACATTCCGAAAGTTAACTAAGCTTCGTCGCTTATTTAAACATAGAGTTTGAGAATTTAAGATCAAGGATATGCTATATGCACAGTGGGCCGAACACATATGCTCGAAATGTAAGTTAATCGAGAATGAGTCTTTGTCGAGAAAGTTCCAATTTTCAAATACAGGTTTTTCGAAAGTGACAACACCCTCTTAGCCAGCCATACAGTTCAGTTGAATTCAACTACCCGATCATTATAGAATAGAGGGCAAATGACACAATTATCGAGGCAGTAGTTAAGATTGCTCAGCTGTTTCTTCGACTCTAGCGCACAATTTCTATGACTACACCCGATTTTATGTACATATGTACATATGTATATACAATAAAGGCACGCTGCTGAGCTGCTTCTATCCTAACTATAAGAAGAAAGTTCGGGTGTTAATTGCTGTATATTATTGAAATTTTCAGAGCATGAATGAAGTTAATTAAGATTTATGAATGGATTGTAAAACACCTTTAAATGTTCGATAATGGGTTTTGATACTCGTTAATGTGGTCAAGAGAGTATATATGTTTCGTGCAACATCCACTGAACGATCTTGAAAATATTATTAAATATAAAAATATTATATATAAATAATATATAGAAATCACTTGAAAGTCTGAGTCTATCGGGGAACTAAATTTAGCTTATGAACTTTTTTGAATACGCCCATTAGGGTTGTTGTGATTCGGGAAATACTGTTTCTCTTCACATATGCATATATGCATATGTACATATATGTATGTATATGCATATACATATCAGACTATCCGAAATTAAAAATAAAATGAGCGAGTATTATGAAGCCGTTCATGCCCGACTGAAACATTCTTTCTTGTTTATTATCTATTATTATATTATATTTCTATTATTTATTATAAACTGTCAGCTGGGTGTTCGCATCATATTTGGCTTTACGGAGAGGAATGTTGCTTCCCTCTATGTAAATTTCGTTGATCATCATAACCGAGTACACGGCCATCATCTTTACGGAAATAAAGTGCGGCAGCTTTCTTAAATATATTCACTGTCTAATCAACGAAATCTTTTGCCACCGCAAACATCTCAACTAGGCTGGGATTATTGCTTTAATTCAAGTTCATGGTTCAATTATTTAGTTGACTTCGTGGCCGTCGTGTGCCTACAATGTCTCTGTCCTCACTGACTAGCTGACTAACTGACCAGCTGATTGACGGACAGCTCGCTGAATCAATCTCTGTTTGCTCTGCCAAGTTGATGCAGCGCCTCGCTTGACACACTAATTATAAATTTATGCCGCTGTTGTTTGGACAAGAACAATAACTTTGCCAGAACTGTTTCACTCTCGTCGGCATTAATTTGATGCGCACTCACATTGGAGATTTCATATTATTTCAATGTTTATTTATTTATTTGGCTTTGCCAAAGCCGAGGACCTAATTAAGGCACTGCGAACCTATAATGAAAAATATTTTCTCAGTCTGTCTGAACTCGGCTTGCTCAGCTCTTATCGCTGCCGACGACTACCTACTGGCATATGAATGCTCATAATTGAATTTGTTATGTACGTGTGTTTTCCAACTCTCAAATCCCATTTCTGTTTATGGCTCACTGATAAGTGGCCAATGTTTAAATTAAATTTTTTGTTCGCCTCAGACTTCTGTGCGTGGAGTATGGCAAGGCGAGTAAAAAACAGAATAGATCTTTTGATAGTGAAATGATATTACAGTTGTACTAATTTATATTTTATATTTATGGACTTCAAATGAGTATAAAAATCGTAGACTGGATGAGTCCGCATTAACTGCCGTAGTAGGTATATAGCTTTTTTGAGAACAATCACAGCAGCTTAGCTTAGCTGTCTCATCGGAACGAGGGGTATTTTACAATATCTTCTGTCGAGATAGACGTTCTTTCTCTCCCTTTTATGTGAAGCACACTAATGTTTCTCAATCAATTCTCAAATGCATTTGCCAGTGATTAATTAAGTAATCAACTTATTTTCGATTGTGGAAAACAGCTCTGTGCACCCCCCGAGCAGCAGATTAACCATGAAACCTATTGATCCCATGATAACAATTTGTAAGTCCCATGCACAGATATATCTTTGCGAAGTATGCGAGTCAGACAGATATGAAGCTGAAAAGCTGCTGAACTGTATCATGTCAGGCTAATGCGGTGCGTGCTCTTAATTGAGACTGAATTAAATGATGTGTGAATTCCCGGCCCTGAACTTGGACGAGTGCTGCAGACCTGCCCAAAAATTAAGGCAATCACCAAAACGATCTGCCCGAATATGCATTCATGTACTCGTACATTATCTCTTCTGTACATACGTACGTACATCGTACTGTTGTGGTAATTTATATATCGGCAAGAACAACGAAATCTGAGACACGCTTTTAATGTTATTCAGCGTCAGCGCCAATCGCACCACATGAGACAAGCATTTTAAGCATTTGACCCAATTCAATTATTTTGCATGCCCAAGCCGAAGCCGGAGCCAGAGCTTGAGCCGAGCCCAGGCCCTGGTCGTGGCCCAGGTTCCCGGAGTAGGCGCTACAAATGTTGTTTGGTTTCTTTTGCTTTGGATTCAGTTCATCGCAGTTTTCTTTTTTTTTTTTTGCTTATGCTGAGTCAAAGATCGTCAGGTCAGCAGGGATCACTTTTGAATCCCATTAAGATAACAGTACTCGCTTCTCTTATCGCGGTTCCCATGCTCACCTGGTGCTAAACAGGAAATGTGATGATTCCCTTCTCAGCTACAAGTTGATCTCGAAGATGCACTCCTTTTATGGTTAGATATATTTTAGTACAGAAGTCTCTCTTCACAGATATGTATATATTCACAGTCTAACCGAGGCGTGCGCTTCGCTTCGAAGCTAAACTCAAACTGAACGATCGCCAGCCACGAGCTGCTGATAAGTGCAGCCTAAGCACTGAGCGAGAACGATTCTTGAATCACTCACATGTTTTGGGCTCACTCGTGTGCAGCAGTCAGCACATGTCGCTCACTGTGCTCGCGCGCCGTGCTTACGCACTAAAACGACGGCAATTACATATATTGAGTTGGAGGCAATTAAAAAAAAAACATTTAATGTAATTTATTTAGATGTTGGTACTCAATTTTTAAATTAATATAGTACATATATCGGTTATACATATATATACTTAAATATGTATAGAGGCAATGGTACTAAGAGCATATGACTCTCCTTTGAAAATCCCTCCTCCAATTGGGCGCATCAGACGAGCGAATACCCTGCACCTAGCGCCTTCCAGGCATACCTATTATTATTATTATTCATTTCATATGTCACTCAAAACGTGTCAAGTCATTCAGATAAAACGCTTTGCTCTCTCATTAGCTTTATGATTGTTTTTCTTTATTATATTAAAATTTGTTCTTATTTGTGAATATGCTTCCTTTGTCTAAAAGTCTTTATAAGTAGACATTAAAGAAGTGAAGACAATCAAAGGCCTATTCTGTGCGTGATCGATCCGTAATATACACAAATAAACGAATGAACGGACGGACAGACATGACTAGAACAGCACAGTTTATCGAGTAGAGTTCCAAAATATGTATGTTTGAGTTGATGAATGTCCAAACAGGTTTCACATTCAAACTACTCTCAATAGCTAGGGTATATATAAGTATTTATTTATGTAGGTAGATCTTGACACCTAGTACACTTGGCTGCACATTGTTATAACTCAGTGTGATCTACAGTTGGCTCGTCTTCAAAGCTTTCCCAAAATGTTGAGTAATTGAAGTAACATTTATCATTCACTATCTTCAAAAAATCTGTTTCAAAATAAAAGCAAATCAGAAATATCTGTGAAGCGAACTTCTATCTAACATAAATTTTCTTTATTATTTCTGCTTTGAAAACAGTTGGGAACACTTTTCTAAACGACTTAAGAAGGTAGAAGATATGTAGACCATTATTAGTGGTAGTTTCAAGTAGTAGTTTAATCAATGAACTGATCGACAAATTCACTTAGTGAAACAGCAAAAATATATTTAAATTCATTGTCAAGGTGTATACTTGATATTATGAGAAACAACGGAGGACTTACTAAATATTAAATATTATCTTTTATATATATTATATTATATATTATATTATTTATATTTTTTGCTTAAATACTTTTACTATCCATGCCTATCCTGAACAAATAAATTGAAACAATTAAAAATTACAATTTACAAAAATTGTTCTTCCTTATAACCAAATTCGTTTTATTCAAATCTGACTTTGCTTCGAGGAGATATCATTTTTCCAGCTTTTCAAAAATGTGGAACCTTTTCAGTTAAGCGCTAGTATATATATATATATATATATATATATATATATATATATATATATATATATATATATATATATATATATATATATATATATATATATATATATATATATATATATATATATATATATATATATATATATATATATATATATATATATATATATATATATACATATATATGGGCTTTAAAAGAACGTTTTAAGCGTGCTATATATATGTCCTATACTTGTGCAACTAGGCATCTGCGACCGATGGTTAACATTAATATATTTATGTAAATACTGAGCCATAAGAGCACGATTGGCAACGCCATCGAAATGTCGAACGGGGCTACAGCTGCAGGGCCCAGTAAGGAGGAATTTGGGTGCGCTTCATATTCTATGCATTAACTGTTGCCCAAAACACACGTTTTCTGCCACAGCCACTGCCCCCAACCCCATCCCCCACCAACTTGTTTGTTGTTTTTGGTTGGAGCAACGCGAGATAGATGCAAAGTGGGCAATGACGAAATGCAGCCTCAGGCAAACTGAAACTGAGAGCTGAGAACTGGGAGGTCTGAACGGAGCGGACAATTGGCCAGAAAGTGAATTTTCCATTCAGTGTTGTTCTATTATTTATTTCGTACGTTTGTTCCTATTATTGTTGCTGCCATCGTCATCGTCGTCGTCGTTGTTGTTGTTGTTGTAGTGTGTCGGCTGGCGGGCTAATGGGCCTTTATTACCCACACAGATACACAAGTAAACACACACATGGCCCGAAGGATATCCGTGGCACGTCCTGGGCGCTATTTTGGCCAAAATGTAAATCTCTCACTGTGGCGCTGCCGCTCGCATCTTTAATGTTCACACGGCCATTGTTTTGCTGGCTCGTTGGCTCATTGGCTCGTTGGCCCGCTGGCAGTTTAAAGTGTCCTTTGGGTATGCACAAAGCAAACACAACTCCATACCATACATTGACAATTAGACAGGACACACACGCTACACACGTTGCACACTTACCACAGCTTACAGCTTGGCTTAAAGCCATCAGCGAGCGTGTGTTGACTCGCCCCATTTGCAAGTCATTGTTCGACTGCTGCCTGCTGTCACTTTCATGTCGTGATGAGGCGCCCAACGGGCAGGCGCCTCTAAAACAGGAAGCTTAACACTTTGCCGCCTGCTAATTTTGTGCCAGAAACTTTGGTCATTAAAGCGTGTGAACATGGTTAGAGAATTGTCTAAAGTCAGCAACGGGCCTTCTGATGCTTTGACATTTGCCGTCGCCTCTATTATGCTTAGTATTTAAAAAGTGCCAGCTCTGGGCACTTAAGCTTAAAGCCGAAGCGTAGCCAGAGCTCAACCAGTGACATCAATTGGGGTCCCATCCAAACGAACCCAACCTGTTGATTACCGCAAATTTACCATCAATTCAATTCAAATGCCTTTTGCATTCAATTCAATTGCCACTTGACGTCTCTCGCCTGTGCCCGCCCACCGTGGCCTGCAACTTCGTCTCGACGCCTCTGGCAATCAATTGAATTACATGTTGCCAGCTTCCTGTGCGCGCATCGTTAGTGTTATCATGCCCTCAATGCGAATGGCCCGAGGATCGCATAAACCGACAGCAATAATACATCTCTTCATGGCATTGCAATGTGGGAAAGTGCAATGGCATAGTTCGGAGAGATTTTATTTCTGACAAACAACTCAAGTGAGAAGCAAAAATATTTTCTTTTCGGCTGGTTTAATTATGTAAATAAATTTGTAATATTAATAATAACAGATCTAAATAATTGTCATCATATACTTGAAAATTTTATAAAGTATCTAGTGTTCGAGCCGAGTTCTGTGTTGGCTTTCTTGTTTGCTCTGTTGCTCCGACACCAGTTGCCCGGGTGGCTGTGTGGCTGGGTGGGCTTGGGGCTGGGATATGCATAGCCGTCTTATCGTGAGTGCCTCGGCGACATTGCCAATGCATTTGCATGGCAATTTTACTTAACGAGGTGGCGGGCGATGGCAACTTTCGAGCATAATCAATGGCAAGCATTGGATGCACTGCAGCACGACCCACTTCAGCTCGAAGGTGGCTCCGCTTGTTTGGTCTACAAATATTTGCTTGTGCGTGTGGCTATAAATTGTTGCAACAGCCGTTGGCGCTTTGAATACCCATATGAAACCAAGGTGAAATTTCCAATGCAAGTCAACATAATAAAGTATACTTTGCCGGAAAATAGGGTATACAGGAATAATACCTTTCTTCTTATTAATTTTATGTCGTAATATTTGAAGGGAACTGCGTATACAATGCCTACAGCACATCAAGTGTTAGTTGAGGGTTAGTTAGAGTACAATTGCCTACCGTTATTATAGTTTGACTAGTTGAAGTTTAAGTGCATATTAAACAAATGCCTTGAGAAAGCTTCACATTGAATTGGTTGAATTGATGTTGAATTGATGTCGATTAAATATTATTATTATTCTTAAATTTTTATACATATATAAAGTACATAAATATATATTATATATGCACAAGTTTTGTGCTCTACTGATGTCCGCATTTAAATGATTTTCGCTTTTGCGTCAATTTGTATTTTACAACTTTAGCGCCATCTAACGGTCATTTGTATTCTTTAAGCACCCGCCTAAAAGCACGCAACACAAATCGTAAGCCATGTGCAATCAGAAACTGCTACTCTTGCTCCTGTTGCTAACGGCTGCTGCAGTAGCAATTAACGGGGATGAAGTCGAGACAGAGGATGCCGACGCTATCAGCATTAGCACTTCAACGCCTGGGGCAGAGCTACAGCCACGGAACATGGTGAAGCGAGCACCTGCATCAAGCTTTATTGGCATGAGAGGTAAGAAGGAACAGGACGCATCGGCCGATCCCAATTGGTTAGGCCCCGATCCCTTGGATTATGGCGAAAATGATGCGGACAACGCATACAATGAAGTCGGGAGAAGACTCAAGAAAGCTCCATTGGCCTTTATTGGCGTGCGCGGCAAGAAATTCACGTCGAATAACAATCGACTCCGCGACTTGCTGCAGAACATGGAGGAGCAGCGTCTGCGGGAGAGTTTCCTGCAGGATTTCCTGGAACATCTGGCAGCTGACGGGGGTGATGTGGGCAAGCGAGCACCCACCGGATTTACCGGCATGCGTGGCAAGCGTCCGTCTCTGTCCGACAACGACGTTGCTGAGGATGAGGACGATGCACTGGAGCTGCTAGAGAAACGCGCTCCTGTCAACTCCTTCGTAGGCGTGCGTGGCAAAAAGGATGTTTCCCATCAGCACTACAAGCGAGCAGCTCTCTCAGAGGTAAGCTCCAGATGAGCGCGTGACAGACTTCTAGTGAGATTATTAACAGACTACAAACAGAAATCAAATGAAGGACGCAGGACCCATACGAAATATGTTTCAGAAATGTATGAATATGTATGGAAATGTCGACATTTAAAGAGGAGCTTAAATTAAATAGCCTTTTTATTCCTGACGGAAATATTCACTTACAAATAGTATACCTTTCGAATTATTTTCAATTTTCAATTTATATTATATGAAAATGCAACATAATTAGTACAAATCACTTCATAATCAACTTTGTTTGTCAACCTGTAGAGGATTCTAGGAGTAATTTATATGTCTTTCGACCCAATTTTCCGTATCTTTCTGTTCTTAGGTGGTCAGCGGGAGTATATACTTCCCGAAGTGCCACACCCTTCGAGGTCTTATCTTATCTGAACTCTTTATAAGACGAGTGTACGTGCTAGTATATACACAAATATTTCATATTTCAAGTCTCTCGCTTCTAGCCGGACGGACGGACATTGCTCTAAACCAATATACTCTTCCACCTTTTGAATGAGTATGAAAAGATTCTTAGATAAAATAGAAAATATTCTTAAGCCTGCTATAATTTATTATCCCATTTTTCCGTTTGGTTTCCCACTGATCGCATTATGAATGTATTTGTTTAGTCACGGGTTATCTTAAGCCACAAACTAATTGTAATTTATGACATTGTTGGAACTAACCATGGCCAGTTGTGGCGCAAACTCTTTAAAAAGGCATACGATGTGCGGGGCAAGAAACAACGATATGCGGACTTCAACAGCAAATTCGTGGCTGTGCGCGGCAAGAAGAGTGACCTGGACGATGTCAATGGAGCACTAGAGGGGAACCTGGTCCAGCCGTGGATCTACGTCATTGGAGGCAAGCGTGCGCCCAGCGGCTTCCTTGGCATGCGAGGCAAGCGTCCTGGTAAGTGCTGAAAATCCCAATTGCATCATTCACCACACATTGCCCACGGATTGTTCCATTGCAGCTCTGGTGGAGTAAGCGGACGGGGCGGATGGAGCGGACGGAACGGAACTGGTGGCACAGATAGGCGAGCGCTTCCTCATTTACATTTGACGAATGACAGTCGGAAGTTCCTTTTAAACTAGGCAAATACAATGTTATAAATAATCGCTGGGCTGGAGATTATTTAGAACACACACACACACACAGGACAAGCAGACACACACACCCACACACACACACACACCTATAGACAAGATTTCCTCTGCTGGCAACATAGGCTTAACCGTTTCGATGTAAAGTTAGCGAACATTAAAGCGATGTAACTCTAATTCAAATCACATTTGAAGCCCATATTAGCTTCGGGCGGAATATGAATTCAATTATTTGCGTATCTATTTGTGGACAAATTAATCAAAATTAAAACTTGGCTAAGTACTTCGTGGACATATCTAATATCGATTTTATCGAAAGCCACTTGCACACACCCAGACACACACACACACACACACACACACACACACACACAGACAGACAGACAGACAGACACATACACATTCAGAGCTGTGTAAGTGAAAGCGAGATGTTAATTTATTTGCAATTAATTTATTACAACGGTAATTGAAAGAAAAACTACATACAAATGATAAAGAAAAACTAACTTATATATATATATATATATATATATATATATATATATATATATATATATATATATATATATATATATATATATATATATATATATATATATATATACATATATATACATGCATACATATATAGCACAAATGTCTAATTGATTATTGTAAATATTGTATGGTATTTAAATAAAAAACAACTATTATTAACAATTCAATAAATGCATTTGTCTAACCTTGCTTTCGACTCAAATGAAAGTTTTTCTCTCTTCTATTACAGAAATTTGACTAACTTTGATGTGAGTCCTGCTGCCGCCAAGCCCCCAACGACGCCTTAACATAGCAAATATCAACTGTGAAATGTTTAATGTTATCAGCAATGGCTAACAAGCAGTGTACAATGATCGAACAAGTTTACTTAGCTAAAAACATGTAAAAGTGTTCTGTTGTTCGACTAGGCAGAGATAGCAACTACAGAGATCTTGTACTACAAGTGAGAGCTTAGACTCAATTGTATAACTGCAGCAAGAGCAAAGACTTAGAGCTGAGAGTCCATCTTTCTTTGGCTTAAAAATAAAATATTAAACAATCAACTCATAATTCTTAGGACAGGTAATCGAAAAACAACATACATATATATGTGTGTATGAACGTGTATCTAAATATCTACACATTTTACATACAAACCAAAGACAATACAACCGTTTTCAAATACAATATGCACAGACTCTTAATGAGGCAACTCAAAGTAAATGAGTTTGTGGAACAAGCGGCACACCACTGCGCATTTGAATAGAATAGCCAGAAAGGCGGCGCGTCGCTCAGGTAGTGCAAGAGGAACATGTGTTTGCCTTACGCAGAACCATAACAATTGACCTCGCCCAGTGAGAGACCAGAATGCTGTGTTGCACAGTGTAAACAGTTATCAGCAATCTTTCGGGCACTTTCACAATTATTACACGAATTTCGCATTTAATGCTGCCTGCGCTGCGCAGGCAAAAAGTTCTCTGGCCCAGCAGAGGGAGAACTACCAGAGAGAGCGAGAGAGAGTCAAAGCTCGAGTCGCTCTCAGCGCTAGCGGCGGCTGCGATCGCAACTTATAAATAGCAGAGCCGAGCGAGTTCTAAGCCAGTTACTTTTCGACTGCCGCTCAAACATCGTCAGCTTCGTTCGCTACGCCAAATTGTTAGTATTCGTGAGTGTCTCTCTGTGTATGTGTGTGAGTGTTTGTGTGTGTATGAAGAGGACTCAAGCAGACAATTTTCATGTAGCTGAGCACGCATAAAATGCGACTTGCTTGGATGATAATGTTATGTGTGTCAATTTGGCAAGACAATAACATTTAAAATAGTTGAAGAGTAATTAAATCCAACCATCGACGTCGTAATTGGCGTCTAAAGACAGTGGAAAGCTTACTCTTCTTCATGTTGTATTGCCAAACAGCTAGCTGTCCACATTCACCTACATACATTTTTCTCAATCCATGCGACGACGGGTGCCGTTTGGCATGGAAAAACCAGTATTTTCAGTTTGGATTTCGTCGCTTATCTCGCTTCTTGCATCTCGCATCTCGCATCTGTCATTCAGCGGGACAGCTGTTCGACGCGAATCAGTGAAATTTCTGTGAATTTCTTTCTATCAAAAACTTTCTGTTTGTTTTTAGCCTCGAGTACTGTGATTATTGACAACATCAAGATGCTGAGACTCTGGGCATGCCTGCTCCTGGTCTGCTCCGCACAAGCGTCGCCGTTTTACAGCGAGTAAGTGAAAAATTAAAATTGAAATCCTACAAAATAAAATAAAATATTTAATTTATGCTTGTGTGGTCTTTGTGTAATTGGTAATTTGCATTCCGTAGCTCATGCATATTTCATGTAGTTAATGAGTTTTTTAGATTACTGTCAAATTCATATGGTAACCCATCGGGGTGGCGCGACAACATCATCAACAGTTAAAAGACAAGGCTTGCGTTATTCTTAGATTTCCATTTCGATAAATACTTTTTCGTTCTCTCATTAATTGTTGTCTAACCTCGAATCAAAGCAAATCAAATTTATGTATCTAACGTCGAGCATAAGTTTGTTGTCCTGGAAACTTTCCCCAACTATTATAATGCATGCCTTTTTTACAGTGTTTACACGAATTCGCTTTCCAACGGTGAAGACGGTTCAATATCTTACAGGTGACTTCCTCATACGCCCCTATGTACACTCCCAGCATTTAGCAAGCTCTACCCAAAACAAATACGTAACCACCGTGCTCCCAACTTAGAATCCCAGCGAAATTCCGTTCTGTTCAAATATTGATCTGTCGACTTGAACCTATGTTCTACGTTTCTGTGCCCATTGACATGCCGCAATAGCCCCTCTAATTGGAAGCTTAGCTATTTATGGCGTTTGTTCTAGCGCTTTATTGCTTTGCTTTGGTTTGGTTTGGTTTGGTGAAATTTCACCATTTACGATGTTGACTTGGCAAATAAAACGTGTTAACGCCATTGCAAATATAGTGAACCCAACAGAAATGGCCCAACCGCAAAAGAATACAAAGCGAAACAAAATATTAAAATGAAATACTTTTTTTTACAAAATAAATAAAAACGCGAAAAGAAAGCCAAATTTTGACCTAAATTTAAAGCTTAAACCCGAAACCATAAGAAAAAAATAAATAAAAAGAAAAATCACCTAAGTAAGAAGATGACGCACGAGACTATGAACATGCCCAGACAGGTATCAGTACGCAGCCCAAAAATAAACCTAATGCATGTATAGGTGAGTTCGGGTCTGTTAAGAATGTCTTCGAGCTGCTTTCCCAACTCAAATGCGAAAGTCCAATCACTGGCTTCAAAGAGATTGCTCAGTTAAGGCGATAAGCGCAGAGAATCGAGATCGAAAATTGGCACACAAAATCGCCGCAGAGATCAGTTAACCCTGCAGTTCAAGTTTTTGCGAAAGGAATTGTGCAAGAAGCAAGCAGCAAGCAGAAGAAGAAGAAGTAAAAAAAAGAAGAACAGCAAGCAACAGCAACCTCTCAGCTGAGAACAATGTCCAAGCAAAGTGGGTCATCGACTTTAGGGCATCCGCGAGAGATGCAGATGCAGATGCAATCGCGGGATTTGACAGATGATCGCTACTTGCTCGTTTACACATGGCTGACTGCAGCTGTGGGCTGTAGTTGGATAGATAACTCCACTGCCAGTCATTAGGTTTGACACGATTTTCGTTGTGTGGGAGGCAGGAGCAAGTTAGGCAGCTGACACCTCATTAGATGCAATTAGATGGGAGCAGGTAACGCCTCAAATTTAATGCTCTGCTGACAATTTTAAGGGCCCCAAACTGGGTCAGCCCGAAACCTGTCCCTGCCTCCTCTGCGTGCTTAACTCGTTTGGTTCTCCTCCACGGCAGAACCTAAATCGAATCACAGTGGCACTGCAACCAGTCGCCCATTGCCCATCGACTGTGGCCAACGACTTTCGCTCTGCTTGTCGAGGCGGCATATTATTTAATTTACCTTTGTTTAGAGCTAACAGTTTTTATGTTATGCATTCGTTATACATACATAGGAAATTTCCAGAACTCCCTTGACTTAATTATAGCCTCAACAAACTTTCCCGATTCTGTGGACCCCTACAAGATGACAGATTAAAACGCGATTAGAGCTCATCAGTCGCGTTCCGATTTCTATTAGCCTTCTTCTTCTCGCAAGATGCGTAACTAATTGTTATAAGTTTAATAAGTTGCAGTGCTTATATAAGTAAAATCGATTCACCTAAATTCCTATTCTCAAAATTCCAAAACAGAAAATGTTAAAATTGTGTTTATGAATAATTCATGAGTATGAAAATTAACTCTGTTATTGTGGGCATCAATTTGATTTTTCACATCGTTTACCTTAGTTTACAAATTTCTCTTTTCTTTAACAATTTGCAAACAACTTCAAAAACAACTGCCAGTCACTGTGACTAGGATTCTCTCTCTCTCACAGCTTTGGGTTTCCATAGAAACGTCTCTCTGGGAGCAGCTCCAAAATGCCAGCGGGTCCGAGCTGAGATCAACTCAGGCGTCGTCTTCGCAAATGGCAGTTCGTGAGTTGCTCGGCAGACAAATATACAAATGTATCTGTTGTATAAACAACTTCTGAACTTGATGTTTTTAAAGCCCTCAGGTCATGACTCATTCCAGATAAAGATGTCATAAAATATATATGTACATATATACATATAGTCAGTCGCAGCTTGCCGCTAACTGAGCATGTCAACCATAAAAAATGTGTTATGTTTACCATTTCAAGCATATTATTTTAAAACAAAATGTCCATATATACATACATATATACATATATATATATATATATATATATATATATATATATATATATATATATATATATATATATATATATATATATTATTTGCTCTTATAATGTCTTTTATTTTTTAATTAACTTCCGCGTCGCGCATTTTTAATGAGCTCGATCAACAAAGAAGGTCCCTAAAATCTTACAGACACTCAAATTTATATATATTATACATGTATAAGTATAAGTGGGTGCCAATAGCGAGTTGTATATAGGAAAAGTCAGCCCGAAAAGTGACTGTTATTGCTTTGTCAATAGAAAGCGGGTTGCTATTGGCTTGCGCGAGGCGAGCAGATGAGTCAGGCGATGGAGTTTGCGATACATATAAATAAATTTTAGTTTTTGGTGTTGAATTCGTTTTCGAACACATAAAATCGAGAGACATAAATTCTGTTTGATGGATGACACCGGAGTGCAGCGCATTGTTTTTTGGGAATTTGTGCAAGTTCGTCTCGGAGTAATTTTCATTTGATTTGTGTAGTATTAGCTGGCCAGTTAATGGAGGCGGCGGGCATTAGTATGCGGCGCACAGAAATGCTGCGCAAAACAATTGCTAAACAATGGGCACGATCAGGCCGTATACTATATAATATATATATATATATACGTAGAGAGAGGGAATGTCGAGTCGAGCCGGGCATTGTCGGGCCGGAGCTTCTTTTATGTGCGAGACAATGGAAGGCATATGAATTATGGTGGGGATCCGCTTTAGGGATAGTTAAGATCTGGTGTGGAATTTGCATGAAACGGCACAAAATACAAACACACAAATACCACACAACACAAACATACACACATACACACATCAAAAATATACCTAGCAACACACACTAATCGAACCAATACACTCCACCCCCACTGCGCAACTCCTCGACAGCTTTATGCAACATTTAACACGACCATTACCGCTGCATCGCACGCTGTTTGCGCCCATATCATTTGCACCACTCGCACCGCTAGAACCACTGCATGCTCAGCCGTCACAGCGTGTGGCCAGCGTCTGGGCAGCGCCCCCGCCAGCCCCGCTAGCGGCTCAGCAGCCACGCCCTCAAGCCTTACTTAATGCCCCACTGTTGCCACTCTACAGCAACAGCTACGGAAGCGATGGCATCAGTGACACTGAGTTCGTCCCACTGGAGCAGCAGGGACGACAGGACGTGGCCGCAGCTGCAGCCGCTGCTACAACATCGGGCGTAGAGCAGAAGCCCTTCAGTAAGTGAAGAGCATCTCAATGAAAGACTCTCCAATTTATCTCTCTCTTCTTTTCTTACGTTCTCTCCCAATAGATGTTGATGCCATCACTACGGACGTGAACTCCCCCAACCCAGCCCTCTTCTTTCAGCAATCATTCCCATTCTTTGGCAATGAGTTCTTCAACTCCTTTGGTGGATTCGGAATAGGTAACACCCAGGAGCCTTGGTGGAAGGGGTGAGTATCTATCTTTTATGTAGAGAATACTTTATACACAACATTAATCACAACAGTCTCTAGCATTTTTTGCTCAATTCTGACCCATACAAAGTGGCTTATTAGAGTTTTTGCTTGCTCACTTCGACATAATGATGCAGCACTTGTTCTTGGGGATTTACAAGTGAAAACTAAATCTTATAATCAATCAACGTTGAGTTGATGCTGGCATATTACAAAGAAGCTAGGCGTACATTTCTTATAAGAATCACAAATGCCCTACGTCGGTGTTATAAAGTCTAAAAATACTTTCAATTTTCAATTTATTTGGATTTGATCATTTTCAGTTCTATTTGATATTACATATATTAGAAGCCAGACAACCTGAACTATAAGGCGAAATAATAGGCAAACTCGTTTGAAATTGTCTGTATTTCTGAGTCAAATCATAATATAGAATTGAATCAAACTTCTTTCCAGATCTTTCCTCTGCGCACAGTTCTCATATATAGTAGATACTTAGCATTTTGGCATGGTCACTTGGCTCGGTTCTTTCCTAATCGCTGCGCACGGCTGATTCCGACGATCTTGACATTTGGTAATTAAGCAGGCACAAAGTCAAGTTCATTAGAGCTATTAAATATAATTTTGATTCGTAATGTCTCTCTCGCATTATCGCCAATTGGGATGGAACCTCTTCGACTGCTGACTGCCGATGTGATCAACAACGAGTCGCAGAGCGTGAATATTTTATATTTCAGCAACGACATTCACTTTCAATGCAGCCAGCAATTATAGTTTAAGTTGACTTGAGCACCTGGTCCGCCCGATTTCTCTATTAATTGCTAAATTGCTTATATTGAATGCAATTTGTACATGTATACATATATATTTATATAGTTGTATATAATGCAGTCTTTATAGATGTCGTTTGCATTTTCCTAAATTGTGATTCAAGCAGAATTGTGAAATCCACTGGAACTCGAACCGAGAACGAAAGTCAGACGCAGCAATTGAAAAATTAGCACTTTATGAAAGTAGTATATAAATATTTAGACCTATATGTGTATATACACACATATGTATGTAAATCCATATTGATATGTGTACTCTTAGGCAGAGCGAGAAATTTCGAAAACTATGCCCCACACAGTGGTCGGCTTTGTGCCGCACACATATATACATATATGTAATTGAATTGAAGGCAGGCAAAGTTGTTAAGCTGTTAATTCCACAAATCATACATATAGATATAGTAGATAATGCCAGACGAGTGCCCCACCACTATATAACCATGTGAATAAACGTATCTATATATGCGAATTCATAAAGCAAACAACCATCAGTGCTCTCCATTGATGGGCAGATAGTGCGCATATGGGGGTGCGCATATTGGGTGATAACTGTACAGGTTTCATAGCCACACATGCATATAGATGTTAATATATATGTGACTATGGGTATATCTATGGTATATTTATCGGCGAGTGCATTGACTTTTGATTCGCCAGTTAGCTATTGGCCAAACCGATTAGCAAGTCCAGAAGAGAGGCACACAATAGATGATGAGGCAATAGCTCGAGCACAGAATTGTGGCTGGAAGTAAATGTCTAAAAATATAACAACAAGTTTTACGTAATGTGTAAAGATCGCTCAAAAGCATTACTAAGCTATATACCTGATGCACTTTGGCTATATCTTACGTAGTAATGTAGTATATAAAGTTACTTCAATTTGAATGCATATACATATATGAATAGATTATGTAATGTCCGTATTCAGTTTCTCCATCGCTTATGAAAACTAATTGGATTTTGTATGATCCCACAGACCGAATGTGTGCACCGAGAAGGAGGAAAGCGACGGGACAAACACGGAAACCGACGGCGACGAGGCCGTGGACACCTTTGGTCAAGAACGTGACGGGGCTGGCAGTGTGATCCGCTCGCCGCTGTTTGGCCAGTTCCACTTCAGCGTGAACTCCTGCGCCGAGAAGCACAACAAGCACGTCTGCACTAAGATGTAAGTGGAGCACCAGAAACAGCTTCGCTCTTGCTGTTGCTTCCTTATCGTTGCGTATACTTCATATTTCCTTTTGCGCAGCGTCAACAAAAACGGCAAGAAACAGATGGTGACTCTGACGCGCCAGTGCTGCCATGGCTATGGACGTCCACGCAATGCAGACTTCACTGTTTCCTGCGAGAAGATCGAGATCAAAGACATCTCCGCCACAGCCGCCGACATGGGCGCCCAGCAGTTCATTGAGAGCGCCAAGAGTGCCGGCGAGTTGGGCAACATGCTCTCCAACGCCCAGGGCAAGAAAGTGACGCTCTTTGTTCCCAACGATGCCGCCTTCCAGGAATACCGGGGCCAACACCAGCAGGAGAACGTGAGTAGACAGTAATAAACACGAGCCGAGGGCTACATCTATAGCTTTTTGTTGCCTTAACAATCAGAACGTGGATGACTCCAAGGCAGAAGGCTCCCAAGTGGCGTCAGTTTTCAAGCTGCACTCCGTGCTGGGCAATGTGGAGCTGGAGGATGTGCCCAACGAGAAGCTGCTGCAGAGTGAACTGACCGGCCAGAAGATACGCATCAATAGCTATCAGCTGCCCCCTGCACTCGGCCTGGAGCCCTATCGCTACGCCGCCAACTGCGTGCCCATTGAGAAGCACGACAAGCTCTCCGAGCAGGCGCTGGTGCATACTCTGCGCGGCGTGCTGAAGCCCCTGACCAAGAATGTTATGGATATAATCCGAGAGCGCGCGGACCTGTCCATCATGCGTGCCGTGCTGGAGAAGACCAACGTCAGCGCTTTGCTGGAGGGCGATAAGCCCGTCACCATCTTCGTGCCCACGGACGCTGCCTTCGACAAGCTGGAGCCACATTTGCGACGTGCCCTGAAGGAGGGTCGCGGCTGCGCCACCAGTGAGTAGCACAACAACTTTCACCGACTCGAACCCCTTTATTGACTATCTTGCCTTAGACACACTGAAGAATCATATTCTGGATCTGACCTTCTGCTCGCTGGCCACGCTGCCAGGTGCCAAGACGACAACCTACAATCTGCTGGGAGAGCCGCTGCTGCTGAACCGGACTCGAGGTGCTGCGAATCAAACCGATCAGGCGGCCATCTACATCAACAACGCTGCAAAGATACTAGACGCTGACATAATGGGCACCAATGGAGTCCTCCACGTGATCGACGCCATTCTGCCTACCGAGTCGGCGCTGCCCATGTCCACTTTGATGACGCAGAAGAACTTGACAATCTTCAAGCGCCTGCTGGAGGCCTCCGGCCTTGACTACCAGTTCGACGATTTGGACAACGTCACAGTCTTCGCGCCCACAGACAAGGCTTTGCAGAACTCGGAATGGGCACACATCTTGGCGGAGCAGCCAGAGTCACTGAAGAACAACAAAGATTTGGCTGAGTTCCTCAACTATCATGTCATCAAGCCCATGATCAAGACCTGCGATCTCTCGGAGAGTCTTCTGCCAACGGTGGCTGGCACAAATGTTCGCCTAAATCTCTACTCAACGCATGCCCTCTTCTCGGACGTCATGAACCGAGCCACCGTGAACTGCGCCCGCCTGGTGCACTTTGATGACGAGAGCTGTGGCTCTGTGCTGCATCAGCTGGACCGCCCACTGACGGCGCCCAAGAATGTAAGCTAAGAGATATGACAACGCTCCGAGCTGTGCCTAATCAAGTTCTCCCCATAGAATCTACTCAGCTCACTGGAGGCCAATCCCAACTACAGCAAATTCTTGGAGCTGGTGCGTAAGGCCAATCTGACCCAGCTGTTGGCCAACGAATCGGATAGCTTCACGCTTCTTGTGCCCAAAAACGACGTGTTCGAGGAGTTCAGCGAGTCCAGCGAGAGCAAGCCCGCCCAGAGCCAGGCCGAGCTCGAAGCCCAAGTCAAGACGCACATTGTCAACGATGTCGTCTGCTGTGCTGGCATAATACCCACCAACTGGCCATTCGTACGCTCGATCGAATCCATTTCGGGCCAGCATCTGCGCATAACTCGTGACCGCCGTCCCAAGATCGAAAACGCCGGAGTCACAAAATGCGATCTCATCGCCACCAATGGAATCCTGCATGAGATTAACGACATCATCGTGCCCAGGCCGCCGCCGCCGCAGCAGCACCGACCACACCTGACGCACAGCTACCAGCCCCATGGCGACTTCGATGCATTCTTCTAAAGGTCGATTGTGCTAAATGTCTCTGTGTGTATCTCTTACTTTGTCTAATACATATATGCATCTATATATATATTTATATTATCTTATAAAGATTTGTCAATGATTGAAAACTCATATTATGCAAACAATAAATACAGTTAGTTATCTATCTGATTAATAAAATACATAGTATTAAACCACAGCTATTCACTTATTCACCTGGCGTCTCACAATGATTTTGGAGGGAGTCTTGGAAGAAGTATCGTGCGGCTTTCATTAACAGTATAGATTTCACAGATAATCCCCCTGTTGACAAGTGTGAAATTTACACCATAACATTATTATACTTTTTATGAAATGGCTATATCTTAAACAAAAATAATTTCATTTTCAATATTTTTAAAATATATTTTTGAATTTTTTAAAATTTTATTTTCATTTATTTTTATATTTTGTTTTAAAATTTTATATTTAAATTAGTTAGATGCTTTAATTGTTTGACTAGAATTTATTTAGAAATATATTTGATTGCTTATAAATTAAGTAATAATGCAAAAATTATAGATTGCAGTGGGAAGAAAGAGATTTCCAGAAAAAAACAAGTAAGAAAACTCTAGTCGGGGCCGCTCGACTAGGGTATACCCTGAACCCTGCGAAGAACCGCTAATCCAAGCATTCTTCGTTTCTTTTATATACACATGCATATGTACGTTCATTACAAGCAAAACATATATACATACACAGGCTCACGCACAAGTCAGCTGTTCTTTGGCTGCTATTTGCATGCCAATGCTATGGGAAGTTAAATGTTTTATAACTTTTTTCTAGACCAACGATTTTGATCAAAGTTGTTGGGCGTGATCATGTCATCCATATGCATGTGCCAAAGCACAAGTCTCTAGTATTTGAAATACGGGACTTACAAATTTGAGGCAAAGGGGGCGTGGCACCTAAAATTTAATAAAAACCGAAATTGCGTAAGGCCTAAATAACACTAAATGCAATATTTGAAGACTCTAGCTATAAAGAATAATAAAATAGAATTCTATAACTTAATGAAGATATCGGTTTTTAATCGATAATATTAAAACGATGATAGTTATCGATTATTTGAAACAAATTCGATCTTTTCGTGCTATACATAAAAAGTTCCAAGTCTCTGGCTCTTATAGGTTCTGAGAACGACACGTTCATACATACGGACAGACGGACAGACGGACGGACGGACGGACGGACGGACGGACAGGGCTAAATCGACTCGGCTTGTCTCCCTGATCAAGAATATATATACTTTATGGGGTCTGCCATGCCTCCTTCTGCCTGTTACATACATTTCAACAAAAACATTATACCCTGATTTCCCATTCTCAATGGGTTCAGGGTATAAAAATCTTTAAGAGATGATAAGAGCTCAGCTTTCCCAGCTCTCTTAGTTCTTGATATGCTGAGCCTAACTAATATATGCACCGCTACTTAGAAAGCTTAAGGTCGGCAAAAGCTCGATCACGCTCTCTGATCTGTGTAATCGCGTATGGAATGGAGATGTATGTGTTCGTGTGGGCGCTGTACTTGAATGCGTCTATAAATATTCCAGCCAGTGCAGTGGAAGGCTCAGTTCAATTAAGACCTCAGCGATGTCGGGAACACTTCCAGCTACCTTCGTGAAGGGCTTCCACAATGAGGAGCTGGTTCGCCGCATGGAATACCGCAAGTTGGGCGGCACCAGTTTAAGAGTGTCGACTATTGCACTAGGCGGGGCCACGTTGAGTGCGCTCTTCGATAAAAAGTTCGACGAAGAGGAGGGCATCAGAACCGTGCAAGAGGCGATTAGGTCGGGTATCAACTATATCGACACTGCGCCGTTTTATGGCCAAGGTCAGTCGGAGCTGGTGCTGGGCAAGGCCCTGATGGATGTTCCAAGGGAAGCGTATTACGTAGCCACCAAGGTGGGCCGGTACGAACTAGATCCCGACCGCATGTTCGACTTTACAGCGGGCAAAACACGGGAGAGCGTCAAAAAGAGCCTGGGTCTACTGGGTTTAGACTATGTCGACGTACTGCAGGTGCACGACGTGGATGCGGCCCCCAACCTGGACGTAGTGCTAAAGGAGACGATTCCTGTGCTTGAAGAGTATGTGAAAGCCGGCAAGGCGCGATTCATTGGCATCACCGGCTACGACGTAGACGCTCTTAAGGAGTGCGCCGAGCGCGCGAAGGGTCGCGTGAACACAGTCCTCTCTTACGCCCGCTATACGCTCCTGGACAACACTCTGTTGCGGCACATGAAGGCGTTCAGGGAACTGAACGTGGGCGTCATCTGCGCCGCAGCCCACGCACTCGGTCTGCTCTCCAATGCCGGCCCACAGGCGTGGCATCCCGGCAGCCAGGAGCTGCAGCAGGTGGGTCGCCAAGCCGCCGAGATCTGCAAGCAGCGGGGCGTGGAGCTCGGCAAGCTGGCCATGTACTACTCCATGCAGCTGGAGGGCGCGGCGACCTTCTTGATCGGCATACCCAACCGTCGCCTGCTGCAGATCAACCTGGATGCGGTGTTCGACGGCTTGAGCTCCACCGAGCAGGAAGTGCTGCAGTATCTGCGGGAAAAGTGAGTAAACCCGTTTTGAGAAATTGTGCAATTCGGATTTGGTGTTAGCATTGCGTCAGAGCCACGCGAACTTGGCCTATGTCAACCGGTTTGCAACATAACTAAAGTGGAGCTATCTTTCCTCTCTCTTGCAGTGTCTTCAAGCAGTCCTACAGCTGGGGCTCAACGCTGTCGACGGTCAGGGACTTTAAATAAGTCAGCCAAGTCGACCCATGCAAATGATAGAAGAGCTTTAATAACAACCATAAATCTGTTAGATAATATGATTTCAATGTGCATTTAAACTGAATTTACAAATCTAAATATATATTGTGCTGTCTGAAATCAACTAGATTTATTTCATGAGTGCCAGATGTATACATACACAAGAGTATTTATACATAAATGCATGTACATATATTTGAGCTGTTTCAATATCACCTCAAGTTCAGTCGGTGTTTACTTTTCTTTACCTGCTGGCTTCTATGAATTCATACATACCTATAATTTCTATTTTTAGCAATTGTATGCACCCACCTATTTCTAAAATTGATACCCTGTATTGTTATACAAATGCATTTGTAATCTGAGTTAGTCTCCGAGTGCGAGCTCTTATTTGATTTCGTTTCCTAAAACTATTTATAAGTTACTCTTTGAGTAAGTGAGACTGTCCATATGTATATACATACATATATACTATGTCTCGTCTCATTAACTCTCCTTCACACACTTTCCCTCTCTCTCTCTCGCTCCATTTATCTTTCGCTGTCTGTATGCCCTTCTCCGTTTGCCCCCTCTCTTCATCGATTATTTGAAGATATTGACAAACTGTTATTGATTATGCATATATAGTACACATTAATTACCTTCACTTCTTTACAATCGATACTTATCGATTTCAAGATATGTAATGAAATGTATAAGTCAAAGTTTAAGTCAAAGTTATTCTATATAACTTTCCTATATGAATTATACTATATAATTATACATTACATATTATGGAGATACAAAGAGAGACAACCAAAAACTCAGCCTACATCGAATGTCTGTTCTCTTGACTTTTACCCTGACTTCGCCTGAACCAGCCCTGTTCAAAAATATTTCTCTCTTTGCTTTCCAGACATCTTCGTTTACAATCTCGCTCAAGTGCTCAGCATATCAACAACCACTTCTCGCAATCACAATCACGCACGCGAGTGCAAGAACATTCCCGTTCTCTGATAGTGAAGCACAAAGTCAGTTTCATTTCAGCTGGTTGTCTCTTTGGGAGCTGGGCGTGTTACGGATAATTGCGAAATATAATAAAAATACATATATAGCTATGTCTGGAACATTACCGATCACCTTCGTCAAGGGCTTTCACGCTGAGGAGCAAGTAAGGCGAATGACCTACAGCGCGCTCGGTAAAACGGGCCTGGAAGTCTCAAAAGTGGCGTTCGGCGGCGGAGCTCTCTGCGCCAACTATGGGTGCGCTTGAAAGAGAGAAGAAGATCGACAATTTCCTAATGTGTAATGCTATAAGTGCCTTTGTTTATGCAGCTTCGATCTCGATGAGGGCATAAGAACGGTACACGAGGCACTGAAAGCTGGCGTCAACTACATCGACACGGCGCCCTGGTATGGCCAAGGTCGGTCAGAGGAGGTGCTGGGCAAGGCCTTAAAGGACGTGCCAAGGGAAGCCTACTACATAGGCACCAAGGTGGCGCGGTATGAGCTCGACTACGAAAACATGTTTGATTTCAGCGCTCGCAAAACTCGTGAGAGCGTGGAAAAGAGCCTCCAGCTGTTGGGCCTGGAATACGTAGATGTGATACAAATACATGATGTCGAGTTTGCTGAAAACTTGGACATAGTTCTCAACGAGACTCTGCCAGCGCTGGAACAGCTGGTCAAGGAAGGCAAGGCCAAGTTCATTGGCCTATCCGCATATCCCTTATCGGTGTTAAAAGACTGCATTTCCCGTGCCGAGGGCAGGTTCCACGTGAGTAGCGCGACATAGTCTATGGAGCTGTGATCATCCAAGCCAATGCTACTTTAATTCCCAGACGGTGCTTACATATTCACGTTACACGCTTCTGGACAACGCGTTGGTCGACTACATTGACTTCTTCAAGTCCCAGAATGTGGGCGTTATTTGCGCATCCGCCCATGCGCTGGGTCTGCTGACCAACGCCGGACCCCAGCCCTGGCATCCGGCTCCCGACGACCAGAAGGCAGTAGCCCGACAAGCTGCCGAGGTGTGCATTAAGCGAGGAGTGCAGCTGGGCAAGCTGGCCATGTACTATACGCTGCAATTGCGGGATGTATCCACCTTTCTGGTGGGCAATCAGACGCGCCAATTGCTCCAAACGAATCTGGCCGCCTTTTACCACGGCCTCAGCCAGCAGGAGCAGGAAGTGCTGCAGCATCTCAGAGAAAAGTGAGTGGTTGCCAGTCGCACTCGGAAGCTGACCGAAATTGTGCAACTCGGATACAATGTTACTGTTGCATCACATCCGACTCCATTTGCAGCCAGAGTCAGCTGCTGTCGGCCGACAGAGACAGCAACAACTTGCACTCCCGATCCCAGCCGAAGCCGGCTGCCATTAGTTTCCATTTATGTGCCCACTCATTGTCAATCTTGGCCATCGGTGCAGTAGGCAGCCAGCGACTCTCATACATTGCATATTGTTATTGTTGTTATTATTGTTATTATTATTATTTTTGTTTTAGTTTCGGGGCACAATCTAATTATGCTTAGCTTATTGCAATTTTATGCCTTCAACTTGATCTCTCTCTCTCTCTCTCTCTCGCTCTCTCTCTCTCTCCAAATTCAATGATCTCTTAAATTTACATACTTTTCCAACTTTTATTTCTAGTGTCCTGGTGAAACCCTCTCACTGGGAGGGCCTCGAACTGGAACGCTACTGGGCTGCAATGAAAAAGAAATAGATGACATCGGCTGGCCTGCAACAAATAGTTTTTGATGTACTAATAAATGTACATGATAAATGTGTAATGGATCAATAAATATCATTAACGAAATACAGTCTTCATTCATTCTATATTCTTTTATCTTATTTTTGAATTTTTTGTGGTTACTATTTATATTGCTTTATTGCAAAATAAGGATTTTATATAATCTAATTAAAATTACTTTAAATATTTCATAACTCACCTGATATTAAATCTAATTAATTTTAACATTGAAAACTCTATGGTTTTTTGACGGGATAAGATAAAATTTTCCTAGTCATTACAATAAAATATTATATATGCCTATATAACTTTTGTAATTAATGAGTGATATATTGGTCTGGCTAATTGTGACTTCAATCTGGTTATGATCAATTTAAAGCAAATCAAAAAATGCATTTTTGTTAGTTGTCCAAAAGAAACAATTTTGCGCTACTTCCACCTTTCGCTGCCATGGTCACCAGACTTGCAGTCGGCAAATGCACTAATTAAGCCTTAATTAACTCAATTTTTCGATATGCATACATACATACATATGTAAGCTTGTGTAAAATATATATAAGCGAAAAACAAGCCACTCGATTTGATGGCTCTATGGAGAACCGTCGAAGCGCACTGCGGTGTACAAAACGGGGAAGTTTAATAACATTTTGAATAATGAATACTCATATAACAACAACAACAAAAACAACAATAACAAGCGCAACAACAAGAAAGTGCAATACGATATAAATGCACAACAAAAATCCGCACGAAAAGCGGAAATGCTGTGGATGAAGCCGCATTTTGTTTTCCTTAAGCTGCGCTTTGCGTTTTTGCCTTGCAACAATTTTCTGCCAAGCCGAAAATATATTTTCTTTTACTTGCACTCACTTTCTGTCTATGTGTGTGTTTATGTGTGTGTGTGTGTGTGTGCATGTGCACAATTGCTGCCAATAAATATAATGTTATCAATGTAACTGCTCCAACTCTCCAGCTGATTGACCAGATTCTCAGTTGCGCAAGCGCGCACCCTCTCTCTCGCTCTCAGTCTCTGTCTCGCTCTCGCCCGCCACCTGTTGGCCGAGCCGAGCTTTGGGGCGACTACGTTTATATGCGCTGCGCCGTCGCCATCGAAGCGTCAGTTTTGCCTACAGCTTCAAGTCGTTGAGACGTGTTTCGTGATCAACAAAGCCACTTGTCCACATCGTGTTAAATAACATAAGTCATCGCAATCCAGTGCAATATGTTCGGGCTGAAAAATATCATTTTGATTCTGATGGGCTGCAATTTGCTATTGGCCATCGACGCATCTGGTAGCAAGAATAAGAAACAGCAGCAACAAAACCAAGGTAGGCCATGGCCCGACGATCACGAAAGGCGTGGAGAAATTTTCAATGGCAACTTAGGGCAGTTCTAGGCTTACCAAAACAAAGGAAACCGGTTTTAACGCATATTTGCTGGTAGCCGGCGTAGAAGGCCCAGAAAGAGTAAACAGTGATGTGCCTAAAGTTTCTTGAACTCCCGTGTGATGCTCCATGGGGTAGAGATAAACAGCTTACCGTTAAAATGTCGGTTTAGAAGAGGAAAATGAGAAACTCAGGAATGGGCCTTTCCCAAAAACTGTTATCTTTATGTAACTAACTGACTGAATAACTTTGTTAGGCTTTTGATATTATAAATGGAAAATCGTTCTCTAATACGATGTATTTCTCTAAATAGTTTTACCAACTATAGTTTCTTCTCATATATTTTTTGCAACATTCCAGAAATCTGGGAGCAAGACCTGTCGGATACTTTTAAGATTGAGGGCAGCGATCAGGGCATACAAAAGGTGAATCTGAAATGCGGGGCCAACTCGATGAACGTGATGTTAGAGACTGAGAAACCATTTACGGGCGTCATGTACACACGTGGAAGCTTCTATAAGCAAACGGCCCCGTGCTTCATGAAACCCACTGCGAGTCAGGGAACTCGCCAATTGGAAATGAACTTCCAATTGGACCAATGCCAGACGCTGAAGGATGGTGAGCTCTATTCGAACATTGTGGTTATACAGAACGATCCAGAACTCATAACGCCTGGGGACTCGGCTTTCTCTTTGGAATGCGACTTCCGTCAGCCGCGTAGCTTGGACGTCGAAGCCACCATGCAAACTAGGGACAGGTAAGTTCGTTCGACGAAGAGTACTCCTTGATA
Organism: Drosophila mercatorum; assembly: GCA_961210405.1. Classification (NCBI taxonomy): domain Eukaryota; kingdom Metazoa; phylum Arthropoda; class Insecta; order Diptera; family Drosophilidae; genus Drosophila; species Drosophila mercatorum. The sequence goes on from CAUIUS010000003.1 coordinate 15,978,906, forward strand.
GCAAGTCAACATATACATATATGAGAATACATGTGCAATATATACATATATATACATGGATATGTACAATCTAAACTTAGAAATCCACAAAAATTGCGCGGAGCACGCGCTGGAACCCGCCAGCGTCAGTAGAACTTCACCCTATGACTATCTATTAAGATCTTCAACTATATTGACTTTGAATAGCTGTACTAAAGGTACAAATTCAATCTTTAACTCTTTTACTTCGCACTTGTTTTAAGAACTAACCCTTTAAGTAGAGCCTCGCTAACAAGCACTCGACACACACGTTACACTCCACATAACCACACGAGAACAATGCATACATTCCACAGAGTTGCGACAAAGTCCAAAATTACACTGACAAGTCCCGATCCCGCGGCACCAATGGACAATCTACACAACTCGGTGGTCAGCAACAGTGATACAGTAGAGTACATACCAAAGTTTTCTAGGCCAAACAAAACCATAAACCTGGGCACGGTAGAGGAAGTGATTTTGCCACTGTCTCATCAAAGAGATGAACTTTAAATATGTATATTAAGCATTTCTACCACAAACAATACAAGAAACTATTACACATACAAATACAAGCTACAGGTGAGACAGAAACACACGCTTCTTGTTGCAATATATATTTATTGTTTAATGCTGTGCCGATTTTGTCATATTTTTATAAATTAACTAATTTCATTCAATTTTTATAGGAATAATACACAGAACTCTACTGCGGCTGCATAAATCGGATTTTATAAATCATTTCCATAATCTTTGTAACATCTTTATCCTGTGATATTTTTTAAGTTTGGGTTTAATAATAAAAATAAAAAAATTATTCACAAAATTCCTTTTTGAATTTTAATTTGCGCGCAAAATAAAACAGCTTACAGTAACAGAGTTGCATTGAAGAAAATGCACATCTGACTTTTCCAAAGGTCTGGCAACGCCAGTAAGCTTTCCGTTGTCTGGCAAGCTTTGGTAAGTAAAAATGTACAATTAAATTTGCAGTTTTTATCTGGAGAGAAGAATTTTAATGCAGGGGTAGCTTTCACGCTCAGTTGTTGCATTTCTGAAAAACGAAAAACACCAACTGTGATCTTGCTGCAGTTAATAGTAACATTTAAAGCGTTGCAATAGCGCAACTCTAATCGATTGCACATCATCTGTTTGATTCCTTTATCATTGCGCATTGGGAATTGCACAAAGAACTGCACCACTGGTCTACCACCATAACTGTTAATTTAATTAGTCAGCGATTTTAATGTTTTAAAATGGATTGTCGTGTGTTTCTAACACTGCTGTTCGTCTTGAGCGGCACAGTCAACGTTTTAATCGCCAAGTGAGTAGAATTTTAACTTCGATCATGAGCATATTCCAAATTGCGACAATGAATTGCAGGTGGACGAGCATTCAAGCATTGGAAGGCAGGGATGGAACGCCGCATCGCTTTCAACACCCTATCATCCTCACGTTGCTCATGTTTCTGGGAGAGTATCTGTGCTTTGCAGTTTACAAGATTGTTCATATGCTGATGGCTCGACGCGGCGTAAGTTGAAGTGCCGTGCGCCATTTGCCTCTAACTGAAATGCATTTTTTACATCTTCACAATAGCTTGGCAGAGAGTCAGATCTTATTTTAACCAGCGGCAGCAATGAGTTCTATCCGATCAGCATGTTATTGCCGTCTTTTTTGCGTAGCGTTTCTTCCGTTTTGCTCTTTACGGGATTGTATCTGACTTATGCCACCAGCTTTCAAATGATAAGAGGTAAGTTTATCAACAGTCGTACTTGCTTCATCTCAACAACTTTGGCGTCTTACAGGTGTTGCACTGATCTTTGTGGGCCTGTTTAGTACCATGTACTTGAACCAAACATTGACGACCCGCCATTGGTTGGCCATCTTCACCATGACGTGCGGCATCGTTGACATATTAGCCTTGGATGTGCAGCGGGTTGAATATGATACCCAAACGATTCCATACACAGACCACAATGCCATTTTAACAGGCGATTTATTGATTATTATTGCTGAAGTGTTGCACGCATTTCAATACGTGTACGAGGAAAAGCACTTGAAAGCCTCCGATATGGTGCCCATCCAGGCTGCTGGCTGGCAAGGCCTCTTTGGAATTGTTATCACGATCATATCAGCGATCTGCCTGAACTTTGTACCAAGCGTTGCGCCGTTTAATAACAGCTCTCATGGCGTTTTTGATGACCTCGGTGATCTGATTCCACAGATACGTGGCAACACACTGTTAATCCTTGCACTTGTCAGTTTTACCTGTTCCTGTGCCATTTACAACTGCGTGGGAATGTCGATTGCAAAATTTTCATCCAGCGCCAATCGGCTGCTCGCTGATGGAATTCGAGTCTATCTTATCTGGGCATTTGTCATCTTTGCCGAGTGGGAAATAATGAATCTCATTACACTCATGGGTCTCCTCATACTACAAATGGGTATTGTTATGTACAGGCAGGCTATCTTCCTTGAATGGTATCGTGCTCTTCTTGCACGCTGGCAGCGCAATCGTTATATGGACTTGAGCGAGGATGCTGGCCCCACACCAAGCACCCAACCAGCGGATGTTGTTTAAGATGCGGTGGGTTAAAATGTTTGAATTGATTGTGATAAGAGACGCCGGCTGATGGAGCCATCCAGTTGTGGGATGGATCACTAAATATTTACTTATCAATTGTAATAAGAATACGAAATTATATACTCTAAAATGTATAATACCTTTTTTTGGCAATGGGGTAAGTTGGACATTCGAATTTCAACACAAATATACATTATATGGTTATAGAATATTCTATAATCAGATCATTCACAAATTTGTATTTCTTAAACTTATTCAGCGAGCACTTTTACGCCCTATAACATTTGTTTGTTAAAAGCTAATGCGGAAACTGTTTTCACGACCAGCAGCTGCAACCGAGTCGTCAAAAGTTCTATGGATGTAGACAGAAAAATCTGAAATGCATCGGCCCATTCAGTTCTATATTTTTCAACAACTATACTGATAGATAGCCTTTAAAAAATATAAATTATATTAGAATTAAATTGAGCAACAGAACAAGATATACCTATATCCTTTGGTATAGGAGCTGCAAAAGATGTTAACCGATTTTATGCCAATAGCAGAAACATAATCAATTTGTTCGCTGGGAAAATCAAAGATCCTCAAAATTATTGACTTGAGACTTACAATTAACATAAAATTAAAATTAAAAAAAAAAAACTACTTCTCAAAACAGATGTAATAGTATAGGTGTATCATCCCCAGATCGACCATTAAACAATACCGCAAGCTGTTAAATAATGTATTTATTTACTTCCGCATATATATTTAGTAAATTATTGTGAAATTACTTGCGAATAACCAAACATAGTAAGACCACCATTTACAATTTGATTTATTTCTCAACATCAAAATTCTTGTCGATATTCGCATCTAGATCCAAAATGTTGAGCTTTCCCATCAAACTCTTGCTTCTGCAGTTATTCTCTCGTCCTAAGTAACTAGATCGAAAAAACTAATCATGGAGAGCTCTTTTGGATGGCTAACAAACAAGAAGTGAATCATATCCAAAAATGTAATATTCAGTTGGTAATTCAACTTACATACGATTCACCCAATCTAGACAGTCTATATTGGACATCTAACCAAACACTTGTGCATGGATTCATGATTTGGTAGGTTGTCAATAAATCACAATTATTTATACTTTTGTGAAATGGAAAGAAATTAAAATTTCATTTATAAATGTATAAGCTAAAAATTGTTATATGTCGTAATATTATGACAGTTGTTTGTAGAAGATATCTTGCTTTAACTGTGATCATAGTCTTACTGTTTCTAACAGTTAATTCGCTCCCTAAAAGCAAACAAAAAATGCAAATTTACTAAAAATGTCGATTCATATTTAGGCAAAAGAACGTGCAAGTTGTACTCGGCTAGTTATAAGTTTTATCAATTGAAATTCTATATGCGATTCTATAGATATGTATGGCTAAAATAAACACTTATATAATAACAGCATTGGTAATCATAATAATCATAATAGCATTGACACACAATAATAGCATCGATAATCATTATCTTATTGTCATTGGGATAGAAGTTCTTTTGCCTGTAATCTTTTGTATTATCACCTGTACATATACTTTTAGATACCCGTATATATTAATATATATATATATTATATATCAGATACACCTACATGTACATGTAGTCGTCATATATAAAAGTATATATATGGAAGGGATAAGATAATTGCATATTTCTATGGAGCGTTTTCACTTTTACATCGAAATTAGACAGCTTTAACAGTAACAACAACGGCGTTTACGCGTACAGATACATTTAACATTTATAGCAAAAGCAAAAATGCTTCTGGATAGACTTTGTCTGCCAATTACTTCTTCTGCACGCCCAGCAAGCCTTCGGCTACGCCCAAATAGTAAACGGTTTGGGCAATACCAAACAGCGGCGCAATCACAATCATACGGCAAAGACCGCCCTTGAAGAACGCCGTGGGTCCTTCGTGCTTTAGGGTTTTGCTGATGGATTCGAAATAGAAGTTAGCAGTAAAAATAACAACAGAGCGCATATATATGTAGACAATTGATACATACGTTATGCAATCGGAGATTCCCTTAAACTCTTTTTCCCCATCGGCCTTTTTAATGGCCTGCAATCGAGTTTTGACCACGTCAAAGGGATTGACAGCCAGGGCTGCCGTCGAACCTGCAGCCAATCCAGCCAAGAAGGAACACCTAATGCGTACAATTGAAAATAATCAAAACAGACGTGAGAGAAGCTGAAGGATGCCTACCAGAATACTGCCTCGCCGGATCCATCATTACGGCGTGGACCCAAGTCGTTAAGAGTGGCAAAGAGTGGGAAGTAAATCACTGAAAAAGTGACGTCACGCAAGCCCGTGGCGCCAATGCCCTTGTATAGGCCGAAAATGCCTTTTTCTTTAAAGAGCTGCGTGGCCAGTTGTGTGGCTGAGACCTTTTCAACGGTTTTGCCCGCTAACTTTGCAGCGGCAGCTACTCGGCCAGCATCCTGCATTTGGATTTTCAACAGCTCCATGGGCGTGGTGACAATGATTTGGAATGCGCCAGCCAAGCCTCCAGCCAACATTTGACAGCTCATGGGCAGTTTACCATCCTTATTGGTAAGTTTGTGTCGGAAGTAATCGTTCGCCGTCAGTTTGATCGCCTTTTCAGGCGTGATAAGCAAAATGTTCACGCCCGAGCCTCGATACATGCCGAAATAGCCCTCCGCAGCGTACGTCTTGCGAAAGCAATCGAACCTGAAGGAGCCATTGCGAAATTACTTAGAATTGATTGAGAATGGGATGGCTAGACCAAATTTATACTCACATGCTGGTGTACATCCTCTCTCCATTTGGACCGATTTGCTGGTTCTGCAGCCGGGTCTTTACCAAGTCCAAGGGGAAAACACATGTCACACCAATAATGCCCGCGATGCCGCCGTTAATGATCTTCGGGAGCAAACTGCAACATATATTTGCACATATGTAGATAGGATTAAATTGATCAAATAGTATCCGTCGATTTTTGTTGGCCAATTGACAAATATTTGCACTGCGTTAACCTTTGCATTCAAGTTGCATGTGCACCAGCAACAACAACAGCAGCAGTTCCCTGAGACGCGACCTTGACATTGGCATAGAAGCGCTGCTGCAGCCTGCAGATGCCACTGATTAGCGATCAGCACTGCACGCTGCACATCGATATACTTTTAATCGATAGGCGATAGTCGTTTTTAAATTACAGAAATAAACCAATAACAATAGGTAAACTAAGGTGAGCGCAACGTTTCGACTTTGTTTTGTTTTCGGCGAATATGAAAAATAATTGGTAAAATGCCAGCGCAGCATACAAAAATTTCTAAGCTTTTCGATGTTCGACGCTATTTTTAACTTAGCCCCGCAAAATATATAAAACCCAAAATATGCCAAATTAGATGAATAAACTTATAATCATTGTAATATGCACTTTATTATGTCACTCGATATATATATATATATATATATATATATATATATATATATATATATATATATATATATATATAGTGTGTGTGTGTGTGTGTGTGTGTGTGTGTGTGTGTTAGCGTGTGTGTATGTGCTACAATTTGTAAAATATGCTTATAGGCCGCCAGCAACAATACCAATAATTTGCGAATTAATAAGAATACATATAAATATTATAAGCGTGTGTGTATTAAAAATATATTGTATACTCATACAAACAAATATATGTATGTAGATATGTACAAAATTTGTGTCTATTTTCTCTTTTATGCGAATAACATTCGAGATTTGTAAAAAACTTACGCAAATTGCTGCTGCTTCGGCTGCTGTAGCGGCTGGCTTTGGAGTATATCTTTGCCTTGGTGTGTTGCTGACATTTTCTAGAAGTAAGGAACATGAGAATATAATAAGAACCTCGAACAAACTCATGTTTACAGGAATAACTGGGCAAACGAGAATTCCGATTGTATTTCAGCTGGAGTAAACAAAATAATATCAAATAGGTTGAATGACTTCTAACTGCTTTGTCGGCACTATCTATAAATATACACATACATATATATTCAAACAATACAAATACATACATAAATAAGTTTTTATATACTATGAGATGATACGGCAAGTGTAGTGTATATAGGCTTTTCTTATTAAAGACAAGTGCATAATTTTAATTTTCTTTTTACACTTGAAATCTGATCGAGTATTTTTAACAATTCAGTTATCCCGTTTAAGTTTGGTCGATTAAACAAGTTATCGAAATTCAGTTACTAAATATTGTCCCATGCGAGATTATCGCTAGAGTTATTTAACTTGAAGATCAGTTGCGAATATAGCCAATATATGAAAGAGTTTAAATTTCTCCGCGCTTGTAGAGCATATTTCAGGGAATCCGCTAGTCGGGCATTCCCGACAAGAGCTTATTTGTTTTTTTATTTATGAAATAATTGATAGGCGGTTTCAAGCTTATCGTTTTTATTCTAAAGACAATAACAGTTGAGGCAGGGGAAAGGGGACTGTCCAAGGGTTATTGATACGCAACAGCAAAAGCGAGTTCTGGCTCTTCAGAGATTAGCAGCCATATCAAATGGGAGCATTTGCACATTGAATTTTCACAATATTCAATCTCTATTTACTTATTTCGCGTATGTGTGTGCGTATGTGTATGTGTGACTTTTCGCATTGAGGCGTTACTGTGATAATTAAATCAGTAAAAGCACTTCTATTGCTGAATTGTCCAACTTCTAAACGATCAGTTAACTTTAATTTAGTAACGGCACAGGCGGAGATAAGCGATAGCGAGGGTCTTTTGGGTTTTATCTTTACCGACAGCAATATTTTGTATTCCCAAAAACTGCAGAAGGCCAACATGTTGTGTGGGCCAATGTAGCCAAAAAAGAATAATTGTTATGGCATTATAAAACGATTTAGATTAAAGCAAAGAAACCATCACATAGTTGGTTATCATCAAACAACTGTATATGTACATATGTATTTATATATGAGTTTTAATTGTTGCTATCAACTCGTTCTCCATTATCGATTACTGGTTACTGTTATATATCTCATTATCGATTACTGTTACTGCCCGAAAAGTTGAGTGGCTTGGAACAACTAAGTGTGACATTTGCTAAATCAGCAGCTGCTTTTCGCCTTGCTCTTGCTCTGTTTTAGTGGAGCAGGTATTGCAGGTCAGACAGGTGACCGACCACCCGACCATACTTGTTATACATACAAATGTATCAAAATTGTACGTTTATGACACTTTTACACTAAATTTACGTAATTTATGAATCTTTTTTTTTGTAATAGCACCTCGCGAGAAACCTAATTGATTGACGCAAATTCGAGCTGTATATAATATGTAAATACATATCTCTTTTTGTATGTGGGTCTATATGTGTGCATTTGTTAGTATTAATATATTTAAATAAATTGGTGTGCTCGACGACGTCGACGCAGTTGAAATTGATGACAGCAGCAGCAAAACTCACATATTTATTGTTGTTTCACTCAGCTGTTTTAATTGACTAGATCACTTTACACTTAATAATGCGCTTAATATACAATATGTTTTCCTATCTGCTGAGTATATGTCAATGATAATATTAAATAAAGAGTAGTGGATGTGTATTTTGTTTTCATATGATTTTCGGCGCTTTGTCAGAGTCCGGCAGTCAACCTAACGAAAAGCTTAACGAGCTTATGCCTATACCGCAACAGGAACTCTCCCAATGAGCTACCGGCGTGTACTGTATATTTAAGTTTTCATTGTAACCAGTCTACGCGCAATCTGCTGGGCAAAAAGCTCTACGAATTCGATAAATCGATAACGCCGAAGTCTGGCAACGCTTGTGCGAATAGATTGACAACGACATTTTACAACACTTCCGAACTGTTTCGATTAGTTTTACGTTTCGTCAACTCAGACACAATAATATTATTGATACATTTGCGGAATTCTAAGATATTCCATTTGGACAATGAGTACGGCACGGTTCGCCCGCTCGGGGCGCGTAAGAATCTGTATCCTGCTGAGCATGTTTGTTGTCCTCATTACGATGATTGTCATTTACCACATGTCCCAACAGCAACTTGACGAGACCAGACTTTTTCGCCAGCATTGCGAACAAAAACAGGAGGAATTGAGCTTAAGGCTCCAATGTAAGTTGCAAACCATAAAATTAAACGTTGCCTATCATCTACGTCAACTATTTAACTATTTGATGCAGCACTTAGTGAAAGCAAGCTAGCAGTTGAGAAAAATGCGGAAATATTACGTGCGGAAAAGCATAACATTCAAGAAGACTACGAAAAGCAACAGGATGTGGAACGATCACTTCGACAGCAATATGATGTGGAAGTTAATAAATACAAAATACTCGAGGCCAAGCACAATGAGTTGCTAACTGAAAGCGCGAGGAACAAGAAGAAGCACATCGAAGACACAACTACGTTGCTTGAACAGCTGCAAAAGGTGCAGCAGAACAACAAACAGCAGGAGGCAACTATCTGGAAGGTGTGTTAATAAAATAAGTTCAGATTTAGTTTCTCATTTTCTAAACTATGATTTTGCTTAATTGTTGCATAAAGGATAAATACGAGACATTGCTTAAGGAATCAGAACACAAAACGCACACACTGGAGGAAGCGCTTGAAAAACTGAAGGCTCAGTGTAAATTAGAGACGCAGGCGCAGCCAAAACATCAACTTGTTAAGCCAATCGACTCGCTGACTGCCGATACGACGTCCGGTCGCCAGTCCAGCCCCGCCCAACTGGCGCACAGCATTGAGAAGCCACGCAACGAAAAGTCATTCAACGAGCAAGTACAAGTGAGTCAAGGGCTGTACAGAATTGGTGTCGCCAAGCCCAGCCAGGCAACTAACGCAACAACTAAACCCCATGGTGTCGGTGTGGAGCAGCGGCTGGAACTCCAACGGCAACTGCAGCCAATGCACCGCTTTGATGTGCGCAACAATCACAGCCTCATACTAAATTCTGTTGAAAATTTTCAGATCGTCCCCAAAGCGCTTAAAACGTTAGCTGATGAAACCAACAAGCAACAGCAAGAGCAGCCCGTACTAGCCGCAGCCGCTGCAGCTGTGTCACCATTAAGTGCGCCGCGCAAATCTAATTCTAGTACTCCAAATTCCGAAGCAGCGCGAAATGCTTCAGTAGCGCCTAAAGCTTTGGGAAGCAGCAGTAGTGGTCAGCCGCCATTGGTCAAGCCACCAGCGAAACCATCAGCTGAAGTCAAGGTGGAGCGCAAGCTGCCAGAGAATGTCGCACCCATTCCTGATAACTTCGATGGCAAAGCTGATGGAGCAGCAGATGTGGATACGGCAGCCGAAGAGCTGCCCAAGAACGAAAACAACAATCGGTACTCCAATGTAGTGAACGATTTAGAGTCTAACAAAAATCAAGGAGTACTCGATTCTGGGGCGCATGAAGTTAAAGATGCTCTTAACGAACAGAACTTCAATCTACCTGTCGCCGAGCATAATTTATTTGATGGTGATATTGCTCCTGCACATGGTGCTGAAGCAGAGAACAAACTGCTCGCGGCAGATGCGGCCGCTGTTGGCGGTGGTGGCGGCGATGACGACGACGACGTCATGCTTGGGGATGTAGCAGTAAAGCAGCCACAGCATTTGCTGGAGAATGATAATTTAAACAATGAAATCGCGGGGGATCAAGGCAAGGAATTTGGCGACGCTGTGCATCTGGACGATGGCATGGATGAGGATCAAGACGGTAATTTGGATTGTTTTTACTTCTGGTTCTGAATCCATAATTGAATATTTATTTTTCAGAGGACGACTACAACGTGCCGGCGCGCAAGGCAGGCGCAGACTCGCCCGTTAGAAACTAGATGATTCACTATAGATTTAATATCTCGCTTACAATAGTATTTTATTACGGCATCTCGTTGGCAAACTTGGTTAATTCTTTTGAAAAAAAAAGAAAAGAAAGCAAATACCAGCCACTTTAGTTAAGACTCAGTTCCATTCGCATTGATACAATTTGCTGAAAAATAATTCTAAATTCGGATTAGCTGACAACCAACTGCAATTTTTTAAACTTAATTTACAATTTTTAGTTTTAAATCTTAATATTTATCTCTATAATACAATTGGCTTGCAAAACATATGCAATTTTGTAACTCATCTAAAAATGGTTTATTTTAAACCTTGCTATTTTCATATAGTATAAATTGAAACAAATAACGCTGTAATAATAAATGTATGCTCTAATGATTTAGCTAAGCCAATTATATTGTATATATGCGTAAAGATACTTTGTTTGATTACAGTTTGCAGTTGGTTCTTTGAATGTCTTTGAAAGAAAGTAATCAGTAGGATCCAGTTTGAGGTGTTTATCGAATTAGTTTCGCGTTTATTTCCCTCACTTTTAACTGACTATTTCACTTGAAGTTGTAAGTATATAGTTTGTTTTCTGTGATAAAAACTTGCTAAGCTGCATTTTTTCGTTGCTCTAAACAAATCGTGTCTATACTCATTTGTATACATATGTACTAGGATATGCTAAGTCCCTCAAATATAAATTTAATAAGCTCATCGTGTGTAAAAGTAGAACGAACAAAATGTGTCTAGGAATTAAATGAAACACAGAACTTTATTTAAAGCAAAATGAGTTGAGATTGCGTAAATGTTATCTGTTTTCTTTTATCTTAATTAATATTTATTAATGCGATAATTAACTGGCGCAGTGGCGAATTTCAAACATAAAGGCAGATAAACTGAAGAAACTGAAACAATAAAATAAAAATGAAAGTGTTAAAATGAATTTAGGATTAAGCCAATCCTGCGATTCACTGAGTGTGAGCCACAATCCATGGATGTAACATAATCTGATCTAGTGGCATTCTATGCATCGGATTTAGCACTAATAGCTTCGATATTAAATGAGCAGCAGCTTTCGAGACGTGCTCCGGGGATTTGTAATCCACCTTAAGTATCTTTTGATAAGTTTCCTCATAGGTTTTTGAAAAGAATGGCGCATGGCCCACAAGCAGCTCGAAGCAGAGAACACCCAGGCTCCAAAGATCGACATTCTTGGTATGTGGCTTGTTCAGCACCATTTCGGGAGGTAAATAGTCAACAGTGCCGCAGAGGGTCAGGCGCATAGAGTTTGGCTCATGCACCGACCAGCCGAAATCTGCAATCTTCAGCACCCCCTTGTGGCCCAAGAGCAGATTCTCCGGCTTAATATCCCGATGTATTATATCACGTTCATGCAAGTACAACAGCGCTGAGCAGAGGGCTTTGATATAGGTGGCCGACTGGCCATCATCGAAGCGTTTCATAGGCTGCGCTTGCAGCGCACTAAACAGCGTTCCTTGGGGAGCATATTCCAGAACCAAGTAGATGCGTGCATCGTCGTGGAAATAGGCGTACAAACGCAATATGTGTGGATGCCTTAGATGCGATTGGATTTCGATTTCGCGTCGCACCTGATGCTCTACCTTAGTCTCGCCAATTTGACGCTTGAAAAGGACCTTGAGTGCAACGACAAATTGTGACTCCTTTTCGCGCGCCAAATACACGTTGCCAAATTTCCCACGTCCCAGCTGGCGCCCAATGTCAAAGTTGCTTAATTTCCAAGTTTTCTTGGGTTTTGCTGGCGCGGTTTCTGAGAGTTGATATTCATATTGATTTAATAAAGTTTTTTAACACATGCTTGAGAGACTTACCAGTCTTATCCTTTTCAGTGTGGCTGCTGCTACTACTCGCAGAGGCTGAAGGAGGAGCTTGCTTTTCAACATTAGTCAAAACTGGATTTACATTTTTAGTAGATTCCACTACAGGCGCAGCCGCCGCCGCCGCCGCTGCTGTATTTTGTGGTTTTTGTAATGAGGCGATCGTAGGCTTTATTGGGGGTTTTGATAATTGTGCGACAGTTTTACTGGAACTAGGCGCCATATTCTCAGATGTTGGCTAAGTACATATACAAACACATTTAAGCTACAAGAGCATTTCGTAATTTAATTTCCTAACAATGCTCACCTTCTTTATTAGCAATTGCTTTTTCTGCATTGCCATTGCAGCAAGTACAGGATCAGCGGCAGATCCTGTCTTGGGTAATGCATTTTCCTTAGCACGCAGCACATTGTTTGGCTTTTGTGACATATTTATTACACTAAAATTGTTTGTTGTCAGTCATAAAATCTTGCTTAATTCAATTGGTACAAATCCTAGGTCCGATCACAGTGATCTCTGTGTGAAAATAAAATGCCGTTCGTTTGAATTGGGAAGCGCGTACCCGTGCTTCCCTCTGAATGTCGATAACAGTTCTTCGATAACTTTTGTGTAGGTAAATACCAAAAGACGAAGCTGAGTGCCAGCAGCAATTTGTCAATATAGATGCAAGTACAAATATGCCTAGAAATATTTTAATAAATTTGTAACAGGCGCACGAATCAACAAATACGAATGTTACTTTGTAAATGCTGCTAACAGCTACAACAATAAACCTGATAGCTGATGTGTTTCTGGTCATATGTGAATGTCTTTGTGTATAGAGCAAGAAAATGGCGTAGAAGTCGAAAAATCGTTTTAGCAAATTGTACAATTGTGTAAAACTTAAGTGGAAACTATAAGCTAGCCTTAATTATAATACCCAACAAGATGTTCCCGGGTGGCAACGCGAATGCCGATCTGGGCTACAACAAACACAATCAATATATGGCGCAACCCCCACATTTCCTAGTTGCACCAGGTCCGGGGCCTGTTCCGATTCCCGGGCCTGGAGTCGCTAACCCACTGGCGGCTGCAACACCTGTCATGCCAATGAACGTGCAGGGCGGCATAGACTGGGCGCAACTGGCGCAGCAGTGGATACACATGCGCGACTCGTCAGCAGCGCCGCCCATGGCTAATTTTAGCATGAACATGCCGATTGCACCTCCGCCGCCGATTATAAGCAATGCACCAGAGTACCAGCATCAACAGCACCAGCAGCTGCGCCAGCCACAGCCTAAAGTTCAAAGAAACTACGAAGAGCACGGCGAGGCGGAGATGGACATGGACATGGATGAGGAAGAGAGTGAAAATGTGGCACGCATAGCGCATTGCGCTGAATATCTACCCCCTCCGCCCGTGATTACGCAATCTCAATGGATAACAGGCGGAGTAAACGATGTGCCCAATATTTCATCACAAGATGCAGGTGAGTGACGCCGTAGTTCACCTAGATTTGCTCTAATAACACATCAATTTCAATATTCCTTTAGTCGGCTCAGACAGTCAATGGAGTGAATGGTCAGCCCGCAGCAATCCAACGGCCCATATTCCATCGCTTTTGAAACTCAATGTTTGCAATCCGAATGAGCCAGCCGGTGCACCGCAAGTGCAACTTCCTGTGCCGAGGAGCAGCGGCACTGGCAGCGCCATTGCTACCGCCGGCTGCAGCGGTGCCGTCAGCAGCGATATCGATGCCAACAAACGAAAAATGTTACCAGCTTGGATTAGGTATGACCAACATGAACAGAAACATGCGATCTTTGCCAAGATAGTTAGATTGTAACTTTAATCGATAACAATTAAGCGAAGATCGAAGTGCAATTGTTTGTTTATTTACTCAATACTTAACGTATTTCAGGGAGGGTTTGGAAAAAATGGAGCGTGAAAAGCAACGACAACTAGAGCGACAAGCCCCCACGTCGGAAAGCGAGACTCCAGAGATCCATGTTAAGCAAGTATCTAGCAAAACACTAACAACACCTGTTAATCTCTTGAACCTGTCGAACGTGGTAAGTAGAGAAGTGCGTCTATTGGCTGCACTTGACTCAATTTTAAGTTGTGCCAGTCACAACAAGAAGTTAAGCTGGTTGCGAAAGTGCACGCAAACCATTTTCCGCACCAGACCAAAATGTGTGCGTGTTAAGTCAAACGCCTTGCAATTAACTTGAACTTGAAATTCAGGCAAGCGACAGCGAAGATTCAATTGCTGCTCCTGCGGAGGCGTCTCTTTCGCCAAGTCTGGCTCAGCTAATAGGTAATGAAGTATTGAGTAAAGCCACTAATAGTGACGATGAACAGCAGGACGTCGATGAGGAGGAGGAGGCGGAGGAAACTCAGCCACAGCGTGATGTGGACGGTGGACACGTTGATACAACAGGTGCAAGGTCAGCCAATGCTGAAACTGCATTAAGTGGTAAAAACTACGAAGAAAGACTTGCGGATTTGGTAGGCATCACTCACTATTTTGACTCAATGTGCGCTCGTCCATGGAATGAAACCCAAAACCCAGCTAGAGCCCTGTCACTTGGACCAACTCGTTCCAAGTTGGCACAAGTGTAAAGTAGTCAGTAGTCAAAAGTTAATTTCGACTAAATTGCGATTGACTCATATTTTATTTAGTATGACATTAATTTCCAAATTGAATCATTGGTCAAAATGATTACTGTTTCACACGCAACTTTAACTTATATTAACTTAGTTCCACAACTGTATCTCAGTTGCCAGACAACTTAGCATAGTTTCCTCTATTGGTTTCGTGACTGAATACTGAATGTAAATGTAAATAGAGAATGGTTTCAAGATCTGATCTGAACATTTGACGGTTACGGGTTTCATTGTCTGGCGCCACTTTGTTACCGTGAGGCATTTATTAAAGCGCAACCAATCTATAAAAAACCAATCTATAGATGCTTGTTGTGCGTCGCACACTAACCGAAATACTGCTGGAAACTACCAACGAGGAGATTGCAGCTATTGCTACTGAAGCAGTCAAAGCGCACCGCGCTAAAGGTACATTATATCACATTTTGAGCATTTAGCTTATCGTAAACCATTTTTTCCAGAAAGAGTATGTGTGAGTGTGTGTGTGTGTGTGTACGTGTGTAAGCACAAATACTATAATTGGGTGATATTTGATACGTGCGAGGCACACGCTCCAGTAAGTTGAGCCATATTTTAAGTGCGCAACCAGAGATGAAATGTTTGGAACTGCTCATCCCCTGAGAGGAAGTCGCCTTTGTGGTGGTGTACTCAAGCGATTGTTCTTAGTTTGAGTAATTAATTTTAATTTTATGTCACTGTTTATACTTGTAACAAACAATCCAATCACATGCTGAATTTCTCTATATAATCGCAATATATATATATATATATATATATATATATATATATATATATATATATATATATAATATACATGTATATGTGTATGTAAATCAAAAGCGTCATCAGCCCAAGTGATTCGCAAAAGCGCCTTGTCCTCCATTACCGGCAACCTGGGTAAGTAACAAATTCCAATTTACCCTTACTTCTTGAACACTTTTGTTTAATAGGTAGTCTGAGTTTTGCTTACCTTTGCTAAACCCCCATATAACTGAATTATATCCACATTTCGCACTCTGTCAACGGGACTGTCTAACTGACCTTGCATACAAATTCGGTTTGATCTATCCAACTCTATTCAAACTGACAACCTATATACCTAGACTTCCATTCAACTTATTTTGACCCATCCACATTTATTGTAGCTTTCTGCATCCCAGTATTCGTATATCTCTCTTTCTGCATATCTGTCTGCTAAACTATTTTATCTAAAAACAAACTAAATATGTCCAAAAAAAAAAAAAAAAAAGAAAAGAAAAACAAAAAAGACCGCGCCTTTTTCAATGTACGCCTGGCAGCCACAATTAGCACTTGATTGATTTGAATTATAGGATTAGCTGTCTATGGGGACTCCTCAAGCGAAAGCGATGAGGACAATGCTGATGATAATGATGTCGGTCAAGTCGAACGCGGCTCTGATTCATCCGTGGACAAAACTAATGAGCTTAGTGCGGACGAGTTAAAGGTACACGCTTAATGAGTTATTTTCAAGTTAAAAGTCTCACAATTTCCCCTCATTTATAGACGCGAATACGAAAAAGTAAGAGAGCTTTCGAAAGAGTCATTGATGACATCGAGGAGCGTGTATTGCTGCAGGAGCAATCGGACGAACGAAAGCTGCAACAGCATCGTAAGCTCGAATTGGAGCAAAGGGAAGCTGCCAGGCAGAGTGCTCACGGCGAAAACCGCCAAGCAGAAGCTCCTGCAGACAAGGCAGGACGTGAAGCAAAGAATGCTGCTACGAACGACAAGATGCAAAAATTTAATGGTATGCGTACTCCTTCCAGTTGTAGATAAAGTTTCAATATCGAATGTCTTTAATCGAACAGGTAAACGTATCAGTCGGAAAGAGCGAACCACGCGGTTTAGCGACAATAAGGACGGCAAACAAGTCCAGACTTTTGTGAGCCAAGTGGTTGCAGTTCCACCAGTGCAGACCAGTACTATTCCCCCGAAACTAAAGCCGGTGCCTAATCCGGCCACCAACTTGTTGCAAATGCCTGAATCTGTGGCGACCGTGCTAAGCGCTGCGGATAAAGCACTGGACAAAGCGAGCAAACGTGGAAAGAAGTCAAAAAGGACACGGCGCCAGTCCTCGTCATCTTCGTCGTCCAGTAACAGTGGGGACAGCAGTAGTAGTAGCTCAAGTAGCGATAGCAATTCCAGTTCCAATAGTTCAAAGTCCTCGAGCAACAGCGAAGACAGCAGCACTCGAAGCAGCGCTGCGACCAAGAAGCACGGGAAGGGCAGTCGCCATCAGAGCAGGGGCAGCAGTGGCCACAAGAAGCATAGCGACTCCGGTCGTAAAAGTAATCGCAGAGGCCCAAGCACCAGCAGCACCCACAACTATGATCGTCATCGTAGTAGTCGTGAGAGCCGGGATCATCACAGTAGTCGCGACAGTCGTGATCTTCGCAGCAGTCGTGATCGCGATCGTATACGTGATCGTGAATATGAAAGGCGTGCAATCCAGCACAGCAGGCAGAATCGTGAACGGCGAAGGCGCCGAGATTCCAGTCAGTCTGCAGAGGAGCATGTCAGCAGCAGCAGCTACCGACGCGATTATCGTCACAATAGCAGTCGCAGTCACCAGAGCAGCAGCAGCTACGGTAATCATAGAAGGCGAACTAGATCCCGCTCCAATTCGCGCAGCAGACACAACTCCCATTCGTCCGTTTCCACCTCCGCTTCACACCAGCTCCGCAAACGCAAGTGAATCTAATACAAATTTAATCTTCTGTTACTGATGATACTCTTTAATCAAGCATAGAAAAAATATATATAAACTACAAAATTTGCGTGAGTTTTTCTTAAGATTTCTGATCTGTGCTTGCTGAGTTGGTAGTAAATATAAAAGTTTCATTTATTGCAGCTTATCCGTCCTCAGTTTCCAATTCGACTGCGCAGTAAAGAGAATCAATAGAAATCTCGAATAGATTTGGTCTCGGCATGCTCTTTCAAATATATTGGATTTGGCACACATGCTTATTTATTTAATATCTTAAAGAGCTTGATACATAGTCGTAAATACAATTCTATAGTTGAAAGAATATTGAAATACTAGTAGAACTATCCGTACATCGAAAATATGGCTGGATTATACAATCATTTGAAAATGCTATAAAAATGCTACAGATCTCGAATAAGTAATCGAAGTAAAAACAATCTAGGCCAATTTACACATTAAAAACAACTTAAAGAACATAAGTAAGGAGATTGCAAAACTGAACACTTTAAAGTTAAGGACAAAAACAAGACTTTAAAACTTGTAAATTGCTATATATACCCGAGACTTTCGCAGGCAATGCATATAACAACTACTAGGCACTGCGACAAGAATGGAGTTAGTTCGTAAAAGTAGAATCCTCGTTGATAGTTAAGTGACGATACCAATACGGATCATTGCATAGGTATATATAGTTGCTACGACTAGGCTTAGCGACGATTATTGTGACTTTTGTTGTTCCAACGTGACTGTTGCATTCGCTGTACGCGCAGCGGCTGACTTTGGTGCTCGCATGCATCGGCACGGCGCAGGACCTCCGCGTACGAGAGATCGAGTCTTTTGAGCTTGTGGAACTCCTGAGATACCGTATTTGGATGAAACTCAACGCCGTTTACCTCGATCACGCGGCCTGTGCGCTTGGCACGAGCCGCGCTCATATTCCGGTTATAGATTACCATTGGGGATCCATTCCATTCGGTGCTGGACCGATCCGGTTGCCCCCGACGGCCGACACGTTCCGTTGCAAACATTTCTGGAGGGATTGGCACGAAGTCTTTTCGGGTACGCCGAGCACTGTGTGTCGGACATGGCTGAGCTAAGGGCGAGGGTTGTGCAAGCGGCGATTCGACTCGGCCACTATTGTTATGTAGACTTCGATTCTTACGGCGATTTCTCTTCTTGATGCCCACACCAACTGCTAAGTACTCGAGTGGCTCGCGCTTGAGTGGGGTCAATACGCGACCATTCTCCTCAATGGTTTTGATGCCATCCATTTTACTCGGACCGCTCAGTTGTGCGATGGACGTGGAACTTTCCTGAGACATTCTGTTCTCCTGGTTTTTGCATTCGCTTATATGCTTCTTGGCCGTTTTCCGTTCCAGCTTTGTGACGCACTCAGACATGGCAAATGACTGATCAGAAAACACAGATGATATAATACTTTGCGTATCGTCGCCAAAGTCTACCGAGAACTCTTCCTTGGCTGCCGTATCGCCCGTTGGCCCATCTGCACTGTTTCCTTGGTCACCATCCTCTTCTGTGAGCTTCGGTTTCTCTCCATCGTCCTTGTTGTCGGCGGCTTTTTTCAAAACACCGAAAATTTCCTTAAACAGCTCTCTATACTCGGGACGGCTCTGGAAGTGTGTGTCGATGGGGGTAACGTCGTCATATATGCTTAGTTTGCATTCCTCGCCATTGCTTATTGAGCACAGAAAGTACCCTGGACGCTCGTCCGTTTGAGTATACTTGTTACTTGTCTCGTCTGAAAAGCCAGATGATGAGGTCTCTGCCTCCGAGAACTCTGTTGATGCTCGTCCCCGTACAGACTTTGCGTTATTTTCGGTCGCACCACACGATTCCTGGCTGGTAGCCGCCACGTTGAGCTTCTGTGGTTGTTCCAGATGGGATCCGACGGCATTGGAGCTCTCCTTTGAGACCTGCACACCATTGGTTGTATTGCCATTGCGCACATTTGATGTCCGCTGAACCTCCAAGAGGGCTTCGTATTTCTCGACCAAGTCCCGATACGGATTTGGACTTCCAGCATTCTTCAACTCGAGCATTTCGTTTTCATTGAGCTTTGCTGAAAAGTCAGCACTGTTTCCAGCCAATTGTAAGCTAAACTCACTGCCCATCAAGCTGCGTTCGTCCTCCTCGGGCCCGTCTTCGGTCGGGGCAACTGAAGACTGGCCGTCGTTGTTTGATGCCTGCTCCTCCATGACTCGCAGGCATCGGCTGCACATTTGACCCTGCCTCACGTCATCTAGCAGAGAGAACTCATCCTGCATGGACATCATCTCTTCGTTTGTGCTCGTGATGGCGATGCGGCTCTGGAGTGTTTGGTTCTCCTGGATGATGGCAACCAATTGCTCCTCCAGCTCACAGCAGCGTTGCTTCTCCGCCATGAAATCACGTCTTATTGATTCCATATCAGTTATCAGACTTAACAGTTCCTCATTATCCTCACCCTTGCTGGCAGCGGCAGCAGAAATAATCTCCTCTGAGCTGCCCATATCACTGAAGGCCACCGACCCACTAGCCTGCGAAACCTCTGTAACGCCCGTCGAGTTAGCATTTGCAGCAAATGGTCCGTTGTCTATTGGTGTCGCATTCAGATCGGCCACTTCGCGATCATTGGCAATCCAGGGTTTGAGCAAACAAGGCCGCTCAGAGCTTGCCGGCGCAGTGGAGCGATCCTGTGGCAATTGCCGTTCGTTTTTGCGCCGCTCAATGGTCAATCGTTGTCGAGTCTCTTCCAGCTGCTGGTTCAGTTCTTCGCAACGAGCTTCCAGAGATTCAATGTTGGCTCCGAGTGACTTAATTTGCTTCTTGTCGCGTGACTTTTCCAAGGATAAGCGATGATTGCTACGCTCCAAGTCTTGAATGCCCACCTCTAGCTGCTCGTAGACCTTTAAGCGCGTATCGTTGACTTCGGCCATGGCATTGATCTGCTTTCGGAGGTGCACGATTTCTCGCTGTTGTTCCTCATTACGAGTTTTGTGCTCCTTCAGCATTAGTTCCAATTCCCTGTTCCGCTCCAGCAGCGTTTTGCCCAGCTCGGCCGCCAGCTGCAAGTCGTGGAGCATGAATTGGGAGCCATCCACATCCGGCTCGCAGTTGTCCGCATCAACTTTGTTCCCGTCCATTTCGTTGACTATTTTTCGTTGCTTTTCTGTTGCGGCAATAATTGGGTGTTCATTAATCTCGGCCACCAAAATACAAGCTTATTGATTTTCGCCTTACACTCAGTTGATGTATGTAGCTTGTGCGCATATTATGCAAACCATTTACACACTGAGCAGCTCTCGAGCTATCCGATATGTATTGTATTTGCTTTCTTTCTTGTCTTGTATGCAAATACTTTGCATATTACGTCACCGATTTTACCAATGACACTTGCACAAGTTAACGACGACAAAACTTTTCGCTTTATTCTCTTTTTTATTCTTTAACGCAAGTGCAAGTGCATTGCAACCCTACAGCCAAGCCAGCGCAAACCAACCCCTTGTAGCAGTAAAAGCCAGTGACGTAGACAGGGACGACTCATGTCTGGCTTATGTATCTACATACATACATATCTATGTATATATGGGCATGGCAAAAATATATCAAACATGGGCTTACACTGAAGAATATAGTTTAAATATGTACTTTTGTACATATATATGTCAATTTATTCCGAAATATAATATATAAGTATTAAGGTCGGTCGATCAGTTTTATATGTGGATATATTTCTGAATTCCATTCACTGTCGAAGCAATATTCATTGAGAATACTTTCAGCTATTTATTTATCGTTTTTCTTAAATTGCAATAACTATTTGAGTCCACTCTTTGCGTATTCATTCGTACTACGAACATACATATGTGTGTGTGTATTGAACAGCAAAGCTTAGCTCGAGCTGAGACACATTCAGGCCCCCATAAAAAAAGGTTGCTACGCATCTGAAGAAATAACAGCTGTTGTCTTTGACGAGGGTCCAAAGGTGCGCAGAAAACGAAATGAAGACACAGTCAGAGTCGATTGAAAATGTTTATTGTTGTACATGTAATACATATAAAATGACGATAATTATAGATAGATGCCTTAAAAAATTTAAAATGCCTTAAATAATAAAATAAAAATATATTTTAATTATTTATTTGCATACAAACATCTGTGTATACATATTTAGCTATATTATATTTTTGTTGGTTTTGCTTTGTTTTGTTATTTAAACCTTATTTCCAGTTCATAAGAAGTACGAGTATATAAAATATAATTGATTTGTTCATGTTTAATTGTTTGTTGTAGATCTTAAAAATTGAAAATTAATTAATTAATATAAATTATCTACTTTAGTCTTCACAATGCACAACTCTGAGTTGCTGCTGCTGCTGTTGCTGCTTTTGTCTTTGCTCGTAGGGATCACCGTAGTTCACCTTGCCGATCTCATAGTGCGCCATTTTATTGCGATGAATTGTGAGCAGAGCACCGCTCTTGAAGTTGTCCCCGCACACGCCACAGTTGTAAGGCCTCGCCACAATTGACTGAGTCTCGGTCTCGCGCTGCAGGCGCATCCGCTCAATGTCCTCGGCACGGCGTTTGTTCACGCGACTATTTTCATAGGGATCGGGCTCCAGGGCATCGTCGCCCTCTCTAGCAGACTCATAGTGCCGCTTCTGATTGCGATGGATGTTCAGCAGAGAGCCGCACACAAAGCCCTTGCCGCAGACGTTGCACGCGTAGGGCCTTTCGCCCGTGTGGCGGCGCATGTGGATCTTCAGGTCGTTGGACTGCACAAAGCTCTTGTCACACTTGTCGCAAGCGTACGGCCGATGGCCAGTGTGCAGCCGCATGTGCCGCGCCAGCTTGTTCTGCGAGATGAACTTCTTTGAGCAAATTTTGCACTCGCTGGGTCGCTCCCCGGTGTGCTGGCGCTTGTGGAGACTGAGGTCCTGACTGCGTGGAAACGCCTTTTCGCACTGGTCGCACTTGTATGGATTTTCGCCGGTGTGCCGACGTATGTGTATGGTCAGGCTGGAAACGGGAAAGCTCAAGCCACAGTGAGGGCATTCACGCCTCTTTACCATGCGTTTCGGAGGCGCGCTAACCATGGCATCCTCCGAGCCACTGCCAGCGGCGACCACCTCGGGATGAAAGGCATTCATATGCCGCCGCAGGGTATCCTGTCGTTTGAACATGCGCGGACAGTGCTCGCAGACCAGGGCATCGCTGCTGCTGTGCTCTTTAGCTAACTCCTGGGCGGCCACATCTGCCGCCTGGCTGTGCGCCGTGCGCAAATGGCGCGCAAGCGACGAGTTCTTAGCGAAAATGCGTGGACAGGTGGCGCACTTGTACATGAAATGCTGCGAGTGTGCTAGCCGCATTCCCAGCTGTGACGCCCGTGGCTTGAGTTGATCCCCGTCATCAGTAATGTCTGCATCGAACTCATCCTGCACCAGCTCGGCGACCAGTTCGGCGGGATCAATGTCACTATTGGATATCTCTCCAGGTGGCTCGCCCATATGATTTGGAAGCTCATATTTCTGATGCTCAGTCAATTGTTCCTCATATGACGCCTCCTCATAGGACGGCTCGTCAGCGGCCAGCTCCACCTCTTGCAGCTCGATGACGGATTCACATTCCTCAAGTTGAAGGAATTTTCCATCATGGCTCGATAGTTCTGTTAACTCACCGAATTCCTCATCCTTAAACGGTTGATCCGAGTCCGGAACACTATTTAATTGCTGCAACGTATAATTGGACCTTATGACTTCTCGTATAAACTCGAATGCACTGATCAGGCGACGCGTACAGCTCTGGCACAGGTGTGACGGTAGATCCGGTGCATTCCAATCGGTCTGCAAGAAATGGTGGGAGGATGTTACGGTCCTTATTGCTTGTGCACTTTATAGTTGATACCTTTACATTGGATACATTTTCTAGCATCTCCCACAGTTCAACATTCAGATCATTAAACTCAATTTCATCTTGCAGACTCAATGCTGATTCGTGAGATTCCAAGCAAACGCGACAGGTGTGCTCGTCAACAGCAATGCTAGTATTTTGAATGTCATCTACGTTTGTATCCATTTTGTCATAGCCCTAGTTAGTTATTATTTTATCACTATTTTTTACCCAACACTAAACACTCCTCACACAGCTGTTTTCACATAAAACTGCAAAGAGAACAGAAATGTTGTTTACATGACGCAGTTTAATTTCCTAATCGAACTTGCGATTTATCGATATGACTTCGATAACCATATACAAAGGTAAACAAATATAATTGATATTTCAGCCCTGGTTGTGTCGAATGTGTTCAGGTGCCAAATTTGACAGTTATCGCCAATCTTGATCAAATAAAATTATTTTTATGCTCTTCAGATAAAGAGCAGAAACATTCAATCAAAAAATCTTTGACAGTAAATGGCAAGTAATTGGTGTTTTTTCTATCCAACTTTATTGGTTACAAAAATGATATTTGTGTACTTTTGACAACGTCTATATTGAATAGTTTTTATCACGAGCATTTGCAAGTTTAGAATATATTATATATAAAGTACACAATTTAAGCGACATAATTGAGATTTCAAAATTCCGAAGATTCCATGCTTTCTTTTCGGACGGAAAGCTTGCACATAAATGCAAAATAAAAGACAAAAAAAAAGTAAAAAATGATATAGAATAGCGAAGACAGATTAACAAATTAGAAGCACAATCAAAGTAGAGAAGTTTCGAGACAAGACTTAGGGACTTATTGCTGGTGCTGTGGCGTTATTAAATTGAAATGTTGGATAGCGCGGAGCAAATGTGTTGTCTCCAATGATTTGCGTATGCTCCGAATCATCCCGTCCGGTTATCTTCGGTGCCCGGTATTCCGTTTCTACAAACTGTGGCGGCGCTGTACAAATGAAAGGGATTTTTATATATTTTCACTGGACGGTAATAGCTGCACTCACGTATGTTGGGGTAGAGTGATCCGCCTGCACTATCCGCTACGTTCCAGCCAAGAGCACCGCCCACACCTTCGCCGGGCGGACTGACCGGGCTAACTGGCTGTGTGGGTGCCAGAGACGGATCCTCAGCTTGTGGCTTGAAGGAAGCCAGCGGGATCGTGCCCAATGTGATGGGAACTTTGCCAGTTAGATTACGATGCGGTCCACTCACATCGCACTCAACATGCAAGTCGTAATCGAGCGCGATGATGCCGCAATTGAGTAGGTTGGTTGGCGGCAGTGCTGGTATTTCCATTTGCTGCGAAAACGTATGAGATTCTCCGGCATTGACGGGCCCCACACTCAGTTGGGCAATTATGACCTTGGACTCGCGTTTCTCGCTGCGCGGCTGATTCGTGTGGAACGTGACGAGTTTGCGCAGCTCGAACTTAACAGCGGTGAGATTCACATTGCTGCTGTTGTCCACCTCGCAGGTAATGGGCAATATCTGACCCGATACATAGCCAGTTTGCGGTATGCTCGTGATGACAGCCAGCGGACCGGAGCGGCAGCAAAAGCAACAGAATGACTTCTCCAGCTCCAGCTTGAACGGCTCCTTAACGCGCGGATTGAGATTCAAATCGACTGGCGCAATGACAGTGAAGGCCATCTTCATATCCTGGTCGAACTTCCACGGCCTATCCAAGGTGACTTTGATCGTATAGCGAACATGCCCGAACTCACCCTCAAATGATGATGGCAAATTCGGAGGCAAGGCGCACGTAAACGGATAAGTGTGTGTGCCCGGCGGTAGCTCTGTTTCGGAGCCTACAAAGACAATGTTTATTTTGAAAATCAATTTTTGTTTCTTTATTGAGTTTTCTTACTGTTTTTTCCACCGAGCAGGTAGTACTGTATTTTAAAGTACTCTTCGTGGCCCTTCAGGCTCGTGATCTCGTTCTCAGTCTTGCCTTCGCTCGTCGTCACATTGCGCTCCTCGGTCCACTCCGTATTGGCCTCGCCCAGGAAACGTATGATGATGCCTGCAAGTGAACAAGTGGTTAAGAATGCTCATTCCATTCGCTGCCCCGCTGTAAGTAAAGAAAACAATTTATTGCCGCACCACGCCTCGCCGCGCCGCTTGTCTGCGTGTATAGCATATGCTATAAATAACAGACTACTGCGACGAATGCTCAGCTCTGCGAGCCTCGACTACCAAACCGATGACATCATCGCGAACAGCATCATTCCAACCTATTGCGTACATATGGGTTGACCTTAATTGAAATTTGTATTAATATTTAACTTTAATTATAATCCTCTCATCGAATGTCATCTTATGATTTAACCACGACGACATTTAGATATTTGAGTAATCTAAAATTTGATTTTAATTCAAGTTCTAGACTTAAAAGGGTCCACCCATTTGTATATATGTGATAACAGATGACTAACGGGACCGGCTTTTTACAAGTGAGAGGAGAAACTAGAAAATCAGCTTTTTTTAAAATCCAGATGGGAATTCGAGCTATCATTATATGATTGAGCTATGCCGTCACTTCTATGAGTAACACGAGCTCAATTATACTTGTGTTGAAATACTATATAGATTTAAATAAAGCTCTTACCTCGTACTTTCTTGGGCGAATCAAAGGTAATTTTCACCTGACCGTTGACTGTTTGCCCAGCATAGTAAGTGTTCCATGGATTGTCTAATTGCACTTCGCAGCCTTTGATACCCATTATTTGATGTTGGTGTAACGTTCACCTATTTAAAGCTATACAACTAAGCAGCCAAACAGCAGATTGCCGGTTCGTTTGGGATAGGTTCGATCAAACGATTCGTTCAACTTTACCTGCGAACTAGATTCCTAATTCGATAATTTGGTTCGTTGGAAACTCAACTAATTTATCGATACATGGCCACCGATAAAAGAAGGCGGTAAGTTTTTAAATAGTTAATAAAATAAAAAGGGTATTTTTTGGAAAAATAAACCAAATATTCCTTAATACAACTGATATTCATTGTATGCTATGTGCGAAACCATTACTTTAAAAAAGACTTCTACTTACATGGGTATTTTTTTGGTCTTTTTATTTTTGGTACATATGTAGACGTACTTACTGAAACAATCATGTTAATGCTAAAATAATTTGCTTTCTTTAATGTTCTTTTTTAAACAAAAACAATCACACTAGCGGCTATATAACGATGAATTATTTAATTTTTCACATAGTTCGATTTACCCTCGATATATGTGCAATCGATATTGAAGTATTTCTCTGTCGCTCATTTGGTATTTTACTTTGTGCACGTTGTTGTCATTGCATGACAATAAATAGGTAAAAGTAAAATGCGCAATCTGAAGCTGCAATATTGTAAGGAGCAGACAACTGGCATTTCCAATGGCAAGCAACTCCTGCTCCAGCCGGATATCGAACGAAGTGGCCATGAGATCACGTACATAGTGACCGACAGTGCAATATTTGCGGTTGGTGACGATGCCAGCAATGCCCAAGAGCCCAAACTTGTTGCCGAACTGCCGGACATAGTCGGCGCAGAGTATTTACAGCTGGATAACGCAATATGCGTTGCAACGGGTGCTGGCGAGGTGGTGCTCATCAATCCTGATACACTGTCTCAGAGCGAAGGCACCTACTGCGACGTGGGCATTGAGTGCATGGCCTGGTCACCTCACCAGGAGGTGGTTGCCTTTGTAACTAAGACAAAAAATGTGGTGGTGATGACGTGCACATATGATGTGCTGGGTGAACAGCCGCTAGATGCGGGTCTCGCTGACGATCAGCAGTTCGTCAACGTCGGCTGGGGCAAGAAAGAGACACAGTTCCACGGCACGGCCGGCAAACAGGCGGCCAAGCAATCAACTGAGTTCGTACCTCCAGTAGATGTCCAGCAGCTCCCGCAGGCAAGTGAACAAGTCGTATTCATATGCATTTATATAAATATATACTTTATTCGGCAAACAGGATGTGCAGGTTGTTTGGCGAGGCGATGGATCTTATTTTGCCGTGTCCTACGTGGCCGCCAACGTGGGGCGCACCTTTAGCGTCTACGACTGCGAGGGCAAGCTGCAGTATGCGGCGGAGAGGTGGAATGGCTTGCAAACGGCGATTGCGTGGCGGCCGAGCGGCAACTGGATTGCCCAGCCCCAAATCATGTCCAGCAAATCTACTGTGGCGTTGTTCGAGAAGAATGGCCTGCGTCATCGCGAATTCGAGCTGCCCTTCGATTTAAATTTGGAGCCCATTGTGCAGCTAAGCTGGAGCAACGACTCAGACATCCTCGCGCTGCACACTGCGACTGCTGAGTCTCAGAGTATCTATCTCTACACGATTGGCAACTATCATTGGTATCTCAAGCAGGTGCTGGTCTTCAAGGAGCAGCATGATCCGCTTGCTCTGTTCCACTGGGACAATCGCCTGGGTGCCGAGCACAAGCTACACGTTCTGCTTGCGAGTGGCAAACGCTATACTCATCGCTTTCGCTATGGTATTGATTGCCAGCCAAGCACAGACATTGTCTATGTCATCGATGGCAAGCGTTTGCTGTTGACCAAGTTCTCGGCAGCCGTGATACCGCCGCCTCTGTCCTGGCGTGTCGTCGAAATGCCCAGCTACATAAACGCTGTGAGCACAGCCGAACGCGAAACATGCATATACACGAGCGATCACGGTATATTCTCATATCTACCCAAGGACGATAGAATTGGATTTAGTTGTCAGCTCACTCCGGACTTGTCGCACATTCAGTTGGCCAACTTAAGCTGCTTCGACGACGAAATGTTGCTTGGCACCCACAGCGTGGGTAACCGGACACACATCCTTTTGCTCCACAAGGGGAATGTGAAAGCATCCTTGAGTGTTGCTGGCACAGTGAATGCTCTAACCGTGCCCACTGGCTTCAAGGATCGTTTCTTCATCCAGACCCTCCACAATAATCACATTTACGAGCTGACCCTGACACCGGCCAGTGAGCTGAAGGTATTGCGCAGCTACCTGCAACTAACGCAGTCCGTTAATCATATGATATTTTACACGACTCCCTCTGCTCAAGCTGGTAAGTCAGGCAATGATTAATGGCATATAGAATATAGATTCTTTATTGAACTTTGTCACTTGCTGCAGGTGAACTGATTACGCTGCACTCGCAGCAGCTGCTCCAGGTGGACGGCCAAAGGATTAACGAGGATGTCACTTCGTTCTGTGTCGTCGACAACTACTTGATATATACCCAGTTGAATACGTTGTATTTTGTGCGACTGAGTGACAAATGCACCGTTGCCACTCGCAGCATCGAGCGCGGCGCCAAGCTGGTGACACCGGCAAGCGGTGCTCGTCTGGTGATGCAGCTGCCGCGCGGCAATCTAGAGGTTATTTGCCCCCGTGTTCTAGCACTCGACCTGATCGGCAAGTCGCTGAATTGTGGTGACTACTACCAGCCCATGTGTATGCTGCGCAAGCATCGCATCAATATGAACATCATCTGCGATCATAATGTGGCGAAATTTGTGGGCAGCGTAAGCAAGTTCCTTGACCAGATCAGGGACAGCCAGTGGATATGCCTCTTCATCAACGAGCTGCAGAACGAGGACTATGCACTGGGCATGTATGCCAGCAACTATGATGCAGTGAAGCAGACCTACCCGCCCGATTACTCAGTGGACCAGAAGGTGTCCATCATATGCGCGCTGTTGATCGAGCAGATGACCGGCACCGAAGACCCAGCGGAAGAGGCACGCTTTCGCCTGCCCATTGTAACGGCCTACGTGAAGTCGAATCAGTTGCCAAAGGCTCTGGAATACATTTGGCAGCATAAGCAAGCGGATGCGCAGTTGGGCGAGCAGCTGCTCAAGTATCTGCTGTATCTAGTGGATGTGAATGAATTGTACAACGTCGCCCTGGGCACATACAACTTTGGCACCGTCCTCTTCGTTGCGCAGCAGTCGCAGATGGATCCCAAGGAGTTTCTGCCCTATCTCAATGAGCTGAAGTCCTTGCCGCCGGATTATCGCAAGTTCAAAATCGACGAGCATCTGAAGCGCTTCGATCTGGCCCTAAATCACCTGGCTGCCTGCGGCGCTGAGCACTATGAACTGGCCTTAAATTTTATCAAGCAGCACAATCTGTTCAATCAAGCCTTGGCCGCTTACCAGTCGCAAACGGATTTCCATCGTCGAATCTGTGTGGCTTATGCGGATCACTTGCGCTCCAATGCCCAGCTGGAGGCGGCCAGTCTCTTGTACGAGCGCGGCGGGCAGCTCCAGCAGGCGCTGCTCAGCGCCCGCCACACTCTCGACTGGCAGCGAGTCCTGCTGCTGGCGCAGCGTGCAGGTGAGCCGCTATCGCAGGTGGCCAATTCGCTAGTGGCACCGTTGCAGCAACATGACCGTTACTTGGAGGCCTACGAGCTGCTCAAGCGATTTGAGGCACCGGACAGCGAAGCGCCGCTCGAGCTGCTGCTGAAGGGTCACCTCTATGGGCGTGCTATCTACGAGGCGGGACTGCTGGACGTGGACGGCTCAGCTGAGCTACTGGGTGAGTTTAACTCTGGCATAAAGTAGTCCTGTTCATTGAGACCTATCCAATTTCTTAATGTCCTAGTTAAGCGCGTGAAGCCCTCGCTTTTAGAGTATGTCGGACAGTTGGAGGCTTCGCTGGGCGCGGACCGATTGCTGTTCGTGGAGTACAAACAGCGTCTGCTGGACATACGCAAACGCCAGGCGACAACAGCCGCAGCCGCGAATGGTGCCGGCGATCACGAGGTGGACATTGACGAGGTTGATCTGCTGTCGGACACCAGCAGCATTCAGTCGTCGCGGCACAGCGGCAGCTCCCGGGGCACAGGGTAAGGCATCACTTGGCTGCATATTTTTCCCAATTCTCTTGCTTCCTCCATTCACTTTCTTTGTGGTGTTTTTTTTCTTTCTTAAGTAAAACATTTCGCTCGAGCAAAAATCGACGCAAACACGAACGCAAGCTGCTTAGCTTGAAGCCGGGCAACCCCTTCGAAGACATCGCGCTTATCGATGCGCTGCACAACCAAGTCACGAAGCTCGGCCAGCAACAGCAGCAGCTTCTTGTGCATGACACATGCAAAGCCCTCCTCCAGCTGCACACAGAGGACGAGCGGGCAGCGCAGCTGCAGGGCCTATACGAAAGCATCTTGCTGGAGCTGCAGCCAGCTGCGCTGGACGAGATCTGGCTGCCGGAGCTAATGGGCGGCACTTTCCAACACCTGACTGGACCCAACGTTGACTATCTGGCACTGCAGAAGGAACAGCGTTACGCTCTAATAAGTGGGTGGCAAATATATAATTCTTCAACTATTTGTAGATTGTAGAATGGATAAATTTGGGACAAATACCCAAGGATTGAATAAGCTTTTACTTGTTATATATAGGAATCTTTGTGGTATAGATGATGAGCTTAGGAGATATTCCTGAAAGAATACACGTTATCTAGAATTATGATAGATGGAAGATATTAGTGATAATTCTTGAAATATTGAAGATATTCCAGGAAAAGAAGTATCTTTTATAATAAGCAAGAAAAGCTCGATTTTTCAGTGGATAGAGTGATAGATAGATAGGTAGACAGATAGATGGATGGATAGATAGATAGATAGATAGGTAATCTATATATCTACCTATCTATCTATCTATCGAGTTATATAGATGTATAGTTGGAAGATTCTATATTTTACAATTCAATTCACTATTAGCTCTGTTGTGTTCCAATATAGAAATAGATTGACATTTCCAGACATTAGCTTCTATAGCCATTAGAAGGACAATCAGACAGGCAGAGAAGCACTGCAGAAGACCTATAGACTCTAATTTCGCAAGCCTGTATGAAACGTAGTTCACTTTTTAGAAACGTTCAAATATGAAAATAGAAGTTTTTTATTCAAATTTCTGATTTTATGGCACACAATTTTAATTCGTTTCAAATGTAGTTTATATCAAAATTTCTTGCAGAAATCCCAATCGAAATTTTAAGTGTAATTTTAAAGGAAAGTTTTAGAAAATTTAGTGAAATAGGATGGATCGGTTCAAAGACCCAAAGTAAGCCTATATATTTTTCAATTAGATCATGCGGACATAGCTTCTTTGATTTTTTAGATATCTAAAATTATATTTTTTTTTTGTTTAGATTTAATTATATATATTTATAATCTGTAAAACCTCGAAATCCTTTTTGCAGCTCCCCTGAAGCGATACAAGCCGCAGTTGAGTATTATCGATTGGAAGCATGGCATATTGCATTAGTTCTACTTATAATCGTGATCACGTTATGGCTATTTTAAATGGATTTTCACTTTCCATGGGATAGCTTAGCTATAACTTTCACTACGTTTGCCTTGCTCGAAAATAAATGTTGCATTCAAATAACTAATTGAGATCTTTTTTCTTTTCTCTAAATAAGTAATTAATTTATTGGCACGCAACAGTTTAGGCTGTAAAAAGTGGGTGTATAAATCGTACGAATAATAAGTAACGCATCATCATTAGAGAGGCGTATACTTTTGCTTATCACTGTGCAACGCCCTTCAAAGAATCGCTCGTAATTTCATGCGCGCTGCACTTGATGCGCTGGTGTTGACAGCTGCGGAGGCGTCGCTGTTTAAGCCAGCTGAACATTAATATTGATTAGCAAAGCGAACAAATGATCATTCTGAACATATTTAACCATCAACAACTGTAATAATTGAAGAAGAAAAAAAAAAAGCGCTTGAAACACCCTAATGCCCGCTGGACATGCGCTCTTGGTCGCTGTCGACGCTGCGCTGACGTTAACAGCGGCGTTGGCGTCGCTGCCTGAAACTGGTTAAAAACGATTTATTACTGCGCATAGTGAAAATCATTAACCAAAAGTAAAAACAATTTTACATCGCTATTGTTTTATTTATGGCATCAATATTTAATGAATATTGAAAAGATTTATTAATTAACATACTGGCCACCTACAGCACCCTAATACACGCTGGACATGCGCAGGTTGCATTTGCTGCTGCTGCTGCTCAGAGCGCCGTCGCCGATGCCGACGTCGCCGCCGCAACTTCATCTGCTCTCTTGGCAGCACTCACTCGCGTTTCTGTTTTCGCCGCGCATTCCAGTGTGGGCTGTTGAACGGTTCGGTTGTGAGTTCGCTGTAGCTGCGCAAACAGTTTGCTGAGGCGCGTCTCCTGTTTCGAAAAATAAATAAATATCAATAATTAAACAGCCGCGAATTTGTTAATAAACGTGGATTTGTATACATAAGCAAGCCGTTACAAAAATTGAAATTTTTCGACCTAAACAACAAGTGCGACAGGAAGCGCGCGCGTGAAAAACGAAACGAAAACGAAAACAAAGTGCACACCAAAAATATAGTGATGTACATATATGTATATGAATATGTAATTGTGTGTGTGTGTGTATGAAATTCCATTTATTTGCTAATTGGAAATTGTAAAGCTATTGATAGCTAATAAAATCAGTCACTTAATTGTGCTAATTGAAAAGAAAGTGTGAAATATAGAAAACATAAATACGTATATAAGTAAAAAGTAAAAATACAAAACACAAATTGCGGCAGCGCTGTTACAGATGTGCCTAAGGCCAATGTAGGTGCTGACTATATTGCCCAATTGGAAGCGGTCCGAATAACAACAACAGCATACATTACATTTGTTTTTGTTGTTTTTTTTTTTTTGGTAAGTTCTGCTTTGTTTCATAAGCCGCGTTGTCAGCGATCTCTCTGTGTCTCGCTCAGTCGCTCTCTGACAAAACATTGTCCAGCTAAACGACTTTCAACATCGTTTGCTTGCTGTTGTTGTTGTTTTTGCTACTTCTATTCGCCGCACTGACACTACAGCTGCTGCTGCTGCTTATTTAATTACACCTACTTTTTTCGCCGTGCTTTAGATTTGCTTTTGTTGCTTCGGCTGCTGTTTTTAGCACGTTTTTTCGGCATGTCGAAATCGCCGCGGGCCTTAAATTGTGTTTCGCACAAAGCAATTATTTATTTATACACTAAATGCCATAATTTGGTTGGATCTTTTTTCGCTATGGAAAATTATTTCTCGGAGACACAAGCTTTTTGCACATCCGTTAAATTTGTTGATTGATATATGTATATATATTGTACATACATATATATAGTTTATGGCGCTTTTCAATGTCTTGACATTGGTTAAAGTCTTATTGTAATGTTGGTAAAGTCC
The DNA here is from genome assembly GCA_961210405.1 of Drosophila mercatorum. Classification (NCBI taxonomy): domain Eukaryota; kingdom Metazoa; phylum Arthropoda; class Insecta; order Diptera; family Drosophilidae; genus Drosophila; species Drosophila mercatorum. Next base: position 16,012,713 of record CAUIUS010000003.1, read on the forward strand.
TTGACAACATTTATTGTATGGTTCTTAAGTGAAAAATAATTTAATAAATTAAATAAATGTAGAGCAAAAAGGGAAATGACTAAAGTGGAGTTATAGATATAGAAATATTTACTAATAAAACAAAATTGTGAACGATCGTTGAAATATCAAATATATAGAAATGCAATTGGACCTTAAATTTCTTTTCTCTTTGTATTTGTGTTCATTGTAGATGGATTCTATTGGCAACTCGAGTGTAGGAAACCATTATCAGTTATATCATAATTTACAATGCGAATGTGTTCGCTGTTTCTTTGTTTCCATAGTTCTCTATGCCGAATGTTACCCAATCTAAAGAAAGAGCAAGAAGAAAATACACCAGAGTCCGAGTCACGTCTCGACAAAGTGAGCACCGAAAAAGTGCAGAACGTGACTCACAGAGAGCAAACGGAGCGTTAGCTTCGCTTATCTACCGAGCGGTTCGAGCCTCTGACTGAGTCCGAGTCTGAGCGCGAGACGCGCAACAGACTTCGACCCAAACCTTATAAAATACCCAAACGAAAAAAAAAATACAATCATAAGCTACCTAATCTTATGCTACGTTTATATACATATAAATATATATATTTATATTGTAAACCGGTTTATAGGTAAACGCGTTCTGGGACTCGAATCGACGACATTCCATGGAAGTCAACATTGGATTTTGGGCTGGGGCTTTGGGTATTTTATAGCAGCTCCCTCTTAACTCATTTGGCATTCAAAATGTTTTCTCTCCGTAGAAGCCCTGAGGCCCATTATTAACAATTTATGTTGCAACTGCTAAATGCATTATGCATAATGCATTTCTTGGCTGCTTGCTGCTTGTCTCTAATTAAAAAAAAAAATGAAATAAGTGGAAAAAATAACAACGGCAACTTGCAACTTACAACATGATGTGGCAAATACGTCCGAGTCGCAACCTTCGCCTGAGGTTTTCGATTTAGCATAGATCGACTCTGCACTCGCACCAGCAATAGTAATGGCAATACTTTTGCATATATATTTCCATGCAAACAGATGTATAGACGCATAGACATCGCCTCAGTCGCAGCCACGTTTTAAATGCAGCTCTTAGCACAAGTTAAAGCTTTTGTTTCACGACCTTCTCCGCTTGTTAACTCACAGCGATTGGAGATGCGAGTAATACCTCGCGAGAGCTAGGGCACAGTGGTACGCAGCTGCTTGAATATTGCTTAAACGGAAAAAATATATATTGGTAAATTATATTTAATTATATAATGATCCATTTTAAATAATGTCAGCTTAGTTCTTACCAACAAAAAAAGTAGTATTAATTTCAACTGAGTTGAGCTCCCCTCTACTCTTAGCATTCTATACGCTAAGTAGTTAATTATATAATTAATTAATTAAGTATTTAACTGCTATCTAATTAGTCGCCTCTTAAATAACAAAATTGTCGCGTTTCATGAACTTGACAACTTTGATGGCTTAAAATTTCTCAAAAATTCACTTTGGTCTCATTAAGTTCAGCTTCAACACTGGTGCAAGGCGTCTCCCTCTCTCTCTCTCTCTCTCTCTCTCTCTCTCTCTCTAGGTGTGTGTGTCTGTGTATGTGCTTTAGGGAGACTTCTTAATTGCTTCGCATTGCATTAAGGTTGCCCCGCAGACCCACAGACCTGACCTATGGCTGTATCTTTTTTTGCCGTTGTCATTTCTGATTCTTTGTCTCCTGCTTCTTCTTATTTGCATCTCTTTGTGTCCATTGTACTGCATTCGGTTGCATTTGTGGGTTTCTTCTTACAAAACCGTTTGCGGTTGGAGTTCGAGTTTTTTGTTTATCGCTTCTTTTTGTGCATTTTGCAATCAGCACATGTAAAATGTTTTTTTTTTATCACCTGCACAGCAAGATCTTTTATATGTATATTTGCCAGCCACGTTCGACATCTACCTTTATCTATATAAACTTCAAAAGTCATAGAAGAGAACGTCAAGAAGAAAACTTACTTTAGAGTGGGCCAATTTATTCATTTATGGCTAAGACGAATGTGAGCGTAAGTAATAAAATGTCTATAAAGACATCGAAATAAAGAAAACTGTTTTGATCAATGACAAAGTACACTTGCAAAGAGCTTTGATAACTCTGAAAATAAAATATCAGATTGGAATATTCTAATATAATCGTGAAAAGATATGTAAGAGATGCTATAGCAAAATCTCTTTCCCACTTTAGAATTGGATGTTTTCACGCTGAACAAAAATATTCTATCAAATAGAAAAAAAATTTAAATGATATTGTTCACATAACACAATTAGCTGACTATCCAATAGTATCCTATAGATTGCAAATAAACACAACTCTTTAAAAAATTGAATATCCTGTTCCTAAATCTCTTGTTTGAATGTTAAATTTGAAACTCTGTATGGACTATTCTAGGTATTATTTCAATTCTTTTAAATCAAAATTTTTACTCTCAATACTTGAGTATTAAAATGTTACAGAAATGAAATAGAATTATAATGGTTTTCTTCATATTTTTACCTGGCCCTATCAGGCAGGCAGGCTACTATGAATCCAACGTCGAATTTGAGTCAGTTTCCAGGAAATGCCTATACGAAGTGCTTTCTACCTGAAATCAAAAAGCCTTAAAGTATCTGAAGTTGTTTCTTCTCTTTCTGTACAGTTAGTTCTTGAAGATGTGTGCTTCGCCAGCTAATTCAATTAAGAGCTTAATTATTTTGTTGACGAGCTCTCTTAATTAATTGCAAATGCAAAAGGCAATGAACGTTTAACGTGTTAACTCGTTCTAGGAAGTAAATTGCACTTGTTAGGTACTCGCCAGCCGTATAGAGTGTGTGAATAATTCTATTAAAGCACTCAGACGTTCAGTTTCAGTTTCCATTTACAGTTTCAGCTGATATCCATTGTCATTTCTGTTTTCTTTTCCTTACTCTGGGCTTCGCCTTACGCTCCATTCGAATTTCCAACAAAATGACCATTGAGTCATCATCATCAAGTTTTAGGTTCCATTATAATTGGTTAGAGAAGAAAATAGTCCACCTCTGGGCAAACGGATTGTTCTAGTTAAAAATACCTAAGTAAAATTCACGGTCACAATATATAGTGATAATATTATAGAATTATTATAATAATTGAATATTTATATACATATATAGTAGAATCTTTTTACATGCGCCTGTCTATACAGCACGCATTATATCTAGTTGTTCGGCATCTTTTGTTGAGCGCTTGAAAACTAATTCAATTCTGGAATTTTTTTTTTTTTTTGTAGGCACTGTTTATTATTCGACAAACACTTTTGCACTGATTGAACTTAATTCAATTACGTGCTCTCTGCATGTGTGTGTGTGTGTGTGTGTGTGTGTGTGTACGTGTGTGTGTGCGCATTACATGTATCTTTAACTGTCTTTCTGCTTAGATCGGCCCTGAACTGTAACCCGACCCTGCCCCCCTGGCCCACAGAGCAGGAAGTTGTTGTGTTTAGGCCCAGTTTGATGTTGGTAACTGGCTTTGGCGACCCAAAAGCCATTTGTTTTGGCTTTTGCGTTTACCTGCGCACACATGTCGCTATATATATTTATGAGCGTGTGTGTGTGTATTTAGTCACAGCTGCTGGCACAAAAATGCATTTAGAAAAAAAAAACTATCTGTGTTTACCTTTCACAGACGGCCATTGAGGGCAGCCCACACACAAACACACCAACACTCAGGCACACACACAGACAGCCATTGTTTGTTTATGCTTTGCACTCAGATACCTTCCGTTTTAGCTTCATTTCTTCGTATTCACCCAAAAGACACACAACCTATGCCCGGCACAATATGGCTTGCAATTTTCATCAAAACTAAACATTTGCCGTAAGCAGTCGAGCAGTCGGTGTGCGCCGCTTACACTGCTCGAAAATAGGTAGCAACTTAACGTATCGTATCTTCACTTTATGAGAGATAAATAGATATGCCCCACATTTTAATTCACATCTGTTTCACTTCAAGAAATCTTACTTACATTTTTTAAATAGTTTTTTCTACTCTCAAAGTTCTTTCAACGGTTTTTTGGTGACTTTTGTGGCCTCTCGTAAAATTCCCCGCGCTTAAGATAGGTGTAGAAAAACAGTTGGCATATGGAGTTCGGTTGAGTTTCTATTTATCGCGACATAGAAAACCAGTTTTTATTTTTATTTTAGCCACAGAAGTCAGGCGACGGAAACAGTTGGTCCAATCGGGGCAAAACCCACACAATTTATTATGCATTTGCGATTATTATTATATATACTCGAATATATCTGTATATATGTATTTATACATATGTTTTTATTATCAATTAGCAAGCGAGACTGGCATTTGCGATCAGTCGGAATCGCGCATTACATAGGTCGTGTGATACATGTACATATATAAGATATAAGATATAGATTACTTTATAGCTAAAATGATAATGCAAATTGGATTGTTAAATTCATTGTTGTGAGTTGATATATTCTGTTGCGCACTTCAAGCTTTTCTTAACTGACTTATTCAATCAGGAAACTTCTGAAGCTAACTTAATAAGCAATGTCAATGTCAATGTTTTCTAATAGCAATATAATTGAAAGAGTGAAGCAGCCTTGAAATTTTTTGGAAATTTTAATGTCTTGTGGGGCAATCTCGACGAGTTGGGTTGTTAGAGTTAAAAATTAACGCTCTATTGCTAATCAATTACATGAACAAACCTTGAACTCGAGCTACAAATACAAACTTCAGATAAATATATATGTATATTAATATAGTATATATATATATACGATTATTTTCATATTTAGCTTTTTCTTTCGCTTTGGCAATGACAAAGTTGCGTGTAAAGCCACAGCAGAAGAGGAAAAGCGAAACAGCGTTGACCCCAAAAAAGCAAAAACCAAAAACCGAAAATCCAAAAAAAAAGGCAAATGACCAATAAAAAAAAGAAGCCAAAAAAGAAGAAAAAGTTGTATATAGACATATGTATGTATATACGTTCGATAAGTTATTGACTTTTTTGCGGAAGAGTTGCAAAAGTCTGGGAAAATATTTGAACAAGTTTCTTTAGCACTAAAAGCAAATATATGAAGATATTAAAAATACTTAATTCTCTGTCTGATTAAAGGAGCAAGCAAAGTCATTTTTAGAATACATGAGTTCTTAAATTTGAGACAACATATAGATCACTCTTTGCACAATGATAATTACACCCAATAATATATATATACTATATACACTTATATAATTATACGTATATACATATATAATATCATATATACATATTCTTCACGTGAGAGAAATCGTCCAATTGAGCGTAACGCAAATGAAAGTCGGGCTTATATCGAATTATATAATGCCGCCCACATAGGCCGCAACAAGTTGTCGCCTTTCCCTCCACTCCACTGCGAGCTCCCCGCTCTGGCATTAGCACCTTTAAATGCGGCTGAGTCTCGGAAAAACTTGTTTAATTTTTTGTTGCTTTTCCCAGCTGCATGCTGTGAAAATTAGCCATGAAAATGTAGCTGTAAGATGCTCAGAGCTCGGCTAGAAAGCAAAAGTAAAAGCTTCAGCGCCTACTCTTGCTTTCATTTAACAACTTGACAACAACAACAACAACAGCAAATAGTTAAACATTTAAGCGTAGTTAGTGTACTTTCAATTTCAATTTTTAAAAATATCAATTCACTTAGTTGACATTAAAGTTGTAAGCAAAATATTTACTCAACTTTCATATTTTCGGATGTGCACATTTTATAAAATCTGAGCAAATTTTTGTTTTAACTTGAATGCAACTTTTAAATACTCTATTTTATTAAAATGGCTTAAATTTCAATATATATTTAGTGTAATATATGATGTATGTATATGTCAGCTTGCATACCTTAATTCGAGTGCGATTTTGATGTCAACTTTCTTGTTAACTAAATGAAAATTGCATAAGGCATAGATATTTTTCACATATTTCCTCAGCGTATTATTTAACGATACTTTTGTATGCTGTGAACTGCGCGGTTGCAACTAATGCGACAACAATGAATGAACTCATATGAGTCACAACTCCAAAGCACACATACGGCACACTCACACTCGCACTCGCACACATTCACACTCTCTGCGGAGCTGGCTTAAAATGTTAACTCATCTGGTTGGCTCGTGGAATAACCTCAATTTGGTTAACATTGCAGACTGCTACTGCGACTGCGTCATGGCTTTAGTTATAGTTGTCTTTTACGCTCCTAACGAAAACCGAAAAACCCAAAAACAACAACAAATACAGCCCAAGCCCAAACCGAAAAAACGAGTACACATGCAATTGTGTCCAGCTACGAAAATAGATCCAATAGCACTGGAAACTGCACAGTGGGCAAGTGACCCAACATGTGGAAACAATTTTTTGGAAAAGTTTTGTTTAAGAGATTTTTATTTTGTAATTAGGTAATAAAAGGGCCATCATAACAATAAAATAAAATTCACAAAAAAATCGATTTATAAACGTTTTTTTTTTTAAGCTTTAATCCCAAATGTTGTGTCACTTTTAAATAAAACAATAAATCATATGATGAAATGCATTTAATATATCATATCACAAATTGAAAAATATAAGAAAATGTAGTAAGTGAAAAATACGTCTATTTATATATATAGTATATGTTTTACCTTAAACTACTTAGAACGAGCAGACTCTGTGGTTCTTGAACTATTAGTTATTTTTTTAAATACAAGTCTAATATATATATTGTCTGCATTATTTCTTCCGATTGTAAAAATTCATATATAATATTAAAATGTTTAAAAATAATGTCTTCCCTGTGATTTGTGGTCGAGATATCTGTGGAAAGTGCCCACGGTTGGCGGTAGCCCTCTTTACCAAATGTTTTTCAATTTCGTGACATTCAAATTGGACACGTAAAAAGGGCAACGATTTACGAATTAGCTGCCTCTGAATCCACATGTAACAAGTGGGTAATTGTTGTTGCTATTTTGTTGTTGTTGTTGTTCCAATTTGTAGTTTATTTTGGTCACCTTAAAAGGTTTATTTTTGTGGACAGTTGTGGGTGTGTAAGTGATTGTTGATTGTTGGACAGCTCTTGTCCTTCAGCTGATTGAATGTGCCAGCTTGGCGACAAGGCTGGCCCGAGTGGAGATCTGAAGAGATCAAGCTCGATTAATCATAGGATGACTATATAAAAAGAGCAACTGTTACTTATCTGAATTATATACTAAATATAGGTTAGACTCTTAGTTTATAAAATATGTAGAATGAAGTTTTAAGTAAGTTGTTATCATAGATAATACTATTTCGGGGATATGTGGAGCCACCCTCCAACGTAACTGTAAAAATCAACCCTAAAAGGTCACACTTTGCCATTTCATTAGGCAGCATAGATTAAAATCTTGGCCACACCAAATGCAACTTATGGGACCCAGCCCATAGCTGTATATGAATATATACATATATAATATATGCATTTATGTATATAGAGATAAATATGACTGTCTGACAAGTCGCGTGTCCAAATTTGGACTCAAATTGGCTCACTAAATCTAATTTAGTATCTGCCCCAAATGCAAGCGATGTTTTATTTTTCCCCCTGTCTACAATTACATTAATGACAAGCGCTATGAAGTCGGTGGAGATAGATACATGTACATATGCCCATACTATATATGTACATATGTACGAGATATGCGACACGAAATAAGTTCATTTGCTCGCTAATGTCTGCTGTATAATTGCCTTTAATGCAGTTGAGCAATTATATAAATATTGCACTTGTTCCCTATAGAACAATGAAAGTTCCCCTTTTTTGATAGACCACAGTAAGTGATTACATTACCATACCATAAAGCATACAGCCTATTTCTAGTATGTTTCGCTTTTAATTGATCTTAATTTTCTTTTTTATACCCTGAACCCATTGAAAATGGGAAATCAGGGTATAATGTTTTTGTTGAAATGTATGCAACAGGCAGAAGGAGGCGTGGCAGACCCCACAAAGTATATATATTCTTGAGCAGGGAGACAAGCCGAGTCGATTTAGCCATGTCCGTCTGTCCGTCCGTCCGTCTGTCCGTATGTATGAACGCGTCGTTCTTAGAACCTACAAGAGCTAGAGACTTGAAATTTTTTATGTAGGTTCCTGTATAGCACGAAAAGATCGAGTTTGTTTCAGAATTTCGATAACTGTTATCGTTTTATTGTTATCGATTAAAAACGAAAATCTAAATTAAGCTATAAAATTCTATCTAATTCATCTTTCTAGCTAGAGTCTTCAAATTTTGCATTTAGTGTTATGTAAGCCTTACGCAATTTCGGTTTTTGTTAAATTTTGAATGCCACGCCCCCTTTGCCTCAAATTTCTAACTCCCGTATATCAAATACTAGAGACTTGTGCTTTGGCACATACATACATATGGATGACATGATCACGCCCAACAAGTTTGATCAAAATCGTTGCTCTAGGAAAAAAGATATTAAACATTTAAATTCTCATATCATTGCCATGCAAACAGCAGCCAAATAACAGCTGACGCACCAAAGCGCGTGTGTGTGCTTGCGCCTGTGTATGTGTGTGTGTATGTGTTGCGTGTAATGAACATATATATACTTATGTATATTAAAGAAACGGAGATTGCTTGGAATTGCGGTTCTTCGCAGGGTTCAGGGTATACCCTAGTCGAGCGGTCTCGACTAGAGTTTTCTTACTTGTTTTTTCTATACTTTTCTTTTGCCATTCACAGCGAAAGGTGTACAGTGATAGCATTTGATGTGGTTATGATAGCTTATCATATCTAAAGAAAATTAGTTTTGTTCTATTATGCAACTCCAAGCCATTCAGTGTGAATACCAAAATGTCTCTCGGTACAGTCTTAGCCTACTCGAATATACTTCTAGTGCTATATGATATATGCTATAATTAATTATTTGATGTGGGCCTAGCTTATTTCACGCTATTCATTCGTAACACTCATATTGTAAATGTGTTTTATTTTGGTTTTGGGTCAGTTGCCATTCACAGCGAATGTGGTACAGTCTCCGCTTAGTTGTGGGACAAACTATTGTTAATTAAATAGAGCGCACATGTCAGTTTTACGATTCCACACAGGTCTTAAAGCTTGTAATTCGCATACACATACATATGAACATACTTATATGGAGAGCTCTCGAAATGGACAAATTTGCTTGCTTTTCGCTTTTAATTTGTGCGACTTTTATTGTGGTTCCAATTTGTGTGAAACCGTTTTATGATCGGACAATTGTAGTTGATGCAAACTAAGCGGCTTTTGAATTGGCTTTGTGGGGCTTGGTTTCGCCACGAGCTTCATAAGTAATTGGAACTAAAGCAGTTTATGTCAATAAATCAATTTACAAATATTTCAATTGATTATAATTAATGACTTTGCATTGGCCAACTCGAAATATTTCTTTTGATTTCTAGTTTTTTTTAAATATGTATATATAAAGGGGGGCGTATCACTAATTATTGGAACATATTGAGGATCTCTTCTAATGGATTTTTCTTGTAGTTCATCAAATTTATGAATATATTTGAAATATTTTCCTGTTCCTGAAAATGAACTAAATTTTTTCTTCAATTTCCTTTTAATGATGATTTCTTCAGAGCCCTTAATATAGACTCTATATATTATATATTGCCGAAAATAAAACTTGCGAAATTGTGCTAAAATATCTGGCCAGCATATGATGAATTCACGCAAATTTATGTTGCTCTAACGAAGATGGGTATATTATACCCATACAATAATATATACATGTTTTATGTTATGTATAAATAACATACTTATATACATTTTTGAAAGTATGTTTACTCAGTATTTTAAATATTTGATCCACTGCTACACTGCATCATATTTATTAATATACATATTTATACATATATGAAATGTTCCCATGTTTGATATGCTCAATTCGAGATCTATCAAATGATATTAAAATTATAAAAATTACTAAAAGCTGGAGGCATCGCTGCCTGGTTCATTAAACGCCACAGCAGCCTGGCCAACAAGGTCAACATTGTTGGTATTTGTTGGCATATTATGAATTTTGGAATGTTTTTTTTTTATGTTTTGATTTCTATTTTAATTACGTTGAAAGTTCAGCCCGAGGGGCCAACAAAAACAATAATAATGTACATCAATGAGCAGAGTTTTGATTTCCCTCAAACGCGTGATATAAGCAAATGTCATGCAAATGAGTCATCAAAGAGCGAAATCATATGAATGAACTGCGATTTGGTTGCTCTAAAGTGTGAATAGAAAAATATCGAAAAGAAACGATCTACATAATAAATAAATATAAATAACTTGATGCAGACTTGTTTCTCTTTTTGTTTGACCTGAAGCTTGTTGCTTAAGTTTCTCTAATAAGTATTAGATACTGTTTGAGCATCATATGCTAAACTGAGCTTCAGTTATAATTGAGTCTTCATTGCTTCAGTCCTTTAATGCTCGCTCTCCGAGTGTGGAGAGTATATTGGGTTTGTTGAAATATCCGCCTTTATTGCTTGGCCTATATGTATGCATGTAAAAATAGATGGATATCGAAAATACCCTGGCATTATCACATTTTTAAAAGTGCTCGTTGAGCTCTGTCTGAAGATTGGCCTGAAATATATGTATGTCTAAGCCTACTGGGGGAGTGGCCTTAAATATGTAGTTGCTGTTCGCAACTTCCTTACTTCTATACAAAATGAGTTTCATCTGTTTTTGAAAAGTTAATGAGTATTATACAGTCGGGAGCGCCTGATTGAAACGTTCTTCCTTATTAAAAGTTACTTCAGTCGTAATTTTAATTTATGCGGGATGCAGAATAGCTATTGATTCTAACATACACACGTCTGTTTTCATTTTTTAAATTTCTCTTTACTGTTATACTGTAACAGTTTCTTCAACTTTTATTTACTTCAACTTTTAGCCACCCACGAGTCGAGTCGACTTTTTCCAAGTTGGGCAACTGTCGACGAATGTTTTGCGAAGCAATTAATTTCACATTTCGGCACACACATAATTACGAGAGTCTAGTAAAACAGATATAAATAAGTTTAGTCAGCGTACTGTGAATTACAATACAAAACAAAAGATGTCCGAAACAAACGTGGAGTCCCTGCTTTATACAATAATTAGCGCCTGGCAACAGCTAGAAAACGTCATGTGCTCCATTCTTCACTTGGCTGATTTTTAAACTGAGAAACGAATCTGTAGCCGAAACGATATGTAGTAAAATAAAATTAAATAACTGCGTGAGGAGCTGCATGAAATACTTAGAGCAATTAGTCTCTTCTGAGATCGTTGATTAACTAGCCTAACTGTCTGCATTCTTTGTAGATTCTAGAATTGCCACAGTGCGTGCATAATACTAGATTTAGGTTAGCTTTAGATTTGGTTCGTGAATTGTGGTGATTAGTAACGCAATCCGCAGCTGGCTGTTGAAAGAAAGCGGCAAATGCTTCAATTAAGGCTAAAGATTATAAATAATTGTTGTTCTCTAAGAGTTGATTTAAATTTGTCTAAAGATTTTCAAAGTGAGAGGAGAGAGAGAGAGAGAGAGAGAGAGACGGAGAAAGAGAAGTAAGAATAATAAATGAAAATGCTTCACCCATTTCATTCTCCTTATGATCATTTAATATCTCTAAGTATTACTTCAGTATTTTATTTCTTCAACATTTCGAGCTTGCGATCATTAGTTAAACAATGTCTGTTTTCTTGGAGAACAATTCGATCATTTCTTAGCTATGCTGGGCTTGATCTTTCCCCAAAGCGATCAACACTAAGAATCACACGCAATCAAAATGATCTCACGTTCTCAAGAGTTCAATTAAATTTGTTAAGATGATCATCAATGTGAAGTCGATCAACAAATTTCCTGCATTACTCACTGAGCTTTCCAGCGATCAGGGATTATCTCTTTGCTCTACCTGGCGATCATTTGGAGTACAAATTCCTCACGTTCTGCTCGTCAATCAAAGAAACAGTCAGAGCTTATGAATGAGTGTCTGATCAAGTTTCAGTTCTCCGGCCAGATCACAGTTTTTAGCAATGAGTTTTCCAACGTTTTCTGTTTCACTCGAAGTGAAATCATCTTAATTGCAAATCGATTTCAAACTGAAGATCATTTGTGAATCTCCCTCAGCTGGAGCTGTAGCAAAAACTGGTTTGCACATGCACCACGATCACAAGTAGACCTCTCATAGAGTTGTTGGCAAAGCATCTTTATTTCCAGATTCTAAGCCATTCGTTCATCTTCAGTGCGTTGCTGCTGAAGCGGAAATGATAGCTCTTCTAGTCTAAAGTCTGCGGATTGCTTCAGGGGTTTCCATTAGCATTTCTTTTGGTCTGCACTTGCTGTAATATTTTGCTCGAGTCACGTTTTTAACTTGTTTTGATTTGGGTTAAGTGTAGGGTTCAAATTGCAAGCCCAACTCTGCTCTCTTCTTCTGCTTCTTACCTTGCACTCTGGTTTTGTACGTAATGGTTCGATTGTGCTGTAAGATTACGCTAGGTCAGTATGAAGACTATCTTAGAGTTTCTAAGTGATATATATATATATATATATAATGATAACGAATAATAACGAAATGTTCATTATACAAATAGTGTCATAAGCTCGTGCATTATTATGGCAATATACCTATATACATATGTAAAATTAAGATTCAATTTAGTTTTTACTATTTGTTGTTGTTGCCTAATATATCTTTAGTTAAACTATAGATATAGAATATTAAATATATATCTATAAGGAAACTTTAGTCTTTAATTTGCCTTTGTGAAGTGACTTTTTGTGAGATTTTCTTTATGCCTAAAAGTATGCTACGAATTCACGAGTAATACATTTCTATGCAATCGTCGCTTAACATAGACAGAGTTTATTCATGCTAAAGTCGACTACTGTTACCTTCACTGTCTTCAGTTTAGATCATCGTAGAAATATGCAAAGTTTTATTTGAATAATGTTGCTATATACGTGATCTTTCACCTTAAGCTTTCCGGATCAAATTCAATGCAAACATATTTTATTGATTTATGTTATTTGCGACTGCTCAACATATTTTTGGTGATTTCGTTTGACTCAAATTGATATGGAAACATATCGCAAGTAATATTTCGCCTTGTCCGGCTGGTGGACAGACGCACTAACGGCCCCCAATGATAACATATTTACCGTTCCACCTTATCAGCAGCAACAGTTGACATTCAAAAGAAGAAAAAAAAATATTACAAAATTCTGCATTGTTTGTTTGTTTTTTTATCTAATCTGGAAGAGTTCGTCTTCAGGCTTAGTCAGCAATCAGAGTTTATACCCATAAAAGTTTTTACACACTTATTTATTAGCTTCTGTGCCGTGGAATTTGTTTATATTTATTGTAAACAATTTACAACTGCTGAAACCCGTCGAATATAAGTATATATATATATATATATATATATATATATATATATATATATATGTATATATGTAAATATTTGCATGCTCAGGCGCACACTACGAATACATGTGTTGGCTTGAACAGTCAAGGGTGCTTGACTCACCTGAGCTCTCAAAACACACCTTAAACTTGCATAAAGCCGGATCACACTGGTTCACAAATGATTAAAAAGTAACAAAATAAATACAGAAAACTTAAATAGACATGTATCTATAAAAATATAAAATTCAATAAAATATTTCTGTTTCTTAACAAATATTATTTATGTTATATTATTATGTTAATTATTATTTATGTTAATTAATTATTATTTATGTTAATTACGCCACTGTGCACCACTGTGCATCCGTTACTTACCTTTATATACTAGCATATTTTTAAAATGTCTATAAGCTTTAAATTTGATTAGTAAAACAAATTAGAAATATATCATAGTTTTGAGAATAGTCTGTGGATGGAAATTTCACTTATTTGTTTTGTTATTAAAGCCTTTGCTCCACTGGCGTCAGTTGCTTTTAACGTTAATTGGCAAGCCGTTTGGGCCCTTTGGGTAGTCGCACCTCGTGACAAGGGAGTCCGGGAGCCGTTGCATGCATTATTGACATGACATCGGGCGAATCGGTAGATAACAAAGCCACGAATAACCATGGTGAATGGTGACTGAAACCAGCCCCCAATAAAGCCAACATAAAAATATATACATATGTATATAGATTCGACTGAGTGGGCTTATATACATACATACATACATACGCTCGGAATAGTTATTATTGCTTCATACGAGAGACGATGAACTTTATTGGGGGAAGCCTTTGCATTGAAATGGATATTGCGTGTGAGTCGCAGTTGAATGAACCCCAGCACTACTTGATCCATTTTAGCTGATTTGATTTGATTTCATTTCATTTCATCAATAGTCAAATTGCAGTGCACTGAACTTGTGCTTGCCATAGTTATGATCATGTTATCGCTCCCTCCCTCCTTCCCTCTCTCTCTCTCTCCGTCTCTCTCTCTCGCTCTATTATTGTAGTTATAGCAATAATCATTCATGCTCAGTTTCTGGGAGAAGCTATTAAGGGAAAGTAGTTTTTGGCATTAGCCAAAATGGATTTCGAAATTGGACTTAGTTATTCTAATGATGATGAGCAATTAGCCGTTAGGAAATTTTACGATTAGCTGAGTTACGACAGTTATTGGGAATGATTGAAATGATTAAGTGTACGGAAACAGGACCTTCCTATGCAGCAAAATATACACAAAAGATTCTAGTCATTTATAATAAAAATACTACTTAATGTTTACTCAAATAGTATAATTTATTTGGAAATACTTAATATATTGTTAGAAGCATTGGCAATCTACATACCTACACATGTATAAAAATAAAGCGTATACTTAATGAAAACTCGACTTAACGTTTTCTTCAGTTCTCCTTTTGTTTGGCCTATTTTGCTTTAGCCTTGAACTTGTGCGACGCTTATAGAACTTGCATCTAATTAAAACTTATTTTAGGCACTTTTCCGACGTGGCCTAATGACATATGAAGTGTTTATCGGGAATTTGTATGGCTAAAACTAAAGGCTATTGGGGCTTAGTTTTATTGTTGCTGTTGTTCACTTTCTTTGAAATAGCTGAACGTTGTTGACCTTAAAGAGACAGAGAGAGAGAGAGAAATACTTAGACAAAAATCAGGTGTAATTTAAAAAATGATTGTTAATTCTGTTGTTAATTTATGTTTGTTGTTTACGCCTTTTTACAGGTCGCGCTCATTGAAATAATTGCAAAATGGAAACGTGAAACGAAAACAAAATACGCAAAAAAAAAAACCAAAACTATTGCAACAACAACAACAACGACAATGGGCACATAAGTACGCAAAGCAGCAACAACCATAATCGTTTCTGAAGCTTTAAGCAAAGCAGCTGAAGCAGCAAAGCAGCAGGAGAAGAGTCACCAAATTGCAGCAACAATTGCCAAGAGCCAATTTCCATAGTGAGTGCGAGTGAGTCGGCAACATGCGCCTAGACAGCGGCTCTTTGTCACGCCACTGGGCCAGAAGCGGCTGTTCGCTGCTGCTGCTGGTGTTGCAGGTGACGCTCTGGGCTGCAACTGCGACGGCGACGCCCGCGCAGTCACGTTTCATTACAAAAAGAGAAACCGCCCAGGTGGGGGATGTGGGCGTGGATGCCTTTACAGCTGACCCTGACATTGTTAGGCGGAACAGTGAAAGTGCGAACGGATCGGAAACAACAACAATTCTCAACAAGAGTTTGCTCGAAGCTATGCTAGCGCCGCAATTACAGCCGAGTACAACAACAACAACAACAACAACAACAGAAGCGCTCAAGCAGCAGGTGCCATTGGCAAATGAGCCAAAAGCAGAGTTGGGTCCGGCGACTGTAAACAGCAGCGCAGCAGAGCGCCTGCCTGTTAACAAGGAGACTGTTACGTTAGCAGAGAAAGAGAGCGCTGTAACTGTTAAGCGGCCAGAGCAGCAGCCACTTAACAGTGGCCGGCAGCAGAGCTCACTGAATGCGACAACAGAGAGCAGAGGAACGCAACAGGCGAAGCTGACAACAGAAACGCCGAGCGTAGGAATGCAGGAGCAGCTAAAGTCTCAAGAGCAGCAATTGAAGGAGTTGAAAACAGTCGCAGTCACATCATCAACACCATCAACAACAACAACAACACAGCGGGGCGAAGATCATGGGCGTGCCATGCAATTCGCCAGCAGCACTGAGAGTCTAGTCGCCCTCTTGGCAGTCACTCCTATGAAGCTGCGTGCGCTGCCTATGAGGACGACGACGACCACAACAAGTCCGCAGTTGTTGGCAGCGCTGCTGCACGCCGGCGTCACTGTTACGCCCAGCGCCTCGCATGAAAATGTTATTGAAGAAGAGCAGCTGAAGCTGCAGCTGCAGCTGCAGCCGCAGCACGAGAAACGCGCAAAGTTCATCAGCGACAATTTGACAAATGCGCAGCAGCTGACCCTGCCGAATGCGGCTGAGGTATGGAGTTTAGCAGGCATGAAAATGGTGCCAACAACTACTACGACCACAACAACAACAACCATAGCGCCCACAGAGCTGGGCAACGAGGTGGAACTGCAGCAGCAGAACCAAACAGAGCAGCATAAGGAGAAGAATCTGTTAGACTGGCAACAGATAATGTTAATGCAAACGAGCCAGGAGAATCGCACGGAGCTGACGATGAGCACCACCCTCGATGCAACGGAGGCGGCAACACAGGCGACAACATTAAAATTGGATGCAATGTTAGTCGAGAAAGAGATGGCGACACCTGCTAACAGCGCTGTAACAGCCGCTCCTGTCAATGCGACGACTGCAACAGCGACAGCGGATGAGCAGAGCAAGCCTGAGTTAGCAGCAACAATAGCGACTGTAACTGCTCAGTCAGAGTTAACAGCTGCAACAACAGCCAAGGCAAATGTTGATATGACAGAGACAACAACTGCGCAGCCAGCGTTAACAGAGATGGAAAAGCTTGGCTCAAAATTAGTCGAAACAGAGGCAATAGCAACTGCAAATGCAACGGCGCAGCCAACGTTAACAGAAATGGAAAAGCTTATCTCAAAAGTAAATGAAACGGACGCAGACGCAGACGCAGTGCAGCCAACGTTAACAACTGAAGTAACTAAAGAGGAGGCCACAACACAAGCAGCGAACGCAGCTGTGCAGTCAGCGTCGACAGAGCTGACAAAGCTCGACGCAGTTGCAGTGTCAGCTATAACAGAGCCTGCAATAACAGTGACGGCAGCAACAACTACAACTACAACAACCCCAGAGCCAGAGACAGCTGCAGCAACAACGACACCTGCTGCGCCACCAACAGCTGTCTCCAAGTTGTCAGCGACAACAACAACAACAACAACAACTGCTTCGCCAAGTGCGTTGAACGACACCCGCAATGCGAGCGAATTGGCAATGAAAGCGATGGCAAATACAAATAATGAAAACGGCGATAAAAGCAACAATGTCGAGAGCGAGAGCAATAACGGCGACGACGACGTCATCAACGTCTCCATCGGCGTCTCAGCAGTCTCGACGACCGAGCGACAGCCAATAACAGTTAGTATGCGAACAGCTGGCGAAGCGAGCACAACAGCGACGACGACGACGACGCAAACGTTAACGTCAACGGCAGCGGCGACGCCGACGCCGCGAATTTTACTTGAGGAACAATTAACAAGAACAACAACAACAACTTTGGCAACGCCAACGCCAACGGAAATCGTCCAAATTAGCAATGAAGTCAATTTAGAAACAATTACAGTTGAAAATGTGACAAAAGACAATAATAACAATTTGTTAATTGAAAATAGTAGTGACGGCGAACACAATAACAGTGCAGCGCAGCCAATCAATAACAGCACTGACAAAATTCCAGCACTGCAAATCAATAATAACAGTAGCGCCACTTCAACAGCAGCAACAACAACAACAACGGCAATACCACTCTTAACAGATGTGAAGGCTAACAGCAAATTAAACGTGCAGGAAACATTGCTGGAAACGAATAACATAGGCGAAACAGTGGTAACAACAACAGCAACAGCAGCGACCCCTACTACTAGTCATACCACTGTTAGCTCAGCAGGATCAACAGAGTCGGCTGCTGTTAATGTGTTGACAACAACAACAGCGCCTGCCACTGCAGTAACTGTCGAGCTGTACCATGTCGACAACGACGATAATGAGGATAAGCGGCAGCAAATTGAACACGAAAGCGTCACCGAGCAACAGTTGCTAAGTAAAGCGAAAATGGCGAATGTATCAACAACAGAACCAACAACAGTGAGCACTGAGGCGACTGCGACGCAGACGCCGGCAATAACATCAACCACCACAGAGGAGCCTTACATAAGTTTGCTGGATGACAGCACCACAACAACAACAACGGCAGCAACAACAACAACAACGACAACAACATCCACAACAACAGAAATCATAACAACAGCTAAAGCCGAAACAAGAACAACAACAACAGAGCCCATTTACAGCTCAAGCAGCGACAATAACAGCAACAATATCAGCATGCTGCCCAAAGAAGTAACCAGCAGCAGGCCTATGTTAATGCCAACACAAACGCCCACCGATGTGACGCACAATATGCAACAGCCGCACGGCAACACTGGCACCGATGTTAACGTCATTATTGCCATCACTGTTAGCGTCATTGGCGTTGTAGCCCTCATCCTGCTTGTTGCATTTCTCTACTTGATGCGTAAGCGCCAAAAGCAGATGTCCTACAGCCAACGCTGCCGGCCCGTTAGCCTCGATGCCTACTCCCTGGACAACGTCTCCGTGCTGGGCAGCGTGCGGCGCAAAGGCCGCGACTTGCGTGCCTCGAAGCGCACGTATGGCAATGCCGCCTTCGACGATCCCTCGCTCCGTCACAATTTGCTGAGCGCCACGGAACTGGCCAAGTTTCTGGAGAGGCGCTCGAGCATCTTCGAGGAGTTCCGCGATGTGCCGCAGATTATTGCGAGGGCCGATGAGGTGCCAGCGGGATGCGAGGATAAGAATCGGTACGTCAAAGTGCAAAATGAATGGCATGGTATAAGGAGCGAAAGTGAAAAGGGAAATGAAATAATGAAAGGAAAGCAAGAGGAGATTAAGAGAATGGACTTATCCTTTCTGAAAATAAATTGAAATTATTTAGAAGGAAGTTAATACGAGAATTGTTAGAATAGAATGTGAAATAAAAACAAATGCAAAGGAGTAAAACTCACTGCATAGTAATAAATAGGAGTAAAATAAAAAGTAGTAGTTATTCTACCAGAAAGTTAAATTGAAAAGGAAATGAAGCAAAAGTTCTATAGCTAAACTCATTCTGAGTGCCGTTCGAGCTGGAAGATGGAAGTAATAATAAATAGGAGTAAAAGAAATAGTTGTAGAATAAAAGAATACAAAAATGCAAAGGAGTAAAGCTTTATGTCTTATAATAAATAGGAGTAAAAGGAAAAGTAGTAGAATAAAAGAAAGTTAAATTGAAGAGGAAATTAATGAAATGTTCTTTAGCTAAACTCATTCTGAGTGCTGTTCGAGCTGGAAGATGGAAGTACATAAAGGCAGCCCCAAAGATAGCTCACAGAGTACGCCGAAAATTATCTCATTTCTTATCTTATCGAATCGACAAAAAATTCATGTTTGCAAGTTCAAGTTTTTAGGAGAGTTATCTATAGAGAATATTATGAGTCTCATAAAGTATCTCACGTGAAGGTTGAAGATTACTGAATATAAATGATACAATCGTAACTTTTTATGTATACTTATATATTTTTGTAAACTCAATGAATGAACGAAATGCTGGAATGGATCGTTGACTTGTTCGTTACTCACACTGAACCCCGCCGCAACCTCAAACTGGTAACCGCAGCTATGCTAACGTAATTCCGCTTCCTGAGACTCGGGTGGTGCTCCAGCGGCAGGGGGATGACGACAAAACGGAATACATTAATGCCAATTATGTGCGGGTAAGTCAGACGAGTGAATCTCCGAACTGAGCCATGTCTAGGCAATCAAAATCAATCCTGAATCCGAAGAGAAGATACCCTATATAATCTCATTTTTAAGCCTGACTATCTGCTGTGATCAAAAGCTGTCAGATGGCGAAAGTGGGGTATTCTCGCAGCTTTATTTGAGTATTTTGGATTATTGATCACGATGCTTCGACATAGATTACAAAGTCAATATACTCTTGGCCAGTCACTAATGCGATTACAGGGTATGCAGAAACAATCAAAAGCTGCCTCCCACAGTCGCAGCAGCAACTTTCTCACATGTGTGTGGGCGGCGTCTGTATATACATATATGGATGTGTGTGTGTGTGTGCACTTATGTGTTTATCTGTTTACATGTGTGTGTGTGTGTGCCTTAATCTTGCAACGGTACTGAACAGAGCTGCCATTGCGCTTAGCCTTGCATGACGTGTGCTTTGGCGGCAGCGGGTAGTTTTATGAGAGAAGACGAGGAGGAAGAGGGGGAGAGGTGGGGGCCGGGCATAATTATACGGCCCATGATATTAGCGAAGTGCCAAGAAAACTCTTTCAACCTCTTTGTTACATGGCCTGTTGTAAGCAAATGAGTTAAGCGCACGAAAAATAATAATAATAGAAAAAAAAAACATTTTAAATTCATAATCATAATCACAGGGAAAGTTTGATTAGTGCACAACGAAGTGTGAATATCCTACTGAGCAGAGTTAATAGCCCAGCAAATGATTCGATTGGATCAAGTCTTCCACAACTGTTGCCAAATTGCAACAGCGAAGTCATGAATTGAATCATGGTGCTCAGCTATCAATTGTCAATTGTCAATTGTCAATTAACGGGGCGTGATTTAAGCTACCTTAGTTTCATCGATAAGAGTCGATAACACACACAGAATAGTAATAAATCAAACTGTGACTCACATATTTATCTAAATTAAGCTTTAACATATTTGGGAAGCAAAGCAAGTGCTCAGACCGTTATGCTGCATTGAATGTTTAGGGTATTCCCGAGATCAATTAAAAATCAAGCAACCAAATGCGCTGCAGCATTGGCGTGTGACGCGTGACGCGAGCGACGCGCTGTGTTCAGGCGTTGCCCAAGTGCATTCAGCCAAAAAGGCAAAGAGAGAAAAAGAGAGAGAGAGACAGAGAGAGGGAGGGAGAGATAAGCAATTATATGTATTAGTGCATGCACAGAAATTGAGGCTCAGTGCGTAAAACGTGTCAATAGAATAGACGCAACACACTGCGATTTACGCTTGCTCACATACACACATGCATACATTCGTGTTCACATGCGTGTGTGCGTGTGCACAGAATAGCGAAATTAAAGCAATTCATCGAGAGAGAGAGAGAGAGAGAGAGAGAGCGCGCGCGCACAGCTCAATGGCAGCCATTGAGTGACGCATGAACACGAGCAAACAAAAGGAGAGCGCAATCAAAATACCGTAATGAACTACGAGCGCACGTAAACAGAGAGCAGAGAGCGCGAAGCTTGAACTGTTATGTCATAGATAAGTGCTCGCTCATCTGTTAAGTTGTACAGTATCAGTTGCATATTAACATAATGTTAACCATTCACTTTCTCTGTTGCACTTGCAGGGACCCCGCGATGCGCCCAACTATTACATTGCCTGCCAAGCGCCCCTGGAGAGTACCAACGGCGATTTTTGGCGCATGATCTGGGAGCAGCAATCGAGAGTAATCGTCCAGGCGACTGATCTCACGGAGAACGGCATTGAGCGCTGCGCCGAGTATTTACCTCCATCGGTTACCCTGGACAATCACAGCAGCTATGGTGACTACCAGGTGACACTGAAGCATCGCGAAGTCAAGGATAAGTACGCGATCTCCACCCTCATGCTCAAGCGTGTCGATGGCGCCGAGTGCCGTGAGCTGACCCACTATTGGTACAAGTGGCCCGAGGCGGGCGTACCCCAGGATGAGGCACCCCTCATTGCCATGCTGCTCGAGGCCCGCTCCTCCCTCAAGTCATATGCCTTGGAGCAGGCGAACGAGCTGAAGCACGAGAAGTCCTCCACACTGACGCTCAAGTCGCTAGAGGGCCAACAGGCGAAGGCAGAGGAGGCAAAGGAGGAAGCGTCCAGCACCTCGAGCAACGAGATTAACGGGAATGTGGCCAATAGGATTTCGCGCACTCAGCAGGGGTGAGTAGAGGCTGGAGTAAAAACATTTGTCGACAATCTTGACTCGTTGATTGACGTTAATTGTTGTTGTTGTTGTTGTTGTTGTTGTTGTTGCTGACTGTTTATTGTATCTGTTTTTCATTCCCTGTGTGCGTTTCTCATTCTTTGTTTTAGACCGCTAACTGTTCACTGCTCCCCAGGTACGGGCCGTACCGGCACGATCATTGCCTGCGACATGGCTATACGGAGCTTGGAGACCCCCAAGCGGTCGGTCGATGTGCCCCAGTTGGTGTACTACGTGCGTCGGGGCCGAGCCAGCGCTGTCCAGACCAAGGAGCAATACGAATTTATCTACAAGGTGGCCAACATGTATGCGACCAAAATCACAAATCTGTCAAATGATAATTGATTAATTGTTCTACATGGACAGCTGTACCGTTGGAACAAGTCCTTATACATAGAAATGCTGTACGCATATTGTAGTCATATTTCATATATCTTATAAATATTTACAGCTACCCATATATGTATACGTATGTGTATATTTAAATAGTAACTTTACGTATTAGTATATTATGTACCTAGGTATTATCTATGATATATATATGTATACACCTGCATGTGCTGGCAAATATTTCATTTGATTATTGTATGTATTCCTTTATTATTGTGATATATTCGTATATTTGTAAATCTCTTGTATAATCTGTTGCATATTTATAATTAAGGCTTTGTTTATTATTATTTTTTTAATATTGCCTAATATGTGTTATTTTAAATTGAAGCATTACAAGAACCAATATTATATTCGGCGCAACTTTGTATTTTGAAAGAGCTTTAATGTGAATGAAATATTTAATAAATATTTGGCATATATTGTGCAGACAAGGGGTTGCAGTTTAATTCAAATTTTGGCGGTTCAATGCGATGTTAATGGCACAGTCACGCGATAGCTAGCCTTTTCGCGATAGCTATCGATAGGCGATAACCAGTTTGCCTGGCTTTAATGAAACTAAAAGTTGTGTCGAGATGAAGCTGCACAGTTTATTATTAATTTGCGCGCTTTTTGGCGCCGCCATTGCTAGTGAAACTGCCAAAGTGAAAATAGGCGTAAAGAAGCGCGTGGAAAACTGCACGCGAAAAGCCAAAGGCGGCGACTTAATTCATGTCCATTATAAGGTAACGGCGCATAGGATTTGCGGGACACGTCAGTTTTAGTTCTTAACGTATTACAGCTTAAGAATTCTTAAAATGCGTAAAGTCTGTGTTTAGTAATGTGTGTCTATAAAGCTTGAGAAATTTGAGTAAACTCAGAGCGCACCTTTCGAGCCCTGCTCTACCTAAATATACAGTTAACTTAATCGTACAGTTCGGTTACAGTTTTAAAATCACTGCCTTTGGGGTCATATTTAGAGAGATTAAAACAGCTTTTAATGTGATTAACATATTTGATTGATGTATTCAAATTCACTCTGCAGGGCACTCTACAAGACGGCAGCGAATTCGACAGCAGCTACAATCGTGGCAAGCCCTTCTCCTTTACCCTGGGCGCACGCCAAGTAATCAAGGGGTGGGATCAGGGTCTATTGGGCATGTGCGAGGGCGAACGCCGAACCCTGACCATACCGCCAGAGCTGGGCTATGGGGCCAGTGGTGCAGGCGGTGGCAAAATACCACCAAATGCGGTGCTAATATTCGATGTGGAAATGATGAAGATCGACTCGAAGAACAACGCGGATGAACTCTAAGAAGCAATAAGGAATGTTCCCAAATAAACCACAATGTGTTAATAAAAACAAAGTATATTTTTAAGTCAAATACTTATAAATATAAACTAAGCGATTGCCGTGTGGCTGTTGTTGTTGGTGGTGGTGTTGCGCTCCTCCACCTCGTCAAAGTGCCGTCGCATCATGCGATGCTTCTCCAAGGCGGTTCCCTGTATGAAGCGCTCGCCACAGGTGCCACATATGAAGGGGCACTCGCCCGTGTGCTGCTGCAGATGGAGCTTCAGATCCTTCGCCTGGCGATAGCTTTTGTCGCAGTAGGTGCACTTATGTGGCTTCAGCCCGCTGTGCGTCAGCATGTGCCGTTTCAGCTTGTCGGACCGGGCAAAGTCCTTGCCACAGACCGTGCAATGGAAGGGCTTCTCGCCCGTGTGCATTCGCCGGTGGGACATCATCTCCGAGTGCCGCGGGAAGGCCATTTCACACAGATCACATTTGAACGGCTTCTCGCCCGTATGCCGACGCATGTGAGTGACCAATGTAGCCGCTGACTGGGTTTCCCGACCGCAGAGCGAACAGAGGAACTTCTTGATTGCCTCCTTCCGCTTCCGATCCCCATTGATGTGCACGTCGCGTATGTGATTGTTAAGACGCGCCTTCATCTGGTACGTTCGGTCACAGTGCGGACACTGCAGCAGCTGCACATCCTCGCCCGCTACAGCGGGACAAGCCGCTACAGCCGACAAGCGATCTGCGCTGGCTGCTTCGCTGATGGCAGCTGCAGGCACCGACTGTGGATCGATGCTGCCGTGTTGCAGCAACATATGCTGCTGCAGGTTCTCTGGCCACATGAATTTGTAGCTGCACTTACTGCACGCCAACTTCTTCTCGGCGCTATGGCACTGCGATTGCCTGTGCTGGTCCATGATGCTCTGGAAAGTGGGTAAATATGAACAGCTCAGAATCGGACTTTGACTGCAGGTGACCTAGCATTGCTCACCTTGCATACACACTTGAATATGCAGAGCTCGCACTCGTGTGGCATTTTGTCGAACCGATGCATCGCCCGCTGGTGCTGGATCATCTCGTATTTGCGCTTGCACTGCACTTTGCATAGCTCACACACGTAGACGAGTCGCGTGGCGGGCGAGCCTCTCGGTTGCTGCTGTTGGAGCTCGTCCTCCGTTTCGGAGTCACCCAGCTGCAGTTCGTACCCAGATTCATTCGTGATCGAGTAATTGTGCAATGAATCGTAGTTCTGGTGCAGCGACAAGGCCAGCTTCAGCTCCAGCTGAATATGCGCTCGCAGGTCACAGATGCGTTCAAAGTGAAGATTGCAAATCTTGCAGGTGATCCGCTTAGCCCCATTCGGCTTTGATGTGGCCGCAATTAGCGTCTCGGCGAGCGGTATATCCTGCTCCCGAATACCATGGCGCTTCAGATGCTTCACCAAATAGTCATGTCGGTAGAACTTGCGGGTACACCATTGGCACGGTATGAGTTTTGATTCCTCCGCATGCACGCTCAGCATGTGCACGGTGAGGGATTTCTTCTTGTCGAATACTCGCTTGCAGTCGTTGCACTCATAGGTTTGATTCTAGGAAGAAATCGGAACAGCTTACATATGTGCATATATTAACAAATAAATATAACCTTGCAGACATGGCAGATATATTAGTGCTGATAGTAGATTGGAATAGATCGATTGATCTATTTCCTCAATCAACCTTGACCACACCTGACTGACTAACTTCTGCTATGCCTGCACGGTACTCTCAAATCTGATTTCTCTTACGATAATGCGATGTTCCCGTATATGCGCCTTAAGATTGTGACGCCAGCGGAAGCGCAGCGGACACCTGTGGCAGAGGAAGCGCTTTTGGGCATTCTTGCATTGCAGCTCGTTGTGTTGCCGCAGCAGCTGGAGGCTGACAAAGCGCGCATCGCAGCGGCCACAGACATGCGGCGCATCCAGCCAGGCATGCGACAGTCGCTGATGATCAAATAGCTGGTATTTACGTTGGCAGCGCTCGTGGCACAGCTCGCAGCTGTACTTAGCTCTGGGTATATTGCGCTTCAGGTGCTCCTCATCAAAATCGCGTTCAGCCTCGCTTTCCGTCTCGGAGCTGTCCAGATCCATTTCATATCCCGACTGATTGGTGATCGAATAGAAACGTTGATAAATGCCAGCATCTAGGTCCTTGCGTATGAGCGCTTTTAGCTGCTCCACGCTGATATGCTTGGCATCCGGGTAGAAGAGCTCGGCCAGCTCGTGCGGCTGCATATTGGAGCGTGCGCCGAACCCAACAATATCCGGATGCTGTTCCAGATGACGTCGGAGATCCGCTATCTTATCGTATTGACTCTGACAAATCATACACTCGATGAGCTTATAGCCATGTGGTTTGCACATGTTTAAGTCTATATCCTTTGCCTTTTTGCTCTCGCCCAAATTCGCCGATCGCTTTGAGTCCCGATGCACCTTCAGATGCGTCTGCAGAGCCTCTCGATGACTGAACTTCCGTATGCAATAAGAGCAGGAAAACCAATCGGTCTTCGACTTGTGCGCCCGCGCTCCATGCTGCTTAAGATATTCCGGTCGCTTAAAGATTTTAGGGCATTCCGCACATTTGAAAATGGAACGCTTTACAGCGCGAATCGTTCCACTTTGCTTCCACCTGCGTGCGCGCTGCTGCAAAGGCAAATCATCGAGGGACCTGTAAATGTGAGAGTGTTAATATTATACAAATAGAAGCTATAAATTAAGCTGGAAATTTTTGGCCATTGCTGCGTACTCTTCATCGTCGATATCAGCCTTATATTCCTCCGGCTCTTGTAAGTTTGGTATCCGGCCAGCGGCAGACTCCACCTCCTGTTTCACTGGCTCGAGCATGTTGAGGGGATCATTGGCCTTTTTGTTATCTAGCTCCACGTCCGCATCGTTAGCATTTTGTACTGTTGAGAACTCCGGGAGCTCCGTGCAGGTTATATCATTCTCAGCGTCCTCCTCCTCTGTTTCCATTTTGATCTGCATTTACATAATGTGAGCTATAAAATTATAGTTGAGACATGAAGATAGCAAACCTCCACATGCTGTTCGGCACACAACTCCATGGGCGCCTCCTGCAGACAGTCATTGACTGTTGTTTTACTGCTCTCCAGGCGGTCCACATGATTCATGAGCAGTTCATTTGCTGCCAGCGCCTGCTTGACATAATAATAGGCGCCAATTAGCTTTCTGGCACAATTACCGCACAGACACTGTGGCAGCTGTTGCGCCAAAGTTTCATCCAACTGCAATACGTCATACTTTATATTATAAAATTGATATATTGAAGCCCAAACTTACTTCGATGTGCGTTAGTTCAGCTAATATGTCGGAGAGCTGTTTATCCGGAAATCGTTTGGTAGATGTAGCCAGCTTATAGAGTTTATCCGTGTCCCTTGCATCGCAGGTGCGACACATGACGGGCAGCTTCATTATGTTGCAGCTTTATTAACTTTTAATACATTTACAAAACAAAACATAACACAACAGAAATTTGCATGTCCTGTCAGTCTACTAAATACAGAGCAGTGCAACTGTGATGACACAAGCTGACACGAACAAACGATTGATAATCGATGTCACGTGATATCGTATAATGTATCGATAGCAACAAGAGATGAGTGCCCATTGAATGTCATTCCTCTGACTTATTAACTCGAATTTGACTTAGTTGTTAGGTGCCGTCCGCATTGATAGAATTTTATGAACGAACCGTACTAAAAGGCAAAAGTAAGTAAAAATTTTGGTTTATTATTTAAGACAAGTTTCTTAATTCTTATTAGGTAGCTTGAAAGTGATTGTTTATTGCTTTCGCATTACCTATCTAGACTTAGAATATAGCAAATAAAAAACTGCTTGTCGCACTCATACATATGTATATTGTTCTCTGCGTCTATTTAAAAAAATGATATAGATTGTAAACTTTTGTTTAGCCGTGTTATAACTTTGCTGCTTATAAATAAAGTGGAGTGTTGTTCTATCAAAACTTTAAACAATACAATAAAATACAAAAAGCATATCGACAAATCATATGTATACCATGCGGACCGCATGCCCTTCACCTCTAGTACTTCTTAATGGTTTTCCTGATCAAGGCCAGACGCTGTTTGTGCGCTTCCGTGACCGCAGCACGTTTGTACGGGCGCAGCTCATCCGTGCCGAAGCCCGGTATCCACATATTATACTTTCGCTCAAAGTGCAGCTGGACGTCTCGCACCTCGATCTTATTTGATTTGCGATGTTTCGCAAAGGCGCTCGTCGATTTAACGGTGTCCTCCACAAAGTCATCGATAATCTGCAGCAACAGTTCCTCGACATCCTCATCCAGCTGCGTGGTGGTGTCCACTTCGCGCACCAGTTCTGTGAGGCGTGGCTTGGTTAACATCTACAATTGGGAAGATGCTATAATTATATTTATCTGTGCTTACAGGTGTGCTGTGCTTACAGGTGTATTCTCTGCGCCTGTTGCTGCACTGTGGCTTGTGCTCTTATTACCACTAGCCCCTGCGCCACTGCCACTACCACCGCTACCACCACCACCAACACCAGCAGCAGCGGCTGCTTGAGCCACTGTTGCTCCACCGTTCTGTGTGGATGAAGAATTACTGTTGTTGTTGTTGTTGCTGTTTGTCATGGGGCTGTGCTGTGAGGGCGATGCCATTGGTGTATCGTGTTGCCCGCTGTTGCTATCGAAAGTGGTAAAAAGATCCGACATTGCGTTTTCGATAGTTTATGTTTTTTGCTTTTAAAGTTTTTAAATAAAAATGTTTGCTCTCTCTAAATACGCTATTAAGGCAGGCAATGGGACTTAGAATTTAGAAAGAGATGAAACCAAAGCGTTGCGGTTTTGTATCGTTGTTGTTGGTTGTTGTGTACTGTAATTAGTGTGTATCAGTGCGTGATTTGTATGAGAGACAGTTTTAAGTACATTGCAATTGCAAAATAAAATTATTAAGAAAAAGAATAGTGTATAATTTGATTATGCCAGATATTTCACATTTATTTACAATAATATAGTACATTTACATATGTGCTTGTGCCTACATAGCCAATTAATACTGTTACAATAAAACACTTACAGTTCAACTTTTAGTTATTTGTTTTTTAATGAATTAAACCGTAAATTTACTAAAGACAACAAAACAAGTTCATTAGGCTTGCAACGGTGTTGTAAACTAACCAAGCATTGTTAAATCAGTACAAGTGTTGGTAAGTTTTGTCTAATTATTATGCTGCCATACATCGATAGTTCGATACATGTTAGCGGGCAGAATAAAATATTTGGCGCCACTTTATTATGTTCCGTTTTCTTGTACGACACTTCGTTTTTGTATCCACATTGTCTTTCCAAATTTATTGTGGAAATTCGTTATATATGTTTAACCCATATTTAAATTCGAAAAACATAAATTTTCCTTTCTGGCTTGGCGCTGCCAGTTGTTAGTAATCGATAACAAATCGCTAATTGCGAAATCGAAAAGAAGTTCATTGTCTTAATGCGGACAAAGGCGTTTAATTTGCGCATTGTTTAATAAAGCAAATCAATCTTCTTAAATTCAGTTTAACACGAGCAAGCAGAAACACAAAATGGCAACGGAGGCAGCAACACTCACTCCAGATCTCAAAGAGTCAGCTGAAAATACGGAAAGCTCTGACATCAAGGATGAGGATTATGTGGACATGACTTTTACCAAGGAAGTGCGCCAAGCAACAAAGGATGTGCACAAGTTAACGGATGTCCTGGTCAATGCTAAGTTTGCAATAGGTAATTGTGTGCTAAAAGGTATAAAATCAAGTTTGTCATTCAATCAAATTTGCGCAGCTCTATCGGATGACGAAGTCTGGTACGATGGCCTTTTGGTCTTCTACGAGTTATATAAATTTTTCGAGACCCATTTGCCGGAAAGTCTACTACCCAAAGAGTTGCATCGTGTCGCTGCGTTTGAACGTGACTTTGCATATTTCTATGGTGCCGATTGGAAGAATTCCTATGAGCCGCGGCCAGCAGTCAAAGAATATTTGGCGCACCTGGAGCAGGTATCGGCCAAAAGCCAAGTGTTGCTCTTTGCCTTTGCTTTTCAGATGTATATGGCACTAATGTCTGGCGGGCAGCTGTTGCAAAAGAAACGCATGATTGCTCGCAAACTATGGATATTCCCCAAAGACAGCGCCGAACAGGAGCAGCAGCAGAAGCAAGCCGAAGACGATGCTGCCGAGGCCACAGCCAAAGCTGCGGCCACCGCTGAAGATGATGGCATTGGGGAAAACGATCTACGTGCGCGCCCGATGCCGGTTCAGGTAACCATTTCACAAGTGGGTTGCGAGGCGACGTATTTTCCTAAACGAATAGCCTCGCTTAAAATCAAGCTGCGCCGCATTTTTAATGAAGTCTATGGTAAACTGAATGAGGAGGAACGCGCCGAGTACATCGAAGAGAGTCGCAATGTATTTCGCATGAATATTGAATTGTTGCGCACAGTCAAAGGCGTGAATCGTGCTAATCTAAGGAAATTGGCCATTGCTGTAGTTTTCGTAACCGGCCTTTATGTGGCTATCAAATTGGCTGTCAAGTGATATGTTGCTTTCAATACTTTATTATATTTCAATTGAACTTAGTAGACTTATAGTATATATGCTTGTTCGAAACCAAAGGCAATAAAATTTCGTGTTAGTTAAACTTATAAGTCCAATAGACCTCGTCTGTTTAGCCACGGCATCAAGAGTTCAAAGTGATTTTTGTAGGCTTCGTTTCTATATAGTTGATCATAAAATGCATCGCTCTTAAATACATCAGTACCTAGCTGCTCGAAGGGCTCCGTCAGACACAGACTTAAGGGGCCAACAACAGTGCCAGCAGCTGAAATGCAAATATTAGCCGTAAAGTAGATTGTCAAATTGCCAAATTGCCTTCGATACTTGCCATATACGGGATGCTTCAGTAAAATTATGTGCAGTTCCTTCAAGCTAGGAACAAAGCCTGTGTACTTGAGTATTTGAACATTTTCTATTAAGTTCTCATGATAGTATCTAATTAGGTAGTCGAATTGTTCGATTTTCAACTCCAACTCTGGCGAAGTCATTAGGAAAAAGTAAAGATCTTGCGCTGGATTGCCATATTTTGTCACTTGATGATCTACCAGATAGACGTCTTTCACTGTGCCCTTCTGATCATGCTGGAACATCACGTTGTTGATCCACATGTCTCCATGATTTAGCACATTGAATCCTAGTTCATCAACCTTAGCATCCTCGATGCATCTGTCCAGGTAGCCTTTGCAGTATGTTTCCTATTCGAAGATATTTGATTATTAAAACCATACTTATAATATCCCATACTTGCCAATTTCTGAGCATATTCCTCGACGCCTTTATAATTTTGTTTTACTCTAAGCAAGGTCTTTTCAACGGACTCGTAGATTGGTTGATAAAATTGTCGGGAATTTTCGCAAATCTTGCCATCGTTATACTTGGCTGGATAGGATCCATTCAGCTCCTTATATTTGAGGGAGGCAGCATGCCATTGAGCGATCTTCTTTAGCACTGCCTTGGAATGCTCCAAGTCGAGGCATTTTCTTCGATCTGCCATTTCAAAGCCAACTGTCTGCAGATTTTCCATTAACAAATAGTTTTGTTTAATTGGTTTGTTGAATCTGTAGCTCCTGGGACTAAAGCGGATAGAGTACCCCGCTTCCTTGTAGAGTTGCTCAAAGGCCGGCACATACTTCCCATATACCTCCAACTCCTTAGGGAACATGTTGAGGGGGGCGTCGTTGTCGACACCAGTATCTGACTGGACTTTCATCATAAAATCGTATTTCTTTGTGCTTTTGTCTAAAAAGCGTTTGGGCTTAATCTTTGTCATTGTGTCTTCTTTAAGGGAGTCTTACCTTTCAGCTGTGCTTCGATACTCACTTTGAGCAGCTTGCCACCATAATTATCGCCTGGCTTGGTTGCTGCTGCCGAAGTACCTCCAACAATCTTTTCGAACTGGGGCTCTTGGGCGCCAATTATCTCTGCAAAATCTTGACTATTTAGCCAATCCAAATCCAAATCGTCATTAGATTTTGTGTGGTCAACTGGGGCAATTGATGGTGCAGCTGCGATTTGCAAGGCTTGAGGTGGTTCACTAAAAAACTAGTTTGTCAGCTTTGAGCTTTGAGTATATGCTTAGTCCCTCACTTACTATATCTCCAATAAACCGCGATTATCCAGCCATTGCAAAATCTGTTCAATGCAATGCTGGTATCGCTTGTTCGTGTACATTTTATTCTTGAAGCTAAGTCCGGCTTCGCTGTCTCCAAGGAAGTTCTCGAACGTGGCCGATTCCGTGGGATCGAGGAGCACCACAGGTAGCACCATGTAAGAGGCCATGATTGACCAGCAGCCATATTTATACGTCTCCATTTGCAGATCCACCAACTTGGGCACCCGCTCCTTGTAGTCAAGTAGCTTGAGGTGCTCAACCAGCTGATCGTGATAGTATTTAATGAAATAGTCAAAGTAAGTCAGCTTGTAACTTATGTCCACTGAGGTCATAATGAAGTATAGAACATCTGCCAACGGATGCCCATATCTGGGATTCTGGAAATCCACAAAAAGCATATCCTGCAGATTGCCTGACGGATCAAACTTAAAAAGTAGATTGTTGACCCAGCAATCTCCATGATTGATGACATTGAATTCATCAGGTTTTGGCATTGCCAAATTCATAAAATTATCACGCATTTTGTCAAAATACGTTTGCTGAAAAAAAGTAGATATGTTGAGGCAAGATGCTTGGAAAATGTTGTATGTGATTTCCTTACCAACTTTTTTTGATATTTAAGTCCGTCCTTATAGGCCTTCAGGTTCTCCATAAAAACTTTCTGCGTGGACGCGAACATAGTGTTCAATACGAGCATAGCTTTTTCAATATCTTTTCCAAACATGCCATACATTATACTATCTGTGTATGGTCCGTGCTCGCTTTTATAGGCAGCACTCGCGGCGTGATATTGAGCCAGCTTACGCAAGACCACCTCGGCCTGTCCAACATCGAGGCCCTTCACGCGATTGACGTTTTTATAACCATCCTGACCCAGATCGTACATGAGAACGGTGTTTTTGAGTTTGGGCTCCTTCTTGAGTCCTTCATTGAATCTGTAGGCACGGGGTGCAAGGGTGATATCTAATCCCTTGGACTTGTAGAGTTGCTCGAATTTCGGTATCAAATCTATATAGACTTCATTCTCAACGTCGAAGAAATTGCCCATTTTCAACATCTCTTGCATTTGAGGAGAGTCATGGGGCACTTTCATCATAAACGAAATGGTTTTTATCGTCTTATCTAGTTGGAGAGCAAAAGAGAAATTAAGCTATATGCCAATACAAATATTTTATATAATTTTAAAAATATTATCAGCTTAAGCCTTTTGTTTTATCTGCTGAGTTGCTGGGAATATCGATTCTCTGGCAATTTTTTACATATATTATTTTCATGAGAAGTCAGAATTGTTGCCACCATTGATTTAAAAAATTATTTTCGTGGGAAAAGAATGTGCGTTATCAATGATAATAAGTCTGGATTTTTACCGATTGGACTTTAATCTTTTGAGCTTTTGGCTCTTTGAAATTTACTCTTTAATAAACAAAATGATCGCTCCCTTAAAGAGCATAAAATTTGTGAGCTGTGGTTTGTGCTACGTTGGTCGGCATTATCAACCCCAATGATGGGAACAACAATTCTAGCTTTTTTATCTATCTCATATTTCTTTTGCAAGCAATTGTTATTGTCACCATTGATAGGAATTGTTTACAATATATTCATGGGTATTATGAAATTGTTTAAGTTACTACTTCCCCATCCTCAAGAAATTAGCCTGTTCGCAGGCGATAAATTAGGGTATTGTGTGTTGGGCCTGTTGCAATTATAATATCTTCAATTGCATTTACAATTGTTTGACATTTTAATTCATCGTCTTTCTTTGTTTCTTAAACTTTAAGATTACATTTCGTGGTATCATTTTGTATTTGTAAATTAGATAAAGTATTATAACTATGTATTACAATCATTGCTAGAATAGTTAAAATTATGCTTTGAAATGTATTATACATTTGTGTATATTTCTGTATAATCTGTTTAGTTTGGATATAAGATATTTGTTCTAGCTTGGGGACGTTGTTATTTATATAAATGGTTTTTGTATAATCTAGTATAGTGTTAGTCATTAAATTTTCGTCAAGTTGAATTGAACAATTGATCGCTTTAATAATATTATATCCCTCGAATATTATTTCTTTATTTAAACAATTTTGATTTAGGATAGTTTTTGGCAAATTCCATGTTAACATTATATTTGGTTCAACATATTTTACTTCATAGTTTTTATGGATTTTTGAATATCCGTTTGCATTCCGTTCGCTCCTGATTTAATATCAGACATGTATTCATTATTAAGTCTTTTGTGTTTGCAATGAAAGATTTATTATTTACTAAAAAGCATTTGTCATGAGCTGTCTCTGTCAGAATATTTCTGTCTTCGTCGAGGTAAGGGACTATTTCGTGCTGTATTTTTTATTTCACTAGGAATATGAGAAATTATCAGAATTTCATTTTTAACCAAGTTGATGTTTTTATGTTTTTATTTTTTCTGCGTTTATGTGTGATAGGGAGCTATAATTTATAATAATTTAGGATCAAAGATACCCAATCTTGTTAACTGCATACCTAGTTCAATGTCTTGAATTCTTGTAAATTGAAAATTAGAATGGCGAGTTTTTGGTCTGCTTCATTACTTAGACTTAAATTGTTCATTACTTCTATACCTTTGTTGCTCGCTTTTATTTTTGCTTGCAGTTCTTTATCTTCCTGATCTAGTGATCCGAAAAGGTACTTATAAAAGGTGCCACGAAATTAGCAAGTCCTCTTCTGTTACGTTGAATAATTCTAATTCCATTCATTTCTCTATTAAGTTTTTCTGTTAGGTATTTGATATGGGTTAATGTTTCAAATTGTTTAGTTTGTGTTATTAGATTATTATAAGTTTCTTCAGTTTTTGTTAAATTTACTGTTAAATAGTGATATTCGTATTTTATAGGCATTTTTATTGCTCCTGTTGTAAATATCAGATAACCATTTTTTTTATTTTATAGGGTTTATTTCTAAACTTTGGATTTTTATTGGAAGTATAATACAAGCTAATAAAATTATTATTATAAGTGATGGGAAGTTATGGGGAATTTTCTTCTTGGTTTGACGTGTTGTTTGATCTGGAATTACTTTCATAATATTTTGATATATAATGTGTTAGTTTTCTACCTCTATTAACTTCTTCATAATGTTTTTCATCTATTTGTTTTAAATTTCCTGTTTCTTTAAAATGGTTAGTTGATTTGATTCTCATCAACGGTGAGTGTCTATACCTAGTGTCTTCTTCAAAATTTGTTCGATTTTCGTTTAGTTTTTCTATTTCATTTGCTTTATTTAGCTATGTATTATAATTTGGCGATCCTGCATATATATAAAGATGTCTTCTGGAGTTCTACCAGTTGTACTGTGCTTTGTTTTGTGATTATGCGTAAAGTATTATTTCCAATCTAGTTAATTTGTTTTAAGGATCTGTTTCACTGCTAATAATTCTTAGTTTTTCGTTAGCTGTTTTATGAAATCTTTCTATGTCAGAGATTCTGTTTTTGCCTGTGGTAATAGTCATATTTACATCTTCGGATTTTAACCAATTTTGTAATGCGGAACACACAAAGGCTGAATCTTTATCTGCTTTAATTTCGAATGGTTTTCCCATATCATTGAATACTTTTAGAATACCTCTTTTAGCTTCTAACCAGTATCGACCATTGACTTCAATTAAAATACAAGATACAAATTGTTTGTCGTCTACCATGTAAAAATCAATAACATATTTTCTCTAGGATTTTATTTTCTGGAGTTAATTCGAATGCTAACTTTGTATCTCTATGTTCTGTTTTAGGTATATTGCAGAATTTACATTCGTTTATTATATTTTGAATTAAGTTTTGATGATCTGGGTAGTAATATTTTTCTTAAATTTCTTTATACCTGGATGTAATAATTTTTGATGTGTTTTAATAATTAACTCTTTAAATTCGGAATAGGATCGAAGGTCTATCAATTTCTTTGTGGATCTCATTGTGTTCTTGAGAGAGAACTGCTCCTATAGGTATGTTACTAGCATCTGTAGTGAGCGAAAATTGCCTATTAATATTGGGATAGATCAGTATGGGATCTGATGTAATGAGAATTTTTAATTTCTCAAAAGCCGAGATGTATTTTTCATCGTCGATTTTAATTATATCTCCTTTCTTTAACTTTATTGTTATTGGTTTGACAATTTTGGCAAAATTTGGTATGAACTTTCTATAAAATCCACACAAACCTAAAAATGATTTTATTTCTTTTGTTGTTTTTGGAATTGGAAAATTTATAATTGCTTGAACTTTGTTTGGATTTGGTTTGATACCTTCGGTAGTTACGACATGGCCTAAGAATTAAGTTTCTTTCTTCATGAATTCACATTTGTCTAGTTGTAGTTTCAGATTTGCTTGTCTAAGTTTATTAAATATTCTTTTTAATGATAATAAACGTTCTTCCAAGGAAGTGGAATATATAATTATATCATCCATATATAAATTATAACAAACTCTTTTATATTTTAAATCTTTTTATTGGTTGCTCGTGTGAGCTTTCTGAGAGAAGATTAAGAACTAAAACTTTACGAATCTAAACGGCGGCTCCAAGCCATCGCTGCCGGCGGCCGGGCCAATAGAACGCTGATCTTGCGTCCGGCGATCAGCCCGATTCAGCGTGCTGGTGTCCACTTCCGGCTGCAACTCTGTCGCAACCGCGTCCGGTGTAGAAGTTGCTGACTCGTTGTCAGCACTATTTGATCGGCGCGTGTTAACTTATACTAAGCAATCTTTATAGATTAAATCTTTTAATAAATTGTTCATGCAACGTTGAAAAGTTGCTGGACCATTTTTCAGTCCAAAAGGCATTCGAGTATATTCCTAATGCCCATTTTTTTTCGGAATACTTTGTGTTTCCATTTGAATCTAATGAAAACCTTACGCTAAATCAATAGTAGTGAAATATTGATATTTACCTAGTTTATCTAATATATCATCCATGACTGGTATAGGATATTTATCATCAATTGTTATTTCATTTAAGTTTCTATAATCAATGACTATTCGGAATTTTAGTTTACCGGATGTATCACTCTTCTTTGGCTCAATCCAAATTGGTGAGCAATAAGGTGAATTTGATTTTCGGATTATTCCCGTTCAATCATTTCCTTTATTTGTTTTTCGACTTCTTCGTCGTATGCTTGAGGATATTTTTAAGGGCGCTTCCATATTGCATCCTCATGTTTAGTTTCAATGACATATACTAGTAAAAAATGACTTTTCACTTTCTTTGTACTGGATGTCACTAAACTCGAACAGAATTTTAGTAAGTTTAGCTTTTTCTTCATCATTTAGATGTTCTAATCTAAATTCATTTGATTCAGTTAATTCGTTATTTATTAAAGTTCTTGCTCCAGTTATTTGGGATATTTGTTGAGCTGATACACAAACTTGAGCTTCTATTCCTCCGAATAGCACGCTGCGTTGTCGTATATCCTGGGTCAAATATATTTTAATAATAAAGTCCGCTCTCTTAACAAAGCAGGTGAGTTCTTCCGCCTTGCCGTCAAATGAAGGTAGTTGGTTTATTTTTCCAAGACCTGATTTTAAATGTAGCTCTGACAGGACTATGTTTGATTGTATCGCCATGTTGGTTGTTTGTTTATTAAATTATTTTTATCCACCGTGTGTAATTTTGGGATTGAGTGTGATTTACAAAATTTATTTGTTACGCAATTCATTTATTCGTTATTATTCACTATGTGTTATTTTAGGACACTGATTTTTCGAATTTGGTTTTTATTCACAGAGTATGTGAGTTCACAGACAGTCTTAAATGTCTTAAGTGAACTAAACTTTCACTGTTGTTGTCAGTATGATGACTTTAAAAGCGGGTCCAGTTGCTAGTTGCACCTTCACGCGCGAGTTCTTTGGCGGATAATTAAAGACAAATTTGAGAACAATAATCACATTTCTTTTGCGTAAATTGCGAGTATAATCCCAGAGTGACTTTGTTGTGCAAGGATTCTGTTTAGAGGATTATGAACTAAACTTTTACTGTTGTTGTCAGTATGATGACTTTAAAAGCGGGTCCAGTTGCTAGTTGCACCTTCACGCGCGAGTTCTTTGGCGGATAATTAAAGACAAATTTGAGAACAATAATCACATTTCTTTTGCGTAAATTGCGAGTATAATCCCAGAGTGACTTTGTTGTGCAAGGATTCTGTTTAGAGGATTATGAACTAAACTTTTACTGTTGTTGTCAGTATGATGACTTTAAAAGCGGGTCCAGTTGCTAGTTGCACCTTCACGCGCGAGTTCTTTGGCGGATAATTAAAGACAAATTTGAGAACAATAATCACATTTCTTTTGCGTAAATTGCGAGTATAATCCCAGAGTGACTTTGTTGTGCAAGGATTCTGTTTAGAGGATTATGAAGAACGGGTTTACTTCACTAGGACTTTTCTATCATCCTACCGGCTGCGCCAATAATGTTTTTTATCGGATGCCTCGATTATTATCAACGGTTTCTGACGCCACTTTGTTGGGCTCACGATGCTTTTTGTAATCTCTTGTAGAAAGTGGTGCTCACAGTAGTAGCGCAGTTGCCCACAGCGAAGGTCTTTGATCCGCAATCGGCCACTATGTTACCTTCTTCTAGATCTATTATTACGTTATTATGCTGAACGGGAAAAATGTCTATTTTCCTACAATTTAACTTAGGCTGGGGATATTTTATAAGAAAATGCTAGATACTTCTAAAAGGTCCACTACACTAATATTTGTAAGATGCTCCTGCAATTGCCTTAAGGCAATTTATCAAATTTATACTGCGTGATTGCCTATGGTGAACATTTAAAGTTGCAATTAATGTGGCTATGTGTTGAACGTCGGTCTTTAGTGCTTGAGAATGAATGAGACATTTCTGCTCAAGTTCGGTGTGCCCGTGGATCGATTTGACGTGAAATGGGCCATCGACTGGCATCCAATGTGCCAGTTCGGAAAGAGGTTTTATGTAGTTCTTAGATGCTCCTGGCTCTATCAGAAGCTTTATTTCCTGTACTGCCACTGTGCGTCTTACAAACGGTAGCTTGGACTTTCCACTAAAAAATTGCAACTTCTACCTGGGTGGGTCCTTATAGACTGATCCCCATAGTTTGCATTACCTTGATAACCCTGTGTGGGTTGTCTGAAGCGGAACGAGGTATCTACCTCAATTGGTTCGGGGCCACGCCCCTGTGGTTTTTGGGATTGAAAACGTTGTTTTGAACTGCTTGGTTTCTGTTGACCTTGGTTATTCTGAGTTTTTATACCCTGAACCCATTGAAAATGGGAATTCAGGGTATAATGTTTTTTGAAAATAGGGTTCTTTTTCTTAGAACCGCCGTCATTTTCTTGTTGGCCATTTTGACGCCAGTTTTGGGTCTTTTGGCTATTATTCTTCTGAGGTTTTTCTTCGAGGTGTTTCGCAAAACTGCCTCTTTTATTGCTTGACTCGGCTTGTTGTGCCAGAGCGAAAGCAGTTGGAAGATCTTGGGGTTGGGCCGGGAAGACGGCCCATCTCAATGACTTGCTTAGTCCCGAGATAAAAGTGTGGAGAGCATCGCTTCTGAATTTCGCATTTAAAACAGCCGCTGCGGCTGGATCATGAGTCATTAAAGTTTTGTTTGTTAGAAGTCTGAGTGTTTTCTGGACTTCGTCATAATATTTCAACAAGGAAAGGTCACCCTGCCTTAGCGTGCTTAATTGTTGTTGGATTACATGCACTGGCGTTTTGTCAGCGAATGTGAAATCCAATCTGGAAATTATTGCTCTAAAATTAAGCACTGTGTTGAATGCAGACGTCTGGCGTCGGCTGAACCCCTTACTTTTTGCGTATTATAACAACTGCCTGATAATGTCTAGAGCTGCCATCATAAGGCTCAAATACCTTGTGGGCTGCGCTGGCGGCCTGTCTCCATGAGACGTAGTCCTCCTGCTTCCCGTCAAATTCCAGGGGTTTGTCGAACTTGATGCTTGGCACTATTTTTATACCCTGAACCCATTGAAAATGGGAAATCAGGGTATAATGTTTTTGTTGAAATGTATGTAACAGGCAGGAGGCGTGGCAGACCCAATAAAATATATATATTCTTGATCAGGGAGACAAGCCGAGTCGAAGCACTGTCCGTCTGTCCGTCCGTCCGTATGTCCGTATGTATGAACGCGTCGATCTCAGAACCTATAAGAGCTAGAGACTTGAATTTTTTATGTAGGTTCCTGTATAGCACGAAAAGATCGAGTTTGTTTCAGAAATTTTATAACTGTTATCGTTTTATTGTTATCGATTAAAAACGAAAGCCTAAATTCAGCTATAAAATTCTATTTAATTCATCTTTCTAGCTAGAGTCTTCAAATTTTGCATTTAGTGTTATGTAAGCCTTACGCAATTTCGGGTTTTGTTAAATGTTGGATGCCACGCCCTCTTCGCCTCAAATTTGTAAGTCCCGTATATCAAATACTAGGGCCATTTGGGGCGACTGTAGTTATTGAGACTGAGGCTAATGGTATGGTGTCAGCTGACACTGTGGGAAGTGATGCTTATGATAAAACTCGCGCGTTCTTTGGCGGATATTATAAATTTTCTTTTTTTTTTCTTTTAATATTATACACAATTCTTGCGACGTTCCGCGTACTGATGAACAGATTTAACTTCACGAGAATAGGCTGCGCCAATTAGGTAGATTAAAACTCGAGGATTTCAAAAACATAATTTGGCTTTTCTGTTCTTTGTTTAAAATTTCAATTTGTTTGCAAGCGCAGCTTGGGAATGCTTATAGTAGCTTGGGAACATGGAATTAGGCATCTAGAAGACTCTTATAAACTACTGATAAGTATATCGTAGTGATGAGGGAAGTTGACACTGAAGGGTAAAGTTTTGCCAATGTTGATTGGGTCATCTCGATAATTGTGAGATATGTTCATAGATTTGTTTCTTAAATTTTTGTTTCAATACTTTTGAAAATTTCCTTATTATTTATCTGTTGAAAATTGTGTGGGGTAAAATGTTATTTTCTTTATTTTCTCGATTATAAATTGTATTATCATTTTCAAAATAAGAAGTAGTACTGGTATAATCAAGTTGATAACCATTATCTCAATACAAAGATTTTTGAGGAAAAACTCGAGTTTTATTTCTTTTTACTCTCATTCAAATTACTGCAGGCCGTATGGTGTGGATGCCTATTCGCTTCATGTTGTGAGTGCAGCCATGAAGACCTTTAATTATTATGCAGATCTTATAAAACCAACAAAAAAAAAATAGTTAGAGTGTAACTTTATTGAATCGTGTAAACCGTGTGAACCGAGAAAAAAAATTTATCTTAAGCTGTAACCCAGCTAAGTCTTATGAAATAACTTCAATGTCTTCAGCTCAAAAGCTTGAGCTGGAGATTGACTTATAAATTTCGAACTTGGATTGTGAAATTAAAGGATTTTGTTTACATTAACTTTGCGCGAGGGAATAGGGAGACGATTAAAATATAAACATATTCGCAGGGACAATTTAGCACATTCGCATTGTGCGTGGGAATAGGGAGACGATTATCCTAAGACTGGAGCAGAAATTCGAAACTGTTTATATTCCTAATATGGAAAGCGTTGTGACCGGGGCGATAACTTGCACTAATGTCGATCTTAATTTGTAAATTTCACTAATCACACGCGAATGCTTGTTGTTTTATTAAGGGTGTCTGATATTTAACTATTTATAAATGTTATCTCTATACTAAACTGTTATCTCTCTCTATATATATATATTTATATATGAGCGTGTGTTGAAACCCGATACAGCCGTGATTAATACAAAATACCGTTTGATAAAAAAATAAGTAGGAATGTTGCAGTAAGGTGCAACGACTGCTACGCGTTCACGGTTAATTTAATAAAAAAAATCTATGTTTTTATGTAGTGGAACATATTACATATATTGAGCTACATCATCTCAGTGATCACGATACAGCTATGTTTTTGTTTCCCATGCCCCCAAGTCGTGTATATAAAAAAAGTGGAGAATTGTAAAACTAGATATGCAAACTAGAAAGCTATAGTTAGGGGTGCTAAACTTGAACCCTTGAATAGACTAATTTGCATTAGAATCATTGTCCATAATTATTGATTGGATAATTTATTTTTGCATTAATTTTCCACAAATCTGCTATCTCGCGATTTTATTTAAAACATTTTCTATTCTTTTATTGCGCTTTTTTAACCGGGCCCCACGTTGGCCGCCAATTAACCGTTTGTGAATGCTAATGACAGCACAATGATTTTATTTGTGGGAGCCAAAATTAGAACTGGAGGCCAATTGAGTTGTTACATATGGCACAAGTCAGCTATGTTTATACTATTTGCATATC
Source organism: Drosophila mercatorum (assembly GCA_961210405.1). Classification (NCBI taxonomy): domain Eukaryota; kingdom Metazoa; phylum Arthropoda; class Insecta; order Diptera; family Drosophilidae; genus Drosophila; species Drosophila mercatorum. The sequence goes on from CAUIUS010000003.1 coordinate 16,055,128, forward strand.
ACTCACCTATTAGTTCTGCCTCAATTGACACTCTCAGCATGAGGGTCGCATAGTTCTCGCCAGCTCCCATGGCGGGTTTCGCATTAAAACTGCGAATCTGTGAAAACTGGGGTACATTTTGAGTGAGTATTTCCACAAATTGCGATTCGTTAATCCAACTGGGAGGCGGCGTCGCGTTGACAACCACGGGAGGAACATCTGCTACTGTTGCGACGTCGATCTTTGGGTTAGTATCGTTCACTGGAGCGGAGCTAGACTGTGCCTTTGACTTGCTACTTTTAAGACCCATGGCTGGTTTAAGAATAATAAAGATGAAAGCAAATTTCCCAAATTGTATACGTCTGTACGGCTAGACAAATAATTTTCAACTGGGCATTTCTTATTAAATTTACGTTGATATTTATACTCAAGTTTTACTGATAACCGCTTATAGTCTAACTACTTTATCAGCCTTGCTTGGCTATTTGAGTTCGAACAAAAACAAAAAATGATTAAATACGCGACAAGAGCGATCGACGGCAATTTCAGATGTTATAAATGTTAAAAATAATAGTTAACAATTATAATACTATTCAATCAAACAGTCGTGTTATGAAATTAGCTAGAATGAATTCGTTGGGGCCTATTTAACAATGGCTTATACTATATATGATCATATGTCGTATACATCATATAGTATACATGTCGTATACGTTATTTAATATACTTGCCGTGTCTGTTCAGCGAACTAGTTTTACATAAAACATAACTAGACTTCGGACTACTATTAATTTGAATATAATATAAAATAAATGCCCTATTCATGTATCATACATCAAACGCTAATGTGAATTATTGTTGTTCTCGACGTTGGGTGCAGAAGTAGACCTGACATCGATAACATCATTGATGTATAGTTTGCGTCACTATCGATTGCATTATAACTATCGATAGGATTTCTAATAGATGCACATCATTCTAAAGTATTAATTACCAAGCTTAAAAAACTATTTATATTTTATATAGCTAATTCAGATTTGCTGTCCGTGAAGAAACTCATGGAACACAAAGTAATTTATTAATTTTTTTTTAACAATCATAATATTAAGTTAATATATTTAGTTCTTAAATCACTTTGGTTATTAGAGTTAATCTGAAGAAAAATACTCTCTTTTATAAGCTGTTTTTATAGAATAATATATATTACTTATTTGTGAAAAAAAAAAAACAATAAAAAATAGTTTTATTAAGCAAGTGTTTAGATGTAATAAATTTAATTGAATTTTTTATTTATTAGCTTTGAATCCTTTTGATTTATTCAATATCCAAAGTATATATTTATGCAATGGCCAACATTCCGAACGCTTGCCTGGACGATTTCTATCGACAAACTAAATTTACATATAAAGAAGTTGTATTCACTTTTAAGAAAAGAACTCAACAATTATTTTCTTCCATATCTTTATTTTATAAAGAAAGTACAACTTCTCTGCTTTGGGTGCTTTTTGATACCTCAATTTTCGAACGATACGTAGGCTCTCCTCAAAGGAAGCTGTATTAATACCAATACAAACAACTTCCTTTATATAAAATTTAAAAAAAAAATGTTTTCATTTTATTTCATTGGCTAAAAACCTAGATTTAAATAATGAAATCTGATTTAAAACAGATTGTAAAGGAAATATTTACAAATACCCGAGCGAAGTCTTACTCAAGATCTAAGAGTCCTTTGTAGTTTAGCCAAGGATATATCGCCTCAGCGTGTTTACGATATCTGTCGTTGGAGAAGAGCTTATTCTTAAATTTCTCGCCCTCCTCATCGGTGCTCATCATGCTATCAATGCTGGCATTTTCCGTAGGTTCGAGCAGCACCGCCGACATTACCGTCGCGGTCGTAGTTATAGCCCACAAGGGGTTTTTCAGCAGAATGGTGTGGAGCTCCATGAGCGTTGGTATGTGTCGAGGATACTTTAACAGCTCCAGATTGCGTTGCAGCTCAGTGTGGTAGTAGCGTATGAAGTAATCGAATTTCTCAAGTTTTATGTCAAAACTAGGCGAGGACAGTAGTAAGTAATACAAATCAACGGCAGGAGTGTTGAAGGACGATCTTTGGAAGTCTACAAAGAGCGTGTCCGTAACCTCGCCATGTGCATTGTATGCGAACATCACATTATTTGTCCAGCAGTCGCCATGGTTGAGGCAGTTGAATTGGGTTTCATCGTAGATGCCTGCCTTGCATTCCCAATCGAACAAATTGTCAAGGATTTTGGCCTGTGGATGAAAAAAATATATATTTGGTATATTTTATTTGGATTACTTTTAAAAATCTTTTAGTATTTTCATGAATATTATACCATTTGCTTCTTTTTTGCTGTATTAGTATATAACTTACCACTTTATCGCCAAAGATCTCGCTACCTTTCAGGTTTCGCATTGCTTTAATATTGCTATCCATAAAAGATCTTCCTATGTCACTATCAAATATGGGACGCGTGATCTCATTGTAGATCGATTTATCTAGGCATTCAGCATAGGGGCCATTGGTCACATAGAGCTGCGCGGATGCGGCATGTAGTAGGGCCAATTTGGCCAAGACCTGCTCCGTTTCCTTTATATTCAGTCCCTGCAGGCGATTTGCATTTTTGTAGCCCACTGGACGTAGATTCTGTAAGATAATGTGATCACAATCGGGTGCATTCGGCAGCATATAACTCTTGGGACCAAAGACAACGGATTTTCCAGCCTGCTCATAAAGCTTCTCTAGCTGTGGAATGACATCGGTGTACATGGCGATTTCCTTCTTGAAGGTGAGCATTAGGTCAAGAAACTCCGAATTTTTGGATGGTGGAACTTTCAACATAAAAGATGTATTTAATGTTTGACCACTGACTGTTTGGAAATCAATGTCTACGGAGAGCATTATGGAGGAGTAGTTGTCCCCTGCCTCGGTGGCTTTCTTAACACGGAAATCTAGAATTTCCTTGAAGTCGGGACGCTCTACTTTGAGAAGTCCCTCGAAATAGTCTCTATTAACCCAAGAGGGCGTATTAGAATCTATCTCGACTTTCGCAGTTGGGGCAATTGAGGCCACAGGTGCGGCTTGCTGAGCTTCCGTTGGTTCGCTAAAGAAACAAGAATATAGTATGAGCAGCCTAGGACTGTGGTTATAACGCAGGACTTACTAGATTTCCAGTAAACCACGATTATCCAGCCAGGGCAGAATCTGTTCGATATAACGTTTGTACCGTTTGTTTGTGTACATTTGTTTTTTGAAGTTTGCTCCTGCCTCGCTGTCGCCAAGGAAGTTTTCGAATGTGGCCGATTCCGTGGGGTCGAGGAGCACCACAGGCAGCACCATATAACTGGCCATGACTGACCAGCAGCCATATTTATACGTCTCCATTTGCAGATCCACCAACTTGGGCACCCGCTCCTTGTAGTCAAGTAGCTTGAGGTGCTCAACCAGCTGATCGTGATAGTATTTGATGAAATAATCGAAGTGAGTTAGTTTGTAACTTATGTCCACTGAAGTCATAATGAAATATAAGAGATCTGTCGAAGGATGCCCATATCTGGGATTCTGGAAATCTACAAACAGCATATCCTGCAGATTTCCTGAAGGATCAAACTTGAAGAGAAAGTTGTTGACCCAGCAATCTCCATGATTGATGACATTGAATTCATCGGGCTTAGGCATGCCCACAGTCAAAATTGATTTGGTCATATTGGAAAAATATGTTTTCTATAATTGAAAATTACAAAAAATAAAAAAAATATGTGAGACACATGTATATTTATATAATATATTTATGGGGTACATACCAGCTTGTCATGATATTGCTCGCAATTTTCATAATTTTTTAGATTATCCAGGAATATTTTTTGTGCGGTCCCAAACATGGTGTCCATTAAAGCTATAGCCTTCTGAGGATCTGCACCAAACATACCATACATAATACTATCTGTGTATGGTCCATGCAAGCTTTTATAGGTCGCGCTAGCGGCATGATATTGGGCCAGCTTTCGGATAACCAGCTGGGCCTGTTCTAAGTTGAGGCCCTCCAGGCGATTGACGTTTTTATAACCATCCTGACCCAGATCGTACATGAGAACAGTATTTTTGAGTTTGGGCTCTTTCTGGAGGCTTTCATTAAATCTGTAGGCCCGGGGTGCAAGGATTAGATCTAATCCCTTGGACTTGTAGAGTTGCTCGAATTTCGGTATCAGATCTATATAGACTTCATTCTCAACATCGAAGAAATTGGCCATTTGCAACATATCCTGCATTTCAGCAATGTCATGTGGCACTTTCATCATAAAGGAATTCTGTTTGATGCTTTTGTCTAATTAAAAAATGTTAAAGAAATAATATATGTTGTAATTACACTGCAATCCGACGAAAAAAAGAGCCCAATAATTTGTAATAGAGCAGGAATATGCATAATATGGATACCTTAATTTCTATCTGCCTCTTTCATGAAATTTAACGGTTTTTTTTTTTTTGGATCTATATTGTAATTACAATGCAATCCAACGAAAAAAAGAGCTCAATAAAAGTCAAAACTTAAATTATATAATATAGAATTTATATAATTTAGGAACCCTGTACTTCTTATCTTATCTCACAGTGTATTCGCGTGTACAGACCTCCCGCGATTGCAGCTATCTTCGTTTCAGCACTTCATTTCAGCATATTTCATTCATAATCTGAGCCTAAATAGGTTATCACTCATGTTTACGTTTTACTCACCTATTAGTTCTGCCTCAATTGACACTCTCAGCATGAGGGTAGCATAGTTCTCGCCAGCTCCCATGGCGGGCTTTACATTGAAGCTTCGAATTTTCGAAAACTGAGGTACATTTTGAGTAAGTATTTCCACAAACTGCGATTCATTAATCCACTTGGGCGCAGGCGTCGCATTGACAATCACTTTAGGTGTACGTGGCTTCGCCTCAACTGGTGTAAAGTTGAGACTTGTTTTGGAGTCCTTCACAGGGTCGGGATTGGGGTATGGCTTGTTTGTGGCAGATTCCACTTCATAGCTATTTTTTGACTTGCTTAAACTATGACCCATGATCTTCAATAGAAATATTAAGCGATTTTTAACTATCTGTACGGTTAGACATACAACTTTCAACTGAACATTTCTTATTAAACTTACGTCGATATTTATACCAAACCTTTAGAGATAGCTGCTGATAAAATAAATATTTCGTCAGCTGGTGTCGTATCAAAAATAAAAATTGACTTTGTCATCGTTCGTATCGCTTGTGATTATCAAATCTATTGCCATATATATTGAGGCCTTTAACAGCGAGAAATTAATGGAGTTCGCAAACTCTGAAGTGAATTGAAATGCAATCAACTTAACTGTACATTAAGACCCTTTGCATTTTACTCGATTCATTGAAGTGGTATTCTGGGCTACGAAGTATGTCATTTCAGACTCATTCTAACCGCATCGATCTGGTCGTGGGTCGAGTGTTGGTAGAATCACAATGACTATGTACAATGTTAAGATAGTTGAACTTGCCCCCATAATTCGGCTATCTAATCTAAAAAAAGTACATTTTACTACTGATTGTAGATTTATATACACATATCTACATACATATATACAAGAATAAGAACGACATGTAAGTGTGTGTGAGTTAATTATCAACATAGCTCACATTTTTGTGTGTAGAAAGGTCTCTGACCCATTGTTTACCATATTACCTATGGTAATAGAAGAATAATACAAAATGATATGTATCAAAATAATATATGAGATATATCACTGAAATATGGAAGATCATAAGCAAGATCGGTTAGATTATAAATAATAAAATAATATATTTCATTTGAAAACCCCGAAAGATTGAAACGGGTCGAAACTTTGGCTTCTATAATCTATAAACATTCTGTTATAGATATATGAGAATGAATGCAATTTGTATTATAAATCCAATAGCCCACGGTTATCCAGCCAGGGCATTATTTGTTCTATATTTGCTTTATAGCGCGCATTCGTGTACAACTGGCTCTTGTACTCCATCGTCTCTTCATTGTGATCTAATAGAACAATGGGTAACACCATCACGGAAGCTGTTATCGCCCATATACCGTATTTATAGAGTTGCATGTGGAGTTCGCATAACGTAGGCAAACGATCCTTATAGCGCAGTAGTTGCAGATGCTCGATCAGCTGATCGTGGTAATACTTAATGAAATAATCAAAATGCTTCAGCTTGTAATCTATGTGAACCGAGGACAGGAGAAAGTTGAGTAAGTCTGTCGATGGATGGCCATATTTTGGTAACTGAAAGTCCACAAATTTCATGTCAAGCGCATCGCCATTGGTATCGAATTTAAAGAGTAGATTGTTTATCCAACAATCCCCATGATTGATAACGTTAAATTCATTGTCATCAAATGAGCTAAGACTTAGAAATTTGTTGCTCAATTTGGCGAAGAGTGTTGACTAAAGCAGTAAATGATATAGTGTTAAACTAAATTGAAGATCTCCTCTACTTACAAACTTTTCGTAGTATTTCTTGCCATTCTTAAAGGAGTAAAGATTTTCGAGAAACATTTTCTTGAACGGACCCATTATACCCTCTAATATGGATATAGCTCTGTCCTTGTGCGAAGCAAAGTTGGCCTGCGTAAATAGTTCCGAATAGGGTCCATAGATGGATCTGCATTGCGCACTAGCCGCATGATACTGAGCCAGCTTTCGTAAGACCAATTTGGTCTGCTCCATATTAAGACATTCCAAGCGATCCACATTTCTATACCCATCCTGGCTCAGATCGTACATGAGCACCGTATTGACTAGTTTCGGCTCCTTTCTTAGACTATCCGTGAATTTGTAGGTTCGTGGAGCAAACGTGATGTCCATTCCTATTGACTTGTAGAGTTCTTCAAACTTGACAATTAGTTCGGTATAGGCAGCGTTCTCAACGGTAAAGAAATTCACAGTCTTTAGCATCTGCTGCATTTTAGCTGATTCGTGTGGCACTTTCATCATGAATGCCACGGGCTTTATGGATTTATCTTATAAATAAAGTACATACAGATAATTAATATGAAGAGATTTCATATGTTTTTGGGACCAACCTGTTAGCTTCACCTCAATGGAAATCCGCAATATTAGCGAGGAATAGTTTTCCCCAGCATTTGAGGCTGGCGTAATATAAAAATTTTGGATTTTGGAGAACTGTGGCACATTTGCATAAAGAATTTCCAAAAACTGTTTTTTATGTATCCAATCTGGTACTAAGTTCGTATCAATATTTGTTGGGCCCGGTATTTGAAGAAGGATGTGTTCGTTTTCCTTTCGTATTGCTTCCTTAGAGCTGGATTTCAAACAACTTTTTGGACTTCTTTTATTGTTCTGGGTTTTCTTCGAACTGCTCTGACCCATGTTTGCATATTGAACTAAATACAGAAACATTTACAACTGTAGGGAAACAAATTAATGTAAACTGTTTATAGTGGATTTTTCATGTTTGAATCTAGATTCAAAACTTAAGCCTGTTCTATTAAAACCCGGCTCTGATAATCAAGCGTTTTATTTTAAGTCTTTCGCTCATACGAATGTGAAATCAACTTTTAACAAACTTGAACGGATTACATTTGACATTCTTTAAGAGTCGAGAATAACTAATAATGGATACTGCCCATCTTTTATTCCGCAGATTCAATCTTATACTATCGATTGTCTATCCTGTAAATACTTACTACCATCTCTTCTTTTTTTCTTTCCCGCTTGCCAGCCATATTAATTTAATTAACATGGCTTTAATTCATATTATTGACCGGCATTTGTATCATCTTATTGTAAGTTTTGTAAATAGCCATTTTATTACTGAAATTTCAATTCATTTTTTATTTTTGGCCTACTTTTTACAAATTCCAAACATAACAGTTAAGAAATGAAAAGTTATTCAAGCCGGATTTTCTACAATTATGGGTTTCTAGACCTTACGAATAAACTAATAATATCGATCAATACCTAAATTCAATGTCAACACAATTGTCAAGCTTATTTGTAAATAGAAAGTATTTCCATCTTTATTCGCATCTTTTCCAATTCCTTGAAGTTCATCGGCTTGCCATTGCGTTTGCTGGCTTTATCCTTAGCACTTGATAGGGCGGGCTTATCCAAAGTATCTTCAGGTAGTCTCTTATAGTGATACATCGCAGACAGTGGGTTTGAAGTAGAGAGTGCTTTAATCAACCTCATGGCTATTAGAACGCTAATAAACTGTTTGATCTTTCAAAAAGTAAATTTATTTATACGAAAATATTGTCAAAGGTCTTGCCGAAATTAGACAATAAAAGCTTTACTTTTTCATCAGGTTACACTGGAATGCTCTTAATCTTATCTCCATCTAATAAAATGTGGTATTTATGCGAAATAATCAAAGTTTGTTTGCCCAAATGATGAAATAGGTGATGAAAATCATTGCGACATTTCTAATAGATTCTTATCGAAAAAGCTTTTCAATAAAGCTGCTTCTTTAATTATAAGTTATTATCAGCAACAAACTTTTTGTTTAGATAAGCTAACATATATTTGGACGTTAACTGATTTAAATTATTATCTACAGAAACAAAATTCGATGAAACTTGACTCAACTTCAAGTCAACGTCACAGATCAGAATGTATCTGCCATATAATGCAAGTAAGAAAACTCTAGTCGATACCGCTCGACTAGGGTATACCCTGAATCCTACAATGAACCGCTATTCAGTGTATTCTCCGTTACTTTTATATACATATGTATGTATATGTGATCACAATACAAGCAACTTACGCACACATAGGCGCCCACACACAAGCGAAAGTCGTTGCGTCAGCTGTTCTTGCGCTGCTATTTGTATGCCAATGTTATGGGAAATTAAATGTTTAATAACTTTTTTTCTAGAGCAACGATTTTGATCAAACTTGTTGGGCATGATCATGTCATCCATATGTATATTTGTGCCAAAGCACAAGTCTCTAGTATTTGAAATACGTATTTGATATGCAAATTTAAGGCGAAGGGGGCGTGGCATCCAAAATTTAATAAAAACCGAAATTGTATAAGGCTCACATAACACTAAATGCAAAATTTAAAGACTCTAGCTAAAAAGATGAATTAGATAGAATTATATAACTAAGTATCGAGTTCGTTTTTAATCAATAACATTACAATTAGGACAGTTATCGATTATTTGAAACAAACTCGATCTTTTCGTGCTATACAGGAACCTACAAAAAAATTTCAAGTATCTAGATCTTATATGTTCTGAGATCGACGCGTTCATACATACGGACAGACGGACAGACGGACATGGCTATATTAACTCGGCTTGTCATCCTGATCAAGAATATATATACTTTATGGGGTCTGCCACACCACCTTCTGCCTGTTACATACATACACATTTTAACAAAAACATTATACCCTGATTTCATATTTTCAATGGGTTCAGGGTATAAAAAGAAGACTAGAATCGAAAAATACTTTCGTCCTGCTGTAACAGAATCTGAATTCAGATAAGCCCCCGATTGCTTCAGATTTCGATAATCTTTTAAAATTTTAAATCTTAGTCTTGACAGCAATACCAGAAATAAAATCCTTGTCAATCCATCTCTGGCAATATTTTAGCTTATTCGTCAAATTGATAACAAATCCTGTTGGACTGTGATATTAGAAAATGGTAATTTATACACTGCGTATTTCTTATAGCATATACATATGTATGTACAGATAGTAGTAATACTACATATTGTGGATAAAATGTGCTTTTGTTCTATTTTGGTTCTGCCAGATACAGAATTTTCAAGTGCTGCAACTTCCTCAGCGCGTGCCAATTATTATCACGAAAAGAGTTGGTAATTTTGTTATGGCTAGGCGTTGTGCCACCTTATCAGGTAAACAAGATTAGTAAAAACTTAATGTAGATAGTAACCAACTGCGTATTTTAGAGCGGCTAAATATCAGCAACGGTTGATAAGACCCAATCAAACCTTTTTTATTGGGATTCTCTTTGTTGAATCACAATGACTGTGTTTTGTTTATTTACGTTTTCCTTACGTTAGCAACCCATCAATTGAAATACTACAATCACATACAGTCTCACTGGCAGAATGACGCTTGGCGGTGCCTGAGATCATACTGACTCAATATATTTATCTTACACTTGCATATTTTTGTATGGCCTTAGAAATAGATATGCTTTGCAGTTAGCTTGTCTTATACACAAAGAGACCGCGGTTGTGTGCCCATGGCAGCAATTGCTTGTATTGCTGGACAACGCTGTGGTGCCCAAACATGGTAATTCTCAGTTGGTCACCTTCGCTTTTCTTTGTGTCCATGTTAGTCTTTTCGCTGGGATCGATGAGTACGAGAGGTAGCAGCAGCGATATAACAGGGTAAACTAAAATTGTTAAGATAGAAAAAGATCAGTTTAAGTAGTATAATATAGATATTTCTGCTCACCCCAATCGCCGTGATTTATGATTGCAACGTGTAGTCCCGTCAATGTCGGCAGTGGTTGGGTGTAATCCAAAAGCTTAAGGTACTCAACTAGTTTGCTGTGATAGTAAAATACAAAGTAATCAAATTTGGAGAGCTTAAGCTCAAATGAAACCGAAGAGAGCAAAATGTAGATCAAATCCTGTGCAGGGGAGCAATACCGACTCATTTGGAGGTCAACGAAGTATGTTTCTTTTATTCCTCCATTTTCATCATATTGGAACATGATGTTATTGCAATAAAAGTCGCCATGATTGAGGCAACGGAACTCGTCCTTAAACTTGGGCGCATGCGCTTGGAACATATCCGGGGCGATGGAAGTATAGGTTTGCTATAATATAATTAAATGATAATCACTTGTTATATATGTATTACAGATTACGATGATTTACCAATTCGCTCTCCAAATATGTAGCTTCATAGTGTGGCAGTGCATTGATCAGAGACTTAGCCTGCGTATTACGGAATTCTTGGAATTTATCCTCCTCACTGCACAGATTTCGATCGTACATTTCGGGATAGGCGCCTTTTAATTTATAGCGAACTGCAGATGCTGCATGAAATTGGGCCAATTTATCAAGAGCCGCTTTAGTATGCGCCATATTGAAACCCTGCTGGCGATTCACATTCTGAAAGCCGCGATTTCCCAAATCTTCTAAGATGATCAGCTCGGGGCTCGCTGGCTTTGTTGGCTGATAAAATTTGGGACCAAATGACAACTGTTTGTTGTTTTTCATAAACATTTGTTCGAAGTCAGGAATGTAGCTGCTATAGGTTAGCTTTTCCTTATCAAAGATCTTCCAGCTGGCAATCATATCTCGAGTACTTGAAGTCGTGGGCAACAACTTGACTATATACGAAGTAGCTGTTTGGCTGCCATCTGAAACATATACTAAGCATTGCTGAACATATTTATTTAAAGTTCTATTTACCACTCATTTCCACGATAATCTTTACGCGCACCACCAAACATGTAAAGTTTTCGCCTTTTCCACTTGTTTGCTCCACCTTAAAGTTTTTAATGGCTTTGTAGTCTTTAAAGTCGCGTTGCAGAAATTCTATAAACATATGTTTATCCAACCAACTGGGAAAGTCGAGCAACTCATGTTCATTTGCCTCTACCATGATGTTTCCTATGAGAGAGTTTGGTTTATACTGAGAGTGCTTCCACTGATACTATACTGATATATTACCGTGGCGTATGTTTACAAACAATGAAGAGCTTTCAAGTTGATTAGGTTAAAGCTCTTCGAAATTACGCAAAAATAACAAATATGTTGAAGCTTCGGAGAGTTTTCTTACGCTTTTGATTGCAATCTTGTTCCATAATTCGATTGTTGAAGCTTTTACGGTAAGAGCTTTTCCCAATCAGATAAAAACTTAATGAACAACTAATACAGATCGTCCGTTTTTAACCCACATCATTGGTTACGATCTAAGTAGTTATTCGATCTTAATGAAGCCCAATTTACTATATCGTTTTACTCATCAAATTCAAAGTCAAATCACCTTTATACCCTAAACCAATTTAAAATGGGAAAAAGGGGAAACAGGGTAAAATGGGATTGTTAAAATGTATGTAATAGGTAGAAAGAGGCATGGAAGATCAGGGAGACAAGCCGCGTCGAACCAATAAGAGCTAGGACTTTATTTTTGTAGGTTCTTGTATATGGCGCGCATATTATGTTTGTTTCAAAAAATCGATAGCTATTTCTTCGATTAAAAACGTTATTAAAAACGAAAATCGAAATTCAATTATGAACTTCTTTCTAATTCATCTTCGTAGCTATAGTCTTCAAACTTAGCATTTTGTTTTATGTGTGTTTTACACAACTTGATTTCTGTTAAATTTTCTAGTTAAGCAGTCTCGACTAGAGCAATCTTACTTTCTATTCTATTAAGCAACATATTAATCCGTATAGCATATATAGCAAACATCTGCTGAGCTCATCTATCTTGACGTCAAATATATATTGAATTTTGCTCGTAAGGTGTTGAAGTTTCTGCGAAAATTTCGTTGAAAATGGTAGCAAAATTCAATTAATTTGTCACACAAATTTGACATGCGCACAATAGAGTCGAGGGTAGGATGTCGGCGGATTACGCAAATCTCAGTCAGAAATGGCTCATAGACTTGTTTATTTCCTACGCTAATTTACTGATCGAAGTGAGGCAAGAGTCTCATCTCAGAGAGATTGGAATTTAAAGTAAAGTTTCTTTAGCTTGAGCTTCCCACACACAGCAGGTGGCCAAGTGCTTTGCATTTGAGGAAGTTACTCCTAAATACTACTTATAGATATGATCTGACATAAGTTGCTAATCACAGACACGTGAGCACACTTCATAAAGTCAAACCCAGTCCCAGAACCCTAATGACAGGAGTAGCGATTGGGGTGGCATTTGACCATGCTAATGCGGCATGAAGTGTCACGAATCCATCAAAACATATTGCCAGCTACTGATGCTACCAAGAATCAAGATCAAAATCAAAGTACGGTCGCACCGTGTGTGATACAGAGGCAGTCAAACAACCCTCTCCTGGTTCTAGTTATATCTAACAGATTGTTTACCCCTCTTTATTTATGCGCTCAAAATTAATTTGCTCCGTGCCAAAAACACAGAAAAGGGAGAGCTAATCTGTGGAAATTGGGCGTTGAACGCAAAAATTCCATGGTATTTAGACTGAATAACATGTCTGGAAAAAAACCTATATTAAACTAGAAAATACTCTGTAAATATTCGTTTTAATTATTTATTAAGTATTTATTTTATTAAGTATTTATTTATTAAGTATTTATATTAAGTATATTTTGTTATAGCCCCAATATTAAAGTAAACAATAACAATAATGGCTTTTAAAACTAAAGAATGACTTTCTTAAAGATATCTCTTTTCCTTTTAACGTCAAAACTCTCTGCCAACCGAGTGTTATTATTACAGGGTGTAGGCACAATCGCGCCCCTTGAGTGTAACACTTGTTTTTACCACACGAGGGTTGTTACATCAATTGTCATTGTATTGCAGCCTTACCACATTAATTTATTAATAATAATTTTACGCTTTGTTTATGTTGTCCAATATTTTGTTGCTGTCTAATCGTTGTTGGGCTCTCTGTATACCTTCATCTTATGTGACTTGAATGTGGCATCAACATGTGCCACAGCAGCTGCAGCCGTTCGCACCCAAATCAGGCTTTGAAATAAGGTTGTAGGTTGCAGTTGAAAGAGTGGTTCTTGGGTGGATTATCAGGTGGTTTTTCTACGTATTTGTATAAGTTGGTAATGAATTAAATATGTTATTCAACCTCAAAGTAACCCCGAGTTTAAAGCTTCTATCAAATATTCGATTAACTTAAGTAACTCATCAATATCTCCAGTATCCAAATCCGGTAGCACAATGACCAGCATTTCTGGGACGATTTCATAGGCTATTATTTTATTGGAGATTGATTTTAAGATATGATTTTCAAAGCTTCAGAATAAACTATAATAAATTCAATTGAATTTCTGTTAAAGTAGGAACTTTGGCTTAAGTTTAATCAACTTTCGTGATTTTCCGATAGTTGATATTCATAAAATCATCACGCTCTATCAAATTGTTCAGGTTAACTGCAGTTGTATTCATGAACAGGCGGGCCAAAGTTAGTAACAACAAAGTCAGTTAAAGCCATTGAAAGTTTAGAGAACTTAGCTATGTCTATGTCTCAAGCCAATCATATTTCGCTTTTTTGAAATGCTTTAAATTTTACATTTTGCCCTGAATGTTCTCTATTTGGCTTTCAATTGAGTACTACTTAATTTGTTTAGTCTAAGCGACTATTTATACCCTGAACCCATTGAAAATGGGAAATCAGGGTATAATGGTTTTGTGAAAATGTATGTAACAGGCTGAAGGAGGCGTGGCAGACCCCATAAAGTATATATATTCTTGATCAGGGAGAGAAGCCGATTTAGCCCTGTCCGTCTGTCTGTCTGTCCGTCTGTCCGTCTGTCCGTATGTTTGAACGCGTCGATTTCAGAAGATATAAGAGCTAGAGACTTCAAATTTTTTTTGTAAGTTCGTGTATATCACGATTTTTTAAAAAAATTTGCAACTTTTATTTTTCAAATGCTATTAGCCACAAATCTAGCAATTTTTCAGATTTCTAAGAACCGCAAGTTTTAGAGATAAATGGCGCTATGGTTTGCGAATTATCAGCTGCTTTATTAAATAAAAACATGGATGGCGTTAGTGGCTCAAAATATTAAATTGAATTGAATTCAATTTTGCATGAATTTGTACTATATGATAACTTTGCAGTATTTTAAAAAACGCAGATGACACGGGGCTCAGGGGATCTCCGTCCGACTGAAATTTTCTTACTTGTTATTTTTATTTCTCCTTAAATACATATGCATGTTTGTTGAAAATCATCATTTAATGGTTTAGCAATTTTTTTGGCAAGTTTTAAAAAAATGTAAGCAATTTTTAGCCACTTTTTTTTTCCAAATCTAGCAATTTTTGCTTAGGAGATTCTGGCAGCACTGGTAACGGAGAATGTTAGCGGCTCTTAGCAATCGCAGTTCTTCGCAGGGTTCACGGGATCTCTTTGTCGAGCGGTCTCGACTAGAGCACTCTTACTTGTTTTATTTAAATTTTAGCTGATCTTAAATAAGGTTTTATTCACCACAGCCCAACTTGTTGGGCGTGATCATGACATTCATATGTGTGTATGTGCCAAAGCACAAGTCTCTAGTATTTGATATACGGGAGTTACAAATTTGAGACGAAGGGGGCGTGGCATCCAACATTTAACAAAAAACGAAATTGCGTAAGACACAAATAACATTTAATGCAAAATTTGAAGACTCTAGCTAGAAAGATGAATTAGATAGAATTTTATAGCTGAATTTATATTTTTGTTTTTAATCGATAACAATAAAACGATAACAGTTATCGAATTTCTGAAACAAACTCGATATGCGCGCCCTATACAGGGACCCACAAAAAAACTTGAAGTCCCCAGCTATTGTAAGTTCTGAGATCGACGCGTTCATTCATACGGACAGACGGACAGACAGCCAGACAGACGGACAGGGCTAAATCGACTCGGCTTGTCTCCCTGATCAAGAATATATATACTTTAGGGGGCTGCCACGCCTCCTTCTGCCTGTTACTTACATTTCAACAAAAACATTATACCCTGATTTCCCATTTTCAATGGGTTCAGGGTATAAAAAGAGTATGTTCCCAAAAGACATATGAAAATATATTAAAAACATTCTACTTTGATTTCCCACTTTCAAATGAAAATTAGTTTTTTCATTAGCATCAAGCTTACATACATATATCACTATAGATGAGGGACTGAATCACAAACAACAATCCACTATTTACACATCTATCACATTTATATATTTAATCTTAACTCTATACACGTGGCATGGCAACAAATAACTCGGTACAATATTGTAATACTCCTCTTGAGATTTACATAATTCTATGTCAAACTGTGATTGTAAGGCGAGGCAAAGTCACGCTGGTAGGCTGCCGGATGGAGGTGATGTGGATGCATTGGTGGACCTGAATGCACAGACCCTGAATGATGATGTCCATTGATGCCGCCGTATATGTCCGAGCGGGTCTTGTGGCTATTGGACGGCGTACCGCTCAGCAGCTCTGCCATGAAGCCAATGTAGGTGATGGCCAGGCGCAGCGTCTCAATGCGTGAAAGTCGTTTCTCGTAGGCAAAGGTGGGCACTTTCCGTCGCAACTTATCAAAGGCTTCGTTCAGGTTGAACATGCGTCGGCGTTCGCGTATATTCGCAGCCCGTCTCTGGGCCATGGAAGCAACACGCCGTCGCGTTTTCTTCGAACTGGATGACGAGGTGCCGTGGGAACGGCCGTTGGTGCTCGGACGCTGATTAACGAGCGGGGTCACTTGAGATCTCTGCCAGAGCGCTATGTATGAAGATATTGTAAAATACAAAACAAAATATATTCATGTTGAGGTTACGGATCGAGGAAAAGAGCAACTTACACAAATCGGAGCACGGAAAGCCAGCAATGAGGTCCTGATAGGGAACTATAGGAGGTGGCGGTGGTGCCTCCTGGCCCCAAAGTGGTTGAAACGGCACCTCTGGCATGTAGGTTGGCTGGTCGCTCGGATGCTGCATGTATATATAGACTCTTGACCCTGAGTCTCTACTGTTCTACTTGGAAGCACGAATTGGAATAAATTCTGATTGTGTCGACTGGTCTAACATCAGCTCTCCTTAGTTGGACTCATTGGATTTATTCCAACCCTTATTGTGTGCAGCATCTCCGAAGCGCAGTTAAAGCAGCCATTTTGAATGGGCAACAGTCGGAGGCGTTCTGATTGGCTGTCATTGAATAGGGGTAGAAGTTATGCAAAAGCAATTGTCATACATTTTACATACATACATAAGTAGTTTGCCCATATTACGTCTTTTTGAAGGTATAAGAGATAAAGAATCCAACTTGATATTTCCGAATAGAACAAAAATAAAACACATAACAAATAATTAAAAATAAACAATTGAATGATTATTGTTTTCTTTGTCTTTGACTTTTCATAACCTATGGTTCAACTGGGGTTTGTTTTGCATTCTCTGTAATTGCCAAAGAAACATAGATGGCGCTTTGACTTAAATCAAATAAATTCCAGCCTTACCGCAGTTTTTCATTGACATTAAGAGCTTTTATCCGGAATAAGTTTGGCTATGAAATACATACCATACAGCCAGTGTTGCCAATTTAGCTTTTTACGGATTGCTAATAGCGGGAGAATTTCTAAACTAGCGGGTGGCAGTAAATTTTATCTTTATTAATAATTGAAATGGCTTTATACCAACTTTTTCATTTTTAATCAACACCAGTTTTAAAATTTTAATCGATATTAGATATATACATATAGAGTATTTTGCAACTTGTGAAATATCAAATTAGTGAATCAGAAATTGTGTCAAGTCTGTAGAAAGTGAAAAAAATACAAGCAAAAGCAGCGAGATTCTCGGATGCGTGATTCATTATTGAAGGATTGGTTAGCAATTGATGCAAATGATGGAAGCAAATTTTTTTGCATATATTGCAAATCTAGCATTGTTGCTATGCTGTTGTGCGATTTGCAAGCACATGCAAAAACTGTTTTAAACAATCAAACAAAATTTTGTTTTCTCTTGCTGTAGCATCAACAAAAACAGAGCAACAAGAAGCGGCAATGTGTATATGTATAAGTACGTACATATATTGCTACCCATTTTGCAATTAAACCTATCGATCGATCATTTGGGTGAATTATGTTCTAATCAAATTCACAAATGGAAATAACATACAGGTTCACAGAACGAAGTGCACCAACATAATTTAAAATTATTATTGTTAATATAGCTTTTTCTATGTAGGTCCAGAAGAGTTAGCATCACAGCATACAACACATACACAGGACAAATCAAACAAATTTTTCACGCACACAAAATGTGCACCGTGCGCCCCGATGACGTCGATTTCGCCGTTTCACCGGGTTCGCTTTACTTTTTGCTTCGAGCAGTGAAAATATGTGACAGCAAAATCAGTTCTATGCGAGCGCTCGTTCGATAATGGTCATGTACATATGTATGTACATACATATAATATGAATTACACCAAGAGCAGCGTACAAAACTGGAAATTTGCTAGCTTAGGTTCCATTTTTTCCCTTGCGACAGTAGAGTATACCACTCTCATGCAAAAAGTTAACATTTTCTTTATGATTTGTGTAAAGGCACGATTGAGTAACACTAGGTTATGCAAAGCGGTCTGTTAAGTTAACAGTGAAACGTCACTCTTTCCCAAATTGGCTAGTGCACGCTGAACTTTGTAAGAAAATTTACGAGTTTTGACCTGATATCTATCTTATAGCCAGCAGACAAAATAAAAACTTAAACGGTCGCCTTTTCCTAGTTATGAAAAGATTCCCAAATCTGGCAATATAAGGGTTTAATTATTTTTTTAGTTCTAAGCTGTTTTTTTGCGGTGATTTCTCAGGTAATCTTCTGACCGCTTTCACTTTCGTGTTGAATAGCCTGAAACGTCATATTTCAAGGCTTTAACAAAACTAAATAGTATCAATAAGTATTAGTCGTTTTCCATCAGTCCACATCATTATTTTTGCCGCTTTCTGTCAATATATTAAAAAGCTGATGGCTACCGACGATGAGCAGCATTATTAGCTTCTGCCCAGATTTCTGGAGGTGGTTCCGGCAGATTAAGCGATAATCTTGATATACCTTCAATGTGTATTATACATAAATATTGTGGTATATTGGCATAAAAAGGTATTACTCATGGTGCAAATCTAGTCAATTCCGTCTTTCAACCATTTATTCTGACTAATTATCCACTTTGGGCACTTTATTGCTGCTCCCGAATGTCCTCTCAGTTCATACCTTTATCTACTTAGTTTTTTTTTACTTAAATGCAATAGAATGATGGATTGGCCATTCTTATGGTGCCTATTAATAAAATGCGGCACTAAATGCTTTATTCTGGTTGGTTTGGAGCACTTGCTGTGTTTCAGTTTAAGTGCCCGCCAAACTTCAGCTGGGATAACAGAGCAGAACGGGAAAATGTGACGTCACAAGACGTCAAAGTAACGGAACTCGTCTTTGCATAACCTTTGCTATCTTTTAAAAGTGACCCACAGTAGACTTTATTAAGCAATTTATTACTGCTAATAGAACATAATGCATAATGTATGCTCTCTGACAAGAAAGCAGCAAAAACAAATTCAAAATTAAAGAAAAAAAAAAAATAATGTATGCGAGAAATTGAGATTTGAATGTAGAAAACATCTGTCTCACATACTTGTTTAGGAAGAACAATTTGAATTTAAGCGCATGTACACTAACATTTTTCTGTGCGCGCGAACATATTGTATGTCCTTACAAATTGTATTGTCTAAGCCTCAACAGCGGGGCAGCAAACTAAACTAGCGGGCAGAAAATTTGGCTTTATTATTAATTGAAATGGATTTATACTAACATTTTCAAATTTTGTGGCAGCGCTATTTAATATTTCAACTTAATTGTTATCGATATAGCAATCGTACAATTTTTCACCACTATCAAAGTATTTCGCAACTTGTGAAATTTAAAATTTGTGATCACAAGTATCAAGTCATTTAGATATAAGCAATAACCATATAACACATGGATATAACACGCAGAGCACTGAAATTCATCGAATTCGCACAGTGACATGACAGCCCCATGTCGGCGATTTCGCCATTTCGCCGAATTCGCTTTACTTTTTGCTGCGAGCAGCGGGTACTCTGTGACAAGAAAATCAGTGCTCTTCGAGCGCTCGTTCGGTAATGGTCTATTTGTATATAAAGCCCTTCTATGCAACCATGTATGCTTATTTTCTGATCTCTTCTCTCTCGAATATTTATATGTAAGAACTCACCAGCAGCAGCACACCAAAATTGAAATTTGCTCGCTGAGGCTTCATTTCTTCTCTTGCGACAGTAGAGTATACCAAACTTTTGAAAGTGTTTGTCATGCCCATGCAAAATGTTAACATTTTTATTATTATTTATAAAAAGGGTATGGAAGTGTGAGGCTCATACGAAGAATATACACACACACACTTATCAGTACTTGCCGTTACAGCAGCTCACGTGTATGAGCATTTGTGTCTGACCGTTACAGTTTCTTGCTAAATAACTTCAACTGCCCGTGGCAATTCCGAAAATTGTTTGCATTGCAAAAAGACGTGTTCGTGGCCCGTGCCTTCCCCAATATTTACTTGTATGCCTAACTTATTAACGAAAATATTTAATTTTTCTTAAATTTGAACTATTTGGCGCATTTTCCAGAATATTCTCCGTCAGCCATTTACAATTTTTTTTCTTATTAAAATTAAAATAAACTGATAAAGAATAAATTTTCGATGTTCCAAACAGGGGTGAGTAGGGGAAAACCATTGATTATGCAAAGTGGATTTTACTGTAGCGTGCATGCAGTACAGAACAATTTTTTCCTTAATTTTTGCTAAGTATGGTTTCCTATCGAATATTTTCTTGAACGCGTTAAAATGCAGTTGAATTAAATTGAAAAAAATATCAGAAGGGGCTTTCAAGTTAAGATAGTGATTTACATAATGGAAATTTTTGTTGAGTATCAAATATTCAGACGAACTTTGCATTTCATCTGACGATTTCAACAGATCAACAAAGTTCGCAATCTGTTTTTTTAACAACTTGTAACTTGTAAGAAAGTATCGCAATGCATCTATTAGCTCAATATCTGTAGACAAATTCATGGAACATTGCTCATGGAAAACAGATAGTTGAGACCCGCTGTCTGGTATTATATTTGCTAACATGAGATCTTCATCTGGAAGACAATTCCCAGATACAAAAGCAGAAGCTAAGATTTTCATTGAAAGCATTTTGGAAACTATTGCATTAAATTCGAAAATAGTTGGGTTGCTATTTGTAGCTCCCCGACATCTAATCAAATAAAATAAGTTTTCCAAAGGGTCTTGGTTTAATCTGGATGTGGCAACAAAGAAACCATCTTCGTTGTCACTCCAAACATTTTCAGCCAAAGCAATTTCCGATGAGATTGTAATTATCATCCCATCAATGCAATATACTTTGTGTGGATAATGCAGATCATGGAAATAATCACGCATTTCCTGACATTATTATTTTTCCTAAGGGCACACCTAAAAAATTGGTATCAAATAGCACATGACTATTTAAGCAATCGAAAAGCTTATTTTTTTTCTATAAATATTGCCGTTGTCCTTGCAATCAGCAAACCCACCGAAATCGATACCTGTGCAGCAGCCACACTGTGACTAAAAACTTGTGTGGCAAGTTTCACTTTCATCTTTTCAAAACAATTCGGACTGACATGCTTCGAATACAATTTAGGGCACAGACGAGTTAAATTTTTAGCCTTTATTTCGTATAGTTTTCTTATTATATCCCATGAAACTATGCCGTGAGGTGTAGAATATCGCAAATATTTATTGGCTATTGATTTTAAAACTATGATTGGTAAAGTCAATAGCCAATCTATTAAAAACTGCCCTATTATTAGAACCCTGATCGCAAACAACGGCTTTGACATTAAGTCCCCATGTTTGTAATAATCCAATATTTTGCTCAACTTTACACTTAAGGTCCGTATGTTTTATGCCTTTAGCTGAAATCGAATAGCTTAAAACCCCTAACAAGAAACACACAATCTTGTTGTCCCAAAAACTTACTTCTTTTTTCTCCATCATTTTCAAATCCCTGAATCTCATCAAGAGATGAATTGTATTGAAGTTCTCTTTTTATTTTGACTTCGTCGCAAACTAATACTGCATATTTTCCCTTATCACTCATTTTTTCAACTATACCTTGCAGATTTTCAAGCAACTTAGGATTAAGTCCAGGGGTTAAGTTTTTAAAAATTGCCCATCTATTTAACGAAATCTTACAAGTCTCAATTTAAGAACATCTCTAAGATAATCATATGTCCTAGCTGAATAAAAATGTATATTTTGCGAGATAATCCTTCCCGCGTTATTGTAAGAATTATTCTTTTTCAAAAGCATTTTACATAACACTTTTGATTGATCTCTTTTTACACAATTTAAACAAAATGAAGGTTGATCGGAATTTAAAACTTGATTCTTGAATCACAATTGATTCTTTAAATCACTGTCAAAGCTCAATAAATTCTCAAATATTTCTTCCCCGTCACTTTCATTCTGAGTGCTTTCAGTCCGCTCTCCTGTGCCCGGTGACTTATCAATTCATTTAATACTTTGCTTAAATTATTCTTCTTATAACTATAAGGGATCATATCCTCTTCACAACTGTACTAAATAAATATCATCAGTTAAGTCGGCAATATTAGTAGAATCAAAATAATTGTAAGGTTGGCACTGCGTTGGCTGTTAACCTACATTTACCAATATATTTTCGCTCGAAATGCCTGTTGCATATTTTAGCCTTTTTCCTGTCGATGTACATAAGTCGGTAAATGGCCTGCTCTAATCCACTTGTTAAAATACAATTTTCTTGATGGAAACGAAAATAACCTAACTGGAAAATTAACGGAGCCTTTTCTGTAATTTGCACCACATGTTTCTATAATACATTTCGTTCCATTTTTTCGTAAATCTTTTTTGATGATATTATTCACACCAACAACTGATTTTTTATAACACTTGTTTAAAAAAAAACTCATATATTTAATCGCCAAATCAGTCACACAAATAAATGTTGGGGAAGGCACGTTCTCTCTGCAATGCAAACAATTTTCAGAATTGCCACGGGCAGTTGAAGTTATTTAGCAAGAAACTGTAACGGTCAGACACAAATGCTCATACACGTGAGCTGCTGTAACGGCAAGTACTGATAAGTGTGTGTGTGTATATTCTTCGTATGAGCCTCACACTTCCATACCCTTTTTATAAATAATAAAAATGTTAACATTTTGCATGGGCGAATTTCAAATTTCAATTTTGGTGTGCTGCTGCTGGTGAGTTCTTACATATATATATTCGAGAGAGAAGAGAGGAGATAATAAAAATATATGAGAGATAAAAGATCAGAAAATAAATATACAAATAGACCATTACCGAACGAGCGATCGAAGAGCACTGATTTTCTTGTCACAGAGTACCCGCTGCTCGCAGCAAAAAGTAAAGCGAATTCGGTGAATTCGCCATGGGGCTCAGTGTTGCCATATTAGCTTATTTTAAGCTAGATTTAGCTTATTTTAAAATCAAAAAGCTTAAAAAACAATGGAAATGCTTATACATAGCTTAAAATCTGGCTTATTTCAAACTGCATAAAGCTTTTTTTGGCTTAAAATAATTTAAAACCAAATCATGTTTGTGATTTTGATTGTATTGTAAGTTTTGGTCACACGTTTTTAAACTTAAGAAAAATGCCGAACGTTTCATATAAGCAGCACTTCCCCGATTTGTGGTTAAATTTTGCAGAGTTGAAGGAGTGGCTACGCAAAGTGCCAACTGACTCCACAAAAGGGTACTGCTGCTTTTGCAAGGAATTGAGTGCAAAATACCTTTATACCGTTATAAAGACCACGAAAACAGAAAACAGAACGGAACACTCGGCCATGGCACCATTGACAATTTGTCCCAACTATGCGTGGAACACTTTAAAACGTACGTTTTTCAATCGTCGCGCGACTCATAAAAGACTCAATTATGCTCTGTTAACTTCGAAAATTCTTGCTGGGTAGCACCATATTTAAATCTTTATCCGTGCATTTATATTTTTCACTAGTAATATCTAAAAGGGAAAATATTAATTAATAAAAAATATTTTAAATATTTTCCAAAAAAATTCATACTTTTTATTACGGTTACAATGTAGCACCTTTCTGCTGAGGTTTTAATTTTCGTCCCCTTCCAGCTGTATTCGGAAGCTACCTTGTCCGAAAAAACTTTTCTGATGGCAGCTCTAATAAATTGTGTGGGCCCATCTCCTCCAACTTTCGATATTAGCTGTTTCTAAACATATTAATTAAAAAGAATAAAAAAAAAAATTAAAATGAAATAAAATATTAATATCTGTTTCTGTAGTACTTACGAACTGCCTAAGTTGACTCTCATTTTTTTGCACTTCCTCATCAAATGCTGCTACTTCACTAATAGCATTGAGAGGAAGTCTTGGGATGTCCGAGAATAAGACATCAGAATCAAAGTCTTTGTTGTTTTTCTGTTTTCCATTTTAACAGAAACAACCTCCTCTGTCAACTTTAAGAGTCCCCGTTTATTTGATTCTTTTAAAGCAGTTATTTCTGCTTTCAAATCAGAATTTAATATTTTTATCTCAGAGACCTCGGACCTCAACAGTTTAATTTCTTTCACCAAGTCATGTAAAATATTTTGGAGGTTTCCGGTCTCTGGTATCGTCAAGTTTGTCACTAAAAATGATGGGTTTATTAAAAATAATATTGGAAAATTTTTAATAAAAATATATTACTTACATGTTGTTAAATTATTAGTTGGAATATAATTCAATTCCGATACAGTTATGTTATTGAAGGACATGGTGAAGTTGCGGCATGAAAATATAGCTTCCGTCTAAGGAATCTCGTAAACATATTTTATTATTTATTTGATTTAAGCCAAATTTAATTGTAGTATCGAAGGCTCTTAAGTCAGTTGCACAATATATATTAAAATCGCTTGATATTATTGGTTCCACGAAAAGTGGTGTCAAGCCATGTATTTCAGTCCCTACAAAAACTGAAGATTCTCATTTTTCTTTATTTCTATTATTTTAAATATTTTATTATTTACCAAACAAAAGTTCTAAAGAAATGAGACACATTTTAAAGAAATACTTGATATTTTATCATTTATGATCTTCCCAAAACTTATGTTTAATTCTTGCCCTAATTCCTTTCCTAAATGGTAACTCTTCTCAATGTGCCTTTTATAAATTTGAACTGCAACACTTCCTCCTTTTCGGACTTTCCTCTTGATTTGCTGCAGATAGTTTTCAAATTTAAATGCACTTATGCCATCTAAGGCTCCAAAAAGTTTGGCATCTTCGCTGATGAGCAACAAGGCATGAACATTGTATGTTAAAAAACACAAGTCATACAACTCTGGTGTGTCAACAACAAATGATCTTAATAATTGAGCAGCAACAGAATTGTTTGACTTGCAGTCATGTATGTCCAAAAGTATCCTCATGGCCAACGATAATTAAAAAAAAAAAAAAATGGCAATATCTGTTTCGACTCAAATTCTTTTTCAACACGACAGGCCCAGTGTATAATAAAAATTGCCTAAGCTCTGTTGCCTTCCATCTGTCTAGGTCTTTTAAGCTTCGAGGTTTCCTTTTAAATTCCCTCGGTATGTTCTTTTTATTAGAAGTTAACTCCTCGAAAATTGATTTTATTTTCGTTGACACTAAGGAAAACTCGAAGCCTTTTTTGTGAACCCAGCTTTTCAATAAAGTCCGCATTACGCCTAAGAAAACAACGTGCATGTAATCTTGGCAGCACTGGGACACTATGTCAATGTTTAGCATTTCTATTGGTGAAGATTGCTTCACATGGTGTTCCGGCTGCGCACGATTTCTAAAGGATTCATTGCTTCTCAACTCTATGGTATCACTACCTGGTGGAAAAACTAGGCGATGTTTGACCATCTGTCCCTTCTGAGTGCCCACAAGAAAAGTAGCCACTATGTCCCTTAGAGCCCAACACAAATGACTTCGCAGGCGCATCCATAGCAATACATCGTACTTGAAAGCACTTGTTGCCGAAAAGAAAACCTTCGCGAAGGGCGCAATGTGGCTTTGAGTTCCCTTCATAAACGCCAACAAGCCCAACATATGTAAGTTGTGCAACTTACACTTGTGCAACTTACACAAGGGAAGTCCATCAATGCCAAAGTCTAAAATCAAATTTGGCAACTTCCAATCATTAGCGGTTAAAAAGTCCGACAAACATCTTTTAAGTCCATAATGGACATAGGTGCCGTCTCCAACTTTTCTTTCCACCACAGAGCAAGGCGTTTGCAAAACAGTTCTCGCATCTTTCGGAACTGAAATATCCAAGTTTCGCAATATTGACAACAGCGCATTGACTGCAATGAAACTTACATATGTTGAACTCAGTGGCCCATTTAGCTAGTCCCTCACAGAGGTCAACTTCACTTTTCTTGCTACTGGCAAAAGACCCACTGTCACTGTCGCTTGAACTTTCAGCACTTTTATGATTATAATCAAAACTTTCGTTTGCCAAAAGATCATTTAAATTGTTGTTTTTTTCTATTATTTCCTTTTTAGGAAATAATAGTTTATAAGCTTCTTTTTTGGCCACGCGACGCAATTGTTTGACTGACATAATCACCTTTTTATTTGTTATATTTTATATATTTACACTTGTTTGCACTTTGCACTTGCACTTTCACGATCGAATGACAAAATTTGCACATTTCGGCATGTGCAGAGGAAAAAGTGCCGTTTAGCTTAGATCTAAGCATAGATAAGAATCGCTTTTGGATCAGCCAAGCGAGCAGAATATGAGTGCATAGTAATAAAGCAAAACCAAGCAATGATCATATTTTAATCACCTGCATGCTCATTTGGCGATTGCTTTGCATTTTGTTTTTGTATTTCAAACCAATCATACTTTGAGCATATGGAAGGGTCATTTATGAGTCTTCTTTCGATCGCCCAGGAGATTTAGTCGTTTTTTAATCGTCAAGGGGACTCAAGACTCATCAAGACGATTTCTGTTAAAACAGTCTTCCAAATGCTTGCTGGGAAGTTGTTTAGCGATGCTGAGAATTTATTATATTTAACATTTTTAAGGCCAGTTTTACAAGAGATTCAAATTGTTAACACAAATTTTCAAGCAAATGCAATCGCAAGCAAACTCTTTGCAGACATAGTTTTTGCTATTAACGCATTAAAGGTCAAAGTTATACCTCCGGACATCAACATTAATATATTAACAACCGACTTTAAAAAATACTTAAACGAGACCTTTATTTAGGATATGCATTTGAGACACTGATCAATAAATTAAAAGAAGAAATTTCTACAAGTGTTAAAGAAGAAATTCGACTTCGATGCACACATTTCATTATAGGACTCATAAACGAGCTTAAGCAGCTTTAAGTGATTTTCCATTTACATAAAACAATTAGCTTAATACATTCAATACATTGCAGATTGCCAGACAACTTTAAAATTTTGCAGCAAATCGATGTTTTCTCGGTTGACAAAATTTAAAACGTAAACAAGTAAGAACGTTGCTGTCGGACGCAACCGACAGCGAAATACTATTTCACGTCCCAGCAGCCCACAGGGGCCTCTATCACATGTTTTTTTTTTTTAATTTAACCTTAAATCCCCTCTGTCGCCGCTCAAATTAGCTGCCGATTAAAAATTTTCATCGGAGGTGGCCAGACAGTTTTAATTAGGATCGAAGCATAGAACCCTTACCTTAGCAAAAATACGCACCTAAATCGAGAGAGATGGCATCTCTCAAAATGAGAGAGGGGCAACTCTGAAAATGGGATTAGAGTTCGTTGGCGAGCGTAGAGGTGTGGGCTCGAACCCCAGTGCGGTCATGTTGATATTTTTGTTATATTTTCTTTAATTAGTTATTTTGTATTAATAAAATATTCTTTTCAAACATATATATATATATATATATAATTTAACAAGCCAAAAGACAAGGTCAAAGGTCACAAAGTCATTATTTGGCGCGTTATTGGCTCAGAAGCTGCAGATGTTTCAGTTTTGATTTGCCACGCCCCCAGTGGCCGTAGACAAATAATTTTTGGCATGTGCATAGAGTGGGCGTTCAGGAATATAACTGTAAAGTTTGGATACTTACATCCGAAAAATGCGAAAATTACAGGATATTTTTCTGTATGTCACGCCCCTTTTGGGGCGTAACAATAATTTTTGGGGAATCGGTAGAGGAGGCCCCCAGTAACTTAACATCCAATTTTGAAGTTTCTAGCACTAAAACTGTGGGAGATATAAGCTGATATTAGTTGCCACGCCCCCTGAGGGCGTAGATATATCCGCCATAGCTTTTTGATTTTGGAATGTCGACATAAGTGTTAAGTTAAAATCTCAACTCTCTAGCTCTTCTAGAGGTAGTGTTTCTGAGATACAGGAAAATGCATTTTCCGATTTGCCACGCCCCTAGTGGGCGTATCTGGAAAATCTTGACACTTTATCGGACGAGGGTATACACGAGTATATATTTCAAATTTCAAGTCTCTAGCTTCAATAGCGTGGAAATGGTTTGCGTTCATACGGACAGACGGACAGACGGACGGACGGACGGACAGCATGACGGACATTGCACAAAACCAATATACTATATCACTAGTATAACAAGTAAGAGTGCTCTAGTCGAGACTGCTCGACTAAGAGATCCCCTGAACCCTGCGAAGAACTGCGATTCCTAAGAGCCTCTAACATTCTCCGTTACTTTTATATGTACATACATATGTAGCAAGCAATACATACACACACACAGACGCACGCACAAGCACACAATCTGTGCATTATGACTCACCAGCTTCGCTGCTGCTGCAAGACGATAATATGAGATATTATATGTTTAATAACTTTTTCTAGACCAACGATTTTTATCAAATTTGTTAGACGTGATCATGTCATTCATATGTGTGTATGTGCCAAAGCACAAGTCTCTAGTACTTGAAATACGTGATTTAACAATTTGAGGCGAAGCGGGCGTGGCATCCAAAATATAACAAAAAAATTTAACGAAATTGCGTAAGACGCAAATAACAATAAATGCAAAATTTGAAGACTAGCTATAAAGATGAATTAAATAGAATTTTATAATTTTTAATCGATAATATTAAAACGATGATAGTTATCGAATATTTGAAGCAAACTCGATCGAATCGTGAAATACACGAAGTCTCTAGCTCTTATATCTTCTGAGATCGACGCGTTCAAAGATACGGACAGACGGACGGACGGACAGACAGACAGACGGACGGGACTAAATCGACTTTGTTTCTCTCCCTGATCACGAATATATATACTTTGTAAAGGTACGTTTTTCCAGCTGGGGCAGACTCGGCCTGGCCCAGGGTTACCTACAAGATAATTTGTAGAATGCTGGGACGCGCTGGGGTAGGGGACGGGAAATACGGCAACTCACGGCCGCTGGCGGAGCTGCTCTCGTCTGGGAGTGGCGCGACAGCGATTGCTGCACCGCGCCGAATAATTCGCGGACCAAGATGGGAGAGGGGGGGGGGGGGTCTTGCTATTTCCAGCATCCACCCGTCAGACAATCACAAAACGCAAGAGGTCGCTTCAGTTTTCTTTATTTGAGCCTTAGCCTAATTCCCTTCACTTTCGTTTTCTATCTTTATTTGCCTGTCTCCTGTCGTTGATTCCCTCTATTTCACTTCACTTTTCACGTTTTCCCGTCACTCTTCCGCACAACCGTTCGCTTCTAAGTCTCGGTCTCAACCCCTAAACTTCTGCTCTCGCCTGCCCTTGCTCTCATCGCGATCGTCGATTCGTCGCGAGGCGACAAATGCGCCGCGACAATTGCAGTTGCGCTGCTGACCTGCCGGCAGCGCGGCGCCTAATTCTCAACTACTCGTAACGGGCCCTTCATGGGCTGCTTATGCTCTTCACTGCGCTTACATCTAATGCTTCTGCGTACTAACTACTAACTTAACGACTACAAATTAGAAACTTAAGAACTACAAATTCAATGACTTAATAACTACAAATTAGGAAACTTAATAGCTAAACAACTTAACGATTACAAATTAGAAACTTAATTGCTAACCGCGCTCCATTGCGCTTAAACCGATAACAAATTAATAACTACAAAAATTTAAGAACTACAAATTAGATATGTAAGGTGGCGTTTTCCCGCCGTCTTACACCCCCCCCTTTCATCAAGTAGCGCGCCTTCCTGGCCGCGCCCCCCCGGCCACGACGCGGTTAGTCCAAGAAGCGGCAACACACCTTCACGGCGGCTCCCCCGGCGATCCTCGTGACGCTTATGCGCATGCCGCCCGCGTCGATGCGGAAACGCGTCCGTCGGAACCTCTCCTGGCGCGTGGAAATCTCCCCCTTGAGCAGCCGCACCACCTCGCTGCTCAGGAGGGTGCCCTTCGGGAGCACTTGCCAGGACGCGGGGATCGCCATCTCGGCTGGTACCGCCTCCTCGCTAAGGAGGTCCATCGCGTGCCGGCCGCAGCGCTCGTAACTGTGTGGCCGCCGCCGCCTCTCAAGACGCGCCTGGAGGGGCGCCTCTGTCTGGGTCCGCAGCAATCGTTCTCCTGTCGGTGCTGCGCGCCTCACATTTTGGACGACTCCGGGGCGGTAGCGGACGCTGACCCGAGGGAGCCCGCTATCCCTTCTCGCCCATCGGTCCACCCCGGCCAGCCATTCATGGATGGCGGAGTCCCCATCCCGGGGGACCGCGGATAGGGGTCCCTGAGTGCGCTCGTTGTTAGCCCTTGGGGGCCGCTCGCCGCCCGGCTCGTCCCTCGACCGACTCTTCCCCATCGGGAGACATGCGCCCCCGCGGGCACTCGCCGGTTGGTTCGGCCTCTGGTGAGGTCGACTCCCAGCTCGCGGAGCGCACACTGGGCTCTTCCCCAGTGAAGATCTCTACCCAGTTGATGGGGGATGGGCGCTGAGGACGGCTGCCGCTCGGCCTGTCCTTCGGTGGAGTCGCCTCCCAGCTCGCGGAGCGCACGCTGGGCTCCTCTCCCGTGATGATCTCCTCCCGGTCGACGGGGAATGGCGGCTGGAGACGTCTGCCGCTCGGCCTGTCCTTCGGCGGAGTCTCCTCCCACTCACGGAGGATGCACTCACGGAGGAGGCACTCACGATGATTTCTTCCCAGTTGATGGGGGATGACCGCCGGGGGCGGCTGCCGCTCGGCCCATCCTTCGGCGGAGTCGCCTCCCAGCTCGCGGAGGATGCGCTAGTCGGTGGGTTCCCCGTGGCCTCCTCCATGCCGACGTAGTGGATGAACCCCTCGTCGTCGCTGTCGATGATCAACACGTCGTCCATCTTCTTCCTGTAAGCAACCACATTATTAGTACACGCCATAACTCCCTTATGTAACGGGTGATCCGTTATTTCAATCATCATGGACATCCATGTGATGGGCGTCTGTCAAGACTTCGGACCTCACGCGAAACTTCGAACGGTTTCGTCGCCCTCCCCGTCTGCCTGTCCGTCATGTTTCGTAGGCTCTACGTCGCCTCTAGCTCTGTCTCGGAAAAACGGCTTCAGCTGCGCCACACTGGCCACCCTTCTCTTCCGCTCGCCCTCCCTCGCGAGTCGCACGATATTGGGAGAAACAAATTTGACGATCCGGAAAGGGCCGTCAAACTTCGGAGCCAGTTTTAAACCCTCGGCTGCGTTGGACAGTTGGTGCTGACGA
This sequence comes from Drosophila mercatorum, assembly GCA_961210405.1. Lineage (NCBI taxonomy): Eukaryota > Metazoa > Arthropoda > Insecta > Diptera > Drosophilidae > Drosophila > Drosophila mercatorum. The sequence goes on from CAUIUS010000003.1 coordinate 16,086,573, forward strand.
AGCAGCACCAGGGACCCGATTGTGGGTCTCCACTCACGCCTACGAAGATTATAATATCACCCCTGGTCTTTCGACGCCTTCTGCAAGTTACTGCGTGCGATTGAGAAGATCTCTCGCAGTCGATCCTGCCTTTCTGGGCGCTGAGCTCCTTGGTCGCTGATCCCGGGGTCACCTCGTCATACAGCGCGGCTGGCAAGCGTGGTTCCCGCCCCAACATCAAGAATGATGGGCTGAAACCCGTCGAGTCCGCCACACTGGAATTTACCGCCAGCGCTATCTCAGGCAGCAGTTCGTCCCACGAGCTTTGATGGCCCTCGATGAATAGCGCTATCATGGTCTTCACCGTGCGGTTCGTCCTCTCCGTCGGATTCTCCTAGGGGCAATAAGGGGCCGTATACTGCAGGGTGACTCCCAGTGACTCCATAAACGACCGGAAACTTTTGCTCGCGAACTGTACCCCATTGTCACACACGAACATCTTTGGCACTCCGAACCGACCGAGGATTCGTTCGCGGAAGGCTGCCTGCAGAGTCGCGGCCGTCGCCCTCCTCAGGGGCACGAGTTCCACCCATTTGGCGAACGCATCGTGGAACACTAGAAGCATTGTGTTCCCATGCTTCGACCGAGGCAGAGGACCCACGATGGCCAAACACTCCTTCTCGGTCGCTGAATTAATCGCCTCCGCCCGCAACAGCCTTCGACTCGCGTATGCGATCACCCGCTCTTCCCCCTCTATCGTCTGCGTCAGCACGGCGCCCAGACCATAATCACTGGCGTCGGTCTGCACCACAACCTTGGAGGAGAAGTCTGGGCATGCCAAGACGGGTGCGGTTGTCAGTTTGTCCTTGAGCTTCTGGAACCCCTCTTCCTGTTCTTGGTCCCACTTCCACTTGACGCCTTTCTTCAGGAGTGACGTCATCGGTTGCACCAAGAATGCGAAGTCTGGTACAAAACGCCTGTACCACGACGCCATCCCCAAGCATTGCCGCAGCTCTTTGAGGTTTGAAGGAGCTGGGAGTTTCCGGATCGCCTCAACCTTGGCCGGATCCGTACTGATTCCCTCCCCTGTCACCACATGCCCCAGGTAGACTAACCTCTCCCTGAAGAAACTGCATTTCTTGCGATTGACTTTGAGGTTGGCTGCTCTCAACCTCCGAAACACCTCCCTCAAGTTCGCCATATGCTGCTCTTTATCGGCGCCTATCACCACAATATCGTCTAGGTACGCGAACGCGTACGGCTCCATCTCCGGCCCTATGACCTTGTCGAGCGCCCTCTGAAATGTTGCCCCGGCCGAGTGCAAACCGAACGACATCACCCGCCATTGGAACAAACCCCGGCACGGTGAATGCCGTGCATTCCCTGCTGTCCGCCGCCATGGGTATTTGCCAATAGCCGCTCTTTAGATCTAGCGTCGAGATGAAACGCGCGTGCCGCAACCTCTCAAGGATGGAATTGATCCGAGGGACTGGATAAGCGTCGGGTATCGAATGAGCGTTCAATTGCCGGTAGTCGATGCACATGCGCCACTCCCCTGTCTTCTTCTTCACCAAGACTATTGGCGCGCTGTGCGGACTCCTAGACGGCTCAATTGCTCCAATTCGAAGCAGCTCCTCTACCTGCTCGTCAATCACCTTCTGCATAGCGGGATTCTTGGGATAATACCTCTGCTTCAGAGGCCTATCGTCCTTCATCCGGATGCTATGTTCGCCGACGTGGGACACCCCTTCGAGTTGTTCGAACAGCGCCAGTTCGTCCTCCAGGAATCTCTTGATCCCACTCTCTAGATCGGCCGGCCATTCCGGCTCTACCTCATTCTCGTCTTCGCACTCGGCCCCTCCTACCTCGGGCAAGTGCTCGTTCATCGCCTGGCCCGTTACTATCTCCGTTTCGTCGGTCATCTCCCCACCACTGCATACGCTCCTCGGCGGCGTCATCATGGGTTTTGGCTTCCCCCTCCTTGGTCGTCGTGCAGGTGTCTCCCGTCTTTCTCTCGGGGCACCCTCTAACGACGTATCCTTGGAGAAAGATGGCAACTCCTTCCCCGATGTCGCGGCCTCAGTCCTCACGTGGAGCTCGACGCCTCCACAGCGCACGGTCGTCCCCATGGCGGCCAGGAAATCCATCCCTAGGATGACCTGGTCCAACATGGTCGGCATGATGAGCAGTGCTATCTGCACGGCCCTGCCGGCGAGATCCACTTGCACGCTCATCAGCTTCCTCACGTCTAACGACGACCCATCCGCCAACCTGATGCGCGAGTGCACCTTCTCCACCCTTCCCGCGATCGCCTTCCTCCGCACGCAGTCTCCGCTCATGAAACTGCGGCTAGCCCCTGTGTCGATCGTAGCGTCTACCTCGCGACCGGCGATCCTAACGCGCGCTACAATCCGGCCTTCTTTCACGACCGACGGACGTTCACGCGGCTCTCCTACGATCGGTTGGCGTCGCCCCTTCCCTGCGGGGGACGCCCTTGCCCGTTTCCCGAGTCTGCCAGGCTACAGCAGTCTCGCGTGTCGATCCCTACTTTCCCGCATCGTTGGCAAAAGACCACCCGCTCGTTGGGACATTCTCGTGCAAAGTGACCTGGCTGCGAACACCGAAAACACACTCGCCGCGCGTCAGAACCAGCCCGGTTCTCTGGAGCCACCATCCGATGCATGGCTTCGGCCGGCCTCGCGACGGTCGACATCGAATTTCCGACCCTCTGCTCGCCTGACCGTTGCTCCGTCGGATGAGACCGGAAAGGGTTGTTCGGTCGCGTCTCCGGCGGATTGACCCAGTCGACACCTGCCCGAACCGGGCCCGACTTCTGGCCCCCTCTTCGCGTCTCCTCCCCGAATTCCGCCCTCTGCTCCCTTACGCATTCATATTCCGCAGCCAACTGCGTCAGCTGGGACAGAGACGAGAAATCTTGGCGCCGCACATACATCCGATACTCAGGAGCCGTATTCTCATACACTCGATACAACTCCTGAGCCGGACTGTAGTTGGCATGGCGCCTCAGTAACCTGATCTCTACCAGGTAGTCCTTGAAGGCCTCGCCTCTCCGCTGCCTTCGCCCCCTAATCTGATCCTCGAGGCGCTCGAAATATTGTGGGGGCATGAAGAAATCCAGAAATTCGGTCCGGAATCTGCCCCAAGACGCACTCCTCAACCCGCTGGTCAGGAACCATTTCGCAGCCTTATCTACCAGCACCTCGCTTACCACCCTGGGTAGGTTATTGAGCTCGATGCCATACGTGATGGCTCTCTCTTCCAAAATTTCGAGGAAGCCCAGCGGGTCCGACTGGCCGTCGTAGCACATGCCCCACCTCCGGACCTGTTCGGCTTCGCACCTATGCGGCCGAACTTCGTGCTCCACGTAAGCCGTCGGCCCCCGCGATCCTACATCCGAGTCAACGCGTAGCCCCCGGTCGTTGGTTGCGACCTTGGGCTCCCCTCGCAAGTCGTTGACCCGAATCTCGGGCACATCGTTGCCCCCCCGGGGCCCTCGGACCGAATGTCGGGGCCGGGATATGTCCATACAGCTGTGGTGTTCTTATGTCCGGTTCGGACTTACGGCAAGATTGATGCCCAAGTCCCGACACGGCACTTCCTAGACTGGGCTCCAGCGCCTTGGCATCTAGGGATTCCAACTCGGCTAGCCGGGCCCAGACCTCTGCGGAATGCCCACCGCCTTGGATGAAGCTAGCTAAGCGTCTGCGCAGCTCCTCTACCCGACCGTCCTTCTCTAGCCCGAACTCTTGGGCCACAGACATCAATTCCTCTTTCCGCCTTAGGTACACCCAACGGACGCCCACCCCCGGATTCTGACATTCGCTCGGATCCATGATAGTGTGAGAATTTTTTTTTTTTAATTTTTTTTTTTTACTTTATTTATTTATTTATTTATTTATTTATATTTTTTTATTTAATTTTCTTTGTTTTAATTTTTATTTAAAAAAAATTATTTATTTTTTTTTTTGTACTTAAATTTTTATTTTACTTTATTTAGTTTTATTTACTTATTTATTTATTTATTTTTTTTATTTAAATTTTTATTTGTTTAAAATTTTTTTTCTTTAATTTTCATTTATCTTTATTTAATTTTATTTATTTAAATTTTCATTTATTTAATTTTTGCTTAATTTATTATTTATCTTTATTTAATTTCATTCATTTAAACTTTTATTTATTCAGATTCTGATTTTTATTTTATTTATTTTTTCACTCACTTTACCATGGCCCTCGGCCCACTGTTCCCCACACTCACTGTTTGCGTGGCCTCGACCCACGGTCAGCCTCTCGCTCTCCGACACACGCACCGCTATCAGCCGACGGCACCGACAGTGCTCTCTCTCGCACGCCGATGACAAGCGTGTCTTCGCTTGCCGCGTCACTTTTGTGTGTGTGTGTGTGTGTGTGTGTGTGTGTGTGGCTGGATACCGTCGCTCGCTTGGCCGCGGCTTCACTCTCTCGCTCTCTTTCTTTTCGCGCTCTTCGTTGCTGGGCTAGAGTGCGTCCACACGCATCGGCCGTCTTCCTTTCTCCTCCGCTATTCTGTCGCCCAACTTATGAGCGCTAGCTCGAACGCTCACTGCCGAGATTTTCGGCACCACTTCCCCCGCTCGCTTTACTTGCGTTTCTTATGCCTACTCACAATTGGCGCGCCAATTCGATCAACCTGCACGCAAGATATGTTAGATTTTTGGGTCGCACGTATGCGCGTATTTATTTGGGCGCACGATGGGGGGCTTTATGCCGCCCGTGTACCACACCCCCTACGTCCCAGGGTCCCTGCTCGGGCGCCACTTGTAAAGGTACGTTTTTCCAGCTGGGGCAGACTCGGCCTGGCCCAGGGTTACCTACAAGATAATTTGTAGAATGCTGGGACGCGCTGGGGTAGGGGACGGGAAATACGGCAACTCACGGCCGCTGGCGGAGCTGCTCTCGTAAGGCGCATTTTTGAGTCCGAAATTCTTATTGGCCATCCGGAGTCACAAATGCAGTATATATTGAACGGAATCGGGGTGAATCGGAATTTGGTGAAAACCACTAGCCATATCTAAACAAGTAAAGTAATACGAACCACGCAACCTATCAATCTGATCACTAATGAGCGGCAAGGGGTATTTGTCAGCAACGGTATTTGGTTTAATTCTCTGTAGTCAATACATAAACGATCGGACCCATTTTTCTTTTTTTTACAAGCAACAAGCCACATAGGACTTGCATACGGAGAACAACTGGGGCGGATAATGTTACATCTAAGTAACTCTCTTAACCTCTCATGCACTATCTCTCTCTCTTCTGGACTGAGCCCATACGGCCGACGTTTCACAGTTTTGTTGGGGTTAATTAGTCGAATTCTCATTTCACCTGTAACTCGTGTGTTTGGGATCCCTTTAGAAAATGCTGAGGTATAATTATACCCTGAACCCATTGAAAATGGGAATTCAGGGTATAATGTTTTTGTTGAAAGGCGTATGTATGTAACAGGCAGAAGGAGGCGTGGCAGACCCCATAAAGTATATATATTCTTGATCAGGGAGACAAGCCGAGTCGATTTAGCCCTGTCCGTCTGTCCATCTGTCTGTCCGTATGTATGAACGCGTCGTTCTCAGAACCTATAAGAGCTAGAGACTTGAAATTTTTTATGTAGGTCCGTGAATAGCACGAAAAGATCGAGTTTGTTAAAAAAAGTCGATAACTATTTTAGTTTTAATGTTATCGATTAAAAACATTATCGAATGTTCGTTATAAAATTATATCTCCCACGTCTTTATAGCTAGAGTCCCCAATTTTTTTGTAAGTTTTATATTTATTTTATCTAATTTTGATTTTTGTTAAATTTTGGATACCGGCTCCAAATTTCCCCAAATATTTAAATTGAGGTTAGTTGCACTCAAAGCCAGTAAATGAATGGGTTTGCATTTTTAAAAATTGGAAAAAATGTAATAAAATATGATGAACATAAGCTGAAAATTTCATTCAAATCCATTAATTCGCGCAGAAGTTATTAAACAAAACATTTGGCCAATCGGCCAAATACGTGACCAGCAACGCAAAACAAATTGTTTTCCTATACATGTGCACACATACACACATACACATCTAGCATCTAGCAAATTCTCAAACTCGCAAGTTTTAGTGTACGTATTTCCAATAGATGGCGCTATAATTTGCTAATTATCAGCTGTTCAATAAATCGAAACAGGGATGGCACTATTCTATCGAACCACAGATGGCGCTATTAGCAAAACAATTGAAAATGAATTGAATTTAGTTTTCTGTGCATTTATACAAAATGCTAATTATGCAGTATTTTAAAAAACGCAGGTAGAGCGGGGTTTAGGGTATCTCCTAGTCGGGACCCCCGACTAGAGTTTTCTTACTTGTTTTTAATTAAATTTATTAATTTGTTTTTATCAGCATCGGCCAATTCAGTATCAATTTCATCAAGATTAATTGGAGAATCAGTAGCGGCACAAATATTTACAGATTTTGATTTTATAAATTTAAACACATTTGGTGAAAGCACAACATTGAAACCTTGATTAAGGACTGCACATCCAATGATGATATCGTTCTTCAAGTCCTCATCTCGAACAACGTGAAATAATATTTTTATCATGTTTTCATTAATGGTAACCTGACTGAGAATTTGCGTAGTACTACAAATACCGACATCGCCGATACCTTTTAGCATTACTATATTATATATTTATATATATATTACTATATACTATATATTTTCGCCTCGGCCTCTCGTCGCGCTTTTTGTCAGCATTCTGCTATTTTGTGTCCGACTTGTCCGCAGAAATGGCACAGCATGATTGACATTTTTCGCCTTTTATTGTCAGGTCCAGGACTGATATCACGGCCGGTATCGCGAACTTTTGAAAGTTGTAAGCCTTCAACTCCGATTGCAGAGCACTTCTTGTTTGCACCCTTGAAGTGAATACAATTCGTTGTAAACGGCGGTCCATATTTGCCATATGTACAAGCGCAACAGAAACGGCGATCTCCTCTGGTAGGCCGTAGTTAGCGATGAGACCAAGCGGCTAGCATATACTGCCAAGCACTCTTCATTAGCCGGACGAGTGCTTAACAAATTCAAAACATCGCTGCTGGTGTTTCATCGCTTTCGTCTCGATGAAGGAACAATTCTTTAAACTCGCTCCACTTCATGCCAGTGTAGGAGATTTCTGTTAGCCATTGGGATGCACTGCCCTCCATCGCATTGCTTAATGCCATAATAAGCTTGCTTCCTTCTAGCGCCTGTTCAGTTAAAATGATATCTGCAGTCGCACACCACTTTGAAGCGTCTACGCCTGCGGCGTTGGCAAAAAATTTCGGCAATGTGACCTCACGCTTTTGTTGTTGTTCTGATGCTGAAGCTTGCATTGTCTTTACAAACTCCAACATATTTTGATTTTGCATTTGCAAAATTACGCGCCACTGTTCTTCAGTAAATATAGGGGGTGGCGCCGATCCCACTTCTGATGTTGGAACTTCATCGATTTGGTCCATAGTCGCGTACTTAGCGAAGCGAGTTTCGGTGCTTATGCTTCCACGTTTCATTCTAAACTCCCTGACAACGCCAGTGTCATTTCTTCTTCTTCTTCTTAAAGCGACAAAATTCAAAGGACCAATCAGAGCGCAATTAGCGGCTGATGCAATATTACTAATATGATGAAATTAGGAATTCTGGTGAAAACCAGAATTCCCATACAGAGCAACACCCACACACAGTGCGTGCATACAGTTCGCTTCGACATATGTATATGTACATACATCACATACACAGCTCTATGGTCCGAAAGCCCGTTTTTTTTGGCATTAAGTCGAAGTTTTTTTATTCACAGAACTAAAAATTTAATTCATATTATAATTATAAATAGATAAGGAAAAACTGAACTTAAAAAACGTTCCAAATTTTTTGTTTAAAGTTGGCGAGCAACTAAAGTCAGCTGCTTAAATGCAAGCGCCAGTTGTCGATATGCAACCGTAAATATAATTAAACTTTACAATTGTGTTTGGGGTGATTGATCAGAGATAAACAAATTTGTGAATATGGAACATCTCTGCAGAGGTATTTGGAATCAATGTTTAGCGATAGTTTCTTTTGATGGTGAATATATTGTTATGTACGTGCAACTATTGTTGGTATCTTTTTTAGCAGAAATTTAACAATCACACTCGTGTTTCGTGGAGTATTACTTGTTTGGCGCGAGTTACCCACCACTCACAGCACCTTACACATACATACACACCCTGACGAGCCCATCGCTGAGTAACGGCAACTCGCACACATACATACTCACATACAGATGCTTGTCGTTGAATAAAGACTCACTCTGTGTGTATTCGTCATAAGAACAAGACGCGTTTTAGTTTAATTCATGTTATATATTGTTTTTTTTTTGAAATCGATTTGGATGATATTAAATCTGATAACTCGCGCGTCGGCCCGCCCCACCAAAAAACGGTGAGTTCTGTTAATTTCCTTCACTCGTTTTTGTTCCATTTTGAATAAACTTGCATGTTGCAGGCGGATATGAGTTTCGCCGTATAGTGTTGCTGGAGGTTTGGGACAACAACATGAGCAATGATTCTGCTCTAATCAAGTGGAAATTAGAGAAAACTAATAGAAATGATCTGTGTCTCACAGATTGATCGTTTAAATAAAAAATTGTATTTTTCTTCATGCAAAGATTTCAAGTTTCTCACTCTAGGGGCTTTCGCAGCCGCTTATTATTAATTTGTATTAGCAGGTGACGGATCCAGCTTCATCTACAATGGCCAATACTGACCTATTCCGATGCCGAAATACGATCAAAAAGAAAATTAGTATCTTACCCTTCAACAGACATAAAATTTTCCACACGTCATTTATTACATTCCGCATCACTTTCTGTGAAGAAATCCGCAAAGGCTGAATTAGTAAAGATTCTGAAAGTTTCCAGGGAAGAAGAACCAGAAAACTTAGCTGTGCTTAGAAATTGAATGGTCTCCAAAAACTTTATCCCAAATTTATCCAAATTATAATGCTCATATTGCTCTATAACTGACTGCCATGAAACTTCAACTACAGAAAACGACGAAGATTAGAACTTGCGACCACTGCGTGTGACTTTCTGCTCCTGATTTAACAGAATTCCTACAATAATAATGAGTGAACCGTTCAATCATATATTCTTTTAATATTACTTCATTCTGTCAGGCTTCGAAATTATCCGTTGTCATGTTACGTCTGCAAATGCTAATGGTGCACTCGAAATGTACCTGTAACACCGTCAAAATGAACTCTACAACTTATCAGATGCCGCACAGTCAACTAAATTCCCCACCTATATTGGTGTTACACGGATTGAATCTGGCGGGAGCCAATTGGCGTCGTCCGGCTCGGCATATGATGAAACAGGGCTCACGCTGGCTCATAGTGGCGGATGCTCGCAATCATGGCAACAGTCCGCATTGCGAAAACCATACGCCTGCGCACATGGCTGCAGATGTTGAGGCCTTAATGGAAGAGAGGAAGTTGCAGCGCATTGTTGCCTTGGGTCATGGCATGGGCGGACGGGCGCTGATGACGCTGGCGCTGACCAGGCCCGATCTTGTGGAACGAATCATCGTCGTGGACATAACTCCTGGACCGCTGCCCCCGGAAGTGGCCAATGCAGCCAGGCTGTTTAAGATAATGGTGGATGTGCTGCCGGAAATACCCACAAATCTATCCCTGGAAGCGGCTCGCAAATTTATACTTCCTGAGATCAAGAAACTCGTTAAAAACGAAACTGACCTGATGCTGATTATAAAAAGTTTGCGGAAAGCCGATAATGGCAGCTTCGCGTGGACTGTAAATGCAAAGGCGATTTTGGACGGCTGGGATGGACTAATGGTGAATTACTGTCAGTCGTTAAAAGGACTTGCACCGTACCAGGGCGAAACCCTGCTTATTGCGGCGCGAAAGACAAAATTCGTAACGCCAGCGAATATTAAGATAATGAAGAAATTCTTTCCAAAACTGCATGTCGAGTATTTGGATGCAAATCATAAAGTTCACGTAGATCAGCCCCAGAAGTTTGTCCAGTTGGTTGTTAACTTTACTAAAGCCTGCACACAATGTGAAAAGTTGTAAAAAAGGCTAAGCCTGCAACATTATAAAATATAGAAGCTTAAAACACATTTTAACTTTACTGCAGCTTAGCTTCGAGTGCTTTCAACTAAAACAAGTAAGAACGTTGCAATCGGACGCTAAACATACAACACACACACAGGACAAATCGAAACCGCCGTGCGCCCTGTTTCCCTGTTTTTGAAAATGTGTGACACTAAAATCAGTGCTCTGCGAGCGCTCGTTCGATAATGGTCGATTTATACATACATAACGAAATGCGGGACGGAAACCTACTATTCGTAGAGAACGCAACAGTAGCAGAAAAATTCATTGCTGCTAAAGAACTCCATGGTATTTGCCAAATATCATGTGAATACCACAAAAACCTCAATTACTGCAAAGGCACAGTATATGCCTCATTCCTTAACAACGTCACAAAAGAAGAAATACTGAAAGAACTTAAGTCTCAAGGAGTAGTCGATGTATATAAATACACCAAACTCATTGATGGCAAAACCATCCCTTCTGGAGTAATACAGCTCACCTTCAATTTATATAACCTTCCACCAAAAATGCAAATATCGTGGCACGTTGTGAAAGTTAAGCAATACATACCCAGCCCAATGCGATGCAAAAATTGTCAGATTATAGGCCACACAGCAAAGTATTGCAAATCAGCAACAGTTTACGACACATGTGGACTACCAGTTCACCATCCAACTCAGTGCACTCGCACTTTCTGCGTGAACTGTAAGGGAGACCACGCAGCTAGCAGCAAAGACTGTCCCAAATTTAAAGAAGAAGAAAATAATTCTAAAGACAAAATATAAACTAAAAGCACACTCGAAAAACCCTTTGACTTCACAAGCACAAAATATACAAAAGAAACGCACGAACACAGCACAAACAAACCAAATAAACAAACACTCAACACAGCGAAACGCTCAAATCACTTAGACAAGATTAACTTAAGCGACTCAGAAACAGAAACAGAAACATCACTTACGAAAGAAGTAAATACAAAACGAACAACCAAAATTACTCAACGCTCCCTAATACGGATAGTATCATAGAAGACGTTGAGTTGTAATAAAGCCTCTCAAAGCTTTCAAAGCTCGCTCTCTTTCTCGTTCTTTGCGAAAGCCTTTAATGATCTACTGCACTAAAGCGCATCTTCGCTAATCCGAGAGAGAGAGAGAGCGAGCAAGAGAGAGAGATTATAAAACTAACATAAAAACCAAAACAAAACGGATTAACACATAACATAACATAATGACTCTAAAAATATTACAATGGAACATAAATGGCACAAATACCATAATCTCTCTCTATTAATAAAAAAAACCAAAACCCACACATAATAGCTCTACAAGAAACCCATATAACCGATCCCAGCTCAAAAATTCCCATACCAACCGAATTCTCGCTTTATCAGAAGAATGATACTAATCCGACAGCTCCTAAAGCCAACAGAGGAGCAGCTCTTCTAATATCCGGTCAAACATCTTAGCAATATGTGTCGAAATACAAGCTAAATTACCATTTGTAATAATTTACAATTACCTTTCTCCCACGGACAAGTTCACAGAGCTAGACCTTCACAACCTGATAGACAGTTTTAATAAGCCAGTTTTGTTGCTAGGAGACTTTAACGCCTGGCATTCTCTCTGAGGTTCGCCCTCAAACAATCCAAGAGGAAAACCTATTGCAAATTTTGTACACAACAGTAATCTAATAGTTCTAAACAAAGGAGACCCCACACACTACTCCACTCATAACACTTTCACACACGTTGACCTAGCCTTTTGTTCACCACCACTTAACCTTAACGCCACCTGGGCTATACATGAAGATCTATAAGGAAGCGAATACTACCCAATATGTATACAAATCTTTCCCACAGCAAATACAATAACATTTTATAAAACGCATTGTAGATACAAACTTCACTCAGCAAATTGGGAATTGTTCCAGAATATAGACGCACTAATACAAAGACTAATTATAACACACAACACTAATCAAACAGCCGCCAAATTCCTCAAAATAGTCAAGGCATCTGCTAACAAATCAATACCCACATCTAACCCCAACAGAAAAAAAATTATCACATATACTGGTGGAACCCAGAACTTGAAAAATTAAAAAAAAAAAATAAATAAAATGTTTAAATAATTTAAGAAAATACTTAAGCACAGAAAACATGCTAATCTACAAAAAAGCGAACGCAAAGTTTAAATATACAGCAAAAATAGCCCAAAGAATTAGCTTTGCTAAATTCACAGAAGACATACATACATACATATGCCCTAGCACAACAACTAAAGCACTCTGGGACAAAGTTCACAGGCTCTCGGGGATTCAGAAAATCACACACATTCATTCAATACAAACAGAAACAGGAAACACATGCGAACCCGGAAAAATAACCGAAGCATTTTGCAAAACCTGGTCAAATTATTCAAATGACTCAAATTTCTCACAAACCTGCATAAATAATAAACAACAGCACATAGCCCAAACATCCATCACATACACTCCAAAAAATAGAGCTAAAATCATCGAAAAACCCATAATACCTTTACAATTGCAATCCTGCCTAGATACCCTTAAAGGATCCACTCCTGGACAGGACAATACCACTTATCAAATAATTAAAAAGCTCCCACCATCTGCAACAAACAAACTCTTAGAGCTCTATAATATAATACTTGATACCAGCAATATCCCCCAACATTGCTTTTAATAAACTAAATCACTTGATAAACCAAAATTCATTCTTCAAACACACTATGTACGCAGACGACCTCTGCCTCTTTTTCAATCTAGCAACACCCAAATAAATAATTTATTTTCTAAAATTCACCGCTGGTGCAATATTACAGGAACAAAAATATCAGCAGAAAAATCCACGCACCTTCATATATGTATGTAGAAATAAATCAATAATACTCGCAAAGATTGATTACGGTCTTTTAATCTGCGGTAAAACAAACAAAACAAATCTCGCAAAACTTTCCACTCCCTACCATTCCTCCATCAGACTCTCATTAGGCGCCTTCCGTACTACTCCAATAAAAAGCATGCAGGCAGAAGCAGGACTCCCCGATTTTAGTCACTAGATTCAAATGGAGCATTGGACGACATATTAAAAACATCACAAATACATGTGGTTCCTCTTTACAAAGCACACTCCTGAAGCAACTTAAACGGAAACGAGCAATCAAAAAGCCATCCAGCCTAGAAATGATCATCAACGAAGCTGCAGCTCTTAACATATTCTTGTCATTAGAACGCAAATACAAAGAAAAATTCCCACCTTGGACAAGAAACAGTCACGCTATACTGTTAGAGCTCTCGGAATTTAAAAAAGACAATACATCAGACGAAGTCTACAAGAAAAGTTTCGACAAAATCAGAAACGAATACAAGGAATGGACTTTTCTCTACATGGACGCTTCTAAACTCAACCACATAACTGCATTCAGTGTTGTCACAGAAGACAATAAAATTTTCAAATCAGCAGTCACACCTGTAGTGTACGGGAATGATGTTTTGATTGCTTGGTCTCCTGACCAGTGGGTAGGCGGGTCGAAAGTGCGTACTCTAGCTATGCTCTGACTAGCTCGTCGGATTGTCGGGGTCCCTTCTCCCTTAGCCTACTCCTGTAAAAAAAATGATTAAATTAAGAGTCCGAAGCGCCGACTTCGCCATAAATATATATATCTAACTCATTATCTAGACAAATCGAGAGACTTAGGTGTAATTGGTCTCTCGTCTCTACCCACCCTACCGTGACAATATTTAGGATTGAATACTATTGTCCCTATCAATTGTTCCTAAAGAACTAGATCATTACTCCTTTTTTTATTCCTGACATGGGGATTGACAGATAATACGTTTAATGTTCCATTATTGTACCATTGTACATTCCATTTTTAATACATATTTATTGACTTCATTAAATAACATGATTTCTGAGCTCTTCTTCACGAGTCAGGCTTAATCTAAGGCAGCTTACTCTAACAATGCATTTCTTGCTTACTAAATGATTTACGTATAACACTTAATTCTATAATTGTTAGTACTTATCATCTACATTGTGAACTCTTAGGTCTATAACATTATATACTTAAATATATTAATATATACATCTATATATATATATGTACATATCCATATGCAAATAGATATGTTTATTTATTCAATTTATATATTTTTTTCCATTTATTTATTTTTCCTTTAAAGTTATTCGAGAGCACTCCATGTATTTCTAGATATATATATATATATATATATATATATATATTTGCCTTACCAATTTTAATTTTCTTTAATTACACTATTGGTTCTTGGGGTCTTACTGCGGTGATGGTTTAACAGCTGTCATTGGATGAAGATGTCGTATATTATGGCGATGATCCATGTCGATGTACAATCGTTGTGATATGATTAACGTATTGCCTATTATTGAGATGTTTTCTATTGACGCACAGTAGTAGTAGGTTTATTGCAGTTTTAAAATTGTAATTTGATGAAGTTTTTGTATATTGAACTGTTTTCTATTTGAGGCACAGTAATAGTAGGTTTATTGCAGAGTTTTAAAATTGTAATTTGATGAAGTTTTTGTGTATTGAACTGTATCATATTGATGCACGGTAATAGTAGGTTTATTGTAGAGTTTTAAAATTGTAATTTGATGAAGTTTTTGTATATTGAACTGTTTTCTATTGAGGCACAGTTGTTGCAGTTTTATTTCCGAGTGATTATAATTTAAAACAAGCTATTATGGAATTGGCACACTTCATTCAGCTATGGCTTCGACTGTCTCCTCTCAATTCCTAGCTCTTTCTCTTCTATTTTTCGGCTTGCGCTGTAGCTAATACCCTAGCCAAGCTGTACCACCGCCACGATCGTGCTTACCCGCTTGCAGTAAAATCGTACGATGCGCATACCCGCTTGCGGTAAAGCCGCGTGATCTCCTAACTGCTTGCAGTAAAGTCGTACGATCTTTCTGTTCTCTCTCTTATCTACTTCTTCGTTAGTGCGCGCAAGGGAACATAGAACAAGTGGGGAACAGGCAGACTGAACAACGCAGTAGGGTGACCCATGCTATTTATTTTATTATTATTCATTCAAATTCAGTTTTTTTTTTTTTTTTTTTTTTAAATATATTTACGCCCACTACACACCTTGGCACTCATCAATTTATACAGCGGAAGCGGAAGCACAGACTCTCTCCCCACCTTACTAGCCATAAAAAACGCAAACACCTATCAACCCACAATTGCAAAAAGTCGGGACAAACTTAACTCAAATCAAAAAAGGATCAAACTACTCTGGACACCTGGACATGTTAAAATAAAAGGAAACGAGCTGGCAGACACAGCAGCTAAAATGGCCACACTTTCACCATTGCTACTACACAACATCAACAACAAAAAACAAGTAAGAACGTTGCTGTCGGACGCAACCGACAGCGAAATACTATTTCACGTCCCAGCAGCACACAGGGGCATCTATCACATTATATTTTTGAAAATTTAACCTTAAATCCCCACTTTCGCCGCTCAAATTAGCTACATACTAAAACTTTTCATTGGAGGTGGCCAGACAGTTTCAATTAGGATCGAACCCTTACCTTAGCAAAAACACGCACCTAAATCGAGAGAGATGGCATCTCTCAAAATGAGAGAGGTGGCAACTCTGAAAATGTAATTTAACTTCGTTGGCGAGCGTAGAGGTGTGGGCTCGAACCCCGGTGCGGTCATGTTGATATTTTTGTTATATTTTCCTTATTTAGTTATTTTGTATTAATAAAATATTCTTTTCAAACATATATATATAATTTAACAAATCAAAAGACAAGGTCAAAGGTCACAAAGTCATTATTTGGCGCGTTATTGGCTCAGAAGCTGCAGATGTTTCAGTTTTGATTTGCCACGCCCCCAGTGGCCGTAGACAAATAATTTGGCATGTGCATAGAGTGGGCGTTCAGGAATATAACTGTAAAGTTTGGATGCTTACATTCGAAAAATGCGAAAATTACAGGGTATTTTTCTGTATGTCACGCCCCTTTTGGGGCGTAACAATAATTTTTGGGGCATCGATAGAGGAGGCCCCCAGTAACTTAACATTCAATTTTGAAGCTTCTAGCACTAAAACTGTGGGAGATATCAGCTGCTATTAGTTGCCACGCCCCCCCAAAGGCATAGATATATCCGCCATAGCTTTTCGATTGTGGGATCTTATCCCGCGTATATATAGCAAGTCTCAAGTCTCCAGCATCAATAGTGCTCAAAATATAACGAAACTAGTAAAATCACTATATCTTCAGATCCGATTTGCCACGCCCCTAGTAGGGGTGTCCATACAATTTGGGCGTTCTAGCATTAAAACTGTAGAAGATACAGTTTGACCCGATTTGCCACGCCCCCAATGGGCGTAGATATATCCGCCATAGCTTTTTGATTTTGGGATGTCGACATGAATGTTCAGTTAAAATCTCAACTCTCTAGCTCTTCTAGAAGTAGTGTTTCTGAGATACAGGAAAATGCATTTTCCGATTTGCCACGCCCCTAGTGGGCGTATCGGGAAAATCTTGACACTTTATCAGACGAGGGTATACACGAGTATATATTTCAAATTTCAAGTCTCTAGCTTCAATAGCGTGGAAATGGTTTGCGTTCATACGGACAGACGGACAGACGGACAGACGGACGGACGGACGGACAGCATGACGGACATTGCACAAACCCAATATACTATATCACTACGTGAAATAGTATAAAAAGATATCAATAAATTGATAAACGTTACAACCAAAGAAACACTCAAAACAATCTGGAACGACTACTCACACTTCTACAAAACGATCAACCCTGCAAGAGAACCTACACATTTTCCAACTAAAACAGATAGGAAACACGTAATAAAATACACAAGACACAGACTAGGACTCACAAAACTAACTCATGAACACATTTTCACCAAAGCACCTGCTCCTATTTGCTCATTTTGCAATAGCGACACCTTGACAACAAAACACCGACAACTGAAATGCCAACACGTGACGAATATCTGCAAATCCCTTAATTCTCCCTCACTCAATATCCTTATCTTAAAACCCAATAAAGCAAATATAGAAAATTTTATAAAAATAATCAACAAACTAAACATAGATCTATAATTTATATAAAAGAAATAAGGAATATAATGTAAATAATATATATAATGTAAATAACGACTGAAGGCCTTTGTCGCTCTGGCTTAAAACAAAAATTGTTATTAAGAATTAATTCTTGGTAACAATAAAAAATAAATAAATAAATAATCTATAAATTAATCTACAAATGGGATTAAAAATACTGGGTACATTTTAATTTAGAGTAATAATATTACTTAAAAGGTAATTATACTTATATAAGTCTACGTAATCTTGCAAAAGACTTCGTTCACTGTACTGTCAGGCGCCAAAATATCGAGACATGTGCTTAACAACGTTCAATGTTCATTCTATTTGGTGTGCGTTGTTTGAGTTGGACAAATTTGGCAAATATTTAAGCAAAAATGCAGCGTATGGAATTAACGCTAGGAGAACGTGGGCGGATCTTGGAAATCCACACGAAGGAGCGAAAATCTTATGCTGAGATAGCCCAAATGATGTCAGGAAGCAAGTCGACAATCCAGACAGTCGATGGGTGTTTTAAGTACGAAGGGCGCATAAAAAATAAGAGAATAACTGGCCAACCACCGACTCTCACAGATCACGACAAGCGCCGAATAAAGCATTTGGTGGACAAGGATTCCTCTTCTAGTGCAGTACATATTGCATCGGAGGTAGGTCGCACAAATGAGAAGGATATTCACACGGAAACCGTTCGTAGGGCCATAAAGTCATAGAACTTTAAGTCGCATACACCCCGCAGAAATCCATTTGTGAATTTAACAAATCGCAAGAAGAAATTCGAAAGCAATACATATGCAATAAAAACCAGTTGCGTTAGGCATTGCATCAGGAGTGGTGTGCACTTAGCACTGATTTAGTTAGTAATAAGACACTTATTAATTACTTAATTTATAATAGCAGTAAGAGTACGTAGACTTTTGTTGACGCATAAATATGAACATTATTATCGTTGGTTTCCTTCTATATCCTTCGCCTCGAAGAGCAAACCGAGAGTAAGAAGAGGGTGGATAACATAACACAGGTATCACCATTCGCGGGCATGAAGGTGACGAAAACGACGGTATGTGCGGAGGACACCATGAAGACGATAAGCACTTTTAACAAGAACGACACGGGATATGCAGACAGCACAGAGAAGATAGTTCTTAGCGACGTTACGGGACGCACCTACGGAGCAACTGCGATAGGCAGGGGCAGGTTGCGGCATTTCATTTCTAAACTAAGGCTGACGGCAGAGTGGCGGCGAGAAGCGATGCGATGCGATGCAATGCGAGAAGCGATAAAGAGAAGATTTAACTCTCAGTTGCAGTCATAATCGCAATGGATTCGGACGAAGAACTATTTGCTTCAGCAGCAGTATTAAATGTTGTTATAAAAATAACAAACGGAATCCATCTACTCAATAAAAGATAAAATCAAAAATACACTTCTTTCTCTTCTTTTGATTTAGAAAGCTTTTATGAAGGATAAATGTTTTGTTGCATAAGTGCATCATATAGTATATATTTACATAATTCTAGGAGTATTTAGAAAAGTATAATTTCTTAATTTTATTGTTTTGAAACTCTTTAACATAAGTTTTTAAAGCAATTGTTTCTCCTATTGAAACATAAGGCTGCTCCACATTTCCCGCACATGACTTGTCAGAATCTAGTACACTTTGGGTGCTTGACCCTTATTCGCTTTTCTGCCCAGAGAGGCCGATGTCCAAATTCGTCCTGCGGTACCATTTGATTTGGCACGCATTGAGTAGGACCTCGCTGCTTCTGTTGCTGTAACTCGTTTTCGAGAACAAAAATTCGATTTCCATTACCAATTTGGTGTTAAGCTTTGTGAGAATCTCTGCAATATTTATGCCATGTAGCTATTGTGTTACTGCAAAGGGACGGACAATCTCAACATATGTATTCTTTTTTGGCTTCATTGAATGGACGCGGTTTGTTCTTGGGAAGTATACCAGCATAGTTGGATACGATTTTATTGTCCACCCCTGATGTTAGTGATATGTTCACTCCGTTAAAATCGGCGATATATTCAACAGACGTACCGTGGATGCTTCTTCAAATTCATTCTGTTTCTTCTTCGTTCTGTTTCTTCGTATAGTACCCAAAGTAAAATTCCTCCGTTCGTCAAATATTTCAAAAGAGTCAATGTATTGAAATAATTGTCAAAATAAAGTCGATAATTCTGCTCCCTGGGCACTTCTCTGGCCATTCTGACAACAAAACTTTGATTTCTTTTCCTGAATATATCTTAAACTTATAGCTGAATCCTGAATGTGCGCTAAGAACATAAATCTTAAATCTCTATTTATGGGGCTTAGGCTTATACCTTTTCATGTGATTTCTAGTTTTTGCTGAACAAATCTGTTCATCGCCACTCAAAACATGCTCCATAGACACTTTTTTAAAATTATTGTCTGGATAATTTTTCCTGATTTTGATTTTTTTAGTTCGTCCTCGCTCTCCATGAATGTTCATTTCAAATTTCTACTCTCTAGCTCTTCTGAAAGTAGTATTTTTGAGATACAGGAAAATTCATTATCCGATTTGTCTCGCCCCTAGAAGGCGTATTGGGAAAATCTTGACAGGCGATGTAAGGCGGCGGGGAAAACCGCCACCTCACATTATAATTTGTAGTTATTAAGTTGTCTAATTATTAGTTATTAAGTTGTTTAATCATTAGTTATTAGAGTTTTTGGTGGTTAAGTTGTTCAATTAGTAGTTATTAAGCTGTTTAATCATTAGTTATTAGAGTTTTTAGCTTAAGGGTCGAATATGTGGAGTTGTTAGTTTAAGCGCAATGGAGCGCGGTTAGCTATAAGGGTTATTAGTTTGTATTTGTTAGTGATAAGTTAGTCATAAGTTTGAATTATAATAATTCTAAGTTCATACAATTAGATGTAGGCGCAATGAAGCGCAGAAGCGGCCCATGGAGGGCTCGCTATAAGTAATTTCAGAATTAGGCGCCGCGCTGCCGGCAGGTCAGCAGCGCAGCTGCCTCGCGACGAAACGACGATCGCCATGAGAGCGAGGGCGGGTTAGAGCAGTGGTCAGGCTGTGTCGGGAACCGAGAGTAAGCGGTCGAAGGTAGAAGTGAAAGACAAGTGAAAAGAAAAGTGTTGGCAGAAAAAAAAGGAGGAGTGAAGCACAGACTGAGGAAAAGAAAGGGAGATCGTTACGAAAAGGAAGAAGGGAATAAGTGAAGAGAAATTAACGATAAGTCGAATAAAGGAATTTGAGGCGACTCGTGCGTTTTTCTGAACATTTAAACGAGTGGGTGGTGCAGCGATCGCCGTCTCAACATTCCCAGGTGAGAGCAGCTCCGCCAGCGGCCGTGAGTTGCCGTATTTCCCGTCCCCTACCCCAGTGCGTGCCAGCATCCTATAAATTATCTTGTAGGTAACCCTGGGCCAGGCTGAGTCTGCCCCGGCTGAAAAAACGTACCTCTACAGCGAGGGTATACACGAGTAAATATTCCAAATTTCAAGACCTCTAGCTGCAATAGCGTGGAAATGGTTTGCGTTCATACGGACAGACGGACGGACAGCATGGCGGACATTGCACAAAACCAATACACTTATTTCACTTCGTGAAAAAGTATAAAAACTTTTCTCAGTTGTTCTTCACAGAGTGGCTGATGCAAACTGTACATTTATTGTTATTGAAGTTGGAGGATAAAGCAAAATTTAATGCAACGCAGCTTAAATCTCATGAATTTATGATCCCAGATATTAACTTGCGTGGAACAAGTATGAAATTACCTCATGCTTTAGTAGGCGATGGAGCACATCCATATCCACTATTGGAACTCTTTTGAGGCTATACTCAAGCCGAAGTATTAATGCTGAAAGAGAGTATTTCAATAGCCGACTCCCTAGAGCGCGAATTACTGTTGTAATACGGTACAAACATGTGTATGTACTTTGCTACCTTGCAGTGATTTGTATGTATGTATGTATGTATTTATAAGAGTATATGTATGTATATGTATGCATGTATCTTATGCATATGTATGTACACACATATGTGCGGAGCCGTCTTGAAGTAAAGAACGTCTGATCGGTTTGCCTGCCAGTTTACTACTGAACTTTATTTCTCATCTTTTCTTAGACTTACATATGTATGTACATACACTTGCTCACATATTTTTGCGTACACCCAAAGAAATGTATGTGTAGAAGCATAAGTAGTTGAATGTGTTGGAGCTCGCCGTGACGACGCGTGCTAGAAATGTGTGTATGCGAAACTCATTGAATGTGTATTGGTGCGTCTTGAGCTATTTCCTAAGAATCGAAATTGTAGTGTGAGGCTGATATTGCATCAGCCAATTTATGCGTTCTGATTGGTCGCCCTGTTTTGTAGTTTGGGAAAGTACCGTTTTAGCGGGGCGACAGCGTCTGTAGCGAACGCTGTCGCCGAGCGTGGTTCGGTAAGCACAAGATAATTGAAAGAACGCAGAGTCAGTGAAGTTCGGGATCGACGTGCTAACGAAACTCGCTGCGCTAAGACAATGACAACCAACGATAAAATGAGTGACGCTACATCACATGTATATTATTTGAATTGTGTAGTGGAAGAAAGGGGTGTGCGGTGTTGGGTTGATAACTCGCGCAAATGCATTGAACGTTGCTTTGGAATAATATGTATATGTAAAAGCAATTTGTATTCTTCATAACAAAATTATTGACCTTGAAGGAAGTCCCAATGTCAATCGAAATACATACATACATACATGTACATTTGCAGTCATTTGACCCTACTAATTTAAGATCAGGACGATTAGTTCGATATGCCCTGTGTAGTTTTATGTGTACGCATAGGCTATAATATTAAATATCAACAAATATAAGAAAGAAACAATACTTACTGCAAATTTGCATTTTTTATTCAATTTCCCTCAAATTATTTTCAACCACCAACCGGTTGTGGTAATTTTTGGATTTTTGGTCGCACAAAACCGAGCGGCTAAAAATTTCCGCGATTCAATTGCCAATGTTATAACGACTTTTTTGCTCATTATACCCTGAACCCATTGAAAATGGGTGAGAAGCGGAGGTCGCGGCGAATAGCATTGCCGACGTAATTTAAGTAATTTATTATAAAATTAAAGCATTAATTAAAGCTTCACTTGCAAATAACGGAAATTTAAGCTCTAACGCAACAAGAAGACACGTAGCAGCAAGCGATATCAATTCAGAATCGCTCTCTCGCAACTCTCTTCATTTTACGCTTTGGAAGCCGAGGTACGCTGCGAGAGAGTAGATGTGGGATGACAGACCACATAGCGTGGCCCCAGCTATGCCGCTATTGCGACCTACTCACATTTGTTAGTAGTTCTTTGTAGGGATAAGATATAGATTTAGTAATAGCCATAAACATAAGGGAAAGACGGCCTACGGAGTGACCGCCTCTAGTTATTAGTTGCAGTAATTATTCAATAGTTGCATTAAGATAGTTATAATAGGTAGCGTTAAGTAGAGGAAATATGTATGTTCACACCACAGGGTGATCAGGGGGAGCTAACGGCTGAGGATTTTTTTGTGGCAGAAGGCGGGCACACTGGAATGTGTGACTGGCACCTTTCTGTAAATCGCCATTACGCTCGGTCTTTTCCTCGCTTTTTTACTTACATATGTCTTTTACTCATACTTATATCTCTTACTCCTACACTTATCTCGTATTGAAATAAAGAGTGAATTGTGCTATATTAAAGCCGCGCGTTATCTTTTTGTTACCGCGATCCACCCCCCAGAGTGTGAAGACATTGGCAGCCGCCAATTGCCAGTCCGCCCTACTACAAACAATGTATCAAATAGTTATAAGTTAAATTTTAATTTAAGTTCAAACAGAATTATTAAATCCACTATATATAGACGTGGCCATATAATTTTGGGCGATATGTATATGATCGTAACAGTAACCCACGTGCCAAATTTGTTCTAGCTTTAAACCCGTAGAAGATACAGTTTGACTCGATTTGCTACTCCCCCAATGGGCGTAGATATATCCGACATAGCTTTTTGATCTTGGAATGTCGACGTGAATGTTCATTCCAAATCTCAACTATCAAGATCATTTAGAAGTAGGGTTTCCAAGATACAGGCAAATGCATTTTCCGATTTGCCACTCCCCTAGTGGACGGCCTGGAAACTGTGAGAGCCCGGTTGGAAATCCCGTAGGATGCTTATGTTTCATACAGTAAATTAACTGATAAATGCGCTATAGAGTCTCTGACAACAAAGCAGCAAATAAATTCCATTTAAAAAAAAAATACCCCTGTGGCTATATTCGAATTTTTTAATTGTTTTTCGAAATCATAGCCCAAGTATAGATCCTTGACGACATGCTTATCAAAGTCATTGTCGGTCAGAACATCTACATATTTCGCTATCCGGTGGTAAAATTTTGTGCTTAAGAGTTTTTATAGCAAAAACTAAATCGTTGAGCAATTTTGTTGCATTAGCGGATTTGCTTTGGAAGCATTTATTTGTAATTTGCTTTTCTTAAAGGATAGGCTTGAGAAAAAGCAAGCTTTTATAAAGCGAAAGCAGACTTTGTGCCTGATAGCACTTCTCCCGCGTGGCAGCCAATTCAAAATGTAG
The DNA here is from genome assembly GCA_961210405.1 of Drosophila mercatorum. Lineage (NCBI taxonomy): Eukaryota > Metazoa > Arthropoda > Insecta > Diptera > Drosophilidae > Drosophila > Drosophila mercatorum. The sequence continues at coordinate 16,110,471 of CAUIUS010000003.1, forward strand.
TCTTAACTCTTCCCACTGTTCGACAATTTTTTTGACGGCTGTTTCAATCGAGAGCCATCTCGTGTAGCACACTGTTGGAATTTAAAACGGGGCCTTTTAGGACACCAAGTAAACATACATACACACTTTTACAAAGGCCTAAGAAAAATACAGAACGGCTAATACATTTTTACATTGGGAGCTACAGACAAGTCGCGGGGACTATGAATGCGTAATAAATATACCTTATCATTATTAAGGCATTGGTGAATTTATTTGTATTCAATTTGCCTGCGATAACTTTTTGAAAACCAGGTGTATGTTGAATAAACTAGATATTCCAGAGACTCTGGCAAGATGAGATTGCAGGCATTATTGACTGCCAACTGCACAGAATGGCAGACACACTTAATTAAAACTAGCCCAGGTGCTTCCTCTTTCAGCTCAGCGTACACACTTCTAAATGAGCCAATCATAACACTTGCGTTATCTGTTCCATTTCAATGAGGTTTTTTAGGTCCAACTTCCAGCGAATCAGTTCATCCTTAATACCGTTAACAATGGTAGGGACATCTCCACATTCTAAAGTAACCAGGCTAAGAAATGTCGACACCATTTCCCTACGTTCTACTGAGCAGTAGTTGATGACTACGCCTTCGCTTACACCTTCGCTACGACCTGGTAGTTTAGCCATTTTGGAGTCTACTCCTAATTGGAGAAGCGTTAATAATATTATCCATTTCGGATACAATGACCCTTGAAGATTTGAAATGGTCGGATTTTGCAATTCTTGTAATGCGTCGATCCAGTTTCGATGGTGTTTTCGGTGTGGTTTTTGATGGACCTCCACTTGTTTCCTTTTTATTGCGGACCTTTGAAGCATTTTAAACAAAATTAGGAGATCTGTTCATCAGTTTCGCCATTTCACGCAAAGATTTGTTTTTAGCAACTCTGCGTTCCTTCCTCGAACAATGGTTATTTCGACCCATCTATATAGGATATTTAAAATTATTTTTCTACTTTTAACATCTGTGTGAAGAATACTTACTATTTTATAATAATAAAAGAAACTTTTCGTGTCCTAAACTTTTTTCAGGCTGAAGAAATCGAGAGTATCTATTATTTTCAGCAGGCTTTTTTCAATTAATTGTGACTACTATAAATTTGGGGGGAAATACATATAAACATTTTTTGTGTCATACATCACATTGCCAGATTGCGTTCTTAAAGTTACCATCCAGTTTTTTTTTTTAAATATCAGAAATTCATTAGTTATGACAAAATATCCATAATTTTGTTGATGTATTTATTATGTTCATCATGGGTGTACATGTACAAGTTATTTATGTGTGGTGATCCAGTAGTCGTGGGTAACCCCGCGTGGCTGCTGATTGCGTAATCCTGGTCAGGCGGCGCTTCCGTGAGGAAGTAGATCCGAGGTGAGACACTGAGGTATACGATTGTTAGGAGGATTATGTTGGAAGACTTGACTTCGTACAATAATATGTTTAATAAGAACAAATATGACGGCAGTGTGCCGGAGTGCAATTCAAGCGACTTGTGTCTTCTTTATTCAAAAGCCAACTGAAGCTAAAGACAAAATGCAAAACATAACTGTACTTATCGAAGACAATGCGTCGCGCCATCGGACCACAGTCGGTATGCCGACTCAGCATTCTCAGCGCCGCAGCACTCCAGCATAGAAGTGTCATGCGATCGCTGCTGATTGTCGCCAGTGTAGAGCATTGGACTCACAATTTGGCGTGTCAGCATCATTCATGTATTGTTGCTTAGTTGCTATGGTATTTATGTGTTAACTTACAAATACAGTTTGTCCATTAATTGTTTGCAAAATGGAAAAAGTCATACAAGTTCAACTTTAACATCAAAATTGATTAGGAAATACACATTTTTTCATATTTATTTCTTTGCAGAATATTTTCCTTATTATATTCTTAAATTAAATATATAATAAAAATTAAAAAATAGCAACAAAAACATTAAAAATTATTCAAAACAAAAAAATACACCAAAAATTTGCTGTCCATTAATTGTTTGCAAAATGCAAACATTAGTTGAAAGAAGACGGGAGAAAAGCTAACGGGATATCAAAAACAAAAACGACTCGTCGCGTCTTTGGCGCCAGTCTTCCGTGAATTCATTTGTATTGATAAAATCTTGGAATCACAATTACTTAATATATAATTTGGAGTTTTTGCAATGCCTGGTAAACGCACAGATGACAATTTGATACAATTGGTGTATTTTAATTATATCAAAGGAAAGACCAGCAAGGAGTTGGCTGAAATGTTTAATATTAAACTTAGAACAGTTTACAACATTATCAATCGGGCGGAAAAAGAAAATAGACTGGAATTAAAGAGCTCTAAAGGCAGACCAGCAAAGCTCTCTCGACGGGATTGTTCACAAATACTGAAAACCGTGGATAACAAACCACAATCAAGCCTCAGAGAGTTGGTTACGGAAATTAAAAGAAGCCTTCAGAAGACAGTGTGTCCAGAGACTGTGAGAAAATTACTCAATTTGTCTGCTATAAATGTTGAGAAGCGATTAACCTTCGCAAGACTTAATGTTGACAATCCTCTGGACTACTGGAATAATGTAATTTTTTGCGACGAGACGAAGATAATGCTGTATTTCAATGATGGCCCTGGAAGTGTTTGGTGGATACCAAAAACAGCCATCCAGGCCAAAAACATTGTGCCTACTGTTAAGTTCGGCAAGCTTACAGTCATGGTGTGGGGCTGTATTTCTTCCAAAGGTGTAGGAGAGCTGCGGATATTCAACGATATTCTGATCAAAGAGTTTTATTTGGACATTTTTAAAACCGAATTGGCATAAAGTGCGCACAAATTTGGCTTCGTTGATGCGGAAAGCACCAGAAAACTTAAATACAAGCTGTATCAGGACAACGATCTGAAGCACAAATCACTGCTGTGTCGCACTTGGCTGCTTTATAACTGCGGGAAAGTTATTGACACCAAACCCCGGAGCCCAGATCTCAATCCTATTGAGAATTTGTGGGCATTATTGAAGAAAAAGGTGGCTAAACGAAGTCCCACCTCGAAAAATGATTTAAATCGTTGCATAAACGAGGAGTGGCGCAAAATACCGCAATACTACTATATTTATGCCCTAATATTGTCGATGTCGCAACGCCTCAGACGCGTAAATATTAGTCAATGCCATTTTGATCTTAAAGAAATATCGGTCTCATAATATTAATGTTTGCATTTTGCGTACACCCAAATAAATGTATGTGTAGAAGCATAAGTAGTTGAATGTGTTGGAGCCCGCCGTGACGACGCGTGCTAGAAATGTGTGTATGCGAAACTTATTGAATGTGTATTGGTGCGTCTTGAGCTATTTCCTAAGAATCGAAATTGTAGTGTGAGGCTGATATTGCATCAGCCAATTTATGCGTTCTGATTGGTCGCCCTGTTTTGTAGTTTGGGAAAGTACCGTTTTAGCGGGGCGACAGCGTCTGTAGCGAACGCTGTCGCCGAGCGTGGTTCGGTAAGCACAAGATAATTGAAAGAACGCAGAGTCAGTGAAGTTCGGGATCGACGTGCTAACGAAACTCGCTACAACACATACGTACTATGTATATTATAATAATGAAATGATTTCATCAGCTTTATCACTAGACTCCAGATATTTGGTGGATGACTTAAATAATGCCAAATATTTGTTGGGAAGGTCGTAGTCATGACAACTTTGTCACGTTTATATCAGTGGACTTATCCAACATCCGCAAATTGTTATTAAAGTGGACTCCCAACACATTGTTTATTATTTGCGTACGCTTTGTCCGCTTTAGCTTTATGTCGGCAGATTTTTGTCCCTTTTTAAAAATGACAAAAACTTACAATACAATAAAAAAAAAACAAAAATGATTTTGTTCCAAATTTTTTTTTAACCCGAAAAAAGCTTTATGAAATTTGAAATAAGCGAGATTTCAAGCTATAACCATTTCAAATATTTTTTAAGCTTTTTTATATTATTTGAAAAAAAGCTAAATCTAGCAAATATGGCAACACTGTTGCTATCTGCTCAGTTGACGCAGCGACTGCGCTTGGCCTGGACTAAGCCTATGTTGTGAGAAATTAAATGTTTAATAATTTTTGTAGATGGACTTTCTTAATCAAACTTGTGTAAAACACAAAACTAAATAAAATAGATTTGAAGATTTTTGCTGCAAAGATGAATTATATAGAAGTATTTTATATATTTCATATTGACTAAATAACATTAAAACGGAAATAGTTATCGATGTCTTGAAAAACCTGAGCATGCTATGCGGGCCTACATAAAAAACATAAACAGCTGTTTATATTCCAAATCATTCCTTATAGCATAGATAGATGTGATTCACCAGCTTAAGATAAACACAATCGCAGATTCAAGATTCCCATGAGCAATGCAAGTATGTTTATATTATAATTGTCCCCTACTCCAATGCGCGAAGTTTCGAATATGTTTATATTAAAATTGCCTCTTAAATCCCAAGTAAAGTAAACACAATCCGCTGTTTATGTAAACATAATCCGTTCTCTTAATTTCAGAATTGTAGTCCGATTTTTTGAAGCCAATCACGTGAGCTTTTGAGCTTTCGATAAGAAGCTTTTTCATAAAACATAGCTGAGTAAAGGGTATAAGATCATCTTTGTGCTTTAGTCATAATTTCGATATTGAACAAAGAACACGTTGACTCCCGAGTCAAATAATAATTTTTTCTAATTTTTTTTCAACAACTGGTTAATTGGCGCCCAATGTGCGTTAATCAAAAAAAAATTCTGAAAGTGTAAACGCAAGTTGCCAAATTCGTAGCGAAACAGACAAACCAAAAAATTAATCAAATTATTAAATATTTTTTAAATTATAAACATTATACCCTGATTTCCCATTTTCAATATGTTCGGGGTATAAAAAGGAATACTGTTTGTGCGCTTAAAGAAAAATAATAAAAGAAAGTAAATCAATATTTCGTGTTTTTAATAAATCGAAAAATAAAATAAAAAGTTTAAATCATAATATATTTTTTGTGACAAATAAAAAAAATATTTCTTGTGTCTTAATAAAGAAAAGGAAATAAATACAGAAAATAAAGTTCCTCAATAATCTGAAGAATCTGAGAAATACAAATAATAAATATATCGTTTAAGAAAGGGACGTTCCTTGTATATTAAAAGAAAAGAAAATACAATAAAAAGAACATAAAAAATCAACAACATACACCACATTTAAAAAAGAAAATACAATAAATTAAAAACAACAACATATCTGGTCTTGAACAACTGAAAGAAGGAAGACCGTTTACAATAAAGTTTCCACTCTCACCAAAGAAGGAAGATCGTTTACGTGAGCCGATATACATATGCATATATAGATGTTTTTTTTATTTTTATAAATATATAAATAAATATTTATATAAATATAAATATATATTTTTTGCACTTGTAAACAATTGTGAATATAATAGTTAATCTGGATAATTTAATTAAGATCTTTGAAAAGTTACAATTGAAAACTGATAGCATTGAAATGGCAAATAATTTGATCGCAGATTTGGTGACTCAGTTAATAGTAAATCAAGGGCGCTTGAAAAACAACTTACACAAAGATTAATGCAAAGATTAATTTGTCAACAACTAACGAAGAAGAGTTCGAACCCAGTCAAATCTATTATTCAATCCGTTGTGATGAATCATTTGACATCATTAATTTCTTCCCAGAATTTGTGAATAGTTGTAACGCATACGTAAGCTGGCGCGAAGCTGCTTGAGTTGATATGCGTTTGTATGTATAAGGAAGGAAGGCTTTATGTAGGCTCTTTACCTGTCCCCCGAATAACACGGTAGATAGGTTACTGGAAAAACCGTGTTAAGCGAACAACAAATATTTTGTATGGAAAACCCGAGCTAAGTGAAAATGTACTAAAATAAAAATACAGTGCTCTCTGGGTAAAGTGGACTAATTATTGCACGGCCTGCTCTCTTACATAGAGGTTATGCACTTTATCAAGACTCAAGTTTGTTTGCTCAAAAACCCGTTTTAAATCATTTAAAAATCATTAACAACATTAATAAGAAAACACAATATTATATATGTATGTATACTTATTTAATGTATTGATGAATCGACGTCAGCTTTGTGCGTTTAGAAAGCGACTTTAGAACCGCTTTTTCGCGTAGAGTATGCATTACTTAAATAGAGCTGTAATCGTTAATGTTGTCCTCAGTCCATTTGATAACTTTATCGAAACATTCAATGGCTTCAATAGTTTGTACAGTTTTATAGACCTGAATTTCCTCTTGATCGTCATCATCAGATTCTATTATATAATCTGTTTCTTTATTTATATCAGTTGGCTCGTCATCTTCTATTGCACTCCATTTATCAATATCGGGTTTAGTGTACGTTTCCTAAAATAGTCACAATTAAAATAACACGTGAATAAAAACAAATAGAAATACCTTGTTTTCAGTTAATTCTGTATGTCATTGTCCCCTTTATGTCTTTCTTTCCATATTTTCTCTTAAAGTAAACTTAGAGGAACATCAGCGTCATCTTCATCTTCGCTTTGATTTGATGCTGTTACATTGAAACATTTATTTATGGGCTTCCAACATTTCGCAATTACATTTTCCTCCAGCCGATGCTAAGCAAGCATCAAACATGATACATCATCTTTTAAAGTTGAAGATTTTAAAAACTGAGTGATGTCTTCCTTTCCAACAGCTAATAACAACAGGTGCTTTTTGTAACACGGCTTAGTTATGCGAATCACATGTTGATTCATAGGCTGAATCAAGGGAGTGACATTTGGTGGCATATACACTTGCCAGAAAAACTATGCGTACACGCTTAATGTGTGACTTTGAGAGTGAATTAATATGATAAAAAAAGTTAAATGATCATTATTGTATTTTTTCATAAATAACACATCATTTTTAAACATTTTCCATAATTTTTTTATTTTTTTATACTGTATACATATTTTTATTTATTTAAAATCATAAAAAAGCAACGAAAATTCAGTTAGAAAAAGTATGCGTACAACCTACAAAAATATAAAAAAAGTCACTTATCATTAAGGAAAATCAAAAATTAGTAGGATGTTGGATATCCCTTCCTTTTTGTAGTCTCCTCTAATCTTTTCGGCATGGATGACACTAACTTCTGGGTGTATATGTAAATCACAAATATAAAGCCATCATCAGTTTTGAGTTCAGCTTCAGGCGGATGATAGGGTGCGTTGTCAAGCAAGAGGATAGCTTTAATTTCTAAACTCTTCTGTTGCACAAATTTTTTGACGTAAAAATTATAAAAATTAAATGTAAATCTGTAATGAAATTTAAATATGATTGTACCTGAAGGACGAAACAATGATGAAGTCAATCTCTGAAGATGTCTGCGGTCATCCAAGCATTTTTGGAGTTCCTGTAATCTTCCGAAATGCTACACTATTTTAATGAACGTGGCTTCTTTGAACGGCCAATTATCAATGGTTTGACTTAATGCTGACCAGTATCTTCCAGAGCAGACCTGTCTCGTCTGCATAATAAATTTGATCCTTACAAAGCTTCAACTCCAAAATAATTTTGCTCAGCTTACACGTAAACGGGTCAACTGCTTGTCTATCGGATGACAGTTTTACGCCAAATAGTCGAATTCCAAAGCGAGCTTTAAATCCAGATAGGCGTCCGGAACTGGCAGTAACATAACTTTTTTTTCCATAAATATTGCCGTAAAACATTTATGCATTTTCCTTCAACACGTCTCCATTGATTGGCCAGTTTTTTTGCGTTGCTCCACGAACCACTTAAATAATGTTTTCTCCATACGGGGAAGAGTCTTTCTCTTCTCGATTTAAATATGTTTGCTTTAGCCAAAAAAGTCCTGTCCTGCTTTTTTTTCCAAAAAAGCCCACACTCATCTGCATTGAAATATTGATTAGTAGAATAAGAATTAGCTGCAATAATCTCCGCAAATTTCCCAGGATATTGTAATATACACTATCATATGTAGAACATTTAGAATACTCTACATTGCTTCGGGTATTATTAATATGTTATTGAACATACTACACCTCCCTATATAGAGAAATTACTTAATAGAGAAATTACGTAGTCATTTAGTGGACCAATTGTATCCACTATCACTGTGTCGAAAGCGTTTACTGGTGTTTCAGTAACAATCATTGGCGTCTTTGTATGTCTTGTTGTTTTAGACATCTGGTATTTTTTACAACTATGTACAGTGGCTCACAGCTTATTTCAAGCAAGGGTTATGTGCAACTTGAAATTAAAATTTTTTCGAAACTACAAAAGGTAACAAAATAATTTAAACGTAGTTTTTTTAGTCAGACATTATATATTTCTTAAGGCACTTCATGATTTTTTTCCCTTTCAGTTTAACACTTAAAACTAATAAAAACTAAAAATATTGACTTTTTTCATGTCACAGCTTATTTCAGTTAAGAAACTTGAACCTAAAAATACAAGTTATGCTTTGGTTTTAATACTTTGTGTGGCCTCCATTGACTTTGGTAACATCTTTTATCCGCTTTTCCATCGATGAAACCAATTTTGCAGTCGTTTCCTGACTTATTTTGGACCACTCCTCTGAAAGGGCATTTTTCAAATCATTTCTGTTTGAAATGGATCTTTTCCGGATAGCCAGATCCAAAATGGCCCACAAATTTTCAATCACGTTAAGGTCTGGTGACGGGGCTGGGGGATTCACGACATGAGGGCAATTCCAAATGAGCCAACTCTTTACAATTGCCGACGTATGTTTCGGGTCGTTATCCTGATAATACCGAAAACGTCCACCCAGGCCCAGTTTTTCAGCGCTTTGGATAAGATTTTCCTTTAATATTTGAAGGTATCCATGCTTGTCCATAATTCCATCAATGAAAACGAGATTACCAACCCCTGAAGCCGCCATGCAGGCCCAAACCATAACACTTCCTCCGCCGTGCTTAACAGTGGGTTTGAGATGCTGCCTTTGAAGCTCTGTGTTCGGCTGACGCCAAACATACTGCATGCCATCGGAACTAAAGATGTTAAATTTTGACTCGTCCGCAAAAATAACATCATTCCAGAACGTTATTGGACGAATAATGTGTTCCTTGGCAAATTTTAGCCTGCAGAGCTTATTCTTCGCATTAATGAAAGGTTTCTTCCTTGCTACTCGACCATTAAAACCCTGTTCTCGAATTATGCGGCGCACAGTTTCTACAGAACATTTCTTACCAAGTTCATTTTCAATCTCAGAAGTCACTTTTGGTGCCGATAACTTTGGATTAGCTTTTATTTTTCGGACAATCATCCTTTCCTCAGAATCAGTGAAAATTTTGTTGGGTGCTTTACGACCTTTGTCGGCCACCCGATTTTCCCGAACAAAGCGTTTAATAATCGATTGGACAGTGTTTGGGCTTAAATTAACAATTTCAGCAATATTTCGCTGAGTCTTGCCCTTTTTAAAGTGGATAAGGACCAATTCTCGCTGTTCAATTGTTGTGCGTGGACCCATTTTGATATTTGCCGCTAAACTGAAATTTCTAGTGTGACCAATCTTATTTAAGGTGCAAATAAATTAGTTGACCACTACCACAATACAATAGATACAAAAATTTCAACATAATTTTTAAGTTCCGGGAATTATGATAAAAAATAAAAGTAAACTGAAATAAGCTGTGACATGAAAAAAGTCAGTATTTTTAGTTTTTATTAGTTTTAAGTGTTAAACTGAAAGGGGAAAAAATCATGAAGTGCCTTAAGAAATATATAATGTCTGACTAAAAAAACTACGTTTAAATTTTTTTGTTACCTTTTGTAGTTTAGAAGAAATTTTAATTTGAAGTTGCACATAACCCTTGCTTGAAATAAGCTGTGAGCCACTGTACGTAATTTTTTGTATGACATGTCATATTTTTCCAGTAGTAGTGTCTTCTGATTTTCGCTAGCGTTCTTGTTATGCCACTATGACCTCCTTGAATTTGATCATCATGGTATGTGTATTGTCAGTATTTGTTTTATCTCTTTTTCATCTTTTATAAGGGTCACCGGTACGAGTAGCGCTACTCGTAATGATTCTAATATTTTATTGCCCATTTGTTTAAAAGTGTCTATTGAAAGTGATTCACAGACCTTTTCTCTCGGTGCCACTTTGAGTTGGCTGATTTTTCAAGCCTTTGGGAGAACTGACCTAAGTCGAGAATTCCATTAGTATATAAATCCCTAACTTCAATTCTTGTGATAATTTGATTTCCATGCTTAAATAAACTTGTTGATTCTGTTATGCGCAAGGTCACTACTTTCCGTACTTCATCATTTGCCTTGACTTCACGTACGTTGGGCTTCGATGCATTTTTTATGAATTTGCTTTGGCAAAAGCTCATTATTTTCAACTGTACAGTTTGTTCTCGTCTACTTTGTTGCCTGCTCCTGTCACGGTCGCCATGTAATATATTTATAACCTTATGAACTACTCCACAATTCTGGTTAAGTGACGCAGAGTTTATGCTCTATGTGTATAATCGATTAATGAGAAGAGAGCCTTCGCACTGGTCTGAAGTTGATATAATAATGAATTTTTATTTTAAATCAAAAGTGGTCTTAGCCTAAATACTTTATGTATATAAAGAGTTCTGCTATAGTAACACGCGAAAGTGCGTCTGCAACAAAAATATCTTTCCCCTTTAGGTACTCTACAGTGAAGTCGTATTCTTCAAGTTCTAGCCTCATGCGAGTTAGTCTGAAACTGGGATTTGTCATGGAGAAAAAGTATGCCAATGGTCTATGATCCGTTTTTATTGTAAAAGGTTCCCCATATACATATATATGGTCTGAAATGGGTTATAGTCCAATGAATTGGCGCTAACTCTTGTTCTGTTGTGCGTTTATTGCTTTCCCCTTTTGTAAATGAACGAGATGCATAAGCTAGTGTGAGTTGAATTTCATTATGGTTTTGAGTTCGAACCGCTACGCAAACTTGTTTACTAGCATCTGTCCGTCTGTCCTTCTGTCCGTATGTAAGAACGCGTCGATCTCAGAACCTATAAGATCTATGTAGATACTTGAAATTTTTATGCAAGTTCGTGTATAGCACCTGCAGATCCAGTTTAAAACAAGTAAGAACGTTGCAGTCGGACGCAACCGACAGCGAAATACTATTTCACGTCCCAGCAGCCCACAGGGGCATCTATCACATATATTTTTTATTTAAAATTTAACCTTAAATCCCCACTTTCGCCGCTCAAATTAGCTGCAGATTAAAACTTTTCATTGGAGGTGGCCAGACAGTTTTAATTTGGATAGAAGCTTAGAACCGTAGACAAATAATTTTTGGCATGTGCATAGAGTGGGCGTTTAGGAATATAACTGTAAAGTTTGGATGTTTACATTCGAAAAATGCGAAAATTACAGGGTATTTTTCTGTATGTCACGCCCCTTTTGGGGCGTAGCAATAATTTGAGTTCAGTTCAGTGTTCAGTTAAAATCTCAACTCTCTAGGCCTTCTAGAAGTAGTGTTTCTGAGATACAGGAAAATGCATTTTCCGATTTGACACGCCCCTAGTGGGCGTATCGGGAAAACCTTGACACTTTATCAGACGAGGGTATACACGAGTATATATTTCAAATTTCAAGTCTCTAGCTTCAATAGCGTGGAAATGGTTTGCGTTCATACGGACAGACGGACAGACAGCATGACGGACATTGCACAAAACCAATATACTATATCACTACGTGAAATAGTATAAAAATCGGTAACTGCTTCTGTTTTAATATTATCGATTAAAAACGAAAACGATACTCAGTTATGATGACACCCTGTACGTTTGATCAAAATCGGTTATCTACAAAAAAGTTATTAAACATTTAATTTCTCATATTATCAGCCCAAAGCCAACGAAAGCTTGCTTTTCTCTTTTCAAAATTAAATGAGCACATTTTATGCGTGTCATAATTATTTGAGCAAAACTTTAAGCTGATTTTTTGATTGTTTTATTAACATTAAAGAAATTGTAGTTTATAACGATTGAATACATGTTTTAAGAGAAAACTAGTAATGTGTAGCTTCGCCTTTGACATCGATAACTTGCTGCAGTCGAGCAGGAATAGAGTTAACGAGATTACGCGCAAATTCCACGGTCAATGTTGACCAAATGTTTTGAATTTAGTTTATGGTACCCTCGCGATTCCGATTTGGATCAATGGTCCAATGATGCTTTAAAAAAGCCCACACATTTTCAATAATATCTATGTCTGGGCTCTGTGGTGGCCATTACAGCACAGCCTGACCTGCGCCCCTTAAGAATTGCGCGTTGTCTTGTTGTAGAATCCAGTCGATGGTTGGAAAAAGTCGGTTGCCAGAAGGAAAAGCATGGTCATTTAAAATGTCGATATAGCCCGTTTGTTTAAAGTCTCTTCGATTAGTGTAAGGTCTCCAAATTCGTAGTAGCAGACACATCCCCAAGGGCTGCACAGCCTTGTTCTTTTGACTCCTTCGCTTTCCAAATGAGCCTTGATATTTAAAAGCCGCCTCATCCGTGCACAATACATTGTGCCAAAACTCTACAGGCTTTTGTATGAATTTCAAAGCAAACACTAGCCGTTTTGCTTTGTTTGCTGGGCTTATGTCAACAATCTTCCGGACCACGTACGTTTTTATATTAATTCCTTTCATCCTGCGGCCGATACTGCAACTGCTGACTTTCTTTTCAATTTAATTTTCTGATCATTTTGAATATCGATTAGCAATCTTTCGTTTGTCGTTTGTCGTTTTGTCGTATATGCCGTTATCTTTTTCACTTCTTTCATATGCTTCAAGACAGACCGAACTTTCTTACGGTGTACATCTTTTGCACATCAGACTAACAACAACCAAAGCCGCTAAAGTGCAAAGTAAAAAAAAAATTATTTTGCTCAAACACTTTTAAGCATGTCTGTACATTAAAAAAAAGTTTATAATCATATGTTTTTGGGAACATCCTATCACCATTAAGTCATCCATATAAAGGAAAGCCTGTGAGAGTTCTAGACCTGAGAATGCTATAGTCATCATTCTCTGAAATGAATCTGGTGCTATTTTAAGACCAAATGGTAATCGCGTGAAGCGATATGAGCCATTGCTCGTTGAAAAAGATGTTACATTCCTTGAATTTTCTTCCGGTTAAATTTGGTGAAAACCTGACATTATGTCGAGTCAGGAAAAGTATTTGGCTCGAGCTAGTTGATCTAGAATGTCGTCAATTCTGGGGAACGGGAATTTGTCAGACAGTAATTTTTTGTTGACTTGACGATAGTCGATTGCTAATCGCCATTATCGGTTGTTTATGATTGGAAAGATTGATTTATGCTACATATTTGAAAGTTGTTTACATTTATCATAAGATTCGCTTGAGTAGCGGGGTGACAACTTGGACTCCTGTAGTTTTTTATGTAAATTGGTTCATCATCCTTTAGGATTCCGATCCGAATACATCGCTATACTTTGTACATTGCTTTATTAACTGTTCTTTAAATTGTATTGGAAATTGTTTCTTTAATTTTGTAAGTACAGTTTCGCTTCTGTTATCTGCATTTGTTGGAAGAATTTCGTAATGTCACATCTTTTCATATACTAATCTTTTTGAATTTGACCAGTTGGTAAGAATAAGTTGTATTTAAGAGACGGATGTATACATATTTTGATGCTGCTATTGTATTTGCAACTTAAATTCCATTGCATATTTCTTGATTTGGTACAATTATGTACTCGTCTGTCGCATTTATTTCTATTTTTCTTACCACTTGTGATCTGGCTTGAAGGAGAAGATTATTATTGCTAGGATTATAAGTGGAGCGTAAATTTGGTTTGATTGGTAGATTGTGAGGTCTAATTATAAACCAGTCTTCAGTATGTTTGAAATTGGAATCTTGTATTTGGAATTTTGTATTTGGTTGTTTGAAGTTTTATTAGTGTGGTGCCTTGGGATCTAGTTACTCGTTGGCCTATGGATTGGATGTTTATAATTTTATTGTCTTCAATATCATAGTTATCTGAGTTTATTTTAAGAAGTGATATATCCGCACCAGTATCTATTAAAAAGTGTTGTTTGAGGTGAATGGTTAATGAAGTAAACAAAAATATTAAGACGAAAGTTGATTAAGTAAACCTTTGAATTTACTGTCAAATTTTTACAAATTTGGACACGGCATCATTCATGTTTGTGCATGTGCCAGCTTTCATGATAAGTTTTACCCTATCAATTGAGCAATTTTGTGTCATAGCTTTTGCAGCTATATAAGGCTTACGGCAATTTGCTCATGTGTGAATTCAAAGTTTTCTAATTTGTAGATTCAATGAATCTAGAAAGCTTTGCAGATTTTCTGGGTTTCCATCTGGTATCAGAGATGTGACTAGCCTGATGAATTCTACTTCAGCTTGCGCCATATTTGAGTTTGAACTGCTTTTTATACCCTGAACCCATTGAAAATGGGAAATCAGGGTATAATGTTTTCGTTGAAATGTATGTAACAGGCAGAAGGAGGCGTGGCAGACCCCATAAAGTATATATATTCTTGATCAGGGAGAGAAACAAAGTCGATTTAGCCCTGTCCGTCTGTCTGTCTGTCTGTCCGTCTGTCTGTCCGTCCGTCCGTATGAATGAACGCGTCGATCTCAGAACTTCCAATAGCTAGAGACTTCAAATGTTTTTGTGGGTCCCTGTATAGGGCGCGCATATCGAGTTTGTTTCAGAAATTCGATAACTGTTATCGTTTTATTGTTATCGATTAAAACCGAAAATCTAAATTCAGCTATAAAATTCTATCTAATTGATCTTTCTAGCTACAGTCTTCAAATTTTGCATTTAGTGTTATGTAAACCTTACGCAATTTCGGTTTTTGTTAAATTTTGGGTGCCACGCCTCTTTCGCCTAAAATTTGTAACTCCCGTATATCAAATACTAGAGACTTGTGCTTTGGCACATACATACATGACATGATCACGCCCAACAAGTTTGATCAAAATCGTTGGTCTAGAAAAAAAGCGTCTTGCAGCAGCAGCGAGGCTGATGAGTCATAATGCACAGTTAGCAGATTGTGTGCTTGTGCGTGCGTCTGTGTCTGTGTATGTGTTGCTTGCTACACTCTTACTTGTTTTTTATATGCCCACACATGTTCAATGTGTGGTTCAGATCGAGACTTTGTGGTGGTGTATCTAGCACCTTTCCATAATTATACAACAACCAGGTTCGCACATTAAGCTACTTACATATGTTTAGGGTCGTTATCTTTCAAAAATATCAAAAATTAACTTGTTATGACAAAATATCCAAAAAATGTTTGGTGTACCTATTATTTTTATCATGAGTGTATATAGGAACATAATCATACCGATCATGTCCACAATATCCAGAAGCTGTCTAGACACCGAGGTCACATAAACATTCTCATAGCCAAATTATTAATGTAAACATTCCCAAGCTCAGTAATTGTAAACAGAGAGCGGCCTAGCCGGCGCTTTTCCCCCATGGATATATGTATATATATGTATATAAGACGAACTTGAATTTTAAGGCGAACTTTCTTTATGAAGAGTAGAGCGTTGGTAAAGTTCATTGTGTCATCTCGATTGTTGTATCTTCTTGTTGAAATTCTTCTGGATGAACTGACGGAGTTGTTTGATTGTTGTACTTATGAATTGGTTTCTTTAATTTTTTATGAATTAATAATTAATAACCCAAAGATACATATTATAAATATAAGATTACAACTAAGAATATGATTATTGTGATTATAATGGTTGTGTATGTAAAGATATTGTAAAAATTGTATCACAAAATAATGTCATCATGCTTAATAGGTTTTACTTTGCCAATTTCTATTGGAGGACAATGGTGTAAGATCAACTTCTGGTTGAAAATAGTTATCGCTTATAATTATGTCATTAATTTGCTGTTTGCATTGATTGATACTTATAATTTTTATTACCCTGAATATTAAGACTTATATTACTGTAGTACTTATGTTCCAGGTTACAATAGTATTTGGCTCAATATATTTGATCATTTCTTTACTCTTTATATGTTCATAATTACAGATTGGGTTTGTTTGTAAGAGAATTTTTGTAATGCATTCATCAATTATTGGTTTATTGTCTCGATTAAAGATTTTATTATGTTTTTCATATTAAGAAGTAGTGCTTATGTAATCAAGTTGATAGCCATTGTGATCAGGATATGGGATAATTTTGATGGAGTTAGTGGATTGAAAGTCAATTGGGATATGGGATACAATTAGTATGACATTATCTTGGTACCTAATCCAATTGGACGTTCTTATTAGAAGTATGTTTCGATTATTGACGCTGTCAAGTCCGTCATAGGTAAGTAGTTTCGGGTTAAAAAGTCTTGACAATTGCATGCCCATTTCAATGTCTTCTACATATTCCATAAATTGTAATAACTGGTAAGTAAAAGTTTCCTGCATGTTTTCCTTATTTTGATGATCTTGTATTTTTTTCATATCAATATTAATGATGTGTATTATATCATATTTAAAGATTGGTTTTTAATATTCTTTTCAACTTCTATTCTGTCGTTATCGTCAAGTGTACCAAAAAGGAATTTGTATAGTGAGCCTAGTATATTGAACAATCCGCGTTTACTACGATTCTCATGATGAAAATTATACCGTTTAATTCTTGTTGCAGTTTATTGTATAAATGATATATAGATCTACGGAAATATTCGTTTGCTATTATTATTTCGGTTATGGTAATTTTCAAAGAGTGATGTTCGAATCTTGTTGATAATTCTAAAGATTTGGCTGAGAACAATAAATATCCGTGATCCGTATCCAAATTATTTATCTGTATTGGTTAGGTGTGGCATATCGTAAAGAATGTAAACGATAATATGAATATAAAGTAGAAACTCAGAAAAGCTCGCACGTTGCCTTTAAACGGGGTGCTCCTGAACTCCTTCAATAGGACGTGGTTTTTTGTTTGTGTTTTGAAGTTTAAAATCAGTTGTTTGCGAAGTTCAGCCCATGTTGTCAGGTTGTTCATGGCAAGCGATGTAGTGATAGTATGTAGCCGATTCGACTTATGAACTTATATAGAACGTTCATGTTTCCGGTGAATTTTTCAAAATTTTTCAGTTGATTGATCACTTTCGTCATACTCTCATCGGAAAGGGGTTTTGTTGCATCTCCTTCCATTTGGTTATTAAATTTTGTTTTATTCTTGGTTGGTTGGTTGGTTTGTTTTAATTGTTAATTATTGTTATTACAAAATTTTTTTCAGTTTAATTTATTTTTTATTAAATTGTTTTTGAATCACTTTATTGTTATTTCTTTGATTATAGTTGCTTAATTTTTTAACTTATTATAAAAGTATGTGGTTTTGTATGCACTGATAGCACTTTAGAATGTTTATGAGAGAACCAGATGTTTCTGGAATTATATTCCCTCCGAATTCTACAGCGTCTTCTTGATTTTGTTTTTCAAGTTTTTACAGTAATAATAGAGAATCGAATTAATAACGTAATTATTGCATAGATTTATGCTTTAAAATTTGACAATACGCGATTATTTGATTTACGTCACTGTCGAGGTTTTGTTAAAAACTTGACGCAATTTCATGATTTCATTGTCAAGAAGAAGGTATCTCTGTTTTTTGAAACGGTGGTTTTTGTGGCTGTCTGTCATGTGTGCTTTAAACGTTGACAAATGTCACAAATGTTAATTGCCTGTGTGCGCTAGATGAAACATCTATCCCCCTCTGGGTGTTTTGAGTGGTAATTGCTTGTTTCAGTCTGTTAGTCGTCAATATTAGTAATATCTTGTAAAAGCTCCATACATCTTATTACTTTATAAATTTTGTAAACAAGGCAAAGTGATATTGGGATTGCTTGACCAATATTTTCTCGGGCTGAATGAACTGTATCTTCACAGGCTCCGTCAATTGGATCGTTGATTTTAATGTTAATTGTGGTTCTGTATAGGCAGTCGTTTTCTCTAAGTTTCCATCTTACTAACTTAGAAATCGGTTCTTTAAAACGCATTAACCAAGTTAATGGTTTGTGGTCCGTTATAATTTTAAATTTCTGTCCAAATAAATACTGTCTGAAATACTTCACCGCCAAAACTGTTGCTAGCAATTCTTTCTCTAATTTCCCCAATTATTTAAATTGAAGATAGTTGCAAATAAAGCCAATATATTAGTATGTAAATGAGTTTGCATTTTTTGAAATTGGTCATAAATCAGCATATGTTAAATATTCATTAAAATTCATACATGGCTAAATTGACGCTATTGAAAATTTAATTTACATTTGCATACGTTAATGCTCATTTCAAAATACGCAGTGTTTTTGAAAACGTATCTTTATGACGTAGATGAAACACGATGAAGTTTTTCATATTATATATATTATTAATTTAAGTTTTGATAATGATATTTTTGAAAAGGAGCTAAATTTTTTAAAACATAGTAGAATTGAATTTAATCAAGAAATTTGACATTTAACTTACACCTCATTGACTTTCTTATCGTTGTATCAACGAAGAAATGGATCACAAGTATACCAGGTCACGATGATATGTTAACCAACCAAAATAAAATAAATGAACTTGTTAAAAAAAATAAAATGAAAATCCCAACAACTCCGCAATTTTCAAATAAGTAACTAAAATTACAAATCTTTAAAATGATAAAAAAAAAACTTAAAAATATTATTGGAAAAAATATCGAACTTGATTTACAAAATCTGCACTTTACTATCACGTAATCAAAAGCCAGAATATTAAGCCAAAAATTTGGAATAAACAAGACATGTTAAACATTTTCAACCACAAAGCATTTAATATACCTTTGGATGTTTTCCCTTTTCAATTGTTTCATTTAAAGGTTTCATCATTGTTTTCATAAAATATCCAGTTCTTAATTTACATTTTAAGTTATATCAGTTGTAAGTTAAAACCAATCCCAAGCAGATGGAAAATTATTTTAAAACTATAAAATTGCCATATGTAATAATGCATTTTGTCTCATCGAAAAAAAATATATAAAATATTTTTGACACAAGTTGTTTTTTAAATATAATTAGTAAGCAATGTACAAGCTGTATAAAAATATCTGATAAAAATGAACCAGTCAGGCACAAATCGTGTTAACGACACCTGGCTTACAGGCAACTTATAAACATTACTTACACTAATGAAATAGAAAAAAATCTAAATTATATAAAACACATCGAATTCACAAACTACTTAGTTACTAAATATCAAATTATAAATAATTATTCAAATTAAATTATAAAATAATTATTCAAAAATTACATTTATTCTGTTAATATTAATTTTTAATTATTATCATCTTAAAGCTTTTTAAATATTGCCAATGCCAAATTTAAACCCAATTAAATTATTGAGTTGAAAATCATCATCAGCAGAGCTGAAATGAATACATTAAATATATTAAGCAGACGAATCGAAACCACTGGTAAGAAATCATTAAAAATTCTTTATTATAAATATTAGAAATATAAACTGTTTTGAATATAGCATTGCTACGACACACTAGCTCAACATAAACACAATCGCAGATTCACGATTCCCACGCGCAATGCGAATATGCATTCCCAAGCGCAAAGCTAAAGTAAACATAATCCGCTGTTAATATAAACATAATCCGTTCTTATTTCCAGAATTCTAGTTCGAATTTTTAAGCCAATATCGTGAGCTTTTAAGTTTTAGATAAGAAACTATTTCATAAAATATAGCTGAGTAACAGCATAAGATCATTTGTGTACTTTAGTCATAATTTCGGAATTGAATAAAGATTGGCTTCTAAGTCAAATAATAATTTTTTTCTAAGTTGTTTTCAACAACTGTTTTTTTTGCACACGTATAGTAAGCAAGTAAGAAATCTCTAGTCGAGACCGCTCGACTAGGGGATACCCTGAACCCTGCGAGGAACCTCGATTCCTAAGAATCGCTTAGTGGTTCTTAAAAATTGCGGCTTTTATATAGGCCCCTGAACAGTAGGAAAAAATCGAGCTTGTTAAAAAAATCGAAAACTATCTTAATTTTAATGTTATCGATTAAAAACGAAATCGATACTCAGTTATGTATTTCTACATAATTCATCTTTATAGCTTCTTCAAATTTTGCATTAAGTGTTATGTGAGCCTTAGACAATTTCGGTTTTGTTAAATTTTAGATGCCCCGCCCCCTTCGCCTCAAATTTGTAAGTCCCGTATTTCGAATACTACAGACTTGTGCTTTGCACATACATACATATGAATGACATGATCACGCCCAACAAGTTTGGTTAAAATCGTTTGGCTACAAAAAAAAAAATTATTAAACATTTAATTTCCCATAGCATTGCCATGCAAACAGCAGGCAAAGAACAGCTGACCCAACGACTTGCGCTTGTGTATGCGTGCGCCTGTGTGTGTGTGTGTGTATGTTTTGCTTGTAATGAACGTACAAGTGCATGTGTATATAAAAGAAACGAAGAATGCAGGGTTCAGGGTATACCCTAGTCGAGCGGCCTCGACTAGAGTTTTCTTACTTGTTTTGAGAGATACTTTTGGTGCGGGTTTTTGCTAAGGTAAGGGTTCTAAGCTTCGATCCTAATTGAAACTGTCTGGCCACCTCCAATGAAAAGTATTAATCTACAGCTAAGTGAAAAGCTGGAATTTAAGTTAAAAATATAATTTGTATTGTTATGTACAGTTATTCAGTTTCTTCTTCGCTAAGTTAAGCTCATCGAGATCGGTTGTGTCGCGCATAGTCAAAAACGCATTGATCTATTAGCTATTGCTTACTTCGTGTGCTAAAAATATGTAGCACAAGTCATAAACTATTCGGACGCTGTCTTGTGCAGTGTCGGCAGTCAGACAGAAACAATACCCAAGTGAAGTGAGATAAGATTGCACTCGCTGCCCGTCTGGACAAAACATTTCCCCTCTCTCCGCGCACTGCCGCTCAAGAGGGACAATAAACGCTGTAACAACCTTACATTAAATATGGATAAAAACCTTTCTTCTAACTCCCAGTTTAGAAATAAGCTGATTGATTATGAAAGAATGCACCAAATAGCTGGTAAAACACCATTGGAGCTCAGGACTGAGCTCAGTAATCCCCAGCGACTATCATGCACTGACTCGCGGAACCTCAGCACAATTACTACAACAATAACATTTACCAGTGCTACTAGTAGCACTATATATACCACAGCAAACGGCTGCAATCAGCAGCGCGATCCCTAGCGGAAGCATGGTTAGTCATGCAGCCCGCTTCCCACCTGACTCCGCAAAAATCGCCACAACAAAACTCAATGGAGCTGCTACTAAAAAATGCTGAAAGCCAAGAGGAAGAAACCTCTAGCTTCCTACAATAGTAGTAAGAGGCCAAACATAGTCTCACAACCCGCTTCAACTAACATGGCAAAGCCTAGCAACAGTTTTGCTTTGCTAGACATGGACATGGACGCAACCAGCGAAGGCGAAGATGATGTGAGTCATAAAAACACAACTGAATACCCTGAAACTTCTCCTGTTGCTGATCATGATGCAACTGATACAGTCAACAACCAACACCAGAAGGAACCCAGCAACAACAAACAGTCTACCGGCTCACCAAAGCCACCGCAAATTGTTGTGTGTATCACTGATCTTAAAACACTCTGCCACCAAATAGTGAGAGTTTAAAGGATGCGAAAAAGTTCTGAAATTTTCATATGTACACGATGCCAGGAATATGGCCATACAGCCAAATACTGCCGTCGCCATCCTAACTGTGCACGTTGTGGCGAGGACCATCCCACCAATTTATGCACACGTTCTCAAGAAGAACCGCCTACCTGAATTCACTGTGGAGGTAACCACATGGCAAGTTACAAAGGTTGTCAGTGGTACCAGGAGTTCTACCGACGATCAATGGGCTCCTCAACAATCAAGAAGAACCAAGCAAGGCCGCAACAGCCACAACGGGGGCAGCAGCATCAGCCAACGAGCCAGCAAGCACAACAGATTCCTAGTACTTCCAGATTCGGCGCAAGGGGATTATCCTATGCCTCGATAGCACGAAATTGAAACGCATCTGCTCAGAGTCGCATACCTAATGTTTAAGCGCAAGCCCAATTAGCTAAGCCTACAGGAAATACTTCGCAGCATCAGCAACTAGTTGACGTCCAATCTCTATTGGAACAGCAACAACAACAATTTTTGAAATGGCAACAAGAGCTGCAAGTGCAGCAGTAGCAGCAATTTCTCTCAACAACAACAAAGCAAGAAAAACAGTGAACTAGAACGGCTCGAAAAAATGGTCCACGAAATGGCCAGCATGCTAAAGCAATGGACTGGGGATTCATCGACTCACCAGCTTCATAACAACGCCTCAGCATCACAATGAACTCTCTAAAGATCCTCGTCTGGAATGTCAACGGCATTGCAGGAAAAGCCAGAGATGTGGAGTTATTCGCGCATAACAACAACGTCGACATTCTACTCTTAAATGAGATCAGACTGAATCGAGGAGATATAATCAAAATATATGGTTATACCTTTTACCCGGCTTACAAACCTTCAAGAGACAACCATGGTATGGGAGGAGCGGCTATATTTGTCAGAAGTTCTCTCCGTCACTTCCCACAAAGGGTTATCGAAACCCCAAATATACAAATGTCTGCAATTAAAGTTGCCACAGGATTGGGAGACCTTGAGTTTTGCGCCATATAGTGTCCACCAAGGAACAGAATAGAAGAAAGGGATTTCAGCGACATAGTCATTTCTTGCGGCCAAAGGTATCTTATTGGTGGCGATTGGAATGCACGACATTGGCTGTGGGGAGATTCATATAATTCACCCATGGGCAGAGAACTTGCAGAAGCCATCACAGCCAGAGGCGCTAAGATTCTTGCAACAGGATCTCCAACTAGATACCCATATATATCCAGCCACACACCCTCTTGCATCGATTTTGCATTATACCATGGCATACAGAATCATCAAGCAAATATCTACCATAGCTGGGACTTAGACTCTGACGATTTAGCCCTTATTGTTGAGTTGCACACCGACGGTTCAAATATTAGGCCAAGTCCAAGGCTAATAACCAACCGTACTGACATCACGGCTTTTAGACAACAGTTAGATGACTCAATTCAATTAAATTCGTGTCTGAACTCTGTAGAAGACATCGAGTATGCAGTTGATAATCTCTCCGAGAACATATATAGAGCTGTTGCTGCTACAACGCCGCTTAATCCTGAACCTCGGCCCACTAATTATGGAATTGTTCTAACGAGAGAAGCCAAGGAGCTTATCAGAACAAAAAGGTGCCTCCGTAGAAGAGCAATTCGATCCCAAGACCCTTGGGACCGAATTTTGTGGAACCGTGCAGCAAGGCAGCTTCGTAATCTTTTAAGGGAACTCAGAGGTGATTTTTTCGAGCAAAAACTGGCTTCCATGGACTACACTATAGATGCAAACTACTCCCTATGGAAATGCACAAAATCGCTCAAACGACAACCTTTTAGACAGGTACCTGCCCGATGCCCCAATGGCGAACTTGCTAAATGCGAATTGGAACAGGCTAACGCATTCGGATATCATCTAGAGGATCGTTTTACTCCTTATAGTTTTGCTGTGATGGAGCAGACCATGGAAACACATCTTAGCTTGCAGACCCCATTGCAGATGTCCCTGCCTATTCAGCCTATAAGAATCGAGGAAATAACAGAAGCAATCCAACTATTGCCGAAAAATATTGCTCCTAGAATCGACAAGATTTGCTACTGTACATTGTACTAATCTTTAATGCCATCATCAGGCTTCAAGTTTTCCCAAGACAATAGAAAATAGCTGCAATCTTGATGATTCATAAGCCAGGCAAACCGGAAGAGGATCCAGAGTCTTATCGGCCTATAAGTCTATTGCCTTCCCTGTCTAAATTATGGGAGAGGACCATTGCCAAACAAATTAATGTCATAATAAGACAATCCAATATCTTACCGGATCACCAATTTGGATTTCGGGAGGGGCACGGCACAGTGGAGCAAGTTCACAGATTGGTGAAACACATCCTGCAGGCGTTTGACGACTCAGAGTACTCCAACGCGGTTTTCATTGACATGCAGCAAGCGTTTGACAAGGTGTGGCACGATGGATTACTGAGCAAAATAAAAAGCCTTCTACCTGCTCCGTACAATGGCCTCTTAAGGTCTTATCTAGAAGACCGTGAGTTTAAAGTAAAGGTAAAGGATACACTATCGTCCACATACTCTATGAGAGCAGGAGTGCCGCAGGGTAGTGTTCTTGGTCCGCTACTGTTCTCCTTGTATACGGCAGACATACCTAGGCCGTCCTCTCAACATATGGACGCTCCCTCGAAAGCTGTCATTGCCACTTATGCTGATGATGTTGCAGTCATCTACAACTTCAACAGTCGTGATGAAGCAAGTACTGGACTACAGAGGTATCTTGATACTCTCGCTGAATATGAAAATCAATCCGCTAAAAACATTAAACCCCTGCTTCACCCTAAAAAGGCTGATAATGCATACCCCCCAATCCAGCTGAGGGAGTAACCCTACAGCAACCAGCGCAGGCGAAATATCTTGGCATCACACTGGACAAGCGTCTCACCTTTGGGCCGCACCTTAAAGCTGCGGTGAAAAAATGTCGCCACAGACTGCAACAACTGCGATGGCTCAACAATAAAAAGAGCACCTTGCCGCTGAGATGTAAGAGAGCTGTATACGTGTAAGGCATTCTGCCGATATGGCTCTATGGAGTGCAAATCTGGGGGATTGCTGCCAAACCCAACTACAAACGGATACAGGTACTGCAGAACCGAGTGCTTCGACAAATAATTAACTCCCCTTGGTATATACGCAATTCTACACTCTATAGAGACCTCAAGCTGCCTACTGTTGAAGAGCAGATAGGCAGACATACAAGCCGATACTCGAATAGATTGCAACGACACCGAAGCCTACTTGCAAGGGGTCTAGTCCCTGCCAGACCCCTAAGAAGACTTAAACGGCAAGGCTTTGCCAAAACGCTGTTAACACCTTAAACCTATAACTAATTAAACTTCAATTCCTCACAATACGACTGAGGTTTGGCCCGTATATATGTATAAGTCATGTGTTGTTATAGTACTAAGTTTTGTTTGTACAGGTTCTACACTTAAATAAAATAAGCAAAAAAAAAATACGAAAATATCACAGTAATCTTCTAAACGGATGTCAGTGTTTTATAGTCATTCTATATACATATATACATATATATAACTGAACAGTTGTAAATAATTGTACTCACAAACTTATTAAAATGTCTGAAGTATTATTGTTTAGTTTGGTGCGTTTATTACTTCCATTATCTTTAATATTCGGTAAGAAATGTACATGTGTATTTGAAATTTAGTGAAAAATAATAATTTTGATTCATACAGCTTCGTTATCACGGCCTATCGCCTTATCAATGATCTATCTTTTTATGTTCTTCACAACACCATGGCTTTTGCAAACTAAAACTCAATATCAACGGAAAGTTTTAAAAAAATGTCTTTTGTTTTACTGTGTGTTGAGTGCTATCTTTGCTATTGGCCACGTAATAATGAACTTAATGGATCTATTTTTCCCCCATTTGAGTACACGCAGCTCGTTAATGGTAACCTTTCTTCAAATTGGATTCGTACCTTTTTTTGGACTGCAGTAAGCGATATTGGATTGGAAACAAAGAAACATTAAGTAACTTTTACTTTTCAGGGCTATTACAATATTCAATTGGATTATACCAGATTTACTGGTTTTCGTTGTAGCATTGATAACACTGGTTTTTATCAAATTCAGTGGTAAGAAAGCACATTTGGAAGCCGAGAATGGCAATAGATCTGACGCAAGCGTGCGATATTTAGATATGCATCGTCTACTAATAATTGCCTATATTCGATCTGTTGTAATAACATGTAAGTAATATTTGTATTCCCTGTAGTTCAACCGCAACGAGCTACGATCTTTTCACAATTTTACAGCTCCAATTTTCTCACTAATCGTTCTTTATGGAGCTGCAATCTTAAGGCCATCATTACCTGCCGGGATATACTTCATGTTGTTTCTTGTGGCTGGCCTATATTGGGCTCTATACAAACAATTAAAATGGTATTTATGTACTTACAGGGAACTTATTTATCTACAGAGTGCTACTTACTCCCATTAGTTAATTTGTTGCCATCTTAGACATATGGCAGATATTTTGATATTGTTTGTTAATTAATTAACTAGATAATATATTAGACAGGAAGAACCAATATACCCATTTCACTCCTGAGGATGAGTATAAAAAGGGTTGATTTGGCTTGGTGCCATGTCCTTGTCTATTGCAAGAACATTTTTTGACGAGCTTTCTTTTGGCGCTATTAAAAGAATACTCTTAGAGTACTCGTTGTATACTACGAGTACGAATCCTATTTTTATATAGTTAGCATATAGTAAGTTATTATACTCTTTTAATAAAAAATAAAAATTATTATTTATTAGTGAAACAGGTATTACAGTATTTTTATCTTTCATCGTTTTGAGAAGGCAATTCGATTTAAGCATAGAACACTTTTGATACCCATTTTTTGAACCCATTGAAAATGGGAAATCAGGAAATGGTTTTGTTGAAATGTATGTAACAGGCAGAACGAGGCGTGGCAGACCCCATAAAGTATATATATTTTTGATCAGGGAGATAAGCCGAGTCGATTTAGCCTTGTCCGACTGTCTCTCCATCCGTCCGTCCGTCTATCCGTATGTATGAACGCGTCGATCTCAGAACCTACAACAGCAAGAGAATTATGTAGGTCCTTGTAAATGGCTCGCATATCAAATATTTAAATTAAAGGTAGTTGCAATTAAAGCCAATATATGACTGAGTTGGCATTTTTCGTAAATGTAATAAATGCAATAAAATATGTAGATCATAAAATCACACAGAAGTTATTAAACCAAACGTTTGGCCAATCGGAAAACACATGTGACCAGCAGCGCTAAGCATTGGTAGTTTTCCTACGTGCACACCAGTGATGCCGATTTGGCCTTTTTCCGGACAGATCTGTCCTTTTTTAAGCGTTTCGTCCGGAAAAAATATCAAACATCCCTATCCGGAAATCTGCCCTTTTTTTCTGAATCCGAATCGTGTTCATATTTTCACAGTTGACCGGCTTTGGATGTAACAGAACTCTATTAATTAACATTGCAGAACAGCTGAACAGAACTTTAACATAAATATACTAAATTGTTGTACCAATATTTGGTTAACAACAGTGCCAAAATGAGTATAACAGTGAAAAATTGAATTGTGCACTGCACACACACACACACGCTTTGAATTGCGTGCATCTAGTAAATTCTAAGAACTGCAAGTCCTAATGTCCATATGTATATCTGCTAGATGGCGAATTATCAGCTGCTCTATCATATTAAAACAATAGATGGCGCTATTGGCTACAAGTTGAAAATTTAATTTAATTTTGCATGCGTGTGTGCTAATGCAAACTCTGCAGTATTTAAAAAAACGCAGATAAGATGGGATTCAGGGTATCTCCTAATCGAGACGCCCTACTAGAGTTTTCTTACTTGTTATTAATTTGTTTATACAAGAAAAAACTTGTTGACAAAAATAATTTGCAGCACTGGCAAGCACTGGCAATCACTGTCAAGCAGGGAAACAGTGCCAGCAGTGGCAGCAGTGCCAAGCAGTTCCGAGCAGTACCACGCAGTTGGTAGCAGTACCAAGCAGTACGAAGAAGTACCAATCAATGCAGTATAAAAATTATGTGGCGCTGTTTTAGAGATGCCCTTTGGCGAGAACATACATATGTAGGTGTGGGTTCGTATTTCAAATCCAGGCGCGGCCAAGTCAATTAGTCTTTTATTTATTTATTTATTTTTATACCCTGAAAATTAAAAAAAAGGAAAGAGCAAAACTTTAACCTCACCAGATGACAAAAAAAAAAACAAACGTCAAACCCCAACTCAACCCGCAGACGCAAAACAAACCAAACAACTTTGAAAGAATTTGATTTGATTTACATGTTTTTATACAAAAAAAGGAGCATACCAAGATTTGCGCTTGAGTGTCGTGTGCATCTTTCATTTAGGTTATTGCAAGACGAAGAAAAAACTCGCTCGCTTTTCGCTGAGCCTACGGAGACAATTTTTAGTTGCTTCTTGCTTCAGTTGCTTCTTTCAAAAAATCCATAATTGACAAGTTGAAACGAGAATTTGTGGCATAATATTCATCAATTTCTGAATCCATATCAGTTTTGTCACGTTTTTTTTTTAATGTTTATTTTTGTTGAAATACACTTGAAATTCATCATTCTTATTTGGCGAAGAGTTTACAGCTTTCGATTTATCATCAACTGTATATTTTGCGTTTTGTAAATTGTAAAGCATTGTAAAGCATTATGCTTTTTTAAACAGTTTCTACAACGGGATTTTTTTTTGATCTGGCAAAAAGCTTAATTCTTTAAAAAAAAAACCAAACAAATAAACTGTAGTTGGCTGAAAACGCTTCTCCAAAGAACTTTAGGTTTTCTCTTTTAATACTTCCATAACTTTGGAATCAAGTATTTCAACTTTGGAATTTTTTTCATTTCGAGCCCACCTCTAGTTCAGGGGATATCCTTTTACTAAAATATTTGTTTTTCCGGTTAGGAACGCCCCTAATGGGCGTATCGGGAAAATCTTACCACTTTATCTGACGAGGTATACACGAGTAAATATTCAAAATTTCAAGTCTCTAGCTTCAAATGGTTTGCGCTTATACAGACAGCATGACGCACATTGTACAAAACCAATCTAATATTTCACTTTGTGTATATAAAGTCCATTTGCAATATATTTTTGCCTTTACTAAGAGAATAAGAAACTCCTTTCGTCATATTCTTAGCTGAGACTTTCACATGTGGCTATCCTTTACGTATAATTTGAGTGCAATGTTACCTTAAGGGCTTAGATAAGCATGTTGCTAAAGACATATTTTTTACCACAGGCTGCATAATATTCTGGTGGTCGTTGCCATAACTTTATTGCTGCAAATCACTTGTTTTGTGTCATACCAGTTGCCAATAGTACAGAAATATTTGGATAGCGAATCAATATGGGCGCGGTGAGCTGAATAATACTCTTTCATTAGTTATACTCTCGTAACCTATTGTTTGCAGAATTATGGGCTTTGAAGCCTTACTTTTATTGCTGAATTATAATGGAAAATTATTGAAACTAAATAATAAACTACACGTCGATTCCTATATATGTATAGTTGCACTTATGTGCGCATATTTTGTTCTTATGATCAATCTTATACACCAAGAACGGAGCAAATTAATTTTCGCCACAATTCGTCTGAGAATGGTGTCAAAGCAACTTGGAGATCATACAAGTTCAGTAATTTCCCAAACCCAATCGACTAACGATGAAAGACGCAGTACGCTGAAGCCTTCTACGCTGGAACAATTCTTTTATTTGATTTGCGATTTGACTACTTTCATATACAAGAACAGCTATATACTGCTTAACATAGTTATGATGGCAAGTAAACGATATTATTGCGATTACTCATGATATATACTCATATATATATATGTACTTTCAGATCTGGTCAATTATTTATCATAGCTGGTTAACTTTCGTGTTACTTATTTGGGCCAATGTCTTGTGGATGATACCTAACCAGCGGCGATTCATGATGCGCTCTAGTTTCTTTGTTGTACTGTACGCTGAGTTCCTTATTATTTCACAATACATATATGGCATGAATCTTTATGAAAGGGAGCTTCCAACACAGGTGATGTATAAAATACGTTATTTAAATATGATGCCAAGTTTTGTCATCAAAATAAGCCTCTGTCGGTCAAAGCGAGTGTCCCAGGGGCACTACGATGTTTTCTATAATTTCGGATTTGTCCAAATTCAGATTCCATTTTCTTAAATTATATTTATATAGATTTACGGATTAAATCTTGTGCAAATTGGATTTGTTCATCCACGGGATAGTGGAGTTCGACCATGTGTTCCGTTAAGCGTGAAAACTGTTTTTCTATTTATATTCTGGATAACGTCACACCAATATTTTAAGGAGAAGGCTGAGGATAAAGTCGAAAGTGACATATTACAACATGTGTTCGGACCGCGACATTCGCGTTCAGAGCACACACTGTTTGAAAAATCAAGGGCTCCTCGGACAATCATATTTATTTTTGAATGTGTTTCAAATTTTATAACACGCATCTGGATGTGGATGTTGATAATATTAATCTTTCTATGTGCTATGCTCGATCAAGTGATGACTGGATTTCGAATCTGCTACATGTCACTTTTCCTTCTCTTTCTAATGGTTTTCCAGATGTCTTTGCAGCTTTGGATAAAATTTTTATACGGCTATTGGATGTTTGTGATATTCTATGCGATGACGATTTTAACTATTATCTATACTTATCAGTTCGATTATTTTGATCACTACTGGGCGACATATCTAAATGTTCAGCCTGACTTGTAAGTTTCACTTAAGCTAGGGCTAATTTAGCAATGTCTTATTCAATATTCATTTAGGCAAAAAGATATTGGCCTTCGTCGTTATCAGACAAAGGATCTTTTCCTACATTTGCTTGTTCCAACGTTAACAGTTATTTTTACGGTCGTTCAACTTCACTATTTTCACGGGCGTTTCATAGAATCGTTACGTCAGCCAAAACCAATCCAGAGCAGAAATCAAAGCTCTCGAGGGAGCTTCAGTACGGACGGAAGCCAAAAACATACTCCTACTACTACTATGCCGCGCAAGAAAACATTGAAAGCTAAGCTTAGAGTTATATATGTGCGATTACGTTCTACGATTCTTCATTGGTTTCCTCCTTGCAAATCAGTGGCATGGCGTTTCCTTGAGATTCACATGATTAAAGCAGTTATATTAACAACTTATCTTTGTGCCATTTCGGAGATTTGCTGCTTCAACCTATTGTTAGTTGTACTATCACTTATGAGCGTTGGCGTGAATCCATTCCTTCGACGCGCCATTTTTCGGATTGTGACATTTTGGGTTTCGGTTTTGATACTGATGAAAATGATCTATCAGATTAAATATTTGAATCACACGAAATACGATTATTTATGTGTAAGAATAATGTATCCATATTTTGAAGTTTTAATTTAATTAACCAATAATTTTAATTCTTAGCAAAACGAAACAATTAATTTTGCTGATTGGATAGGTCTGCGAAAAACTGAACAGACTTGGGGCTCACTATTACGCTATTTAGCCCCCTACGTTATATACATGATCGTAACTACATTGCATGCTGTAGTGAAATTGCGTGATCATTTAATAGTACTCTCGGTGGGTGAAATTCGGGATCGCACAGTTCTTTTCCCTCATACGTCTCGACAACATGCTGAAAACAATTTCCCCGGACTTCTCAAGTATCTAATGAACTATGGATACTTCAAGTTTGGCTTGGAAATCACTTTAATTGGCATAGTCTCGGCTATAGCGCATAGATGTGACGTGATTGCGGTGACATACGTTCTTTGGCTTTTAATTATATTGTGTCTGAACCGTTTGCAGTGCGCTCGCATTTGGTATATTTTCCAACTCTATTTAGTGCTTTCGATCTTTATACAATATTTGTATTTAATACACTTTCCTCCAAATCTTTGCAAAGGTAAGTATCAAATTTAATATCAGCTGAAGCACTGACGAATACGAGTTATTTCAGATTCAGCACAAAAATTTGCAAAACTCACTGAATGGAGTAGTCCAGATGATATAAAACACTTCGACACTTCGATCAAATCGAAGCTTTTGCTAGATTTTATTGTTCTTATGTTAATATCCCGTCAGAGGAAGGCATTCAAAGCTGAAATTCACGAAGATAATTTAACATATTTTGGAGGAGATAACAAGAATATTATTCACAAAATTGCTAAGCTGGGTCACGTTTACTTTAGAAATCCCACTCACGACTTTTGCTCGTTCGTTCGTAATTATTCAGATGTATTTAAGACCATAATATTCTGCAGCTTTCTCTGGGTGACACTAGCCGTCATATTTATGGGCGGTGTGTGCAGCATGGATATGCTTTCATTAGGTTATTTGATATTTGCATTGGTGTTCATGCTCCAAGGATCAGAGGTCTACTTACAAAATATTTACTACATCATCTGTCGCTGGAACTGTCTCATCGCATTTAATGTGTTCAACATAATTATCAAACTCTGCATAGTTGTAATTGGAAATATTATGAATATCAAAGATAAACAAGATTATCAGAGTTTGTTTGCAGTTATGCAATATGATCCGGCATTGCCGCATCATGAAAAGTACAATCAAACCGCAAAAGTCGAAAACTACTATTATGGTCCAAGCAGCTTCATCTTCAAGAACCCTCTAGTCTGGCATGCGATTATATTTGCTTTTCTTATCTTTCAACATCGCATATTTCGATCATACTATTTTTGTCATATAGTAATGGATACTCAAGCCAACACAGTCTTAGCGTCTCGGTAAGTTAAATGTAACTAAAAAGACAAGTTATGCGACAACTAGGCAACGCCACAATTATACACTATAGAATTGATTTACCAATCTAATTTATAACTATTTTCATTGAGAGGGTAAACTAATGATTTACCTATAAAACTTATTGGACTGACACTATTCCCTATGCAGATATTCATAAAACATTATGTCGACCATCACGGTGGATTTTTGGGGTTCCAGCTACAAAATTAAATTGCTTAAGTGGTAATTTGCAAATTTGAGGTTAGTCTGTACAACGATTTAACAACAATTAGCATGCCAAGTACTTTGTGGGTTTCCAATTTCATTATATAATCGTTACATTTTGATGAGGTCTTTGCGAATTTATATACCTAAAGTTAAGCTCCTACCTCCAACAATACTAGTTTGAAAGTATTCCTATTATATATTGATTATTTAAAATCAAATAATAATAAAAATAACCCTTTCACAAAATATATCCGTAGTGGTGCTATTATTATTGAGAACTTGCATTATAAGCAAATTTATGATCGAAGGGAGTACGAAAAGAATGTGCTTGAAAGGGTTAAGGCGAAAATGGAATTCATCAGGGCTAGCAATATAAAAGCCTACAAGAGTAAGTTTGATGTTAATATAAATATAGTTAAGAAGCTAAATGGACCATTTGTATTTATAGAGATACATGCGATAACACAGCATCCGGAAATAAATCCGCGGGATCAGCTTTTTTTTGAGGACAATTTTACTAGTTTAGTATCTTTACAAGAAACATCCCAGAAAACTCCGGCGAAGCACCGAGACTTGCGTCTTCATTCCCATGCTGTGAGAACCGGCGACTACTATATGTTTGAGGAACATAATGAATCTGATGATCCTATTCTGTATGAAGAGTATGATTTTCTGGAGAAACAGGATAGGAGAGCGCGTGACATTCTCCTATCTGTATAATGCCTTGCACTTTAATTTGACTTAAGCACTAAAAGTATTTTTGTATTTACAGGCTAGGAAAAAAAAAGAACGCACGACACCACAAGGCAACAAGTATTGCTCGGACTCTGAAATTAACTTTAGTAGAAACCCTGTAGCAAAACTCTTCTATGATCTTATTGTACTAGTGACGTTTCGGCTAAACCAGTTGTCCCGAAACTATCGATTTGTCCATAAAATTCTTTCGGCCGAGAAGAAGACACTACAGGATATTAGCACAATGAATCGGCTTGGACTGGTCAATACTGCAGCAATGTTTAGTTTCTTAAATCAGTCCCTCTATGAGTAAGTATTTTTCAAGTTTGATAAAATCTTAAAAAAGCAATTATACCTGAAACAACTTTGTAATTTATTTTAGCAAGCAGCTGACCGCAATCACTCCTCTAGTAAAAGAATCGAGATTTCGTTTTAAACCTAAGGTGGATACTTTCACTGTTCCGCATCATAATTATTGCGTGCAAATGTTGATTTCTTTATGGTACGCGATCATTGCCAACACAGAAGTGGTATGCTATCTGGCTGTATGCGTAAATCAAGCTGCAAATTCGTCAATCATTTCATTGCCACTACCATTTCTCGTTCTATACTGGGGCGCTCTTACTTTGCCTCGTCCCACAAAGACTTTCTGGGTTACTCTTATAACGTACACACTGGCAATGATTTTTTTGAAATGCATAATGCATCAGAAAATTGTTCTTGACCCCAAGCTTATTAAACTGGCCAAGACGACTGATTTTGAGCTGTTCTCAAAGCATGGCAAGGCCGTGTATGATCTTTTGCTCTTGGTTGTACTATTCTGGCATCGATACATGCTAAAGAAACAGGGAATTTGGAATATGCCACGTTCGGAAGCTGAGTTAAGCACAACAAGTAAGTGCGCTGTGAAATATAATTTTGCATTAATTTAGTATATCAAATAAATTCACAAGGTAGCAAAACTATAATCAAGGAACGACCAACTGATGTATTGAAGAAGCTGAGGTATTTATTTTCTTCTTTACGATACTTATTACGATTGATTTTAAAAATATTTAAGGGAAGAGTCTGGAAGTGAGCAAAGGAAAAATGTTAATGCAAATGAAGAGTCTGGAAGTGAACAAAGGAAAAATGTTACCTATAATTCGAATGCAGCCGATTTGGAACGGGATATTAATGACTTATTACGACCTGGAAACGAAAATAAATATGTTTATCGTAACATTGAATCAGAGTACTATCGATTTAACATGAAAAGCTATGCGTAAGTAATACGCATACCACATAAGACTCAATCATTTAATATGTATATACTTGATATCAAATTATAATTATTTAATATTGCTATACTCGAGTGCCATCAAAAAAGGGGCAGAACTTAGTCTTCTTATCAACAGTCCGATAGTTACTTTGTATATTATACATAGTATTATAGTCATAGCATAGTTAATACATACAATAAAACATTTGTAAGCTAAACTAATTTAAGTTGTAAACGGTATACTATCCACAGGCAGAAAGGTCGATTTATATCTAATATAAATGAATTCTTTCTGGCTTTGCTTCACAAGGCGCGCTTATCAACAGATGTGTATTCATTTCTCTTCTTATGCGACTTTATAAACTTTTTCGTTTTGCTGTTTGGATTCCCTAAGTTTGTGGTAAGTGTCACGACTTCGTTTTTACACAGATGTGTTGATTTTGCTTTATAAATAATATATTTTGTTATGTATACCTACATATTACTTGTCAAATGCTTCATTAGGTAATAGATATATAATCAAAACAAGTTATAAGTAAAAATTATATATAATAATTATAACCATTGAAAATTGGTAATCAGGGTACAATGGTTTTCATAAAATGTATGTAACAGACAGAAGGAGGACGAGCTGAGTTGATTTAGCCATTCCCGTCTGTTCTTCCGTCTATTCGTCCGTCTGTTCATCCGTATGTATGATCGCGTCGATCTCAGAACCTATAAGAGCTAGGCAAATTTTGTATATATGTATATGGGTTCCTGTATAGCACGCGAATATCGAGTTTGTTTAACAAATATAGTTAAATGTTCCCGTTTTAATGTTATCGATTTAATTTGATTGAAATTTAGTAATTAAATGATATCTTCCACGTCTTTGGAGCTAGAGTCTTCAAAAACTGTTTTAGATTTTTTATACCCTGAACCCATTGAAAATGGGAATTCAGGGTATAATGTTTTTTTAAATGTAATTTTGATATTTGTTCAATTTTGGATATCGCCTTCACGTGTTGCCAGTTTTCATATACTCTTGTATACACACACACATTGAACTGGAGTATTGAGGAATCAAATTGACTTGAATAAAGTAGGTATTTGTATATTTGTTTTAGTATCGTCATAAATACAGTACCAGTGTTCTGGAGACGTATATACAAGGTAACAAGGTGCCTTTCAGCTTCCTCTTCATGCTCGTTGTGCAATTTTTAATGATTGTTACGGAACGTGCAATATACTTACGCAAGGCTTTAGTCGTCAAAATTGTGTTTCATTTCGTTACGGTTGTCGGAATACATATATGGATGTTCTTTCTGGTTCCCTATGTTACGGCGCACAGTTTCGGAGCTGCTGCACCTACTGCATTTTACCTGATCAAGTGTTTGCACATGCTATTCTCAGCCTACCAGATGCGTTGCGGCTATCCGAAGCGCATTTTGGGAAATGTTTTCACGAAAAGTTATTCCATGGTCAACTATGTGGTGTTTAAAATGTAAGAAAAGCTCAAATATATAATGCGATTTCGATGTTTTTATTTGTATACCTTAATTGTAATAATTCTAGATATATGGAAATACCATTTCTCTACATCTTGCGAACAATGCTGGACTGGTTATGCATCGAAACTACACTTACTGTTATGGAGTGGATTAGGATGGAAGATATTTATCAATCAGTATTTATTGTGCGCTGCTACAGGCAAATGGATTCTGATTTTCCAGTTTTACGGGGCAAGCCTAAGGCATTTTATGTCAAATGTCTAATTGGTGGAACAATTATTTTAATATTGGTAGCTCTCATATGGAGTCCGCTATTTCTTTTCGCAGTGGTCGGAACGGTCGGAAAACCATATGTTCCTCGCAAAGCAGATATATCCGTGAAAATAGGGCATTATGAACCAATTTATGTTTCCCAAAGTTATTCTGGTATACATCAGTTCACAGATCGTAACTATAAGCGGCTACTTAAAAGCTTCAGTTATGATATTCTTGCCACTGATCACATCATGATATACGATGCCGTTGATGTCACGTCAGTTAAGTTTGATTCCAACTCTGTGACGTTGTGGAATATGTCACCGCCTGATCAGAAGCGGCTGTTGAATGACCTAATAACAGGTGGGCCTGTCTTTAACGAGTCTTTAACTAAACATGACATTCCCTAACGAATTTTTAATTAGGCAAGAAAATGGATATTCGGTTAAGATTGTCCTTCAATGGCGGGATTATGACTGATACTGTCTTGTTTGAAACAACATACACCCTTACAAAGAACAAAGAAGACACTCGTGAAATGCTTATTAAAGCAATATCCGAGAATGATAAGAACAACCACGTTATTGTGCCCGATATATTACCCAAATTCCTTACGGTCCAGAAAATGAGAGTGCTTGTTAAATTTATCAAAGATTTTGATGGTTAGTATAGAAGAATGGCAGATAAGGTTTACGCGTGTGTGTAGATATCTTTGTGCATGTGTGTGTATGTCTTGCTTTATATATATATATATATATATATATATATATATATATATATATATATATATATATATATATATATATATATATATATTATATATATCCTTGTTCGTTAAAAATTATGAAATTTAAATTATTTACTTTATAGGTAAATTTCATAGACCAATAATCTTGGAAAAAAAATTGGATGGAGGTAATGTTTGGTGGGAAATGCACGACTTCTGTGCGGACAAGTTTTACAAAAACATTCTTTCAAGCCTACCCTCAAGTGATTGCAAAGGTGGAATAGTTTTTTATATATTCACTGATAAATTATTTCCCTCAACTATGAGTTTCATAGAAAAAACTGGGTAAGTGCGACATACAATTGAATATTTGAAATTTCTGTTTTCTTATCGGGGTCCTGGAGTGTCCTTTTCTCTGGCCCTTAGCCAGATAAAATATAATGTCAAGACTTTAATTAATATGTTTGTTTTTAGCATTATTGGACTCTATACAACATGTGTCTACGTTGTGTCTCGACTAATAAGGTCCCTCATATCAAACAATCATCGACGGATAATGTTTGAGGCTTTACCTTACGTGGACCGCATATTGAAACTGTGTCACGATATCTACTTGGTGCGGGAGACCAAAGAGTATCGCTTGGAGGAAGATTTATATGCCAAGTTAATATTTCTCTATAGATCCCCGGAAACGCTCATAAAGTGGACACGGTATAGGGAAGAATTTGTAGATGATGTAGCATCCACAGTAAACATTGCCAGAAGGGACCAGCGCGAATTGCGCCCGAATAAAAACAGCAGAGATCAGCCATCTCAAACGGCTTAGCGCACATAGTTAGTTGTATTATTCAATAAACATAACAAAAGGTGGTTCAAAGTAACTCCAACTACGGCTTCGGATCGAGGCAACTACGCAGCTCAGTTTATTAATTAGCTGGGATTAAATAAAATTGTTTATTTGTTTTGATTTGAAAATCGAAGTTGTTTTAATGAGGCTTTAATACTGTATCTCTGGCTCGCACCTCTTATGCACATCAACAGCTAAGCAGGTTAGCCAAGTTATGAACCATATACAACTACTGCTTGCTGGTGCTTGTAAACTGCTTTTCTCCTCTTCTTGAGCTTTCGGTACGATAACTTGTTGGCACTGTTAAAAGATACTATAGGTTATGCAAAGACGAGTTCCGTTACTTTGGCTGTTAACTAACAGACGTCTTGTGACGTAACAATTTCCCATTCTGCTCTGTTATCCCAGCTGAAGTTTGGCGGGCACTTAAACTCACACCTAGTAAGTGCTCCAAGCCAATCAAAATAAAGCATTTAGTATCCAATTTTATTAATAGGCATGAAGGTATGAAGTGAGAGGACATTCGGAAGCAGCAATGATGTGCCCAAAGTGGATACTTAGTCAGAATAAATGGTTGAAAGACGGAATTGACTAGATTTTCACCATGAGTAATGCCTATTTATGCCAATATACCACAATATTTATGTATAATACACATTAGGTATATCTATAAAGCTACTGTTCACACCTGCTGCAGTGTCAGAATCATCCGAATGAATCGAATAAAACGTGTGTATTATTCACAAAATCGAAGACAATGTATGGTTATTAGCTTGAAGGCTTAAGAAAGCGATAATCTGCCGGAACCACCTCCAGAAATCTGGGCAGAAGCTAATAATGCTGCTCATCGTCGGTAGCCATCAACTTTTTAATATATTGACAGACAAAAATAATGATGTGGATTGATGGGAAACGACTAAGACTTATTGCTACTATTTAGTTTTGTTAATAGGTAAATAGGCATTACTCATGGTAAAAATCTAGTCAATTCCGTCTTTCAACGATTTATTCTGACTAAGTATCCACTTTGGCCACATCATTGCTGCTCCCGAATGCTCTCTCAGTTCATACCTTTATCTACTTAGTTCTGCTCTGTTATCCCTGCTGAAGTTTGGCGGGCACTTATAATGACACCCAACAAGTCCCCAGAAAGCGAAAATCTGTCGGAACCATCTCCAGATATCCAGACATCGTCGTTAGTCATCAGATTTTCAATATATATTGACAGAAAGCGACAGATATAATGATAGGGATTGATGAAAACAAATAAATCTTATTAATGCTATTTAAATTTGTTAATTAAAGCCTTGGAATATAAAGTGTGAAGCTATTCAACGCGAAAATGTAAGCGGTCAGAGGATTACCTGAGGAATAACCGCAAAAAAACGGCTTAGAACTAAAAAATGAAGTAAACCCTTATATTGTCAGATTAGGGAATCTTTTTATAACTAGGAACTGGCGGCCGTTTACGTTTTTATTTTGTCTACTGACTATAAGAAAAATAACAGTGTCAATACTCGTGCATTTTCCTACAAAGTTCAGCGCGCACTCGCGAATTTGGGAAAGAGTGACGTTTCACTGTTAACTTAACAGACCGCTTTGTATGACCTAGTGTTACTCAATCGTGCCCGATAACAGGTATTTGAAGTCTGTTAATATTACTCAAAATGGTTCAGGTTAACATATAGATGGTTTTAAAAAAATACCGATTTATACGAGCAAGCACAATCTGTAATTCACGATTACTCAAATGGTAACGGAATGCCAAT
This sequence comes from Drosophila mercatorum, assembly GCA_961210405.1. NCBI lineage: Eukaryota > Metazoa > Arthropoda > Insecta > Diptera > Drosophilidae > Drosophila > Drosophila mercatorum. The sequence goes on from CAUIUS010000003.1 coordinate 16,150,349, forward strand.
AACATTAAATTTAAATTAATAACCAATTAAACTTGTTTTTTTCAGCGGAAAACATATTATCGCGCAGAGCATAGATTTTAAACTCAACGCATTCTGATTTTATTATTATTTTAAAAGGATTGGAAATTGCTGGTTAGGGATAGAATTGATTTGCAATCTAATATGGGGCACAAATTAACTGGATCTTGATATATGCTTATCAAACTATCGATAGACTTAAGCACTAAGTGCTTTAAAATGAGCTACAGTGCAATTGATAGAGTGCAATCGAACGCGAACGGCAGCGGTCATACTCGGCAATTGCTGCGGATTAAATATCATTAAATTTAGATTTTTGTTTGTTTTAAATTCGTAATTTACAAATTTCGCTATATTACAGTAAATGGTTAGTGAGTTTTGTGTAAATATTAAAAAACTATAGTCTTCAAGTTTTTTATTTTTTTTTTTATTATATTTAAAAATTACTCGCTTGATTGTTATGGATGGATCGGTATAAATTCAGTGTGGCTACTAAAATTAGGCTTTTAGTTATAATATAGGTCACATGAGCGCATGCAAATTTGCAGTACTTTCTTCAATTCCTTATTATAATATTTAATGTTGAATGCTGTTTTACCTTTTAAGTTCGTAGTTTCTTTTTAGCAAAATGCGATGGAAAGGTGTTGCTAATCTTACGGTCAAAAGCTACCAGAATAGTAATGATTTTCGAAGTTTAGCAATCCAGTTCCTTCGAGTTGCTTTCATTTACCAAAAAAAAAAAAAAAAAAAAAAAGCTGCGAAAGAAAAGAAAACAACATGAAAAGCAGCTTTGCAGTCATACAAATGCTCACTTAACTTGAAGCAAAGAAGTCAAATACATGAACACAGATACAGATACAGATGCACTGAAAAAGCGGTATGATTGTATTTTGAAGATGCTCTTTACCGACTGTGTGCTCACTTTTGGCTGCGGCACACTTTCGCTTTTTATTATGATGTTACAAAATTTCGTTGGTCGGTCGTCGAGTTCTGATTAAGGGTTTCTTTATATTTGTAAAATGCAAAGATAACAAATAGTCGTGTGAAGTATTTGGATAAACGCTTTGTATTTAACGTATACGTTTTTTTTTCTATGTATGTCTGTCGCATATATTATATCACTCTTGGATATACATAAATATAATTATTTAATTTCCAAACTCATTTCAACTCGTGATCATTTAAATATTTTTGTTTACACTGATACCACATATTACACAAATTAATAGGCAGTCGTTAGGCATATATGTACATGTAAAGATTTAACCAGTCGTAATCCTCAAGTTCCAAATAATTTAGAAGACTCTCTAGCTATTAAAACAAATTGTAGCTCGACATTGTCGTTAATCGATTATATATAAATACGAAAATGAAAAACAAATGAATTTAGGAATGTGCTAAGGCATCATATGTAAGATCTTGGTCAAATTTAAAAGCTGTAGCTCCTATAAGTCCGACGCTCTTATTTTACCACTTACTTAAAAATTATACCTCGAGTTCAGACTTTCAGTGGCTTCAAGGCAAACAACAACTATTTCTGATGTAATGCCAACTGAAGTAAATGTTATTGAAACGAGAAAAAGAGATAAGAAACATAAATAAATAATAAGCACGAGATAAACAGTCTTTTTAGCTGCTTGCTTTGCTTGAATACACAATAGTAGTCAAAAGCTTCTGATCTTGACGGTTGTAGACATACTAACAATGGTGTAAGGTAAACGAAAGGATACTTTAAGTCCATCATTCTGGCATACTTAGTATATCAAAGATTATTTTTTATGCATGCTTAACTAAATTCTAAAGTTTACAATTGAGCATAAATAAATTGATCAACTATCACAGTACACACAATACTAATGAGACTTGGAAACTTTTAAATACTATTTAACCGATTTGTACTTGGGCAAGGTGATCGAGTTTCATGCACATCGTTAATTCAAGGGAAGAGTTTTTGTTATTACATTGGAAATATATCATATTAATATATAATATAATATATATATATATATATATATATATATATAATTTACAGTTAGTATGCATACATATCTGAAATATCCGCAGAGGAATATTTTTTTTTAAGTCTAATTTAAATTCTTAAAATATTATTTATTTGCCTAAGAAATACTTAGATAAAGCTGTAGATAAGCCGAATGGCTTGGCATTCCAGTAAACAGATCTCGAAAAGTACGTCAGGGAAGTACGTGGAAGGCCGACGCACTAATGCTCTTTAAAATTTCGATACAGAGAATTTCACATTGTTATAATTATTTTATTACTATTGGCGTTGTATTAGGTAACAAGAAAACAAATCTATCAAGTTTCGTTAAGCTAGCGTAAGCAAGCGACTCAGTCTTTGCTAATAACTGAGAGTAAATATAGCTTATGTGTTTTGAGATATGTATCTTAATCCGTATGTTCCTCATTCAGGATATATAAATATATTGTTTTAGAGCTTTTGATTCAGAAATTCTTCTCTTTATAGTACAGGCAATTACTTGATTCATCTATAGCAACAACAAATTTATGTTTGTTTTATTTGCAGATCACTACGGAGTGCGTGACACAGAGAAGATCATTTTGGCTGTACTGTGAGTGTACGAAAATAAACCAAATTTTTAGATCATTAATAGTTTTCCCATTTCAGATAAATAATAATGGCAAATAAGTAGTGCAGTGATATTTGAAATTATATGAACCAATGCTTCACCAGGTATTACATCACTGTTACAGCCAGCAGTCGGAGTTAATGAATATTAAAAGTATATCAGTGTCGGAAAACATAGAACAATTGGACAAAAGGCAACAACTGGCAGCGGAATACAATAACAACAATGAGGACTATGATCCGTCCATGCAAAAGCAAAAACAGATGCATCGAGTGCGTAAAAAGCTTCAGCACGCAGACGAAGATGCTTCAGAAAGCTCTCGGCCATGGATGTTCTGCGATCGGTGCTGTGGAGAGAGGCAGCAGAAAGAGCAAGAGCAAGAGCATCGACAAGAACAAGAGCATCAATGGCAGCAGCAGCAACAGCCTGGCATCGTAGCTTTTTATCGCTCGTATATGGATTCAGTGTCTGATTTGTCGTCGTATCGTTTTGTCTCCGATGAGGAGGAAGCCAATGATAATGATGTTGATGCTAATGATGACGTTAGTGTTGGCTCGCAGTCGCTGCCGTGTGTAGAAATAGAACAACACAAGCCAAAAACATCAACTATAGCACAATACGTAAAAGAATCGACTACGGATAAGGCCTTAAACGTTGAAGTGCCCCACGCGTCAGCATTTTTCCAACCACACAAATCGCGGAGTGTGTTACCAATAATTCATTATACTAATACTGACAATGTTACCCAGCAGCATCAGCGTCAGCAGCAGTTATTAAAAGTTTCTGAGGCCGACCCAACATCTTTTAGAAATAGTTATGCTACAATTGGACATTGGCCCAATGACGCGTGCCGTTCTAGCAGGCATTATAATTATAGATCTTATTTACGTTGCGGTCGTCGCTATCCGCCGCCAGTGCCGCCGAAGCCCAAATCTCGCAATCGCATTTGCTTTGAAGTCACCGCCTGCAGTGGCATCTATAATGCTGAACCTGCTCTGAAAACACGTCGATTGGAAAATTTTCAAACACAGAAGTTTATCCAACCGAGATTTGTGCCATTTGTTTTGTCGGATAATCATACTTCGAAACGTGGAACCAGGAGCTGCTCTGAGTCAAAAAACATCTACTCGAACGGCAATGGGTGGACGTCAGTGAAAGCCGAAAATAGCTGCAAATTTCATGCCGCTGACAACAATCGCAACAACTATAATTGGAAATTGGACGCAACGTCAAATAAACATTTGCCATCCAAAAAAACTTGTGTACTGCGCTACGATCATTGCGGATATCTTAAAAAACCATCTAATCCAAACTGCAATTCGAATCAAAAAGGGATCACGAACCCAGCTGGGCACATAGACCATTCACATATCAATAGTGACGACATTTTTGAATATTATAATGCTGCAAAATCAAAAGACACCCGCATTGATTTCTTTCAAAATGCAAACTCGAATGAGTTGGATCTATCCGAACCACATGAGATAACGGCCAAAGTACAAATTTGTGACGTAGATTCTTCAATTGATGCTTCAGTGATTAATGAAAATTTTGACAAAATATGTTCCCAATCAAACTCAACCTTCGCTCGCATATCTGTAGACAATTTTAGATACACCGGTTGTTGCGCTTTGAATTGCACTACACCACAAAATAAGAATACTTTTTTGCAACCAAAGGACGCACTTTATGCAGGCTCGTCAGTTGGACTGAACAGCGACAGAGATGTAAGTACTATTGTGCTGCTTATAAAATACTTTCGAAACCACAAAAACTAAATAATAATATTAATAGACATTTGTGGGCTTCTTAATAGTGTTGATAAGGGCTCTTTGCACCGACTTATAACAGTTGAATTTACAAGCAAAAAATTCAACATAAACTTAAAAATTTAAGCTGCAATATATATGAAATATTGAAAATAACTGACGGAGTTAAGATCAAACTTAAGGCTAAGACGGATTAAAAAAATATATGAATTTAGGGCAGGAAGTTACGTTGTACAAGCCGATTTTATCATATCTGTTCAGCTTCTTAGATCAGAATTTCAGAGATCTTTTGATTGATTTCATAGCCGCTGGGCAAACAGAAACGAATTCGTCATTCGTTTACTCTAACTTAAAGTTTGTATATTATTTTCTAGCTAAATGCTGTTGGCGATATAATATAGTTAGCTTGATTACGTACTTGTATTTACTTACAGATATAATTATGGCCATGCATATGTATTATATACTCACACACTTATATATATATATATATATATATATATACATATCTACACCATATACTATACATTGTGATATTTGTGCCACAATTTGTTTGAGATATTCTTGCTCTCTGGGATGCTCATCGCTGTGCTTTCTGTTAGAATCTTTTTAAATGTTCCCTGGCACATACATATTTACATATTTACATTTCTAGGTGCTCTTCACGCTCGCTCTCGCTCACGCGCTCTTTTGTGTTCGGTATAAATTCTTGTTGTTTATACTAAAAATATCACTGTGTGCGTTATATTTAAATATATGTATATCTATATGTATGTATACTTAAATCCGCAGCCGTTTTGCTTTTTCTTACAATGTGCTTTATGTATCACAATGCACCGAAAAAGATGACTATTTTTCAGCAGTTCTAGCATCTAACATGTTTCTCTTTTCTGAACTGATGGCTTTTACCCCAGGTGAACATAATTAACCTATTGTATTCAGTGAAGTTATTTGTTTCTTATTGTTCTCAGTGTTTTAAATTAAAATCAAAGTTATCTTAAGATATATATAAAATATAAAATTTGAAGCTCATATAAATTTGAACCGTAATAGAGATATTTCAAAACACTACCGGATTGATTTTAGTTTCCTCAGAGAAATATAACTTTGTTTTGATTTCCATTGACTTTTGGTTTTTAGCAGACAATGGATAAGCGACGCAACACTTTAGACCGATTTCAACGTCTGACTTTTGGACGCAAATCAAAGCCAACAGTTTCCTCTGAGGCTGTCTCTTCGGAAACTTGTAGGGCATCCAGTGTAGACAAGCAACGCAATAGTTCCGAAAGATCAGAGCGACTTAAAGAACTGACGGAGCTTTTGCGTGGTGGCAACAGCTCACGTGCCTCATCAACGCCCACGCCACCACCAGTGCCACCTCCACGCAAACCGCGAATACCTCATAATAGTTCGACAGCAAGCAGCATTGAAATCCAGGAAAGTCAGTTACATTGTGGCTTGGAAGACTCGGATCCAGCAATGACTGGCCAATTACAGAAACAGAACAGTACAAACAACAACAAGAGTGCTAGTGGCAATGCTGGCGTGCCTGCTACAGCCGCACGAATCTTGCACTCAATGAGACCAAACGCAAGTCTCTCCAATTTGGAAGCTTTCATGTTGTGCACTCGCGAGAAATCCAAATCACCGCCGCCCCTGGCAGTAGGTGACGAGGTCGACGCAACCAGTAGCGAATGGCCTACGCAGCTGTCTACAGCAGAGTCTCGCACTGGAAGCAGCACAAGCACTCAGAAAGGGATATCGCCGTTTCGCTCTGTTTCGTTTTCACAAATTGACTGTAAATCAACCCTAAGTGCTTTGCGCGATCGGTTACGGCGGGACAAGGCCATAGAAACCCCCACTCCAATTCAAAGGAACGCTAAGGCGATAGAATCTTTGGATATTCCGAGCGTTAAACCGGACCCAGGTTGGGTACACATACCGCTTAAGAGCACGGGCCTGTCTATAAATCTAAACTACGGGCAGGAGAAGTCGCTCGAGCATGTTCTGGAAGATGTGCCTGATATCATAAGTGAAGAAGATATATTCAATACAGACAATTGCAGTGCCACAGGTATATTACCTGCGACTGCTAGTAGTGTTATCGCGGCACACGCCAAAATGGAGTCGCTATCGGATACCATACACTCTGAAGGAGAATATAGTGTTAACAAAGAGTGCGCTACGGTGATGGTAAATGTTACCGATGCGCCCACTATAGTGGAGCCCTCCCAAGTGACCTCGGAAGTTACTGCATCCAGTCTGGACAACTTGGATGAGCAAGCTCAGCTTGAGTCCCTTGAGTCAGCAAATATTTTACAAACAGCTACAACTTGTCTTATTCCTGTGCCGGTCTATGAATGTGCCTCACAGGAGTGGCTGGAAACACCCGCTCAAGAATGGGTTGAGTTAGCACCAGAATTCGGCATTGTGCCCGAAACATTGCAGCCGCCCGTTCCGCATGCAGCGTGCAAAATAATGCAAACAGAGACATTAACGACTATACCCAGCAACTTGTTGCCTACCATTTCGGTGAGTCGGAGCTCTGAAGAAGGTGACGAACAAAGGAAAGACATAATCTTATCCCCGGCAGAGTCGATAGCGGATCGACTTAGCACGTTCGATTCAGTTGACGATCAGCGTACTCAAGACGATGTTGATGTAGAGCTGCACGGCTCGGACGCAATAGCAACGCCGAGACACAGTACTGGAGAGCGTCAGAAGCGACACTTGGATAAATCCACGAAGCGTAAGGGAATGTACATAGATAACTCAGATTGGCATCAGCCAGTTGAACCACATCGTGGACTAGCACTAGATTTATCTATTGTCAATTTTCAAGCGATTAGCCCAGATTCGCCAGATGATTCACAGATAGATACCAACAGTCCAGACATGTTCGTAGCGAAGACCCCAGAGCTTGAGAAGAGTTCGCCTTTATGGAGAAGGTCGAGTGACCGGACTCAACTGTTGAGCAGCTTTAGCTGTCAGAGCAGCGAAGAGAAGGACGATGCCGCCAGCAATAATAACAGCAAAAACAACAGCATACTGCATACTGACTCCATGTCGGATACTGAAGAACGCGTGAGTTGGAGTCCAACGCCGAGCGGAGATTATGAAAGCAAACGCTACTCGAAGCGACCTCTCACAGTGCGTGGTCCATATGGGCAAATGTTGGAAGCTGAACTAAAAAAGCCAAATCGAAAGCAATACGACGAGATTCTAGAGGAAATGCGCGACAGCGACAGGTGAGTAACAACTAGTGTCTGTGGAGGTCAGCTTCAACTTGAATATGAATTTTCCTTAGGCTACATCCACGTCGTGAGCATAGCGTGTCTGAGAGGAAGCCTTCACTTGGCTCCACACGCAACAATATGCCACAATACTCGAATTCGATGCGTGTGCGTAAATCAAATGCGTACTTGCCAGTGCCGACCCATGCACGGGCAGCTTCGACTCCTTCGCAAATTGAGCATGTTAACAAGCCCACTTCGCTGTCTAGCAAGGATCTGAACGAGACGATATTAATGGCCGACAAGCACTCGCCACATCAGATAAAACGAGCCGCATCCGAGGCACCCACAACGAAGACGCATCATAGCAAGCGTAATCTATCAATGACTAATGAAAGCAAGAGTCAGCATCATCACAATCATCACCATCAGCACACAAAGCGAAGCGCTGACGACAATAATAGTAGCAACAACAACAACAAATCAAAGCTGCCTCATGCCGCTGGCGTTCCACCCACAGCCGCTCTGCTGGCGGAACTGCTGAAGGGCTCCAGCGAAAATATGATTTCCGAGCAGCGTCAGAAAATGATTGCGGTAAGTAATATCATGCACATTTCCATCTCTTAATCTACAACGATACCTTAAAGGTGTTCGATACGAATCTTTGATTTTTTGATTTCCTATCGTTATTCTTTGATCTGCAACTATGAAGTTCTTCTAATTTATAATCTCAAAATATTATGGTCATTCCCATAGAAGTATATAAATCGGGCATTTAAATATATACATATCTACATATAAATATATAATATATACATAAAAACATAAAAATAATATATATTAAAATATATATATATATATATATATATATATATATATATATATATATATATATATATATATATATATATATATATATATATATAGAAGACTCACAGATATATGTACATACATATGTGAGTCTTCTATGGTCTGCAGAGAATTTGGGAAAATGATTGGAAAATGCGAAAATGCGCGTCTGCGCATGCTCCAGCAAGTAATGCGCACTGGAAATGTGTCACTGTGTTAGAAGAGAGCCTCGGAACTTTATTTCATCTCTTTGTTTCGCGTCGTGCACCGTGGTTCAGGCTAGAGCTTTTCAGTTTCATTTTATTGTCTGCCAATTGGGTGTACTAAATAAATATAGTTTCAAATATTAGAGTAAGCTACTGCCCAAAATCCGTATTAAACTGCAATATATCTACTTTATCATTAATATAGACATATATAATAAGTATTGAGACATACAAATATATATTTGTATATTGTATGTATATTTCTCTAAAATGTTGTCTTCCCTTTGATGTCTCAAAGTAATTAAATAATAATTGACCCGAATGAACATGAATACGTTTGGCCCTCACATACTCTTCCGTGGACACTTGTCGCATGCAAACGGCAAAATGTATTCCAATTTTATCGCGAGAGCCAGCCTTGCTGGAGTGTGTCTGTTTTCAGTTGGAATATGAAAAATGGAATTTAAGTGTGTATTTGGCACAATGGAATGTTTTTCAACGTGTTGAGTAGCACACTCCTGTGCAGCAGTTGTATGCGCCGCCATCAATGTGAGTACTAAACCGCATCACATACTCACATACCCACACACACACACACTCACCTCGCACACATTAGCAGTCGATGCTCTCCCGCGCAGCAACAGAATCTTCTCCGCCAACGTCAATGCGCGCGTTTAAATTCTTGTTTGCTTTTCGTACCTCAGTTGTATGGCGAAATTTTTCGTGTTTCGTTTGTTTTATTTTGTGGTGTTGTGGGAAACACATAAATCTAAGCAGTTACTTGAAAAATTCAATTCAAACAATAGCAATATACCAAATATCAGCGACGATTCGCAGAGTTTTAAGTATATCGCGACAGAATCCCATCAGGACAGCCTCAATTAAATCAAAAACAACAAAATATTTTTGCCCTACGCTAGACGGACGAGTATATACATAAACTTATGTACACGCATGGGAGCGCGTATAGATAAAAGCAATTGAAAATCCTTGCCTATTAGGATAGCAGAGACTGCCTCGCTGAAGGGCGAACACAGTAACTAGTGGAAAAGCATACGTATGTCGTCTGTCTGTCTGTCTGTCTGTCTGTCTGTCTGTCTGTAACTAATTACATACATACTTATGCATACACAAAACCACTTCTCGGCTACAATACCCAACCTCTTGTTGCGCCGCGCAGATCGAACAAATTGTAATTGTAATTGTGTTGTGTTGTGTTGTTTCGCATGTGCACTGGTGGTAATCACTCCTTGAACTAAAGTGTGTGCAAAGTAGTTTTTGTTTTTTGGTAGCAGTGGAAAAGCCCAATCAATACAAATTCAAACATTGTCTATATACATATTATATATCCGACTGATATTCTGCAACAATTTATGTTAATTCTTGACCATTTGTAAATGTTCTTCAACGCTTAGTTTTTTCTGTGTGTCGTATACCTTGGATGGTTTTTGCATACTTATATACATTCCTAAATATACATGTGTACATCAGTGTACATATTGAAATATATATATATATATATATATATATATAAATAATAAATATATATATGGGGGCTGTGGCTCAGTGTGAGTGACCAACAAACTCCTACACATACACCTTTTTGTTTAGGCATAAGGTATCTGTAGTTGTTTCCACAAACTATGTGTACTCCCGTGGGCTGAGAAGCTGTTCCCCCACTCGCACATCTACGCAGATTTATCAATGAGCCTCACTCAGTACATCTGAAATTCCTGCTCCTCCAGTCCTCCAGATGATTCCGCTGTCTTTCCTGTTTGGGTGCGCATAGGCCACTGAAATGTATTGCAATTTTAGTTGCTGCCTGCCTGCCTTTAATAGATGGACAAGCTCGCTGCTTTACTTTGTCTCACCAATTTCATTTGATAAGTTGGGGCAATCGATTGTTCAGCTAGACACTCGCAATATTAAATGGTGTTGTTTAACCATCAGTGCACACTCTAGTTCGAAGTAAACAAAACTAAGCAGGAGGAAAAGAGAAACTTACAGCCTGAGCAAGCCACAATAAAAACCGAAAATGTCGCTCAATCGCGAGAATCTACGCCTAAGTTTGCTGGATTTGCAAGCTACCATAACTGCACCGTCGAATACGATTGCTGCCTCGCTGCTGCCGCAAACTCAGGCTCAGATGACACAACCGCATGCGGCAGCATCGGCGCTGCCGACTAGCACCATCAGCAGCAGTAGCAGTGTATCACAAGCCGTCTCGCAGGCTACTACCGCGGTTGCTCGGCTAAGTAAAGCCGGTTTTGGTGCGGCGTCCCACCAAAATGACAAATGTGATAGGCTTAAAAAAATGACTTCAATCACTTGCTCTGATTCGGAAGATGACTCGGAGAGGCGAGCACACTTTGAAATGAACTGCAAATGGAATCTGGGCGGTTATGATGGCGTAAGTGTGGTGGTACTAATGGCTAGACTATAATAATTTATATAAATCATCCGTTTCTCATAAAATGGCTTTCTTATCTTCTTATTTATAGGACACTCGCACTTACGTTGTACAAGAGATTTACCGCAATGAACAATCCTACGTTGAGTCCCTGCAAATAGTTGTGCTTAAGTATCTGAAAGTCTTGAAGTCGCCTGAACATGCGGGAATGATTGATACGCGTACTGTGGATGAGATATTCTTTATGGTGCCCGACATACTCGAAATACATGAGAAGTTTTTGGCTGAGTTGAAGCACCGGCTCGACGACTGGGATGTACAGCAAAAGGTTGGCGATGCATTTATTGAAACGGTAAATAAACATATATATGTATATTCACTTAATTATCAAATAACTGGCATCAAATTGGAAAACTTTGCAGTTCTCGAAACTAGAAGTCCTCGAGGTCTATACGTCATTTGTGAATAACTGCAATCGAGCCAAAAATGCAATTCGTTCGATGAAGCATCAGCGACCATCTTTTTCCAAATTTCTGGAGTCAACGGCCCGCGAGCATAAGGGAAAGCTGACCTTGGACAATTTACTTATAAAGCCGGTGCAGAAATTTCCAAAGTACGTATGAGTGTTAATATTTCGCTAAGTTTGTTGTGTGACGATGTTACGATTTTTGTTTGCTGTAGCTACGAGCTGCTCTTTCAACGCCTTATAAAGCACACAGATCACGACCATCCAGATCAGAAGCATTTGCAGGAGGTGCTGAAGCTCGTGCACGATATATTGGTCCACATCAATTGCAAGGAGCGTGAGATTATGGAAAATGGACAGCGAGAAGCGACATTACGTGAATTGGAAGGCGTTATAGAAGGCATTACCGATTTAATAGCGCCAGATCGGCAGTTCTTGTTATTCGATTTAGTGTCAATGCCATCGGGTCAGGGTGCTCGCAAGGATCGCGGTTTTTTCCTGTTCAATGATCTATTGGTCCTCACTAGTATAAAGAAACGTAGTGGGACCATTAGGAAACCAAATACCACCATTTGCCCCGGGTCAGTGGCTACAACCTTGGACACTAACAAATATAAGTTCCTCACAAAAATTTCATTAGATTGCCTAGAGATCGTCAAGTGTGAGTAAATTGAGTTTATATTATAATACCAAAGCTTTACCTGAATTTTTCCTAGCTAAAGATGAAAACATAAAACGCATCGAAAGCGAAATTGAAAATCTGAACGAAGACTGCAATAAGTTGCAACAGATTAGTGAGATCACGACATCAATTAAGTATCCTCATCAGTATCTCGAAGACGTCATTCGGGAGTTGCATCGTGACATTCAGAGACAACTCTCCGAGCGTCAGGCAAACGACACGCAACTAAATATGCTGGAACTGACTGTCAGCTCGCCGTAAGGATACCTGTGGATATATTCCAGTACAATTACTAATGACCTATTCCTTTTCAGTAACGGAAGTCAGAAGTTGACGGTAGTATTTAGCAAAACAGATAGACGTTCCAACTGGGAGGAGGTATTTAATGAAGCTAAATTAAAATTGGGTAGGTTCACAGATAAAGATACTAGACTAATATATATATATATATATATATATATATATTGTTTATTCATTGATTTCTATACCTTTTTTATAAGCAGCCGCCACACAAGAGCGACATCCCATTCCAGAATTTCTTACATCTATTCCTATCCGCAAGACACGCGCCGGACTTCAATTTACTTGCGCGGCTGCCACACTGAGCGACAAACGAGATGTGTGGGTTTGCAATAGTGATGGATATGTAGGCCAAGTGTGCATCATGTCCTTGCATCCGGAGCCAAACGTAACCAGCTGCAACGGAGTCTGCAATGCACGCATACTTTGCGTATCCTCTGTACCAGCGTACAGCAGCAGCCCAAATGATCGGCTCAGTGGACAGGAGGATAAGCCACAGCCCAGTACACAACCGAGTAGCTACACACAACAGTTGCGCGATTATCGCAAAAGCATCTCGCCCATTGCCCAGACCGCATCTGTATTGAGCGTATCAGATAAAAAGAAAGTCCCCCATTCGAATGTCGATAACGGCTCAGATGCTGCTGGCGCCGGGAACAGTGATACTCAGCTGGATTTAAATCTCAGCTCCAGCGATGATGAGGCAGACGCTATTTCCACTGCACCACTAGAACAACGTATGCCCAGCCCGGCACCCTCACTACAGGCCACATATCATGGGCAGCAAGTAAGCAATTTAATTTAAACTTCGACATTCGCACGACATTTTTATTGACAATGGTTTGCTCAAAGGACTCCAATCCCGATGAAAGCGAATGCAATCAATCAACAATGTGGATCGGTACTGAAGACGGCTGCATTCATGTCTACAACAGTACTGATAACATACGTATTAAGAAGAATCGCATTAAAATTGAACATCATTCAGCTGTATTTTCCATATTGTAAGTGCTCACTCAATAGATTAGACACAGTTGGATGCAAATCACTCACTAATCGCTTGCATTATAGATATCTGGACAATCGTGTTTTTGTATCCTTAGCTAATGGCGATATATGTGTTTATCTGAGAGATGGCGGTAAGTTCTGAACTCAGAAGAGTCGCACTATTTTGCTACAGTTAGAATCTAATTACTTCGCAGCGACTTCTTGGAATACGTGCTCATCGCATCGTCTCTCAATAGGCACAGTGTCGAGCCCGGTGACTAAGTTGCTGAATGTAAATGGAAAGTTGTGGTGCTCAATACAGGGGATTATTAAAGTGTTAGATACTGAATCCTTTTCGGTATGAAAATTAAAACCATGAACTGAGCTCTTTATAATGAATACTTATGTTATTTTCAGGTTATCAATCAAATACAAATATCCTCAGACTCAAAACCAATTACGAATATGACAGTAGCAAATAATTTTGTGTGGATATCTATTCAAAACTCAGCTCATATTAAGTGCTTTCATTCCAATACGTAAGTGCTATCCACAATCTACTCTAAGCTGTAAATAACATATTTATTTTTTGAACTCTATTCAATAGCCACCAACTAATTACGGAAGTCAACCTTGCGCCTGCAGTCAATAAGATGTTGTCCAATTGTGACGAAATAATTAGGCAGCATAAGGCTGCTTGCCTTCGCGTAACTTCTCTCCTGTGTTGTAAGGATCTTATTTGGATTGGCACTAGCGCCGGAGTTTTACTAACCATACCAGCGCAGGGCTATGAGAAAGGTGCGCACAATATAGTACCAACAGGCATACCACACGGTCATACGGGACATGTGCGATTCCTGACTTTTGTCGAGTCCCCGTCGCATGGCCTAGAGGGTTGCTCTCAAATCATATCAGCTGCGACGTCACGTGAAACTGGAAGCGGCACCAGCGACGACTATACCAAACAAGGGTGAGCCATTGTAGAATGTTATATATTCAAATTATGTAGAATTACCTCTTTTCTTAAATTATTTCTTTGCTAAATAACAGTTCAACAAAGAACTCGAAAGCAAAGTCGGAAACCAAAAATATACTTATTATATCTGGTGGCGATGGCTACGAAGACTTCCGCAACTCTGGTGCCAATTCCTTAAGCGAAATTGCTGGTCGCGAAGACAGCACCAATCATTTATTAATATGGCAAATTTGAAGCAGAAGACGTAAAAATCGCTGGCGCTTGTTGCTTTCGAGGTGGAAAAACAACAACTGAACCACCTCTGACAGTTCCAAATCTGTAAGCAACTTTAACTTGACAATTCCAAGTAGACTTCAGCGATTTTTATTGAACTAAGTTGCCAAAGAACAAATGTAGACAGACTAGTGTTACACAAACCATTTGTGTAGGCATGTTTGTGTTTAAATTGAACAAAAATGTCATTGTTTTAATATATATAGTTAGCAATGCGCAGAATTTTTGTATGGATATAAGACTATATTGAGAAGATGAACGTTATTACGAGTGCCAAAAATATACATGTATTGCGCCGAACATTCGGAATAAATTATTTAATATGTTAAAACAAAATCCTCTAGCTAGGCCCAATGGCGTCTTATTCCAAGCCCACACACACACATATACATATATAACTGCAAACTCATTTGTATAACATTATTTTTATAAAATTTAGCAAATATGTTGACTAAATATTGTTAATTGTATTGATTACATAAATGTATATGTATAAGATATATATATATATATATATATATATATATATATATATATATATATATATATATATATATATATATATATATATATATATATATATATATATATATATATATAAATACATTTGTATTTATATATGTGTATAAACGTATCTTAATATCCGAAATACCAATATTAATATGTACATATAGCATGTTTTTTATATTTAATACAAAGTAAATACTAAATATTCAAATATCGCCCTGAAACACATTAAATTAAAACAAAATAAAAAAGAACTTTATCGAATTTATTCTAAAAGTAATCACTGAATTCCAATACATTCATTATTATAATACTATATGGGCAAAAATATTTGAATAAATATATTTGTAAAAAAAATCATATTGTTAATTTGTTAAGAAAAAAAACTTGATGTATTCATACAAATAACTTACGGCGTTTTAAAAATGCAATGTAATGCGACTTTCATGCAAGAGAATTGAATTTCAAAAACTAACAACCCATACATACCAAGTGATATTCAAGTGTTTGGGAATGTATTTACATATGTGTATATTTTTTGAAACGGCATATTACTAAGCTTGACTAATGTTAGCGATGTTTGCAGTTTTAGCTATAACTAAAGTCCTTCTATCCAAAACAAACCAAAAATACTCCCCGCAACCCCTCCCCCTTCTCTCCCTTTATCTCTATCTCTCTGTATCCCTCTATTTAATAAAGGTGTGTGTTTTTTGGTTTTCACACTCATTGCCTATGACGAGAGGTCACGTCGACAGAGTGGACACAATCAGACTATGTTTTTATTGCAAGAGCCGTAGTTAATTGGACTTTAATGTTTGTATACTCCTAATGTAATTATAATCCATATAAACAGTTTTTCTTTCATAATTTATCGACTTGAATTACATTTAAAATTTGCCAGCTTTTTAGCAGGTCTTTGTAAAATAATTGTAACAGGCTAGCTACAATAGGTATTTTATTTATACTTTATTTCAATGGCATCTGACAATTGTTATCCTACCTCTATGAATACCAGCAGGTGTTAGTATAGAAATTGATATAATTATACCAGAATAAATCTGAAACAGAACTGTAATAATAGATTGTGAAACAATAACTTCCCCTTTACAAATTGCGAAGTAAGATTTAACAATAAAAATGTAAAATGTAAAATGTGGTTATATGTATTTGTGTATGTTACCTGTTTAATAAACCAAATTTTCAAACTGAGCTCATATTTACATATGTATTTCTTATAGTACTTATAATCTTTATTCTCTTCTCAGATTCTTCAGCCGCCAGAATAGATGGCTCACACGGCGGCCATATGAGTGAACAATTTGTATTTAGCTTGTTCAATGCTTTAAATACATATATCGAATACAGATTTATTGTTATTGTTAACCACCTTCCTATGTGCCTTAAAACTCCCATATTACATACTTGTGGAGCAGCTAAAAATAATCACAATTGTTTTCAACTGCCCTTTATGAGCAAATCAATAGTGGAGCGTAAAAATAGTTATGCTGTCATAATGTGACTCATATGCAGACAGACAGGCTCTGCTATCCTGTGACGTTTTGCCGTAAAACAAATTATAACATGTCTTCGCTTTCAACGAATGTAATGGAACGTACCAGCGGAGTATTAATAGCATTTATAATGGAAAAACTTTATATGCTTTGAGCTTATCAATTTATTGTGGTATGCTGAAGGTAGATGTGTTCTCTGCTAACATGCCTTTAGAGTTTTTTCTAATGAATTTCACTGTTTTTTTTTTAAACCCTGAACCCATTGAAAATGGGAAATCAGGGTATAATGTTTTTATGAAAATGTATGTAACAGTCAGAAGAAGGCGTGGTAGACTCCATAAAGTATTAATATTCTTGATCAGGGAGAGAAGCCGAGTCGATTTAGCCCTGTCCGTCTGTCGGTATGCTTGAGCGCATCGATCTCAGATCATATAAGAGCTAGAGAGTTTGTTTAAAAAAATCGATAACTGTCATAGTTTTAATGTTATCGATTAAAGCCCGTTATTGTTATTTAGTTATACAATTCTATCTAACTGATCTTTATAGTGAGAGTTTTCCAGTTTTGCATTTAGTGTTATTTGAGTCTTACAAAATTTTGGTTTTTGTAAAATTTTGGATGCTACGCCCCCTTTTTCTCAAATTTGTAAAACGTATTTCAAGTTCTAGAGACTTGTGCTATGGCACATACATACATATGATTAACATGATCACTCCCCGCAAGTTTGATCAAAAACGTTCGTCTATTTTCGCCCCCTTGCAGACTGAGCTCACTTTGCTAAGTCAAAATACACAGTTAGCAGATTGTGTGCTTGTGCGGGTGTCTGGGTGTGTGTGTAAGTTTTGCTTGCTACATATGTGCATATAAAAGTAACGGAGAATGTTAGCGATTCTTAGGAAGGGGATCTCCTAGTCGAGCAGTCTCGACTAGAGCACTCTTACTGGTTTTATTTTAAAGCCATTCTCGACTTGAATATATTGGCCTCTTACAATAGCTATAAAACATAATATGTGGAATTATATTTTCTATACGCCCACTGATGGGATCAATCGGAAGAGACATATGTAGGTCCCTAGTTTCACAGATAGTGCCTTGAAACTAGGCAGTAATTTTACTGTATACTTCTACTGTAGATCGTCCTTTAAATTGGCGTAGCCTTTGTTGGTTTGCAAACTGTATAGTCTGTACCTGAGAAGCCAAGCTCCATTCACATACATACACAATAGATCGATTTAGTATGATAATCAAATCTCCTGTGTGAACGAGTATTGAGCAGTCAGTTCCGCCGGAATGCAAGGTTTATGCTTCTTTATTTGTGGCAGGGTAATAATTAAAGGTTTATCTTAATAATATTCAGAACTGTCGGCTCGGCTTAACTTTTAAATCCCATAAGTAAAGGGTAATAAAGTTGTACTAATGCCGTTATATAAATGCAAGATGAGTAATTTTCAAAGGCCGCAAATAGGCGAGATAACTCCTCATCATATGCCCAATTGGGGCAAAAAGTTGCATAAATTCATGAATATATTGGAGCATTTGACGATTTAATCTAATAGAGAGCATACAGAGGCGCTGTCAGCTATCTGCTTGATATATCAGTAACATTACAAATACAAGTAGCAAAATAAATTCCAGATATATTACAAAAAAATACGCATGCGCGTCAAATGTGCATGCCTTCCATTGGTTCTTTTAACCTACGTTCCACATTGGCTATTCTATCGTCATGGAAGTGGACAATGTTCGCGGTGCAAATGAACTAGTAAGCCAGAGTAAAATGAAATGCCTTGTTACTGATAGAGAGAATAGTATTGAAAATATATATGTTAATCATAAAAGAGCTTCAATGCTCCCACAAGGACAAACCATATATACATATAGTTCTGTCGATTTCAGCAATATTAGGCATATGAAAACTAACGTAAATTTACACATTGGTAAAAAAGCACACCTTCAAGTGTTAATTTGAATTTGAACGTAGAGCGTATTTGCCTTTATAGAGAAAACATTGAAAAGCAAATAGAAACCACAACCGCGATAAAAGGATTAACAGCAGGCTACACTGTACTGTCTAATCTCAAATACACAATACATATACATCGTAAACACACACACACACACACACACACACACACACACACACACACACACACACACACACACACACACACACGTATAATTTAACATTCACAAACGAGTCCCACATATTGGAAACTGTTGAGGTATGCCGCTTGCACAGAAAGTATACATTTTCCCCACATACGCACTGTGAGGGAGACGTGCAGAACACTCGTGGCATGTATCTTTCGTGTTCAAAGGCCCACTTATACATACATACATACATGCATACAGACATACAAGCATACAACATTTATGTATGTACGCTCTCTCTCTCTCTCTCTCTGTTGTAGTATGTTACGGTTGTCAAAGTGGACGGCAGTTTTGGAAGTGCTCTGAAGCGATGCAGTCGCGTCTCTGAATTCGGCTAAATGATGTTGCATTATCAAAGAGTTGCAGTAATACAACATCGGTGACATAGACATCAAGTTGATCATATATATACTGAACTATCGCTTAATTAAAGGAAACCCTCTGGCACGTTGGATCCAATATTGTGTCAAGCTTTGACACAGAAATCGTTAAATAGTAAAGTTCTATGTGTATAAATATAAAAAAGTTATCTATGAACAATGTGGAAAATATTCATATTGCCAAATGTAAAACACAATTGAGAATAATAAAGGCTAGAATTGAATTAAGAATTCTGCAGTTGACTGGGCCTGTAAGTTATCCTGTATTCAGTTCTGGTGAAGCAAGGAAGACCACTAAAACTCTGGCACGCGATCATCAAGTGAAAGATATTTTCTTGTAGTTTGTGCACTGATAATGAAAATAAAGAACAACAGTTACAATAATTAACAAATTGAAAAATACAAATATTTGTGGAGCAATCTTTCAGAAATGAGAGATAAATAGCAAGCGCAAAATGTGGCTAAGGTAATGATTTTTTAATGAAATTAATTGCAAAAAAGTTGTCGTATGCTTAATTTATGGGCTGCGAGTCCACCCCTTAAAGTGATGGCAAATGGCTCTGTCAGTATTTCAGGAAAGGAAGTTTCGAATCGATAGTAATGACAATCAAATTAGAGAGCAGCATTTCTAAAAGTAGAGCACAAGGCCAGAGCTGCATTTAATAATATTAAATCATCCTCATACGCCAAGTAGTACTCACATTGTAAAAATAAAAGCAAATGTTCCAACAGCTGTTCTCAAAACTATTATTGACAGCTGGTAAATTTAATGGCATTTTCATGCTTAGATTCAACCCAAATAAAGTGGATTTCTTGCCATTTCTTTTGTTTTTGTTTTTGTTTTTTTTATAGTGATGTATATAGATATTCTCAGAGGCAGACAAACAATTTAGATTCGCATAAGTATCCACACATTAATAAAAATTCAAATGAAGAAATATGCATGGCTCATTCGCTCATTTGCCCTGGAATTATGTGTTAGTATATAAATATCCATTAGAAGCTTTGTTGTGTAATAAATAATTATTTTATTTTGTGGGAACAGGCAATAAGGGGAAGGTCGTCGCCAGCTCTGCCCATGAAAACCAAATGGCAGATAATGTTGTTCATGTGTGCGAATGTGCGTATAAAACGCAACGGAAGGGAACATTTTCCTATATTGAACATGGTCATAGCCACATATGGCATGCGTGTATATGTGGAGCTTTAACCGCGAAGCATCGAGGCACCGCTGCAAATGTATTGGTGTTAATTTATAAATTTACTTTCCAAATTGTTTGACCATTATTGTGGGAAGCCTTACATTACAATAATTCATTATACCCTGCACCCACAGAGCAAGGCCAAAAGGGTGTAATGTGATTGTGCAATTGTATGGCGAGCAGTACGACGCCTTGTCGACCACATTTGGTCTATATATGTATACTTCTTCACAGCCATGTAAGCGATCTGCAAAGCTAAAAATTTAAAAGACTTTCAATTAAAATTTTAAATATCTAATGTCGTTCATCGCCTTGTCAGCTCAAGTCCTAAGCAGTTACATACGACACCCGGGCTTAGAATAAATCAAACTTTTAATAATTACAATAGTAATACTAAAAGGCTTGGACAGTTAGTAGCCGGCACCGACTGAAGCAACTAACGAGTATCGTTTTATACCCTGCCGAACTTATCCAAGTAATAAAAAACCTGTAAAATAACTATCAAGTAATATATTAAGGGGTACAAAGGAAATAAAAAGTGAGCATGTGTATAAATATTGGGGCTTATAAATAATTGCATTAGCAAATCGTTTGATTTGTTATCACGAATGCGATAAGGAATTCCATGACAATGAATACGGCTAACACATGAGTGTATTTTTTCACGTCTATATATAGTTTTTGAGTTTAGACCCGATTTAGATTGATGGGGTATTACAGTAGGGATCGCTCAAGCTAGGTAAACTTGACACTGGAAAATATAGTGTAAAAAGTTGGCTTCGCCCAATTCTAATGCTTGCATAAGATACTCTTTATTCATATGCGTATATGTGCGTGAGAGGGTGTGTGTGTGTGCATGCATAAACTCATCGACGTCACATTGTCTATCTCGCTTGTGGCTTTAATTTGCTTATCACACACACATATATACAATTTATATATAAATATATGTATATGTACATACATACATACATAGGCAATAGCAATCAGCCACAGCCGTGGTATTTGGTGAGCGCTATCAGACGAAAAACAAATAATACTTAATACCGCATTATTGTCAATGGCAACGTCGAGAACTGTCGATTTCGGGCAGGCCGAGCTCACTTTCATTGTTCTTCCATCAGTTTCTTATTGTTGTGCATAAGTGAATTAGCGGGGAAAAGTCGGAAAGTTGCTCCATATGAAATGTGAATTTCCAGTGAACACACATCTGCTCTAAATAGTGCTTTCAATTCAAGTAAATGGACGAAATTGATATTCAATACTTGCTTTTAACTTAGGCTTTAAAAAATCCAAATTCGACTTAGAGGCGAAACACCACTATCGATGAAAAGGTTTACTTACAGTCCCACTTATCTAATTCGACCTAAAGCAAACAACAATATTGCAGTCGAGGACAACCAACTACATAAAACTTGGTCAAAAAGCAATATTTTCAGATGTGCCTCTGCCTAATGAGAAGGAGGTCAGCAGTGATCGATCTGTTTAACTTGTTGATTGTACCTATAAAACTGTAAACGGTTTAAATGTGTTTTTAATTTGAATATATATGTATATATTTATCAGTATCACCAATAGCGGACCTCAAGAACAAATTTCAATATTTATATTTGCAAGCTACAAAGCTGTGTTTCCCGCTGCCCCAACAGGTAGCGCTATATAAGTTTGATTTGCTCTGTATATATATTTCAAATATCAAATATCCACCTTTATTAGTATATATACATCCTAACGTAATACGGCATCAGCAGACGTTCATCCATTACTTTTTTAAGTACCTTGCACTAAAAGAGTGACAAATAATCGGGTTTTGGTAGTCAACTGTTTATTATTATTATTATTCTTCATTACTTCATTACCAGCTTCTTCTTTGCTGAGCATCAATATCCTACTTACAAATCCTTGAACATCTTATAGCCATATTATGTTGGCATAGTATAATCCATAGTAGTCCTTATCTGGTTCATTGCAGGACTCCATTGAAAGAGCAGAGCATCATAAAATAACCACTATGAAACATAACGATTCGAAACACTTGGGGTATCCAGCGTCCAGCGACTGTACAACTTGAGCTATGTAGCATCGATTTAACTAGGAACTGCTGACTTTGATACAGCATATATGGCAGTCCATTCGCAGTTGGATTATCAAATTGCCTTGTTCCCACCACTGATGTACGTGGCCAGCAGTTTGCTAGCCACCAGCGGCGCTATTGGATTGCAGCAGAACGTTTCATTGGGCTACGACAGCTACTCGGAAACATGGAGCACTGGCAATCGCAGCTTCGCACAGACTTCATCGCCGGCAACACCCACATCCTCAGTACAGTCCAAATTAAATGACTCCGCTAATTTGACGCTTGATTCCGTGCCCACCTTAACTGTTTTCAATTACTACAACGAATCTGCTGCGGCGGCTGAATGGGCCCACTTCTACGATCTCATTTTCTCATGGCAGGGCATCTGCCTGATTACAGTGTTCTGCACGTTTATCGTTGTCACCGTCATTGGAAATACCCTCATTATTCTAGCAGTTTTAACCACCCGAAGACTCCGCACAGTC
Source organism: Drosophila mercatorum (assembly GCA_961210405.1). Lineage (NCBI taxonomy): Eukaryota > Metazoa > Arthropoda > Insecta > Diptera > Drosophilidae > Drosophila > Drosophila mercatorum. Next base: position 16,173,438 of record CAUIUS010000003.1, read on the forward strand.
ACAAACTGTTTTGTTATGAGTTTGGCAGTTGCTGATTTGCTTGTTGGCATTTTCGTTATGCCACCGGCAGTAGCAGTCCACCTGATTGGTAAGCAACTCAATCCAGTCAATCACAAACGGCAATTCAATTTGCATTTTTGATATGTTGTGGTAACATTGCAGGTTCCTGGCAACTCGGCTGGGTGCTCTGCGACATTTGGATATCATTCGATGTGCTTCTCTGCACCGCATCGATTCTGAGTTTATGTGCTATCAGCGTTGACAGGTACAACGGGCCAGGTTGCAGTGCTATAGGGGTATTCAAATGAACTTTTCCTTCTTCTTTTACAGATATCTTGCTGTTACACAGCCACTCACTTATTCTCGGAAGCGACGCTCGAAGCGTCTTGCTTTCCTAATGATCCTTATTGTTTGGATTCTGGCATTAGCCATTACATGTCCGCCCATGTTAGGATGGTAATTATACTTATACTACAATTAGAAGTTACTAGCACAATATAGTAGTACTATATCTTATTTGTGAAACTTCTTAGCCATATTTATTACATATATAATTTATAACATTCATCTGTCCATAGGTACGAGCCCGGTCGTCGAGACCTGAGAGAGTGTCGTTATAACCAAAACGAAGGCTATGTCATCTTTTCAGCAATGGGCTCGTTCTTTATACCAATGGCAGTTATGATTTATGTTTACGCCAAGATATCCTGTGTAATTGCGAAAAGACATGACAACATGACTGACATCCATGTTCACAATAAGGTAAGAATATATCATCTAACAAAATTCGAACTTGTCGGGGGTGTCCGACCAGCAGATACCATGACCCTTCAATGATAATCAGGCTTCTTGATAGCATGCATGTTATGGTGTTTTGCACCATTACTTGGCCAAATAGGTCTCATACTGTCAGTGGCATTCGCCTCATATGAGCGCCTCAACACTAACTCTTCGTAATTTACTTCTTTAACACAGAAATTCAAGCGATACACAGCCGCCGATGTGGAGAATGATTATTCCGAACAGGAGCATAGTGTGGGCTATAAAAACAAACAGACCACGCAAACATTCTCCAACCAAACAATATCTAAGGATCTTCATGAAATTGCACTCAGCGAAAGCGACAATTTTGGAGTGCAAACAAGTGGTGGGAATTGTCAGTCGTTGTTAGCTCTGCCATCCCCTCATTGTGTCAGTGGCAAGAGCAGTTGCTATGAACTTACTCGACCGTCCTCATTGTCTCTGAAGCGCACTTCCACCGCTTCTACGACAATTACCACAATGACAAGTGGTATTGGTCCCAGCTGCAGTTTGTTAGATGCTCAATGGCAAACGCAAACGCAATCACAATCGCAAACACAAACACAAACGCAACAGCATCAACAACAGCAACAACAGCAACAACAACAACAGCGCACACACAGTTTTCGCCATTCGCATCTCAGTGTGAGTGGTGGGGACAGACTGCGCAGCCACCATCATCACCATCAACATCAGACCGCAGGTTCGGGAACGACGGATGTTGCAACTACCGCAACAACAACCAATATCAAATCGCTATCGAACCGCATTACATCTCTCAAAAAGGAGAACAAAACCACACAGACATTAAGCATTGTCGTTGGGGGCTTCATTGCCTGCTGGCTCCCATTTTTTGTCTATTATCTGATAACCCCGTTTCTGGCCGAGCACCAAGTCAGCGGCACCCTGGCCAAAGCCCTCACCTGGCTCGGGTGGTTCAACAGCGCTATCAATCCATTCATATACGCATTTTACAGTGTCGATTTTCGTGCCGCCTTTTGGCGCTTGACCTGCAAGCGGTTTTGGAGCGACGAGCAGAAGCCACAGTTTCCCACAAACACAATGTCCATTAGGCGATAAACGTAACGCGATAGACGCCACCTCAAAACCGCAACACCTGTGAAATTAGAAGTGCGAATACCAATATTGCTTTTAGATTCCAAAACTAGAAAATGCAAATGCAAATGAAAATTTAGGACTCGCTCCAGATTTTCGCGAATAATTACATCAGCTTACCGCTGAGGGACGTTTGATTAAACAAATATTATCTTCAAACTATAGTATATAATACCATATTAATATTGCAATAAGTATTAGCCAGATTTTCGCCAGTTTAGCATATGAACACAAAGATAACTCATAGCAACATAGAATAGGCCAACTGCTACAATAAACTGAATCAATTAATCCACTTAGCATATATAATAATTTATATATACTATACGCATATAAGTAGAAACCCTGTACCTATACAGTTTTTGACATCTTATTATTCACTTGTAATAAGACGTAGTATTCAAATAACATCTTCCAATAGCAGCATTGTAGTTCTATTCTAGTTCTATCCACTATGATCGAGAATATATATGTACATATGTATTACATTTTTAATTGTGATTTAGCCTTAATTAAACCTTAATAACATTCACATCAGTAGATGTAGTGAAATCAATTTCCATTGGTGTCATAAGTAATCCACCAAAAAACAAGTAAGCAACCCAAATAGCTGTCAACTGTAAGGAAATATTGATATATCTATCGATATGATATGACATCATATCTGAAGCTCTCCATACAATTCACTATAATCTTTGCATATGACTCAGCAAGGAAGTAAAAGCCTTTTCCCTGAGCTCACCCGAGAAAATGTTGCTTAATATACATTAATTAAAATAACTTCAATTCGAATATATATTTTTAAATGAAACTATATTGAAAAATGATGTCAGTGCAGGAAATGTGACTAGCAGCTATTCAAATAACTACAGAAGCAAGTGTGTTTTAATTAATTGGAGACGTCCTTGTATACAGTGGTATCCGTGGTAAAACATACATGCATACATACATACATACATATATACATACATACGGCGTTACGTAATTACGATGACTTCAATTTTTGTTACGGCTTTAAGCTCAAATTCAAATAATTTGCAGGGCAAGAATTATAGATCGAGACGGCTATTATGAATAACTAAGATTATAATTCGGATTTGAGTATGGGCAAACTCCCATTTGTATTCTTTTTCGGCGTATCATTAAGATAAGTCTAAATGCCAAATTGGATATCTAAGAATCGGATAGTTTGCAAGATATAATCAATATAATATTATACACTTTTGGAGATCAGGGGGATAAGATGGAGCAAAGTCAAATTTATATTTATATAGAACTATTGAACCTTCTCATTACAAATAAGAGGTACCCGAACCTACAATCATGGCAAGTTCGTGTTAGCTATTTACACCCTCTGTTCGCCCAACTTCACTATATTTTGGAATTATTTATTCTTCATTGGTACGTGATGCGCAGGTCTTGTGCCGATTGTCAATCATTGTAATCCATTTTAGATTGTAACTTTTTTCTAGTAAGCTAATAATAAGAACATATACATAAAGGCTTTAAAAAATCTATTTATTTTATACGTGCTCTTACATCTGTTTGAATTAAAATAAAAAATTGTGGACTTCCTAATCAATTATTATACACCCACATACACCTGTTTCAATCTGGGGCTTAAGGGCTTACGCGCGAAACATATTTATATGGTTTCGGGCCAGTTTCTGTTTGCAGATTCGCCGACATGTCAACCGCCAAAACGCAGCTCTGAAGTCCGGATTAAAAGCATAAATGAACGGGTTAATGGCGCAATTCACCCAGCCAACCCATGTGAAAAAGGACATAAGACTTTCGAACTTTTTTAGCTGAGGTAAAAAAGGGACAAGTATATAAAAAGTAAAAAATGGTGTCCAACATGCAATTAGACCTCCCATGACAATGGTAAGAGTTTTGGTTGTTTTGCTATTTTTAACTTTGGTCGATACGCGCATAGGTATGCGATGACTGGCCAATTGCCGCTGCATCTGGTGCGACGCGGTGGACGCCCGGCTGGCTACAATTTGATTACTGTTTGGCATTTCCATAGATGTGTCACCCATGCACTGGCTCTCCTTGTAATACAAAGCGGGCATGGACATGGTTGACCCGCCTTTCGCATGATATCGGCAATTCTCCACGGAACAGTGCATCAGAGAGGACATGCGCGAAATCTCTATCAACTCATAGAATGTCGGCTGATGCTTAAACTTTTTCCTTTTATCAGCTACTTTTGCCTCCTGGCATTTGGTGCATTTAACGTTGTTAGTGCCAAATATTGGGTTAACATGAGATCCTATGACACTACAACGAGCCTCGCAGCTCGGCAGACATTTGTGCGGGTTGCATCGATACAGCTCCGATTCAGATATGAAGTTATCGCCATCCACATCATGGTCTGCAGTGCGTTCCGTATTCTGTCGATAGAAAAATGTATTTAACTCGAGTGTGAGGACAATATAAAAGAAGATGAATACCGACCGCATCGTGCACGATTCGTTGTCTTCGTGAGGTCAGAACAAAGCCAATCTTAACGTAAACATACAACATTACCGTGAGAGGTATGAAAAAGGAACCCATCGCTGAGTAGACGACATATCCCTTGTTCTGATTATAGCGGCAGTCCACAACTTCGCTCTCGTGCCGTTTCCTGCCCGGTTCATACCTGGATAAGAGCAAATCAGGACAATATTGATGTATAAAATGAAATGTAATGCAAAAGGCATTCCATCTGTGTGAGAGTGAGTCTACTCACCAGCCAAGCATTGGGGGACAAGTAATTATAAATGCAAGTATCCAAACTCCAAGAATCATTAACAATGCCAATCGTTTGCAACGCCATTTTTTTGAATATGTCAGCGGTTGTGTCACGGCGAGATACCTAAGTATAAAGCAATATAAGGAAAATAAAACGAAATAGAGTAAATGAAAACAAAAACCATGCGGCATATTGTGTATTGTGCATTAAGCTGTTGACGAACGTCCCTAGCAAACAACGCAGCTTGGCGTCAACTCGGAAATGCCATTTAAATGTATTTGAAACTTCCAACAAAAGAAACCAGCTCTGTGTATGTATGTAGCTTCATACATACATACTCGTACGTACAGGCGTAGGTACCACCCACATTTTCTACCATCGGAGGAAGCTCTGCACTATTGTTTCACCCATCTTCGCCCACAGCGCGTTTAAGTTCACTTTAAACGACTCGCACAGAATGGGTCAATAAAATATTTTTGCACTGTATTTTCACCTTTTTATGCGGCAGTGACGTCATGGCAATGAATTACATTTTTTCATACTGACAAATTAACGGACGACATAAAAATGAAGGGGTTGTTTGAATAGGGGGGTGCCTCCCTAACCAAATACATATATTAATCATAGGCACAGTCCAAAGGCATAGTACATGTTCATATAGGCGTGCGTATTATGTTTTTGAAAAATATAAAATTAAAAATCAGTACAAATATAGTTGCTTCGTTACTCACCTGTCTAGGCTTATGGCACACAGACTAAGAATGGATGCCGTGCACAGCAATATGTCGAAGAAGATCCAAACGTCGCAGAGTACCCAGCCAAGTTGCCATGAACCTGCATAGAGCATGAGTTAAAAGACAAGAAAGGCAGTGCTTTAGTCGGGAGTGCCCGACTGACTGGATACCCTGAACCCTAGGCCCAGTAGCTACTTCGCTTTTTAGTTAGTCTACGCCTCTACATGTGATCATTATAAGGTTAGTGAACTATTAGTGGTTAGTGAACTAAGTGGTATAAAAACACCCCATTCACTCCTTGCAAAATGCTTGTATTGCTTAGATGACTTTGCTCTGCCGACGACCTTTAGATTATTCAGACTTTTACGCCAGGCTCAACAATTCCAAAGTATGCCCAACATTGTTGAATTGTGCAAAACTAAAATTGTTTCTCCCAACACACAAAAGGACTTGCAAAGGCAAAGTTTTGCTTTGGCCACTTCAACCGAATTTGTTAGGCATCTAAAACAACACGCATACCTATGTATTATGCCATAGTATCTGCTGCATCTATATGCTTTCAGGGACCATTCAGCTTTACATTTTTTAATTCGACCATTTGCTTGCGAAAACTTTGCCCTTTTAAGAAAAAAGTTTTAATACCTGGCATTTTGGGAATCATAAAAGCATGTAATTACATTTTGTGTTGCCTTTGGCAAGCGACTATTTTTTTGGCGTAGCACAAATTGTTTATATAATTCCTTTATGAAGCGAAATTTGATAAAATTGCAAAAGCAAAAAGCTCTCACAATGTACACGGAGTCAACAAACAAAAAGTTACTTGCATTTTTTGTTCATAAATTAATTATATTATAGGCCAAGTTACTCACATCTGAGGCTTACTGACTACGGAAGCTACGAAAGGGCTCGCCACGTACTAAAGTTGAATTAAATGGGCTTACTCACCAATGACATATAAAGCGACTGCCGGTGGCATTACGAATATGCCCACAAGCAAATCAGCCACGGCTAAGCTCATTACGAAACAATTTGTAACGGTACGCAGTCTTCTCGTTGTTAATACAGATAGTATGACAAGCATATTGCCAATTACGGTTACCAATATAAGTAACAAGAATATAGCGACAGCTATAATCGTCGACCAGGTCATACTCTTCCAAGCGGCGTTCATTATTTATGCAAAATAAGTGAAGCTCTCAGTTGTAAGTCCTGCTAATATCTCAATAGTTCTTCAATTGGCATTTTTTGTACTTTCTGAATACAATTAGAAATATATTACCCACATAGCGCAACTATATTGATTAGCTAGAAGAACAAACAATAAAATAGTAGAAATCATCAATTATGTGAGATATAGGATGCTATGGGATATGGGTTGCTATGGGATCATAGCATATCACTTAAAAAGTTTATATCGTGACATACAGATGGACCTTTAGTTAGCTATACCAACCCTTGTTGCATCCTTTGAATACTAAGTGTTCAAATTTTGCAGCATAATAAAATAGAAAAGAGTTTATTTCGTGTATTAAGAAAGCAGTCATTTCTGTTCTGGTTTTATTAAATAGAGCAGCTACACCAAACTTAATTGAATTTAGACAGACACCCAACAGTAGGGTCGGAAAACATAATACAAATTATGTTAAAATGGAAGATTTTAGAAAGTTGATTGCTCGCACTGTTTCCTGAGTATTTGCCTACGGTAAAGCGCTAATTGCCAAGCGCCAAGAGTCAAGCTTACCGAACTGAATTTCAAATTGTTATCCCATTCACAATACTCGATCAAATTACCCTAGAGTTGAGTTCAATTAAATCATTCGCCTAAGCCTGTTGTTTTCTCATTTAGGTCATTTGATACTAATAGTAGTGGCCGGTACATTTTGAAAGTGTCTTATATACATTTAGGCATAAATATTCCGATTAACACGTACACATATGTATTCTATATACAACACACAGAGAATATTATGTACATTTACATTTATATATTATAATGTTCCGGCCAATACGATTTTGACCAATTAAACTGTGATTCGAGGATTACTTCGTATACAGTTAACCAAGAATCGAATATTTGTAGTGCACGCTTTACTCACACTTTCGTACACATTAACGTAAACAGTCGCCGCTGCAAGCCTTGACGAGACAGCTGTACTTCTAATGCCCTCGAGGGCACACTAAAAAACACATAATTAGGAAACATATTAAGTATGTGAAATGAAAATTTTAATTTTGAATTTTGAGTTACGGAGCATTTCACTTCAAGTCACATCAAAAAAAACTATGTACAGTGTAAAGAGCGGATAAGCCTTTTCCCTTTGAGAACAGAATGCAAAGAATCAGCTGTAAACAACACTGTTAGTCAATGCCAAACAATGCAAAGCTTATGATTTTGCCAGTAATATTCTCAGATTTTGTATTTTGGACACACCTTCTAAGCAAATATGTAAAACACGTACAAACTTACGAACAAAACTTTGCATATTTCCAACTGTGAAAATTGTGCACAATAGAACGTATTTTGATCGCTTGCTTTTGGACGATTTGCTCGGTGTTTGTCAATTAAATTTGGTTTTTTTCCAACACTTTTTCACATTTTCATTAATGATATCAGATTTACCATATTATTTGTTTTAATTACGAAAAATCATTCGGCACAAATTGTCTATACAGCTAGCCGCACAGCTGCTTAAAGCAGACGCCGTTCCAAACTGACAGAGCAACTTTTTGCCGTTTGGATGCTGCTGGAACCGAGCGTAGGCAATGCTGCGTATGAACAATATATTTTATTATTGGCTGCTAAAGTACACAAAATACAGCGCACTAAACCAACAACATGGGCAAATTCTTTGGCCGTTCAACGCCTTTTCGTTTTGTTGCTTTTGGATTTCGTTTTGTTTTTTTGTTTTTTTTTATTATTTTTAGCTTTATTAATAAGCCCGAACACCCGTTTCTATTGCAGATATGTTGCAGAGATACTGAATAATTACTTTACATTAATTAAATAGACAGGAACAAAAAATTACAAAAGAAAAAACACTTACAAAAATGTTGCTTAACTTCTAAATGAATTCAGTGCAATTTTTACAGCCAATAAGTATTCAAATTTTGTAGATAAATATTACTTTACAACTTACAATATAATATAATACATCAATAATCAAAATATTGTGTATGTATTATGATTACACAAGCATATAAACATATATGAATGTCATCAGCAAAATTCTTGAATAAGGTTGAATCATAATATTCTGATCCTCATTTTATAAGACAGACTTTATATTTTGTATGAGGATCACCGGGCGAGCTTATTTAATCCTGATCACCTAGATTAATAACTTTCTCACTTTCATGATTGCAATCTATAGCAATAGAAGTCACTTCACTTCATTTACAGGGTGATTTTAATTGTTTGATTTTATCCCAATAATAGGTATTTATATAGCAATATATAAACAATTTTTTTGTGAAAAATAAATTACTTTGTATAAATACTTCTCTTTAATAATAAAAGGATTGTATTAAATTTTCCTTAATTCCTTGAATAACTTCGGTATTTCTTGTGTGTTACTCAGGCAATTAGAATGTGTTCCAAGGCTCAACTTTCTAACTAAATTTAAAGAATACTCGTAATTTGAGTACCAAATTCGGTAACTGTAGCTCGTAAGATATATATAAATTATGTACTAAAATAGCTCAAGTATAAAGTAGTAATGGAAAATGTTATGGCTGAGGTGAAACAAATGCGGTCTGTCATAGAAGGAGCTAGACTCCGGGATCGATGCTCGACTGGATGGATAGACCGAGCTATCGGTCTTATTTAACTAGACAGTCGCTCCTCATCAAAAATATATATAATTTAGCTTAAGTGCTCCGCCTATAGCACAAATTTTATGTTATTTACATTCTACGGTGAATTCTCATTTTCAATGGGTCCGGGCTATAAAACACAACAATTAACAGCAATTAAATTTGGGCCCTCCAAGGCTTGAACAGCCTCGTCTCGCGGTGTCAACACATGCAATGGCGTCATTGTCCTTTTTTCCTTTTTTGGCAAGCTGTCGTTAACCAACAGGATAGCACTAGGCGAGAAACTCATTACGAGTCGCGTAAAGTAAACTTTTGTTTACATGAAATTAGTGAAATGTTTGTATATCAAATTAATGCAACACGGAGACATGTAGAGCAGCGCTTCGTTGCGTGCGTTGGCCTCACCTGGTGTGTTTGAATACAGCCTTTGATGACTTTTCTGTATTCGGCGAGAGATCTCTCGCAATGCTACCTTTAAGTATAATAGAAATGTGTCTGAAAAAACGAACTACGCCTTCACAATCATTTTGACATCCATCATTTTTTTGGGTTCCATCATGGCTGTCACTTGTATCAGTAATAGTGAAAAACATAATATATATATATATATATATATATATATATATATATATATATATATATATATATATATATATATATATATATATATATATATATATATATATATATATATATATATATATATATATATATATATATCGGTTTTCTCACTTGAACTCTAGCACTTACCGTTAATCGTCGGATATATGTATATATTATTTATATATTGAACAATAAAATGCTTTTTTAACGTATTGCCTCAGGTATTCTTCTATTTTGAATCAAAGAAATTTGTTTTCAAATGCCAATTACCTTTCACTTCACTTAAAATTACCTTCTCGCACAGTGTCTAGGTGAAAAATAAATTCAGGCTTAATTATTATTTGTCACAAAAAAGTTGTTTCCCTTAAGTTTAACCACGGAGCCTTTACTATAGTTCAATGCGCTGGGATGACGGATACCTTTCGCTCGAGCGCTCCGATAATTGATAAATTTATCTGTTGATTACTGCTCGAATGGCTGTTGACGTATTTCTCAATATACTTTTATTTGCTGCATAATTAATTGAAGATAACAACTATAACATATGCACAATTCTGATATATCACATGTGAAATCGTTGTTAATTCAAGCATATGTCAACTTCGTTTGATAACAGTTTTCAGCACTGCAAGGAATGCAGAATGATTTGCACTCCATTATGCGGAATGAGTTGATTGAGTTTGGTTCTTTTCAATTTTGTTGGGAAGAACTTTTTCTTTGCCACCTATCGCCAGGACGTGTCGTATCTGACTGAGCGAAACATTTTGCTAATTTCCCAGCACGCTTTGGTTAGTCATTCCCAACTTTTCACCTAGTGCTGTCTTTCATTAGTGGAGTATGTAGCACACATACATATGTATATAGGGTAAACCATGCTTATGTAAATAAGTGTGCGCGACTTTCTGCTCGTTTGACAGTGCGAGTGTAATTCTCCTTAGATAATGACTAGGATAATTAGAAAGGTTTCTCTTGCAATAATTCGTGCAAAAAAAAACAGACAAGACTGCTCCACTGGAGTGGACTACTCGACTGAGTTACATTTATTACACATTGCATATTTGCGCATTATCAAATAATTCCATTTTGTCAAAGTTTTATGGCCATAAAACTATTTACAAAATAATAAAAATAAAAGTAAAGCGCTTTGCAGTTGAACTACCGAATAGCGACCTACAAGCTCCCACATTTTACCCTCTCGTTCTGCCCAATCCCTGTAAGAAATGCATTAATAAAATATGTAAGAATGATGCAGTCGGGCCTTACCGACTACATAATACTCATTCGTGGTCAAAAACCCTGCCAACTCCAAAACTTTCAATAAGATTGTGATTCTGCCGACTCGCCACGTCCATATATAGATATATAAACTATATATTTTGTATCTTTTGGGAGTATATACATATTAAACATCTCAAATCTGTTGCACCTTACGCCTCTATTGGGCGTATCGGAAATATCGTTTTTAAATAAGGTTTTTAAATTTTGGAGAAAATAAACGAACGTTTCCCAAATATGGAATACTTGATATTTGTATACAGGTATACATATACTATTCCAATCTATATACCAATTGGCTACAACGTTCACATACTATAAGAGGATCACCATGTACATTTTAAATCTGTCTTCTATTGGTTCGCGTTCTTACATACAGACACACAGTCGAGCAGAAAGACGGTCAACGGTCGGATTACTGAAGTAGTTCAGCCTAAAGTCTCAATTATTTGTTTCGATAAAATATTTCTTGGTCTTGTTAATCAACATACAAATAGGCTCAAGTATATTGCTCGCTATTTAACAGCCCGATGACGTACTTGTCACATTTGTACCTAACTATAGACGTCTATTTCCAATTATAACAAAGTTTGTATGTGGAATAAGTCTAGCATTGTACTAGTATACTCCGCAGTCATTCAATTAAACATATAGTTAATAACTATATGTGTATAGAACGGATTAACATGTATCGTGTCTAGGCACAAGAAAAGTATATATATTATTATCAAATGCTCTATTACTTGCTTACTATATTTAGACTAAATTCTTTTCAGATACATATGTATGTATGTATATATACAGATGTATGTACCTACATACGTATGTGCGCTGTGCATATTAAAAAACTTAAATAATAACTTAAAGCTCTCATCTTTTCACACATAAATTCAAATGTATCTTCTAATTAGGGCGAGCTGATATCAATTTAGAAATATACTGAGAAATCTTCCAGTGTAGCTCCTGCAGATAGTTTGTGAAATACAATCGATGCAGGATCGGAGCCTTATGCTACATGCGCTGTATAACGCAGCCTTTGAATGAGTTCATCCTGACATCAATTTCCCCATCCTCAAGCTGCATTAAGGAAGAACATCAATTAATCCGATTCGTTTAATTGTAACAATAATATTTTTTGTTCCAGACATACCTCATCGAAGGCATAGATATCTTGATAGCACGAATGCGATATGCATTTCCTCAAGCAGTTCAGTTTGGAGACCATTGCTGGGTTGGCATTGGCACACAGCGAGTTCTGTCCACAGGCCAGTTCGAAGTCGTGGTAGGTGATTTCCTTAAAAGGAACGATTTATGTGAAAAATCAATAATTCGTGCTCAACGGGATTTACGTACATTTTTGCTTGTTTCTTTGTACGCGTACTCAGGAAAATGAAATGTAGCTGCCTTAGATAAGGGCTTATTCTCTCTATAGCTTTCCGAAGCACATAGAACCATTTTGATAGCAATGATTGCCGCTAATATATTGTACAGGCGCGACATGTTTGGCAGACTGTCATCAGACTAACTGGCCACCCTTGGTATGTTCCTGTTTAGTATTTTAGTATATTTTTCAAATAGTGCGCAATACTTCTTTATGTGAATAGAAAAGTATTTTAATACAGGCGAATATAAAATAGTCCGTTGGAAGAACTCAAATGTTTTTAAAGGTATAAATTGATTATTTAATTCCCCTAGTAAAAATCATAATTGAAGTGAATATTAACGCATTTCGAGATATTTATTCCGAGATATACATATATATATATATAATGTTGTCTAGAGGCTTACAGTTAAATCTTGATTATTTTATGAATTTATTTAAGACTTCATTTATCCGTACATCATATATTAATTAGATTATGTATATGTATATATTCTTTTTATACACACGTATATCATATATTTATGTTGTTATTATAAATATATATATATATATATATATATATATATATATATATATATATATATATATATGCTGATTAACATATTTTTAAATAAATTAGACAGAACAACAGAATTTACTAAAAGAAGCAGGCTTTAGTTATCGAATTTCACCGAATCGGAAACCAATATAGCAATATCACATCAGAGCAATGAATTTCGTGAAACTCATTCCGTTCAAGTTGTCGATCCATCCACTCTTTCTCTCCGTTTATAGTCTCTACTATCCCTATGTACTATAAACAGCTCTTTATTCATTCATTCACAAATTGTCTTGATGTAAGAGTTGTCGGCAAATGGCCTCGAAATACCTTAGGCTATAGGGTTAACCTGGTTGGAGCACACCAAAAACTATCCGAAAATTATAGGGTTAAGTGTAGTTTAGTAACTTCCTTTAACATTTGTTTGGCATGTGTCAGTTACACATAATCCTCATTATTTCTTAGCATGTTTTGCGCCTCCGCAGCCACAATTTTCTGACACGTTTGGTCAACGGAATGTTCCCGCTGAATGGAGCCACGAATGGTATAGTGTGATGTGCCGTACGGCGAGTCGCTGTGCTTGTACTTGAGAATGCTTTGACGACAAATACCAAATCTGTAGGACAATGTTATTGTAAGGATTACAACTTGCTTGCATTCAGATACTTACTTAGACAGTAGAGTGCGCAGATCCTGTCGATACTGGGACGTTAAGATGGCATATAAGTATGGATCCGCACATGAGTTCAAGGGATAGAAGAATACTAGTAATATTTTCGACTTTGTCACATTGATCAACGGGCAGCCAGCTAATGCGGTGAGGCCGAAAAATGCAATGGGTGCTCCACAACTAAAATTGATGAAGACCTGCAAAGAAAACAAACGAATGCTGCAATCTGGCTGAAATATTTAAAGATGAACCTACTAGAAGTGCCATCTTCTTGGCCACACTCATCTCGCCTGGATTGTTCTGGCGTGCACGTCGCGTTTCCTCACCGAGCGACAGGTAAATTTGCGAATAACATATGGCAATAATTGTGAATGCTACAAAATTGCAGCCCAAAATTAAGACCAGATATATGGAATCGTATATGTCGCGCTTCTCCATTGGCAAACAGATGCTAGAGTAAATTGAATTAGCTACGTAAATTATATGTAGAGGAATCAGCTGCAACAACTCACCTAGTTGAGGAATAATTGCTTATCCCCAGCAAGGGCAGCGAGGACATTACTATGGAGTAGATCCAGCCCATTAGCATGATGATGGCAGCTGGACGCAACTTGATCCGCTTATTTAGATACATTGCGTGTGTGATGGCGAACCAGCGCTCAATCGTGATGACAGTCAAGGTAAACACCGACAAGTGACTAGCGAAGACGGTTAGAAATCCAGCTATCTGACAGCCCCAGCCTGTGTGTATGCGAAAAGAATACTTCAAGCATCTCTGTGAGCTGCGGACGACCTGACTGTTGTGCTTACCATATTGCCAGTCAAAGGCATAGTTGAAATATTCGCCCATAGAATGAGCGTCGATTGAGGCAATGAGGAGCAGGTAGAGACCCAAGCACAAATCAGCGAAGGCGAGATGGCATATCAGGAAGCGTGGCACTGACGGACTCTCGGATCTAAAGCGAATATTATAATGAATGCTATAATTAATACGATTGGGAAGCTTACTTAATGGAGAGTATAACAGTGAGAACCGCGACGTTGCCAACAATAGCCAATGCGACCACAATCCAAACAGCTGTTCGAAGCCACTGATATCCCATGACGTCCTCACAAGGATTCAAGGCGTTTGGCATGGGATAACACTCAATATTTGGCTTTCTGCAATTATTCAATTTTATTAAATAATACCAAATGACTTATAGGTCAATCACCTAAATGTGAAGTTACCGCAATACTCAGCCAGCTGGTCATCGTCGGGATTTATTGTTATCTGCTCATGGAAAATTCCAATGTTGTTCATGGTAGAATCAGCCATATAGTCGTACGTGTTGGGAGTAGATTCAGCCAGTAGCTCCTTTATGGTAGAGTCCCTTAAATTGGAACAAGGATACGTTCATCATCATGTGGATAGTTATAAATATGACCCAAACATACCCATGCATATTCTCCAATGGGGTGAGATTGAATTGATTGATTTTTAAGCTTCTCTCGAAATTTGCCTGCAAGTCCCGATTGCCATTGCACTGATCTCTCCATTTCTGTAATTCCTGCATGCGCTCAGCGTGCCTCTTGGGGTCGTGTCTCGACGGAAATTGAAATGCGCAGCAGTGAAACGAGTGAGTTAAGTGAGCTCTCTGTAAGTTCTGTAATGAGAATGTATGAGAAGTGTGATATTGAAATATACAGACATAGATATACCTGAAAGTTATATATGGATGGTATTGTCTTCAAGGTGTGCGTATTGGTTATGTATAATACTTCGACGGTCTGAAGTCCAGCTGACGGCAGGCGGACAAGCGATGTGCTTGAGAGATCACTATAGTTGAGAGATAAGTATTATATATATATATGTCTATAACAGCACATATATATTACTTACAGTTCTGTCATGTCTATGATGCCATTGAATGCATTCGGGTGAATGTCGCTAAGCCTGCGATTATCATTCAATGAACTAAACATTGTTAACAATAAATGAGCAAAAGTTATTTTTAAAAAGCTATGGACTAATTGTACTGATCTTACAGCTTAGCTATCTTCGAGCCCAGAAATGCAGAGTCATCAATGTAAGTTATGTCATTGTTTGCTAAAACACTAATCAGTCAAAACAAGAGAATCAGTTTGAGAAATATTGCGGAAATCGTACTTACAATTGTGCAGTCTTCACTTGAATAGATTTGGAATCAATTCGAGAAATTTGATTGTTATCGAGATCTCTATATGCATACAAATATATTTATATATACAAGTTAAATATCTCAAGTTCAATTCGGTTGTTTCGCATATGCGAACTTACATCATTTGTAATATATTATATGGCGGTAAATCTCCCAGATCTGGCACAGTTTTCAATCCACTATTTATAATCCGTCTACAAAGAAAGTTTAATTTAGAATTTTCGGTTTTTAGCTTATCACGTGATATTTGTGTACACAAAATGGAAAACCTTCAATATGAGTTACGACTGCTGTTTGCTTTGCCCCATCCATGCACAAATGAAATCTTGACATCGGGTTGCTACCTAACATACTTCTTTATTTAATGCAATTTAAATGAGCATTAGCTACTTTTTGGCAATATTTTGTAAGCTTTTGAAATAGCCAAGATTATAGATCTGCTCTCACTCTCCCTGCAACCTGCCACTATCCTAAATTTTTTTTTTTTTTTATTTCGGGTTAAGTGTGGAAGTAAAGCCAAAAGTGTTCAATTTGTTTGCTTGGACACCACACGGATTTTTTCCTCTGATATAAGAATTTATAAATATCACAAAAAACGCCCAACTCCCTCGAATTCCAATTTAACAATGCCTTAAATAAGAAAGCAAGCTTAAGGAGGGCGAAATTATCTCTCTTACAACTCCAACTTTAAATGCTGAAAAAATGATTACTTTTTACCTAATAGTTTCTAGATCATATAGTCCTCAAATTATGCATAAGAATAATTATACATTTTAATTTGAAATCATCTTATGGAATCGTTTCATTGATGCAGACGGACATTTGGACATAGAGCGATATATATACATCGACACAGCTTGTCTTCCTGGCATCCTTCTGCCTGTGGCACAGATTTGCACAAGCACATCATAGCCTTCCACTCTAATTGCCACAGGGGTATAAAGGCCAGGCAGACATTAGTAAATGGTATACAAAACACACTTTATTTACTCAATATACTCAGGTAAACGGCCAATCAACAATCACTCAGAGCTGCTAGATGTTGTGAGTAAGAACATTCAAAATTACCATGCCATCCTGAGCAGAGACTATACATAGTATATTGTGATATTGCATATATAAACAAATTTCTGTCATTAAGCGATGAAAATGGCATTTACATAAAGAGGCGCCTCCACGCTTCAGGCACCTCTTAGACTTAAGTAGCTTTCGACTTGATGCGCTTATGGAAATTGACAGTATTAAATATTATTATTGGTTTAACTAGTACAAAGAGTATATCAAACTGAACTGAATTTGTAAACCATAAACTTAGTTGAGATTGAAATTGAATGAGTTTTGACTTACATGATTTCAATGGTATCGGAAATTCCCTCAAACACATTTTTAGAGAGGTAACTTAATTTGGGCGCATTCGAAATATAGCTATGGAACAAGTATAAGTTATGGAGATATTAACAACATCTATGGCCATGTATATACTTTATATACATACATGGTACGAAGAACCGTTAGATTTGAGAAAGCTCCGTTCTGTATGGCCTCCAGCTGCAAGCAGTCTATAAAGGCACTGAAAGTCAAGCAAATTTTGGACATTTAGTTCCTGTGCATTTCCATTACGTATTCAAGTATTACTCACACATCTAATAGAGTAGGGGCATACACCTTCAGCCCCATCGACCGCAGCCGGGGCAGCCCGGCGGACGCAATCGTGAGCCTTTGCAGAGGCAACTTTAAAGTTTGCGGCACTCGTGTCAATGCTTCGCCCTCGCAACGGCATTCGAACTCGTTCTGTGTAAAAATAGTATGCTTGTTCATTAGAAATATTTAACGTAACCTAGTTGCCGATGGACATGTCCAGGATTATATATAGCTTATAGGCTTGTCAATTAGCAAGCCAATTCGTGCTCTAGGTGCACTCAAAATGCAATCGAACTTATACGGAACTCTATTTAGTACCTCGCGATCTGCCACAAGCGTAGATAAATATATGCAAACTGGATTGCATGCCAGATTTGAGGTTTTAGGTATTGAACTGTAAATCAGTCAGACACACCAGGCATGAACAAGCATGAATAGTTAGTAGACTGAATCCCTTATAGAGAGGGGATTGAATCCCCTAAGGAAGATACAGAGACGTGCGGACAGATGGACAGGTATTTAAGAAAGCCAATATACTCCCTTGCCGTCGCGAACGAACATAACTTGGAGATGCGCGTCCCAAGATGTGTGTCCATGTGTTCGACTTGCAGAAGTGTAAGAGTAAGCTGTGTGTTGCTGGAAATATCGAGTTACTTATGCAACCGCGAGGCACTTACGTGATTAGTTGCTTCCCAGCAGCAACACTTCCAAACGGAAGTATCAATGGGCAGATCCGTTGTCATTGTCGGCGCGTGGGCCAGTGTGTCGATTGCATCAATTGCGTTCCCCTTATCACTCGGAAGATTATCAATAAAGGTATTAAATCCGTTGTGGCTGTCATAGCAATTAGTATTTGCTTGTTGAGAACAATAGACCAGGGAAAGCAAAATGAGTGTCACGAAACCGAATCTAGCTGTAATTAGCGTGGACTTCATGATGATGAGCTGATAAGTAGCTGAGTTTATCCAATGCTAATCTGATTGTGTTTAAGTTTCGCTTCTGCTTTGCTCCTACCACAGGTGTATTGAGACTAAAGTGTTCACCTGGCGGATAATCAACTCTATAAATACTCTGGTCTTCAAATATGTCAGCTCTTGATTCATTTTTATAGTTTTATTACAGTCGCAGCTGGAGTAGTTATCTTCTTATTTGCTGGACTCTGCAAAGATTGGTATTTGGACTAGAAGTTAATTTTATTTATTTTATTGCAGGTACCGTGGCTAGTTAGCGATGAGGAGGATTGATTCGTATTCATTATTCGTATCAAACACCCCCAATCATATCGGAGCTCAAATAGAGTACTTATGTATCTATGTATATCTGTAAATAAAGAGTGAATACACAAATTTACAAAACAACCTCAAAAATTTTGCACCTATTGATGAAGCTGTGAATTGAAATTTCACGTATCGCCACGAACACATGTTTGATTGACTTTTCAATTTATACAAAGTTATGATTTGATTCCGTGAATGTTGTTTAATGTGCAAACTGAGATCCAAGCCCGAATAAATTTACCAACAAATAAGAAAGGCAAACAGAGCTGTGGATGCCTGTTGGGCGCAGTCAATGATATTCTTTCATAAACTGTCTGTAAGCAGTCCAGAGTATTTTTTTTTCTACTTTTATTGTTTTGTTAATATTTAGAAAACAATATTTATTAATCACACTTACCTGGGGCATACAAAAATAAACCAATTAGTTGAATATAAATTATAATTATTAATTCGGCGAGGTAAGCAAAAAATATTTAACAACAAGTCAAACAAGTAAGAGTGCTCTAGTCGGCAGTGCCCAACTTGAAGATACCCTACGTTTTCTCCCTCTTCCCATCTGCATTTATTTAGTTGTTAAGATGGAAAAATCTCCAACAATCAACCCTATAAATGCCTCGTTAAAGCCTTCGTTCGCATACAACAAGATGTGTACATTAATAGATATAAGCTCAAAAAATAAATGAAAGCGACGCCGCCAAACGTCTCTGTCGATTTCTACATTTTTAATTAGCAAATATTTGTTTGTCAAATACATATGCACAGTCTGCTCTTTTCCATCTGACTAGAATAATGATAATACCATCTAGAAACAGACTCATACAAATAATACTTGGCATTGGAATTTACGAAGAATTATAAAACAATATATTTTGGTTTATTCCTTTTTGTAACATTTTTTAAATATTTTATATGGGCTGGAGAGACATCAAATTGTATTTGAAGGCGTAATCGCCTTCAAATATGGTGCATTCATTCAGCAGATACTCAACAAGTAAGAACGCTCTAGTCGGAAGTACCTGACTTGGAGATACCCTGAACCGACACTGAACTGCTTTCTCAAATTTACTCCACACACAACTTTTATCTATGCAAACACACACTAAAACACACATGTCGACACACACACAGCACCCACGGAATTACACACGGACGCAAGCACAGACACCCACGCAAATACACATTGACACACTCACGTATGTATATGTATATATGTAATCATAAAAAAGTATAAAATTAGTATATTACCCTTTTAAAAAAAGGTTGGGGTGAAAAAAGTTTTTAACAAAACTAATGACAAAGCCATAATTAATTAAATTCATTTTTTTAATGACAATGAAATTTGTCGCGTTTTTATATAAATTGTGGAAATATCAGAAATATAAAAATCTCAGCCGAAAAGTTCAACGAAAACAGATCAAATTTTGTAGGCTTGCATGTCTGGTATTTATGAATTTTATATCACATGTGTATATATGTAGCTATCTACATATATTTGTCAAGTTATTGAAATTATTTTCATAGCGCTAATCTGCTTAAATTTTTTTATGTCTTTTTAATTATGTGATTCTTTCGACTCTTACCGCACTGAAATTATTTTCTTTTTTTCTCTTTATTTTGATTACACTTTTTGAAAATCTTTTTATTTCAATTTTGTTTCATTCCATTATTTTATTATATTTCACTCACACTAATTTGTGCATAAATAATTATTGCTAAAAATTTTGGGACTTTTTTCCTCATTAAACGTTGGTTTTGCTCACATTAGATTTTTATGGAATTGTTTTATTTGAATTTTAAACGCGCAAAGCTTCTGTATTAATTGCAGTTATAATCGTCCGTCCACATATACGTATTTATGCAGTGCAATAAATTGTAAAAAAAAAAAAATCAGGGAGCTAGTTCGCTCAGCATTTGCTTCGGACCGTATTTCGGACAGCGACTTCATGCACCTGTTGAATGGCGACAACTGAATTATCTGATTAGCAAGAGAAGCTTCAATGGAAACCGGAAATCAGAAATACACAGAAATCACAGATTCGATTCGCAACATCGTCTATATTACAAATAAACCCGAGCGACGAAGCCGAGCAAAACCAAAGAGAGCACGTCCAACCTATTGGAGCTAATATATAGCGAGAAATAAGCTTCGAAAGCGTAACAGGGCGCCATAGGCTATGCCTGGTGCCGTACGAAGTTCTTGCTGTTAGCTTTTGTGGGGGCTAAGCTTGTGCTATTTATAGGTGCAAAAGCTCCCGCTTCCATGAACCTATTTAGTGGCAACAGCTTCGCCAGGGTAGCTGGAAGAAACATACTCTGCACTTTACTAAAAGCCTTTTACATGTAGTAAGTAAGCTTGACTAGTAGCACGCTTTGCGCATTCTTAAATAAGTTTGATGTAGTAAGCTTTTCAAAAGCAAATATTTCAATACAGAAAATATCCTAACTAACTATCATAAATTTTGAACAAAGTCCCATAACAAACCTTATCTGATTCGCACTTACATACAAAAATTTCAACTCATATTATTTATTTGAATTAACGACGACGAAAACCATCTGCTCCATCATGAATATGAATTTTCAGTTTAAGAAGGATCACTCGTTTGAGAAGCGGCGAGCAGAGGGCGACAAAATACGCCGAAAGTATCCAGATCGCGTACCAGTTATCGTGGAAAAGGCCCCGAATACACGTCACGCAGCCTTGGACAAGAATAAATATTTGGTGCCGAATGATCTGACCGTGGGACAATTCTATTTTCTAATACGTAAACGCATATGCTTGCGGTCAGATGACGCCCTCTTCTTCTTCGTAAACAATGTGATACCGCCCACATCGGCATCCATGGGGTTATTGTACCATGAGCACCGTGATAAAGACTTTTTCTTGTATGTGGCTTACTCCGATGAGAATATCTACGGCCAGGATCAGTCTCAGACGTAGCTCCTCAATAGTGCACAGTGCCAACCTCCGTATTATAGCTTGGAATACAACAAGTTATCTCGTTAATTAACACAAATTGCCGTCCATCAATCTAATTATTTTGAGAGACTACAGACTCCAGAAATTTGAACACTGATTACTTACAGACAGTAAGTAGTCATCAGTAGGTGAGACAAAACAAAATTATGAAAATACAGCGATTAAAGGCATAAATGCGTGTATATGAATTAAAAACAACAAAGTGTTATTATAAATGTGATTTTGCTTTACATTTATTTATGACTCGAGTCATTCGGCCTTTAATCTGAAATATACTGTCAAGAAATGGCAAATGTAAATGGCAAAAATAGTAATAATTTGATGTAAATTTAATTAGCAGTATAGCGTCAATCTGAAAGCTACATTTGCTAGTTAAATCCTATTGTTTGTCTACGAATTGGACGAACGAGACAGGAGGGGGTGTTTGCCAAAGATCAACCTAGATTCCATGACCATTTTTAACACTTGTGCATGTCATTTTATATGCGATGTTTATAGAATTTTGTCACACGTAAAGAGACTAAACTGAAGATTCAACTATTATATTTATTTGATTATAAAAAATGTTTTGGCAAATGCACCGGTTAAGCTATATATTTTTTTCGGTTAAGTTACCTAAATAGTTAATTTATTATTTACGAACGCCATGCGTTTAGATTAACTGAGGGAAGACTTGGATCATCGCAACGTACTTGCGCATTTCTGCAAAAAATATACAAGAGAAGTTATAAACATAGGAGTAGTCGGAAATATAATTAATGAAGTTACCCAAGAAAGTCAGCGCGTACGAATCCGGCTATGGGTACCGAGTGCAATGTCAAGTGATCGGCATTATCACATATTAAACGGCTAATACTGGCCTTTCGCACTTCCTCTAGTTGTGATGGGTTAAACGCTCCTGGATTTACCTTATCATTATATTCGTAAAAATACCGATCTCCATGTTTAAAGCGTGCAAACTGATCGGCAATTATCTCAGCAAAAGTAATTCCAACAATACCGTCTTCAACAGCTCTCTCTAATAGACCGCCAACCCATAAATCAATGTCATCGGGCGTTCGATAGACCCGCGACAGCTTTTCCCCTATCTATGACAACGAAAAAATTTGAAGAGCATTTCAACTAAGAAGTAAGCGAATATGAACTTACATCCTTTGGGAACTGATTAAAACTTTGTAGTTTCGGTGCTCCCATCACTTGGAGGTAATCATTATAGCACCGTATGCCTTGATCGCGACCCCGTTGAATATTAATTGCAGCCAAATCCAAGCCAAACGGACTGTGACCACGGAAGAGAAATCTGCTAAGCTTTAATAGAAAAACGTGAGTACATATGGTCGAATTATGAGCTTTAGAATACATACACCGTGTGTAATAGAACTATCGACTTCTTGCATTGGCTGTGAATAAAGCGTTTGCAGCATATCGTCGTAGAACTCACGCTTGCGCATGCGCGAAGGATTAAACATAACATCAGGAATATTTATAATCTCATCATGTATATGGAATTTACCAACAACACTAAAGAGCAAATCAAATAAAAAGTTAATGTAAAGCATATCGAAGACTATATCATATTAATGACTTGCCTAGAGTGACCCATTCGGAATGCAGCTCCAGTGAATTCGTTAGTTATAGCTGGATTAACATCAACGTTGTAATCGTTTGAATATCCCTTTTGGCGAGGCATTAATCGGAATCGCTTCATTTGCTGGGGACCAATTAATGCTGGGAGGAACTCATTGTAGGTAATGTGTTGAATCTCTGCAATCACAATGCGGCGAGTCTCCTGATAGAGCCATTCGTCGCTCCTCGACGGATTTAATTTAACCAATATATCGGCAATACGATTGTGCTCCCGTGCAAAAACAATTTGTAAAGTAATAAGAGAGATGATTTGATTTGTGCGCCCATCACCTTCAAATAATGACATGAGACAATTGGTGGTTGTAACAGGGGAAGATCAATTATTTCTCACCTGACTTAAAGCACGTGCTTCCTGGTTCCTCACTGCCGCAAGCATTCTTGTCCTGCGTTAGGGGAAGCAAGTCACGGCCGAAATCACTAAACATTTGTAATCGACCGCCACGGAAAGTGCGCAGATCTCGAGCCGACTCTTCGTTGGACCCATATATTGGAGAAGCATCCAAGTAGTGTGTCACTTTGTTGCGTTGTTTTCCATAACTCAACTGGCAGTCAGCACTAGGCACCAATGATAGTCTCACCATATTCAAGCACCGTACGCCAAAGGCGCTATAAAACTCATCATTTTCAGATACAGGTATCGGCATACAGGCAAAATGGGAATTTTCTGGGGCCAACATGCTTTTACCATCTGGCGAACAACATTGCACTAAGCCCCCGCTTTCATCTAGACGCACTGACGCCGATTGAGATACGTCGTGCGCTAATAGTTGTGCGAACTGCATGATCAACAGATTATACTTTGGATGAGGTCGATGAGCATCAGCAAATAGAGCGCTCGATATATCACGGGTGCTTAGCAAAGGAGATCCATCTTTAGAGTGTGCGCGGGGAGTCCAGATCCCATCTTCATAGGCTGGCGGAAGCAGACGCTCCATTGGCTGACCAGCAGCCCCCCAATGCGACCGCTGAGGCAGTGGATTGTTGCATGTGCCATCCATAGTTCGATACTTGTGTACACCTCGACAAGTAGGCAGAGATTGACAATGCTGGGCTAAAGGTGTCTTTGAAAATTCGACCTGCACATTATTAGTTATTAGATCATCTAGCGGCACCTGCTCCTTTTTGCCAAACACTTGACTGGCGATGACTAACTCGAACGCACTATTCGACAATGCAAAGTTGTGCATATTATCTTTGGGTGACGAATGGAACATAATACCATGCGTAAAGTCTGGATGCCCACGATTGACTGGCACTTGGCCAACGCCATGCATTAGATGCTTAAAGTTTTTGCGCGCATCTTCGATCACGTCGGGTGGCAAGATCGTTTGAAAAGCTGCTCTGCGGGCCTTGTTTGGCCCTGCTGTGTGGTTCTGCCCGGTTTTACAGCAATAGCCAAACTTACCTGCGGGCAAATCACAAATTTGCGGCTTCTCATGGTCCGCCATGCGCACATGTGCAGGACACTGAATTTGTGGCACACATTTTACAGATTTGCAACTTTTGCAGACTTTTAATAGGCCCGTTTTTGGTAATTCTGCAAAAAAAAAATTGTATTCACATATTATGTATAAATGATTTGATGTAATTTAAAGGCACAGTAACAAAATTATATGTATATGCGTTTCAACTATGCGCGTACCATGAAATACGACAGAGCGAGACAGCCATGAACATTATAGCTGTAAAAGAATCCATTTTCAATAGGCAGAAACACTTTCACTAATCTAAAAGCAGATCTTACCTAGATTTTCTTTGTCCTCTTCCCCATCAATTAAATCATTTTTCCGTAATGAAAAGGCGCCAACATAATTAAATTCGAATTGCACATATAATACATGCCACCATATGAACAGAATATAGATGATACGCATTTCACAGATAAACCTGAATATTTTATTGCATCAGTGGGAAACAGGAATCAAAGTCCATTTGACTAATAACGGTGCTTCCAATATGTAATGTGACCAGGCACAGTAAAATTCAAAATAATTATACAAAATACTTTGAAATACTGAAATTAATAATACAACAAATCGCTTTTCTCTTTGAACATCTTATACAAGTTTATATTATGAACATTCAATTACAGTACATTATAATATTTTAATATTCAGTAATATTTATAAAATTCGTAAAGCGATGAATACTTTTTAGATTTAGCTATCAAATATATATACTCGATATTACAAATATCGATAGATATACTATCAACTCTTAAAACATCGAAACTGGAAACTCGTAAAATCGATAGTATCGATATCACTTGACACTTTTTTAATGTACTATCCGCCATATTTGTTCGCGTCAGTAAAAATATCTGGCAACGCTTAAAATCGCTTTGTATAAGGCCAGCTCGTCGTCATGCTGAGAAATAATGAAAATTAAGTAAAATACACTGGATAAAAAGGAAAAAGTGTATAAATTATGTGCAGAATTCGCCGAGTTAATACACGAATGTGAATTTACCAAATACCAGGTGTTTTTTCTTGTGCACTACAGTAATGAATGATTTTCTTCGGCCGACAAGACTCGCATACAATTTAATGTTCGTACTCGTACCGAGCTTGTCTTCTCACGCGAGTTCGTTTTTAGTGTATATAGCCAGTCTATGGACGGTCGATGCGTGAATATATTTCTATGTGTAAGTGTGGGTGTGTGCATGTATTTCGATTAGTTCAGAAAAAAGACTCAAATCTGCAATAATTTGCCGGACTCGTTCTACCAGCGAGTGAAAAGTACAAGCTTGCTACGTAAAAATCAAATATGCACATACATGCAGGCTCAAAGTTCGGTACGGTACAGATACATGTTTGTGTGTGAGTGTGTGTATATACATAAAATATGAAATTGTCGGGACACATCCTTGCATCATCATCATCACCAAAGGGTCTAACGCCAATATGTGTTCATATGAGCGAACCAACCAGCCAAAGGCACTAAACCAAAAAGATAATCACGCAAAAAATTGAAAAAAAAAAGAAAAAAGTCTTTAATGAAGCATAAACGAGACGACGAGAACGACTAACGTCAGCAGTCGCGAGCAGTACAATTACAACTGTTTCACCACTTTAAGAACGCTATCAAAAGAAAAATATTTAACTTTAATTATTAGTGGACAGTGGCGACTTTTGCAAAGAAATCAGAATAACCAACAAAATAAAAAATAGCCAAAAACAAATTGTAAAAAACGCGATAGCTAAACTCGTTTTGCTCTCACACTCGGCATTAAAATGTGTATGTAACACTAGTGGTCTCGCTCTTACACACCTTTTCGCAATACAAAAAAGACCGCATACAATACAAGCGAGATAAATAGCACTCGAAAACTGAAAATCTGTGGGAGCGCGCAAAAAAGTCGTGGAGCAAATTAAACAAAAAGAAATCAACTGCAAGTGGATAAATAAAACTGTATAAAACAAATGATGCAAATACTGTATTGTTAAACAATGATCGGCAAATAGCTCGCTTTCCTTTTGACTGTATCATATGAAGACATTATTCCATTGCATGATAACTGTCGCGAGTTGACGGCCAAGAACAGTGAAAATGCTCTATTGTCTTACTTATACTAAAGATAAACACCCAGCGAATAGATTCTCTGCACGAAGCTCTTTTGGAAGACTAATACTAATACTAATCGGATCTCGTACAAACTAGGCATTGGGTTTAAGATTTATAAATACTTACTAAAAAGACATTTTCCAATTGATTATAATTTGTGTTGCTTTAAGTTGTTGAGTTAATTAATCGTTATTTAATTTGGCAACATTTAATATTTACTGTATTTCAAGTATGACAAATAAAATATAAAAACATTAACCGGCTAACATGTTTGCTATGTTCTTAGAACCGATTTAGATATGTTTTTTTCTATTCGAAACATAACTAGAAAAATATAAGTTTAAAACAGTTCCAATAATCAAGTAAACGTATTAAATATAATTAATGAATTATTTATTTCCCCTATTAAACAACAACTAATACACACAGCCCATTGGCGCACATGTAAGTGCGACAGTGAGAGCCACACTCTCATGCAAGTGAGATGGCGTTTGCGTGTTTAGCTGCCAAATGTAAAGAGCGCGAGAGAGAATTGAGAGAGAGAGAGAGCAGTCCGTGGCTGTCAACGCGCGACAATTTGTAAACGGACAGTCAGAATGCTGTTGTAGTGGTAGTGGCAGTGGTAGATGATTTTTCAATACACAGAATGAAGAGTTACAGAATCTTTGGCGGCTAAATGAGAACGTATTGGGGCTGTTAGTGTCCTCTGGTTTTGGTTATGTGTTTCATGGCGCTGTTTATATTGTGCGATTTGAGTTGAGTAGATTAACGAATGCTTTTCAAACTTGCAGCTAACATAACCTCAAACTTGCCGCTGCAGTCGGGGAAGTCGTCGTCATCAGCGTCAACGTTGTTGGTGGTATTCCACAACCAGAGCCACAGGCACTACTTGATTTGATAAGCATCGCCAGCAAAACGAGGACGCCATGAATGAAAAAATAAAATCGCCCTCAACCCAGGGTAGCGGTGCTGGGGGAGCTGGGGGAAACGTAACCCCCGCGGTGACAGCCAATGCAGGTGGCGGTACGCCGCCTACGTCGGGCCCGCCCACGCCGAACAACGGCAACGATCCTATTATACAACAAGGTGGCACAGTACCACATCCTTATGGTGGCCCTCCTCCTGGCGCAGTGCCTGGTGTAGCTCCCGACTCGGCTGCAGCTATGTCGCACTATCATCATTTACATCAACAGCAACAACAACAACAGCAGCAGCCACAAGGTCCACCGCTACCGCCACACATGCAACACCATGGTGGACCACCGCCGCCACAGGGACCACTACCGCTTCCACTGGAGCATACGCCCGGAGTTAAAGATGAATATGGTTCAGCACATTTGCCGCCGCCACCTGGCGTCCAACATCCACACGCTCATCCTGCTTACGCGCGTTATCACTCGGGCGATCCCAACGTGGATCCCTACCGATACGGTCATGCTCCACCGCAGCAACCACCTCCGGGGAGCAAGCCGCCGCACCAGCAACAACAGTCGCAAGGCACAGGGGGCTCGCCAAATCGACCCCCACAGCAGCGTTACATACCCGGACAGCCGCCTCAAGGTCCAACGCCAACATTGAATTCACTACTGCAATCGTCGAATCCTCCCCCACCACCCCAACACCGCTATGCGAATAACTACGATACACAGCAAGCCGCCAACGTAGCTGCAGCCGCTGCCGCAGCACAACAGCAGCATCAACAAGGTGCTCAGCAACAGCCTGGCGGGCCACCGCCCCCACTGCCGGGCCATGGGCCGCCGCCGCCGCAACACCAGCAATACGGAGCGCAACAGGGCGGGTGGGCACCACCCCCACGACCTTACAGCCCGCAGTTAGGCCCATCGCAGCAGTATAGGACACCTCCGCCGGTAAGTCGAACTCCTTAAAACCGAAAAATGACCGTGGAAGGCTTAACTGTTTCTCAAATCAAATCAGAGAGGTTTCACAACTGACGCAGACATACTGACACATATAACAGATTGAAAGTACGACCAAAGAACCAATTTTTAAGAACCTGCCCTGCCGGCCGGAAAACAATAACAACAAAACATGAAAAGGCAACGAAAGAACAGTGGTGCTGGCAAGAGAAGTTGCCGGTAGTTGCCACCACCACCTGACAAAGCAGGCAGAACGAAAAGCAGAAGGAAGAGACGCGGCATGTTCGCTCAAATCTGCTTATTCACACACACACAAAGACTTGTTTGTGTTTGGCTATGCATGTGTATGTGAGTGTGGGCTACTGTTTCATGTTTTGTTTATTTTTATTTTGTACGTTCATTTTAGTTTATATCGCTGCAATTCGTGAATGGTAATTTAGAACTGTTCATTTAAGTAACGGGAAATATATAGTTAAACAGTCGAAATAACGACATTTTAAGGTTGTTTGCGGCGGACTTGTTAGTTGTCTCAGTAAATGATTCCGTATTGAATTAAAAGACAATCGCCATTTCTTTCACAATCAGAATTTCAAGGAGCTGTTCCGGCCGTTGCACCTGAATTTCTTTTTTTTATTGATTGTTGTTGGTCGGCTAAAGTTCCTCCGGATTTGACCTTCAAAGTATATTCCTCCATTGATATTGTGCAATCGCTGATTTCGGGCTCTTTGACGTCTCGTCTTGAAAACAAAATTGGCAAAATATAAAAAATCATTTTTAAAAATTATCTTGGCAGTGCGTTGTATTACGCAACTATTAAGTTTTAGTCTTGAATTGACAATAGATATTAATAGGATACCCTTTACTTTTAATGTTTAAATATAGGGCATATAGATTTGAAGGCAAGAATTGTAAGTTAAATCTATAGATTTTATGAATGCATCTACATATACTATTCTCTATATTTTTCTATAAAGTATTTGTCAAATTGATATATATTCTTCGATCAATCATAAAGAGAACATTTTCCTCATTGCTATGTTTTCCATTTGAACCGGCTGTCAAACCACCACCGTTAAAAACCCGCACGGACGGACGGAACATTGCAGTTGTTTCGGCTCGCGCTGCTTACCCGCCCCTGTTTTACACAAACGTTATTTTCTCTGTTTCGCCGTCATTCGTTCGCTCATTCGTTTCGTGTCTGTGTGTTTGAAACAGAAACACCAACACAACTTGCGACCCTTGCTGCTGCACGCACGAGTCTGAGTTCCTCTCTCCTCCTCAGCCCTGTTCGACTGGCTGGTGTATATATTTCTGCGTTTAATTTTCATCCATGATGAGTTTTCCCTTTTTAGTTGAGTTCCCTTCGCCTCCGAGCTCGCCACATGCACACACAGTAGATGATGCCCCTCTTCGGTCTGCACCAAAACCATCCATTCATGTTTCCTGTCACCCTGCAGTGGACCAGCCAGCCATCGTTGTTGGTTGGTGCTTGTCGTGCTGGCTTCTTCAGACACACGAACACTCCAAATGCCGCTTATTGGTAGTATTTCGCATTAGATTTATTGCCTTCTTACTTGGGTCTGCCATTTGCAACAATACTATGACAAGTCTTCTGGCTTCATTTGTTACGGGTCGGGGGTGAGGGTACAAGTGGTAGTAGGACTGGGCATATATATATAATCAAAAATTATCATCAATATTAACATAAATGAATATTACAGACAAATACTTCCCGAGGTCAATCACCATATCCGCCAGCTCACAGTCAAAACTCAGGTTCCTATCCAAGTTCGCCACAACAACAACAGCAGCAGTCCCAACAGCAGCAGCAACAACAGGCTACACAACAGTCTGGTGGTGTTGGCGCTCCTGGAGCGCCAGCGCCCCCGTCCGGCCCCGCACAGCAGCAGCAACAGAATACACCGCCCACTTCTCAATATTCGCCGTACCCGCAAAGGTATCCAACACCACCAGGTTTGCCGACCACTGGGCCCAACCATAGAACTGCCTACACAACGCACCAGGTACATTGCAATTTCGATCTATTAAACTCTATTAGAAAGACGTATTTAGCCAAATAATAAATGATAACAAAGATTCTATTGCTTGCTCTAATAATTTAATCAATTGCTAAATATGTTAATAATTCGTACTTTCAGTATCCGGAACCAAATCGACCGTGGCCTGGAGGCTCATCGCCTAGTCCTGGTCCTGGTCCTGGTCATCCGTTGCCGCCTGCCTCACCGCATCATGCCCCGCTGCAACAGCCGCCGACGCCGCATGGCGCTGGTGGTGGCCCGCCACCCAGTAGTAGTCCCGGCCATGCTCCCAGTCCATCGCCGCAGCCCTCGCAAGCATCCCCATCGCCACACCAGGTAATTATTCAGAAAATACCTGTTTGTAATTTTCAATTATAATTAGACTTCGGGGTTGCACCCCTCCTCCTGCCACTCCACTAATATATTCATTGCCTACGCTCTTCTTTTACGCGCGCAATTTGGCTGCACTGAACTCTGTTCTTGGCTGATACGCGCTATCAGTCTTAAGTGTTCAAGTGTTCAGGCCATGACAACAACTTTTATGTTGTCTGATTCTTCGACTCTGTCCGTTTGGATAGGAGGAGTAGTATGTATGCGTGGTACTCTTATTCATTCAAAATGTCCGTAATGGTCGCAGTGCCGGCCCGGTGTCGTCAACGTGTCTCATACCATTTTTTTTACTCATTCCCTTTATGTTTTTGTCGGTGTTGTGTGTGCACACATACATAGATAAAACACGAATACACTCAAGATCTCACAAAGAGCATCTGTTTTCATGTATGTATGTATGTATGCATTTAGGTCAATGCCAAGGTCATTGTTGTTGCTTTCGGCGGATTGTTTGCTTTTATGTTTCGAACTGACAACGTAGACGCATTTTACTCACATTTCTTAAGCTTTAAAGAAGGTGGATTATTTATGCCTAATAAATAAAAACGAACGAAAGAGGAACCCTACTGCTATTATTTCAAAAGTTCACTTTACCACTGTCCTGATCCACCTTGAGACGCCTCATTCTTTTTGGCTTTGAATATATTGTGTTGGCCATAATCATGTTTAAATAAGAAGGTTGAAGGAATTCTAAAATTTTCTGTTGTCTACTATTATTAGGGGTCCAGTATGGCCCGCGGAACACCAAACGAAAACCAAATCTTACTTAAAACATATTGAAAGTGGCTCACGCGAGCTCTGACGAACTCAGGCATTTCAAAACACATACAAAAAGGCGCGCACAATCCCGAAATAGCTGATGAATGTTCGAGCTACGTTGGGGCTTCAGTGCTTAGGCGGTCAGTACTTCTCACAGCTCAGCTGTGTCGAACATGTTTTGTCGCTATTTATGCTAGTGTTAGTAGAAGTGCTCATCGATTCATATATATATATATATATATATATATATATATATATATGTGTGTGTGCGTGGATACTCCACTTACATGGGTGTCATGCAAAGAGTAACAACAATGAATGACTTTTATTCGAACTATTCTCTTTTGCCAACTAACTGCCTATTAAATGGGTACAAACAATTTGTGAATCTGTAATAGACAGAATTATCAGAATATTTAAATGTGCCTTGGCTTGGTTGGAACCAACAATTGCGTGTATCATTGTTTTGGTTGATTGCGATTTCAGATTGTTAATCTTATCTTCATTTCAGCATTGTATTATTGTATTAAAAACAAAATTATTGAATTTCAGTTGCTTCTTGAATTGTGTTTCTCTCAGCTTGAATTCAATTTGCTCTTAAAAAGATGTAAATAGCAAAAATACTAAATGCATACAAACTATAAAATACCAAATGCTTGCATACATACACACGCGCGCATATATACATATGTACATACGTGCGCGCATGTTTGTTATAAATGATTTCATTGTGCTGTTCCCGCGTATCGGTTGATGTTGTTTTTTTTTTTTCATTCCAAGTAATTTTCTACATGCCGGCAAGTTTTTACTTAACATACACACTCACAACTAAAAACGTGGGCCGCCTTCATCTTGAGGAGCGTTGCCCCATCGCTCATCGTTTTTTTAGCATTGCCTTCTGCTGTTGCCGTTGCCGTCGCCTGTGGTGGCTTTGCTATTCTCGTCATCAACGCCGCAGCCGTCGCCTATGCTACTCAAGTATACTCCTTGCTTGGCCCCATTCCCCCGAGTTCACTGCTCAGCCATACACGAAACACTCAACGCTTTTGCTTGCTCTGCTATGTATGTGTGTGGATGTGTGTGTATGGCACGAAAGCGAATGAGCAGAGAAACGAGAGAAGAAACGAATGGCTGGCGCTGTTTTATTTTTTTTATTTTTCGTTTCTTTTTCTTTATTTTATTATAGTTTAACATTGAATGTGTGCAGTATACATGTGGCTGAGTGTGTAGCTGTGTCAATGGGTGTGTGTGTTTGTGTGTGTTTCTTATCTACGTCTTTGTCATCGTACGTTGGCTCACTCAACGCGCGCCATAACTACCACTGCCACATCTCCAATCCGCGCCCCTCTGAACGCTTTAAGTTGCAGTCTACGTCGACTTTGTCGTTATTCGTTCCACATAGCTTTTGCTCTGTCGTTGCCGCTACCGCTGGCTGGCTGGTGTTGTTTTTGTTTTGCGCTTTGACTTTGCCGTAGCCGTAGCCAGCCGTAGCTGTGTGCCCGTCAGTTTGTCGTACATTTCATTTCACTTCACTTAATTTCTCAGATACCCAAACGAACAGCGTCGAACAGAGCTGAGTATGCCGTCGTGGGCACCTCACCCCTCCTTCACCATCATTTATATCGACAATGTTGATCCCGCGCTGTTCGTTTTACTGTGCGACTCGAATAGCTGTCGGCTTAAGCCCCTGTTGGCATTGTGTGCATACATATAAATGAGTGTGTGTGTTTGTATTTGTATGCTTGTTTGCACTCTTTTGGATTGAGCTTTTTTGTTTTTGTTTTAATTTTTATAGACAAGCGGCAAACTAAAGTTACTGTAGACTGTTTAGAATCTTAGCATGGAAACTTGGCACTGTTGTTCCAACGAACTTTGCGTCTATATTGTGTTAACCGAGCTGACCAAAATGAAAGCTTGCTGTCTATCATCATTTTAGGCAGATAAAGTCCCTTTTTAAGTTAGTTCCTTTAAAGTTAGTTCAGCTGATGTCATCAGACTTGGATTATTTCTTTTAGATTATAGAGGAACTAATAAAAATGGTTCTGATTGATGTAACACCACTTTGTATATTTAATATAGGAGCTGATCGGGCAAAATAGCAACGATAGTTCAAGTGGTGGAGCACATAGTGGTATGGGCTCTGGTCCGCCCGGTACACCAAACCCACAGCAAGTCATGAGGCCAACACCATCGCCTACAGGCTCGTCGGGTTCAAGATCTATGTCTCCTGCAGTGGGTATGTATTTAAAGATGTTATAGAATTGGACGTCAATATTGAATTGATTTGCTTTCAGCCCAAAATCATCCAATTTCTCGACCGGCGAGCAATCAGTCAAGTAGTGGCGGTCCAATGCAGCAACCCACAGCAGTTGCTGGTCCACCCCCAATGCCACCACACGGTTTACCAGGCGGGCCACCATCTCAGCAACAATCTCAGCAGCAGCAGGCTTCAAATTCAGCATCATCAGCGAGTAATTCGCCGCAGCAGACCCCACCACCTGCACCGGCTCCAAACCAAAATGTTAACAATATGGCAACACCACCACCACCGCCGCAAGGAACTACCGGTGGTTATCCGCTCCCGCAACATATACATGGCGGTTACAAGATGAGTTTACCTGGTCAAAGCCCCGGTTCTCAAGGATATCCTCCGCAGCAATATCCTCAAGGTATGAATTAACCTTAGAAACTAGTTAAAATTTACTATTAAATCACACATTTATTAGGTAACTACCCGCCACGTCCCCAGTATCCGTCGGGAGCCTATGGAACTGGGCCACAGCCGCCACCAAATAGCCAGTCCGCTGGAGGCGCTAACAGTATGCCGTCCGGTGGACAGGCTGGTTATCCTCGGTCTATGCCAAACCACGGTAGTGGCAGCCCCCATCAGCAGTATCCTCCGTATCAGTGGGTACCGCCGACACCACAACAGTCTGGGCCAGGCAGTGGATCAGTACAAATTTCCACTGGCATGGGCAATCACGTGCAGGGCAAGGCCACACCACCACCAGTTGGGCCACCACCGCCACAGAGCAGCGGCTCTCCGCGGCCTCTTAACTATCTTAAGCAGCATTTACAGCACAAAGGTGGATATGGCGGTAGTCCAGCGGGCCCACAACCACAGGGTTACGGGAATGGCCCAACTGGTATGCATCCGTCGATGCCCATGGGTCCGCCACATCATATGGGTCCGCCCCAAAGTATGGGGCCACCTACCAGTACACCACCGCAATCAATGATGGGTGCACAGAGTGGTAGTGACACCGAACATATATCCCAAGACAATGGCATTAGTTCATCAGCGTCTTCGCCAGCTGCAGGTTTGCATGCAGTTACTGCAGTTGTAACAACTGGTCCAGATGGCACACCAATGGATGAAGTTAGTCAGCAGAGCACGCTCTCAAATGCGTCGGCTGGTGGGTAATCGAAACTAGTTGTTTAGATTCGTAACTAAGGTTTTCTCATCTTGCAGCATCAGGTGAAGATCCACAATGTACTACGCCAAAGTCGCGCAAACATGATCCATATAGCCAAAGCCATTTAGCTCCACCCAGCCCATCTCCACATCCAGTTGTAATGCATGGAGGTGGTGGGCCAACAGGCGAGGAGTACGAAATGAATTCGCCTCCAAACTGGCCCCGTCCAGCCGCTAGCTCAGTAAGTATCTGTTAATAACAATTTGAATAGTTAATTTAAAAACGTACTCTCCTATCTGCAGCAGGTTTTCAACAGTCATGTTCCTGTTCAACAAGAACCCTTTCGTAGCACTATAACGACTACTAAGAAATCCGATTCACTTTGCAAGTTGTATGAAATGGACGACAATCCGGATAGACGTGGATGGCTAGACAAATTACGTGCTTTCATGGAGGATCGCCGTACACCAATAACGGCGTGTCCAACCATCTCAAAACAGCCACTTGATTTATATAGGTTATACATTTATGTAAAAGAACGTGGCGGTTTCGTCGAGGTATGCAAGGTGCCGTAGTAACTCCTTTTACTAACTTCTTTTTAGATTTACTAGCAAAACCAAATCAAACAAACCAAAATTAATGCTCAACCAACCAATCAATCAAACCACCAAACACCACCAACCAAAGTAAAAAATGTAGCTAACACATAACAAAAATTTTTAATTATTTTATTGTAAAACAAACTGAAGTCAATCATAAATTTTCCAAAAATATTTCAATAGCATGACATCCTACGACATTTACCTTTCTGTAAGATTTGAAAAGAACTTAACGTCTTTCTTACAGCATTAAAGTTGATTGAATCAGAAACATCAATTCTAATAATTTTCTCACTTTTGCATGAATTTTTTGAGTGCATGCTTTTCAAAAACAGTTTCCCAATATCTTTAAAACTGAGTGTCAACATTTTTTATATTTAATCTGAAGTGGTTCCATTAACAGTTTTTTTACGAGTAATTCTTTTCTTCAAGTTTGATTTAAATTTTTTATTACTAACACTTTTGCAAAAATATTGTTGAATGCGTTTTAAAAAACGCTATCAATTGCTCGTAATTATAATATCTTCCTTCTTTACTAATTCATGCCGATTTTTATACTGCCTACTTAGTCTAGTCTTTTTTCAAATATATATACGCATATTTTCGTTGTTGTCAGGTAACTAAGAGCAAGACCTGGAAAGATATTGCCGGTCTGCTCGGGATCGGCGCCAGCAGTAGCGCTGCATACACACTTCGTAAACACTATACAAAGAATCTTTTGGCATTTGAGTGTCACTTTGATCGTGGCGATATTGATCCATTGCCCATTATACAGCAAGTAGAGGCTGGTAGCAAGAAAAAGACAACAAAGGCAGTATCGGTACCATCCCCAGGTAAGTGTTTACCAAGTGATACGATACATGATATTGGAGAAGCAGGCATAGTTAATATTGTATACCTCAGAAACCATGGAAAAAAGCATTTAAAAAACTATGAATGCGGACATGTATACATAATTAATTTTGTCTTGTAAATAGTTTGAGTGAAATTTCTAATATCTGTCCACTGTCCACACAAATTATGGCACACAAATAATTTATAATAACTTCAAAATAATATAGATATTGTAAAGTTTATGTGACAGCCAGACATTACAGAAAACCAATTCACTCCTTTCAATTCATAAAGAAGTACAATAATATTAAAATTATTTTGAGACTAGACTATATGTAGTACCTCGATAATTTACATTATTATAACGTTCTATTCAATTTATTTGAACACTTTCTTGCCACATTAACCGAATTGCAACCAATCGGTGGTGGTCATTTGGACGCTGGGACAACAAATTCGACAGGGTCATCGAACTCGCAAGATTCATTCCCTGCACCACCTGGCGGCGCACCAAACGCAGCATTAGATGGCTATACAGGGTATTCCGGTGCAGGTGCATATCCACCATCTGCCGGTCCACAACCAGACTATGCAGCAGCGGGTCAGATGCCAAGGCCGCCATCGCAAAATAATCCACAGGCACCGCATCCGGGTAAGCAGTAAAACAGATTCAGCTGATTATATTTATGATTTCAGAGTTGCATACATATACAAATTCTTTAAAATTACTTACACTTGTATATATACATACATACATATATATGATATAGCTATGTCTATGATTACTGATTATTTGTTGTAATATTTAAATATATCTGTTTTCAATGTTATATGTGTATTACGATTAGATAATGCATATATTTTTTGTTTGCCAAAAACGTAATTTATTAATTTGATGTGTGTAATTTGTTTATTCATTTTTATGTTGGTTACTTAAATATGGGCGCACTACCTTTAAAAATCACCATAATCATAATCACCTGACACCACCAACAACAACACCACATCGCTCCACTAAAATTATTAAAACCACTTCGTTCTTGCTCAACAAAACCTTAACTTCATGTCAATTACAACAATTTTTATTATGTGTCATTCATTAATTTCTTCATCACTCCATAATCATCATCAATGCCGCTTGCCGACTCAGGCACTCAAAATCAATCAGCTGCCACTGTTGCCGGTGATAACATAAATGTGAGCAATCCTTTTGAAGATCCAATTGCTGGTGGTGTGGCCGCTGGTGGTGTTGCTGTTGCTGCAGTTGGTGGTGCCTCACATGGTGCTCCTCCACCACCCCCACATTCACCGCACACAGCGCCACAATCAGGCAATCAACACCACCAACAAGGCATTCCAACACAATTGCCATCGCCGTCACAGCAGCCACCGGCGCCACCACCACAGCAACATGGTCCGCCGTCGACGCAGCATGCGCGCCCTGGAACTGGAGTACCTTATCCACAGGGTAGCTCTGGGTATCCAACGCCTGTGTCTAGAACGCCAGGTACATTCATCATGTTTTCTTTTTTTTTTTATATTTTGTTAATAACATTTTTTTAATGTGCCATTTCGATTTGATGGTAAACAACGTCTTCATTGATATAAGTTTGCGATCGTTCTGCATGTGGGTTGTAGTCTAACTGCTTTTGCATACAAATATTTTGCTTTATTTTCATCACTTTACTTGTTATTTTTTTTTTTTTTTAATACAAACCTCTCTCTTCTGTTAACCAAGTTACCAACCGCCTTTTACCAATATTTTCTTAAATTTTATATTTTTTTATAATTATAGTGTTTATTTTGTCTATGAAATAATCAATAACATGGTTTTATGAAAGTATCGGCGTAGTGCTTAGATTTTGTGACTGATTATTGTAATGCCGCCAAATTAAGCAATGATCATATATCTGTGTGTTTGAATATGATAAATTATAAAGAAATTAACTAAGTGAATTCCTAATATACATCTGTTACGCAGCTGATGCAACTCGCTGCTATTTAAAAAGTACTGTTACGTTTGAGTGCTTTCCATAAATATATACTTGATGTATTGCGTAAAAAGCTGCTTTTTCAAATTAGTACATCTCAAAGGCTTTAATATATTGATACTTTATTTTGCCTATTGCTGTACCACCACTGAATCTTGTCCTGCTCGACTTGCGTATATGATGACAATTCGAAATTAAGCACATGCTTGCAATTATTACAGGTTCGCCCTATCCAACACCACCTGGTGCTTATGCGCAATATGGCTCGAGCGATCAGTACAGTTCCGCCGGACCGCCAGGTCAGCCTTTTGGACCAAACCAGGGACAATATCCGCCTCAGAGTCGCAATATGTATCCTCCCTACGGACCTGAAGGGGAAGCGTGAGTGCACAATATATTTACATACATCTTCATTACACTCAGACATACATACTCATCTCACATATACTGATATTCAACCGTACTGAGCTTATTTTATTTAGCACGACCTTAGAAGAGTTGCTATGCACAGTTAAATAAAAATGATTTTGATGAATTTGTTTTTTTGGTTCCGCAGCCCTCCAGCTGGTGCTAATCAGTACGGTCCCTACGGAAATCGGCCCTATAGTCAAGCACCACCCGGTGCACCACAACCACCAGCACAAGCGGTTACGGGTGGACCACCAGCTAGCGGAGCTCCAGTAGCCCCACCAAACAGTGCCTATGTACCAGGCACTCCTAATCAGCAGGATTACTATAGGCCGCCAGATCAAGTAAAACTTATAGTTTGCATTCATAAAATAAAGTTTTAGAAGTAACATAAATTTCATTTACAGAGTCCTCAACCACGACGACATCCAGACTTTATTAAAGACTCTCAGCCTTATCCTGGCTATGCTACGCGACCTCAAATTTATGGTAACTTTTTGTATCTTGTTTTCTATTCAATTACTAATTTCACAATATATATTTTTTAAAGGTGGTTGGCAAGGCAACAATCCGCAGTATCGTCCTCAATATCCCACATCAACTGCACCGCAGTCGTGGGGAAATGCTCCACCTCGGGGTGCTGCTCCTCCTGGAGGTCCACACGGTCCACATGGACAGCAACAAACTGGGGTAGCTCAGTGGGACCAGCATCGTTATCCCCCTCAACAGCCCCCACCTCCACCGCAACAACAGCCGCCTTATCAACAAAGTACGCCGCCTGGACAGCAGCAACAAGCGGCACCACAATGGGCCCAAATAAATGCAGTTCAGGCGCCACCACAAACCAGTATTTCGCAACCGTCTTTGCGTCCACCAGCTGGAGTTGGGCAGCAACAACGTATGCCAAGCGGAGTGCCTGTAATGGCACCACAGCAGCAGCAGGGACAAACAGTGCCACAACAGCCACATGGTGGGGTACCAACATCAAATATGCCGTCTGTTCCCGGCATGGTGAAGCCGCCTTATGCTATGCCACCACCCTCACAAACTGGTGGGGGCCCACCAGGTGTGCCAATGGTTGGAAATGCACCAGTTACCA
The DNA here is from genome assembly GCA_961210405.1 of Drosophila mercatorum. Lineage (NCBI taxonomy): Eukaryota > Metazoa > Arthropoda > Insecta > Diptera > Drosophilidae > Drosophila > Drosophila mercatorum. Next base: position 16,213,810 of record CAUIUS010000003.1, read on the forward strand.
TGATCGCGCAAAAGCCGTCACCAATAGTTGGACAAGGAATGCAGCCCACACAACAACAGACACCCCATCAGCTATCCAATCAACAGGCTGTCTATGCCCCACAAGTAACTGGTCCTGGAGCACAGATGGTTAAAAAAGAACTAATCTTTCCGCATGATAGTGTAGAATCAACTACACCGGTGCTGTACCGTCGAAAACGTCTGACCAAGCTTGACGTGTGTCCTGTTGATCCATGGCGTATTTTCATGGCCATGCGCTCAGGCTTACTCACTGAGTGCACATGGGCGTTAGATGTGCTTAATGTTCTTTTGTTTGATGATTCTACAGTACAATTCTTTGGCATATCAAATTTGCCCGGTCTGCTAACGCTGTTGTTGGAACACTTCCAAAAAAATCTAGCGGAAATGTTCGATGAACGTTGCGACGAAACAGCAGATGAAGCAGATGATGATGCTGATAGCGGCACTGTTATATCATTGAAAGTTGAAGATAAGCTGCAACGAAAGCAAACTCGCTCTGTGCACAGCATTTCTAGCTATAACCGTAGAAGACACTACGAAAACATGGATATAAAGCGTGTTGCCCAAAGTGAAGACTCTGATGATGCTGATGAAGGTATTGACTTGGGTCAGGTACGTGTTCAGCCTAATCCTGAAGAGCGATCACTTCTCCTTTCGTTTACACCTAATTACACCCTGGTCACACGAAAGGGTGTGCCCGTCCGCATACAAACAGCTGATCACGATATTTTTGTTGACGAGCGTCAAAAAGCTTGGGATATTGACACAAATAGATTGTATGAACAGCTGGAACCAGTAGGCAGTAATGCTTGGACTTATGGTTTCACGGAACCTGACCCACTTGATGGTATCATTGATGTGTTTAAGTCAGAGATTGTTAACATTCCATTTGCGCGATTCGTACGCTCTAAACATAAGAGCAAACAAGAAGCCGCACAGAAAAGCAATAATACCCCAAAAAATGAAGATATTTCCCCTGTGCTTAAGCAAGAGGACACCACAAGTAGTACTGAAGATAGTAGTGTACTCCAACAGACTTATAATAAAAAAAGACGTCTTGTGAGCAATATTGGTACAGCTAGTAGCGACAACAAGAAGCCAAAGATGGTGGAAGAGTTTGCGCAGCCAGCTGTGGAGCCGAAGAAAGAGCCAGACAACGAAAACGTCGGAGCTAATATAGCCGACAGTGATTGTCGCACTGTTGATATGGAAATCGAATCTCCACACCAACTACGTCTTACAAATGGAGTCGCCTCAATGCTCAAGAGATTCGATCCCAAGTCAACAGTACGAGATGATGCGCATGTTCTACAGCGACGTCGCGACTCTAGCTACGAAGACGAATGCTACACGCGGGACGAAGCCTCTTTGTACTTAGTTAATGACAGCCAGGACTCATTAGCACGTCGTTGCATTGCGCTTTCCAATATTTTTCGAAATCTGACTTTTGTGCCTGGGAATGAGACGGTGTTGGCTAAGTCTTCACGATTTTTAGCAGTGCTCGGTCGACTGCTTTTATTGAACCACGACCACTTGCGGCGGACTCCCAAGACGCGCAACTACGACAGAGAGGAGGATACAGACTTTACCGATTCTTGCAGCTCCCTGCAGGGAGAGCGTGAATGGTGGTGGGAATATTTAATTACTATACGAGAAAATATGCTTGTGGCCATGGCTAACATAGCCGGACACCTAGAACTTTCCCGCTATGATGAACTAATTGCACGCCCGCTTATAGATGGATTACTACACTGGGCTGTATGCCCCAGTGCGCATGGGCAAGACCCGTTTCCGTCGTGTGGTCCCAACTCTGCTTTATCCCCACAGCGCCTTGCCCTAGAAGCGCTGTGCAAATTGTGTGTCACGGATGCAAATGTTGATTTGGTCATTGCGACACCACCGTTTTCACGGTTAGAAAAATTGTGCGCAGTACTTACGCGTCATTTGTGTCGGAACGAGGATCAAGTATTACGCGAGTTTTCAGTGAACTTGCTACATTACCTGGCTGCAGCAGACAGTGCCATGGCGCGTACCGTAGCCCTGCAATCCCCATGCATCTCGTATCTCGTAGCATTTATTGAACAGGCGGAACAAACCGCTTTGGGTGTAGCCAACCAACATGGAATTAACTATCTGCGGGAAAATCCCGATTCAATGGGAACCAGCTTGGACATGTTGCGAAGAGCAGCAGGAACGTTGCTTCATTTAGCCAAGCATCCCGATAATCGATCGCTATTTATGCAGCAGGAACAAAGATTACTGGGATTGGTTATGTCGCATATACTGGACCAGCAAGTCGCATTAATCATATCTCGGGTGCTATACCAGGTATCACGCGGAACCGGCCCACTTCATTCAGTTGAGTACAGATTGTTGCAGCAACGACAACAGCAGCAGCAACAACAACAACGGTTAAGCCAAGCGCCTTCTGAAAAGCAAAATACTACACCAGCTCCAAATGTAAAACCTGAACCGTGCATACAGCCAGAGCTGCATGCTGCTGATGCTAAGCCTGCAACTGTTGTTGCTACGACAGCTGTAATCAACGATGATAACAGCAACAGCAGTCAACAATTGCCGCCAGCGGCAACATTCAATGATGTTAGCAACAGTAGCACCAACAGCAATAGCTGTGGAACTGTCAGCAGCAATCAGACCAACAGCAGCAGCATGGGTAGCAGTAGCCAGCCTACTCTTAACAACCTAGTAACACCTAGCGAACAACAAGTCGGTAAATCGCCTTCAGCCGCGTCTTCCGCTGTGTCATCCAACAATGTAGGTCACATCAACGACGCTGCCGCCACATCGTCGAATTCAACACCTCCACCAGCAGTGGCACAACCGACTGCACCGCCGCCAGCAAATACAAACACAACAGCTGCCGTTGCGTAGTATACAACGATGCTGCCGGCAACGACTTACTCTTGGCAACATGGTGCTGGTGATGGTGCAGTCGAAGAAATTTGCAAAAAAAACGATTGAACATACGATATACATACGTATATAGAAATATATGAAAATAACTTGAAAATACGATTTGTATCTCTTACAAAATGTTTAATCAAATAATGTAAATGTACTAAATGGGATAGAACTTTTAAAGCATATGACCTTTAAAGCATTGCCACAGATTGTATATGCTTCAAATAAAATCCTGAAAATGTAGAACAGCTTCAATAACACCATGGCCACTCAATTACATTGGTCACACAATAACTGTATATTTTTTCACTAAAATCTATAGTTAATATAATATATAAATGCGCGAAAATGGTCTGGCGTTCTTATAGACCCTTTCAAATTTTAGCAATGAATTTTCAACGTCAAACTTAAGGCAGAAGGTTTAATTGCATAGATGCGTGCGTAACAATTAAGCACACAACATACTTATGTATTAAATTAAAAAAAAAAAAAGAAAAACTAATTAAAACCCAATACACACATATACTTGCATTATATATATATATATATATATATATATATATATATATATATATATATATATATATATATATATATATATATATATATATATATATATATATATATATATATAATATAAATAAAATTAAAAAAAACAAGTAACGAATTACGTGTGTTAAAATAAACATATTTAGACGTTAGTTTTAAAATTCTAAAATATACTACTTACAATATTATGATATGTCGTATGAAGTCATATAGTGGACATAAACCTTACACCGTATGCATATATGCGTAAGAAACCAGATAAGAACTATGTAATACAATTAAATGGATATTTATGTGGACAAATAGAAATGCAAAAGAAAAAAAAGAAAAAGAAAACAAGAAAGAAATCAACACACCACATACATTACAAAAACACAAAAAAGTAAAAAACGAAAAAATAAGAAAAAGGAAAGGAAAAACTGTACATACTTAACTAATTTGTAAATTGTATCTTGTATTTTGTTTTTGCGTTGCTTAAGGCAAATGTCATTTCGTATTATGTGTGTGTGACGTGTCGACGAACAATTCAAGCTTGAATTTAAGATTGAATTTGTTTTGTAATATTGTTTGCAAACCACCAACTGCACAAAAAACTAAAATTATGGAATGAGAGCACTTAATGTTGTAATTTTTATTTTGTTTTTATTATTTACTGAAGTGCTGCTGGAACAAGGTTTAATTTTATATTAAACGTAATTTAGGCGTAAATGACAACTTTTAATTATAAGTTTTTATCTTAATCTTAATTTAAAAATGATTCAACCTTAATGAAACACAGTTCATACAAAAAAAATCAAAACAAAAACAAAAAACGCTAGAAAAAAATACGAACTAATCCATACAGAATCACGAAAATTAACTAACTCGCTTTATATCGTAATGGCGGAAATTCAATAAAAAAGAAAAGAAAACATAAATCATATATTGCAGCATCATTGAGCACTTCAGTTTGACCATGTGCGAAATGTTGTAAACTGTACTCTGAAGCGCCTACGCAATTAAGAAATCATGGCAATATTACAAAATGGACTGCTGTTTAAGAGAAAATTCAAGTCAAGTAGACTGGGCAATTAGTAAACCCGTTATACTTACGTCATGTCGATCAACAGGAATACAAGTATCAGTTGAAGCCCTAAAGATATACGTTAATTTATGTAGTTGTTTTCCAAAACACAAATATGACTCAACATCTCGATATCGATATATTTACTTGTAGTTATTAGTGTATAATTTTGCTAGGATGTAAATGTATGTCCCTCAAACTTAATTTAATTATTTAATTAATATACATACATATACAATATACAAAACTGCATTTTTAATCATCTGGGGAGAGGGCAAATATTAACTTGAACATATATGGTACAAAGTTTGAATTGTTCTCTTGATGTTCCCTTGAATGCAATACGTATTCCTTACCAAATTTAAAGAAAACTTAATCTATAGAACTTAACTACAAAGGTAAGTAAATGGCCTGGTGCCTGGAATATTCAGAGCTTTTTAGGATAATTCAATTCACAAGAGACAATCCAAAGACTGATCAGACCAGTTGAATTTATACTGAAATCCATTTTTAGCCAAACTAGATCGAATCCAAATTCCTACTACGACTCCTCAAATAAACAACAAATTCAAGGTGTAGAGGCTCATTTGAATACATATTACTAAAAATATTAAAAATTATTGGTAAATACATATTTTTAGTAAGAATTAGAAATTATATATATGTATATTTGACAAGCCAAGCTTGGCAGCGAACCCTGTTCTTAATCAGGTCACTCATGATTTATACAAAATTGATAATAAATCAAAATATAATAAACAATATTAGATCAAAGAAAAAACAAACAGACAAAATGTTCAAATTATATACACCTAGAGCTCGCTTTGCGTAGAGGATGCGTTCCAAAATAAATTAAGATTTTCTATAGCAAACTATATATATTCCAGGGTTGCGAAAATCTTACATTTTAAACATTAAAATTTAGCAAAGCAATAAAAAAACAAGTAAGAAAACTCTAGTCGACAGCGCTCGACTAGGGTATACCCTGAACCCTGCGAAGAACCGCTATTCCAAGCATTCTTAATTTCTTTTATATACACATGCATATGTACGTTCATTACAAGCAAAACATACACACACACATACACAGGCGCAGGCACACACAAGCGCAAGTCGGTGCGTCAGCTGTTGTTTGGCTGCTATTTGCATGGCAATGCTATGGGAAATTATATGTTTAATAACTTTTTTTCTAGACCAACGATTTTGATCAAACTTGTTGGGCGTAATCATGTCATCCATATGTATGTATGTACCAAAGCACAAGTCTCTAGTATTTGATATACGGGAGTTACAAATTTGAGGCGAAGGGGGCGTGGCACCCAAAATTTAACAAAAACCGAAATTGCGTAAGGCTTACATAACACTAAATGCAAAATTTGAAGACTCTAGCTAGAAAGATGAATTAGATAGAATTTTATAGCTAAATTTAGATTTTCGTTTTTAATCGATAACAATAAAACGATAACAGTTATCGAATTTCTGAAACAAACTCGATCTTTTCGAGCTATACAGGAACCTACATAAAAAATTTCAAGTCTCTAGCTCTTGTAGGTTCTGAGAACGACGCGTTCATACATGGCTATATCAACTCGGCTTGTCATCCTGATCAAGAATATATATACTTTATGGGGTCTGCCACGCCTCCTTTTGCCTGTTACATACATACACACTTCAACAAAAACATTATACCCTGAATTCCCATTTTCAATGGGTTCAGGGTATAACAAGAAGAAACTAATTCTTTAAAAACAAAAAATAAATTCAACTAATCAATAATGACAAAAAAAATTAGAATTAATCACTATCGAATGAAGCTTGAGTGTCTGTTGTCGACCGTCGACTTTTTTTATACCCTGAACCCATTGAAAATGGGAAATCAGGGTATAATGTTGTTGTTGAAATGTATGTTTGAACGTGTCGATCTCAGAAGATATAAGAGCTAGAGACTTCAAATTTTTTTTGGAAGTTCGTGTATATCACGATTCGATCGAGTTTGTTTCAAATATTCGATAACTATCATCGTTTTAATGTTATCGATTAAAACCCGATATCTTCATGTAGTTATACAACTCTATTTAATTCTTCTTTATAGTTAGAGTCTTCAAATTTAGCATTTAGTGTTATTTGGGCCTTCTGCAATTTCGGTTTTTGTTAAATTTTGGATGCCACGCCCCCTTCGCCTCAAATTGCTAAATCTTGTATTTCAAGTACTAGAGACTTGTGCTTTGGCACATACACACATATGAATGTCATGATCAACGATTTGATCAAAATCGTTGGTCTAGAAAAAGTTATTATTATTAAACATTTAATATCTCATATTATCGGCGTCTTGCAGCAGCAGCAGCGAAGCTGATGAGTCATAATGCACAGTTAGCAGATTGTGTGCTTGTGCGTGCGTCTGTGTGTGTGTATTTATTGCTTGCTACATATGTATGTACTAGAGGTGGGCATGGGCTGGGCTTTCGGGTACCGGTAAAATTTTCCTCTTCGGCCCATGGGCTGGGTCGGGTTGGGTTGAAAATTTCGGCCCATGTCCACCTCTAGTATGTACATATAAAAGTAACGGAGAATGTTAGCGGTTCTTAGGAATCGCAGTTCATCGCAGGGTTCAGGGGATCTCTTAGTCGAGCAGTCTCGACTTGAGCACTCTTACTTGTTTTAATTGCTCCAGTGTTGTCTGATCAGCTTTTTTATTTAGCGTAAAATACATTTCCTTGTAGCTACCGCCTGAGACACTTTAAGACTCCTTTCGCTGTCAGGATCGTTTTTTAATAAAATCTCCACACCTTCGTCAATCAAACACATCGCTTTGGTAATTTGTTTGGCTTTTAAGTTTTGTTCCTTGGAGTTTTCTATGCGATCAGAATCATCTTCTTCATTAGCGATTTTCAATTCCAGTTTCAAAAGTTCTTCATTGGAGAGCTCTTGGTTGTTCGAGGTTAGCAATTCATTTATGTCAGCCTCCTCCATACCTTCAATTTTAATCATCAAAGAACTCCTTGTACGAATCATCGTTTCAGCATCTAATGATGTTGCAGATTTTGCAGACTCTCTTATTTGGCTTCATCTCGATCCTTAATAGTTCTTACAGTTGTTGCAGCCAGGCCAAGAGCCTTTGCTATCTCCACACCCTTTTTCGCCCTTATTAAATCGCCGCAGAATATCTAATTTTGTCCCAAGCTGATCTTTTTTTATACCCTGAACCCATTGAAAATGGGAAATCAGGGTATAATGTTTTTGTTGAAATGTATCTAACAGGGAGAAGGAGGCGTGGCAGACCCCATAAAGTATATATATTCTTGATCAGGGAGACAAGCCGAGTTGATTTAGCCCTGTCCGTCTGTCCGTCCGTCTCTCCGTCTGTCCGTCCGTCTGTCCGTCTGTCTGTCTGTATGTATGAACGCGTCGTTCTCAGAACCTATAAGAGCTAGAGACTTGAAATTTTTTATGTAGGTTCCTGTATAGCACGAAAAGATGGAGTTTGTTTAAAAAAAATCGATAACTGTCTTAATTTTAATGTTATCGATTAAAAACGAAATCGATGCTCTGTTATATAATTCTATATAATTAATCTTTATAGCTAGAGTCTCCAAATTTTGCATTTAGTGTTATGTAAGCCTAACACAATTTCGGTTTTATTAAATTTGGGATGCCACGCCCCCTTCGCCTCAAATTTGTAAGTCCCGTATTTCAAATACTACTTGTGCTTTGGCACACCCATACATATGGATGACATGATCACGCGCAACAAGTTTAATCAAAATCGTTCGACTAGAAAAAAAGTTATTAAACATTTAATTTTCCATAACATTGGCATGCAAAGCACCCAAATAACAGCTGACGCACCGACTTGCGCTTATGTACATATGCGTTCGCCTGTGTATGTGTGTGTATATGTTTTTCTTGTAATGAACATACATATACATTTGAATTTAACAGAAACGGATAATACACGGAATAGCGGTTCGTCGCAGGGTTCAGGGTATACCCTAGTCGAGCGGTCTCGCCTAGAGTTTTCTTACTTGTTTTTTTTTTTTTTTTTTTGTGTAATTCCCACCAGCGCTGTCTTTTCCACTTATTTGGCTAAAAACTAAGTTTACTAAAAAAAAAATAATAATACTTCTCCGCCAATAAATAAATTTGAAAATTTTTACATTTTTTGTAATCAGAAACTACACGAAAAAATTTATTGATCTCTTTTAAAAAGCACAACTCACTAATTGAAAACCAAAATACTACACCACCCTTTGCCTTAAAAAGAATAACGACTCTTGGACAACGCAACATCGAAATCTAACGACGCACAATGAAAATAAGTGCTAATTGGTCAGCAACTTCGAAAAAAACGCAAACCGGAACGACTCAAAGCGAGGTCTAGGTGTAGTTCATAATGCTGAAAAAAAAACATATTAGATATTAATAAAATAAGTTAATTTAAATTATTCTAAAAATAAAACTGTTTATATTTCTACCCATTGTACTGGCATTAGGCATTAGGACATTTGTACACATACACATAAATTAAGAGAAAAACGGGCACACTAAGGCCAGCGATACATCGTTTAAAGCAATCGATAAGTGTTTTCATCAGATTTTTTCTGTGGAATTGGGTGTGTACTTGTTGGTTTTTAACATAAAATTTCTTGAAGTTTCAACGGTCACGTACCACGGGATATTGAATTAAATTGGTAATTAAAAAGTTTCACCTATATTACTCATTTTAAATAGTATCGACACAAAAATTTCAAATTTGCAAACGAAGTTATTAACTGAGCTACTTGCGTACATACGGGAATTCATATTCTTGTATGTGCGTATACAATTTTATTTAAATAAAGTTTTATGTACATACATATGTATAAAGAGAATACGTATGTATCATTAAAATTAAATTCATATAGTAATAGACGTTCATATTTTTATCACCATTCGCTTGCATAGAGTCTGCGTTGTACTCATTAAAAAGTTTCTGAAAGCGGGTTATTTTATCGATTCAACAAATACAGAAAACTTTATAACCGTTAGTAGATTTACATGTGCATATGTACGTGAGTAAGTATGTACATATATACATACATAGATATTCGAGCTTTGCAGTGTGTACAGTGACATTAGTGTTGGTATCCATTAGAATGATTTATGCCTTAAAAGACACAATGACGATGAGTTCACTCTTTTACTTTTTAAAAAACATATTGCATGTATATGGGCATACACATATACATACATACATACATTTATACATAATCGAGAAACACCTAAGAATATAGGCTTTCTCTTTTGGGCTTGAATGTGCATGATGCATCGCGATTTACTACAATTGGTTTCCATTTTCACACAAAGAGCAGAAAGCATGAAAACAAATAAAGGTCAATGCTCGCTTGCGTGTTCTCATTAACCAAACATAGTAGTCGATTGAACTAACTAGTTTGAGCACATTGATACTTTCATATGAATGGTGGATGAATTTAAATCGCATAATGATGGAATTTTGCAATGTTTTAATCCTAGAACTATGTCCGGCAGCCCGAAACCTGTTAAGAAAGTGCCCATACACTTACAAAGTGCCCAAAATCGTATTTACATCAAGAACGGAGAAATTGTCAATCATGATAAATGTTTCAAGGCGGACGTTTACATTGAAGATGGAATCATAAAGTACGAAATATAAACAAAAATCTGAAAGTGATAATATAACGGACTCTGTTTGGGTTCTCTGTAGGTTTGTTGGGCCCGCCTCCGAAATAACAATTCCCGGAGGTGTGCGTATCATAGATGCAGCAGGACGTATGATCATACCAGGGGGCATTGATCCTCACACACATCTGCAATGTCCTTTGGGTGACAATGTTTCCGTGGACGAGTATGTATTCATTTCGTAGATATTTTTAAACTAATTTTAATTTGATTTATTTTTGACAGCTTTTACCGTGGAACCAAAGCTGCAGTGGCTGGTGGCACCACCATGATAAGTAGGAAACTCTTCATAATTAACCACTTTGTTCTAGTTGACAGTAGTTTAATACTTTTCATTGCCATTAGTTGATTGTGTTCTGCCCAAAAAACACGAGTCTATGGTGGAAGCCTATGACAAGTGGCGCAGCTGGGCGGATCCAAAGGTGTGTTGTGACTATGCCTTGCACGTGGGCATAACTTGGTGGTCCAAATCGGTGTCCGAGGAGATTGGTATTCTGTGCAAAGAGCTGGGTGTGAATTCCTTTAAAATGTATATGGCCTATAAGGGTCTCTATATGCTAAGCGATTCAGAGCTTTTGGATGTCTTTGAACGAATTCGATTTCTGAATGGAGTCGCAATGGTAACTTTTCTTAATTGGTCTAACCTTAAATGTGCAACTTCTATAAGGATTCTTTTTCGCAAGGTGCATGCTGAGAATGGTGACATCATAGCCAAAAACACAAAAAGTTTGCTAGCTGATGGTAACTGCGGACCTGAAGCACATGAGCTTTCGCGGCAGGAAGAAGTTGAGGCCGAGGCAGTACACCGCGCCTGCATTTTATCCCACCAGGTGAGTATTGCTATAAATGTTTCTTTGAAATGAAAATGAAAGCAAATAAATTTTGTTTGAAGTTGTATAAAATAAATGCTCGTGGAACTAGGGAAATGTTAAAATATGTGTACATATCTCTCAATATATTTCTTTAATTGATTTATTCTTTTAATTGATTATTATTTCCATTATGTATGATGCACCCTTGTACATAAATAAGAATGTATGCGGTATGTGGCACTTGATATAACTCCAATAAATATAACCCCTGATGTTGCTGCACTTTCACAAAATATATAAACTTTGATTGTCTGCTAAAAGTACTATTGTGACATACGATTCAAGAGGCAGCCTGATAGCGCGGCACTCAGAATCGGTGCCAGCACTAATATCAAGTAACTGGTTATAAGCTAGACCAATCATAGAGGCCAGTAACTATACGAAGAAGATTGAGTTCCTGATCAAGCTTCTGGCGAAGTAAGTAATTTAGATCGTGGATTGACGAAAAGACTTTACGCCCATTAAATGTATTTTATCATACTAGACGAAAACATCATTTCAAAATATATCCTTAATATTACCAATTGACATTCAAATATCCTTCCTCACATAAACAAAATATGCTTAGATGAAAACACCCCTATACGTCGCTGGCGTCACGAGCAAGTCCTCCGCAGAGCTCATTGGCCGCGCTCGTCGCAGCGGTTATTCGGTGTTCGGTGAAACTCTTGCAAGCTCTATTGGCCGTAGTATGAGCAGCGTTGACAAGTCGGAACGGGTTTACTACGTTACCAGTCCTCCGATTCGTATGTCTGCAGAGACGCCAAGGCAGCTGATGAAATCCTTGGCATAGTAAGTAAATTATCGACCCAAATCCGTAATGCCATCCAAAATGTTATTCGTTTTCTATTTGGTAGTGATGATCTTCAGGTGACAGGCAGTGACAACTGCACCTTCAATAAAAAGCAAAAGGAATCTGGCTTACTCGATTTCACTAAAATCCCGAATGGCGTCAATGGTGCTGAGGATCGAATGTCAGTGGTGTGGGAGAAGGGAGTGCATCAGGGCGTTCTCGATCCCTGTAGATTTGTCGCTGTGACCAGTACAAATGCTGCAAAAATCTTTAATATTTACCCGCAAAAGGGACGAATCGGTGCGTTATATATTTATATTTCTATATATATACATATTCGAAGGAACATTCATATTTATAACCCATCTGCCATTTGATTTAACTATTTTCGTAGCTGTTGGTTCGGATGCAGACATCGTCATATGGAATCCACAGGGTACACGAACCATTTCCAAAGACACCCATCATCATGCTTGTGACTTTAATATTTTCGAGGGCATGACTGTACATGGAGTGGCTGAATATGTTTTAGTACGCGGTCGAGTTTGTGCCGAGAATGGCACAGTTCGAGTTGCAGAAGGATTTGGACGTTTCATACCGATGGCGGTGCGCCCACCATATGTTTATGATATTATTAAGGAGAAAGTACACGTGTCTGAAGAGCACCCCGAAGAAAACCAAAATGGAAACTTGGCTAAAAAGTTTGCTGAATTAGACATTCTAATTCCAGAAGAGAAGACAATGTCTGCTCTGCTCGCTGAGAATTTGCCAATCATGGCTGGAAACTCTCCTTGCAGCACACCTTCTGTTCGCGGCCGTGTGGATGGCAAAAGAGACATGCAGGAGTCATCGTTTTCGATTAGCGGTAAATTGGCCCAACTATTAGATTTAATTCAGATATATAATATATATGAGTTCTTTCAGAGGAACTGGACAAGTCCGGCGTTCGTGCTTGTATAAAAGTCAAGAATCCTCCGGGCGGCAAGTCTTCCGGATTTTGGTAAAACTTCTAGACGACTATATAATATAATCGCACAACGCGATCCTTATGACCAGAATCAGCGCTTATCTAAAGTTATACTCATACATGCATGCATATGTAAACTATAGCCGAATATTATTTATTCATACCGATTTCCAACATAATGAACAGACAAAACTATTTTTGAAACTCAGCGGGTATTGTTTATTTTTGTTTGAACAGAATCAATGTTTTTAGATTTTATTGATCATTTTGAGGCTAAAACATAACTTATAATTTTTGGTGTTTTGAAGATAATTATTGAGAATATATACACAATTCAATGATTTCTATTGATTTTACGTTACGTTAGTTATGCACGCTTTATTTTAAAATATGATTTGAAAACTATTCAAAATTGGGTGTTTGATTACAGATTAACTCAAAATACAATATACAGTTATTTTCGCTGATCATATAATTACAATTGTTTCCTCAACAATATACATACATATATTTTCCTGTTGCAAATAAAATACGCCTATATCTGCCTGAATAGAGAATTTGCATTTAAAACCTAGCTCTAATTTTATTCAAAATAATTGGATCTTAATGATCCCGAAATTTAAGAACATATAAATTTAATAAATTAGCTCATAAGAGGGGGAATAAAACTTTTTTGTTTTACCCGTCTGCTTTCTTTGAATTACTTACAGCTTGTTAAAGCAAAGCAGTATTACTCATTATAAAGTCATATGAATAAAAAATTAATCAAACAATTTGTTTTATTTAACTGAGGCTGTAGTCTGTCGTGCAATCAAAAACACATAAAGGAGACGAGTTCACTGCTTAATATATATTTTCACTTCGGTATTGGCTTAATCTTTAAAATCATTCGTGGTATAACCTAAAATTGACTTAATAACTAAAGTTCAATAGCAATGACAATTTATGTATTTGCGCTTTCGGGCGGCGATTGTGATTAATGGAGACGTAGGAATGCATGCGGCCGCTGAACATAATTTTATGGTTTGTGAAGAAAACGCTGCGAAGATAAATATTCATTAAAACAGCTATCCTGCTGTTACGCCAGGTGTAATTTATTCGAAAATACATACCACTTCCTTTCCCTACATTTGCTTATAGCTTTTTTAAATAGGCAGCGCATTTGACAGCACTGCTTACTTGCCCGGTATTTAGCAGACTCAACTTCTTGTGCTTAGCGCGGAATTTCTTTACATATGCATCAATCAAATTCTTGATTTTATGGGGATTGATTTCACCAGAGCGACTGTGACAAATCTAGAAGTGTTTACAATAATATAATTACATTGCTCTAGTGTCTGCATCGATTTGCATGAGCCACATACTTTTGGTACAGCGCGGCGCATTATATCCTTATAATCATCTTTTGTGATTATTTTCTTATTAAAGTGGGGTTTCAATACCAATTTTACTTCTTCAACCACCCGTTCCTGGCGGTTTAGCTTACGTATAAACTGAAAATTATTTTGCATCTAGTTTTTTTTTTTTTATAATATTTAATAACTTTTTCATAATCTTTACTTACCCTATCCTTGACTTGTAAGTCGACCGCAGAACTGGGCACATCGTCATATGATTTTCCATGCTCATCGACCAATTTGTTTCCTAAAACAATACAAAAATGAAACATTTAATAATAAACCCCTTATTTGATAATTGCTAAATTTGTTTGAAAATGGCCACAAACCAAAATACTAAGGATCATTAAATTAAAAAATCAATCAATCAATAAAAATGGTTACATTTAAAGATAAACTATATTATTTTAGCTATTTCTCAGAAGACTCTACCTGACTCTCTAAGAGTTAAACATGATTGGCTTACAGCTTAAAACATAAACTAATATGTGGTCGGTCTTACTAAACATTACAGAAATATGAAAATAAAGAAATAAATAAAAAAGGATTTATCACAGGTTTCAATCTTGGTAGGATAGTTATTCTAGAGAATCATCTAATACACGTAATGTCAATTAGAACCCACCTTTGATTTTTGATTTGCGTTCGCTTTTGTTATTTGCACGTTGTTGTTTTCTCCCTCCAGAGTTGTTGAACCGTGATGGCATTCGATGCTGACCCACTGGAGAACTGCTTCCAAAAAGATTGTCAAACATCTCCGCTTTGCCAGCAGCACTGTTTTTAGTACGTCTATTTGGGCCAATAGCGCTTCCACCTTCTGGCGGCGGCTCAAAAAGATCCTCGTATTCTGCCGAGCCTGGAGAGTATGGACTTTCGATGTCCATATTAAAGGAGTCATCCAGCACATTGGCAATGCCACCAACACCGGTGTTGCCGTTACGTATTGTACCACTACCCGATGGGAGATTCGCTATACCACTGTTGCTGCTAGCCACGCTGCTGCCCGTTTTGGGCAGGGTGCCTAACTTTCTTACCAGTGTCGTCGGCGGACTAGATATAACAGGTATGTGTTGCGATGAGGACACAACAGTACTGCTCGTTAGCAGGACATTCGAGAGAACTGTAATTGTATTATCGGCAAGCTTATCGTCGGCACCAGAAACCGCCATCGCTGTACTCATTGTGGTACTGCTCAGATAGGATGCCGACGATACATCGCAGGATTTGTTAGCCAGCTCTTGTTGCATGCTGTTACTTGGCTTATTCATAAGCGCCATAACTAAGTCAACTGGATTAATGCTTACACTCGCATTTGCTTGCGATGTTGGGTTACTAGCATTCGATAGTGTCGGCGTGCCTATGTTAATATCAACCAGATCCTCACTGTGGCTGTTGTGTTTCTGATTACACGAATCAATTTGCTCCACGCCCCCGCAAACAGTTCCGCTACCGCCAGCGGAAGCCTGTAAAGTCATTGGTTCCAGATTCTGGGCAGGAGTTGGTGTTGGGGATCGCGGTGATAGTGAGGGCGACTTCGTCGGCTCGAATGGATCATAAGCATCGGGCGAACATGGCCCCGATTCAGGTGGAGTATTCGGACCAATCTTTTGCGCTGAAAGCATGCCTTCATTAGCATGTGGCTGCTGCGGTTCGTCGTCAATGGCACCTCGCATGGAGCAAACTGTATCTAACTCGTCTGCAGAGTGTATATCGTCGGCATCGTCATGCAGCGGATTATTACGAACTTTGTGTTGTTTTTTGGCGGGTAAATTGAACTTCACTAAATGTGGCTCAGGTGGTGTCTTAGGACCAGTTGTTTGTGGCAGATTATCATATGAAGCCTCTAAAATAGTTTCCAAGCATGTTGACGGCGTTTTCTCACGTTGCCCATTCTCTCTCATCATACTGTGGTCTGTTGCGGAGGCAACGCTATTACGACGCCGATCGCGCCTCGACAGAAGTTGGTTATCATTTGCATCTTCGCTGTCAGTCAGCACGATAACATCCGCAGGCTCTTGATGAACTTGAAATGGTGACCGCTCTAGATCTATAATAGCTACAGGTTTGGCGTCTAGTTTTTTTCGTTTGCGCTTAGTCTTCTTGCTCGTTATGGCGCTACTGTTGGCTACCCGATCTGTGGAGGTGCGCCGGCCCACAAGGAACTCATCCCTAGTCGGCGGCAATGTTACTACAGTTTGCTGCTGTGATGAGCCAACCATGGTATTACTGGTCACTTCCTTATTGAAGCTAACGCTGACGAGAATATTGTTGCCCGAGGCGAATACCTCCTTAGAGGGCAACGGTTCAGGTGTCATGGTATGGCGCTTGCGTTTTTTCTCCTTGCGCTGCTTGTCTAGCGGCTTCTTCTTCTTCTTGGTCTTGTCCCGCTTGGGTTTTACTTTTTTCCCCGTTACTGGCGTCATGCTGAGGTGAGGATTCACGGTATAGTGCGCACTCGCTTGTGGAGACGCCAGGGGTGGTGTCCAGGATGCAGGCTTTTCGCCACTTATTCCAGCTCCGCTATCGTGAATAAAGTTCAGATGCTCCGCAGAAAGACTGGGAGAAGGAGAAGGTGACCAATGCATTGCCGGTAACCCTGTTGACGATTTTTTGCACTTTTTCCCCAACTGGGGCGCCAGAAAATCGTCAGCATCATCGAACGGATCACGTTGTCTGGAAATGCGGCGCTGTCGACTAACTGGACTGCTGCTAGCTGGCCGTTTCTTGGCTTTCTTTTTCTTATCACTCTTTTTTTTTTTCTTTTTTCTCGGACTTTTCGATAAGCTGCGACTTAGCCGTGGCGTATAACGTGGCGAATAGCATGGTGAATTCTTTGCTCCCTGCAAATTTCGATTGCCGTTCATTCGCGCTGGTGTATTAGACCGAGAACGCAGTGACATTGTGCTGTTACTCCGCTGTAGCGGACTCCGATGCGGTGGTTGTAGTTGTTCCGAGTTTGACAGTGACCGCTCATATCTCCTTCTGCTCGGTGACATTGATCTTCGATGAATATCTTGGTCATGCTGATGCCTGGCAATGCCTAAGGGTGGAGAGGGCGAAATACTGAAACTGCGAAACCGTTTCGGTGATACAGAACGCGTGCGTGATCGTGTGGAGCTTCGTGAATAACTACGCGAATGTTGTCGCCGTTCGCAGCTATTGGAACGACTCCTAGCAGGTCGAGTAGCATCGCGGCCATAACGATCCTTTTGGTGATGGCGGGAGGCGCTAACAACATTGCGTACATCGTAGCGCGGCAGCTCGCGTCGTTTAGGTCGTTGAGAATTCGGCTGAATTTGATATTGATTTTGAGTCTGATACTGATGATGATGATGGTGGTACTGCTGTTGGTATTGGCTTTGATGGTGGTGCTGCTGGTACGGTCTTTGCTGAAATTGCTGATTTCGGAAACTGAAGCGTACTCCGCCACGGCCGCGTCCAAATCCTCGAGCATTGTCCCGACTTCTATAAGTAGACCGATGACGACCACCATTTGGACTATGCGACAGTGTTCTGGATCGTGAGTACGACTTAGAGCGAGAATTACGCCTACGGTTGCGTGGTGATCTAGTAAGACTACGACTGCGACTGTGATCGGGACTACGATTACTGCAGCTGCGGTTGACAGAACGTGGCGAGTGAGAGTGGGAGCGACGAGAATGAGTGCGATCCTCATTATGTTGTTTGTCCCCACGGTAATTGCGGTCCTTCCGGCGTTTTCCTACTTTTTTGAATGTCTCAGAAGTTTCCTTGCCACGCTTAGTACTGCGCTTGGATTTGCTAGCTTTGTTATCGCTGTCATTATGGTGACGACTACGACTGCGACAGCGACTACGACTGCGACAGCGACTACGACTGCGACAGCGACTACGACTGCGACTACGACTACGACTGCGACTACGACGTTTGGACTCGTTTTCATTTGTTAAATCTTCGTCTTCAGAAATCAGTTCGGTACTCATACCAGCCACGCGCTCCTCATCGTCCTCGACACCTTCAGACACTTTGGTATTACTTGTCTTGGCTTCACCCGATATTTCCGACTTATCATTTTGGCTAGCAACTGCGGCATCCTCTTCAATATGTTTTTCATCCAAACAAGGCGTATATGATCGCTCTGGATCTGATTCGCTGCTCGAAGACTTTGGGGATACGTCGCCTTGGTGTTTCTTCTTTTTCCTAGCAGAAGGCGCATCCTCAGTATCTTCTTCATTGAGCGCCTTCTCGAATTCTTTCGGTTTATCAATATCTAACTCTTCCCAGTCACTATCATCGTAGAGTTCCAGAACACCTTTACCCCGGTCTGTCGCGCGGCCATCCTTGATTAGAGGGCTAGGGGTACTGTGTGCTTTCGTTTCCTCATCATTGTCAGGTTCCTTGTCAGCAGGGGTGGCTGCAGGACTTAATTCACAATCCAAATTACTGCCTTCCAAATTGTCATTGAACTCATCAATGTTGCAGTTATCGCTTTTGGTGGATTTTTTTATATTTTCTTCCTCGTCCTCTTGTTCTTCTGTTGGGTTCTCTGGTTCGTACAGATCACTAGTGGTACTTTGATCTGCGCAACCACTGACGGCTGTAGCTGAATCGGCTGATTGGGGTTCTGGCGGTAATGGTATTTCTTCATCATCATCTAATTGTACTAAATCTTCATTCACGTTGTCATCATCCTGAGTAAGTAAAATAATATCAAAATTGAAAGAAAGAAAATAACATGATGGTTAGCATGCAATGGAAAATTATGGCTTGAATACGAGCTACATACTGATACTAAGAGACTGCAACTAAGTCAAAATAATTTGTTGGTATTAGTTATCAATATTATTATACTCTGTAGCCACATTAGTAAATGGGAGAAAAAGAGTATAAAAATATAAATACATATATTCATACACAATATATTTACATACAATAGTTTAGCTTGATATTAGTATTTACTACTCGGACAAAAAGATTTATGCCATTTCTCAAACATTTGCTTCATATTAATATTAATGAGAGTGGACCATTCCATACCTGATCTAAGTCCCTTGCTGCTTTTTGCGGTTGCGCAAAAAGATCTGTGGCAACTGCCTGTGATTCCTGCGAGTAAATGGAGAAATTCGGACAGTTGTCGTCGTCGTCATCGTCGCCGGTTTTTTTAGTATTGGTTTCCTTTCCGTAGTCCGTATTTATTTTAAACAGCGAACTATTCCAAGATAAGCTGGGTGGTGGAGCTGGTGGTGGTGGTACAGACAATACCGGTGGCATTGATATGCGAGCACTGAGACCGGGTGCATTAACGGGTGCGGGCAGACCGCCGAAAAGTTGTTGCGGTTGCTGCTGGGGAATTATGTGAGCAAAACTTGTAGATGGGGCGACAGTTGGCGTTAAAGGCATACGCATGCCGCTAGAATATGACGATTGGCGGGATTGCTGCATATTTTGATTGCGTTGTTGATTAGTCGAATTAAAGCGAATGTTGAACGGCGTAAAGTTTGTGTTGGGTGTGGAATTGCTGATGGGGTTATTGTTGTTGGCGTTATTGTTGCTATTAAAAATTTGATTGCCGTAACTGGACTCTGCAGCCGAACTATCACTGTTATTCGACATGCCACCAGTTGATTGTTGTTGGTACTGATTAGCAGCAATTGCACTACCACTACTGCCTCCACCGCTGCCTCGAGGGTTGTTACCACCATAGCGGTTGTTGTAGTTTCCAGTACCACCTCGGCCTAAATTTGGGCCGGAGCCACCACGTTGATAGAGTGGGACTTGAGTGATATGTTCCTTAGGCTTTACATCAGTTGGTTTAGTTGGTTTGCTCATTGTCGCTGCCGTCGCTCTCTGCGGTAAATTTAGGCTACCATCCGCGTTGATATGGACTTCGCTTAGATTTCGAGATGCACTATGCCAACGATCTTGCAGCTCCATTATGCTGCTTAATATATCACTGGCGGCACTAGAGCCCGAACCACGGTTGGGTGCTGCTATGCGTGCTTTGCCTAGAAGAAGTGCCTTTCGATTCCGCGGTGCACCTATGATCGAATTTCGAACTGATGTTTGAACTGCAGTTGAGGCAAAATGCTCATTATTAATATTTCCTCCTAAATCTTCACGTACTTCATCGGTATCGGAAAAATACTCCAAATCGTTGGGATTGCCAAACAGCGTAAAGCTTGAGGCGCTGCCACCGCTTATGTGTGACCCTCGCACACCATCTATTTTGACACCAAGTTGTTCAGCTAACCGTTTACTGGCCGACATTCTCGAAGAGTCTTCGACATTTCTCAGTGAATTTCGCGCATTAGTTTTACGGGTTACTTTCCGGCGTCGTCGACGCCTTATGACCTTTTTCTTAGTCTTAACTGCGAACTTTTCATCAAAATTATTGAGATCATACTCCACTACATAAGTGCGATGCGTTCGTCGGCTACGTCGCCGTCGCGATGTGCCATTACGTCTTGTTGTTGTGGTACGTGTGGTTCTCGTTGTTGTGACATTCCGAGTACGCCGAGTTGTGGTTTGTGTCATTGTTGTAGTTTCCAGCTGTGCTTCAGCTCGACTGCCAGACTGTCGTGAAGAGGCTGGTTGTGTATGACGCAACACCGCTGCCCGTATGCGTTCATTCTGACGAGTGCGTAAAATGCGAGGTTGTTGGACTTGTCGTACACGTAAACGTGTTTCAGGCAATCCCAGTCCACGAAAGTCCTCGTACAGCGAATGTAACTCCTCGGCAAGCTCTAGCTCCTCATCTTCATCTTCATCGTTTGAATCAATGCAGTTGTCACAGTACCAGGAACCTGCAGGTATTTCAAAAAGAGGTGGATCTAAACAGTCCATGTGATAGCCCTGGTTACAGCTGTCACAAAGAAGCATTATTTCTTCACGTTCCGGACTATTGCATATTTCACAATTAGTCAAGTCATCATCATTGGCGATGCCATCACCAAGCAATTCTTCATCGTCTAACACTAGCTCCTTTTTGGATTTGCTCAGATCCACGCGAACTTCGCGCAAGATGTTACGGTGCACGCAATGGTCAAGTACAACGATTTTGTCAAACGCAAGACGATCGATGGGGCAGGTTTGCACATTGTTTGCCCAGGCCTCAATGCAGGTTGCACAGAACATGTGTTCACATGTTACTGGTCTGCCTATTTCTTGGTGACGGAACGTCAGCAGGCAAATTGGACATTTTTCCAATAACTCATTACTGCTGCTGTCGGAACTAAAGCCGCCATCGGCATCCAATTGAGCATCCGTCCTGCTACTATTATTAGCAATACCTTTGTTATCCTCACTCTCATCCTCGGAAATAAACTTCTTCCGCTTTTTTCCACGTTCGCGCTTTCTTGTAATACGTTCATCGACCTGAAGTAAAGGTAAATATACATAAATATTAATAACCAGGTGTATTTGCAACTATTAAAGTAAATCATTTCGAATAAAATAGACAACTCATACTTTTCTTTGAAGAAACAAAACCCCTCCACACTAATGCCCGACTATTTCTACTTTCAGGTATCACAGACACAGATTAGTCCATCTTTTTAAATATAATATACAGCTGACTACATTTGCAACATTAGGTTTGTGTATGGTTTTCATTTGAAAATAGCTTTACCTCACTATTACTGTCTGGATCACTGTCTGAGGGAAGACGCTTGGTATCCACACGCCTTCGAAGCTGTCGACCAGATGTGTGCGCAGCTCCAATTACGCTAGCATCGCGAATAATACATTGACTGCGGGTACTCCGGCAAGGTAGGGGAGCTGATGAGCCTTGTTGCCGCGTACCAAGGTCAACACCCACACTCACATAAGCAGAAGCAGGGGCATCATTGTCATTACTTGAAACGGAAGACGAATCATCCGTGTCCGTGTCATCCGAATCCTTAAATTCTATTCGCATAATTACACGACTTTTTCTCTTTTCGCGATCATTACTCTGTACAGCCTTCCTGCTACAAGACGGCTGATTCATCTCTGCATCGCTGCAGTCACCGGAATCGGGCATGCTGATGCAATTTCGTACGTATGTATATGTCAGTGTAAAGGGTCTCCCGGTTAAATTGCAACTTTTGTCTTTAGGATTTTAAATAGTGAAGAGTTTCCTTTCCCAGGAATCGGTATGTATTTCTGTTTATTTTCAACTTTTACTCCTTGTTCATATACGATTTTTCTACTTCTTCGCAGCTACATTTTTCTGTTAAGTTGGCTGCGCTTACGCACAACTATCGATTTATTGTAAATAAGCAATTTATATCGGCACTCCCGGCGGCGTCTAAAACTGTGGATACCGCTGCTCTTAAATTCGGCACAAATTATTCAATGCTTTCCAAACTGTTATTTCAACTGGCAGTCTCCGGAATTCAGTAACATTTGCATATTAAGGTTATCTATATCGTCATGGGCGAATAAAATTATATTAGTTGAAAATGGCTATGCTGCGGCTTTTATATGTTTCAACACTTAAAATTACGAATTGTCTTGTACAATTTATTCACACACACACACACAGGCCCACTCAAACAAACAAAGCAAGCCCATCAAAAGTTATCGAAATATAGTCATTCACCACTATCGTTAATAAACAACTTAATCGATAGTTGCTAATTGTGCAGGCTTATTTGCACTGACATTATTAGCTTATTCTCGTTGGTCATACTTAACTGTAACTTCATAGATATGTACCAAAATTGTATATTGCATGGTAAAGTTTAGCGAGCATAAAAATATATTTAAGATTGGATAGAACAATGCATTTGGTATCTAGGTTAAATTGAATGTTTTCATGGCTAATAAACTCGGTATATATTTCGATAAGTTTCTATAAGAAACTCTTATCGATAAGCCGATAGCACTTATTAGCATATTTCCATGTTGCGGCGCTTTGTGCGCGCTAAAAAGTAATTATTTGCAGCTCAGATCGGTTTAACAAATACAAAACTAAAATATATTTGGTCATAACGACACTCAAGAGTAATTCACCAACGTAAAACAACGCACTGACAAAACTCATATATCCTTATTTTAAAATTTTTTAAATATTGCTTCAGTCCGCATAGTATATGACGAGCGAGAACGAGGCACATTTTTGCACACGAGAAAGTGAAGAATACCAGCTATTATACGTTTGGAAAATAAAAAATGTTTTCAACTCGGAAAGAGGTAGATGAACATGTCCACAAAATGTTTACGAAGGTTCCGCCTGGCCCAGAGGTTAGTTACATGCAATAATATTAAAGTTTTTTTTAGTAACGCTTGCGAAATAGGCGCCCGCCATTAATGCGCATACATACATACATATCTACATGTATATGTATGTACGTATTTATAAGCATTTGACTGTCGGCGTCTCTTAACATAATGTAAAGAATCCACTTTGCGAGAGATGTGGAGCAAGACAATGCTTTTTTTCTATCAATTTAAATATAAATGCGAATAAACTAGAAAGAATATTAAATTAAGGCTCGTAAAATATAAAAAAAATATAGTTCATATTGATATTCTACTAATTGAGGTTATGTACGTTTTGCTTCACTCTTGTAAACAGCGCGACATGAAGGGTTGGGCGGTTGGCCGCTTGTATAGTAAGATACAAGAATACTCAAAGGCTGTTGAGCACTTGAATGCTTTTTTAAAGGTCAACGACGATGCTGGCGCGCATAAACTAATTGCTCGCTGCTACAAACAGCTGAAGCATCCGGATCATCAAAAGGCTTTAGATCATTACCAGCGCTCTATTCAGCTAAATCCGAAGCAGGCAGACGTTATAAAGGAGTGCAGCAAACTACTTATCGAACAAAGTAACCTTTGCACCCCAGACAGGGCCTCCTTTTGGTTGGAGGCGGCCAACAGCGTAGATGATCTTCACGAAAGCGAGCTATTGCTCGCTCTACGCATGCGCGCTACTGCCGGCACAGTAGATCCGGCCGAGCAGAATAATTCTATGGAACTGGTTATTAGGAAAGAGCTGATGTCGCATCCGCACAACAGTTTACTGCAGTTGCGTCTGATGCAAACATTCTTGGAAAAAAAAAACATCGATGAAGCCTTCAAGTACGCTTACAAAATTGAAATCGAAATGCCCGCCCAGTCTCAGTCGACGGAGTGGTACGATGCAATTTGGATGGTGCTTGTCAAATGCGAGACAAAAGATATATCTAAAGATTGGCCGTTTTGGCAACTATTGCTTATCACCCTCGATCGTCTTCTTCAGTTGAACCTTCAGTTCGATACAAATAACAGTCTGGGAGAGAGCCTTACTCAACTCTTTAGACTAGATCAGTATGTATACAAATTCAGCCTTCTTGCTGATCAGCTATCAATCAACGGCGGCCATGAGCTGCACCAGCGGTGCTTGGAACACTACTCTGGTCAATTTCTTCTCCACGCAGCGACCGTGCTTTTTAAACGTGAGATCTTAGGTAACAAAAACAAGTGGTTTAATACGGTGCGTACTGCGCTGCCTTTGCTGCTACTTGGATATCAACAGAATTCAATTAAGGAAAAATCATCATACTGGCAGCGCCATTGTAACAGTGCGCAGCAGAAGTTACTGGAAGTTTGGCAGAATCAAGCAGCATTTCGATGTGCTCAGCTAGGTCGTACGCTACACGGCTGTGTGCAAACGCCAACAGACGACGGTAGTGACCAATTACGAGGCCTTTGGTCGAATAGCACTGAACTTTTAGAGGCAGCACGGCAACGTTGCGTTGACAGCCAGTGGCGATCTCAGCTCTACCAACAGTTATATACGCACCCCGAAACCAAATCGAAGGATAAAGCGTCGCATTTGGTACGTGATCAGCGGCTACAGCAACCACTATATGAATGGCCATCAGTGGCCGAGATTGAGGAGTTCGAACAGCTGGCACTTCAGCTAGCTCCACATACCCTCGAGCATCATGTTTACCTATCGCTTAGTACCGAGAATTTGGCAGAGGCGCCGCGCGTGCACTTCTATAAAGCGTTCCGTAGGGATTGTAAAAAACCTTTGAGCAACTGCAGTGTGGACACTTTAAGCCAAGTGGATGTTGACATTTTCCTGTACGCTGTTGTGCTACAGGCACAGCGTAAGCTGCAAGTCCAGCGTGAGAGTTACGATAGCTCCCATGTGGGCAACCGGACTGCAGCTGAGCGTCCATATATGTTACCCTTTGCAAACATAATTGGGCGGAATGAGTTGATAACGGCAGAGCAAAACACATGGTGGAATGTAGTGCAGAAAATCCACGATAACATAGATATAGCTGAAAACTATCGTGTTGACTATCGAGATCAAGTTCAATTTGGACTTGAGGTGATACGTTGCCAAAACACGCCACACATTGAAATTATAATGCTATTACAGCTTGGCAAGCTACTAGCCACTCGGGATGATGCTTCTCATTTGGAACAGAGAATTGAGGCGTTTTATAAACTAGGCATAAACATGATGATACGTCAACAAGAGCATAAGCTGGAACCATTTTTCAGATACTTTAAGTATTTGAATTCTAATGCAAGCGGCGTCTGGAAGCAAATTGAAAGTTTGGCTGAGGTAGCACTGGCCTATTTAAGTAGGCGGTCAATAAAGGTGGGAAATTTGCAAGAATTTGTGAAAGATATACATGGTCTTAAGCTCCCAATGGCAACTTATCTGGAAGCAGAGGCCTATCGTCAACTCGCTGATTCCAGCCACACTTCGCGTGGAGCGCGGCAAAATTTTCAGGAGAGACGCTTAGAATGCCTGAGAGAAGCTAAGGCTTTGCTTGCCAATATTCCTGATCATCCTCTGAAGCCAGTGGTGCAGCGTGAACTAAAGATTTCTCTATCTGACGATCAATACAGTTCACCTGAACATCATAACAACTCCAGTGCATACGAGGACGCAGAGGATGATTTTTATACTGGAGCTGCAAATGCTCTTAATCGTTCGCTCAATCGCTCCAGACGCCAAGCGGAGTCGCAGGGGCTTGCTACTGTACAACTCGAGCATACAATAAAAGAGCTCAGCAAGCAATTGGATACGTTAAAGGTTGATGTGGGTGGTGGAATGGAGGCCATGCGACAGGAAGTTAAAATGTTGTCCGACAAATTTGATAGTCTTGAGGAGCTACTTAAAAAGTGTAAGATAAATAGTAGTGAAACTCAATCCCGTGAAGTTGACGCTGCTGCAGCTGTGGCTGCCCTCGGCCTAGATGACTTTTTAAATATGGACGATCCGATCCAAACGAATTTCCTGAATGCTGTGCCACCAACTCATAATGCCCAAGAACGATTCTATTCGTCAGCTGGAAATGCTCCTCATCCCAATGCAGCATACGGCAGTCCGATGTTTAATCAGAATCAGATGTACAACTATTTTGCCAGCCAAGCTCAGTTTATGAGAACTCCTCCAGCGGCAGCTAACATTCCACCTGCTTTCTATGGTAAGTTATATCAATTTAAAAAATATTTGTTGGTACCATTGTATGATGAAAACTATCCATCATATTTTCATCTAAATTTGTGTTCAGAAAAAATGTTTCGATCTATGTAGCACTGGCCAAGTCTCAATTTCACAATTGGCAGACTGTTTATTCAAGTTTAAGATTAAATCATATTTATTTTTATACAGGTTCACGTCCACCAGCGAATTTCGGAGTGCCGCCCAACATGTATCAAAATCCGACAGGTGCACCGTTTATTGAGGGGCTGAATTATGGAATGCCACCGCCGCCTCCCAGCTTGGTTATTCCGCAAGCTTCGCAGACACCGTTTAACCAGGCTCCGTTATCATCGAATGTGCCCATGGTTTCTAATGCGAACTTTTTCAACAGTGCACAGTTTATGCCAGCGCAAGTGACTCAACAAATACCACCAGCCGTTCTGAATAATGCAGCACAGCAAAAGCCCATTACAGCAACAACATCAGTTTCACAGTCGACTGCAGGAGGAATTCCTTCAATATCCGCATCTGTGGCAGTACCTCTAACTGCTACACATCTGGCCTCTGCTTCTGCACCCGCTATTATGAATGCTGCAACCTTCGCTACTTCGGCCCCTGTGACTTCCGCTGCTCCAGTGTCGGTTCCTGCTGCTGTTTTTAATCGGGCCCTTAATAATCAGCCCGTGGAAAAGGAGCCGCCAGCCAATGTGGTTATCACCAGCTCAGATCCGCTTCCCAAAACAGCAGTCTCCACTGCTCAGCCTACTCTTAGCGTCACCATACCGCCACAGCATATTAAGCCAAGTTTAGTGCAATCCACAGAGCCGCAAGTGGTTGCTGGCAATGATTTTACTTTCAATCTTGGCAATAACAACGCTTCTTCCAACTTATTTAGTGGCGTACCTTCGTCGTCATTTTCATTTAAGATACAGGTTGCACAAGCAGCAGCCGAGAAGCAAAAGGAATTAGCTGCAGATGCAACCAGCGATAGCGTCGGTAATGAAGCAAACAATAGTCTTGGTGTTGGTGATGCATCAGCTGAGCTTGATTATGATCCGCGTCCAGATTTTCAAGGCATCATACCGTTACCAGATGAAGTCGAAGTGCGCACTGGCGAGGAGAATGAAATAGTTGAGTTCAGTCATCGAGCCAAACTGTTTCGACACATTGAAAAAGAGTGGAAGGAACGCGGTATTGGCATCATCAAAATTTTGACGAATCAAACAAACGGTTGCACACGTATTTTAATGCGTCGTGACCAGACACATAAGATTTGCGCAAATCACAAGATTACTTCCGGTATGACTCTCGCCACACCCGAGCAGGATAAGGAGGAAAAGTCTTTTCTCTGGGCAGCGAACGATTTTGCAGACGAGAAGCTGAAGCTAGAAAAGTTTCTTGTGCGCTTTAAGCTGCCGGAGACAGCCAAAGAATTTAAGTTGGCTTTTGAAAAGGCCGCAAAAGAAGCAGTAAAATTGGAACTAAAAACACCCGCATTAGGTCTTGCAAAGAGCAGCGCTGTTAGCAGCTTTGTGACCAGTACTCCTGCCACAAATGCATTGCCCAAGCAAACAGATTCAGATAAGGTTGGTGGGACTCAACCTAAAACTGATTCTGCAGTTCCCAAGACACTGTTTGGTAATTTGCCCACCACAACAAACACTACAACTACAACATCGCCATTTGCTAATTTCAACTTTGGCAATTTGGGAAGTAAGTCAACGGCAGTTAATTTGTCCTTTGGCGGCGTTTCGGCCGTAGGTGACACAAGTACTACAAGTAATAACAACACAGCTTTTACCACTGCCTTCAATTTTGGCAGCAACCTCTTCAATAAACCGGATAGCACACAGCAAACTCAGCTACAAACAACAACGCAGCCTCAGCAAAATAATTTAAATCAGTCGGTCGCATCGGATGCTGAGGAGGAATATGTGCCGACAGCACAATTTGCACCTGTGATTCCGTTGCCAGAGCTAGTCGAGGTTGTTACTGGCGAGGAAGATGAATTGGTACTTTTCGAGCACCGCGCCAAATTGCTGCGTTTCGAAAAGGAGACCAACGAGTGGAAGGAGCGTGGGTTAGGTAACATAAAGATATTACAAATGAAAACTGATCCAACTATTGTGCGTTTGCTCATGCGCCGCGAGCAGGTACTCAAATTGTGCTGCAATCAGCGTATTCTCCCAGATACTAAATTCCAATATGCAAAGAATTCACAGAATGCGCTGACATGGGCAGGTCAAGATTATGCTGACCAAGAGCCAACTACAGAGCTGTTATGTGTGAGATTTAAGACCGCCGACGTGTGTAAAGAGTTTTATGACGCAATACTCAAGGCGCAGGCGGTTATGTCCAAAGAGGAACCCAATCAAATCAAGATTGAGAAAAATGGAAATAAGGATACGGAAACCAAAACACAGGGCTTTGGGGATGCTTTTAAGCCAAAAGCCGGAAGCTGGAACTGTCAAGGCTGCTATACCGTTAACGATGCTGCGCAACTTTATTGCTTAGCCTGTGAAGGTCCCAAAGATGACACTGTGCCACCAAAGTCATCAGGCTTGGGACAGAGTGGGGCTCTAAATCTAAGCAGTAGCGCCGGAAAATTCAACTTTGGTTTTAGCCAGAACACAGTAACCTCAACCTTTAGTTTTGGTGCAAAAGCGCCGTTGGATAAAGAACAGCCTAAGGCAGATCCTGTTGCAACTGCCGCAAATCCAGTTGCAACTGCCACAAATCCAGTTGCCACAGCCGCAAATCCAATTTTTGTAACAAACTCTGGTAAAGTTGATGCACCTAAAACTATTGGCTTCGGCGATGCATTCAAGCCAAAGACGGGTAGCTGGAATTGTAAGGATTGTTATACTCTGAATGATGCAGCACAATTGCACTGTTTGGCTTGTGAGGCGCCGAAGGATGACACCGTGCCAAAGAAAGGCAACAAACTTGAAGGAGGTGGCGTAGAACACTTTCCAACTCCATCAACTAAGTTTACTTTTGGTTTTGGCGCGCAAACCCCATTGTCAGCAACTAAATCAGCCTCATCTAGTGCTCTGCCGACTAAAAACACCGAGGGAAGCCTCTTGCAGTCTGCCAGCTTCAATTTTAAGCCAACGACTGTTACGACCGGTAGCTCTTTGACTTCTAACAAATTTAGTTTTTCAATGCCAAAGATTGAGCAGCACCAGCCCAAAAGTCCCACAGGAGTTCTGGGTGGAGCCGATGTAAGCAATGATGATGAAAGTAATTTGGATGAGGAGGAGAACAATACTTATTTTGCACCCATTATTCCGCTACCGGATAAGGTAAGTAGCATATGATCATAAATATGAATAGGATCTTTTCACCGATTGTAATAATTTTATAAAAAAAATCAAAACTTACAGGTTGAAGTGAAGACTGGTGAAGAGGATGAATTTTTGCTCTACGTTCAACGTGCCAAGCTCTATCGCCTGTCTCAGGATGGAGAATGGAAAGAGCGTGGGTTGGGGAATGTAAAAATCCTGCGTCATAAGGACACCAATAATCTGCGTGTTGTCATGCGCCGAGAACAAGTCCTAAAGATCTGTCTGAACCATGTGCTCAATGCAAGCGTGATCTATAAGCCCAAAGATGAAAAATCATGGTTGTTTGCTGTGCACGACTTTAGTGAGGGCGAGTCTGTATTGGAACGTTTTGCCTTGCGCTTCAAGAACGCGGAAATCGCGCAGGTATTTCATAATTCAGTAAAAAGCGCACTTAACGGCACCGCCCCGATTATTACCGAGGAAGAAAAACAAGAAGACCACATGAATCCCACTCCAAGTGAACTTAATGATAAACAATCTGTCCCCTCTGACGAAATTAGGAATCTCGCGCAAAAGCTGTCGCTTAGTTGCGAGTTCTTAACTACAGAGACGGCCTGCAGCGGTTGTCGTGGCTGCGACCCAGAGAAGTTTGATTACGGACATCCGCCAAAGGTCAATGAAGATATTAAGCCGCTCCCACTGACTTTGCCCGCCTTGGAATTACCTACACCAAATGTACAGGAACAATCTCAGGCGCAAGACGGTGTTTCCTTGGCAAACAGAGGTTTACTTAAGGCAAGCTCTCTATTAGCTAACAACAATTCAGATAAATCGGGTAGTTTTGGTGGATTCAGCAATGCTGTCTCCGCTAACTCTACAGCAGCCACAGATGTGTCATCCAAGCTCACCACGAAGAAGTCGGAAGTAGGAAGTGGTTTTGTTTTTGGCAACTCAGGTAAGATCGTTTGACTCTAGGTTATACTGAGTTAATGACCCTGAATATAATTTTATCGCAATGCATTTTGTTTTTAGGTAACATATTTGGGCAGAGTGCATCGCTGTTTGGAGGCAGCACAGTCAAGGCACCGCAGTCTATCTTTGGAGGCTTTAGTGGGTTTGCAGACAATAACAAGACAACTTCGATATTTGGCAATACAGTGAACCCACAGAATGCCAATCAAAGCGAAATGTCTAAGCAAATTTTTAGCCCTTTCGGTGATAACAACTTTACAAATACCAACAGTAACGCCACATCTGGAGTTACTTTTGGCAGCATAGCTGGACCGAGTGTGACTCCTTCATTTGGCAATCAGGTGAAAGATAAAACCATCTCATTTGGGGACTTGAGAAACAACCAGGATCAGATTAAGGACAACAAAGAAAATATTGCGGGAACTATTGAGACGAAGACAGGCATTACCTCTACGGCAGCTGCTGATAACAATACCGATTGTTTTTCTGGGTTAGCTGGAGGCGTAGATTTTGCAAGTTTGGCCGCAAAGGGATCCAGTAATCCGATTGGCTTTCAAAAGTCGGAGTCCGGTGGCTTTTTTGGATTAACGCACCAAGATGCTTTTAAGAACTTCACTGCGTCATGCAAAACATCAACACCAGCGGCCACACAAGACAATAATGGCGAAAACGCTAATGACGACGATAACTACGATCCGCATTATGAACCCATCATAGCCTTGCCCAATGAAATTGTGGTGACCACCGGGGAGGAAGATGAGGAAAAGCTTTTTGGTGAGCGCGCAACGGTATACCGATACAATGCAGACACCAAGGAGTGGAAGGAGCGTGGTAAATTTTTGCACACATTTGCTTAAAATTAATGTGAATAATGAAATAAATTTTGTATTTGATAGGAGTGGGCGAGCTGAAGATTTTAAAGCACAAGTTCTTAAACACTTATCGTATAATATTGCGACGTGAACAAATTTTTAAACTGGTGGTCAACATGCAGATAGGTGCGACATTCACTATTGAGTACATGAACGGACAAAAAAAGAGCTTCATTTGGGCAAACTTCAACTATGCTGAATCTTCTGAAGGTGTACTTGAGCGTCTTGCTTGCCGCTTTAAAAAGCAAGAGTTGGCTGATAAATTCTTGGAGACTATACAGAAGTGCGTAGCCGATGCCAAATCGTCGCATGCGAAAGAAGGGTCTCTGGAAAAGAACGATATCGGCGAAACTTGAATTAATAATACTTGTGTCCTAAGCTAAGAACTAATTCATTGTTATATAAGATTGAAAAGTAATTAATAAAAATAAAATGAATTCATATTTCGGAACTTTTGATTTAAATTTGAATTCAGTTTGTACGTGGTCTGGCAGCATGGTTCCGGACTAAGATTTACAGCACTGGTCAATACGGAACTTTACAGCACTGTTTCTTTCACCGCTTACAACACTTGTGTGCTTGACAGATAATGCTGCGAGAGAGTGCACTATATTTGACATAATGACGTGGTGAACTGTGTGAAAAAAGAACAATAAATTAGTGATGCCGACACAATTAGTAATCTAATTAATACATTATTTTGTAAACAACAAATTTGCTAAATTTATATAGAAATCGTCAGCAGCAGGCATTGATACTTGAAATACACGTTGACAGCTGAGTCGACACGAAAACAAGCATTTTGTATTAGAAAGAGGAAGGAGGTCGATCAGGTGGAGACGTCGCAGCAAGGCAATGAAATAATTTAAGCTTGAATAAGTGATTGTAGTCGTTTTCTTTTTATTTTTATTTTTTTTTTGTTTTTGACGTCGCTTTTGAGTCGCCAGCTGCATCAAGAGACTCACACAATAATCTATCGAGAACACAAAATTCAACGTTGTCTACCACAGAGAGTGAGAAAAAAAGCGGGTAGCAGTTTGCGGAGGGGTAGCAGGCGCTACGCCAAACTACAGTCACAATGATGAACGAAGACAGTACAAGTCCATCGACGTCGACCAGTGGCGGGGGAGGGGTCAAAAAGTTCTTTCTGCGTTTATCACAGGTGAGTGAGTGGGCGCTAATTTGAAAGTGTTTATAGCACTCATTTGAGTTATCTTCGATTTCAGACCTACCAATCGACACTTGATCGCTCCACACCGCACACTCGTATGCGATGGGTGTTTGCCGGATTTGTGTTGCTGCTCTTTGTGCTACGAATATTTATTTATCAGGGCTGGTATATCGTGTGCTATGCCCTCGGCATCTATCACTTGAATCTGTTCATTGCATTTTTGACGCCAAAAATTGATCCAGAATTTGATCCGTATGCTCAGGATGATGAAGATGATGGACCCAATTTGCCAACGCATAGCAATGAGGAGTTTCGACCATTCATACGACGGCTACCCGAATTCAAGTTCTGGCTGTCGGTGACCAAGAGCACTACAATTGGTCTGTTTTGCACGTTCTTCGATTTCTTCAATGTGCCAGTCTTCTGGCCAATATTAGTCATGTATTTCATCACACTCTTCTGCATAACAATGAAGCGGCAAATCAAGCATATGATCAAGTACAAGTACTTACCATTTACCCGGAATAAACCACGGTATCAGCGTGTCAACGAGGCTGCGGGTGTTGGCCCCAATCTTGGATCCAGCTCAAAGTGACAATTAGCCGCACAGACGCCGGACACACAAACGACAACATCGGTAACAGCAGGTGCAACAACGACATCAGCACCTGCATCAGCAGTAACAACATCAACTAGCGACAACTTAGCCTCAACGGTAGCAGCAAGTTCAGCGGCTGCGGGGACGTCGACGGTTACTGCTAAACCACCGCAAATCATAGCAATTGAAGAATATTAGGAAGCTATATCAAAAACTAAGTAAAAAACTCGAAACAGATTCATGTAAAACACCATTTCGGGCTCCATCATTGTATTCAACATTGTAGCATCCTATTTTGTTTAAGAGACATTCATTTAGTTTTTGATTTATTGCTGTTTTGCGTTGTCGTGCGGCGTTTTGTGCAAAACATTGTTTATTGTTTATATAATTTCTTTATTATTTTTATATTTATTTTAATGCAATTTTTGTTCCAAAAACAACAGTTCAATATTCTAGCTAACGATTATAACTTAAATTTATGCATTGTAACTACCTTTACCTTTTTCAAATCCAAAAAGTAGATTTACGAAAATTTGCAAATTTTTTGAACATGCCTTGGCTAGATATGTATTTTTGTTCTTACATATATTGTTAGCGTTAACTATACAAAATGTTAGAATATAACGAACTAAAGAAGGTTTGAACTGGGTGCATCATATGAATAAAATAAAAACAAATGAAACTAAAATTGCATTGGGAAACTAGAATTTCATTTTGGCGCATTCATTTCTTATGCGGTGGCGTTGCCACTTTGCCTTTTCATCTGTTGGGAGCCCTGGCATATACGATTCGGTCACACTTTTACCCAGCCCTAACACACACCGTTGTTGCGAAACTGCACCACGCAGTGTGTTGTGATAGTCTAAGAAAAATAGTTTTTGACAATTTTTAATCGTTTTTGTTGTGCGTCGTCCAAGCAATGCAGCAATGTGCCTTAGCTTTGATGGGTGCTCCTGCTGCTATTGTAACCAAAGTAAACTCTTTACCGCCGTTGACGAACTTGTCGCCGACGTCGTCAAAAAATCCAATTAACAGCTAACTCAACACCCAGGTGTTCTACTAAAAAATATACGGCGCCCACGTATAATGGCCATAAAAAGTGTTCTAAATGGCCTCACAATACGTCGCCGTCGCCTCATCCTGTACACCATGATCACATCCATAGTTACAGCCGCTCTGGTAATACCTTCAGTTGACTCGTCAGCATCGGCTCTGCCCGAAGAGTCAAGCGAATCGCATCTGCAGGCGGCAAAAGCAACTCCTCCTGCAATACCGCACTGTGTGGAGCAGCTGGAACGGAGCATTGGACGAAGGTAAGAAGAAGAACATAAACACGCATTTTGTATGTAGGAAACATACATTTCATGCATACACACGTATATATGTATATATGTATGTGGTCTTGTTCTCGAAAGTTCTTTAATAAATAGTGCAAGTGAATAGCAAACGCAGTTAAGAGCTATGCGCTGCAAAAGCTATAATCCCTTGAGAGAATGTAGTTCGATTGTACAATAGTTGAAATTAAACAGTGTTGATTTTGAATGTAAGTTCCCAATATCCTGGCACAAATACAAATCATGTCAAATAAATTTGATGGTTGTTCGAGCTTATCAACCCGACGGTGAGTCATGTGCCAAACGCTTAACACTAATTAATTGCCTGTTAACTTGCACACCTTAATAATAATAACAAATAATAAAACAAAACAAACAAATTTATGCGAACTTATTAGAACAAAGTTAAACTGTGAACCGTGCAAATATAATTTCTCTCAATGCTTAGAATTTCAAAACACCTAATGCAAAGCAATTTCGAATTTCACCATTCTTTCCGTTTTTGTTTTGCTGTCTGCTCCGACGCCAAGTCTGCGTCTGTGCCATCTTTAACATGCGTGTATGTGTATGTGTGTGTGTGTGAGTGTGAGAGTGTGCTTCTTAGCTGCGCGGGTCAAACACTTGTTGACTGACTGCCTCAGCTTTGCGCATAATTTTGTTTACGTTTAACAAGTCTAGTGAGTCTAGTGCAACCATCTTAATGTTAGAGCTGTTTCTATTGATATAAATAGTACTTGTACACTTAACGCTTAAGAGTTCTATATTTAAAATAAATTTCGACTCTCATTCTGTTTTTCTCTGCAGATTATTGTACATCACAACGCTAGATGGGCGCCTGAGCGCTTTGGATATTTCCAAGTCAGGAAAAAAGCGATGGAGCATAGAAACGGGACCCGGTCCACTTATCTCATCGAGCATTCATCGCCTAGAGTTAACAAATAATGGACAGTTTGTACGAATGATTCCCTCCCTCAGTGGAGGTATTTACAAATTCGATGGCGATTCCATAGATCCCATACCAATTACTGCAGAACATTTGCTTAGCTCCAGCGCCAAATTCAGTGATGATCTTGTTATCTCCGGCGGCAAGGAGACACGTAACTATGGGGTGTCTGTGAGAACTGGGCAGTTACTGTACGAGTGTTCCATCAATGGCTGTGTAAATGCTACAAATGATGAGCGTGTCATTAACGATACAATAAGTGAGCAAGATAAGAACGATAATGATGAAGATCACTCTGGCGAGCAATTACGGGATGAGGATGGTTACATTATTCCACATAATTCCCATCTGGACGATGTTATAGTTGTTCGTCGCCAAACCCAAACAGTACGTGCTGTAGAATCCCGTACGGGTATTGAGCGTTGGAATTTCAGTGTTGGGCAGCATGAGCTGAATCTGATTCGAGCCGACGATTGTCACAACGAGGCGCGCAATGACATGGAACTGGCTGTATTGGATGTGGATATAAGAGTTGTAGTGCCAGAGGGCATTGTGTGTGCATTCAGCAAGAGCGAACCGCAGCTGATGCTGTGGAAGCACCAGGTGAGTGTGTAGAAAGCAGAGATATATTTTCAAAGACTTGTTTCTTAATGAGCAAATACATAATTGTATACATATATAATAAATACTTTATTCCACAGTTTAACAACCCTATTGTGAGTGCGTGGCATACAAATGCAGCCGATGAATTGCAGTCCATTGATCTTTTTAGTTCGTCACATTGGCAGGCGGAACAGCAAGCGGAAGGCAAACCGCCTATCCATGCACCCTCCATCTATCTGGGCATGTACGAGAAGCAGTTGTACATACAAGAATCAATTCGTTTGCGAGAAGAAATCATGTTTCAGTCGCAGCAATATCCACAGCTGTCCGGTGATACAAATTTTCTACCTAGAATACCCTGGCGGCCAATTGCTGCCAGTAAAAACTCATTGGTTCTATTCCAGAACGGGCGGGATCAAGTAGTCCTATCAGAGAACTATGGAAGAAACGAAATAGTTCCCTACGACGGTCAGAATTTGGCAGTGGCAGCACAGTCAGTGCTGAATGCCTCGGAGTTTGTCAATGGCAATGGCTTTTACTTTTACACTGACTCACAGCTGGATAAGCAAAGTGGTGCGCTGGAATGCGGCACTAATGATACACCCAGTAGCTTGCCTGCCGTTGAAACGTCATCTAGTAGTAACGAAGCAGAGAGGAAATCAAATGCAGTTAGTGGAAATCAGAGTGTTAATGATGATTTGGGCTTCAGCTTAGATGATATCGATGCACCTGTCAAAGTTATCATTCTCTCGTTGTGGTTCTGGTGGAAGGAGATAGTAGTCATTGCATTTACCTCAGCTGTGCTGCTCAATATGTTTATGGGCCATCGCAATCAGCGAGTAGAACGTGAGTACTTTGTCATTGAGAGGCATGTACCTGTTCAAACGGCCATTGAAGCGACGGAGGCATCTACCCAGGCGCTCTTGGGGCCAGTGCTACCTTTGGCAGGGAGTCACCATCAACAGCGTGGCAACCGTATCAACGTTTCAAGTGTTAGTCGCACTCAGCGGTCCATTTCGGAGTCAACAACCAATTCCGGTGAACATTTTACATCCCGTTTTCAATCTGACTTCGACCTAATGCAATGCCTGGGTCGAGGAGGATTTGGTGTGGTCTTTGAGGCTAAAAACAAGTTGGATGAAAATCATTATGCAATTAAACGAATAACGTTGCCAAATAAGGAGTCATCGAGGCAACGTGTGCTGCGTGAGGCGCGGACGTTAGCCAGCTGTGAGCACCACAATATAGTGCGATACTTTCATGTATGCCTTTGTTTGACAAATGTATTTTAAAAATTATATATTAATATATTGTTATTATTGCAGTCCTGGGTAGAAACACCACCTGTAGGCTGGCAAGAAGAGGAGGATCGTAAGCTGCTGGCACATGAACTTTCAACTTCTATACAAATTGAGACTCCGGATGGCAGCACTATGCCATCTTTTCCAAATCCTACACATAATAAGCATCGTGATCTGGTTTCTTGGGTCTCAGATACAGTGAATAGCACAGCCTGTAGCAATGACTATAGGCGTGGCGACAAATCGTTCAGCCGCATTACAAAATACAACGAAGATGATGAAGATGATTCGCTTATAGAATTTCGCAGCGAATCACAGTCAGCGGCTCTCCACGCAGACGAAATAGACATAAGTGAGGAGGAGCCGATGCAATCAAGTAACGAAGTCCGGCAACGTGCCCAACCGAGCTCAATATCTATTGATGTACACTCTGCGTCTTTTGATTTGAAGAACATAAACTACACTCAGCATCAACTATCTAATTCATTTCAAATCGAATCCATTCGATCAAAGAGCAATACCAGTGGTACGGACGAAAACACTGAAGCGTCGCCTAGACGCAAACCATTGTCCTTGGCACTAACTCACAATAATAATCAACAGATGCAAACACAGTCACATAGTCACCAGATAGTATTATCAAATGCTACTACGCAGAGCGGAAACACAGTCAAGCCTAACAAGGTTTACCTTTATATACAAATGCAGCTGTGCCGGAAAGAGAGTCTACGTGACTGGCTGCGAGACAATCGCACCGAAGCGCGTGCCGCACATATCGCTCACATATTTCTCCAGATTGTAGATGCGGTAGACTATGTTCATTTAAAGGGCTTAATACATCGTGATCTGAAGCCTAGCAACATCTTTTTCTCCAAGGATGGACAGATTAAGATTGGTGACTTTGGGCTTGTTACGGACATGGCGGATATTCCAAATATCTTGAATGATTGCGGTGATCAATCTGGTTTACCTTCTTGTGCCCGCCACACTCAATTGGTAGGAACACATCTATACATGTCGCCAGAGCAGCTACGTGGTCAAAATTATGACTATAAGGTGGATATTTATTCGCTGGGCTTGATATTTTTTGAGCTTCATGTTTATTTTTCCACTGAAATGGAACGCATAAAGACTCTCCGTGCCTTAAGGGATGGTCAGTATCCCGAGGACTTTGTCAAACAACATCCAGAGCAGTATGAGTTGCTGCAACGGATGCTCTCTTCGCAACCAGCTCAACGGCCGCAAACAAAACAGTTAAAACAGCAACTGCACGAAATTCTTCAGCTACCCGAACGTCTGGTAGATGGACATAGCGAACAGGCAGCAATGGAGGCAGCCACTCGTCGGTTGAGTCGTAGTCGCACTTTTAGCAGCAACAGCGAACAGCATCAGTGATAAAGACGGAGGATGTTGGTATATCAACACATAGCTTTAAGTTAATTTAAGCCATAAACATTTGATTATAAGTTATTATTCAGTTTGTTTTAAACATTAGCAATTATTACTCAAGGCACGTTAACTATTCGTTTACCGTCTCTACGCCCGAAATGCTTATCGAGCATTGAACTTATTTTAAGTAATTCATTTTCCATGCATATTGTAAATTATAGTTATTATTAAAGTTAATATAGTGAGCTATGCAATTTGTTTTGCTTTAAACAGTTAAGGTAAAAAATACATTGTCTCTAAAACAATATCAGATTGGAAATCTAGGGCCAACCATAACTATATATATATGCAAAGTCCTACCCTTTTGTAAACTTATCCCGAAACTAATTAGTTTATTATATCAATGGATTTTAGAGTAATTTAAAAAATTAATGTTTTCTTTTTAATTCCGACGAATTGTGTATTCCACAAATTTTTTGTTATTACGTTAAGTTAAATAAATAAAATATTTTTAGAACTATTGAGTCTTGCAATTCATGTTCAAATATAATTCGAGATAAATAAGTATGTATTTTTTTACGCTTCTCGATAATTCAAATACGAAAATAAAATAAACCATCAATAGATTTTAGATAATATGTTTATGTACATATATATATATATATATATATATATATATATATATATATATATATATATATATATATATATATATATATATATATATCCAAAGGTGGTCAAAAGTATTTACACATTTTGCTTCTTTTTGAACTTCCAACAAAGTGTTGTTGCAGTAACTATTAATAAATTTTCTTGAATTTAGAAACATTTTATCTAACTCCAGCACCGATACAGCATACTTATACTTAGTAATGATGTCCGTTAGAGTTCAATTAATAATTCCATTAATTTTGGAATTTGACTTATAGGCTTTATAATTTAAGTCACTATTAGCTTTTTTTTTAATGTAATAGAAGCTAAACACTTAACCAAAGCATTAATGCAAATTCGCATTGTGTACATACTTTTGACGCACTAAAAAAGTGTGCTAGCCATCGGTTAAATCGCTTATTTCTCAGTCAAATATACCGTTATCTTTACGCAGTTGACTTCCTTCTCTTCAGGATAGATCAAGCTTTACTACAATATAGCATTTTGTTGCACTGCAATAACTACAACACCAAGAAATCTCTGTTTTAGTTAAATGTGCAAACAACGCTTAATGTGGAAATACTTTTGATTCCCTTTGTATGTACATATAAAAAATATTAAAAAAAATCGGTTTCGGATATAAATTGCGAATAATTTATGTTGAAATATATTTTCAAAGCTTTTTCCAAGGACTACCGAAAATGAATATTTTGTATCTCATTCACAACTTATAAAACCCCCATAAAAGTAGGAAATTGGTGTTAATTCTATTATTTCATTCTTTTTATTTGGGTTTTCAGTTTTCCAAAAACGTTATCTACATTTCTAACGGATTAGTCGTTATATATAGTTGCGTCTTAACGCACGCAGATTGCAAAAACAATACATACACATGGCATAATATAAGCACATATATAAGTACTAGTACTTTAATGATTATTATGTTGAGGCTTCACTTTTCATTGCTTAATAGTTTGTTGGTTGCGGTGTGTTTCTGTTCGTCTTCGTCATCTTCAACTTTGTCTTTTTCTTTGTGTCGGTGTATAGATCATGTATTAAAAAGGATTTTTGTCAGCCCGCTTTGTGTTTTTGTTTTTGTAAATACAGGTGTACTCGTATATAAATAACTGCCTTAAATTTAGTTGCTAGCACTTAATTGTATTTTTATTTGTTTTCGAACGCACTAAACAAACAATAAGCGGTTGAAGCACATTGCATTTGATTCGTAAATGTTGGTAATTTAAATTTTCATTTTCATTTTAAA
The DNA here is from genome assembly GCA_961210405.1 of Drosophila mercatorum. NCBI lineage: Eukaryota > Metazoa > Arthropoda > Insecta > Diptera > Drosophilidae > Drosophila > Drosophila mercatorum. The sequence continues at coordinate 16,254,875 of CAUIUS010000003.1, forward strand.
TATAATATATTATAACTACAGGCAACGCGTTGCTTAAACATATAACTCAACCGTAAGTGTTTTTCGCTTTTGTGTATATTAGCTTTAATCGTTTTATTTTTGGTTGCTTTTGTTTTATTATTACATAATTGTGACTCGGTTTTAGCGTATTATGTATTCAAAAAATTAACAGCCATTTTGACGAATTCGTGTAATCGTTCGAAATCATGAGAGAAAACTCGAACCAAATACATGTACTATACATAGTTTATTATATAAGTACAATACGTATATTTCATACAAATGCGTTGATGTTCGCGTAATCAGGCTTTCTACGAGACAATTTTTTAAGAATTTCAGCGTTGTAGATGTTCATTTTCTGTCTGAATTTAGAGATCTATGTAGTGAACACATTTCAACAAGTCAACGTATTTGGCTGCACATTTCTATTCATTATTATAATTGTTAATGCATTTGATTAATGTATTTATCATATACTTTTATAATTTTCCAGCTATATTTGAGTTTCTTGCGTCTTCTTTCTATATTTTAAACATATTATTGCCTATAAATTTTACCCTTTACTAAATTCATTTCAATCGAAATGCAAATTCACATTATCCATATTGATTTGCCTGCTCTGGTCGATTGAGCACTCAACTTGATTGGATTCTATGTTTTACACCAGGCTGGCAGTGTGCTCAATTGCCATCAGCGTATATATAATATATATGTATATTTATATAATAATGTGTAGACTGACTAGATTTTGGTTTTTAAAAAATGCATATATATGTATGTCATTATATATTGCTGTAAACATTGATCAAATGTAAGTACGTGTAGTCTAGTTTAGTGTAGTGTAATGTAGTGTGTGTTTGCGCATGCTCTATATAACAACTATATTGCAGTTTACGAAATTCTTGAAATCTCTATGTACAAAGTCAGACTTGATTGCTTATCTTTCGAGTTTTGTTGAGGTAAAGAAAGAGTTTGGTATAGAGACTTAGATTCTTTGTGTGAAAATAGTAAATGTCAGCAATTTTATTGTGGAAACTTAAGAGTTACCTACCTAGTAAACTAGTCAATATTCTCTGACTACGACAAATTTTACATATACTTATTATATATATCAATATATATATATGTATATGTTGTTTTTTAAATCATAATCTTCAAATATCAGAGTTCGATCTTAAAATTCATAATATAAAAGAATTGTTTCTTGTGCGCTTTATAAAATTGCAACCTTAATTATAGTATTAATCGGTTATTAAGAAATAACTTTTGGGTCGCATTGGTTTTAAGGCTTGATGCTTAAATTATATGATTTATATTTTAGTACTCAACTACAATAGTTCTCTGCTCTACGCCACTCCGGGTAAGGTATTAATAACAAAGAAATTGTTTTAAGGCAACAACTATTGTTATTATATTTTCATTTCTTATAATGTTATCTAAAAATACGAAATGCCTTTTTAAATTTTGTTTCAAAGAAAACATCAAATAAACAGCGAGCCTAACAATCTTTCGGACTTTCTCTTCTCTTGGTTTGGCTTTCATACCTTAATAATTGCTGCATTAAAGCAACTCCCAAAACGTGAGAATTTCTTAAAATCATTTATATATTTTTCATATATTTAATTAGTTACTATTTGAGAGGGTTTTACTTGACTTTAACATATCTATCGTCGTCCTGTGCCTAATAACTAATTCTTGAAATGATCACAACGTTAATGAATTTATATATATATATATATATATATATATATATATAATACTATTTTGCTTATATATAGCTACCTTATAAGTATACCATTTATATTGATGGATTTTAGGTTTATCGCTGTTGTTATTATTAACAATATTTTTTATTCATATACTCATAAAATGTATTGTAAATTATGGTGGGATTATTTGCCTATTACGTACAACAAAGAATATATATTTTAACTCAAGCTATGTTTTGGCAGCTTCTTATGTAATTTTTTTATTATGACGACTGTTACTCCTTTATTTTCTATTCTTGTAAAGGTTGCGATTGTGAATGCACCAAAAGCTGGACACGTTGCAGCTGGGAGCCTTAATAAACAACGATGCAATGAATGCAGCTTGGCTCACGATTGGCTTAAATAAAGCAGCGAGCATAATGTTCAAATTATGGTAAACAATAGCAAACAAAGACAATGGCTAACAATGATAATGGGACGTGGGCGATAACGAGGGGCGAAGTATATATATATATATATATATATATATATATATATATATATATATATATATATATATATATATATATATATATATATATATATATATATATATATATGCACCAGCAAGCATCTGAAAGGGGCTTTCTCAGTTACTATGCGTAAGAGAATTAAAAATGACCCCTGCGGCCCAGCTCAACTGAAGCTCAAAACGTAAGTAAGTGCACTTTAGTCGGGGCTGACCGACTTGAAGATACCCTGAGCACGTCACTGCGCTTCTCTTTCATGCCCACACATAAACACAGGCACACTTTTAGATTAACACACTCACAGATGGGCATGGCATCCGAATGCTTGTTCTTTTCAAAGTCACCCACCATAAGAAGTTAGTTTTTGAATATCTTCGGCAGATTATCTATGACATTATGGATTTCTGAACAGTACATTGCCGTCAAATGAGTGCGTTCATTTTTTGAAATGAGTCCTTTTAATCATGTGGGCTAAGAAGGGAAGAATGTACTTCTGTTTATCGATACTAAAGAAAAATATACTTGTGCAGCGAACTGTATACCAAGAATAGCTATTTTATACTTCTCCAGCTGCTGTATTCGCTATATCATATATACTGCATAGGTTCGATCACGCTCTTGTCTGCCTGTTACATTCATTTCTACAAAAAGCTGACTCCCTTCTTGGCCGTTTTTAAAGCGTTCAGGGTACAAAACACAAAACCACTTGGGTATTATGCGCTCGAGTAAGGTGTTTGCTTAAAAAACTTTTGCAGCATTTGCTACAGTATTGTACAGCGTCCTTTATTCCTAGTTGATTGTGAGTATTCAGTGCCAACAAGAACGCCGACAGCTGTACCATTGACGCCTCCGCTGCTACAGCCCATTAGCTCTCGAAAAACGTCGCCGATTTTGTAGTTGTATCTAAGGGAATCGGGAAATATAATTTACATATTTTTTGCATTTGCATTTGTTATGCATTTTCAGTAGTTATGCTAAAAAACACAGATACTCACTGTGCCGAGCACTCTACGTATCCACAACGCCAATGCTTGCGCACCAACGTAGAAATGTCTTTAAGCTCCTGAAACAGTATTAGAAAAAAAGGATTTTTCATTGGCAATATTACGCACATATTACTTTCTACATTAGTTATGTGTTAATAAATAAATGAAATTAAAAATATTTTTTATAATTTATAAATTATTTTTGTTTATATGCAATTTGTAGTTACCTGCGAGTTAGCCTGCGCCTCAGAGACATTGTCATATTTATTGCCCACCACAATTATGCTAAAATCACGATGACTGAAACTATCCAAGATTTGATCTCTTATGGAGCGGCAGTACTGCAAAGAGGATTCGTTTGAATTATATATTTCGATGTTTGCAGTTAAGTCTTGGCTTTCTTTGTTTGTATACCTGGAACGTTTCCAGATTGCCCATGTCGTAGACTAAGACGTAGGCGTGCACTGTTCGCAGCCCCAGCGGATGTCCATTATTCCATTCAGCAAAGTTGTCAGCTGGAAATCGCTTCTGGCAAGGTTCCCATGCCAATTTGTTAAGTGTTTGTTTTTAATCAGTGTCGTCGCAATATGTAGTACATGAAACATGTTTGCATTCACATACACACATTTACGGTTTGAGTGAGTGTGCGTTTGTGTGTCATAAACAAAGAGAAAATAGCAATTTAATATGTAGAGCATTTATGACTTGAACGAACACGGAATGATAAGTATAGTCTATGTACGAATATAATGTATATAGGCTTTCATTGATTTGTAAATATATAGATATTCATTTCTTATATTGTATACATACTTCTCCTGAGAGAAAGAGGTAAATTAAAGGCATAATGGTTTAGGGATAACTGTAGAAAATTGTTTTTCTACTTCTTTAATTTCTGCTATGTGGGCGTGAGCAATTCTCTTCGCATAACTATGCAGCCTTTGGAAATATTATTTATTATTGGGAAAACAAGATTAAAAATCAATTTACTGTGTTGTAGTTTCGAACGAAAGGAAATCCAAATAGAAATATTGGCTAACAGCTTAAGCTAAGACCACGCGCCTTGGCGCCATTACGTTTCTCATTCCAATCAGGAGCGCGAGCCCTGCGAGCCAGCCATTTGCCCCCATTTGTCTATTTGTGTCTATTGGCAGACAGCCAGTCGACGTTGTCTTCGTGGACGTAAAGTTTGTTAGACTTACGTTTTTGATTAAATTTCATTTCATTTGCTTGGCGCATTTCCCACGGTGCTTCTCTCAATTGTTTTTTTTTTTTTTTCGATTTTTGCTAATTAAGGATTGTATTGGCACGAGGCGAGACAACTCTTCAGCTGTCGAATCCTTATTGCTGTCCAATATGCCTGCAGTTGTTCTATTTTCCTGACTACACAGCTCTCTGATTAGCTTAGGTGCTTACTTCATTTGATTAACTTATTACTTTGTTACTTGCTTTAAAAAAGCTGAAACATCGATACTAAAACAATTACTTTTTAAACGTTTTGTTACTTTATTTTAGGCTATTAATTTATAAATGGCTCGCAGGCTGGAGCCGAAATCATGTGGGTAATGAGATGTGATGTGAGTATATAAAAGTAAAAAAGGTTTTTTAGAACAAAATGCTTGTACCACAATTGGACCGCATTAGAGTGGACTTTGAGTAATAACTGGCCATCGTTTTAAATGAAAAATGTCCCACAATAAACGGTAGAAGGTTGCTCACGTGACTTCCAAGCCTCTATCTAGGATACCTAACAGGAAACTATTGGGTCAACACAATGGGCATAAAAAGCTGTAAACAAAAAGTATCTAAAAACAAACAATCAACAAAAGAATTACAGTTCGTTTTGCGTTACGAATATGAAATACCCTTCCTTGGGTATAAGAAAAAGTGAGTTAATAGAACTTGGCGCTTACTATGAGAACTATAAGCAATACTCTCCGATGTTTCAATGGTTTTACACATATGTTTTATGTCAGATAAAAATGATAAGAGTATGGTACATTTATCCATGTACCTTGTTGCAGAGTATAAAAATGGATTCACGCCAAATTTGACATGAATAAATTGAGAGCCATTGAAACCTGGCCACCTCGGGGGGACTGCTTTATATGGCAGAGAGAATCTTTCATAAACATGTTGTTGTTGTATGTACGTTGTTGTTATTATGACAAAAGAGACGGGCCAATTGTATAGTAACTGGCTGCCAAATCGGACTTTTTGTGCTTTTGCCACTGTATAACTAGTATTTTTTTTATAAATCTACTTGTGTGTGGTTTGTTTAGGTCAGATACTTGTAGGGTCTGTGTCTGCTAAAAATAATAGTGATGTCATTGTTTGTATTCATAAATCATTTTATAAATTTATTCATCTTATTAATTTATTCTTATTATTAATGTATAAATATTTATTTGGGTAAAAAACACTGTAGTGGCCCACTGTACTGCCCTGCACCTGAACAAGCATGGCAGCAGGCTCGCCTTTTCACAGGCGGCACAATTTCTCTGGAAACACATAGGAAAGTTCGTGAGGTCTTTTAGTGCTCTAATACTCATTGACATAGTGACAAGGATATATAGGTTTTGTGCATTGAGTAATAGGAATAAGGAGGTTGTATTGAGGGCGGACAGACCGACGCGGCGACTCTGCTATTTGTTCTAGTTATTTATGTGGGGTCGGACATGCTTCACTCTGCCTCTTACGTATATGTATTTGCACACAGGCACATCAGCCTTCAGCTTCACTCACCTGGGGAGGAACGTCCAGTACCATCAGCTCCCGTATGCAGGTATCGCAGACCAAACAGTTTTTATAAATTTTTCGATGAGTTGTCGTTTGATGAGTCTTGGGGAAGTCATGGTAAAAAAATTGCTAAGAAGTAAATATAGAAAGTTCATGTCAATAAATGCTATAGTCATTTTTTCTAATTTTAAATATGATTTACTAGTTTAAAAACTAATTTACCATAATTTATCAAATTGAAAAAAATTAACTAAATTAACTAAATACATAAAGTTTGACTCTGGATGCATCGGGTAAATGATATTGCAGCGTGGAACAGCGTCCGTATTAAATCGCGAGAAGTAGCCCCTGGGCCATAAACGGAAAGTTTGATTCAATTACCAGGTCAATAAAAATAAAACTCAAGGATATGCGGTGGAACATAAAAGCGACGAGGCGAGCTCTGCTGCACTCGAAGACCCTCCACCTACGCTCCTTTATATGCGTTTATATTAGTGCGCTAATAGAGTATAAAATGCGCATGATATACATTTAAATTGCTACCCGACTTGGTCTGGAGAAACGAATCAAGGCATGCTTGCATTGGCCTTCCTCTTTCAATCAGTTGACTCAACTGAATCAGCTGATTTCAAGATTCTCTTGCATTTAATAACACTTCCTTTGACGCACTTTAATGATATTTTGGAGAGAAACTGGCAGCACTTAATGGTTGAAAGCTAAGGAGTACCTGGCGCACTCAGCCATGTAGCGATGAACCCTCTGCAGCTTTAATTATTCGTCTTCTGGATCATATGCAAACACATGCCTACTCGGGTAATAGTTTGTAAGAGGATAGCTAGGGTAGGTTATTCGGGTAAGTAAATATAGTTACTTCCTGAAGTTGTGCTACTCTATCAGTGGCAAGTATACTTCCAGAATATCTCTCGTGGATTCCATACAAAGGATATTTTCTAGGCTGGAGACAACAATTGCCAACATAGGTGTCCCTAAGTATCGCGAAGAGCAAAACAGAGCTACTCCACAGGGCTTCCAGACACAGTTAGTAATCAGTGCTGCAAATGGACGGTCGAAGGGCAGGTGAGAATAACAAATAACTAATCTTTCTGATCAAGATATATTGTCTCCTCAATTTTATACTTTGTAAATCGGTGTTCACACATCTTTGCTAAAGTCATTCACTATTATAAAAGATAGACTAATCTTATATTGGCCTAAGTGAATGTGAAATGTGAAACAAGTTTCTTAGTTTCATTTAGCAATACGTTTAGGAGAATGTCGACTCGGAACACACAGTGTTTCATGTGAAAAGGCATCTTCGTCAAAATCAAAACCACCCAATTTTTTACGGTACTTTTCGAGCTTTATTGGTTGTGATTGCAAACGACCATCGATTAGGGAGTCTTAAGCATGTGCGCGTTAAATTTTAATAGTTGTAGTGACTTATAATTATATGTTTCCAATGTCAAGTTGCAAGACTCCAAAGCGGCGAATGCTTCGTGTGAATAGTCGGACATACAACCAGTCAAATTTTTCCTTTCGCGAAAGAGAATTAGAAAAGCTGATTATTTGTGGACCGACTTGCTTTCTATGTATTTGGAAAATTGATTTATTCTATTCATTTTAACTAGTAGGCTCATCGCAGGACCTGTCTACACAATCAATGTCAGTAACGAGCTGAACATACATATTTCCGAAATTGAAGCTTAATTTAGGAGCGTACAAGTAGCCCTTTATAAAATATTTTTATATACACATATATATGTGTTATATATAGATATATATGATGATGTAATGCGAAGCGTTTGGCATATATAGTGAACTGGTCTGGTAAAACACGTGAGTCCTGCCGGTAGTCAACAGTGGTTCCCCAGTCTAATTACAACTTTTAATCCACACAAACCAGAAATGCAGCGATGTGACGCGTCGGCGAAGCGGAAATCGGATTAGCGGTTCTTCCGCATTCAAATGCATTTAAATGTCATTACAGGGGAGGAAAAAAGAGAGTGAGATAGGGGGAGTTGGCGAGGCAGGCTGTAAGCTATATGACGACGGTTTAATTAAACGTTTAGCCCCCGTAAACAGCGTTTTTTTAATGCCACCGAATACTGAAAAAATGCAAAATATTCTGGATAATTGGTTCGTTTTTAATGAAGGCCCAGAATGTAGTTTAAATTATTTTGCCTCTACATATTCAGCTGAGTCGTTATATTAATGTTGCGAGTTAACAGGTTACCTGTAATATGCTTGTTTTGCCGACGCCAGAAGCCCCCAAAAATGCTGCTTTAAGGGGGCCCTGCAGCCATGGGGGTTCCGCACCACCCTCCAGAGTGATACGCTATGCCGAAATGCACTTGTTTTGTATATGTATCTCCATTTCAATTGAGATCTTTGTTGTTTTTGCTGGTGTTGTTGTTGCTGCTGGCTTTTGTTGCGATTTTGATGTTGCTCCTTTAGTGGCTGCTCCTGCTGCTGTTTTATTATTGAACACTGCTGCTGTTGTTGTTGCTTTTGCTGTTGCTGTTGCTGTTGCTGTTTTCGCACTATCACCGACATAATCAACGCTTCTTGTACTGCCTATCAAGAGCTTCTTAGAATTCGTTGGTGATATTGTACTACTCCACATTATATTGCTATTGTAATTGCAAATATTGTCGTTATTCCTCTTAAACGACGCCAGCGTGATTCCTTTGTTATTCATAAATTGGGCAATAAAATATATTTTAGTTAATTATCTGTTCAGTCCAACTCTTGGTTGCTGAACCAAAAGGCATAGCTTCAATATGTATTGTCGCTGTGAGGCTCCAAAAACATTCTGAAATATAGATAAATTAATTGTATTATATAAAATGCAAATATTAAGGTTTCTGTTAATGTGTATCTTTTTTAATTAAATGCATAACATATTATGCTCCACACTTTATGCACTTGATAAGTAGGCCACAAAGATATTTAGCATCTATACTAGAACTGAATTCCAGCTGACTTTCCGGTTTTTCTCCATTATGCAATCACATACCTGTGCCCCATTCCCTTTCTCAACTTTAATTAACGAGTAAACAGGCAGCGATGTCACTCCGTCATCTTCATTGTAGCTTATTCAGTTATATTAGTAAGCACTCCTTGGCTTGGTAATAGCGAGTTACTTAGCATCAGCCAATAAGGATAATGTCTTCTATTTTGTTTGCACATAATTGTGTTCTAAGTCAAGACTAATCCTTTTATAGAGTTTTAAGTTAACGAGTCATTTCAATTATCAGTACAATTTGGAATCGAATGATTTTAAGGATCTTATCCTTTAAGAACTTGGAACTGTAATAACATCTCATAAGAATCACTTGAAAATATTATCCAGCAGCTGTGTTAAGCAAGCGATTGTGTAATTGTTTATTCATTGACTGAAATTATTTTCGTTCCAGGTCTTAAAGCCTCCTCACGCTCATATCACAAACTCAGGAATGCTTGAGCTAATGTCAACAAATACGAAGCTCCAACTGGTTTTATTTTACCAGCCGAGCAACGGCCACCCAACTCCAGCATGAGCCCTGGACAAGAAAGCGTTATGAAATTAGTTTATGCAAAATTCAATCATTTAAATTCAGGCCAGATGACTCGTTTCTCAGACTGTGTCGTGCACGAGCTGATATGTGCACCCGTTCAATTCACACCGCCTCTCGTGTAACTTGAATTTGGGGATTGCTTGAGCTTAAATTCCTATATATTTATAATACCAGTATGAGTCGGCTGTGCCTGACTACAATATACCCTGAACTCTCTCTCTCTCTCTCTTTTATAGGAATGAGGAAGCTATCTAAAAATTACAAAAAGTCAAAATTGATCTGTGCGTTCTAACAGACACCAATGAGTCGAATCAGCTTATCAAGTATTTAGCTCAACCAATACTCTCTTCTTATTCACTTATACGCTTTATTTCAATATTTAATATTTATATAGGAAAACTCGGTTAATAAAACGTATTGTACAGTGAAATAAGCCTACTTAAAGAAGCGTGCTTGGCCACAGAACATTTTCTTTTTACGCACACACAGGTACAGGACTAAAATCGTATTGGGCATGCCAAATGCTTTTTACCCAACGTTTAGCGATATTGAATTTTAGTTGCTGCTTTAGAATTTTAATATGGCTAAGCTATTGTCGGGAACCCCAACAAGTGTGCATTTGGGGATGCCTCCAAGTTGGAAAACCTCCTGAAGTGTCGAAACGCGTCGAAATTATGCTGATGTGGTACGTGACCGGAAGCCGTTCCACAAATTGAATATGTATTTTTAAAATGGCTGCTATAAAGATTAGGTACCCAGTCTTGGACATTTCTTTAAGAAAATGTATTGAGAGCATTGAAAGGAAGAAGGGAGAAGAAGAGTTTCTCCTTGGTATTTACTATTTTACTATTTTGATTCGAACACACAATTAGTTATTGTATAATTATATTGCTGTAAGTCAATGAACATATTCTAGCTACATGCCGCATGAGTCGGCCATGCGCGTGCGAATAGAGCCAATTCGCTTATGTGTGTGATATGTAGGCGAAGTTGAACAGTGTAGAGTTGGAGTCGAAGTCGGAGCTGCTGTTAATGTAGTTGGTGGTTTTCAATTTCCATGCTGATCCATAAATCAGCACGCCGATTACATCCGACCTTATGGCCGCTGTGGCACAGCTAGGCTTGCCATCCTAATTGCTTTCCACGAATCAGAATCGTAAATTGCGTATTAAAATTGTCAAATCCAGAAGTTTATTTTTAATTTATTGCATGAGAGAAGTTTTATGTAGCGTGATTATCTGCCCAGAGGGCGGTTGAGCGCTGAATGGGGCTTAATATATGTATATAACACAATAATCCCATTGGGCATTTTTATACTCGTTCACGAAGTAAAGGAGTATATAGGTTTTGTGCAATGTCCACACAGCAGGATGCGTGTCCGTCCTTCTGACCGTCTGTCAGTAAGAACGCAATACATTCCGCGCCTATTCAAGCTAGGCATTTGCAATTTTGAATATATACTCGCGGGTACTCTTGTCTGATACAACCACTAGGAGCGTAGCAAATGCTTTTCTTTAAAGTTCTAGTGAAATTTGAAATATATACTCTCGTTAACAATCCAAGACAAAAATGTGTAGTGAATATATCGTAAGACAGTATATCCTTGACTTTATTGTTTTATTGCAGGATATGTGATTTTTGGTGATATTTTCATAAAATATTCCCACACAAGTCATGCTAGTCATGCGTAGCGACACTTTAAATACTTTTCTTTAACATTCAGCGAGCACCCAGCCGGGCACGAGAGGATGGCACAAGTAAGATATCCGAATGAAAGTCAATATTGGCGAATGTCCACAACTTTATGCTAAATGTCAGCTGTTACAGTTGCAAGCTAAGTCTCCCAGGTCAGCAGAACCCTCGATGCAAAGTGGTCTACAGGACATTATTGTTGGCGGAAAGTATCGGCTATTGAGCCCCATTGGTAGCGGATCCTTTGGGGAGCTATATCGTGCCTCTGGCCTTCATTGCGACGAAGAAGTGGCTGTTAAGCTGGAGAGTAGCTCGGTCAAGTATCCGCAGCTGCCACGCGAAGCGAAGATATACAATATACTTCGGGGCGGCGTGGGCTTCCCACACATTCGTTACTTTGGCACTGAGGGTATCTACAATGTGCTGGTGTTAGACTTATTGGGACCGACCTTGGAGGACCTGCTTAACTTCTGTGCGCGAAGCTTCAGTCTGAAAACGACGCTAATGCTGGCGGATCAAATTCTGGCCCGCGTGGAATATCTGCACATGAATTGTCTGCTGCATCGCGACATCAAGCCAGAGAACTTTTTAATGGGTCTGGGCAGTCAGCGAACTCGCGTCTTCATGATTGATTTTGGCCTAGCCAAAAGATACTATCGTCCAAGCACCCGTACACATATTAACTACTATGAACGCCATGAGCTCATAGGCACGGCTCGATACGCATCAGTGCACGCCCACTATGCGGAGCAGGGGCGGCGCGATGATTTGGAGTCCGTTGGTTATCTGTTGCTCTACTTCTTGCGCGGTCGCCTGCCTTGGCAGGGCATTAGTGCTGCCACACGGGTGCAGAAGTATGAGAAAATCGCAGAGAGCAAGTCAATGCTGCCATTAAATATACTCTGTTCCAGAGTGCCCACAGAGTTTTACATGTACATGAAATATTGTCGCAGCTTGCACTTCACTGAGCAGCCCGATTACGTATACTTGCGACAGCTCTTTAAGGTTTTATTTCGAAACCATTTCTTGCTCTATGACTATCTCTATGATTGGGTCGATATCAAATTTGAGAAGGCCCACAATAAACGCATCTTGGCACAGATGAAACACGGCAAAAATCGACATCAAGAGCAGGAGCAGGTGACCGAGCTAGATGAAGTGGATGACGATGAGGACGAGGACGATATAGAACAAGAGCAGCTAGTGCGGAAACGCCGCTATCATAGGAAACGACAACAAAAATAGCAATACTACTATGAGGGGCGAGCCGTTATATTTGAACTATATATTGGCATGATCTTATCATTTTTATGTGTTACTTGCCAAATAGTATAAGGAGGTGTAAGTGTGCGAGTGCGCTTCCTCTGTCCTCAGCCGTCAAGTCGATTGCATTGACATCATTGGTTGCGCTAAAAACTAACTTACCTCAAGGTTTTTTTTTTGATGCGGATTGAGGTTTGCAAGTCGCGGTTTTAATATACGTTTGCTGTGATATCGCCTATGTATTTCTTTAAATTATTAAAGAGGTTAATCAAACTACTTATATTTGATAGGGTCGATTTGAATCCAGAAATGGCACCAGCCACATTTTTGGCTTGCATTGAAAATGGGAAACAAGTCTAATTGGCAAAGCATGTCGATAAAAGGGTTAATTAGAGGAGAAACGGCCCATCTGTGGAAGTTGACATAAGTATATGGGAGAAAGGAGGTCAGTCAAGGCAAGACATGGCAGGACAAGGCAAAGTATGCTTATTCGCGCTGTAATGCGGAGTGGAGCTCACTCTCTCCCGCACAGATCCACATATGCAACACATATACATATACGTATACTTATAAACATATGTACAGACACACACATACACAAACACTTATGGACAAATGGGAACTTAACTATTTTCTGCCCCAAAGCGATGCTGCTAAGCTCTTCTCGCGTGGGTGGCTGAATGAGAGTAAATCTAAAAATAACTTCCCGGCAACACGTACTGCCGCCCACGCGCGTCGCTTCTGTGTATGTCTTTGTGTTTGCGCCTGGCTGAGCAGGGAGCTTGGGACTTACCCGAAACCAAATCCCTCAAATGCCACATATCAAATCCGTAAAATTACCGCATGCTGATGCTTGCCTAATGGCACCCGTTGCACGCACACCCAGCCGCCCACCTACGCACTATAGCGCGATGAAGCATAATAATATTCGGTTTCCATTTAATTTCGGCTATCGATAAAGCTTATGCCACGAAGACTACAAATTTGTATTTTATTTATAAGCCAAGCCAATAGCAATACTCAATCCATAATGGGCAGAGACAGGGCAGCCAATAAACCAATTCTGGATGATCCTCACATTACGGCCTCACTAAATCTTACGATTTGCAGGTCTATATGAACAAGCGGGGATAACGTGCATTACATTAAAATAACCTCATTAAAATAACATTATATACAACTGGATAGATGGTTTATTTATGAATCCTATAAGCTAGCCGATTTGGTGACTTGAGGTTCAAGTTCAATTTAATAAGATCCGTTTCAGGTTGACCTTAACTCCCATTTTCAATGGGAAATGAACAGGTTTCCAGTTTTCATTGCCTACTTTTATGCGCAGAAACTAGCTACTAAAACTGAAAACGGAGAACAAGAGCTAAAATTGAGCTGCCTTTATGCGAGAGTCAATAAGCAGCACATGTGGCGTACGATTAATGTGGAGGAAGCGACCATAAAGCATATATTTTATGCTAATTCGCCATTTGCTAATACTATTTGGGGCTGCAGAGTGTGAACGTATGAGAGGACTCATGTGGAATATTGCTAAGCTGTGTGTATACCAACACTGACAGCTGCCTATCGAACAAAAGCAAAGCAGAGCATATTGAGGAGTTGAAAGAAATTAAAAAAAGCAAGTAAGAAATCTTATGGTCGAACTACCCAACTAAAAGATACCCTGAACTACGATCAATTTGTGTTTACACGCCATAATTTGTATCTTTGCTTAGATGCACACACACAGGCAGGAAAAACAGTAAACTTAAAAGCTTCGAGCCCGTCGTTGTACAAGCAAATATCCTGGTTGTTCGCAGTCGCCAGGAATTAAATCTAAATCCTAGGTAATGGGCATCACCTGTACCAACATCGTCACTGTACTGATCGAATGATGAGTGGCTAATCTAAACCAAACATCTAAGGAAGTATGGGTCCACATGCATAGGTAAAATGCGAACGTTTGGTCCTCCTTGCTCGTTTAATTTACTTATTTAATTACTTAACGGATTTCATGAACGAATGAAATGCAAATTTAGTTTTCTCTTCGAGATATATTTCAATAACTGAAGTTCCATCAAATTTGTAATGAAACCATTTTACCCCGAACATTTTCAATAAGGAAAACTAAAAGTTTGGAGTAAGTCACAGGCAGATACTGTGCTTAAATAACTGAATTTTGATTTTGATCTCAACCGGTTAAATAGAAACATCAGCATCAGCTATTGATTTTTTTTTTATACAGGTTCCATTTGTGTATACTGTGGAAGGACTTTCTGGTAAAATTGTAAAATCGGATATACCGATAGACAGACAAACTCTGATGCTAATGTTAATCATAAATCTACATAGATTATGTGCTCGTTTGTTGCGTAAAATATAATGAAACCATTTGGCTTCCTCTTTTCAATGGGTTTCAATGGGTATAAAAGAACAGATCTATCTGGAAAAATGCTGAATGGACAACACTAGAGCAGGCACAAAACGTACCGTGGAGCAGGCGTTGTGCCATTTATTTGATTAGTTTGTCCCAAGTGATGTCGCTAGCTGGTGTTCATGTGCCATTGCTATTGCCATTGCCAGTGTGATTTGGCGTCGCTAATGCATTTTAATTTGAGCTGGAAATGGCGTCTGATTGCTGCACTGCTCCTCTAGAACACATATTACATAATTGACGTTTCAGCTTAGTGGCAAGCTATTGGTCTCTTTGGTAACTAAAGCTCCAAGTGGGGAAACTACCTAGATGCATGCTACTGCAAGAGCGTTGCGCTGGAGCCGTTTAAGCTATAAGTTTAAATTTTAAATTACTAAGTTTTGTTTTCCACAAATTTGTGCTCTCTGAGCGAACGTTTGCAAAATTGAATTATCTCAGCTTTTGACTATCGAGCTAATTACTTAACATTTTGACAATTTTGCTTGCTTTTGTTTTGTGCTTCTGGGTGTGAGCTTAGCTCATTTGCAAATTAGACAAATATTGGCAATAATCAATCTCGTTAGCAAGACTTATAAACACATTTCGGGGCAGCCAAACTATTCGAAGCCATAAGCCGTACACCAGAAGGAAATCAGAAGCGACGCAGTTATGATTGATTTACTAATTGAACGTTTTATCCAAGAATATAAAATATTGATTTTGTTCTTTACACACATCGAAGCTATTTAAACAGCTAAAACGGACGTAAAGCTTTTTCCCAATATCTATACTTGATTTCGAAGTGAATGCAGGAAATCGGTCAGACTAGAGACTTGGAGGTTGGAACATGTCCTTCTGAATGCCAACAGATTTATGAGTAGAAACATAAAACCAAGAAAACATTAAAACAACGTATTAAAGATACGACTAGGCAGTTCTTTAGATGCTATACTCAACCTCAATATGGAGTCATGAACGAGCATTACTTTTTATAACCAAAATCTTTTATGTACTTTTAATGGAAGGACAGAAGAGCTACGGCCTCTTTGAGATGTCAACCCTTTTTAATAGGTCTAAAAAGTGCTTTTAAAATTAGCCAGGCAATCAAATGAGCATTTCCGATGGGAAGTGAATGGAAGTGAATAAGATTGCCATTGACATTGTTGTATTAATTGTTTTGATTGTCGCCAGTGGAGAATCCTTTCTCTTCTGCTGTGTCGACACACCAATACGAATTCCTTATGCACGATTTTGGAAAGTTAAACCCAAGGCTATTACGAACTTTTCTTGTCAGTTGTGGTTAGTTTATGTACTGCATTAATAATGTATTTGGAGCTCGCATGAATGTGATGGTCAGCAAAATTCTAGTAACTTTGCTCTGTGTCTTTCTCTTTTTCTCTTTGCGTTTGTCGTTGTCTTTGTCTTTGTCTTTGTCTTTGTATTTTGTTTCCTTTCATTGCCTCGCAGCTATTGACGTGTCCCAAATCGTATGTGAGTCTTGGGCTGGAATTAAATTGCCTTGGTGATTAGTCGATGGGTTCTACTATAGACCGACTCCTTCCTATGCAAGCCGTAAATCAATAATTTCAAAGAAAATGTGTTTAGAAATTTCATAATGCATAAGCTATATACATATATACCAATGTACAATTATAAACATCTGAGGACAGTTTTTGACCAAAAGAAGAGTCGAGCACGAAATTAGGTATTTGAAATGATGTGAAATCATCGAAGTGGGTTCGTTTTCGAAATCATATTGATGACTATTATCTTATCTTCTTTTATCTTGGGAGCTGAAAACTGAGCCTAGCAGAGCCACCATTTTTGGCTTGAGACTCGATTTCAGAATGCCTCACTATTCTCTTGGTTAGTGAACTCAATAAAACGATGGACACTGCGGCTATCCCTTATCTACGTGATGCAGAGTATGAATTACAAATTAAATTTTAATTATTACAGCAGGAAAGCTGCGCTCGTCTTGATCATGCCGAAAGCATAATATAAATTATATTTACACAATAAGAAATAAGGAGAGAATGGGATAGAGAGAGAGAGAGAGAGAGAGAGAGAGAGAGAGATAAAGAAGGAGAATGTATATTAACCTTTCTTTTGTTTTTAGTGCAGCTTGGACTTGCACTTTTAGTTCCGCGAAGTCACAGTTGTGGTTAAAGTTGCAGTTGTTGTTGTTGCTGTGACTCTTATCTTCGCTCTGCAGACAGATTGCAACAAAACAGACAATCCCTCATCATTATGCATTTAATTGTTATTGATTCTGTTGTTGTCTTTTATTTAACGTTTGGCATTGTTGTCGGCGTTGCTTGGCCGTGGCAGCTTCCGTTGGCACTCGTCTAATGCTGGCAGGAGCACTTTTTTATTGCTATTTTCGATATTGTTTAAATAGGAGAAGAAAATGGGAGCAAAACTGCTTACATCGGATGGCTAAAGGGTCAAAGTTTGAGGGTCTTGTTTAGTTACTGTTTCTGCCACGTGGCTGTCTCTTCAGGGCGACCTTTTTTCTCTGTATACAGCATGATAAAAAACACCTATAACAATCACGTTCGTCCCCTTTGCAGCCCTTGTTCTGTTGCGTGAAAAAATATTCCAGATTTTGTTTAAGTTCTATGTCTCTTTGATCTACTCTTCTTCGAAGATTCTGTGCTGATTAGCATAGTTGTTCTAGAGAGAAGGGAAGTTTCCGAGTTCCCTCTTAAGCCTTAATCACTGCTTAAAATATTATACATAAGATACATCTATATATGAGACAGTTGAGCTAATAGAACAAGGAATATACGAATTAAGCTAAGAGTATTGTTGCTGTAGCTATCTGTGTGGGCGGCGTTACATGCTCGGTCAGAAGGACATATGCGCGCCAATAAGCGGCATCGATGCTGAAGATGTTGTCTCTGTTGCTGCTGATAATGATGATACCTTATGTAACTAACGCTGCATAAATCCGTGCACAAACACACCTATATCGACTCCCCACACTCCCAGACTCGCACGCACACATACACTGAAACTCACACCCACACGCACACACGGATACAAAGACTTATACTAACTTTTCTTGCTTAACTTTTTTAATGCTAGTTATCATGACTTTGATTCTCCTGCTATTCTCTGATGCTCTCTCTATATATGTATATAAATATACATAAATAAAATATAAATATTTACAATTTTAAATATTCTCATGTATCAATATTCCTATTTTTTCTTGCTTGCATAACTATTTCAATAGCTTTAACTATTTATTCTCCTCGCGTTCTTTCAGCACCAGGCAGCGGGATGAACATATTGGGGTACTTTGCCACTTCACATTTGGTCTGATTTTGTTGGCAACGCATACATAGGTACTTGCAGGGACATGGATACAACTCACGCACGCACACACTCTCACACGTACACGTTTTGCGAGTTTGGTTTCCGAGGCTAACAAGGCTGCGGCTGCGGAAGCTGCTGACGGTTCATGTCGCGTCGGTGGACCATTTTTGACTGGCTTCGAATCGAAGTTATTCCAAATAAAGAGATCTTATAACAGTTGTTGTTTTTGTTGCTTCTGGCACTGCTGGTTTGTTCTTGCTGTGGAATCTGTGTAAGATAGAGAGAGAGAGAGAGAGAGAGAGCCAGCCAAAGAGAGTCAGCATTCGAGAGCGTAGCGTGACCCTTGTTGCATATACTGTGCGTTTTTATAGCTTCTGCAATACGCACGTGGGGAATATTAGCGACAACGCAAGTTGCCAGATAGGTAACAATTGCACACATAAGATTATTACTATAAGACGCCGACAGAAAATGCTGAGGAATTTGTGAATAAAATTATTCCATTGCTTTGCCTTAAAATCAACTCTAATGTACATAAATTGATAGTAAAAATTAAGGAGATTTAGAGCTAGAATAAAAGAATCTGCCTAAGATGTAGTCTGCATTTAGATATAGTCTTTATATACAAAAAAAAAAGAAAAACATTAGTTTATTATAATTGTACTATACTTTTCTTATATAGTTTCAAACTAATTGCGGTTCTGCGATTGCGCTAGACTTATATAATCTACAACCATCTGGCACCATGGAAATCTTGTAAGTCTCCCTCAATACACTACTCTTATACTGTATCTCTTCTTCTACTATGCTGTTCTCTTGCTCTTTCTCTTTCTCTTTTGGGGACATGCGCACTGGGCAGCTAAGCAACTTCTTTAAATCTCAAACTGGTAACAACAACAACAACAGCAACAGCAACAATATAACTATTTTCTACAAGGGCCATAATCTACTTATTTAGACAACCGCAGGACCAACGCGCGTTTAGTTGGCTCGTTGACAACCTTGCGGTAGGCAACACAGCCACCCACATAGGCGCTCATATGCAGACTACACGGATACAAATGAAATACATATGCATGTTATATACGGAGTCCCAGACTAGTGAGAGCTTCTTTTTTTGAGAAGATGGCCAAAGGTTTGGTAAAAGCATTGACCTGATTACACTCCCCACACTCACACCCACAATCACACACATGCAAAGCCAAGATTTATGCTAAGCGCTGAAGACGATGCCGTAGGAGCAGCGACAGCAGCAACGCCAACAACCCAATAACAAATGGCATATAAATCTAATGGTAAACTTTTGCCGCTGTCTCGGCATGGAGCCATGAAGGTACTTCCTCGCTCCACTCACTGTCTGACTGTCAGCGACAACAAAGCGACAGACACAAGTGACAGACACAAGCACGCGTACGCACATACTCGGCAGTCCTGCTGGAATTTATGATCTCTTATTCTGCGGATATTTTATTTTTAGATATCTTTCGCACTTCTGCCAAATAAATAATAATAAATTTGAAGCTTTTTATGCCATTTCTTTACCTTCGTCTTCTTCCCCATATTTCGGATAACAATGCCAACATTTCTTTGGCGTCGCTGACAGCATCACTGACTCTGCCAACGGCAAAACAAGATGTATGAAAAAATGGAAACGGATAAAGATAAAAGGGGAGGGATTTAAAGAAAACAAATTAGAGAATCGACTCTGAGCTTTGCGAATTTAAGAAATTAACTTATTCTAGTTAATGTACCCAACGGTTTTTTTCAGAGCGCCTCATATAATGATAAGAACTGTAGTGGGGGCAACAAAAATTTAGCCATTAAATGTTGGTCAGTAAAAAATAGCTTACTTTTTAAATTTTAATATTATAGCTGCAAAAGTGGAGACGATAAATTGTTTTCTTATTTTATATACATTCGCAATTAGGTGCTTTTTCTAATATGGATCGTACAACTGCACTACCTATTACTTGCACTGAAGTTTTTTATACCCTGAACCCATTGAAAATGGGAAATCAGGGTATAATGTTTTTGTTGAAATGTATGGCGCGCAAGACCCCATAAAGTATATATATATATATATTCTTGATCAGGGAGACAAGCCTAGTCGATTTAGCCCTATCCGTGTGTGCATGTGTAATGTACGTACATATTCATATATATAATATATATAAAATAAACGGAGAATGCTCGGAAAAGCGGCTCTTCGCAGTGTTCAGGGTATCCCCTAGTCGAGCGGTCTCGACTAGAGTTTTCTTACTTGTTATACCCTGAACCCATTGAAAATGGGATTTCAGGGTATAATGTTTTTGTTGAAATGTATGTAACAGGGAGAAGGAGGCGTGGCAGACCCCATAAAGTATATATATTCTTGATCAGGATGACAAGCCGAGTTGATATAGCCATGTCCGTCTGTCCGTCTGTCCGTCCGTCCGTCCGTCCGTCCGTCTGTCCGTCTGTCCGTCTGTCCGTATGTATGAACGCGTCGTTCTCAGAACCTACAAGAGCTAGAGACTTGAAATTTTATATGTAGGTTCCTGTATAGCACGAAAAGATCGAGTTTGTTTCAGAAATTCGATAACTGTTATCGTTTTATTGTTATCGATTAAAAACGAAAATCTAAATTCAGCTACAAAATTCTATCTAATTCATCTTTCTAGCTAGAGTCTTTAAATTTTGCATTTAGTGTTATGTAAGCCTTACGCAATTTCGGTTTTTGTTAAATTTTGGGTGCCACGCCCCCTTCGCCTCAAATTTGTAACTCCCGTATATCAAATACTAGAGACTTGTGCTTTGGCACATACATACATATGGATGACATGATTACGTTCGTCTAGAAAAAAGTTATTAAACATTTAATTTCCCATAACATTGCCATGCAAAGCAGCCAAACAACAGCTGACGCACCGACTTGCGCTTGTGTGTGCTTGCGCCTGTGCGTGTGTGTGTATGTTTTGCTTGTAATGAACGTACATATGCTTGTGTATATAAAAGAAATTAATAATGCTTGGAATAGCGGTTCTTCGCAGGGTTCAGGGTATACCCTAGTCGAGCGGTCTCGACTAGAGTTTTCTTACTTGTTAATTTTTGTGGCCTATATAACCAAATTTGGTAACTATGGCTGCCAAATTGTGAGCGAGATATTCACAATAAAATATATTTAGTAACATTTTTTGTGAGAATAAAAGTTTTGTTTTAATAATTGCTGAAGGGTGCAGATCCAATTTTATTTTATAATTATATAAATTTGTAGTAAATATATAACATTTAGGGATATAGAGAGTTTGAAGGATGCTCTATTATAATGATGCGCAGTACATACATAAATATTTGAACTATAACTATGATGATTATGATATGTAACGTTGGCCTATCAAAATATATATTTTAAGTTTCAGGAGTCATTCATAGTAGTCCCTTGTATGTTAACACATATCTATGCAATATACTATTCTATACACAGCTGTATCATACATATAAAGTCAAATATCACACCTCTCACTACGATAATCGCGAAATGCTTTATTGGGCAACAAGACGCAAATTGACTGCAACCAATTTAGTCAAGCATAAAAAAATAGAAAGTGATGAAGACAGCTTGATACATATCAATTAATTATATGGATTATTTACGCTTTGACTCCGCTAAGGACAAGTAAAACGATATATTACTTTTTTTATCATCCCTCATAGATAAGAGTGCAGCACAGAGATTTTTGAAGGGAAGACACATGCTTGGCGGGCTGTGTCAGTTAAAAAGGGACAGATCTGTCAGGAATAAGGCTACATCGACAGCAATAAGTACTCACACAGACTCAGACACATTGACATATTTGCCGAGGTATTTTCATACATGTACTTTCAATCAGGTTGTTATTGTTGTTGCTGTTCGCTTGTGTTTAACATTTGTTCAGACCCCATTTCTTGAAAGTAATTTGCGAATAAATTTAGATTTAAGAAGGACATAAGTACACAGCAATACATATGTATGTAGAAGCACAGGAAACTGTTTTGATTCCTTTATTTGATATTGATTTCGAATTTTTCATGTACGACGCTTCGCACACACAGTCGACTGTAACAATATGCGTGAATGTACAAATATATATATTCGAAAATATTTGTTCCCCCAATTTGTAATTGTTTCTTCTATTGGCCTCATTAATAAATAAATATTAAAGGTATTGAAATGAGTCGATAATATTTATATTTGATTTGTATATTATCGAGCCAATTAGCTTAAAGACATCCATCCGAAAACAATCGATGTGCCTAAAATATGGATATAGCAGACGATTTACGAAGTAACTAACTAAGCCAATGCCACAAATTGCAATTGCACATTACGCATTTATCGGGAGGGACAGGGGCGAAACTTTGTAGCTTGTAATTTAATTGTGGGAATCTTACAGTCTGTCAGCTGTAAATTGTATAGACTGGCTATATGCCATAGATTTTCATTAACATGCACAGACGGTCAAACTGTCAGGGACAGAGAAGAGCAGAACGGACCTATTAAGTCCGTTTGCTTTACTAGTGTTGAGTGGACGTGTCCTTGCCTTATGTACTTGGCCCCTCAAAACACTGATGCTATACTCGCCTATGGTTTGAAAAGGGTATTTTGGCTTTTTTCAGGTCTCATCATGCTGTCCTGAAATTTATGTTGCTTAGATTAGAGAGCCACACTAACTGAGGCCACATCTTGGCGGGCTGAATCGCAGTTATTGTCCTCTACAGATAGTGAAAGCACGTCTTCATAAATTTATACATGTTCAAAGAGCGTATTCAATACAATGCTGGGCGAGTAGTGAGCAGTTAGGTACAACCGACTGGAACGTTGTGTGGGCGGCGCGTGTGAATTTTATTTTCAAAGACCACGTTCGTCTAGGTCTTGGATCTATATGAACGTCTATGTACTTAACCAATGAATGAGTGAAAGGAAATTTGATTTCCTAGCAAACTTTCAGTGGCTCGAGATTTGTGTTTTCATTACCATCGGAGACTCGAAGGAGGCAAGTTAACTAGCAGCGACATCTACTACAATTTATATTCAATTAAACAGCGTCTAATGAGCAATAGCAAAAGTTTGACCTTCGCATCTAAGTGAATTAAATAATGCTAAAATATAATAATATTTAAAAAATTAAAGCTTAGCAGAAGTGGGACGAGCCTCATTAAGCATTTTTTTTATTTTACCTACAGAACCTTGGATAAAACTAAAATCTTTTGATTTGGTTACGGATCTTGTGACACGATGGCTACATCAATGCAGCCCAGCAAGTACACGGGCTTGGTTGCCGACTTGATGCCGAACATTCGGGCTATGAGATACTCTGGACTTTTTATGCACAACTTTACTGGGGGGAGCATCCTTTTTAAGAGAGTTTACTCATCTGTTCATCTGGTTGTGATCGTCATGCACATAGCATTTATCTTGGTTAACATGGCCTTGAATGCCGAAGAGGTCAACGAGTTGTCCGGAAATACGATAACTACTTTATTCTTTACGCATTGTATTGTAAAGTTCGTCTATCTGGCCGTGAATCAGAAGAACTTTTACAGGTGAACAATCATAGTCCTGAGATTGCCCGCTGTATATATAAGCTTGTTTCTGCTAGAACCTTAAACATCTGGAATCAGGCCAACACGCATCCCCTGTTCGCTGAATCGGATGCTCGCTATCATTCCATAGCTCTGGCCAAGATGCGAAAACTCTTCTTTCTGGTTATGCTGACAACGTTCGCCTCTGCAACGGCTTGGACAACGATTACTTTCTTTGGGGAGAGTGTGAAATTCGCAGTTGACAAGGAGACGAACTCCAGCATAACCGTTGAGATACCTAGGCTGCCCATCAAAGCCTTCTATCCGTGGGATGCCAGTCACGGCATGTTCTATATGATCAGCTTTGTTCTACAGGTCTATTACGTGCTATTCTCCATGGTGCACTCCAATTTGTGCGACGTCATGTTTTGCTCTTGGTTGATTTTCGCCTGTGAGCAACTGCAGCATCTAAAGGGCATAATGAAGCCACTAATGGAGCTGTCCGCTTCCCTGGACACCTACAGACCCAATTCAGCGGCTCTGTTTAGATCACTCTCGGCCAATTCCAAGTCGGAGCTAATACATAACGAGGGTGTGTGGTAGTTGACGTGTGCCCAATATTGGTTGCTTCCGCTTTAGCTTCAATTTAATTGCAGAGAAGGAGCCAGTTACCGACATGGACATGACGGGTATCTACAGCACTAAAGCAGATTGGGGAGCCCAGTTTCGAGCTCCATCCACGCTGCAGTCCTTCAATACTGGTGGAAATGGCAACGGCAACGGCCTGGGCACTAACCCCAATGGACTTTCTAAAAAACAGGAAATGATGGTCCGCAGTGCAATCAAGTATTGGGTGGAGCGACACAAGCACGTCGTCCGGTGAGTTCAATGTCGAATCTCAAATGCGATTTGTGTGCAACATACAAATTCAACAATAAGAAAGTTGGGAAACAGCTCCAATCGAATCTGATTGCGCATGAGTGCTGCTAATGTAGCCTTTTTCCCGACAGATCGGGATTTAATTTTCCTATCAGAAAATGTATCCTTTTTTATATTCACTACAGAAAATATAATCATAGATTCCACAATATGCATTACTTACATATCAGCAGTTAATCGCTTTGTTCTCTTTCATATTTATAATCGTCTCATAATAAGTTTTTGTTTAAAATGTAATCCAAGTCATTTAATATAAGGAACGCTTACATTTTTTTGTAAATAATAATTATTATCTTCCTATATAAACCTTGCTTTATTTTACTCATACTCTTTCTCTCTCCCTCTCTCTCCCTCTCTCTCTCTCTCTCTCTCTCTCTCTCTTTCTCTCTCCCTTTTAATGTCTTTAGTTTGGTGGCTGCAATTGGAGATACGTACGGAGCTGCTCTTCTGCTGCACATGCTTGTTTCGACCATCATGCTCACCTTGCTGGCTTATCAGGCAACCAAGATCAATGGCGTCAATGTGTATGCGTTTACGGTAGTTGGCTATTTGGGCTATGCACTGGCTCAGGTGTTTCACTTCTGCATTTTTGGCAACCGTCTGATCGAAGAGGTAAGCGAGCATCGAAGAACTTAAAATAGTATTAGTCTTAACTAACTCAATATGCCCTCATCTAGAGCTCATCTGTGATGGAGGCTGCCTACTCCTGCCATTGGTATGACGGCTCGGAAGAGGCAAAAACTTTTGTCCAGATCGTCTGCCAGCAGTGTCAAAAGGCCATGAGCATATCGGGTGCAAAGTTCTTTACTGTATCGCTGGATTTATTTGCCTCTGTACGTAGAGCCCTGTCCTTCTGTACCACATACATAATACTTTGTGAATTGCAGGTGCTCGGTGCTGTCGTCACCTACTTCATGGTGCTGGTGCAACTCAAATGAGCTGTGCTTCACATCCATCTCAAATCTGTCGAAATTTTATTGCTTGTTGTCCGTGTCAACAAATTGTGTCAAAGTTAATATCTAACGATAACAACGAAGCTAAGAAGCTAAAACTACGCATACCTTTATTAAGGTGTTATTACTATATCCTTGCCACCCCGAAAAATACTAAGTCAACAGATGCCTCTGGCCAAGCACCTTTTTTTATCCATTTTGTCACTATTGTTAATTATTGTAATGCAAGCAATAGACGCAAACAATTAAAGTTGTAGTACAAATTCATATTTACATACATATTGAGAACCAAAATTAAACTGTATTTGAAACAAGCGACAGTATTTCTATTCGGGAGTGCTGGTTTTGAACACTCTTTCTTTCTTAGAGGACACCGCTAAAAAGGAGTTTTGTTTTTTGTTTTCAAAGTGAGTAGTCAAAAGCCTAATATTCATGTACGGGTATGGGTGCTTTTGTTGCTCCCCTCCCCAGTAGGCATTTCAGAGTCACGCTCAGAACGCAGCGAGTCTTAAGTTTGTGTTATCTCTTCTTTTTTCGTATGCCAACTGAGCATTCGTCTTGTCTCTGCTACTGGCTCTCTGCTCGGTTCTTACCACATCGCCAATTGCGTCACACTCAGTGTCTTACAGTCAAGCCTCAATCCTGGCAGATTACCACGTACATCTGTCATTGGCTTGTTCTTTTAGGCGTTTGCTTTATTTCCTTCTTTTTTATACCCTGAACCCATTGAAAATGGAAAATCAGGGAATAATGTTTGGTTGAATTTCGGTTTTTATCAAATTTTGGATGCCACGCCCCCTTCGCCTCAAATTTGTAAGTCCCGTATTTCAAATACTAGAGATTTGTGCTTTGGCACATACACACATATAAATGACGTAATCATGCCCAACAAGTTTAATTTCCCATCACATTGGCATGCAAATAGCAGCCTGTGCGCGTGTGTGTGTGTGTGTTGCTTGTAATGTGCATACAAATACATATGTATATATAAGTAAAGGAGAATACGCGGAATAGCGGTTCTTCGAAGGGTTCAGGGTATCCCCTAGTCGAGCGCTCTCGACTAGAGTTTTCTTACTTGTTTCATATGGTAATACAAATCAAAAGTTGTTCAAACTAATACAGACGTCGAGATGGACGGAGAAATAAGCAGTCAAGTCCTCATTGTGATTTCGAAATTCGAATATATATATTTA
The DNA here is from genome assembly GCA_961210405.1 of Drosophila mercatorum. Taxonomy (NCBI): domain Eukaryota; kingdom Metazoa; phylum Arthropoda; class Insecta; order Diptera; family Drosophilidae; genus Drosophila; species Drosophila mercatorum. The sequence continues at coordinate 16,281,684 of CAUIUS010000003.1, forward strand.
TATTTTGCATGGAGACTATCCCGTCTAAGGCTTCCAACAGGCCGTTGGAGATTCATAAAATACTCTTTCGTTATTTCCCCTTGCGTTCAACGTCTAAAGTTTCTTCTTCATCTGAGCAATTAGTTCAAACCAAAATGCCTAAGCAAATTCTGATTGCACTTTTATTATCATAAACTTGATTTATTTTAAGTCCACGCCCATGGCCAGCCGCCCACCGGCCTCCGTCCGCAGAGTCGTGGGCACTGCGCGCTTCGCTGCGTGCCAACAATTTTTGACGGACAGATGAGCAAAACTCGCTTAATTCAATGTAAATTATTAATGCCGATTTCTAGTCTGCCATTTCTCATTTTTGTTTTTGTTTTCTTCATTTTGTTCATTTTAAATTTTTGGCAGCCGCATTAAAAGCCAACAAAATCAACTGTTAGCTAAGTCCGTTACTGCAACAATTGAAGTTGGCAATTAAAGTGTGTTGAGTGTTTTGAACGAAATGTGGCAAAAATGTAATTTAAAAAAAAAACACTCACACACACATACGTACACGCACAGACATACGCACACACATGCACGCACACTTAGTCACACATTTTGAAAGCGCGCTTTATGTTTATGATTTCTCGAATTGCCCAACCCCAGCTCCAACTGCAACTGAACCGAGCTGAACTCAGCCAACGCTACACAACTCGCACTCTGCTTGAATTGCGGCCACGGCAGTACGGCAACACGGCAATACGGCTATACGGTTGTACGGTTGTACGGCTGTATACCCGTCTGGTCTGAAGTTGGGGGCTGGTGCTTGGAGATGGAATTTTATATCTTCTAACAGCTTTCTTGTGCCTGACACTAAACCTGTGTGCACTAAGGAAACACGAAATATGTACTTTTATTTGTGTCTATGGGCTTGTAACAACAAGTTACCTTCCTCTTCTAGAGGCTTTGGCAAGAGTTGCTCGTCTTCGACTCTTCCTCAGCTCTGACCCCGCTCTCCAACTCTTTTGCTCACATGTGCGGTAAAGACTAGCGCGACTTCCTCTTCCTCCTCGCCTTCCGCTTCGTCTTGCTCTTCTGCTAACATGGAGTGGTTGCTGTTAATTTCTTTATGGCACAGACTTTCGTCTGGCAATGAAAGTTTCTTGACTTGCGCGCACTGCAACAACAAAAGTGGGTAGCAGCTGCTTAATTTATTAGTCTACTGTTTAATTAGTTTTCTACTCTTTATCATTGTAGTTGCCCCTAAGTAGTTGTTGCTTGGCTTCAACTGTAGACAGGTGAGGAAGAAAGTCGAAAAGGGGCACATTTCCATGACTTTAATTTCTTATTTAAGATTTCTTATTATGTACATACACACATACAAATATTCATATATGTATATGTGTATAAATACATATATACATATATATTTTTCAACACGATTTGACATTGTTTCTTGAATCTGTTATGGTCTCTGCTCAAATTCCTTTGAGTAGATTAACATTACATGTGCAGCATTAAAGTGTTTGCTTTACTGTTGGCAACATCGGCTGACCCTTAACTTTGCATACTGTATAAATTACATAATTATGTGGCGAAAGCTGCAGCTGCAGCAACGCAAATCATTCGATTTCGTCGTTTACTGGCATTTGTATATAAATATATGTTTAGATATGTACACAGACAGACATCCCAAATTTATAAAATGTATTGTCCGATTTCCAGAATATATAACATACTATTTACATACATATCTCAGTGATAGAAAACATTAGAAAAACTGTTTTCTAATTTACTTAATTCTGTTCAAATTAGAATGGAAGGAGACCAAATCGACACAAGCTCGACATATATATCTGAGGAATCCATCGTGAAAATCAAGGACATGCAACTGTCAAATATTTTTATGTACTTGTGGTCCACATGAATTTTATGATTTAAAATGTAAATATTAAAATTTCATATTCATACAGTTAAATAGCTTTTAGCAATTCCCGCTTGGTCCCCACCAGGCGAAACCACAATATTTAAACATTTCGTCACTCGATATGTTACAAATTTCAAGTCTCTTGTTCAAATGCTTAGATTTCATACGAACATGAAACCATGAGGGCTAGTGCCTAAAACTAATTAAATGTTTTCACTAGGAAAACTAGTGAGATTATCACAAAATCATAAAGTTAACTTGTAGAACTTATAGAACTTATCTATTTCCATTTATACTTTTATATACATATGCATTAAGTGAGTTTCATATTTATTAGAGATGCAGATAAGTCATTCATACTTACATCAGTTGTCATATATGCCAGCTAGCCTTGGGAGCAATGCAGTTACTTTCAAGTTCATGAATGGCAATATGATTGATCTAGAGAAATTTAGCACCTAGCCAACCCACAGCACTTGAATGCTGAATATTGCTAGCAAAAGCCCATTAACGAGTGTTAATAGCTCCGTCGGCCATCAACAACAATAAATAAACAAAGCGAAGCTTTAGCGCAATCCAATGCAAAGTTATGGTCGCAGTGTGTTATGGAAAACGTTTTTCATTTAAATGAAAATGAGGAAATGTTATTGCCACTGACACAAGTTCAACGACACTTATTTTGTTAATACAGAAATTTCATACTGCGAGCAGCTTGGCTAAATTGCTTAATTAAAAAATGTCGAAAAACAAAAATGAAATAATTATGGCAAAACTGATTTGAGCTGAAATCCAATGTGCACGCAAAGGCGTTTAAATTATATTCGCCAATTGGCAGCGATTTTACTCCACATTTTGTGTGCTTCATAGATTTCGCCATGATATATGGCGGGCCTAAGCAATATTTATTGCTATATTTTTGGTAATGGAAAGAGAAATATTTATATTAATATACAAATAATAGAAACAAAGAGCGGGGCAACCCATTCGACACCCTCGAAGACAATCAATGAGAAGAAGTTAGACAAGTATTCGTTACTGACGGAATATCAGATACCCTAAAGAAAACAAATGAAGTATACGCTTTTTGTCTTTAAACCTAGATTTAAACATAGATATTCAGCGCTATATAAGAGTCTTAGAATACACGATTGAAATTTTTAGTTCTTACAGGATCCAAGATCTCCTCGTTCATGCAGAAAGACAGACAGATGAGCAGGGATAAATGGACTAGACTTGACAATATTTATCATATATTCATCTGGAATATATATATATTTTATTGGGTCGCTGCGAACTGCTTCTGCCACATGCGGACACTTTAATGAAACCCTAACACCCTCAATTCGCATTTTTGATGGCCTCTAGGTTAATAAAAATCAGAAGACTTAAGACACAAACTTGGACTGCGAGAGCCACAGTGCGGTTTGAAACTTGGCTAAGCAGCTGACAGAATTTGGGTCTGACCGTTGTATTGCTGCAGTCTGAATGGCTTGAATGACCGGCAGTGGAGCGTGGCGGGTCTGTGGCCGGCGTGCGCTCATTGAACTTATCTTGCGCAAATGGCAACGTAGCTGTAGCTCTCCTGTCCACGAACCTCAAGTTTTCCCCCGATCCCCTCTGGCCAGTGCCGCGAAAACTTACGCAGACTGTCGACTGCTGCTGGTTCGTGCAGATTTTTCTCTTTGGCCGATTTTCGTGGCATGATCTGTTTAACGGCTTTCGGTTTTCTTCCACTCGTGTTGTTGCTATTGCAATCGTCGCCATCGTCGTCTTCATCGTCGTCGTCGCCGTCGTCGTTCGTCAGCTGGTTGTTTCGCTTGCTCGCTTATTGCTGATTGCTCGTGAGTATTTATATGCGCTGTAACTTGTTTCGAGACGTTCAGATTTAGTTACCGTCTTCAGTGCTTCGGTCAAGTTGTGTGGCTCCACTATCCATTCCGCTCCTGCGCTACCCATTGGATATTTCAACCAAAAACAAACCCTCCATATAAGGATTATCACTAACTGACTAACCAACATAATCAAGGTGAGCTCTAATCCTCAAGCAACATTTCAAAATTACATAGAGCCGGCTATTCAGAAGAAACTTTTAAAGAAACACTAAAGAATTGGCCTCTTTGCCGATCTTTTGTGCAAATTCCGCATACCATTATACATTTTTGCACTTTATGTTATTGTCATCTTGCAATGCAGCATGGAATTTTAATGAGTGCGCCAACAAAAACAAAATCTGTGCAAATCATGTGCTGTTAACTTGTGCCCAAGGAAGAACAATTGTAATTATAAGTGGTCTTCTTGCGTGAAGCTCAACACTGAGTGGAATTCGCATAAATAATCGTCAATTGTGAACAATAATTCTACAAAATTCTTCAAATTGTTGCTGCATGAATTCCAATTGAAATACCTAAAATATGTGACTTTATCGCCTTGGCAAAAGCTAAAGAAAACAGCAAAGTCCATAGTATAAAGACAATCCACGAATAATATTTTGGTTCAAGCAACAATGGCTGAGCTCAAACTATACTCAACTTCACTCTTAACTTAATCAGAAAGAACAACACTTGATAAGTTGGTTCATATACGGAATCCGCTCCCTCATCAACTTTAGGTGGAAAACTCGAGCCGTAAATGTGTCCAAAGAGCCCACAGTTACTAAGCATTTGCAAAGGAAACATCAACAACATTAAAGTAATAACAAGTAAGAGTGGTCTTGTCGGAGTTGCTCGACTATGATATACCCTGGACTGCAGCATCTTTACTTAGACTTCTATGGGTTATTGCTCCCGTTCAAGCGTAGATTTTCTCTTTACATATTCTTTAGTACATGATGTATGCTTCTTTTGCATATACATATAGCATACGGCAACAGTATATATATTATAACAATAATAGCATATGAATATAAGTGCAAATATAAGGAGTGGACTGAGCCCGAAAGATTAACGAGAGATATACGCAGAGAAGTATACAGAGAGAGAAAGATAGAGAGAGAGAGAGAGAGAGAGAGAGAGAAAGAGAGAGAGAGAGCCAGAGTGTCAGCTAGAGCCAAAGACCAAAAGCCAGGCAATAAACCCGTTTCCATTTTAACCGTCTTACATTTGTTTTCGCGAAGATTTTCGCAATATTTGAAGTTGTTGCAGGCAACATTTGCAATAAACGTAATGGCCATTAGCAGCAGCAGCAGCCGCAGCCACAGCAGCAGCAACAACAAAAACAAAGTATACATAGAGAACTGTGAGTTTGGTTGCATCATAATGGGCAAGCAGCACATACAGATCCAAAAATTACATCCACATTACTCAAATTTGCAACCGGCAGTAATTGTAGTGAAGTTGATGTTGGTTTGTTATTGTTGCTGCTGCTCCTGCTGGGAGAATTCAACAAGCGGCTTACAATCTTGCAGTGTTCGTTTTGTGTTTTCCAATTTTTTGTAACCCAACCGCAAAATACTTCGATACAATCGCTCTCTCGCTGTTTCCCTCAATAATTGGCGATTGCACAGAGCAGCGAATGGGTTGCAAATTTATGGCTTACCTCAAATCAGTTGATCGGACTAGCCAACATGTGTGCGAACATGGCTAAACTCAGTTAAAAAACATAATTAATTTTGACTCCGCGGCTAAATTGTAGTCATTAATTAGCTTTGGAGTAGTTTAAGGAAATAGTTTTCCAAACACAATTTCCAGTAGAAAAGAACAAAGTTTTCGATTAACTGTTCAAAAGCTGTCACATATAATGAAAATAGATAATGATATAAGAAACAGTAGTTTAATAAACACTCCCCCTATATTTCGAAAGATTTTCGAAAGATCATTGTCCCAATATAATAGTCACCCCATGCCCCTGATGGAAGGCAGAACAAAAGCTTTGCTTTAACAGAAGCAACCACTTTGCTCAGACGTCACTGATTGGGATGTCAAAGTGGGGCCCAGCCCAGCCCATAGCAAAATTACAAAAGAAACATTTGAAAGCGAGCTAAATTAAGACAAAAAATCTTTGACTTCACTTTCCCGGCACATTTACTGGTGAACTTAGTTCCAGCTGCTGCTACGGTTTGAATTTGCATAAGAGCTACATTATTTAAGCGAAATGTGTTGCACATACACACTCACATACATATAAATATTGTTTGTTTCGCGTTTTGCACTCGCTTTTATGGACTCGTATATATGTAGTTGTTGTTGCAATCGCCGATAGCACATCAAAAGTCAACTGAAATTGCCGAATAAACGTGAACCATGAACAGTTGTGTTTTTAAGGTCGCTTCGCAGTTGATTTGGGCCCAGCTAAATACCTTACGCAAGTGGGCGTGACAGCGCTGTGACTCGGTCTCTACACCGGGCTCTAACTACAGCCAGAAACATTTTGACAATATGCTTGCATAGAGAGTCGAATATGGGTCTGGCCATGTTAATGAATCGAGGCAGTCGCGTGTGACTTCAACTTGAGGTTTCTAAGCATTCCAATTAAAATATGAAAATGAATTTTAGATAAAAAGATAATACGTCAAAAATAATGATTGGCCATGCAACAAATGGGCTTGACGGGCATCGCAGAGAGTGGCCACTTAAGCCATTAAGTATTAGGCAATTAAGAGGTCCTAAAAACAATTCAATTGATTTTCTTCGATATACGAACTGAAGGCAAATCAGTTTTGACTTGAGCCGGTGTAAATACCTACTTCACTTTACTTGACTAAATCAAAATCGCATTTCTCATTAGATGATGATGCTACATCCAACTCCTGCCCAGCGCGTGAGCATTCGCGAGGAGCTCCGCGAGCCTGAGGATCCAGCAGATATTGAGCGCGATATTAAGCTGATTCGCGAATGGCTGGAGACCCAGCCGCATCTCCCCAAAGACATGGATGATATGCGTCTGACGACCTTCCTGCGAGGCTGCAAATTCAGCCTGGAGAAGGTGAAGAAGAAGCTCGATATGTACTACACGATGCGCAACGCTGTGCCCGAGTTCTTCTCCAACCGCGACATCAACCGCGAGGAACTCAACATTGTGCTGGACTATGTGTAATAATAGTCGACAGAAACCATTTGATGGTCTAGCCTAACATCTCCTCTCTTGCAGCCACTGCCCCACATTGCCAGGCATTACGCCCAATGGTCGTCGCATTACATTCATTCGAGGCATCGACTGCGACTTCCAGCCACACCATATTCTGGATGCCATGAAGGTGGCCCTAATGATCGGCGATGTCCGACTTGCAGAGGAGTCTGTGGGCATTGCTGGCGACGTCTTCATTTTGGACGCAGCCGTCGCAAGCGCCTCACATTTTGCCAAATTCTCTCCGACGGTGGTGAAGAAGTTCTTGATTGCCGTCCAGGAGGCTTATCCAGTTAAAGTCAAGGAGGTGCACGTGATCAACATTTCACCTCTGGTGGATACCATTTTCAACTTTGTTAAGCCTTTTGTCAAGGAGAAGATTCGCAGCCGTATCACCTTCCACAATGATGTCGAGAGCCTTTACAAGGTGGTGCCGCGTGAGCTGCTGCCCAATGAATATGGCGGCAAGGCGGGACCCATTGTTGAGCTCAATCAGTGGTGGAAACAGAAGTTGGCTGACAACACGGAATGGTTCAAGGAGCAAGAGGACAAGAAGGCAAATGAATCATTGCGCCCAGGTGCACCAAAGACTACCGATGATCTGTTCGGCATGGAGGGCACGTTCCGCCAACTAAACATAGATTGAGATTACACTTACTTTCAATATGTTTCATATGTATCTTATATATATTCTTATATTAACCACTCAACCATTTATTTTGCCCATTCACATTTATATTGTTCGCTTTACGCTTCATTCCCCCCTATGTATTGCATGTTGACTCACTCGCCCCAAAATGCAGTAATTACAATAAACAAACCGCAGCATATTAAGGAATGAATACAAAAATCGCAGCTCGTTTCAATTGCTACACCTGATTAGATTGGCTACATCTATAGTGGGACTACAGCGGGGTAATATCTGCATATCAAATTCTCACACACACACACACACACACATATATATATATGTATATATATATATATATATATATATATATATATATATATATATATATATATAATATATATATATTTAGATATATAAGTCTCTTGAAAGCAAATTACTATGTTGAACTTTTTCTATTTATTGTGTCTAATATGAAACAAACTTGAGAAGTTGACAGAACTTAGGAAAAAGTTTTAATGCAAATTAATATAATTAAGAACTTGTAGAAAGGATTTTTGGTATTCATACTAGCTCAACTACTCTACTCTATTCGTCTAGCTGTCCATATGACCTACAGATCGAAATATATATGTATTTATATATAAATATTAGGTTTAAATTTATATTAACATTTTGTATAGTCAATGCTCGAATACTAAAATATAAGTTTACTATATACATATTTAAATGTGTTGTGGGACCGTGAACAAGTGCAGTTCATAGATCAGTCTGTCGGCAACGATATTATTCGATATTATTCATATTCAAAGTTTTAAATATTTGACGGTTTGTATATATATTCTGAGCAGTTGATTACGAATCTCTTCCCCTGCCTGATAACTATTGTGATATATTTACTGCCATCGACTAGGAAGCTTAATTTGAACAAATATTAGACAGTCTGCTAACGCCATCAAACCTACTTCTCCTATATGGTATGAGGGATATTTAAATGCAATTAAAAGTAATATTTTATTGACAATATATTTATTTAAATTCAAAAACTTTGTAAGCCTAATGAGTGGCTTGGAACTAATAATTTAAATCGAAATACGCCACTCATATCGCATAGCCTATTTAAGACCGTCGAAACTGAATCTGAATACCTGTTTAATATCATGAAGCGCACAGTCAATCCAAGCGAGGGCCCGAGCGAACGCAGCGATCTGTTCGCGTTCATAGTGTCGACAATGCGCGTGGCTGCAATGCATACTTTGAGGACGGAACATCGAAGCAGCTGTCTGCATTCATTGATCACAGTGTTAAATTGGACTTATGAGATATTTACCTATTTCGTGTGTGTGCACATTGAGATTTTATTCATTTGCTCCATCTACATTTACTACGACCGAGGCGATCTGGAATTCCTTGTCAACTGTCTTATACAGACGATCATTTACCTTTGGACAATTACCATGAAGCTCTACTTCCGACGCTTCAGGCACACGCTGTTGAACGAGATCATCAGCATAGTCAACGATCACCATCACATACGTTCGGCGAACGGCTTTACGTATGTGACAGTTAGAGGAGCTCTGCGACAGTCTAATCTATGGATCAAAAGTTATGTCTACTGCTGCTTTATAGGAACCATTTTCTGGCTGGTGCTCCCCATAGCATATAGAGACAGGAGTCTTCCCTTAGGCTGCTGGTATCCTTTCGACTATACCGTAAGTCTGGATCCTAACTGATAGGTTCTCAACTCTGTTGCCTTATATTGTTTTTTTTTTCTTCAGCAACCGCTTGTTTATGAGCTGGTTTTCTTTCTTCAGGCTGTTGGACAGATTCAAGTGGCTGCTGCCTTTGCGTCTTCCAGCGGCTTCCACATGGTCTTGGGCATTCTAATATCTGGACAATATGATGTCTTGATTTGCAGCCTAAAAAATATATTAGCTACTAGTTACTTGAAGATGGGTGCCAATATGGAGGAATTAAGGTAATAGTCATTATAAATGCATATTCATGAAGCCCAAGTCTAAACTCTTCTATTCGCAGTAAGCTCCAGGAATCACAATCTGTGGCGGATGCTGAATTGAATCAATATAGCTATTCAGTAGAAATTCGTGCGTCGATGGCAGAACTAATTCTGCAGCAAAGACAAAGCAACTCAGTAGACTTTCCCACAGCTTTCAGACAGTCCCTAACGCGGTGCTTGGAGCACCATCACTATATCATTTCGGTGCTACAACAAATGGAACGCTTCTATAACCCCATTTGGCTATTTAAAATCGGCGAAGTCACATTTCTCATGTGCCTGGTAGCTTTTGTTTCGACCAAGAGCACGACGGCGAATTCGATCATGCGTATGGTATCTTTGGGTCAGTACCTGCTGCTAGTCCTATACGAGCTCTTCATTATTTGCTACTTCGCTGATGTGGTCTATCAGAATAGTCAGCGATGCGGAGATGCCCTCTGGCGAAGTCCCTGGCACCTGCATATGCGCCACCTGAGAAGCGACTACATTATTTTTCTGATCAATTCTCGTCGCTCGTTCCGTCTGACAGCTGGCAAAATATACAATCTGAATGTGGACCGCTTCAGGAGTGTAAGTGACACATATTGATGTGACTGATAATACAGAAACTTCCCACCTTAGACTATGATTGTCATCGTATCCCATGTTTGCCTTGCATTACAGACAATTACAACTGCCTTTTCTTTCCTGACCCTGCTCCAGAAGATGGATGCGCGTGGATAAAGAACGCACGATTCACTTTTGTATTTTATTTCGTATATTACAATTGTTAAAATTAAAAAAAATTGCATACAAATTAATACACTTTAGCTTTGAATGGCAGAGACATCGAACGCATGTCAATGACTCAAACACAACACCGATTGATTCCGTTTAATGTTGAATTATTTAATTGTTTTTATGATTAATTCACGCTGGCTCATGTTTACTTGTGCCGTACAAACATATATGTTAACTAATAGTAAAAACTAACGTTCAAATCTTTCAGTTTTTCGATTCGATTCTGACCTCGGCCGATCACATTACGAAATAAATAATTTAAGAGAAAAACATAAAAAATTAGTTTTTTTTAATAAATAACCGCTTCATTGTATTTTTGTTATGGCTTTAAGACTATAAGCAAAAATCATATACATTTATAAGGTACTTGGGTTTACTCTATCCAATATTTTCGTTTCCTTGTCCAACCACTTCCTACTACTTTGTGTTAACTACAATGAGCAAGAAATATATTTAACAATTTCATTTGTGTTCTTTAGCTGCAAAAATCATTCAGTTTAAATTTGTGCCTGGCTTTCACTCTCACATTTATGCTTCATGTATAGTATCAAAAGTTGATGCAGTATTTCAACAGTTAAAGCAAATGATTTGCTTTGTTGGTCTATTATAGCCAAATACTACAATTGCTTGACTATTGATTGTTTTCTTTTTTACAATACTTAGAAATGTTTGAAATATTCGCTTATAATTAGTTAATAAACAGTTTTTAATTATTTATCATCTTTCTGAATTTGCAGTTCTACATTTTTTTTGTTTTTGATACAAAATTTACATTTGTTTATTTGAATTTCAATTGTGAATTTCATCTTTGAAAATTGCTACTCAACACATCTGGTTTACAGACTATGTTTTACAGCAGCTGCTTAATTTTGTTAACATATATAATTATTATTAAAAAAATATATATTTATATATGATTCATTTTTTTTTTATATATTTAGGGGTTTCCGTAAATTTTTGTTTTTGCTCAGAATTGTATATATTGCTATAGCAATCCAGTAGCAACAACAACAACAACAACAACAAGGTGAGCAGCCATAAAGAAGAAAAACAAAACACGGCTATCAGCATTGTGCAAGTATTTCTGATAAATGCAATTCGTTTGCTGTCGATGTTTTTGTTGTTGATCTTTGTGCATTAAATGAAAGCTCATTGTGCTGTTGCCTGAGTATTTGGCATTGTTGCTGTTGCTGTTGTTGATGTTGTTGCTGTTTGCCGGTTGTTGATGCTGTTCACAAAGCTGGTTGCCGCTGTTGATACCTAAGATGACTAGTTTGGAGTTAGTGCATTGCTAGCTCGCAAGCGACATGTGAACAATACTCGTGCTGTTGTCGTGATTGTAATGCTCCGTGTTAACAATTACTTGCACCACATAGCCTTGGTGTATGCTGCACTCATCAATGGGCACCTTATCGCCTAGCAGCTTTCCACTGTAGAACCAACGCTGACAACACGCATCAACTCCCTCGACAGACTTTATAAGATCAATTAAAAGATTTTGAGATTTTTCATCACCAAAATGTACAATTGTAACCCACCTGAAGTTTTTTCTTGCATTGTCCCACCGTATCCTTTGAGTATACCGGCAGTTTAACATCAGTCATCGAGGATGATATGCGCAGCTTGAGAAAGATGTCGGTTCCTCCATCAACAGGCTCTGAGTATTCAGCTGGTGAATCACGTCCATTCTCTTCCTTTACAATATTAATGGGATATGACAGACAGTAAATAGGTACCTTGTATTGTGTACCCAACTCATCGTAGCATTCTGTGAGGTAGCTGCAAAAGAATTATCTAATATATAACTAACCAGAACTGGTAACTAAATATACTGAATCAAATTCATCTCAATTAATCTTTAGCCCAAAAATAATAAATGTTTTACATTTAACAGCAATAAGATAACATAAAAACAAGAGTCTCTAGTCGAGACTGCTCGACTAGGAGATCCCCTGTATGTGGATTGTAGGTAGTCATTGATATGTGTGTGTTTGTCAAAGTACAAGTCTCGCGTATTTGAAATACGTTTTTTTGAGGCGTATCACCCAAAATTTAACAAATATCAGAAATGTATAAAATTGTTCTGAAACTAAAAATGGAAAACTTAGAGACTCTACCTCCAAAATTGCATTATATATTATTTTATAGCTGAATTTCGATTTCGTTTTTATAGATATCATTACAACCGAAATAGTTCTCGATTTTTAAAAATAAACTTGATTTGCTATACACGAACCTCCCAAGAACATTTCAAGTCTCTAGCTCTTTAGGTTCTGAGATCCACACGTCCATATACATACGGACAGACGAACATGACTATATCGACTCAGCTCGTCTCGCTAAACAAGAATTTATATACTTTACGGGGTCTGCGACGCCTAATTCTGCATGTTACATCCAGTTTAACAAAATCATTATACCCTAATTTCCCATTTTCAATGGGTTCAGGGTATAAAAACAAGATCAAATCCCAAATCATAACACGGAAGTAATTTTGGGTCTACCACAACCTAAATAATTTAATAAAGAACTAAGCTTCTAATAGTAAAATTAAACGACTTCCTGCACCAACGACATATCCAAAAAATGATACACTGTGAATTTTATGCCGAAGGTCATGAGGTCTCTGCTGCACATTCCCATAGATAATTGAAAGCGAACAATTGCCACATAAATTTAAACAGCTCTGATTACACATATCGTAGCAGTTCGTCTAATGGAAACCTAAACTTTCCATGCAGTGCAATTAATGCTGGGCTATAAACATCTGTTTCTGCGAACACATTTAAGTGCGACATTGATACGAATTTAAGATTCGTTACACATTTGATTTGTTAAACTTTGCTCTTGGCAGCATAGTAATTTGCAGAATTCACTCAAATTGGATTCAACTAAAATTACTTTATGGTATTTATTGATTTTTTGTAGGACGCGTCAAAAGTCATTAGGGTTTAGTGCATTCGACGCGTCACTAAAGTACTTGGCTGGGGGACGTAACTTGTTTGATAAGACCCCCCCGAATTAAGCTTACCCGTTGGGCACAGATACATTAGCGCCATCTAATATTGCCTGGGCCATTTGAAAATCCAGACATTCGGCTGCATTTGTGGCCGCTCGAAGTGCATCCCAGATCTCTTTGCGTCCGTCAAAAGCGGGTGCTGTGTCCCAGAACTCGTCACGTTTGGAGCGCAGTTGTCCTTCGGTTAAAGGAACGTCCGAACGCCATTTAATGGTCTCATGGCACAATGGGCGATTTTTACGCGCAGCGCCCCCCAAAGCAATCCCTATATGTCACGCACAATAACAAAGAATTACATATCGATAATGGATGCAAATTGATGTGGCTGCGAAAAGGCTACTCACCTGCGCTGACCGGACGCGAAGCGCTTGCCGAGGAAACACTCATTGTCTCATTGTCGGGATTCATGCGACATACACAGGCTCCCATTGTTGCAGCTTTGTGTTAATACTCACATCAAATTATGTGGCTGCGATTTGTGCGTTTCTGTAACTTTTATAATTTTTACACGAGCAACAGCCGAACAACGCGACATACAATTTTTACACAATGTGACCAGAGTTGTACTAAAAAGATCCCATAGTTCGATAAGAAGAACCTCATTGAACAGAATGAGCGAACTAGCTCATTTTATTATGTTTTATCGTTCTCAGTCAGTTTAAATTTAAAATGTATGCTCATTTTTTCAAAAGTGTAGAGTTCTAATATTATAATTTTTGTTAGTTAAATTAAAATAAATTTGATACAGATGGTATCATTCGGGATTCGTTGGGATAAATTGACAAAACAATAACACAACAGACTCAAAATAGCGAATCTGAATTGAATACTCATGAAAATCGTTTTAATAAAAAAAAGCACTGTCATGATAATAATAATAATTTATGCTTAATGAATGATTCCATGATATTAGATATTACCGCTTAAACTTTTTTTGTATATGCAACTAGATTTAAATTTTGAGTTCCCGCGTAATAATTCGTAACATTGTGCAACACAGAGTGTGAATAGTTCGCAAGCGAACTAGTAGCTCGATTAACCAATTAAATAGTAAGAGAGAATGTCAATATGACGATTCCATCATTAAAATAAGTAGACATAATAATCAATTTATTTAAAAAAAAAAAACTAAAGTAAAGGGATAGATTTTTATAGCATTTCTGACATTAAACTAGCGGAAGTCATCACATGATGTGATATATGTTTGCGCGGGGTTAGTTTCTTGCTCAAGTGATCACTAGTCTCCGCATATGGTTTTAGAGCAGCTAAGAGCTCCAAAATGAGGAATATTGTCGTACACACTATTGCATAGGTAAGTACGGTTGCGGCAATCTGAAATATAATGACCAATGATATCTAAAACGATAACCGATTACCGACTGCTGCTATTGATATTTCTAATCGATTAACCTGAACTCACAATGGACACTATCTGCAAAGTTATAATTAGCCAGTCTGGTACACTGTACTCAGCTAATCTCTCCAATGTTCCAGAGTTGACCTTGACACCCACGTCGTCCTCACTGTTGCTACTTTCTTCGTCGGGGACACTCATATTCGCTTGAATGTTTTCCATATTAATGTACTTCAAATCGTTTTCTTTATGCAGTGGCATGTAAAAATCGTGGTAAAAAGTATTCAATATGGAAGTGGGGCATGCATTTTTCTTCATTTTTTTGGCTACTGTAGGCTTGACCGATTTTGTGGTTTTCTCTATTACTATTGGATCTTTCAGATGTTGGAAACAATTGTTAAAATCAATTAAGGAAAGTTTATTAGCAAAGCTGCATTCCTTTAACGCTTGTCTGGCCGGGTGCTCGTTTTGTTCTTGTTTCGGCTCACTTGAAGGTATCTTTGTATGCTGCAATAAATTAAAAAAAATTTTTTTTTAAATTGGAAAAAAAAAGATAAAAAACTGCAAAATTTGCTTTATCTACACTATAGGCCCCGGCGAGATTCGAACTCACGATCTCCTGTTTACTAGACAGGCGCTTTAACCAACTAAGCCACGGCGCCGTTGACACTCGATTGAGAATTTGTAGTATTAGGATAACGCGTTGAACAGTGACGGCAACACACACAACTAATTTAAAGAAAAGTTATTTTTAGCGGCAGATGGCGTCCGCCAATGCTTTGTGCATTTCTTCAAAGATGGCGCTAGTCTATGCTTCGTGCATTTTTACATAGATGGCGCTGCAATGTTTCACTTGCCGTTTTCTTATTCATATTCACATTGGGCTGCACGTCCAAGATATTATTATCAATTTTTCCCTGCATCAGCTGCTTTATTTCCTCCTCCGTTATAAAATTGTTCATGTCCGTGCACTCATTGGCATAGAAATCATATATGACTCCCTCGCCAGAGCACGGCGGCACAGGCTCACACTGCTCCGACGTGCGATTGTAGAAGCTGCGCTTGCCGAAGTAGCGCTCCTCGCAGTTAAGCGGCGTGCAGTTGCGCAGATAGTTTTTATCCCAGTTCTTGCAGTCGATGAAGTCTTTGCGTCCTCGCAGCGAGTGATTACCCGGGTCCAGGGTCTCAAAGCGCGTATCAAAGTATAAAGTTTGATTCGCTTTGATTACCTCGTTCTGATGATTCGCGCTGCTGATGACAATGGGGCAGCTGCCGACGCGATTGTAAAGCGACTATAATAGCACTTGATGTAATAAAACGTATACGAAGGTACAATGTAACTGACCACAGTGGGCCACACCAAGGAGACGGTGATGCTGTTGCCCGGTTCAACGAAGCCGAAGTCGCCGCCGAAAATTGTGCTTGCCCGAAGCTGCTGCCCGTTGGTCAAGTTCAAGGTGCAAAGGCCATTTGAGGTCACCATCAGATCCAGCAATTCAGGCTTATTCTTCTTCAGATTGCTCAGCGTCAGATCTGTTGGACTCACACGCTCTGTGACTGCATTCAATATAACTCTCCCACTGGCTTACCGAAGATGAGGCCTATGTCATTCTCACGAGGCACGCGCATGATGACACGCGTCACGGTGAAACCTGCGTAGATGCTGGGCATATTTAGTGACATGAGATACAGGAGCAGCTGTTGTAACATTTTCAGCCAGGCCTACGATATCAAAATGTAAAAAGCCTGTGTCTAGTGTGTCTCCTGAGAGTATGCGACTGGCAGGTACCCTGTAATCTGTCGCAAACACGGCCACCAAAGGTACATTGCGCATTCGCAAGGAATTGAAAGCAACGCCCAGCAGAAAGCGTAGCATTCCCTCGAAAGTAATTATAGTTGAGTTGCACTATACATATTCGTCTGTTCATCACTCCTGTGATAAATACACAGATTTCAAACCCATTCCGGTTCACCTAAGTTTGAAGAAAAAACATTTTGGGGCTTACGCTCCAAAGCTGTGGAGGATACATGGTATGGTTGCAGACAATACAATATCAACTGTTTATAGGTTACGTCCCCGGGCCAAATAGAGCAGTTAAACAGCTGGGGACTGTTTCTTGACTCTTTTACGAGTACTTCGGAAATATATTCAGAAAGTCTATGGGAATCGAACTAGATATCTTTAGTCCTATTGTAACAGATTCTTTCTCTCTCATCTTTAAAGTTGTGAAGGATATTAGATAAGCTGAGTTATTTGCATCTCGATAGCATATGGAATACGATATATGTCTCTGATATCTGAGAAGCACAATGCAAAGATCCTTTAAGAAAAAACAGTTATCGAGCTATCTCCATACAAATTAAGAAATGAATCTCTTCACTCAATTCGAGTTTAAGGAGATAGTCAATATAATCTAAGCTGGCATCCGTTGCGTTCGCTGGTTCAACTGAAATATTCCCCTTGGGCTTCGTTGTGAATGGGTAGAGTCAATATTACAGCGCACGTTAAATAATGTCCAAGGAGTTAGGGGATAACTAACATGCCATGTCTCTCAGTCCCTCAGTCTTAAATGAACAAAAAAAAGAATGAAAAACGCTAATGTCCCGATGTTTAATTAAGTGTAATTTTAGTGCGCGAGGAGCAACCCTTTGGCTACCCTATAGACATACCACATGCGGAGACATACATCGATATGTATATGGCTTATGTGGTATCAGTCGTTAAAGAGGGTTCGCATCCAGTGCAATTTATGTTTTAATCATCAAATGCGACCCAATTGATCAACCTAGTTGCTATTCATTTATGCGGCGGAACATTGTTTTGAAGTGGCTGAGGAACTCAGGTCGGAGACGAGTTGAAGAGCCTCAAAATTGTCTTAGCTCTGGATACTGCGACAGGTGACACTTTCTGCGTTGCATATTCATTGACTCCAGCCGTAATTTATGCCAGAAATTGCAAAAGAAAACAAAAACTAATTTAACAGGAAATAATTAATTTGGCTGCTTTCTTATAGGTGCGATGAAAGAAGTGTTGCTGCTGCTGCTGCTGCTGGTGTTGGTGCTGGTGCTGGTGCTGGTGCTGCCAGCGACCCAATTAAAATTATTTCGTTTTCATTACCCAATGAACCAGGCGTAATAATAATAATAAGAAAACCAAGTAATATTATTGGAGTCGAACGCGACTGACTGCACAATACTCGCTCAAGTTTCAAGAACAAGAATTGCTTTTTCTCTTTAAGCAGAGTTAAGTTTGATTGAGTTTTCTGATAGGTCACTCCTTGATCCTATATCCCTGGTAGGCATATAATTGTTAACTTTTGAATATCAGTTATCACTTTTGATAACCGATTAATGCTGCAAGGATATACCAACCGAAGAATAGTCTCAAGTTACAAGTGATCGAGCTGTATTCGGATAACCTTAAAACTATGTCAGAGTAGGCTAGATGTTTCCATACAGGTCGATCAAGCCAATATACTCATTTCCCTTGGGTGATGCGTGTATCAGCAAATACAACAGTCAATACAAAGAGCCAAGCAACAACAGTCGAAGCTCCAAGTTGAGACGACGACAACAAAAGTAACAGAAACAAAAAAAAAGAAGTTTAAATAATGAAATCACTTCGCACCATCTCGAAATTGCTCATTAACATTTTGTGTTTGCGATATCAACTTGTGAAAATCGCAGACCAGGCCAGCCTCCAGCCAACTTGCCCAAGTTGCCAACTTGCCACTGTAAGCCACGTTTATACGCTGCTTTTGACAATCTTCAGCCTTTGCTTAGCACTAGAGTTTTAAGCTAAGCAGTCAAACTGGGAATTTCATTGCAATATAGTGAATACCCTGAAACATTTAAAAAGCGGGAATATGGGTTCTCTTACTATGAGTGAATGTAACCGAAGGCACATGTCCTCATCTAAATCATTATAGTCCTTATCCGTGTGTCCCTCCGTCCATCTGTCCCAATGCAGAGCAATGAATGCCAATGAATTTCACGCCATCTCCAAGCCAGGCATTGCCCACTGGAACACTCCACCCCACTGGAACATTCCCACTTTGTATATGTTGCTGTCATATATGTACGTAGTGCGACAATAAGGTCGCTTTATGTGTTTTATTGTGTTTAGCTCGCGCATAAACGCGACTCAAAACACTTGGACCTGGCCAGTTACAAAGGCTGACTCTAAGGCAGCTACTTGGCTTTTATTTATTATGCCAAGTTGCTGTTGTTGTTGCTGTTGCTGTTTTCGTGGGCTCTTCACTGTTATGCTGCGGTTGGAGTCTGGCTTATTAGTTGGGTCAGCTTTTGGCTTTTGGCTTTTGAGGTGTGAAACTGACGACAGCCTGCCGAGCGCCTCCACCAACACCACCGCTCCCGCTCCCGCTCCAACCCCCGCCCCCGACCCAGCTCCAGCTCTTCGGGATTCTGCCTGCCCACATTGGATGCTGTAGACTGTCTGTCAGTTGCCCTCTGTCTTGTTTTACGGGTCGTGATTTGTCTCTGGCTGCAACTTCGTCTCTGGCAATTCTTGTAAAGGTCGTTTCGTTTCGCTTCGCTTTACTCAATGAAAATTGCCAGCGGACAGCAGAAGCATTCTGTACTGGGGACGGGACGAGTCTGCAGCCTGGCCACTGTCCTCGGCCGGCAGATAAGCCACGGCCGAACGTGTATTTCAGTAGCCATTCGATTTATGTTAAATAAGCTGGACGCAAGCGCTGTTTGTTGTAAAATACCAATTGCTGTGTCTTACCTTTGCCTTCTGATTCACGTTCCTGTTTCCTCCTCTGAGCTCGAAGAAACCCCGAAGCTGCCGATTCTAGCCGACTGTGCAATGCTCTGCTCTGCTCCTAGTTAGACTTGCATGTGATAGGTCATCCCCCAGTCTAGCACTAAACATTTATATTCATCAGAATCTATTTCTTGATATTAATCCTAAGAACCAGGATGCTCAAGAGGTCTTAGCCAAACGAGCTTAAGCTGCTAATATACCCCGATTCGAATCCAGTATGAGCAGGGAAACGTTAGGGTAAGAAAGAAAAGCAAAATACAAAAACTAAAAAATCATTGGCACTGAATCAGATTTCTTAATTTAATTGGCTTTATGCAAGAAATTCTTTTGGCCAGGCTCTGCTCTTAGGCTCGCTTTTATAGACAAGCTGTCTGGCCAGGTGCCTGACAACAGCTACAGGCACACACACACACACACATCTGTGTATGCGTGTGTGTGTGTACAGATCCCTCACGGCAGGAACAAACCCAGCAACAGCAGCGACCTCAGATAACATCTTTGTGGACTTCGCAACGTGGGAAATGCTGCGTTGCCCGCTGCTTAGCCTACTTCTGCAAAAAAAAAAAGAAAAAAATTAAAAATAAAAAATTAAAAAAGTGGGAAAACTTAAAAAACAAATCAATATAATATATTTTCATAAAACATCAAATAATAATCACTGGCAAAAGCAGCTCGACTACCAGATGCCCTTTAGAAGGCCAACACTGTCAAATGATTTAGCTTAGACAGTTGTTTACCTGCAGTAGACACTTTTTGATTTCATAGAGTGTGGCATACCCTGTACATAAAACAACCGTTATAGAGAGTATGTGTGAAGGAGAAGTTCCTATATTGATAAGGACTTGAATTGTTTTAAACTTATGGCTCTTAAGTTTTTATATATGTGAGAGATATATAGAAACAACATATATAGTGCTCCGTCTACTATGCACTCTGTGCTGCTCCTTTGAGTACAGGGTATATGCAAAGAGAAAAATAAATGAAAATCGTTCAAGTTTTCCATCATCGCGTGCCGCGGCTGCATTTTAGGAACAATTGCAGCGCATTTAAGCATAAATGCAGGCGAAAAGTTCAGACCGAGTCGAGGAGAGTGAATGAGTGCTCTTCAGCTGTGTGAGTGTGTGAGTGTGCGACAGTTAATCATCAGCGTGAAATGAGGCACAAGAAATGCGGCTGGTTCTGCTGCTCCAGCCAAGGCCCGAAGACTCCCATATACTATATACATATGTATATATATTTATATACGTATGAAATATGTGTATAAATAGTTATAAATATATATGCATGTGCGCTCATATATATGTATATAATTAAGCCATAAATTCAGTTTTTATGATTTTCCACAAAGTTACGAATTTATGGCAAGTGCTGCAACAAGGTAAGCTCCTCAAACACACACACACACACACACACATACACACAGACCTACAAAAAAGAAAAGAAACGAAACGGAAGTGCATTTAAATGCGCGCGCATGCGAAATGGCAGCGGATCAAGGTGGAGGGTGGGGGGTGGTTGTGTCGGGAGGATGAGGGGTGCCTGCACCACTTCTTTTTTTGTCGTGTTTCTGCTGTGAGCTGCACCAATCCGCTGGCGACGCCATGTTGCCCATAAATGTCGAGCATTTTCCAGCCCACCTGTCGTAAATTTAACGCTTTCGGCTATGCCTTCTCCCAGTGTGAGTGTGAGAGAGAGGGAACGAGAGAGGGAGCGAGAGAGGGCGAGCTACTCTATAAAATTTAAATATTTATTATACTCTACATATTGTGCTGTGCAATTCGTTATGCAAATCGACTGCTGCTGCCGCCGCCGATGCTAGCCAAAAACAACAACCGAAAAGAGCCTTCGATGTAAAATACACAAATTTGTTGCATTAATTGCACCAAATTGAGATGGTGCCCGCGGAGTAGCCAATGGGGGCCCAGGAGGCTCCGCTCGCTTCTGCCTAGGGATGGACGCGTGCCGCCAAATGTGGCCAAGGCTTATCGATGTTATGAACTCCAGGTTGCTGAATACCTCAACTTAGGCGAGATAGTAATGCTTCTGTATAATACATATTATATCTGGTAAAACTGGTCTGCATACAAATGTAGACTAAGACTAGTTTAACATCAAAATACGTCTCTTTTCAGTTGCAAAAGTCCTCGAAGCTGATACTTCATATGCCGGAAAATAAATTAAGAACTCTAGCAATTATATCGATTATATATGTTGGATAAAGACGAGAGTCGAGAGTATCGATGCAGTTCTTCTCGTTGAAGATTTCATATCGAATCTCATTTGTGCTTTAGTCGTCATGAATATTCGTGCTTTTTGTCGTCCCATTCACGGCAGGCGCAGGCACGAGAATGTAATTTAAGATGACAAACTGCTTGCATTACATCGTAAAGCATGGACTACCCCTATCTTGGCAGCTATCTGACGTCGTCCCTTCGACTCGCTGTGGGACAGGCTGCTGCCTGCTACAATTAGCATAATCGCTCTCCTTAAATTGCAAGTTGAGCCCAAAGCTCTACGTGTATCGGACATTGTTAATCGCCGCTGTCCGCTGCATAGGGTAGCTTCTTGCCAGGGGGATCCAGTAGAGTCGTCAGCAGAGGCAGCAGCGGCCAGTTCTGCTCAAATTGAATACCGTAATTATGGGCAATTAGGTAAAATGCTCGTGAGTGCTCGTGTCATGGCTGCTTCCTAATGCGAAAATAACGTCATTAATATTTTGGCGACCGAGAGATAAAGTTGCGGCCAGCTCGAATCGATTCCGCTCGTAGCGCAAATGAGTCCTAGTCTGCTTGCTGCAAGTCCTGGGGCATGCCACATGCCACACGTCATAAAACTGCATGCTTCGAACAGACGTTGCAGGACATGCGGCTAAATGGGGCAGGTGCAAGCAGTGTCGCGAGCTGCAGTCGCTTTTTTAATGCGGAAAATCTTTTGGGGTGCCGCGAAGGACGCACAAAACTTGGATGCAATTAACCTGCTGCAGCTGCAACACCATGTCTGGTGCCCTTTGCCCCTTGCCCCTTGCCCCTTGCCCCATGCCCCTTGCCCGTTGCCCGTTGCCCCGTGCTAACTGCCACACTGCACACATTCTGCTTCATGCAATAAGCCGCTACGCGGCTTAGCCCGCGATCCGTGGCAATTAAATGCGATTAAATCGCAAGCGCAAACTCTTCAACTTCAAATGAAATGCCAGAAAAGCACTCGCAATTATATTTGAAAATGTGCATAAAAACAACGACAATAAAAAAATATGGCAACAGCAAAAACTAAGTGTAATTTGCATAAATATTTGTAGCAAAAGAACACCAACAATCACACAAACTAATAAAAGTGTTGCACTCGCAACTGCTCGACTCTGGAATACCCTATAAAAATGGGAGAAGACATGAAATGGAGGTACAATAGGTTAAGAGAGAGTGACAAAGGTAGAGAAAGAGAGAGAGGGTGGAGTGAAAGATAAAGAAGAGATAGAATTAGAAGGAAAGTGCGAAAGAACAACCGGGAGAGAGAGAGAGTGAGAACTAGAGAGGTGGAATGAGCGAGGAAAAGAGTCAATGAGGGCGAAAGACAGAGAGGGAGAGATAAAGAAAGAATATGTGACAGAGAGAAAGAAAGGGAAAGGTTGCACAGAAAGAGACAAAGAAAAGAAAAGACGATGGAGACAAAGAAGGTAAGAAAGAAAGGAGTCATATGTATATATGTAAGTAAAGAAGAAAGAAGAGCATATGTGAGAGCATATGTCGGAAAGAGAAAGAGACAGACAGAGAGAAGGAGATAGAATATGAAACATAATACAGAGAGGGAGAGATAAAGAAAGAATATGTGACAGAGAGAGAGAAAGGGGAAGGTGGCACAGAAAGAGACAAAGAAAAGAAAAGACGATAGAGACAAAGAAGGTAAGAAAGAAAGGAGTCATATGTATATATGTAAGTAAAGAAGAAAGAAGAGCATATGTGAGAGCATATGTCGGAAAGAGAGAGAGACAGACAGAGAGAAGGAGATAGAATATGAAACATAATACTTAATGTTCAATTATACAAATGTTTTTGTTCAGAAACAAACACATTTCCGTACATGTAAGGGGTATTTCTATATAAGTACTGTCGTTTCAATTGTTAACTTGAATTTAATCATACCCCATCTATGGCCATC
Source organism: Drosophila mercatorum (assembly GCA_961210405.1). Taxonomy (NCBI): domain Eukaryota; kingdom Metazoa; phylum Arthropoda; class Insecta; order Diptera; family Drosophilidae; genus Drosophila; species Drosophila mercatorum. The sequence goes on from CAUIUS010000003.1 coordinate 16,305,378, forward strand.
CGTTTTGTGCAGGGTGCTCAGCTGGCTACTGAAGGCAGCAATGGCGAGGCATAAATTACACTCATGGAAAGGCAACGAGGTTGTGCGGCTTATCTGAAAGGCGAAATTAGCTGATAATATGCAAAACATGGCGAGAAATTGCAGCCTGAGCCAAATTTCAAAATTATTACTTTGCACAACTGCACACACACACACATTCACACACATTCACACACATTCACACACATGGGCACACATCACATAAATCGTAGACTGCACTCTCCACACAGAGAGTGCACAGAGACTCATTAATTACGATTCTTTCGCTCATTTGCTTGGAATTCTCAGAATTTTCATTTAATTTCCTCTCTTGCTCTCGCTATCTCGCTCCAACAACAAAGCAGTTTCCATTATCTGCCGATTGCCCATCTGCTAATCAGTTCAAATTGATTGAAATAGTTCCGAGCGCATTCGATCGGAATAATGCGTCATTAGCGGAGCTGTCGCTCGTGGGCGCCGTGGCTTAGTTGGTTAAAGCGCCTGTCTAGTAAACAGGAGATCGTGAGTTCGAATCTCGCCGGGGCCTAGTCTCTCTCAACAAAAGGAGAGGCCGAAGAGATTTTACTTTTTTCCGGTATTTTTAAATGTGTACATAAATAGATACAAATATTGTTTTAGCTGCATAAAACTAATTATTTTACGTCTGCAATCTACAGCATTATTATACCCTGAACCCATTGAAAATGGGAATTCAGCGTATAATGTTTTTGTTGAAATGTGCATGTATGTAACAGGCAGAAGGAGGCTTGGCAGACCCCATAAAGTATACATATTCTTGATCAGGGTCACAAGTCGAGTTCATAAAGCCATGTCCGTCTGTCCGTCCGTCTGTCCGTATGTATGATCGCGTCGATCTCACAACCTATAAGAGCTAGAAAATTTGTATGTAGGTCCGTGAATAGCACGAAAAGATCGAGTTTGTTAAAAAAATCGATAACTGTCTTAATATTAATGTTATCGATTAATAACGAAATCGATACTCAGTTACATAGTTCGATCTAATTCATCTTTATAGCTAGAGTCTTCAAATTTTACGTTTAGTATTATTTAGGCCTTACGCAATTTCGGGTATTGTTAAATTTGGGATGCCACTCCCCCTTTGCCTCAAATTTGTAAGTCCCGTATTTTAAATACTAGAGGCTTGATCTTTGGCATATCCCATATTATCGGCGTCTTGCTGCAGCAGCGAAGCTGGGTAGTCATAATGCACAGTTAGCAGATTGTGTGCTTGTGCGTGCGTCTGTGTGTGTGTATGTATTGCTTGCTACATATATACATATAAAAATAACGGAGAATGTTAGCGGTTCTTAGGTATCGCAGTTCTTCGCAGGGTTCAGGGGATCTCTTAGTCAAGCAGTCTCGACTAGAGCACTCTTACTTGCTTATGTATTATTTTTATTTTATTTTTATGCATATAATAAATAATACAAAATATAAAATAGTGTAAAATATTAATTACTTAATAATAACAAATATATTATATAAATATATTTCTAAACTTACACAATTTAAAGTTCAGACCATTGTTATACTAAAATATAACATTTTAATAAATGGGTTTCATTCAAATAGAAAATATAAAAAGTTATACAAATGAGTGTGAGAGGATCATGAGTTCACACCTCATATTATTTTGATATTAAAAATGTTTTATATGTTTGGCTTTTATTTCTTTTAAAATATTGGCATTCAATTTTTTATAAACTATTACAATCTTAGATCCTTGACTTCTCTATAATATATTAATTTTTTTTTTATATTTATTTTTGGTTGTGTTTTTTCATTCACATTAATAAACGATTACAATTGAACAGTTTATTAAGACTTCTGTTCGGATTTTCAAAATTAAGTGAATATATTAAAAATAAAATAGATTATTGTATTGCTACACATATCTATTTGCACTTATACACATTTATTTATAGCTAATCTCAAGCTGTTTTCGGTAATGATATTGAAGGAGACATTAGCCTTTAATAGTTATTCGGTAAATAAAACAAGTATGTTGGGATTTTCTGTATAAATCTGAAATATATCCGTCTGAGAATATATTAACACGCCTATAATGGACGCGCTCCTTTGGCAATGCCAAGTTTGTAAATTGTGTTTCTGTTAACCTAGTTAACAAATTGGCCAAATATATTATTTTATATATTATATAGATCTGACATAAAAATCTGTTAATCCGAAAATCAGATTATAGATCTTTCACTGTTTCAGAGCTGCAAACTTAGCAAGTGGATGTCTATAGACCGCCACAGGTCGATTGGGGCATGGCCCCAATCGAAAAGCAAATAAAATTCGATTGGATCTGTCTGCTTATGGGAAGGGGAACGAGTATTAGGCAGTCAGATGTGCACGACTCGGTACAAATTGGGTATATTCTCAAGCTTAAACCCCGGATATCGCGATATGATTATATAGCTCAGAGGTGGACATGGTAAACAGACTCAAGCATGTGTCTGTCTCCGCTGCAAATAGTCTCATTTGAACATGAGATCGCTTCTGATATAACAATTGCGTTGTCAATAGCAATTTGTAGAGCTGTCAGCTGCGTGGATTGAGATTCTAATGAATGGTTGACTGACTGCTGGAACTACTATTTGATTAGTGCGCGAGGCCAGTAGCAATCGTAGCAATCGAAGCAATAGTAGCAGTTGCCAACTCGTTCGCTGCAACAAGTCAACGTTACAATGCGCCCCAAAAACGGCAGCGGCGGCAAATGTCGATCAAGTGTCACGATCAAATGCTGCCTGGCAGATCAATCGACTCGAGTCGAGTGTGGGTAATTACATGCAACACGCAACCAAGGATTGCTATCGCCAGGTCTCTGCATCTGTGCCTCTCTCAGCCGAAGCAATTGCATTTGCCGATCGCTTCCTCTTCTAGTGCAGTTGTTCGGCACTTTCGCTTGACCTTGCTTAAGCCTTAAAGTGGCCATAGAATTTTAGCCAGGCCCGACTCGGACCGGACAGCTGTGTGGCAACGGAACGCAACGCATCAATGTCAATGTCAATTGCTTGGCCAAATGTCTACAGGGCGTTGCCTCATCCGCTGCTTAGCTGAGGATTAACTTTGCCAACGAGGCGCTTCCAACACATGCTGCAAGTGCATGGGATACATGTGCAGCCGCATCTTAACAATACACAATTTTCACTGGAGAGGGAGTGTGTGTGTGTGTAGAGGGGATCTAGAGAATAATGTTGCCAGTGGTCGCAGCAGCAATTATTTATTATCCTTACGCCCGAAGCCAATCGCCATCTTTTTTGCTTTGTTTCGTCTGGTTGCCCTGTCATCATAACTCTCCACTCTGCTCGCTCTCCGCTCTCTCCACTCGACTACACAGCGCAAATCAGCGCCGTCGCCATTGCGCCTGGTCAGCGCTTAACTTTTTTCCTCCACTTTTGTGTTTCATAAATTTTTGTGGTTGCTTTGTCGTTGTTTTTGTTGCTCTGGGCTACGCGCCGCATTTGTGGTTGTTGTTGTTGCCTGCCTGCTGTGACTGAGATTCGTTCGTCAGCCGCCTCAGTTACGTCTGTGTATGCATGCTGTGTGTGTGTGTGAGAGAATGAACAAGTGTGAGAGTGTCTCCTCCCATATTCCAGTGGCCAGTTGCAGCCGCTACTCGAGTCGCTCTGAGTTTGAGTGCAATGCTCGAGTGGAAATGTGTCGTTTGCCACTGTTGCTGAACGGCGACGGTTCCATTTCCACTTTGTTGCTGCACAGTGGCACTCCAGTTGTCGTCACAGCCGCCGTGAAGCGAATTGCCAACTGCGAACATACTTGAATGCATTATATGAGATTGAAACAAGATCTGATACTTCAATTATACATATGTACATATGATTTGATTTTAATTTATTTGTTTATCCCATTTTATTGGTATTGGCAAATTTGTCTTCCTTTATTTGAGAATAATAAGTACATAAACGTGTTCATTAATTTATGGCAAGAGCTTTGAGAAGAGAATATATCTTCAATTTGTTTTTCATAGGCTTTAAAATCGCATTAGCTTTTGTTCTCGCTCCTCCATAATTTTCGTAATCAACGTTTTCTATGTGAAGGTTGCATTATTATTGGCCTCTTACCTCCCCATTCTCCCATTCTTCCATTCCGCTATTCTCGTTGATTTCGAAAATGACAACACACACTGTGAGAAAAATGGCTGTTGTTATACACTCATACACCCACGTGACAGTCGTATGCATTCAGGTGCGTGCGCCCTTCAGCTCCATCCCCCGCTCCGCCTCACCCCCCCGGGGACCACGTCCATGCATCTGCATTGTGAATGCATTTTCAATGGCATTTTTATTGCAATTGGCTTGTAATTGCTATATTTAGTTTAATGGCAGCCGAGAACACGGCATTACGTCTGCCTCCATAACTGTTTAACTGGTAAACACCCACACACACACACACACACACACACGCACACATCTCTCTCTCTCTATTACTTTCAGTTTCTATGTCGTTAAAGCGGAAAGTCTCGTATGGCAAAGTGGGTTACACTCCACATTCCACGATTCGTCTCAGGGCAGGTGGCACTTTGTTGCCTTTGCTTTGACCTCTGCTCCTGCCTTTGCACATAAATCAGCCCACTCATCGACACATTTTTGTGCCGCAAATCATAAATTTTGATAACAAATTTTCACAGCATCGAAATGTCGCGTCGCTTGCCCCATGTCAAAGTTCCCGCAGAGGCGTGTTGCAGTGCCAACAGCTCCCGGGCAACAAAAACAACAACCACGGATCAGCAACAGAAACACAAACAGCATCAGCATGGACTCCCTCTACACATGTCTGAGATGTGCCCCCAAAGTCCAAGTCGAAGCGCCAGTCGTCGCCAGTCGTCGCGGCTTTTATCCTTGCTTGCGCTAAGATGGCGTATTGTATAACATCATTATGTGGACTTCGTTCATGTTCATGTCATAATTTTGCCCAGTCACAGTCAGTTGAGGCAGAGGACGCCCCGCCCGCCCGCTGCCCTCTATCAGTTACCTGTATTCCCAAGCGCCAGTTGCCGCATCTCCAGCCGAGCTGGGCTCGAGGATCGCGAATTGGGCTCTGGTCTCTGGGCAGATGCCAACAGAATATCAGCATCGGCATCAGGATCAGCATCGGCATTGGCTTCAGCATCAGAATGTTGTGGTCGCTGTTTGTGCCATGTTTTGGGCTGCGTAATTAAAAATAAATTTTCGCGCGCTGAGCTGCCAGGAGCGGAGTGCGGTAGGCTTTAATAAAATATAACATACTTACATATGTACATATATATATATATATATATATATATATATATATATATATATATATATATATATATATATATATATATATATATATATATATATATATATATATATTCCCAAAGTTAATCTCATGTTAAGAATTGACGTCGAATTTTAAGTCGACTTTCATTTTGAATGTTACTTATATAATATATAGCCATAATATTTTTTGAGATATTTATCTTATGATTTGTATTCTTTTAAAATTTTCAAACCTTTAAAATGTTATAAATTATCAAATGATCAAAATTAATGATATAATAAAGTGCATTATTTTAGAAGTTACAGCAAGAACCGAATACGCATACGAGTCCTTGAAACTTGAAACTTTTTATTAGTAATCCGTAATGTATTTATGTAAATAAATAAATATTTCAGTATATACATATATGTACAGGGAAACCTTGATATAACGAACTTCGTTATAACGAAAAACTCAACATACCGAATTTTTCTTTAAGTCTCTTTAAAAACGTTCGCTTTGACTAATAAGTGCCTATAGCGAATCTGGTTCCCGTCAGATTCGTTATATCGAGGTTTCACTGTATATAATATACTTTCACAGTTAATATTTAAATATCTCAATTCATAGAACTTTTGATTAGACTTTCAGTTTGGCCACTTGCTGCACCGCCCACGATTGGCTGACTGAGGTGGCTGTGAACCGCTCCTGTTTCGCGAAGGAACTTGCGAAACGTTTTTTGTTACTTTTTTAATTTAATGAATATTCTGGGACAATTTATTAGCCAACATATTGATTTCAGCGTTTGCCGTGTGTTCTCCTGCTCTGTTGTCTCTTTTGCATGCAGTTGTTGTTGTTGCTGTTGTTGCAACTTGTTGCAGCTGTTGTTGTTGCTGTTGTTGCTGTTGATGTTGCTGTTGTTGTTGCCAAGTTTATACGGTAGTTACCAACATAAATAGCAGCAATTTGGCCAGACACCAGCCAACACCGGGGTCCAGACCCAGCCAAAGCAGGCCACTGAGTCCAGGCCGGAGAGCTTGCTGAACAAGCTCACAATTAATATGGCCGGCCCGCCGCCGCCCGCACCACAGGCGGTCCACAGGCGGGAGCGAGTGTGTCCTGTTGCGGGACCCGAGCTTAACCCTAAAAGACTTCACTGACCGCGGCCACGTTGCGGCTGCTGTGCCCGCTGCCCGCGATTTATGACTCTTAACAAATTGTTAATAAATATTTTATTTATATTGATGAGACATCCCCAAAATTATTCACAATTTATTCACGTTTTTCGGCTCTTTCACATAATTGTGTCTCGCATTTTGTTTTTGTTTTTGTTTTTGTTTTTGTTTCTGTTTAGGAACTTATGATGAGTTGATGAAATAATTTCGTTGCCCGAACAGATGCGCATTTGTTTCAATTAGCTCGGAACTGACTAAATGGAGTGGAGGAGTACTACATGTGTATATTTTATTCCAGTTATATGATTGATCTCTCTTTGTCCATCTTTGCGCACTCTGGCACCCTGTAATTAGCGCGTGAAATGTTCCTCTCGCCACCCTGGCTGAAGGTTGTCTGATTTTGTCATACGATATGTTTCCAATGAATAATGTTAATGAAAATATTTCCATATTCCATTTGAATAATCTAGTTTTAGTTCTCACTGTCAAGATTACCTAATTGATTTTTTTTTACTTATTCCCTTAGTCTACTCAACTCGCCTACTATGTATAGAAAGTTAATAATATTACTCTAATTCTTCAACAATAATTCTCAATTATTACAATAACATTTTCGAATTTGCTGATATATATATATATATATACATATATATCGATATATCTGTATTATATGATATGATAGTTACTTATATTGATTGATTATTGATTATTGTATCTATTTATATACGATTGTCGTAACACTCTCATAAATTATGATACATTTAGTTCTTTAGTTTTAGTTCTCTGGAAATATTTCTTATATATTCTATTATTCAAATTTTTAATTGAATAATAAGTCTTGGATTGCAATGAATTCGATTCAAGTTCGACTCAGTTTGCATTAGAGCTGCAATTTGTGTGAGGGTATTCAGCAGTCAGCATGGGGCAGTTACTAAATGTCGCTGCTGTTGTGTTTTGGACAATTGTAAGTGGAATTTAAATGAGTTTAGTTGCGGGTAGTGGAAGCTACCGCCTCGCAAGCAGCTTGCGCAGAGCCTTGGTCTCAACCTCCTCCCAGCAGCTGTCAATCACAATGATTTATGTCGCCGCCACAATAATATTGAGAAAGAGATGGCACATCCCCAACACAGAGAGAAAGAGATAGCGTAAAAGAGAGGCAGAGAGAGAGAGAGAGAGAGAGAGAGAGAGAGTGAGGGAGGCGGGTAGGGAGGGAAAGCGGAACATTGTATCTCTCTGTGCATTTGCCTACATCAACGCGTCAATTTATCTTTCCGCAGTTGCAACGAAACTCATCAGCGGCGGCTTCTTTTCTTTTATAATGAAACCCCCTCGATGACCCCCTGGCCAACCCCTGGGCCGGCAGCGCATATGCTGCCTGGCGCTTATTAATCTACACTAAACTTACACTGTTCGCAAAGCACAATGGAGTATATTGGTGCTGCAAGCTGTTCTATCATTTCATGGTCTATCTTAGCTCAGCTGTATGGAAGTGTCCTTTCATATTCTGTTCGCTAAGTTCAGTGGAACACATAATAAGGTGAGTAAAACGTCTTCGCCAAGCTGGTTAAGGAGCTTACCTATCTGCAAAGGGCGTGCTTGGGCGTTGGAAAATGAAGCATCATCTCATTTAGTTGATACGCAATCGAAGAATCATTCAATTCTCTAGACGATTGAACTCATTCATGAGACGAGATCAGTCCTCTCTCGACGATAATCAAGGAGTATCTATAGCCAGGTATGCCCCTCTTGCAGAGGGCTGTCGCATGCTTTTTGTATTTACGTGTTTTTTTTCTTTTTAATAATTTTCACATTTTTCATTTGAATTTCATTTTATTTATTGCTTAATTGTCGCAGCTTTTGATGAACTGTTTGTTTGGATTTGCCGCGACAGTTTCCATAGTTCCAGAGACGCACACAGAGAACTTGGATAAGATCGCGCTTGAGGTGTGGCCTCAAGCTGTTGCTGCAGTTCCGACTCGAGATGAGATCTCTTCCCCCTTGTACCTGCCATTGCCCTAGCTTGTAAATTGCGGCAGCAGCTGCTGCTGTCGCTGCTTTTGCTGCTGTTGCTGCTGTTGTGCCCTGTAATTTGGGCTTCGTTTGGGCTTGTGTGTTTCTTCGTGACACCCATCGCCATCTTGGCTACCTACTGAAGTCATTTACATTCCGGGTCCCAGAGCCAAGGCAATTGCCTCGGTTTCCCTCTCTCGGCTCCATGCCGCAGCTCAATTTACCAATCAAATAACAAATACGCCGCCAAAGCTGCTATTAATGGCGGCCAAAACGGCTCCAGCTCCAGCCTCAACTTTAGCTTCAGCCACTGCAAAGGCCTCTCTATATAATTTCCACGAACTCTCCCATTGTCGATAATAATTGATTTGATTGATGTTTCGACGGCTGCTGCCGCTGCGGCTCTTCCCTATTGATTGGTTGCGTTTCCTTTCTCTCTTTCTTTTGATATATCTGTCCCCTTCTCTCTCTCTCTCTCTTTCTCTCTCTCTGTCTCTGTCTCCTTCTAGCTCTATCTCTCGCATCTGGCTAAGCAATTTCGTGTCTGACCTTATTTTGTTTGTGCTTTTCGCCAGGTTTCGCTGTCCAATTATTTTATATTTTTTTAAAACATTTTTAACACTTTCAGATGCTCCCAAGAGATTCCAAATTAACATTTTTCTTTACATATTTCATTTGTGTATTCACATTGATATTTTATTATATTTTATTTAGTGTTGAATCTATATACCTACATACTTCCGTAACCTGACAGTTCTAAGCATCAGCTTGAGAGCTGTTTAGAAAACTCTTCAATTTAAGAATCGAGTGTAATTCCTCCTTCACAGTGTGTGTAATTGATACTAACACAAAACACAAATTGTGAATTATTAAGTGAGCTGGAATAGCTCAGTTGATGATATACTAATTCGATGTCCCCATTATGCAGCTAGTGCGACCTTCGCAATAAGCTAAAGCCCTGTACTTGTTCACAAATTAGGCAGCTAAATTTGCATGCGACTCAGATTACAATCGGCAAATTGGACAATGGACGCATCGCTGACCCCAAGCTGAGGTGAGCCGTTGAGGTAGGGGAGAACCTGAACCTGAACCTGAGCCGAGGAAAGAACAACTGAAACAAGTGTTAAGCTTGCTGGCAAATTGAGTTCATGTTAAGTGCGGTCGGAGCATCAGATCTCCCCCGTCTAGAGCCCTACAGTCGCTGAGTCGTCGTTCTTTAGGGATTTCTTTCGAGCTGGTCGGGAGGCTTTGTTGAAACGTTGGCTTAGTTTTCACACAGCGAGAAATTCCACTTAAATTCAGCGCTATGCTTTCGAAAAACAAAATTAATCTTCATTGGAAGCCATCGACAGGAGTAGACAGGGACCCAGCAAACATCATTCGAGCCAGCGGGCCAATTCTTCAGTCCACAAAAATTAGCGCAAATGATTGACAGCCTAAATGCGAATTTAATGGAGAACTCTTCTCCTCTACTCCCCCTCCCCCCTCTCTCTCTCCTTTTGCCTTTGTTCTTCTGGTCGTCTTCGCTGGCGCTGTGGGGCCACAAGGCTCATATACCATCTCCCCCAGCTCTGTTTGGCTTTTTGTCGGTTCGCTATAATTTGCCGGCCGACAAAGTTTTGTATCGGTTTTTTGTAAAAAGTAAAACCAAATTGTTTTCCCAAAAATGAGTCGAAATTGATGCTCGAACGGAGACTTTAACCCAAGAAAAGTTACCGTTACAAAAAAGAGTTGCCCATAATCACAGCAGCATCCCGAGCTGGAGACGCGTCCTCAGTTCATCCGACTTCAAAGTTGAGAGAATATGTTGCATAGATCCTTAAATATCAACATGAAGCATGAGGCATCTCGAGTAGATGAAATTTCTATTGTTTAATGGAACAGTGAGTGCCTGTGCCTACGAGTGCCTGCCTTATCCAGCTGCCTACACTCGCTATGGCTCAGGCTTGGGCTCCTCCTCCCTCTCTGTGTTGCGATATCTGTTTGAGTTGTGCATTTGAAATGTTTTATTTGCATTCTGATGCGAATGCGACGAAAAGTTCTGCGTGCCACTGTGAGACGTTCGAAGTCGCATTTTTGCACGCGATCCTTACGCCAAGGCTCCCGCGAAAATCCTGTCCAGCCGCGACCCATGGACTGGCACTGGCTCTGGCACTGACTGACGTCACATGGCAGCAGACAATTTATGCGCCCAGGACCAATAGGCCCCCCGTCAACCGACTGTCCCGACTGTTGTTGTTATCGATATGTTGACTGCAGAGAGACAGAGAAACAAAGAGAGAGAGAGAGAGAGAGAGAAGGAGACACACATACATAGGTGTACGCGGCATACCTGGGTGTACCATGTGCGTGTCATCAAGTCGGCCTAAAGTGACAGTCGCGATTTAATGGCACCAGGGCCAGGGCAAAAGTTACAAATTAATATAGCTGCCGTTGCCATTGCCGTTGTTGTTTTAGCTGTTGTTGCTGTTGTCGTTGAGTCCGTTGAGCAGCACTTGCAATGAATAATCAATCGATTTCAGTTCAATTAGCACCTTTTAGTGTGCAAAATAGCGCGCCCAATCCACCACGGCCCACAACCTCTAAAACCTGACTCCCGACTCTAGCTGCCTGATTGCCGTGTCCGTCCCACTGTCCGGGCCCGTCAATTGCCCTGTCAGGCGTTGCTCAAAACTTAAGTGCATTGCTTGAATCACAGACAAACTAGCTGTCGCGTGGGCCTTGCCCAGGGCCGCTTGTCCAGTTTATAGCCGATCCCAAAGCGAATGCAATTCACTCTCTCTCTATCTCTCTCTCTCTCTCTCTCTCTCTCTCTCTCTCTCTCTGTTTCCCTTATATAATATCCAGCTTTTAAACTGGACTCCAGCTAGGGATGGGCGTGGGCCCAGCGACCACAAGTGCACAAATAATCGCAGCGACCTGAGCTTTATGTCATTCACGAATATTAAATGAATTGAAATATTATAGTTCAGTCTAGGAGATACATTTATTATTGGGACAGAGCGTGTTATCGATAATTATGTCAGTGTTAGAAACAGTGTTGTATAATTTGTCGAAGTGAGTTGTTGTTCCCGGATGAGAGTGCTATGATGAAAAGGTAAGAAACCACATTGGGAGACGCCTAAGAGATCCAAACAGATCTTTGTGATCCTTTTCGATTGTTTGAATTAAGACTTGCACTCAACTAAGGCAACAAATTCACATTTTGACGTGGACATTTATTAAATGAATATATATATATATATATATATTTATGTACATACGCATGAATACTTAGTTTTTTATTTGACAATTTATTGTGCACAAGTCTGGCTTTGGGCTGATGCATCGCATTAACTATTTCTTGGGCAAATTGATTCGTTTTCGTACACCGCGTAATGCATGTGCCCATCTCTAGCTGAGCGGCCTGCTCAATGTCAGGTGGTCGCACAAAGCGCATAACTGCAATTACGAGTATTTGCCATTGTGATGAGAAGTTGCTGCAGTGGAGCGCTGTGACGTGCTTCCACCATTGCCGCAGCGGACAACCTTCACATAGAAAATCTCTCAACAAGAAAATTACACACGGAGCACAGCGACACAGATGGGCGTTAGACATCGAAACGGGGGCGTAACCAGCATTGACAATTCCTATGAGAGGGTCAAGGGATTAGACCGGCGGCAACCACAGAGAACCACAGAGAGCCACAGAGTCAGCCAGTCAGCCAATTAAGCGTCAAACTAAAAATTATGATGGTAATAATAATTCCTTGCGGTTCGAGCGTAATTATTGCTTCTTAGTCTGGAGGAAATTGAGGTCCGAGAAATGTGAGAGAAGGAATCTAAGAAAATGAGAAACATTGAAAATGTTGCGGTTTCCGTTTGTGCAACCCACGTCGAGTCATCTGTCGCTGCATCCATCTAACAGTCCACCAATTCATCAATCCACCGATCCATCATATCCACTTTTATCCGACTTTGATACTTGCTGCTCTCCAGTTAATTAATTAACGTTAACGTGGCGCGTTCGGCTGCTGTTTAATTAATAATTATTTACATAACTAATTAAAATGATCTGCTCTAACGTGTTCATGCCCAGTTTGCATTAATCTGGCATTAGGGGCGTGGCGCGCCTTTAAATCGCCATAAAACGCTATCTGCGAAATTATAATGGAGTCTCTCCGAGCGCCGCAGACAAATTTTCATTAGCGATTTGCCTAGCGCCGCTTAGGCAAACCAAACCAGAAACTCTGGAAATTAATGCCGAAAAAGAGGAAAAGAAACTGAAGTATTTGCAAACAGAGTAGACTTTGTATACCCTGCACTTGCACCATCGTTCTGTGCGATTCTCAACGTGTACTCGTGGAGTTTTTCCTATCTTGCGAAATTACCTACATTCAAATGTCGAAAAATGTATGAATGTATTGCTTTGTCAGCCGTTATTTGCGCTTCTCAATTAATAAAATTTAAATTTAAACAAAAATAATATTTTCTTTGTGACTGACTGAAAATGTCCTTTGAGATATGAGTAGGATTGTAAAGAAACTCGACATATCAATGTTTAATGACTCCACTAAGATCTTCTGATATATATTTTCGATAAACTTATGCGATTAAGGACATTCACGGACTTGTCTCCCTCATATATATATATATATATATATATATATATATGTATGTACATATATATTTATCTATATGTACATAATATACAAATATTTTCCATGCTATACTCAACTCTTAGTCATTTTGCGGAGTTCTGAAGGCAGTCCACTGCCTCAAGAGTAGGGTAGTACGGAAGATGGGAATGACTTAAGTCTTATAAGTGTGGTTAGGCCGAACTGGGCAATGTCGGTAGCCGGCTAATTGCAATTAATTATTTAAGTAATCCATCATAGTGGAAACGCTGCAGTTGAAGTTTGCTCTGCAGTCGGGAATGTAATCGGCGGCGGACGGAAGGAAGGGAGGAGGGAAGAGGCAGAGCCTGACTTGTACGGTGCGACAACGTCTGCTAAGTCGACGTCGGCTTTTTGGCAAAAGAGAGAAAAAATAAGAAAAAACTTTGTTGTGCCGCACACGCGAATATCGTATAAGTAATATGTATATATGTATATATTTTTTTCTGCCGCTAACAATAATGCAAAATGCAAATTAATGTAGAAAATAATAAAAAACGAGTGGAAAAAACAAGAAAATGAAAAGGCAAATTCGAGTCGTATTAAATTGGGCTTACATCATCAAGACGCCGCTAAGATATGGCCCAAATAAAGTGGCTACATGGCAATCACATGCATATTCGCTGAAGAGTATTATATAATACTGGGTCTACGTATTTCATCCAAACTTCCCACGACGCCCAATCGAACCCAAAAAGAAAAACTTTGCTAAACACTTGCGTGTTTTCAACTATTAAAGATATTTCAATTAGAGCTAAACAAATTGTTGAAAACTTTTGGAAAAACTTGAGCCAAAAGATTTTCCATCAGAGTGTGTGTGTGTGAGAGAGAGAGAGGGAGAGCGGGAAAAGAAGCGATTAGCATATGTTGTGACGTGTAAACCTGAAAGCTTAAACGCTGTGACAATTGTCGAGGTTTAATTATTTACTAATTGTTGTTGAATTTTGAAGAACTATGCCGCTTAATTATATGCCGACCACAAATGGATGTTTTTTTTTTTCTGAATAAGTTATAAAACGAAAAGAAAAACAATTTCAACTCAAATTGCAGTTCCACAAAGAAAGGCAAGTAAAAAAGCCAAAAAGAGCTAAAATAAGCTAGTACCGCAAGCTCCGCCCCACAAGACGTTAGCTCAGAGTGTATAAGTGGGTGTGTGTGTGTGTGTGAGTGTGAGTGCGAGTGCGCATTGTGGTAGTGTGTGTGTGTGTGTGAACATGTGAGTCTGTGTTGCGTGTGAAACAACCACCAGAGAGCGCTGTTAACAACATGGCGTGGTTCCACTTCCATAACGTTCCGTGCTAAAGTCACGCTGGAATTTTGAGTGAAATGCAACGAAATTCTCAACGCCTTCTGAGTACAGACGCGAACACCTCGTCTACAAATGCAGGCGAAGCAACACAAAGCAACCCAGAGCAATAAATTAACAAACAAAGAGCAACAAAGCAGCGTTTGCATATTAATAATTTGAGCATTGAAAGGAACAACAACAACAACAACAACAACAACAACAACAACAGCAAAAGCTAGATTTTGTGTGCGCCAGCTTAGACGCACTTAAGATGGCCAATTGCCGATAAAGCCGCTTCGTGGCTCTGCCTCTGCTGCAGTCCCTGTCCCCGTCCCTGTCCCTGCGGCTGTTTAAGCCCTGCTTAATACGCCGCAAATTGCTTGTGTTGCTCCGACAAAGACAACTTGCAACTCACACCTTGCAACGCGCTACGTTCAACGTGCTAGGTGCGAGGTGCAAGAATTTACATAAATGAACTATTATGCGCCAAAACCAGGCTTCACTGAGCACCTCCACTCCCGACCCAGGTTGGCCCAAGGAATACCCACCTGCTTCGCAGAATGTTTATTGCAAGTTAGTTAAGAATTGGCAATTGCTTTTAATATCTGCTGATTAAATATTAAAAGTCGTCAGAGCTTGAGTTCCCCTGCTTAGAAGTCTCATTGGTTGATGCAGTTCTCGAATGGTAATTGCTATAAGCGGAAAAAGAAAAAGAAAGAATAAACACTTTTGTGTTTGATCATATTTGCATATGGGTTTTCTCATTATTTATTGGCTTTTCTGCAGAGTCGCGAATCACAGGTATCCCAGAGCTAAAAATAAAGAAGTAGCTCTTCTTGGCTAGCTCCTTCCCAAAGAGCCTTTAGGTACATAAATATCTACAAATATCTATCAAACTTACATCGTTTTATTTTAGAAGTCAGGCTTTTTGTGATACAGTTTTCCACTGGCTATCAGATCCGATGTCTTTGGCTTCAAAAGTGGTAGCAAGGGAGTGACGAATCTAGAGTCTATAGCGAATGTCGCTTATAATAAAGACAGAAAGTCTCTAAAAAAAATGTAGTTATGCGAGCCAACCTGCTCAATTTCGAATGGGGTTTTCGTAAAGGGAATCAATATCAACATTATGAAGTTCATCTCGGGAGTTGAATGAGCGTTTCAATCGAATTGCCTTCGACTACAGTCCAGCGACTTTGGGTTATTTTATTTCGTATTACTTATTGGCACAGCCAAGAGGTTCCATTATTCGGAATGTGTTTTTTATTTACCCTAGAAGTGTCTCTTCCAGTCCACTTTCTCTGATCTAAATTGAAGTTTTAATGTAGTCTATTATCTCTTCGGAACCAACCCCCCCGCTCCCATTCAGGAGCAATTTACGACTGGGTGTCTGGGGGTTGGCAGGCGGCGCAATTAATTTTTCATTTTAATTCACATAATTTGTTTACGATTATTGGTAAACAAAGTTTTATTTAGTGTTTTTTTTTTTTTGGGTCGAGTGGAAATTCGCGTGATATGAAGGCTCGTTGCTTTAATGACATTATTGATCTACTCTGTCCGGGCAGCGGGCGGGAGGAGGCGCAGGACATTCCGGGCTGAACGATTATCTTGATGGACACGTTTCCACATGTAAATGAGCTCGGGGCATGTTCCCAGCTGGTTCTTCGCCTTCTCCTGCTTGCTCTTCTCCTTCGCATTTGGCTCGCTGCCTCGCTGTTTGCGGTGAGCAAAGCGCTAATAACGCATTTAGCATAATTTCATTTTGCGCAAACATGAGTTTTGCATTTGCATTTGTAATGAGAGCTGCCCGCTGTCTCTGCTCCGCTCCCTCCTCGCCTGGCTCAACACAATTAAAAAGTCATAAAAATATGAATAATAAAAAAAGTGTAACAAAAATAAAAAGTGCACAAATTGCATTCGCTGACCCACCTGAGCGATGCGCACTTGGCGCACCTTCTTCTCTCGCTTGCCCACCATCCTCCTCTTCGCTCTGGGTCCCTATTTCTCTCTATTCCTCTTTCCCTGGCAGGCTGCTTGACAGATACATAAATAATCAAATAATTTGTATATAAAAATGCACGCCGAGCAGCCGCATAAAATAAAGTCATAATTTCAAAATGATTTATGAAATACGCTCAGAAAGTCTCTTTCTCTTTCCTGCTCTTCTCCTCCTGCGTGGAGTGCTCTTCACAGCGCGAAAGATGGGGTATATTAGCTACGAAACTGTCAGTTGACGAAACAATGTGAAAAGTATATACAAAAATATAATATAATATAATATATGTATAATACTAATACATAATAGATAAGATCACTAAGAGTTTTATATTTATTTAGTTTAATATTTTATTTAGATATTTATTATTTACATTAGTTATATAGCGAGTTAATAACATTATATAAGTATAAATAATAAATGAATATATAGTATAAATATCTTTGTGTATATTTAATTTATATATTTTATTTAATGTATAAAATGCATTCTTATATTTACTTAACTTATTAATATTTATATTGGCTTAATTTTTTGCTGTCAAACTAATAGTTATTAATAATTATTTCGAGTTTGACTTAACTTAAATATTTAAATTGTAAAAATAGCCTATTGCAATAAATCTGAACTGTATCTTGTGGTTCGATGTGGCCAAGTTTTGGGCCGTTCGACTTATTTTATTGTAACACATTTAGGATTATATTATTTAATTTCTCTGCTTAATGCAGCACCTTTTTAAATTAATTTCTTGAGCTGCAGTTGCCAGATGTTTATATTTTATGTACCATATACATATATACATATGCATATGCATATGTATATGTATATGTATATGTAAGTGCATTTCACATATTTTTGCTGGCTATCCGAGACATTAACATAAGCCAACACGCATGAGGAACCCAAGCTCATACACAGAGGGAAAGAGAGAGAGAGAGAGAGAGAAAGAAAGAGTGAGAAGCTCTGGCAAAAAGTTGAGTTTGGGTTCGGAACTTGTTAAATTTGACATGGCCTCTTATGATTAGCTGAATTATGCTTAATGCATTTGCATTGTGATAAGATCCGACTAGAACAACTAGATCGCCCATACATACATACATATACTTTATATTTATATGTATGCGTGTGTGTGTGTGTTGATGTATATACATATATAATATCAGCTGAAGAGGAAGTTGGACGCCTGATAATCATGCCATTAAATCGTCAGCATTATAAATGCAAAAGCATATTTTCTTTGCCATTCCCCAGTCGCAGTCCCTCCCTGCATATCTCTCTTTCTCTCTCTCTCTCTCTCTCTCTCTCTCTCTGTCTCTCTCTCTCTCTCTCTCTTCGTACATTGTTTGAACGGCAATTAAGCGAGAAAAAAGTTGAATTTTTCATTGGCTTTCAACAGCACCGAGTGTTGGCCAAGGGGCAAGAGGAGGGGGCGCTCGGACGCTCTCCCTCGCCTTTTATTATTTATTGCGGCGAGTGCAACAAGGCGTATGCTTAACTTGACTTAACTTTATTGATAATTGGAGTGAGAATAAGCGCATTCACAATTTTGAATGCAACATTTTTCTTCTCTTTGCTTGTCTTTTCTTTTCTTTTCATTTAATTTCTTTCTTTTTCGCAGTTAGTAAAAAACATGGACATTGATTGATGTGATTTTAAGGCGTTCATTTGAATTTAATTGTGCGCTGCAAGTGTGTTTTGGTTTCTGCATACCCTGTAATGCTATAGATCGAGAAAAGGTCAAGTTTCAGCTTTGGGCTGAAGTCTGAACCCGAAAGAAAACTCGATTCGGCGCAGTAACTGAACAATTCCTTCAAAGTTTTCAATCTAATTCAGGTTTTCATTTACTTTTCGTTCGGCTCCAAATATAACGATCCTCACGTATTCTTATTCGTATTAGATCTCATTTTGTTGCCCTGTTGAATACCGATTTAGATGGAAGCAACAAATACAAATTCCGAATTTATCTCAGTTTAGTTCCGACACATTTTCCTCTTTGTTGAGGCTTTGATTACAATTCTTGGAGTATTCCTATGATTTCATGCAGGGCATATTCGATTTGCTGTCCATTTTATTTGGCTTGCTGAAAAGTTTTGCATGGCGCCAAAAGGGCGTGACAAAGGCCCAGATCTGCCCAGTTGAACCCTTAATAATTGCAAAGCCGCCCCATCAAACGCCAGTGGCACCCCTCCCATCCATCACGTGCTCGGGCGACCGAGCGAGTCGTTTGTGGTTGAACATGCATTTAGGTTTAAGCGTGAACAATTCTCTGTCATTAGCTGTTTGCATTAGCCGAGTGCAGAGCTTGTGGCGAAGTCTAAAGGGAGGACGGCAGCGGGAGGAGTGGAGAGCGGAGCGATGGCAACGTGTGTGGTCGCCATACATATCGGTTGGGAAACCATGCAGTAACACATGCACCCACACAATTCAGAATATATCGAAGAGTGCAACCGCAAATGGAGAGTCAATTTCAATATGCGGAGACAGAAGCTTTCTGCAAGAGAGGGTCTGCGCCTAGAGCAGTGAGAAGAAGCAGCTACCTGTGGCTGACAGCTTGCTAATCGGCTAAATTAGCCGTGAAAGAATGCACAAGTCATCGGGTTACGTGGTCAACTGTGAGCTACACCCTCGCAACGTGAGAACTGGGTAAGCCAACTCGGCGACTCGCCGACTCACAGCGACCAAGTCGACTCGATCGGTCGAGTCGGGGCTCGACTGCCTGATTTATGATAGACGTGTGCCACTCGACTGTGTGGCTGCCACACTGTCCACAGCCGCCAGCCGTAAGCCATAAGCCGTATCAATATCAATGTCAACAGGTTTCGCCTTGTTACCTCTTTGCGATCCACCAAGCTGCTCAGTTGCTCAGCTGCCAAGCTACCAGCTTGATCTTTGCATTTGCTGCCACACAGTAAAAAATATTCATTTGCATTGCGAAACAGATAAAAAGCTTTTGAGTTTTGTTTAATATATTGTTTTTTTTTTTTTGGTTTTTAATTTATTAATAATTGATAAAAGTAATACAACTAAAATAAATACTACGTTACGTTATGTTATAATAGTTGCTTATCTCTTCCCCCTCGCCCCCCCTCTCTCTCTCTCACTCTCTCTCTCTCTCTCTCTCTCTCTCTTTCCATTATCAGTCATATGCTTAGCAATTAAGAATGAACGCCATCGACTGCATAACTCTCATTCACTCTATATTTAAGAATTATCCATGCCCCAGTGGTGCATGGGCTATCCGCACAGGAACTCAACAGAGTTTCACTAGCAAATCGAGATTCTTGCTCTAAATTTGCACTGGATCCACAATCGAATCAGTGTGAGAGGAGATTATATCTCACCACCTGAATATATATTTAAATTTATTTAAATTAAATCATCATAAAGTACACAAATAAATTTTAAGTATTAATGAAACGAGAAATTATGATACGAAGCATAATATATTTTGTATATATATATGTATATACATATATCTTGGGTTTCGGTCAATATTTAGTTAGACTAAACTTGATCACACATATTCGAGTGTGAGTCCCCCCAGTGATGTCAAATTTGAATATGGATTAACAGGAAGTCCTGGCACAGGTTTTAGCCTAACAACTTGTATTTCATTGGAACTGCATTTTGTCTCATTCTCATTCTGAAGTTGGGTATTTTTGTTCGCAGTGCAGATAGCGCCGTGGGGCTCTCACACTCGTGCGAGCTGCCTCTTGCTCATCTCCAGTGGCTCCCTTTGGCCTCTTAATCATTGTTATTTGGAGCCATTAGTCGCGCAGCGCGGTTTTTGCTGCTGGTGTTTCGCATTGCAATTATGTTGACAATTCGGCAGCTGGGGCCGAGGCCGGGCCGAGGCAGAGATTATGGCTGGGATCGTGGCTGGGGCCTGCCTCTGGGCTCTTATCATTAGGCGCAGTTTATTGAAAAAGAAATATCAACATTTTGGGCTGATTAATGGGTCCGCAGAGGCCGACAGGTGCTCCTCTGCTCTGGCATCTTAAACGCTGGCAATTAGGCTAATGCCAAGGTTCGAATACCTCAGATCGTGAGATAAGTCGTTGCTCGGCTCTGCCGCCTGAGCCCATGCGCACAGGAAGCGCAGCGTTTGTCCAATAAACGTCGCCCCAAAACGTTGCATATAAATTCTCAATTATCGCCCACGCCCCCAAACCGAGCAGTCCCTCGAGGAGTCTGCAATTTGCCACAGTTTCGAGGCGCATAAATAAAACGTTTGGCTCTCTGTTCCTATTTAGACATCACAACACAACAAGGCCAGCAGACACCACATCAAATAGATAAATAAGACCCGCATCCGGGATACCCTATCGAGTAGAACATGGCTCAGATATAAGCTTTTCATACAATACAATTTCTTATACTTAAGTTTGGTTCAGATCATTTTAATTTGATTTAAGCTCAAGTGTGTGTTATTTTAATATATTGGTAATTTATATATAGTTTGTTATTTAGATACTATTTGTTTTGAGTAATAACTTTTATGATTACCTCTAGCTCACGCTTATCTTCACTGAGTTCTTCCCAGTTCTTTAGCTATAGCTATCCATCCCTTCTGCGGGATAAGTAGCAAGCCCCAGGTGTGGTGCGTTTACAGGGCATCGGGCAGGCAGGCTGCACTAGGCCTGGCTCAGTTGGCAGATTGAATCGTTTAGAGTCAAAAGCTTGTGCTAACTGCTGCCCCAATGTGGAGCGCACTCTGCGCTGGACGTGGCTGCAATATCATTACTATTTACTTTTTGGGGCCTGCGGTGCTGCACAATTGATCAGTTCGGAGGAGCAGCTCTTGGGGAGGGCGTCGGCGGCAGGCGGGCAGGAGAAGCCGAATAAAATGCGGAAACGTGCCGTGCAGTCTGGAGGTTGTTTTAATTCCTGCCCGCGATTCGCATCGCTGTGGCTGTGGCTGCAGTTGGAGCTGGAGCTCGAGCTTGAGCTGAAGCTCCGAATGGTGTCTGGAATTGAAAACAGCCGCGCACAAATCCATCAAGCGTTGGGCGAGCTGCCGTTGCCCAGCGCCATCTGGGCAGAGTCTGCGGTATACGTAACGCCTGCTCCCCTGCAGCTGCCCTCAACTGCATTAGAATGTTTCTCCTAGAGACTTGACTTTGCGCTCGTTGTTGTTGTTGTTGTCGTTGTTGCTGTAGCTGATGGTTGGTTGTGTAAACACCCACCAAAAAGCGTTTGGTTCATAAATCATCGCGATAACAAATTACCGCTGCCGTCTGTTAAGCTTCTTACCAGCCAGCCTGAAGAGCTGGAGCTTGAGCTGGAGCTTGAGTCCCAACAAAAAGAGTTGGAAGTTACAAAAGATCAATCTTATTTGCGCCCAAAAAGTAAGCAGACGAAGTAAAATTTGGTCAAAATAGCCAAAGAGGCGCTTGGCCACTGGCAATCATGAACGGGCCCAGCGAGAGAGAGAGAGAGAGAGAGAGAGAGAGAGAGTGAGGGGGAAGAGAGATAGCAATAGAGTGAAAGAGCCGATTAATTTGGGCGATTTACGGGGACCAACGCAGTTCCAGACTTCAACTGCAAGTCGAACTCTAAGTTTTGTACATTAATTTTATTATTATTATTACGTTTTTACCCTGTAGGCCTGCAGGAGCAGGGAAGTATGAAACTGTGTCGATTATGAGACAGAGGGATCTTCGGGCAACTGCTCTTCATATTGTCTTAACTGGCACCGGACGAGCATGTAAGATGTTGAGTTATATCTATAAGTTCGAGCTAGACACCAGCTAAGGGCTATCGACCTAACTTACGCCTAATCTTAAGTGTAGCTATAATAGAATACCTGAGGGAGTAAAATAAAGAGATAAAAAACAACAATATAATATATATCTTTATGTATGATAAAAGGTGCCAAATACCCATATTTTCCATTCATAGGGTATCTATTGGCTAGCAGTTACGATTTAGTTGGATTTTTGACTGTTGTTATTGTTATTACTCGCATCTTTCGTGTAGGCTAAACAAACTTACAATTTAGATTGAATTTATTTGTGCGCCGCCAGCCGCCTGCCTAGACGAGGAGCAGCCCATTGAGATCTTCATTTGCTGATCTTTCTGGGAACATCTTGGCGGCGTTGACCCCAAAGGCAGACACAAGGCACAACGCTGCCTCGGCCACAATTCCGGCATCGAGCATCGACTGCGAATTGTCTGTCTCACTGACCAGTTTCCAGTTTTGTGGTCTGCGATACCCTGTATCCTTTGAAGCAAGGGGCGATTGCTTTGAGCAAGTCGGGGCAAATGGGTAGGCACAATGTGCACATCTTACCCCAAATAGATTTTAAGTATCGCTAATGTTTACTTCTGAATAGAAATAGATTTTCAAAAGGAAATTATCAATTTCTGTTGCTGAGCTGACCCAGGGTAGGGTATCATGTAGTCGTGCTCCCTTGACTAAGGCATTCATGCATTTTGAGCGTTTTCTGTTTGCTGCTTTAGCTGTTCCTTTTGAACTCTATTAAACTCAGCGAATTTATTAATTTCGCTGCTGATTAACTGTTTCCGATAGCGCCTTGGCCAATGCCCGTTTCTGGTATCCGCTAGTCGCATCTCCCAATAAATCATATTTGTGCCACAAAAATCTCTGTGTTGCAACCCGCGCGCTCTCTCTCTCTCTCTCTCTCTCTCTCTCTCTCTCTCTCTCTCTCTCTCTCTCCCTCTCTCTCTCTCTTTATCTTTGTCTTTCTCTTGCCCCCCATCTGCATTGCATGATGCAGATTGACACTTTCCAGGGCCAGTGCTAATCACTTGGCTTTTCTCCGGATAGAGTTCGATTGCTATATAGTTATAGCTCATTCAGCAGACACTAGTAATAAGACCGTTTCTGAACATGCGAAGAACAGGAAAGGGCAAACATCTCATAAGATAATACAGAGTCAAAAGATAAAACGAATATTTAGGGCAGAGGTTTGATCAGCATCTTATCAGGATCAACATCAGGATAGAACTCTTGCTATTGGCTACAATATCGGTCCACGGATATTAGATAAGCATTATCAATAAAATACCTCGCACACATTATAACTTCGCAACTTAATCTAAATCTGATGGTATTAGATTGAATTGCGAAGTTATAATGTGTGCGAGGTATTTTACTACATATTTTTTTTAAATATTTAGAATTGAGAAGGAAATTTGATTCCTCCTCTGATATGATGCTTGGACCTAACAGGACTGATCTGTCCTGTCCTTGAGATTCAGATAGCTGGGCAGCACTAGTTCTGGCTGTAATGCTAAGCTGATGGGGGCGTGGCTGCATGCATCGATTGGTTGGCGTATGAGGCGTATTAAGTATAATGACAGCGTCAAACACAACACACGACACGTGACACGCGGCCTGACATGCAGCTACTAGCCTCGGCTACATCACTCTGTGTAGCTGTGTATATAGCTCCCAGGTATATTTATATATATGTATGTTTTGGATACGTTCGTAGCTATTGTGGATACATTTGTCCGTTAATGCTGAATACGACAGCTGAGACAATCAGCAAGGAACAATGGATGTATTCACTCCCCAGCTGGAAGTCGCACTCTGAGATACTCTGCAATCTCGAAATTTCTTAAGATTGTCTAAATAAATAATATAAAGGAAAGAGCTAATTGGGAAGTATACTGCTTGTATATTAAATATACCGGATGTATAGGTAGTTTGATGAGAAGTATATCTATATATCTGTATCATTGGCATACGTATGCAAATACTTGAACACTCCCTAAATCATCACATGAGATGCTGAGTTCAGTGAATGAGTTGCTTGAGCTAAGAAGAGTTCAGCAGTCTATTTATTCAAAATATATACATATGTACATATGAATGTACATATATATATATTTTGTTCTCATTTGTGACTGATTGGTATGTTGGGCTGCATTACGATCTAGTCTTGGACTGCCTTCAAGGTGCATCCCATCCCTTCTCCACGCATCTTGGACACTTGCGCTCTGCTCTCCAGCAGTCTCTCCGCTCATTGACATTTCCCGCCTAGTTCCTGCTTTCCTCTTGACACATTTCACAGTTAAGTGTGCTCTTTTCTTAGATTCAGCCTAATTTGATCATGAGATGTTAATATTCATCAATAACTATCTGGCATATGTTTTCTGAATATTTTGTAGATCCAATAAGCCTTGTGCCATTGCATAGTGAGTAGAGAGCTACATATTAACTTTTCTTTGATATAGGGTATCGTCTAGTCTGCCTAAACTGTCTAAGCTGAAGAGCTACATATATGATTCCTCTATATATGTATATAGATTTTTTGTTAGTTTTGCTTTTGATTTGGTTTTGGTGGTGTCCACGTTGACGTCCGCATTTCGCTTATCTCGCGCAATTGATCGCTTTGGCTGGGTTGTGTTATGGTTGTCGTTGTTGTTGTCGTCGTTGTTGTTGTTGTCGTTGTTGCTCGCGGCCATTGTTTGCATTCTTTTTGTGGTGTTGTTGTGTCTAAAATGACATAGTGCTGCTGCTGCTGCTGCCGCTGTTAGCTGTTTGTTTGTTTGCTCTGTCACATAGGCCGCCATTTTGTGTGCTGCAGTGAGTTGTCGCAAATGGCAATTAATAATTGCAGCTACTTAGCAGCCAGCTCAATGGGGTGTGTGTGTGTGGTGCATATTGTATCTGACAAAGGTAAACATTTGCTTATTGTCGCTGGCAGCCATTAAATGTGCACTTTGTGTATCCTTTATGGCTTTGGCTTGTTTTTACTCTTTACATATTTCGTTTTTATAGTTTTTAATGCTGTTTGCCCAATAATTATACTTAATTGATACACACACAAGCTCTGCTGTGTGTCTGCGAGTGTTTTTGCCTAGGCGCCTCTTTAACTCTTTTTGCTCTTTAACGTTTTTTGTCTGTTTGCTGCGCTAATGTCGTCAGCCTTTGACTGCGGCCCGATAGGGATCCGATAGCGATGGCCGAGGCGGTAGGGGGAGGAGGAGGGGGAGAGGGGCTTCACGATGAGCCACTTAATTGGCAAATTATAGCGCTTGTCTAGATCTGCATCGCCAGCCATCAACTTTGACATTGATGCGTTCGGGCAGCTGCCCCGAACCCCAGCGCAGCAGAGAGCCAAAAAGATATTTCGCTGAGGCAAAAAGTCGCGCGGGTAATGAGAAACTTGTTATAGGAAATTAGGCTGGGAAGGGGCATGGCTGACACTCCGGAGCATATTAAGTGCCTGCGGCAAAAAGTTATACAAACACATAATTCCTCAAAACAACTGAGGACTTCGACTCGAACACAAACTACATAGCCTGTCTGTCTGTCTGTCTGTCTGTCAGACTGTCTGTCTGTGTGTTTGTCTTCATAAGGGATCGTCTTGGAAATTGATATGCGCAGACGACAAGCGAAATGCTGCGACTGCAACCTGGACTTCGACTTGGCCTGGGTAATGCCAAAAGGCACCTGCACCGAAGTCGAAGCGTAAATTGATAAGCTGCAAGTGCTGGCGATGTTGCAGCGGCAGCATGCAAAGGGTGAGTGGGCAGCTGTTGCTGATGCAGTTGCAGTTACCAATCCTGCTGCACTCAGCAAAAAGCAAATATGTAAGTACATATATACATTGTATATACATATGTATATATATGTATGTATATATTTATATATGTATATCTGTGCTTCTCTGATCTGCTTTAAATTGCATTAAAATGGAATTAATTATAAAATATTCATTTAGCCAAGTCTCGATAGTTTCTTGCAGTGTACTTGATACCAGTTGGCTTATTAGTGGCTGCGATTGACATTGGCTGTGCCATTTGCCTTTTGTTTTCGTGTGCCGTCTGCTCAGCGGGGATTCGCGCATGCGCAGCTCTCAAGCTCTGCCCAATAGCCAATACTCGATACCCAATACCCAATACTCAATACTCAATACTCACTACTCAATACTCAACTCACAAGACCAGAACAAGAGTCCCTTCGACTAGACGAGAGACGCGAGAGATAAACACTTGGCTGCAACCTGGCAAAGCCTGCACGCAATTGTAATTGCTCTCAGCTCGACTCTACTTCAGACACCTTCCTTCATGTCACACTGAGAACAATTGCTGCAGACCGTTATAAATATCCCTAGAAGAGACTTTGAATTGATTTAGATTGATCGTTTGCCATGTATTCTATATACTATATAATACGATGATAAGAACGTTTCTTCTTCTATTAAGTGTGTGCCTTTCGGTCATCTTAATAAATTATAGTCCTTGATCAATTGACTAACGGGACTCTCTTGCCTAGTGAAAGTGCGAGCTCTAAAACCTAAATTATTTTTATGATTTCATGCTAGGTACAAGCCACGGGGATCCCACGGGGATCGGCGAATCTGCAGTGGGGCAACCCCACCTGTACTCTTCATATTTGCTTATATCTCATTATTTATTTAAATTTAAATATTGTCAATTTAGTTTGAGTACTGAAATTAAGTCCACAATATATAAATACATCCCACGATATGCACATCGATTCCGGAATATTATTAAACTTTTCGTGCTTAATGATCTATTCTTGAATAATCTCCCAATAGCTATAAATGACAATTATATTTATTGCTCTCTCTTTCTCTCTCTCTCTCTCTCTTTCTCTCTAATAATTTTTATAGAATATTATTAACTAGTTCTTATGCTGTTGGAAATAAAATAAATTGTAAATTTGTAGACATACCCGAGTCCAAATTAAATTAAATATTTACAATTGTCCAAGAATTAAACAAACAAAAAATAGATGAATAACGAATTTACTAACTTAGTTAGGATTAAAGACAGATCGATCATTAAAACGGATGTTGAATCGGATTAAACAAAATAAAGTCCAGCCAACAATATATATATTAAGAACGCTATATATGTTTACGGAAGGCTCTGATCTGATTAGGTTACTATATAGCCTATTAAGTAGTTAAGTATTTTAGAGCAAAGTTCATTTAAAAATTCGCTTGATATCTGGCATTTATTAAGCTAAGACACGAAAACCAAACTTCAAACTATTCTTGATTTCTTGCATCTGTCACACATTTAATATTTAAAGTTTTTTTCATTAAGACTTGAATTGAACTAGATATTAAAATAGATCAACTTCTCCATAGAAAGGCTTATTTGGGATCCTCTGTTTTGGCTCTGTGTATTTTATTTGAGACCGAGAGGGAGAGAGAGAGAGAGAAAGGAGCATTGTCCAAAGTCTAGCTATAGTTTACATACTCTCCCTCTCTCCGTCGCACTTATTGCGAATGCCATCTGTTACGAGTCTCTGCGGTTACATGTGGACATATGGCGGCGTCTCAGTTGCCGCTGCTGATCCTGCTCCCTTGAGTGCGGACATTTTGGGTTTTTTCTTTTATTCGGCTCTTCCGAGAATTGTGGCTTGTAGTTGTTGTCGTCAGAGTGGCATAAATAAATCATTGAGATAAGTGGCAACGCCACATATGTATGTTGCCTTATGATTTCTGATCTCTGTCGTTGGCTCTTTATTTAGCAGTTGACAGTTAAAAATAGGGCTTTTTCGCTTATTTGAAATGTTTTTGAAGTCAGTCGGTGCTAAAAAAAATGCTCCCTCGATAAGCGAGTCGTTGATGCTTGCAAAATGATAACCGGCAATAAAGTTCCAGCTTAAAATGTTGGAGAAAAAACACTTTTAATTACAGCATAATGAATTACTACACACACAGGCGCACGTAGCAGTAAGCACATGCTACAGAGCGAGTCGGCAATACACGCGGTTTCTGTGTGTGCGTAAGTGTTAGTGTGAGTCCACGCCCCGTTTACTTTGAGCGCAAAGTCAAGTAGCGAACAGCTTGTGCTAGAAAGAGACGAAGCACGCGCTTCCATAATTGGCCGTTGCAATTGGTACTTTCCAGGCGCGCGCACGTACCGAAACATTGGGAATGGAACGACCAGTGTTTGCTCGCTCGATTTCGCTCGCACACAGTGCTGCTCGCTTGATGATCGCGTTGCCAGGACGACTGGAAAGCGAAAACACACAGCAGAAGGCAGAGCGCAGTGGCGTGTGCCACATGCCAAAACGTTTCAACCAGGACTGGTTTTTTCCAATTTCGTTTTCAGTTCTTGTTGGATTCTCAAAGCGTCGACGTGGCTGCGCAGTCACCGAGCCACACGAGAGTCGTCGCTCGCGTAATACATAAAACCAAAGACAACAAAAAGAATAGAAACAAAAACAAAAGAAAAGAATATTTTTCGGCAACGGTCAACGCCGTCGGCACTTTACAGTTGCTCGATGAGAGAGCGCGCCTACGTGAGAGGGAGAACAGTGCACAGCCTGTTTCATTTCAATCGTCGTCGGCGTTTTCAGCTTTGAGCTTGGGCCGCGCATTCACATATTCATTCGTTTCTGACGCTCGCGTGCAGTCGCTGCTAACTGTGCTAACGGTGCTCGCCGCCGCCGCCGCCGTCACCGTCACCGTCGTCAACGTCAACGCCAACGCTAACGCCAAAGCCAGCGCCTGGCGCCTCGTTTTGGAGATCAGTGCCAGTGTCGAAAAGGTGCGTGCCTGAGCGCAAGTGAAAAAGTGTGAAGAAACGACAAAAAATATATAGAAAAACCAAGGATAAATCAAATTCAAATAAAATAAATAATCGCAAATTTAAATTCCGATTTTCGACTTCGGGCTTTCCTGCCTGTCACGCGATACCCTACAAATTCAACAGTCTGGTGCGTGCCCGCCTGGCTGACATAGTTCACCCACATATCCACACACAACCACACGCACACACGCAACCACGCAACAGCAGCTCTGCAGAGACTAGACAAGTGCAAGTGCAGAGTGCTGGCAATTTTGCTTTTTTACCGGCGGTCCGTTCGGTCATTCACTTTGCATTACTTCGCCTCACTTCTAAATGTCATTCTGACAGCTCTGGCGACGTCTCTGTCGCCGCTGCCGCCTCTGCCGCTTGCGACGCCTCCGCAGTGAGCTTCGCAAGTGATTTGCGTGCCGTTCTTGCGTTTGGCCTGCTGATTTGTTGCATGCGTCGTTGGCGTCGTCATCGAGCGTCAACACCAACAACGCTTAACTAACCCAACCAACCTACAACAACAACAACAACAACAACAACAACAACAACAACGTCAACAACAATGCCAATGCGTGCAAGTGAAAAGCAAAAGTGTTACAGTTAAGAATCAAATAAAAAGAGAATCCAAATCAATTTTGCAACACTGAAAATCGAACTTCCACTCTTCAGCACCGCCTCGCAGATTGAATTTCTATTAAAAACAACTGTGCAAAATGTTTTAGTTGGCATTTTGAAAAAATATTCACTTTAAAGTTCTATTTTTATCTGAACAATTATTTTGAAAATTGATTTTTTATTATTTCTTATTATATGCAAGTTTGAATATTTAATAAAAATCATGCAAGATGGAATTAAAATTGAAATTAAAACTTAAATGAAAAAAAAAAAATTAAACAGAAATTAAAAATGTTCACACTATTTGAAAGTCTTTTGCCAATTGAGAACAGTTTAAAATATTTCCATTTTCCATATTTCTAGCTAAATTTATAATCTACACAAAAGAAGGAGAAGAAGAAGGGAAAGGAGAAGTGCAATATTTAACAAGCTAAAAGCAAATGCAAACAAACAAAATGTGAGACGTAATGTTGAAGCAAAGTCAAAGGCTAAATCGAATCGAAAACAGTTGCCGCTGCAGCTGAGATCCTCCAGCAGCAGCAGGACTCCAGCTGAATAAGAAAAAAAAAAAAACAATTAAAAACGCGTTAAACAGCGTTGCGAAGGGTGTGAGTGTGAGTTGAGTAAAATAAATCGGAAAAATAATCAAGACGAAAAGGAGCAAAAAAACCATTCACAACGGCGACCATCACGAACTCCGCCCTTGCAATGAGCCAATTGGGCACCGTCTACGCCACCAAGCGAAGGCGACGCAACGGCAAAAGGTGAGTGAGTTGGGGCATGCCCCAGCAGCGGGTCCAGAGCAACCGCAGGGCTCGCTGAGAGATTTCAATCAATGCAACTGAAAGACTTCAATCAATCGCTGCAAAGTCAATGTATCTTTTGCTCTCTCCCTCTCCCCATCAATCTGCGGCTCGTTGGGCCAAGCAATTGATAAATGATGATGCCACAAGCAGCATCGGTCTGCTACTGGTCTTCCTTGCTACAACAACAGAGGGGTTCTGCCCTTTCTCATTCAATGTGGAACTTGTGCTTCACGAGGCTATAGATCAGAGTTGTCAACTAGAATAGAAGAGGACCGAAAAGGGACAAAGTTCACTTGCCACAAGTAGAGTGTTTTTCTAGGAAGTGCTCGACTAGCTAATACTCTGGCTGAATTCTGGGTGAATCCAAACTGTGACAAAATACAAAGCTCTACATCGATTTCATGAGTAATAAAAGTAATCAATTAGTTGCCTAGCTATAGCTCTATTAGCCTTGAGCCTCTGAGACAGGCTGGCAGAGGAACGTAGGAATTTAGCGCAATGCTGCCAGCTCTGATTCTGATCTAGTCTAAATACTTTATTGGGTTTGAGCTGCATATAAATATTGTAATTATTGATAATTATATTGAGATAATATCCAATGGAACAATTTACACAATTCTGAACTATCCCCAGATAAACTTTTTCGTCTGCGATTGGTATAACTTCTGTTAACTTTATAATCTCTTGAAGTTTACAAATATCGAAGGCCTTCAATAACACATGCTAATAAATATTGCGTATTCTAATAATGATATTTATAATCAAACGAAATCGAATGAATTGATCTCTGTGCTGCGTCACGCTGCGTATACGCAACGCGCCCTAAACTGCCGCATGATAAATATTATGCATGTCGGCAGAGTTGCGTGAAATTACAGTAGTACCTCCTTAGAGGGCACACGGGGTGGCCCGTTTCTCGCTGCTGCCTCTATAGCCCATAGCTCTTCCCTTCTCTTCGCAGTCAACTTTATGTTTTACACTCTTTGCTCTATTGCCGCCTTATAGCTGGGGCGCAAATCGACTCTTCCCGCTGACCCGAAAGTGCATATAATTTCTGATAATTTTGTGTACTTAACTTGTAAACACAACAACAGCAGCAGTAAAAAAAAGTAATAAAATAAAAGATGCAAAAATTGCTGCAGTAGCTGCTGCTGCCAAGACACGCCCCCAACTGCGCACTATAATTGCGCCCCACCTGATCAGCAGCGGGAGAGCAACAGCGGTCGAGTCCAAAGATAGCGACAAAGTTATTAATTTTTTGTTGCCTGCTCCTCTCTCTCTCTCTCTCTCTCTCTCTCTCTCTCTCCCTCTCTCTTTCTCGCTCTGTCTCTTTCTTTTGGTTTTTTCCTTTATTGTCATACCCATACCCTATGCTACATGCCCTAACCAGGGAAGTTGTCGATGTTTATAAGATACACACCCTGAGCGTCATCTGTATAGAACGTGAAGTCTCTGTTAATGATGAACATTTTCTATATTTTCTTTTGGATTCTGTTTTAATCTTCTTCAAATAAAATGAAATTTGGCTCTGCTTTATTTCTGTGAATAATTTTAAATACATTATGTAAAGATGCATTCAAAATCAGTAGTTGGCTTCAATACTATATCTATTTTACTATGTATATTTAATATTGATTTATATACTGAATATTGATTGTATATATTTCATATGAATTGAATATATATACTACCTTCTGCAGAATTCACTGTGCGCCTTTTCTGACCATTCGTGAGAGTATTTCCTGTTCGTCGTCTTGCATTTTTTTATAATTTTATTATTGCTGTGCAGCCATCGACAGGCAGCGCGCATAATTTGCAGCGTTTGTGGTGGGCTTAAAAAACAATTACTTCTCGCCAAAATGGCCCCCTCCGCGCAGCTCCCGCACCCCTTCTGGGGTTCTCGGGCAGGGCTGCCTGCTCTCTTTGGCCCGAGTCATGGTGTGTTGAACTGGCTGGCGCGTTGCTCGCTCGACTGACGCAAAATTGTCACCTTGCCATGCACACCTGCAATTAAGTGGTAGCGCGGCCAGGTGAAGTGCCAGTGCCCCTCCACCTACCCTACCCCTCATCGTCCTGCTCGCTCTTCTAGAATTTCTGTTTTTAATAAAACGATCAAAATGTGTCTGCCCAAACCACTTATGCACTATTTTAATTGCGATCCTTGCGAGCCAATACCACTTACAGCCAGCTGCAGCCAGGCCTCGAGTGCTTCGCAAATATTTCACATACGCCACATGAAACCAGTGTGAGAGTTTTATGAGTACTTCAAATCTAATAGGGACTTGATATCCTTCAACTTGCAGTTATTATTAATGATTGATATTTAAATATTTAGAAGTCTTTAAAAATGAGCTTCAAAATAACATTCATACATATACATACATATGTATTGAGGCGTACCTGAACAAGTGACTGAAAAACATTTTTGTATATTATTTATTAATCTATTTAAGTACGTTGCCAAAACGAGTGTTTTCAAAAGGCTAAAGTCATCGCATAGATATATATTATACGTAGCTTAAATTAATACAGAGCACATCCGATGAGATATGCTCCAATTCACAGCTTAATATAGTCAGTGATATTATTAATCCACGATAAAACTAAAATTTGTTAATTGAAACCTAATAAAAATTATATTTTCAAGAATTTTAAGTATAACAATAATATAATTAATAAATTCGAGTTATATTCAAAAAGAGAAAGGAAAGTGAGGAATAAATAGAGAGAGAGAGAGAGAGAGAGAGACAGAGAGAGAGAGACAGAGAGAGAGAGTGAAGAGAAATCCCAGCACAATGGGGCACAAGTTGCCAGTCCAACAATCAATTCTTCTGCTCACATCTGGGTACCGTTAGTGATTGTCTGAAGAAAGGATTTGATTCATGGAAGAGAGAACTCTGAGGATAATATGAGCTGAACTCTATTAAAATGAGATTATAAAATTGGTAAAAAAAATGTGCAGCGAATAATTCGAAGTTCACATTGACAAGTTTAACAGACGAAAGGGACTGGTTTGTTTCCTGGATGGTTTACTGGAAGGAACCGGAAAATAAATTCGTTTTAAGGGAGAAAAGAAATCAATATTTTCGGGAATCAAATTATTTAGGGGGCAATGGACAGAATCGTATTTGATTACTAATTCAAAATTATTACGAAATGGAAAATAATTTGACCTCATCTAAATATTTACCGTAATACCTAAGCAGCCCAATCGAACTGATATATTAAAGCAAAAAATATTTAATGATGAAAATAATTTGAAGACTACAGAAACTCTTTATATTCTGATGGGACAACAGAGAGCACATTCCAGGTGAGCACAGAGGGCAGAGGACAGAGGGCTGCCCACCTTTCAGGCCTGCAGCCATCCATCGAACCACTCAACGCATTGCCTGACATTTAATTGTTGGCCATGCAAGGCTGATTCGCTGCTGCAATCGAGGGCCAACAATTAACACGAGTAGTTAAAGTTCGTAGAGGCCCACCTCCGCTGCATTCCCTTAAACACTGACAGCAATAACAGCAGGAAGAGGAAGAGAAGCACAAACAATTGCAACAAGAGCCACAAAGTTGCAACTTTAACTCCAACTTTGGCTGCATGGCCAGCGGCATCGGCTGCTTGGTTCCACTTGTTGGTTGTTATGGATATATGAGTCCTGCTTTTGCTTTATTGATTATCAGCGAGCTGTAGTCGTACTCGTTGTAGTAGTTGTTGTTGTTGTTGTTCTTGTTCTTGTTGTTGTTGTTGTTGTTGCATTTGGTTGTGCTTGTTATTGATTGCAGCAAGTGGTGCAGGACCCCCTCTGTTGCCATTAGAAATTGTAATTAGCCAAGTTAGCTGTAGCCACAGTTGCTGTTGTTGTTGCTATTGTTGTTGTTTGCATGCAACGGGCATGGGGGCATCGGAGCTTGTCTTTAAAGTTCAAGCGCTCATATTTTGTGCAACTTGATTGAGTTGCATAGCAAATTTGCCACCGCTTGTAAAACTTCTAGAAAATGCTGCTAAGCCAGACTGGAATATAGTTGAAATTAAATTCAGCTGAAATACAAGCAGAAACGGAACATCGACTCAAAGTCGAACTTTAAATTAGCTTGCAGTCCTGTCTTCACGATTATGATAAATGATTTGTGTCGCTTGAGTTTTTGTTCGATAAATTGCTTCCCACATAAAGTAAACGTATATTTTCTAAATGCCCTTCTCCTATTGTAAACCGCAATGCCGCGCCTGACATATGTTTCCACGTTTTCGGGAGGGTCAGCGGACCAACGGGGCAACGGACCAGCGGACCAGCGGGCCAGCTGACCATATGCCAATGCCACTGCCACTGTCGGCCGTCCGAGGCCAGTCCATAGAGCACAACATAAATTTTCACAGCGAAGTTTTATTTCAAGTTCGGTCGGCGAATTGACCAAAGGACTAACATAGGGTGTGGGGTGGAGATTGGACCAAACGAATAGACAACAGTTGGCCAATGCCCATGGTGGTGGTTCCAGTTTCCTAACCGCCCTCCTCCTCCTGCTCCCCCAGCCTTTTGCCTGCTGCTGCTCATTAGTTGCGCCTGCGCCGCCGACGCCGATGCCGACGTCGAGTGCTCTGCTTTGTCTTTGAAGAGTTCATATGGGGTTAAAAGTATATCAGACGAGCTATCGCCGAGCTGTTCGCTTAATTACAGTTGCTCGGGCGTGAGACCGGGAATGATATCACTCATAGATAGCCCAGCACAAAACACATCTTTATAATGCAGTTTATCAACCCAGCAAGCCTACTCTTATCTACTTCACTATTCGACAACAGAGCAAAGGTCAATTGCGTAAATTCCTGCAAAGTGACTCTGCATAAATTCTACTATATTGATATACCTTGCATTTATTTACTACAGAATGAGGCACTCGAAGTGTAAACTGAAGGTCACAATTTCAGTTCGGGAACTGATCTTAAAAAATTGTCATAAATTCAGGATCAATGTACTTTGGCGTGCTATGAGCACCTTTTGCCCAGACTATAGTCAATAGTCCTTGCCCAGAGAGAATAATCCTTGTCCATAATCTATCTATGCAGGGTCTTTTCCTCATTCAATATTGTGTACTTCAAATCTCTCTTATCTGTGTGCGACTTTGCTAAATTGAAGATTGAATATGAGTGAATGGACAACAGCTAGATATAGAATTGTTCATAAACAATATGAATGATACATTTTTGGGTTAGAAATTAGATTTCCATACACCGATTTAGTGACCCGATTCGCTTCGCTCACATAGCCGAAGGCTCTCCACGGGCTAACTATAGTTAGTAACTAGTCGACAATTTGCAATTACTATTATCAGTTACCGTTCACTTAATTGATACTCGGACAATTAACTTGACTCGACTTGATTATCGTCAATTGTCACTCGTTTTTCTCTCCCTGATTGATAGAGGTAATCAGGTTTAAACTATATATTCAAATCATAAACTTGAGCTCATTCATTTTGAGCTTACAACTTGAAGCATTAACTTCTTTGAGAGGGACAAATATACTTTTATTTTAAAGTTTGTATCAACGTAATTTGATACATAGAAAATGTTTCTCTGAGCGCAGACAGCTGTGATTAACTGATTTCCACTGGTTAAACACTGTCTCGGTTTTCCCAAGATTTTGTTTCACTTTTTGTTGCGATTATCTAGTCGAAGCTTCAGCTGTATCTCACTCTATGTGTGTCTCTCTTTCTCTCTATGAGTGTGTGAGTCTGTGTAATTAACACCATTGCGTAATGCAGCGTATCGAAGCCTAAATAGTGCTGCTCCATATGCCCAGCCTTATGGGGGTAGGCGTGGCAGCCATTAAAAGCGCCAAACAGCTGTCTGCCTCACTTTCAGCAGCTATGCTTAGCTCTCTCTCTCTCTCTCTCTCTCTCTCTCTCTCACTCTCACTCGCTCTCTCTCTCTCTCTCTCTCTATTCCTACCATTAGCCGTGGCGCACTTTAACTTTATCCATTTGGTTAGACTTTGTTGCCATTTGCCCACACACATCTCCTGGCCATGTCAGAAGGTGCTAAAACGCTTTATGTTAACCATTTGAGGAGTTCTTAACGTCAACTTACGGGACGCAACTGGAGCAGCTGATGGGTTGCGCTGCATCGAGGTTTAGCTGGGGTGTCACTGAACCCCAGTCGGGCCAATCCTCAGTCCTTAATCCATAAGCCACTTGCCCGAAACGCGCCTAGTTTAAATATGTATGAAAAACATGTTTTTTTTTTGTTTCTCTGCTGACCAAAACAGAAGAATTTTTAAATTAAGCCAAAGCGTCCATAAAAATCCACCCCAAGGGATCAGGACGCCAGGACCTGGCCGCGAATCGGGGAACAGCGGTGTGCGCTGAAGTGGAGCGTTCGAGTAGGGCGTGTTGCTCACTTCAGTCCTCTCCAGTCCAGTTCAGTTCAGTTCAGTTCATTACGGGCAGGTGATACTTTTCATGGCCCGAACTTTTGCTCCCTTTGACAGCGAATCGCAATAGAAAACAGAAAACAGAAAATTCATTTAAGTTTTTCCATTCTCTCTTTAAATCAAAAATAATTTTTATAATTATGCCATGAATAAACGAATAGCTTGAGCATATGGCTAGCAAAATAAATGTGCCGCGAGCTGTGACTGGGCACAGCTCATCACTAATCCACACCCACACACACCCACACACACACACACACACATCGCTGTAGACGCCTCCAAAAATGAGGAAGTGGCCTAGCAAAAGCAGTGGGTGGCGGGCGTGGAAAAGAGACCGCGCCCACACGCTGCCAAAAGCGGGCAACCCCCACTAACCCCTACCTTGAGCAGCAGCTGCTCCTCAGCTACCCCCACAGCCAACCCTCTGTTTTGCCGTCTGCACAGCTGTCAAAAGGTTTTCAAAGTTGCTTTTGCCAAACGCTTTGATGTCGCCCCGTCTCCATGTGTGTGTGTGTGTGTGTGTGTGTATATCTGAGTGTGTGTGTGTGTATGTGTTTGTGTCAGTAGATACATTTTTCCAAGCGCGCACATAAAAAATGTTGCCCGGCTCGTTCAAGATTCCGCTGCGCGAATCGCAAAAATGTTTAATCGATAAAATAAATGAGTTGCCTTTGCCAAGTTGTAGTTGTTCTTGTTCTTGTTGTTGTTGTTATTATTATTGTTGTTGTTGTTGCTTGTGTTGCTGGCATAGTTGACGTTATTCTTGTGCTCAACTTTCTTCACAGATGTTGGGCCAATCATAAAAAAAAACAACAAACCAAAGACAACAACAACAACAACAACAACAAAAACAACTGCACATATTAGCAACTATAACTGTGTATTTATGTACTCGGCCCGTGCACAAATAATTCTTAAGTGCCTCTAGCCGAGATCATAAAAGCTCACATAAAGCCAAAGGTGTTCCTTAAACCTGCATTAGCCATAAAAAGCCATTAGTGTAAAGGTTTCGAAAGAAGAAGGTCTTCAACAAGAAAACTAGATTTGATCTATTATACGCGTACAGAAGACCTTACTATACTTATCTACAGATATATAATAAGTTAAGCTCACAGAGTTTCGTAGAACCACATTCCGTAAGCCAAGCCTTGGCTTTGTCATAAAACATATATAATTATATTAAATCATTAGATATTATATTATATTTAAATATAGTTCTTCAATAGATTTATATCTGATATTGCTTACTCTGGCATCGAATACGAATACCTTGGAGTTTTCTTCGATAACTCTGTCATCTTAGCGAATATTCCCATTGGAAATGAATTTCGTCAATCGACAAATTTCAATATTTGTCATTCCAATATCCAATTATATAGGCATATATATACTTCTGCCTTTATCATTTATAATATATCAGTTTTTAGATTTGATATCGATAACTCTAGCATCTATGCGAATATATCGCTTATAAGTAAAAACATTTCGTTGTTTAACATATTTTGACAGTTGCCATTGTTAGTTCGCATAGCTAGAATGTCTGATGATAGCTCATCTTCAAACAGCTCCTCTTTAAAGTTTGCCGCTAAAACATTTATCACTTCATTAGGGGCAGTCCTCAAAGGAAGCTGCCAACAGGTCTGCTGCTTGGCCTGGCCCGGCCTGGCCCGGACTGGCCCGGACTGGCCAGGTTGCCTGGCTGCATGTTCGATTGTCACTTGAATGTTTTCTTGGCTCTTTTTCGCTTATTCTTAAAATTGTTTTGCACAATTAATATGCAAATGAAGGCATCTTAATGTGGCATCCACCGATTCGAAATATGCAAATAATGCGTTAACAACTTAATTCGCTTGGCCATTGAGTGGGTACCCGAGTGGTTAGAGGTTCAGCTTCTCCTTCCATACCCGTCCACTCAGTGAAAGCAGAGCATATTGGTTTTATATAACTCCCGCCTTGTTGCCCTTCGTTTGTGTGCCCTCGACTGAAAGTCTGCCAAGAGTTTCTTAATACTATAATCTTAATTACTATATATCCTCTAAAAAGTTGAGATCTCCTAGGTTGCTGTTGCCTTCTTCATGAGATGAATGATCTCCCCATAAATGCCAATTGTAAGTCAGGGGAAATGATGGTTTTGAAACGTGAGCGAGCATTACGCAGTCGCTAACGTTCTTGGCTCTCTTTTTTATTCATTCATTTTTGGTTTAGTTGGACGATTAGCGCGGGGTCCTGAACTCGGCAGCTGTAGCGCCTACTGACCAGCTGGGTCTTGGGAAATGTAGGACCCCGTCTTAAGTGTTCCGCCTTCTCCTCGCTGGGCGCGCAGCATCTTTTCGGTTTATTTTGGTTTTTTATCGCAGCTCGATCGTTTTGTAGCTCGCCTGCGTCTGGGGGCAGCTACTGCGATTCCTCGGCTTTTGTTTTTGCGAGTTGACAAAATTAATGAGCTGGGCACCGTGGAGAGCAGGGCAAAGGATCTGCTCGTTAAATTTAACAGCTCAGCCGCTACGCTTTTCTCACCCGACTCAATGGCAAATTTATGCGTGAATTTGGCGCAGATCCATTAAGTGGATCCATAGATTAAGTCAACGTGTTGTCTCACCCGTTGTTGTTGCTGTTGTTGTTGTAGGCCATTTAAGTGGCCCCAGCGACAGTGACTGTTGCAACTGCAACGGTAGCGATTTGAATTTCATGTTTTTTCTTTCTGTTCGCTGACAGCTTCTTTAAATGGCGCTTAACTTTTGTTTTGACATTTTCACGCTGTTGACATTTCACAGAATGAACATCATTTCGACTCTTTTTCGTTATTGCTGTTGCTGTTGTTGTTGTTGTTGCTGTTGTTGTCTTAGCCGTTGTTGTGCATGCAAATTCAATTAAATGTGACATTCATTGAACGACCAAACAATCAAAATGCCATTCCGAGCACACCATATCCAATATGCCACAAATGTTGAGTCATATGAATCATTTAATATAATGAATCAAAACTGTATTTCCTCATGCTACGTACTTATATGTATATTCGAGTTGTAAAGAGTTTTAAATCCATTGAAACTGGCAGCAGTGAGAGAGAGGCGTGACAGACCCATACAGTATATACATTCATGTACAGGTCGACGAGCTGTCTATCCTATGTGTGGGGAACACATAAATTCTAGAGCAAACAAGAGCTTGAGTCCATATAAGCTATAGTATAGCACTTACAATTGCGATTTGCGCTATACTGTGGATAGCGGAATGAAATTTAAAGCAACTCTCTAAGTGGCATTTCAATCAATATTGTGAATATGTAAAAGCGTTTTCATTTCCACTCAAGTGTCACATATTCAAAAGAGAGTATGGATCAGTAAGAGATAAATTGAAACAAGGTTTATGCAAATCTTATATTTAAAGAGTTTCAGTTGTGAATGAGTTTGAATTGTCCGCTGCAACTTTAGGCTCGGAATTCGCATTTGATGATGATGATGATGATGATGATGTTTCCTCAAGTTGGGCAGCCCCGACTAGACCCTTCTAAATTTATGAAGCTCATATATTTAAATGTTTATGTCGGCTCGGTTGCCTGTTCTATTGCTCTCAGTGCAAAGTTCGCTTCATGACAAAACGTATTGCCCAGCTGCAGCTTGCAAGTGACCTTTGCCAAGGCTGCCATGATCCACTTGCACTTGAAAGGCAAGTGGAAGAATCTTAACTTCGATATAACATGCAAAATTCAATTAGTTTGCAACAATTGTGCCATGCACTAAAAGTGGACGCATTTGTGTTGCTGTTGCTGTTGCCGTTGCCGTTGCTCTCTTCTGTTTCTCGGTTTATTGTGTTTGCTGTTGTTGCGTCGACGCCTACGCGACTCAGTTAATGTTTTTTTCTTTGTTTCGGACATGAGACACGCCACTTTGCGTTTTTGGCTGCCAGACGGCGGCGGCAGAAGCGACATTGCTGCACTTTTGTGGCACGCAGCAGAATGTGGCGCACGCATAGAGACAGCTAGCTGACTGCAAATGAGACCGAAGCATTCCCATGTATGAATGAATTGGATATTTGCGTGTGTGTGTATGTATGTATGTGTGTGTGTGTGAGTGTTTGTCGTACGCCGAGATTTTTGGCGCCAAATTGAGCATGCAAAAAAGATCAACGCTGCTATGCGTAATTCTGTTGCTTGCAAAATAACTAAAACGAGTTGAGCTCACGTGCCAAGACACACACACACACACACAGATACAGATACACACACGCACGCGTATAGAGTGGCCCGCCTACACCCCAAAGGATTGCGTGTCATTTGTTTATAAACACATCAACTGAAACAAAAACAACAATTGGCCGACGCCTGACGCCTGACGCCTGATGCCGGCTAACCCAAAGCCCCAGTGCTGTCGACCCTTGACACCCATGCAACAACAACAGCTACAACAACAGAAACAACAACTGCAACAGCTGCTGATGCAGTTGAATCTGCCTGCGCCCAGTTTCAGTTTAGTTTTTTAGCCAAAGCTGAAAATGCAGAGCTTCAGTTAGCAAAGCTGAAAATGCAGAGCTTCAGTTAGCAGCTAAAGGACACTGCGTCCTCTTTTTCGTGGGCGTCGCATTGTTTCTGGCTTTGTTTTTAAATCGAAATCCAAATGGCAGCCCTTGGGGCAATTTCTGGTGGCTGCCGCATTGTAATTTCTTTAAAAGCAATTCATTTCATAATGGGGGAAAAGGACGAAAAAAGAGAAAGGCGAAAATACATGAGGGAAATTGCGAGCGCTGACAGAAAAGAAAAGCAGCCAAACGAAAATGGCAAAAATAATGCAGGAAAATGGAATGAAATGAGCGAAGCTAAATAAAAATGAACCGGAGGTTGGGGCTAAGAATAGGTTGGGCTGTGCTCGCCACAATCCTTGCTGAGCTTGTGGCCAACACATATACCGCACCACTCCACTCCACGCCACGCCACACGGGCTATGCAGTTACCGTTAGCTCGCAAGGATTGTACGCCATTTTTAGCAGCGACGTTTTATGGTCTATCCCCCACCTAAAGGAAACTTCCCCAAAGAACAAACCCAGCAGACAAAAGCTCTGTTTCTTTCACTTCTTTTCGCCTCTCTTCTCATTTACTACGTATACCCTTACCGTATTGAAAGTGAGGTATAACGTTCTTGTAAAAGGGTATGCCAACGGAGGAACCAGGAGGCATGGTCAACAGTAAAAGGTCTTTTCGACTGAACTAGAAAATCATAAAACAAACATAAGAAAAAAACATGGAAAAAATAAAGAAAAATATATCTCGACTGATTAAAACAGTAACTAGCTTCTGGCAGAGGTTAAGGTATCTCCTAGGCGTGCAGACCCGACTAAAGAATGTTTAGTTCTTTCACTGAAAGCGCGATTGTTTCATTGTTTTGTTTTTGGGAAAGTTGGTTATGGAATTCATTTCCTCGCCGAGCGCCTCTCTGCTGGGGTATTTTTTGTGCTGCTGTTTGCAGTCTTGCAGTCCCGTTGCCTTCTTATAGATAATAAGAAAATTATACATTTTATTCGACGGCCGCGTTGCAGGCGAATGCCGCAATGCCCTCAATTAGGAGTAGTCCTTAATTTGCTGCTAAGTTATTTAGCATTGTATCCCTTACGCTCTTCGTCTTTCGCCTTTCGCTTTAGTATAATTTGCAGCCTTGACTCGAAACTCGAAGCTCGACATTCGAAATTGGGAAAGGCTCGAATTCAAATTGCATTCCAATGCGTCTAACGGTTTTATCATCGTCTCTGATCATACTCATATAATACAAACTCATCTATATAATCACCCACTCCTTCAGCGATTTGTCGTTTATCCCCAGTTTCGTCTCTCTTTGCTCGTCATTTTCGGTTCGTTCGTTTTTTTTTTTTCATGCCGCCAGACACCAATAATTTTCTAAATTCAGCTTTTTGCGTTTCGCCTACTTCGTAATCGCCCCAAAGTTCTGAGCTCGCATTTAATTAAATTAATTAACGTTTATTTGCCATTTGCGGGACTTTATGGATTTGTATTGCGAATTCCATATTCCAATGATTCACAGCGGCTTATTCAGAGTGTTCTCCATAATGAATGCATATGAGACCGACCCTCAGAAAAGTATTCGCCCTGAAGTGAATATTTGACTACTGCGCACAGTGGAAACTCTTGATAAGAGCTTGAAAAGGGATTCATTAGAATAGACATAATTGGCCATCAAAAGGTCAAAAGGTCTTTCTGTAGCGAATGTGAAAGTTGATTTGGTTCCTCCTTATGACTGTTTATCAATAAGCCAAGTAGAGTCTACAGTAGTAAATCGAATGTAATTAGCATCGCTGGGAAGAGTTTACTCCGCTAGACTATTCAATTTTATTTACTTTGAAGAATTGTATCTATAAGTTTGTTGTATAATACTCTCGTATTCAAATATACTTCTGGCTAAATTTGAGCATCTAAATCCAGCAGAGATGGAGGTTCCACTCTATGTTGGTTGATTTCCCAGAAAATCGTGTCTAATTCACTTGACACTTGTGTTATTTGAGGTATTTTGTCGAGACTTGATGATTGCCGAGTTTCTGAATATGAATGATTCACTTCGTTCATGGCCGTGTGTTATCTTTGGCGACAGCGTTGCATACCGCGCAAAGCACACACACCTGGCTTTGGCAACCGGATCAGGCACATTCAGCTGGGGATTGGAGGTCCTTTAGCAATTTGAAGTACATGTCGTCCCGGCGTTGACACCGAACGGACATGCCACTGACAATTACGTGGAAAGCAGCTCAAAAAAAGTGCCAAACTGCTGCAGAGGCAAAAAATGTCGAGCAATTAACTTAAATACATTTCAACTCTTTACGTGCAATCGCGCTGCATAGTCCTGCAGTCCTTCAGTCCTGTTCTCCACTTGGCAGCGTGCTCGGCTTAAGTGAGTCTACTCAGCGCTCTGGCCGCGAGTGTGTATCGAAGCAAAAACTTTTGAAAATTCAAGCCACACGCAAAACAATAAAAATGTTCAATGTACTTACGATACACACACAAAAAAAAAACAAAACAAAACAAAACACAAAATAAAATATAAACGACAATTTTGAACAGAGTCTAACGACGTATGAAGGGGCGGGCAGAGGGCAGGGAAGCGGGCTGTGTGGGTTGGCGGTGGCCCTGAAAGGGGTCGCTCATAAATTACAACAGTAATTACATTTAATAACCGCAATTAACTTTGTAATAATGTCAATGAAAATGATGAGACAAAATATGATTAAAAACAAAACACAAACAGAAACAGAAAGGCAACGACAAAGCAAACAAGAGACAAAGCAAACCAAACCAAACCACAGCAAAGCAGAGCAGAGCAGAGCAACTGCAAAAGTGGATAGAATGTTTTGCAAGCTATGTAAATCCTCGTCAAAGTGGCAATCCCTCGACTTTGGACGCTTACGGGCAAGATAATGCGGGCTTAAGCGAGCCGGATGCTCAAGGACTGGCTGGAACCGTCAGCTATCATAAAAGACCCGAGCACTCTCTGCGCTTATTAGCTTTATTGCGAGCTGGTTCCTGTTCGGTATCATATCACATGCGGCATTTAGATTTACAATGGCTTTGGCCGGGATTCTTGAGCGTTCGCTTTTGTGCTTTATGACATTTAATTGGACATTCAGATTTGCTGTGCTCTAATTCGTGGTGGGACTTTATGATTTGATTCGCGGAAAGAGGCCAACAGATTATTATTATTATTATTCATGCCCATTTTCGGGGCTATTTATGTAATTAACAGATCAAGTGGCCAGGCCTAATCGAGTGGCTATCCCGAGCCCTGCTTCACAGCTGCGAGGGTGGTTTACTGGTGGTGGTGGGCTACCTACCTACAGCATATTGCCTATTATTCTGGGGTAACTGATAACTGCAATTAATGTTTTTGACCTTTTCGTCCATTTGGCGTTCTCTTCCTTTTTCCAAGTTCACGCCGTCAGCTGCGCTTTGAAGGTTGACTCAACGTTTACATGCATGAAATTTGTTTTCATTTTCCACTCACTTTCTCTCTCTCTCTCTCTCTTTCGTCTACTCCTGCAGCCTGAAGCCCCCGCCCAAGGATGGCGTCACTAAGAGCAATCCATCAAAGCGGCATCGAGAGCGCCTCAATGCCGAACTGGATCTACTCGCCTCGCTCCTGCCCTTCGAGCAGAACATACTTAGCAAACTGGATCGACTGAGCATACTAAGGCTGTCCGTTAGTTATTTA
Source organism: Drosophila mercatorum (assembly GCA_961210405.1). Lineage (NCBI taxonomy): Eukaryota > Metazoa > Arthropoda > Insecta > Diptera > Drosophilidae > Drosophila > Drosophila mercatorum. The sequence goes on from CAUIUS010000003.1 coordinate 16,350,375, forward strand.
AGAACCAAAAGTTATTTTCAAGGTAAGTACGGGGGTGGTTGTTATGGGCCAAGCTACAGCTAGCAGCTCCACTTCTATCTCAGGCCCTTATCCCATATGGCTGACTGGCCCACGTCTTCTTCTTCTCCCGCCATACGGCGCGATACATTTCGGCCTATTAAATCGATTATGCTAGCATTGCCAGCGGAATTGCTGCCACTGAATGGTGGCAGACCCTAAACATGACTCATAAATGATTCAAAACTAATTTCAACGCCGCAATGGGGCGTCCCGTCTCTCTCTCTTTCTCCCTCTCGCTTCTCCCACACAGTGTCTATAGTCTTGATCCCTGCTCAGGGATACACACACACACATATATACTTGGAATAAGCACACGCACATGGCGAAATTAGTTCTGTTGACGGATTAAAGTCGAACTAGAAAAGAAACACAAGAAAGACAGGAAGGCCCACTCCAGTTCAGTTTCAGTTTGTGTTGCTTTCACTGAATTAGTTTTTAGATGGGCAAACAGAGTGTAAAGGACTTGCACCTCTATATGCATCTAACTGGATATGATAACACATTATGCTATTACATATTATATTAACTAGGGTAGTATGAAATTAAAGCAAGTTTCGTCTTCTTCCTTTGGCCATAGTTTTATATTTATTCTCTGGCTCACGTGGCAAATGAATTAAAGGTGAGCCCCGAGCGTATAGGAAATGGAGAAATGGTTAGATTTTTGGGCCTGGTAAATCGAATCAGACGAATGAGCGAACATATAAACACACACACACACGCACATACTGAGGGGGTTGTTTTTTGTTTCTTTTCGAAATTTTTAACATAAGTATTTCGTGTATTTTTTTTATATTTTTGTTCGTTTCTAATTTAAATTAATTAAAACAATGCAATAAAAGGAGAACGGACTTGGACGCTTTGATGGCTTTATTATTGACTTAGTTCATTGGCATTTCGCATTGCTTAACGACATAAATTTAATTGCCCTTTGTGTGGGCTGTATATACATGTACGTATATATGTACATATATAGATGAAGTACCCGATCTGAGCGTTAATTAAATGTGAGTGCAAAAATGGTTGGGACATTCGAAAGGGAAGCCAAGGCACAGGAGCAAAAGGACATGCCCGCAGACCCTTCGTATGCCTTTTGTGACTCACGTGCCACGTCCAGCTTTTGGGCTGGGCTCATCCTGTGGCTGGACTCAAGCAAGCACGGCGAATAGTCGAGTAAATATTTTGACAATTAGCGGTCAAAACGCAGTTGGGCGTTAATTGCAATCGCAAACAGTTGCGACGGCCAGTTCAAGTCTGTCAGCCAGGACACGTGCCCGTTGCAGTGTGCTAAGTCAATACATGATCCTAAGTTTCCTTTCATTAGAGGCCAACAACCACTTGGTTTAAAAACAGACACGCGCTGCGTTTCCTTTGCGCATTTGGACCGAACCAAAAAGGACGACGATGACGACGACGGGTTAATGGACCAGAACCGTTGCGCCGTGTGCTCCCGTGAGTGCCCCGTGTCCTGTCCATACACACATACGTCTGTATATATATAAATGTCTTTGTACGTCTAATATTTGTCCAAAGGTTTGACAAAACGTCGCGGCACAGGTCAAAGCCTGTTTACGTTTCGGCTTTATTTGTTTGTCTAGATGTTTTTCGGATATTATCAGGATCATTTAATTTACAATTACTGGCTGTGCGGGGATATGCCCGCCAGGAGCGGGGGTGTATGTGCGTGGGTGTGTGTGTGGGGAGAGGGGGGTGAGTTATAAGTGTGTGTGTGCCACGGCTTGAGGGATTTCTAAAACTTAAGCACTCAATGCAATTAATTGAAGCAACCAAAAAGGATATATATATATAACTTTATCTAGATATGTATATAAATATATACAGAAAGAGCGAGAGAGTTTCCTATATATAAAGCTCTGTTCTATGCTTATGTGCCAGTACTTATTTATGTGTGTGTGTGTGTGTGTGTATACACATTTAATGGCCCACTGGAGGGTTGCTCGCCAGACACCAAACGTCCTGCATCTATATAGGGGCAGTTGTTGACCCTGACTTGCGCAAAAGCGAAACAGCGAACAAGTTTTCTCTACACCAAAGGGAAAAAATGGAAAAGGAAAAAAATGAATGAAAAGCAAAGTTCGGTTTCGTTTTCGCCAGGCTAGCGAATCAGCTTTCCTATACTCCTAAAGACTCTGCGACACCTCCAACAACAACGGCTACAGCAACAGCAACAGCAGCGGTAGCAGCAGCGGCAGCAAAAAGAAGCTAAATAATTAAAGCGCGCTGCTAATGGCCCATTGTCTTGGCCTGGCCCGAAGCCCCGTATCTTCCACCCACGCCACGCCACACCGCACCTTACCATAAATGCTGGCCAAGCGTCGGCGCCTTATGGCTAGCAATAATTGTTAAGACGCGCAATTTGTACATTTTTAATGCACTCGTTACGTCTCTTTGGTCCTGGTCCTGGCAAAGGGCGTCTGCCATTGGCACTGCCAGTTATTGCCTCCCCTCCTCCCTCCATCACCGCCTTGCCTAATTGATGAGTTGCGTAATTAACTGCAAAACGAACTAAAATGTTCTCATTGATAGTTTTGTTTAACCATTTCAAATGCCGATTGCACGCAATCGGACTAAACCTCTGTACCAGTCTCGACCCCAGCCGAAACCCGTTCCCTAGAAAACTGAGCAATTCATGTGTCCAATAACCAAATGGAGCTGCCCAACTCATCCTTTCAATGGCTTTTGTCAAGGGGCACTCGATATCAAACATTAAGCTTGGGAATCGAATATGAATTAATTTCTTAATCATCGGTCAGGTATGCTTTCTTTCTTTCTTAATTTATGCTTTAGTTCCAAAGCATATATAGATCAGAGCTGTGAACACAGTGGAGATTTGAATGACTGACAGACAAAGGTTGGCAATGAGTCGCAGTTGACTTTAGCCGCTTTTGGTAATTGGAGCCAGGCAGTGGGAAAGCGCGGATTGCCAACCTGCGTTCCCACACGTGATTAAAATGTGAAAAATATTTATACATATTTTTTCTTAGCTTAGACCTGCAATAGACTCGAGAGCCAGTCTGTCTGAAAGGCTCCTACACAGCGACTGGTTATTGAGATCTAGTTCTCTCTGGGTTTCGCTCTCGTGGGAAGCGAGTTGCAGTAGCCGCCGTGTGGCAACGTCTCAGCTCTTGCAAATGCGTCATACGAGCTTGGTCACAGCTTTTGGCTCAGCATAGCACTTTTAGTGTAGACCCCAAGCCCAGTTTATGCTAACAAGGTCACCTGTCCAGGCTACGAAATTTATGTTTTTGATCGGGGACGAGGCAGAGGAGAGAAGTGAGTTTGGGTCAGGTAGTTATGCTATTATCAAAATTGCCGTTAAGCGTTTGTTAATGGAGCTCATGGCCATGAGCTATGCGAATCGCACAGCCCAAGGGGCCAAGGCTCAGCTCTTAACCTACAAACATACTAAGCCCCGAGACTCGCCAATTTTTTCAAGCATATACATGACTTTCGTGCGTTGCTCCAGTTTAGGCCCATTAGCAGCAACTGAGGGGATGGATGATGGCTCTGGCGAAATCTATATCCAGACAATGGCTCGCCCTGGCGCAGGCGGACATGCAATCAGTCAGGCAATGCACTTTAAATACAACTGTCCTACCTCGTCGAGGAAGGCTGATACCCTCTGCTGTTGTGCTCGATTGTCACGCCGCTCAGCCGACTCGAGTTTTGGCAAAGAGTTGAGCTCCAAAGCAAGGGAATGCGGCAGACAACATTGCGTGACTTACGTAGGTCGAATTTCCATTCCCCCTCTCTCTCTCTCTCTGTCTCTATCTATCTCTCTCTCTCTCTCTCTCCTTGTATCTCTTTATACTCTTAAACTACAGTTTGCCCTCTCGCGTGCTACAACAAAAACAGGTACAATTTCTAAAGGCCTAGTTCAATTTAAAGCGGCTGAGCACGCGTTTAAAGACCTGTGAAAATTCTAATTCACTTTTCATTCAGTTACTAATTTAAAATGGAGATATTTTAAATTTAATATAGGTTGAGAATAAGTGATAAGATTAGGTATGAAGATATGAATTGCAAGATTGTTTTCTTGATGTTGAGAGGATATCGACCATCAATCGTCCCAGGCGATCCCTCAGGATACACTAAACTATCTATCCAAGAGTGAGCTTACTATGTTTGCCCACATCGCTTATGAGCTGTTTCCCGCTTGTCAGGCAACGAATGCCCAGCATTTAGGTGCCTGTCAGTTTTTCAATCAGTTGAGCTGATGAGTTTGACATTTCCATGACATATTTGTTTGGGAGCACGGAAAATATTTGCCAAAATGTCAGAACTTAAACTTTATTCGTTGCTTGCACCATGCCGTGCCGTGGGGCACGCCCCATCACAGCCCCCCAAGCGAACGACCGTCAAGCGCATAATTGACGCCATTTTGCAGCAGTCGTCGCAGCTAGCATCGCTGTCAGCGTCGCTGCCGACGTCGCTGTCTTTGTATCTTTCTGCTGGAGTCGTCGCCATTTTGCAGCAGCAGTTGCAGCTGACACCCTGTCGACTAACAGTGGGGCAATAGTCACAGGGGAGCGAGCCGACACTGTTTTATTATTTTATATATGTATATATGTGTCTATACTTGCAAGCCACTTTAGACCAAAAATTTAAAAACACCGCTGCATTCTTATACATATAAACCTGCTGCAGCTCTGATGAACTATGAATTCCCTTGCGGATTCATGCATTTTAGCCATACTTTCCGGCCCACTGTGCGACGTCGCTGCTGTGTATCTTTCGGGTCGTCTGCGCGCACACTTTTCCGACGTCGCAACGTCGGTTTTCCGACCTTCTTTTCCCTGGCTAACGCTGTGTAGGGTGGGGTTTTTGGCTTAGCCGTCGCCATTATTATGTGTATAGCCCGGAACCCCACCCAAAACTTGTCCCGCCCCTGATTCCATATGCATTGCGCGCTGAGATTTTGCGTTTTCCGCCTTCCCAAGATTTACGTTCATCCACCAAAGCAACGGCGAGGGATTGGGCATGTCGCGGGGTTGGCGGTGGTGGCTTTCAGCTTAGCTTGCAGCTGAAATGGCGTATTTTCTAAGCTCTGCTGCGAGGGTCAGTCCAGCAGTTTCGATGTGGCATAGAGCGAGCAACTTAACTTTGGCTTATGCTAAGTAGCTTAGGACGAGAAGAAACAAATGGCAAACACGCCCAGAAATGGAGCCAGATTTGTTGCCTGTCCCTCTGCCCCTCGGCGCTAGTCACTGGCTGAAGTCGAGCCTAATTAAATGTGTTTATGCACGTGAATAATTTAACCAAAGCAATAAAAAAGCACAAAAATAAGGTAAAATAAAAAATATAACTGTAATAATAAGGAGTACAACAAGTCGCAATGTAAACTGAACCTAATTAAATTATGAATAATTACCACAAAATGTTGCTCTAAAAGGCTTTCGCAGCCATCGCACGCACATGATGCAATTTGTTTGGCCCGCATTACGTGAAACCCAACGTTTTTCGGCCACGGAGTGTGGCAGTGTGGGAGTGTGGGACAGCCAGCAGAGGGCCAACTATTTGTTTTATCGCACTTTCGCTAAAATGAACACTCTAACACACACAAGGCCTGCGGCACTTTTGTTAATTTGATAAAAAGCTAAAGCAGCGCACAGATTAGCCAGAAGAACCGAGCCGAGCCAAGCCGAGTCGACCCGAGCTAAACGAACGCAGGCGATGGCCCAACCTCAGTACACTGTGAAAAATTCTATAGAATCTTACTAGAGTCTAACACTTTATATTATAACTGCAGATATATACATGCAAAATGATGCAAAAGGAACTTTTGCTCTCGGAATTTAGGGCCTACAACTGAAAACTGAAACCGGAAAACCAGAAAAGGCTTTAACTTAGTTTAAATTTAATTTATGTTTAGTTTGAGCCAATTAAAAGACAAGTTTATAGTATAAAATATTATTTTAAGCTGATTCAAAGAGCCAATTCACATCGCTCAGTGAGTGCTGGCATTAGGGGTAGGCCGCAGCCTTTGGAGCTGCTAATTGAAATGAGAGACCCTGGAACTGTAACTGGACTGCGGTTGCTGTAGTCCTTCGTTGTGGTCCTTGCTTTAGTCCGTGCTGTTGTTGTTGGCCCTAGCCCAGGGGTGGCTTGGACGTTGCTCCTGCAGTTAGTCGTGGTGTAAATTAGGTTTTAGGTTTTATTCATTCTTCACATTTTTTTATTTCACTCTCATTTTTATTATTTCCATTTGCGCTGATAAAAATCATAATTTATGACATCAGCTGCCGTGGCATATTTTATTTCAACTCGCATATAAATTTGCTTATAAAATTTCTCCCGAAAACCAGAGACAGAACTCACTGAAAATATATTAGCTCCAGTGTTTGTTGTTGGGCGCCATTTTATTTTCTGTTTTTTTTTGTTTTTTTTGTTTTTGTTTTTGGTTTCTTATTTTATTTTTCGTTTATCGCGCATAAATCAATTTTTGTGACAAATTTATTATAAAACTTTAGACGCAGAGGAAAGTATGTAACGGGAAAGTCCCCAACCCCCAAAATGGCGATTGCCTAAGGGGTGTTTGTCTAGCGCTGTGTGTGTGTGTGTGTGTGTGTGTGTGTGTGTGTGTGGGGTGTATAGCTACAGTATGGGAATGAAAGCTGGTGCCAGGCGCTGGCTAAGTTAGCAGAAGGTGATAGAGAAAGAGGGAGGGGGTAGCGGGGGAGTCTCATAAAATATTACAATGACACCATAAACAATTTTTAGTACTTTTCCATGCCAGCTGTAAATATTTATTGTATATTATGGTCTGCTATATAGCGAGTCTATACATAACTATATTGGATTTTTATGAAGTTACTATGGTATCCAATTGGTAGGAACCATGGCTGCGGCTGGGGTCGGTGCAAAGCGTTTCCGAGCGAGCTTATTTATGGCGCAGCAATACGACTAAAATATTAATGGTTAATAAAATATAAAAATTTCGAGCTCATAAATATTTAAGCTATGTTGCTATCTCCCTCTTGCTAACACTCACTCTCACTCTTTCTCTTTCTCTTTGCAGTTGTTATGCATAAGGATAAGGAGGAGAATGGTGTCCTGCCGCACATACACGCTCACGATGGCTACAGGACCCGCGAGTTGGGCGCCTTCGAGCACGGCCTGCTGGATGGTGATATGTTCCTGCAGGTGAGTTGCACCTCCCCCACCTGAGCTCACCTGAGCCCGACATCGCCCTCGCCGGTTTGCTTAATTTGTCTTCATCAATTTGTTTGACCATTTGATGGCTTCATCGCCAGGATATGCCGCACAATCAATCAGCGCTTGTTTAGCTTGGAAAGGGCCGGCAGGGCGTGCATACATATATATACATATATATATAATATATTGAGAGATGTCCATATGGATCTACCATATGTATTCTATTGATAAATGATTTCTCGTGACACGCAAAGCTTAGCAGCGTTTCAGTCTGTAGATTTTCCCAAGTTTTGTTTTGTTTTTTTTGCGAGTATAAAAGTTGAAAATTGTTTAACAATTGAATGCAATTAATTAACGTCTCCTTGTCGTTGTTGTTGTTGTTGTTTCTGCTGCTGCTGCTGCTGCTGCTGCTGATTGTGGCTGCATTCAATTGATTAATGTGTAATTGGCGCTTAGACATGTGTTACCATAATATTTATAATTAATTTTGGGCCACTTGCATTTCAAGTTTATGTGCCACGCGCTCAAATTGCTCAAACTTCAATTAAATTGTCTCACACACACACTCACAGAGACAGAGAGAGAGAGAGAGAGAGAGAGAAACATGTTGCAAGTTGCATGTTTTTGCTGAATTAAAGCGCTTTTGTGGGCCGCAGTTGGTGCTTGTGGCCAGGCGCGAACATATGCACTTGTCACACTCATGACAGTTTAATTTAATGCACACATAGCTCAGCCGGTCAAAGCTAGGCCAAGGGTGAAGCGACAGCAGCGGCACAGCCAGAGGCAGCGGCGGAGCTGGCAGACAGTAGCCAAACTGCGGAGTCGGAGGCACGCAATTGTGCAACATGCGCTTTATGCAACTTTTTGTTTGTTGTTTTTGTTTTCTTTTTGTTTTTCTATTTTTTTTTTTCTGTTTTTTTTTTGTGTGTTTTGTTTTCGGTCGCACTGCACAATTCAATGTCAAAGTCTGCAAGCCGGCAAACGCTGCCCCTTGATGGCAGCGCTCTAGACGGTGGACTCTATGCGTTTCGCATGAAAAGTGCATGAAGACGAACTGCAGCAGAATAGAAAAGGTCTTAAAAAGTCTTTTGTCAGCGCTAGAGCGATCTATGCTTCAGAGCGACGCCTTCTATTTCCAGTTCTGTCTTGCAGAAATACTTTTCTTTCAAGTAAATGTCCATTCTCTTCATTATCAGTCCATTTTCTCTATTGCCATGGTCTCCCACGGCGTGTCATTGCTGCATAAGTCGCAAGTCTCAGTAGCCGATCGTTAACAGCATTTATCGCTTCTCATACTCAACTCTGTCCAATATTCCTTCTCATGTTCACTTATGTCCAGGAACTTGTAATAGATATATCCGTGTGTACCCCCACCTCGTAACATGCTTAGCTCTATTGGTTCACAATTTAATTATTTAATTGGTTCACAACTAGGATCCATCGAGATGAGCCTGTGCTGAGCTCCACTGCTTATATACTTATAGTCTATATAGATAAGCTTGCAAAAGATATAACGAACGAGTATTCAGCAGTCGGTTATGCATTGCACGTCACTTCGGAAAGCAGAAACTTTGAAGACCATCTTAAGCATATGCAAAACATAACGAGAACACAAAAACTGCATATTGCACTTGGCACTTGCCACACGACACTTACGCCTTACGCCCTGCCCTGGCCGCATGTCGCAACGCAGCTGCAGTACGTATACGCAGAGCGTACATCAGGACACGACAAGGAGGACTCGGACGAGTCGTGTGTCTCCTTGCAATTTGAATGCAAGCCAAAAACTTGTTGTTTTTAGTGTGCTGAGCTGGCCTTCCGGCCCTTCCGCATGGGCAAAGTTCAGCTAATTGCCGAGCTGCACAATTGTGCATTTCCGTGCATATTTTTGAGCAGCGCAGAGAAGGGCGCTTGGGGTTGGTGGGTTCGCTTCTGGGAGGGTGAGCGGCTGTTGCATATTTAGTTTTAATAGCTCAGGTATTTGTTACCTGTTGCCCGTTTCAATTGCTCATGAAGTTTTTCTCTTGTTGCTGTTGTTGTCGTTGTTGTTGTTGTTGCTGTTGCTGTTTATTATGGGTCACATATTATCATTAGAAAATGGCGTTTTGTCACGCAGCGTAGCTCATGCACATGCAGCCATCTCTCTTGCACTCACACAGCTGCCGCTGCTGTTGTTGTTATTTGTATTGCTATTGTTATTGTTGTTGTTGCTCCACATTTGCAACAGTTTTGGAGCAACTGTTGACACACATTTGCGGGCGGCATCTAAAGCGGTTTAATTAATTAAAACTTGACTACATAAAGACATTGATTTTAAAGCAGCCAAAGCAACAGGCTACAAATGAGAAAGAGACAGAAACTGACTCAGAGAGAGAGAGAGAGAGAGAGAGAGAGAGAGACAGAGAGAGAGAGAGAGAGAGAGAGAGAGAGAGGGAGAGAGGGATTGACTGAGGCTGCCCATCTGGCGTATGCGCAATAGAATTGCTGCTGGCAAAAGCCAGCTGTAATTTGAGCAGCTTCCTTCGCATATTAAGCAATTATCTGCCAGGGGTCCAAGCCAGCCGGCTGCTCATCTATCCAAGAGACTAGTTGGCCAAGGGGTCAGTTGGCAGGTCTTGGCCAAGGAAATGGTAAAATAATCGCCGCCAACTTATCAAAACACAAAACAGTAATGCAAGCCGACAATCAAACGAAAGGCTAGATACAAAATGTATATTAAGTATGAGATACATATATACATACATATATATATATATATACATACTATATACCCCATTCGTATGTCTGTGCCGCACAAGACGGGCGTGTATTATTAAAATCGCATTAGAAGACGCCGCTGCCTCAAAGCACATCAACTGCGGTGGACAGCGCTCGGAGCTGGCTCGTATAAACTGATGCACAGACAGCCACAGATTCGAGGGGAAGGCGACAGCGGCAGAGAAAGAGACAGCCACACAGAGATATCACTGGCAGGGAGAGAGACCGCTAAAACAATTAAGCTGCACACAACAAATCTCGGTCGAGTCTAAATAAGCGAAGCAATATATTGTTACTCAGTCGAATTTGTATACTCTTCCACGTGTATTGTAGTTCGAAAGCAGCTCAAAAAGAGCAACTGAAAGAGAAAGATTATGAGAATGGAGGACAGAGAGAGAGAGAGAGAGAGAGAGAGAGAGTTATAGAGAGAGTCCTAAAACTAAAACGCTGCAAAAGCGGGAATGTAGCTAGTCGAATGCTGTATGCTCTACTGAGAAGTCCAGTTATATGGAAACTATAGACATTCTATGATTCGATTAAAATTCGTTCAGCCTTATTTAAAAGCTCATGGGCATAGCCTCTCCTTCCCTCTCCCCTTCTTTCCCGCTCTCCTTTCCAGTATTGCTATCCTTGTTCGGCTCCCTGCAGCTTCTGTTGGCCATCTTTATGAAGATTATTGATGTGCTGCCGCAGCCGGCTTGATGACAATCGACACAAGCGCGACGAGCGAGGACAGAGCGCAACCTCAGATTTATAGGCTCCTTCTATAGTTATATCCATTTATCCACATCCATATACATATCCATATCCATATCCTTTGGCGGGCTGTGTTGATGCGTTTTAAATTATGACGCCACTTAGTGCTTATGTCGGCTAATACCAGCTCTGGTAACACACCGACCGACCGCCTGTTTCACATTGTTTCTGCTCCGCTCAGCGCTCAGCGCTGCTCTGTAATTAGCAGCAATCGCGCGCATTTGTCTCAACCAACTGCGAGGATGGAGAAAAGCAGGAGTTGCTGCTGGTGCTGGTGCTGCTGTTGTCGCTCCTTATTCTTGCCTCCGTTGAAAATTGATATTTAAATACGCTCATATTAATTACAGCTGCAGTTTCGGTCTGTCTTTCTCTTTATTAATTAACACCGCACCGACCCCTCGACGCTAATAAGAGCTCGAGCGAATTTGTCTTCCGAAACACACACGCTTCGCACGTTGCTCTTGCAGCTCCACATAATAGTAATATCAAGAGCGAATTTCTATTTCGATGTGAAGTCAGCGTACTCCAGTTTAAACAAATCGCATGAGCAGCGGCCATTAGCAGCCTATAAAAATGATATATAAAACAATCAACCACCTCTATCTGAGAACGTTATCAAAATCTGTTTGTCGCGTTTGTTTTTGCCTTCTTAGATTTGGTTTTGGATTCACACCTATTGCAGAAATCCTGAGATCTCCACTGCTGCTGCTTAGCCGACACTCTATTGATAATTACAATGCTCCATTGCTCGATATGAAGCATGCAATTAGGCGAGAACAACAATGACCGAGGAGCGCTGCCCGTGGGGAGAGAGGCGGCCATGGCACACACATGAGAAAATGGGCTATACTTAAATAATTTGGTGAGGTAAAACAAATGCTTGTAGCAAACGGCGGCGTCAGAGTCTGCATTTAGTTGAAACTCATTGATTTAATTGCGCATCATTTCCTGGTTGTATTTGATGTGGAACTTCTAAGTCCCCTTTCCCGTCTCTATAGCCGTCTTTGTCTCTGGCTCTGGCTCTGGCTTTGGCTATGGCTTTGGCTCCAATGAAATGAGCCCGCTTAAGCGCTGATTACGCTTTAGCTTCGAGTTAACGCCGCTCTTTTTGACCCTCGATCTTCTCTCTCTTTCCCTCTGCTTCTGCCTCTGTCTCCGTGGTTCATTCACAGTTTTTTGGGTCTGCATCTAGACCGCGAAATGATGGATTAATCCATTCAAAAACCGGCAGCTACTACAATTACGAGACGTTTCAGCCCCTTCAGCCGGTGTCTGTAACTCACATTCACTCCTCTCTCTCTCTCTCTCTCTCTCTCTCTCTCTCTCTCTCTTTCTGTTTCTCTTTCTCGCTCATTGTCTATCGATTTTCTGAAAGTTATCTTTAGCTTGTCAATTTGACAGTCTCGACTCCCAACCTTTCCCTCCACCAACATTTAATTCGTAGTTTTGATTTAATTTTTCTCTTGCTCCCTCCTCCAGTATCTCTCTGTCTTTCCTTCTCTCTCTCTCTCTCTCTCTCTCTCTATATATATATATATATATATATTTATATATATTTCTCTCTTTTTTTTCTCTTGCAAACAATTTGACTTTTTCTCTATCTTTTGTTGTTCTTTTGTTCTTGCAGGCTCTAAATGGATTTCTAATGATACTGACATGCGAAGGCGAGGTCTTCTTTGCCACGCACAGCATCGAGAGCTACTTGGGTTTTCATCAGGTAAGTGGACAAGAGCAAAAACGCCCTCTGGGGTGGTTGAGGCACCTAATCTGTTTTGATTGATTTTAATTGCCTGCAGCCAGCCGAGAGTTTCTTTGAATGGTACCAAGTGCTACTTCACATTTCCATTCTTCCCTTCCTTTTTTGGGTCAAGCCCATTGCGTAAATTGGCCACAGTCCGCAGCTAGGTCTATCAAATTCAATTCTGACCAATAGTTGAAGGCAGCATGTCCCTATAATTATAAAATCAATCGAAGCTCGTTAGATTCGCTGTCTGACTCTAAACCAACCACAGCCACATTCAAACTAACAGAAACAAATTTTAGGACGGTCGGAAAGTCGAAAAGACTTCAAGTTGACATTTTGGTAATGCTCTTTTTCGATCGAACAGTTAGGTATTAAACATATAAAATATTTACATAAGCATTGAGATATACCCTTTCACACCCATACCAGAAATCAAAGGTAAGAACTTAATGCAAAGGCGGAATGCTTCTCAAATTTGAGAAAGACCTCGAATTAAGAGCTGCCTTCTCCGACATTATCAAAGCTCACTATTTAGACGAGCAGTGATCGACGATCGACGGACAGACAGTCTCCTCTGCCCATCATCAATACAAATAGTAAATGGAATATGTGGCTTGCCCGTTCTGACGTACAGTTGCAGAGAACTCGTATACCCTCGCTGGATTGAGGGTATAATTTTGAAGGTGCCACACAGCAGATGCCACCGATGGCCAGGCACGGCGCGTTGCGTTGTGTTGCGTGGCAGGTTCTGTGGCCATAAATAAAAATCAGATCAGCGTGAGGATTGCGCAATCGCAAATGCCACAAGATTTGCTTACGCAGCTGTCACAGGCAGCGGGCCAGGGGGACCCTTCGCACAGGGCGTGGCACTGTGTTGTGCATTGGTATTATTAACTTGCGACGCCTCTGCAGCTGTGCGACCAACTGCCCCCAAACGGGGCAACATGTTTTGGGCCTAACTCGAGAATCCAGTGGCTGCCACTACCTGCTGCTGCTGCTGCTGCTCCTGCGTCTGCTTCACCGCAACGCCCCTTCCTGCCCTATTTGTATTTGTATTTTTTGTTTGCCTACTTTATTGTATTGGCGCTTGTCGAATGGAAATTGAAAATTTCAGTTAGCTTTCTTTGGGCCTATAGAGAGGGGTCTCTGCCTGCCCTGCTTGTCGAGCGATCGCCTCGAACCGCCCGCCCCGCCCCGCCCCGCCTCGCCATGCCCCACCTCGCTCGCCTCACCTCACCTCACACCGCATCGCCTTCGCCTTCGTATTTTAATTTAGTTGTAAATGTGTAAAGCGGCATTTGACACGCCCCGTTTGGCAGCTCAATTAAAAAACGTAGCTGCCTATTACCATGGCCATTGGCCATCGAATTGCTTCTGCTTGTTCTTATTCGAGCGTATTCAAGTGTATTCCAATTGAGATTGCGGTCAAATCATTTGCTTTGTTGGTTTTACTTGCGTCCACATGTAGAAAGTTTTGAGCGCTGCTGCGCCGCCTCCCAGCTCCTCCAGCTCCTTTCCGGCTAGAGGTGGGTGCGTGCCCATCGTGCCTGCCTTCCAATAAGTGCTAGCCTAGTGAATCACGGCCAATCGACTCGACTCAAATGCAAGTGAGTTAGTTACCTCAACTCGAGATCCGAGGCAGGCATCAAACCATCTTAGCTCATCGTAGCTCCTGCCCGTGTACTCACGACGTTTACCAAGGATCATTCACTGGGCACCACGTGGTTCGTGCTCGATATCGAATGTAAATGCTCACGCAGCTCAGCCCAGGGCACAGCTGTCCTCCGATCCTCTTCACGGCGCGTGCAGAATTTATGTCTCAATTTGTGGCCAACATGGGGCGCATTTTCAATTTGCGCTCATTTTGATTTATACGCCCGAAAAAGCAAATCAAAGCGAAGCAAAGGCCCGAAATGAAACGCGAAAGCGAAAATCAATAACAAAGTTGACTGAACCCAACAGAGAGCAGAAAGATTCGAGCCCAGAGCTTAACCAGCCAAGAATTCCCATCTTACTTTCAGTCGGACATTGTGCATCAGTCGGTTTACGAGCTAGTCCACTCCGAGGATCGCGAGGAGTTGCAGCGCCAGTTGCTGTGGAACAGCTTTCTGCCCGCGGACATGTCCAGCATGCAACTGGCGGAGACGTTGGCGCCGGACAAGGCGCTCTACTTGGAGCGCAGCTTCACTGTGCGTTTCCGCTGCCTGCTGGACAACACATCCGGCTTCCTGCGGCTGGACATTCGCGGTCGCATCAAGATACTGCACGGCCAGAACCGGAAGACGGAGGAGCCGCCACTGGCTTTGTTTGCCTACTGCACGCCGTTCGGGCCGCCCAGCTTGCTGGAGATACCACACAAGGAGAACATGTTCAAGTCCAAGCACAAGCTCGACTTCTCGCTGGTGTCCATGGATCAACGGGGCAAGCACATACTGGGCTACGCGGATGCCGAGCTGGTGAACATGGGCGGCTACGACCTGGTCCACTACGACGACCTGGCCTACGTGGCTAGCGCACATCAAGAGCGTAAGTAGAGTCACACCAACCAGCAGGGTAACTCAAAATCCTAATTGTCGCCTTGTCTCATTGGAATCGTAGTCCTGAAGACCGGCGCCTCGGGCATGATCGCCTATCGCTACCAGAAGAAGGACGGCGAGTGGCAGTGGCTGCAGACCAGCTCACGGCTGGTTTACAAGAACTCCAAGCCGGACTTTGTGATCTGCACGCATCGCCAGTTGATGGACGAGGAGGGCCACGATCTGCTGGGCAAGCGCACCATGGACTTCAAAGTCAGCTACCTGGACACCGGCCTGGCGTCGACGTATTTCTCTGAGGCGGACCAGCTGGTGGTGCCGCCCACCAGTGCCAGTGTGTCTCCCACGGCGCACGCGCTGCCGCCGCCGGTGACGCCCACGCGACCCAATCGCCGCTACAAGACGCAGTTGCGCGACTTCTTGTCCACGTGCCGGAGCAAGCGCAAGCTGCAGCAGCAGCAGCACCAGCAGCAACAGCTGCAGGCACAGCAATCGTCGCCACTGGCTCAGGTGGGCTCGCCAGCTCCGGCAGTCGTCGAATACCTGCCAGACCCAGCGGCTGCTGTGGCTGCTGCGTACTCCAATCTGAATCCCATGTACACCGCATCGCCGTATGCCACCGCCGCGGACAATCTGTACATGGGCAGCTCCATGCCGGCCAACGCCTTCTATCCGGTCAGCGAGAACCTCTTCCATCAGTACCGGCTGCAGGGCGCGGTCGGCGTCGGCGGTTACTATACGGACTATCCGCATACGGGCGCGCCAGCCTCGGCGTACGTTGCCAATGGGTTTCTCTCGTACGACGGCTATGCCATTGCCTCCAAGGCGCAGGACGACAAGTGGCAAGAGACGGGCAAGTACTACAGTGGCTACAGCAGTGGATACGGCAGTCCTACGTCCACCCCTCAGGTAAGTCCCTCAAAGATCATACTTGCATCAGAATCTTAATCAAACTCGATCATTTGGACCACAGCAGATACCTCTGAAGACGCCCAAGTCCTCGCCGCAGGTCATGGAGGTTATATCCTGCTCCTCGGATGGACCCTCGCCCGTAGGCGTTCCCAACGCCACGGCCAATGGCAACAGCGTTACGCCCAAAGTGGAGTTGTCTGCTACAACGGCGACTGCCGTCAGCCAGGATCCCTACGAGCGGCAGACGGTGCTCATGTGGGGCACCACACAGTCCAGCGGTGTGCCACTCAACAGTCGCAGCGCTGTCAACGCCGGCGGCTCGCCTCAGCGCACCACACCCCTGACCAATGGACTCAGCTATGCCCACAACAACAACAACAACAATGAGCACGAGCCCGTTGCGGCGGCCAAGTGGAATGGCAGCAAGGCTGAGCTGACGGGAAAGCCAGCCAGCGACGGCACACCGGAGAGCTATCAGCTGCAGCACGACGACTCCGGGCTATATTCGGCTTCCTCACACACCACATCGCCCCAGCAGCAGCAGCAGCATCAGCAGCAGCCACAGGCGTCGCGTGGCCTCGGCTCCAATGTGAGCAACTCCAGCAATTCCGTAGCACATCCAGTCAGCGGCACTGAGCACTCAAGTCTGCAGCCCAGCCATGCCCACCCGCATGCGCCGACGCAGCAACAGCAGCAGCCCCACCCACAGCCGGCCAGCTGCGCAGCTGGCCTTCAGCAGCAACAGCAACCACAGCAGCAACAGCAGCCGCACAGCCTCCACGCTCATAGCCAACAACAGCAGCACCACCATCATCAGCATCAGCCACAGTCACAGCCACAACCACATACCCATCCACATCATCAGCTTCATAATGAAAGCAATGCAGCCGCTGCTGTCCATCATTTGCATCCGCAGGCCGCAGCCGGCACCGCCAATGGCAGCGAGGTATGGTCGCCGGCCAGCTATACGCAGTACTCGCAGTATTTAGCCTATCACCACCACCATCATCACCACCATCCGCACCACCACCACGCAGCGGCTGCGTCCACGCCAGGCGCGGCACATCACCATCTGCACCACCACCACCACCACGGCCAGCACACGGCAAGCCGCTAGAAAATAAAAGACACTAATTCAACTAGAACAGCACCGTAGACGCACCACACGATCACCCACCCACCCACACACACATAGACACATAGACACATAGCGCACTAGAGAGCGCTACTGCCAGACTAACTAAACCTAAAACGCTACTCCCCCTACTTAGATCCTAATCAGCACCCAACTGCAACAGCATCAACAGCAACAACAGCAACAACAGCAGCAGCAGCAGCAGCAGCAACTCGTTGGATATACACTGCACCACCATCCACTGGAGTCGCCGCCCCAATGCCGCACGCCGCCCACGCTGCCCGCTGTGAGCAGCCTGCTGAGTGGTGGTGCGTCAGCTGATGCCTCGCCCTATCAGCAGCTAGCAATTGTCTCCTCTGCGGCAGCAGCAGCAGCAGTGGCAGTGGCTGCGCCGCCGCCGCTCATCATTTGCGCGGAGGAGTCGCTGCAGGCGCTCAACAGCAACGGCAGCAGCAGCGAGGCGCTCATCAGCTCCAGTGCAAGCAACTCTGCGCGTACCGCACGCAAGGCTGCCAAGCTGCAGCTCCAGCAACAGCAGCAGCAACAGCAGCAGCAGCAACAGCAGCAACAGCAACAGCAGCAACAGCAGCAACAGCAACAGCAGCAACAACTTCAGCCAAATTATCAGCAACATCACGCACAGCATCTACTCTATCCGGCCAACATAACTGCACATACGGCGCTGGCCTACGCCCCGCCGCCGGCTGGTGCCTATATCGATGCCAGTCCGCTGCTCTCCTTCTCGGAGGTGACCAACACGTTGCTAAACCAATAGACAATACACAGCCACACAGACACAGATATACATATATATGTATATATATATATATATATATATATATATATATATATATATATATTAACCATGTTCAACAATTTTGCCAAAATGTGGACTATGACTATCGTATCTTCCATAATCTCACACACACAAACACAACCACACACACTCACACATATATGCGAATGTGTATTTAGAGCACAAACAAATATCGGAACAGAGAGAGAGCCTTGCTTGAGTGTATTCAGCGTAGTTGCCTAACACCTACCTTCAGTCCTATTGCCCTCACTAAAAGTCAGCAAACAGAATCCAATTAAGTCCCCTTCGACTTCATATTTGAAATATTTTCTTTTTTTTTGTAAGCTTCATGGAAATTAAATTGACTTTATTTTGCCTGATCAGCAACTAAGCATCGTATCAAAGTGAGGATAGCGCAACGTAATAATTCTGGAATTTGTGGACTTGCAATTTGAATAGGATTAAAACTAATTTTATAATGATTACAACATGTTTTCTTAAAAGGGAATGTTTTCCTCGGACATCCACTGTTAGCTGATGTTGCTGGTCCATTGACAAACACGAGGACAGACTTCAGAGTCTGCCCAGATATTGGACTTGTCCCATTCGACTGTCTTTTGATGCCCAATCAACAACCAGTTCCCAAAAATGAGTCTACCTCCGATCTAGGTTGATATCGCTCTATATATCCTATCCATTGGTGCTAGCTAGTTAGATCCACTGAATATACTCCGACACAAAGCAAGGCTCTGAGGACAGCAGATAAATCTCAGTGTAATAGTATTATTTAAATGCAAACATTCCGAATCAATTCAGAGAGGCGTCTCTTCAGTTCATCCTTCTAACGAAACACAATATGTAATTCTATTTATTTTACTGTGATAATTTATATAAACGTATGTACATGTAATACCTAACACAAGGCAGGCAATTCGAACCGTATCCGTAATTCCAATTACTTCCGTAACATGTCGATCGATGTTATTGTGGCAACAATAGAATACAATTAAAACCTGCACAAAGTATGTTTAATTCAGCGTCAGTTGTAGCAACCAAAGATTTTTATTTGTTATACTAAACACAAATTAATCTAGTTCTAGAAAATACACATCGACAAAAACAAAACAAAAACAAAACACAATTTGGGTTTCGGATCGTTGCGCCAAATTTGAAGTTTTTGTTTTCAGGCACTATATAGTAAAGAGGCATTAGAGGAGGAAACAAACAATATGAGAGGAAACGCAAATAATTGCTTAAGTAGAGATAAGATTAAAGATAATGAAATATTTACATATAAGCATATGTTTATACATACATATGTATAAATCAAAATACCTATTTTAATAATATTTAATAATTTAAAATTTAACTAGACCTAATGACAAGCAAACTAAATGCGAGCTAAGTAATTTTCATGATTCCTATCGTTTAGCATGTAATCCGAGAGCGTGTTGGATATTTAAAATATTTCTTGAACTTCTAGTCGCCCATATAAAACATTTACGATGCATATATGAATCTATATATGTGTACATAGATACATATCTTATAACGTATGAACATAAATATAAACCATTATCTAAAATACTTTAATTGTACATTTGAAGAGTTAAGGCAACAATAATATTTGGTAATCGAAATTGTATTCCAAAATCTTTATCGAATGAAACTTACGACATAAGTTTGACTCAAAAGAGTTTTATCAACTATACAAACATTTTATTTAACAAGACATATTAGAAACCCAAGTTCATGTACTCGTAAAATGCATATTCAATCAATCAGAGCGAAATAAATCTAGAAAATATTCTATCGAAGACATACATCAAAAGTTAGTTTCATGTGTATATTGCATGGAAATACGCTTCAACAATAATTTTGTGTTGTTGAAGCAACCAGAGGACCTTTTTTTAAATTTAAATTTGGCGCTAACATTTCTTTCCACACTCAATAACTGCTAGGGCTGTAAAACAAAGATTCGACTGCGTTGCCTAACACTGTCAGCCGTATATCGTAATCAAAATCAGTATTTTTAACAAAGCTGTATCGATACATCGTATATCTGGGCAGCCTATCACTAAAAAATACCATGCCAAAATGAGTATTTTAACAGCCATATTTATCGATATATCGCTTGACGTGGCGCTCACATTTCAAATGAAGCCTGCGAAGGCGCCAACCATTTTTGAGTGCTTGCAGCTTGTTGGCTAAATTTTCCTCTCTTTTTTATTGCACAGCGATAAAAAGAAGCTTCATCAGCTGATTTATGTGCCTTGAAATTAAGTTTTGCGGGAAATCCAGCCCAGGTGCAGGTTTTTTTTGTTGCTTTCATGGACAATAGAACCGCAAAGCCACAAGCAGCGCCTGCTTCAAGCTGTAGCTTAATTGGTGACTTTGCTGCTGCATCAATTGACAACACAAAATGCATTGATTGACACCTAGCGAAGAATTTACTATCAAATGTATTGTAAGTCGTAAACGAGTAATCGCCAACGCACACATTATAAGTAGAAGTACTGGCAACAATCGTTGGAGTTGCTTAAAGACTTGTTAATAAAGGTCTCATCAAGCGCGCTGGGCTCCACAATGGCAGCGCACCTAGACTGTAATTATATGTGGGCTAAGATACTATAGACATTGTTTAGTATTAAATGTTTGCTATAGTCATCATTCCGACTACACAGTGCGTACCTCAATGAATGTATGCGCATATGTATATGTATGTGTACGTCCACATCTCGTGTTAATATGTATGTGCCGCAGCTGGAAAGCAGCGCAATTAATCATATACTCTAATTTTATACACAATACATCATTGAAGCCAAAATATTTGTTAGTGGATTCAACAGCAGCATTGGGCATTGAACAGATATTTTCTAGATTGATGGCTTCATTGTTCGAGTGGCAGTTGCCGAAGTCGAGTGGAGCCACTTACTTGGGCTAGATACAAATGATGCCTTCTGGGCCTATCTAACAAGCGGAGCAAGTGCTCCTGGCCTCATTGCCAACTGCTCAAGGTCAAGTTGAGCAGCAAAATAAAGAGAAATCCCCAGCGATACAATTGCTGCAGACTGGCTTTTGTCATCTCAGAACTGGACCTCGACTGCCATAGGATCGCACTCACACAATTAATTAGCATGAACAGTTCGTCTATAATCTTTTTGTATAATAGTACACTGCTCATACAATACACTGGCCCATTTGGAATGCATAACATCACACATGCGAACACTTTTTGTATACCCTCAGACGTTGAGTAGAGCAGAGAAGAGATCTCGACTGTGCCGAGGCGTAAGTAACAAGCAGAAGCAGCTGTGACCGATCAAGTGTATTCTAAGAGTTGTAACGACTTTAAAATGTTTGACTAAGTTGCAACTGGGAAAGAGGAAAAGGCTAAGTTC
Source organism: Drosophila mercatorum (assembly GCA_961210405.1). Lineage (NCBI taxonomy): Eukaryota > Metazoa > Arthropoda > Insecta > Diptera > Drosophilidae > Drosophila > Drosophila mercatorum. The sequence continues at coordinate 16,371,643 of CAUIUS010000003.1, forward strand.
TCTGTGATATATGTAAATATGTGTGAATTTACAGCGTGAATCTCCTTATTAAATAGTTTATTGCTTAATAATGCCCAATTCCCAAGTCGATTATTCCTGCCTGACTATCCACTATTCTATTCATCATATACAAGATAAACCAGATATACTAGAGACTAGTGACCTCCCACACCAAAATGCCTTTCGCTTCGACAAAATTTAATATAATTTAATATGATTACTTATTTTAAGCATATATTCAATGAAAATGGGATTCGTTTTGTAACCCTTTATATAAAATAGAAGCTATTGGAGCTATATATATATATATATATATATATATATATATATATATATATATGATTTTGGTTTTGTTTCATGTTTCACTTCAATGTTATTTTTAATATTATTGCATGTGAACAGTGGCTTCTCCTAACGCTTAGGATATCTCGTGGCCGACTTCAGAGCTCCTTTTTGAACTAAAGTACTTTAAGGGGAAGTGTTTTATTATGCCGTATAATAACAGGCCAGACGGCAAAGGCGATAATACTCTACTCGAGTGTAGACAAATATTGCATATTTAAGGCTTATTGTATGCGGCAAGTTCGTGTCTTAAGTCTTTCGTTTGGACCATTTTCTAACGTACAACAATTAACAAAGTGAGGCGATTGTTTTATTTATTTGTTTATTCATTTGTTTTATTTAGCATTGCTCGCTTTCCATCGCCTGACCTTTAACAGTCGTGTTGTACACATTTAGTGCCATCGGCCATGCCGTCTAAGTAGGTCTATGGAGCGGCGGCGAGGGTTGAATATATGCTGAAGCTGGAGCTGAACTATGCTGTGTTGTGCTGTGCAGTGCCCACAAATTGAACTTCACTAAGTGCAATAAATGAATCCAAAGGTGATAATCTTGGCTTATTCAGTGCTCTTCAGATCGCCAGACACGTCACTTCGGATCGTCACTTAAGGTCAATGTGGGCATGGGGCTTGCTGTCTCTGATCATTATTCAGCGGCTGGCTGCTGCTGCTGTTAGGTGACCTTGAGGCATTGTTGCTCGTTTGACAAATTTGTAGCACCCCAGTTAGAAAAATTGCCACTTAATGTCGGTCGCGATGTGACCGGATGCTCGCCTAAGCCGCTCGCATCGCATCGAACTTGGACTTGAACGCGACTTGCAGTTGGCAAAGGCGAAGGTATTTATGTAAATGTAGTCAGTGGTTGGCTTGACTTTTGACTTCCCTATTCATAGCGTCTACCTATTTATCAGAAGTAATTTCTACACTCTGAAAAATATATGATTTGCATCTCTACATTATTCGGGAGACTTCTTCATTGTTCCCCTTCTCTCTCACTCTCACGCACTCTCTCTCTCTCCTTCTCTCTCTCTAACTCTCTCTCTCTCTCTCTCTCTCTCTCTCTATCTGAGTGAAGTAGATAAATTCAGATTAATTTACATTGGAAATCTTTTTGCATAGACGAAATTCTTTCGCCTTCGACTGCGCAGTCTCAAGTCGCTTTTTTCTGTCAGTGTAGGAGAGTACGTTTATATTGCTCTTAACTAGGCATACGCGTAATAACCAGACAATTGTGCACACCTCATTACACACGTTATTCGTTAGTCGCTATTCATTATGTGCGCTATTCAATTCGAGCCCATTGTCGCTTGTTGGTGGCGTACACGCAATAATTGACAATCTGCTAACTGATGCTAGCTGCGAGCCGTCAACTGCCGGCTCTTATCAGCGATATCTGCCTGAGTTGGAGCCACCATCTCTTGACTACTCCATAAATACTTTCATTTTTCATGCTCATAAGCAGCTGTTGGCCCGCGGCTTCGTGTCGCCTTAAAAAATGTTAATCAACGTGTGAATCTGTGTTTACTATTGTTGCTTTTGTAGTCATTGTACATAGTTGTTGTTGTTGTTGTTGGCTAGTTCAATGGGACCTTGCCAAATTCAGAGACAAGACCCAAGCCAAGCCATCAACATGAATTATGCCGAATTGCACCAATTTAGCAATTAAACATATGTATGCTGCCCATTGGGCACGAACGAAAAGCGAAGAAGTACACCAAATGAGCTCAGATAAATGGCAAGCAGTCAGTCTGTTCTCTTCTAATACTCTGTAGTTGGTAAGCAGGTTTCAGAGGGGTAACTTGTAAGAGTAGTAAAGCCCACCGTATATCACCTGTGGGTCTCAGTTATCTGGCAGTATGTATATATGTATGTATATTGAAGGTGCCCATTTATCGATTTTATAAGCAAGAAGCCATTCACTTGATGTGGTGGTGAAAGGGTCTGTTCTAAAGATCCTTAAGCCGAAACCAACTGTAAGAACATTGAACTAAAGATTCGTGATTACCCATAAATTGTAAGCCCCTGTCATATCAAGTCATGTATTGTCAACGAAAGCCATTCAAAATCCAGAGATAAACCCCTTTCAGAATCACATTATTTTAGTACTGCGCTAATTACTGAGATACGCGCTGTCAGAAGCTACAGTGTATCTAACTACAGTGTATCTACGGGTCGTGTACAATTGTTGTTTATGCCGTTTGTTACTGTTGTTATAGTGCTGAAGGCCACCTGAATAGAATCACACGCCTTTGCCACCCTGCCCGCTGCCGCCTCAGTCAGAGCAGCGAGAACTGAGAGATGTGATGACACACCTCGCCGGCATGCTTGGGTATGTTGGGTATGTGGTCTGTGCAGAGAACTGGGAGCAACATTCTGTTTCAATGAGCATTTGGTAGTCTTAATCGTTTTGCAGCTCACATACATGATTACACACATACATACATACATACATAGCCAGGGGCCCCACACCTTCACTCGGTTTCCATTGAACCCGTTGACATCGCCGCTAATTGCCAAAAGATGCGCTGGCAACAAGTGCAGAGCAAACTCGTGATATGTAAGCAACAGAGTTCGGCATTCAGATTACTGTTCCGATTCCGATTCCATTATGAAATTGCTAATGAGCAACATAAGGTATCTGAAATGCATATGTATTGCGTGCATATTCCAGATAGATTTATGAGCCACTGTCAACTCCAAACAAATATCAAATTACGTTCAGGGACGTGTGTAAATGTAATTCACATTTGATTCGTTAAGACCTAAGAAAGTTGCTGATCTTGAGATGCTCATTAATACTGTGTATACTTGGCATCCTTGGGCTTGGATCTGGCAAATTACATATCAGCAGATCTTAACTGATGCTCTCCATAACGAAACCATCTCATGTCGCATGCAATTACTTGACCTTAACAGCGGCTTTTTGGTAGCGTGTGCCAATTGGAGGTGGCGCTAATGTTGCTGCTGCTGATGGCGATGCTGCTGCTAATAATGACGATGATGATGGTGATAATGACGATGATGCTGCCGCTGATAAACATAATTTTGATGCTGCTGCAAGTCATTGCTCACCCAATTTCAAAAGATATTAACACGTACAAGAGTACTCACACTCGCACATACTCACACACACGCGCAGGAATCGAGCAAACGTAGCTTAAATCTACTTAAGAGCGTGTGGGCATCCAGTTCCACTAAATCCGCGCTAAGACAATTCAACACATTCAAATGACGTTTCGAATTTCTCTAATAACCAACAAAAAATCGCTGCGGGTTCGATTTCGATTTCGTTTTCGATTTCTGATTTCAGATTTTGATTGCCACAGCGAAGGTCGAGCTGTAAATTCAATTCGAATACCAATTACATTTACATTGGTTTATTGTTTGTAATTGTTAACGAACTGAAGATGGGCAGAAGAGGAGGAAGTCTACATTGTATTGCCATCAGCCCCTACAATGGCGGATTTCTCTTGTTTTACTGAACAAATATGAATAGCTTCTGAATGACTTACCTGTAACATGTAACAGCCGTGCAAGGCAGACAGACTCACATTTGCCTTGCCCTTAACGATCTCATTACATACTCTGATTCTGGTAGGCTCCCATACCTTTGTCTGTTTGTGTGCCTGTATATGTATATGCTGGCCGGAGTGTAGCACCGAACGCACTCCAACAGAATTGAAACTCAGCAATCGTTGATCACATGAGTATTATTTACTTGAAGCCTGTGATAACATTTATTCCCACTCTAGATTTGCTGTTTTAGTTCTCACATTTGAAAGAAAAACTTTACATTAAAAGTTTGTAAAAATTTCTTTTATATTTAATATGAATAGCAAAGAGACCGAGTCTGACGCGAGCTGCAATCAGACCTCTGAGGATGTGAGCCGCTCCAACAATAGCCTCACCGAAGCCTCCCAACCTAATGCACAGCCAGAAACTGAAGACGATGTACGGGAAGAGCCGCCAATACGCGTCCGCGACATGATTAATTTGTATAACTTCGCGACGCAAAAGAATCAGGAGTTGGCGCATGCCAAGTCCATCTATTTCGGGGGCATCAAGAGCGCAACATCAATGGACCTCAGCAACATAGAACTGGCACAGCAACTACAAGCGGAGCAGGAGTGCTGCGATGGGATATACCTTAAAATCCCAGGAATGGAAGGCCCCGGCCTCGCAACCGGCAGCACCAGGTAAACAGGTACACACAGTTCAAATGCAACCGACTACAGCGTTTGCCTATCGCATAGCTGTCTGCACAGTAAGAAATCGAGCAACTTTCGTGTGACCACAGCAAATGATCAGACATCACTGCGGCAGTCTTTACAGGCGGATCCCCAGAGTGGCGCGTCCGTCGAGAAATCGTACCAGAGCAAGACAACCATAAGACGCACCGAGCAGGGTGGGTATGCATGACAAAGAGCTGGCCAGTTCCCACTGACCACCTGTACACCACTTCATTCGCATTGCAGGTGTCCGCATTATCATTGACATCTTCTTTGACAAGAACGAGAGTGATATCGACATCATAGGCAGCCGCGTGGAGACGGACATTCCAGAGAGCCGCATCTTGGCCGATTTCCAGCAACACTCGATGGCTATGCGTTCACAGCAAATCAAGCAACAACCCAATGTTTAACTCATTTTAGTTAGTTTCATATAGACACGTATTTAATCTGTAGGAAAGGACGTCACAAAATTCCTTGTTATATATATGTACCGTTGTACAGTTTGTTTGTTCGACAACACGTATTATTTTATTCAATTGTAGTAGTTTCGATTTATAAGAATATCACCTTCACGCCTCGTCTTTTCATTGCTTCCCCTCCCATACACAGCGCATTCACCCAACTTCCTGCCCAGCTGCAGCATCACGACCCGAGCGCAGCAAACGCTGCTGCCGCCATATGAATATATGAACCTAGAAATGCAATGAGGCAACACCAAAATAAGACAGCTAAACAGCGTAGCAAATCGCCCCAGTACATCTCCCTCTCTCTCTCTCTCTCTCTCTCTCTCTCTCATTGCAGTTCTCAGATTTTTTCCTTAGCTTTTCACTGCACGACAAAGGGCTTTGAAAGGCGGCAAAACAAGTAAATAAACGGCATGAATTCAAAATGGAAATCTCATCTTACAAAACTCACTGAAAACAGAAAACTGAAAACTGAAGACTGAAGACGGCAACGACGCCAACGCTCAAGACGAACCGCTTTGCAACGAGTACTAGATAGCTGCTGCCTTTCGTAATCCCTGCCGCCTAATCTGACTCAGATCTAGAGCTGCAGTTGCCGTTTCGATCGCTCTATTTAGCCAACAACTGTATGGAGATCCAATAAATTAGACAAATAAACATTCGGTAAACGGTAGCATGCATACTCGACGCTAATAACCCGAGTCCCAAGCATCGAAAATAAAAATGAAAATGAAAACCAAATTCAAATTGTAGCTGCAATGTTAACGCTTTGTTGACTGCCCTCTGGCCCAGCCATGTGGGCTGACTCTAGCTCTAGCTCTAGCTCTAGCTCTGGCGCCAACTGAGCCTCGGACTCAAGCTCGATCTCCAGCCAAAGCTGTGCTGCCCACATCGGCTACATTTAGACGATCTTTAAAGCAGCTTCGTTCATAAACGAAGATGCTTGCCGTACAGTGGTCGAGAGCCGCGTGTTGACATTGCCAATCTTCGAACCAAATTGAAGCTGAATGAAAACAATTTTGAGTTTTGTAAATTTCACGAGAGCTTTTTAATTATTTCGATAATCGACGTTTATATTTATAAACATATATATAACACGATTTCAACGAAGTCCCGAACTTCGTCTCGAATTTGAGAGCCAGTTTCAACAAGTTTGTCCCACTGTGCATTGTGTCAGCGTTGATGACGATCGTTTGGCGCTTCTTTTGTGCGGCGTCTAGCGGGCGGACTTTGCCAGCGGCCTAATGTGAATTTTAAGCCAAGTCGAATGCATTCGCAGCCATCAGTTCTGTACGAGACATTGTACGGTGCGGTCGACGCAGCGGCAAAGCGACTACGACATCAGGCGGCGCATAGATACACAGTTGAGATAGAAGGCGCAAACAGCACAAACAGAGACGTGCGTCGTTGAGGTGCAATTTGCGATTGTGCATTAACCGATAGGCATTAAGTGTGAAGTGCCGTGCCGTAATAAATATATACTTTATGCCAGTTTAGGCTTGTGGATGGACGGATCAGCGATCGAACGGGATTGCATCTCAAATCTCAAGTTTCAAATTTGGCGCGCGTGCTCTTGACTTTGTTTCCACGTTCGATCAGTAGTCAGTCGGACAGCAACTGACATTTGATCTTCGCTAGAGATCGACGATCGGGCGGCTCGTGTGTTGTGCGATATGTGTTTAGTGCGGTACTCAACTTAAACCATATGGAACCCAGTCGAAAGCGCCACCTACGTGTAGCACAGCAATTCGTTTGTTCACTTTAAGACTCAGGTGAGCCATAAACTAACGCTGATCTCTGATCAGTTCCCGCCCTGTGCAAGACGCTCGTAATTCCCTCCACTCAGTTCCAACAATTAGAAGAAAAATGCCAAAGTCGTAATCAACCTGTAATGCCAGCTAATTGGAATAATTGTTGTTGTTATTGTTGCTGCTTCTGTTGTTGTTGTTGTTGCTGCTGCTGCGGCTGGTGCTGCTGCTCTTTCTGTGGAAATTGCTGGCAAAAATGTCAAATAGGCTTTGAGTTCGGCTCGTTTTTCTCAAATTTTGTTCATGTTGCGCTCCTAGGCACAAAACTGCAATAAAAAAAAAAACAAAAAGAAAAACAATAACAAAACCAGCATCACGAGCTGAGGATAAAGTTGCAAATATTTTGTTGCTAGTTGCCGTTTATTGTCAAAAAGGTCAAACCAAAGGCAAAAAAAACTCCCAAAACAGAAATCTGCGGAGGAAAAAACAAACTTTACCAAATTTTTACATGTTTTGTTGTTGAGCACAAGACGATCTTGTTAATGGTTCGGAGGAATACCTTAAATCACAGAAACAGAAGACATTTCAATTGGTTTTCTGTTTTGAGAACTCAATAACTCAAGATTTTTAAAGGATGATAATTACACAATGTAAGAAGAGAAGTTACGATGCTCATAACGATTGTCAGATGGTAAAGGATATCACTTAAGGCTCAGACTCTCTCAGTAAGATCAAGCTAACTTCGTTGAGTATTTCAACGGTGAGTGGAAGCACTCAAGCAAGTTAGCAATCGAATGTAGATTAAGAACAGAAAACTCGAAATGCAACTGTTTGAAGACGATTTATAGACTTGTTGATTGTTTTAAATGGTTCGATTAAGGCGGCTTCAAGGAAAGCAAGTAAATAACGCTGAGAATTGAACAAATAGCAAAATAGTTCAGAGTTCAAATGGACAAATTTGGAAAGCTTGGAAAGCAACAAGCAACTGAATTCAATGCAGCTCGACAAGCTACTTACTCAGAGTCTGTCAGTCTGTCTGTGTGTGTAAACTGAAGCTGCAAGGTTGCAAATTGAATTGTAGGTGGAGGTCGAGGCAGAAGCAACGGCAGAGGCGGAGGCAATGCGTTGCTAATTCTGCCAGCCATAAAATGGCAACAATTTATGCCGCTTATTGGCAACAACAACAACAACAAGCAAACAACGACAACAACAGAAAAAACAACAACTAAAATGAAAATGTTTTTTAAATTACAATTAATTACGAACTTAAAATCGAAAATTGTTTTCACCCTGGCTGCTGCCCCCAGCAGCCCCATTGTTGTTCATTCCAACAAAGCTGATGAAGAAAGTTCGTTTCGAGCGTCTTTAGTAAGCTTTAAGGCAGCCACAATTGCAGTTATAATAGTAATGTAAAAGTCAATTAGTGAACACTTTCGAGCACTTGCACTTACAATATTTATTTAACACTTTCAGCCCCAACAAAACGGCCACTAAGCTGGCCCATTGATTAGGCAATTGAAGGCAGCAGTTGGAAGCAAAATAAAAAGACATAAATCAGATAAAAAGACGACAAAGCGTTGACGAAAATGCCGGCAAATATGAAAGATTTTCATCGGGAAGCATTCGCAATATGCTGCTTCATCATGCTTATCGCCAGTGAGGTAAGTTTTCTTTAATCAGCCCACATCGCATCATGGCTATATTAAAACTTGTTATCATATTTTTGTCGTCTATCTTTCCTTCTTAATCTATGCTTTATTCAAAATAGATAGAGATACAGACATAAGAAGTTTCTGAAGGTTCAAAGTGTATTTTTGCACATATCTTAATTATATTTTTATTTGTATATCTTAAGCAGGTTAGAAGTGTATTAGATCTGTATTCCTCTCTTATTATATTCAATTTTTATTTTTAATACAAAGTATCTCACAGGTACTCTATTGTCAAGTCTTTTTCATTTTTATTTAAAATACATCTTTGATATATGCAAAACAAGTATTTGTCGGTGTTTCTTCAAGATATTTGTCAGTTTAAAGATATTTGTATAAAATCTGTTTCTTATTTAAAAATCAATCTTAAAATATTCCACCTGCATGTGTTATGCTTCTGAAGTATCTTAAAGATACTTATTTACATTCCTTAGAGCATTCTTCTTTTACGAAATCTTCTCGCGAATGGAAATGAGTTTTCAATCCGTCTGTCCACCTCTCCGTCCGCCTGTTTCGCTGAACACACAACATTTCTTCGTTATTGAAGTTGGGCTGAAAATATTACCAACAAAAATATCGAAGTTTCGTGCAATAGGAAAACAAATTAGCAAACACAAATGAGTGTTAATATAAATACGCCCTCAAGGCCCTTGCCGGTAAATTATCACACTTTTCATCATCATTTCACATTCAATCAATTTAGCTGATTAGAAAAAACATTCTGACTTATTTTGATAAAACTTTATGACAAATTTTAAAGATATACAATTGACTTTTTATCGTTTTAAGAATATATATATATATATATATATATATATATATATATATATATATATATATATATATATATATATATATACATTATATAAATGTAAATTTATATACATGTGTAGAAATAATCATTAACATTCCAGAAGTTTGCATTTACTACGTATAAATTAAGTCTCGACTTGTGGCAAATTCGCTATTCAAATGGCTCATCAAATATTTTTATAGTATGTCTTAAGTATCGTATTCAGTAATTATCGTATTGATATCTATTCATTAATTCGTTTTACTAGATAGATTTATCAAACACTGATGTTTGTTTGCGCAATTTGATTGTTTTCAATTATTTAAAAATATTTTATTTTGCTTACATAAAAGAAAATTAAAATCAAATTATAACATATTAAACAACAACCTGCATTGATCACTTATCCAATTACACACCTAAAAATATGGGTTTTTAAATGCTTAAGGAATTTGAAAATTTCAGATTTCATTCAGAATGGGGCTCACCAATCCCAATTTAACCCTTTTTTTACCTGAGCTCAAGCACGTATAAAGACATCTAGTCGATGACTTTATAAAAACTTTGATTTAACATATATCGTGATCAAATGCATTCTTTACACTTCCTGGCTATAAATTGAGAGATTGAGAGATTGAGATAACTGTCTATTCAAATTTGATTCTATTATATAGAAATTCAAAGGCAACAGCTGCATTAATCACAATATATAAAATCCATAATAATTTCTAATTATAGTACAGAGTATTCAGAATTTAATAATATATCTAAGTTCTTCAAACCCAATCATTCTTGTATCGTTACTACTTTTCTTGCAATATGCTTAATTTAATTACACGAAAAGGGTATAAACCAGAACAAAACTTAATTACATTGGGCTTACTTCTATTATATTATCATATTTGAACTTTTTCAACAACAAATTCTAATAGAAATTTGGTGTCAATCATTTTGGCAAAAATTTACCGCTCTAGCAACTGGAACTGGCCTATGGGGAGATGGTCTGACAGTTATTTCGTCTTGAGCTTCTTCTTATGGTTGTTTGTGTTTGGTTTGGTTTTTTGTTGTTGCTTGTAGCGTTGCTTCCCAAGTGCTTTTAAGCAACGGCGGAAAGTGTTGTAATTCTGCGCTCTTTACGCTTTGTTTCATTTTTAATTTATTCTATGGTCTGTCTATGTGAGTACACCTTCTGATATGGGTATTCATTCACACACATGCCACAAAAACAAACGGCAAAGGTCTTCAAGCATATTAAAACAAAGACGTTGACGCAGTCGCTGGCCAAGTGACCTTTTTACTGACACTTTTGCAGCACAGCAAGAAAAAGAGGAGAAAAAGCTACAGCGAAAATGGAACAAAATACGTAACAAAAAAGTTTGTTTTCTGCCTTTTTTGAAGCCATGAAAATGGAAACGAAGATGAAGTTGAATTTAAAGCTGAGGTTAAACTTGTAGTTATGAAACAGTTGTCTTCAAAAGCAACTCGCCAAAGTATCTGCCGCCACTTGCCGCTATTTAAACAAAACTACGTAAGCATCAACAGTAAATGAAATGCAGTTAACTGTGAAATTAAATACAACTATTCGCAGCATGTGATCAAATTGCAAATTGCAAATTGCAAATTACATATATTAGCCCCGAGTCAAGTATTTGGTTAGTCACCCATTCGGTATGCCAAATTGCTGCCAGCCACATCTTTAAGATCTCCACTGTTTCCGAGTTGAACAACGTCTCGCCGCCCTTATAAGGCGAATGCAAAACAATTTTGTCAGCCCACAGCTTCGCAAATTAATGCTAATCTCATCGCCTTATAAGCCAACGGGAAACCTAATCAAATGGGCCCCAATGTAAAAGTGTTGAGAACTCTTGCTGAAGTCCAATTAATAAGTGCTCCAGTTATGAGAGTTTTGAGAGAGATTAAATAAAATATCTCTCCTTATCTCCCTCTTTCGATCTGTTTCTCTATCTTCAATGAGTGTATTTCAGAGTTTTATAACTAAGTATCGATTTCGTGTTTAATCAATAACATTAAAACAGAAATAGTAAAGAATTTTTAAAAACAAAATCCAAAAAATTCACAATAAACATTCAACAAAATATCATGTCTCTAGCTCCCATAGGCTCTCTTTCTCTCTCTTTCTCAGAGAGATGAATGATAGGGTATATAATAGGAATCATTTTTTTATAGAGAGCTCTATCTCTCTCTCTTTCATTAATCAATATATAGTACTGAAGTCCAAAAAGCGAGTTCACACTCCAAATGTGGATCTGTAGTCTGCTCTTAGCAATAAATAATAAACTTATTATAAATTTGCCAGGGATTAAATACACTGAGCATCAGAATGTCTGAAAATATCTTTGATATCTTTTAATGGAGCCTAAGTTTAGTCACAGCCGTCGAATCAACTGTGACACGTTAACTCAGGAATTTGAAGGGTTCAGAAAAAAGCGAACGTCCAATGAATTTATCCGAGCAAAAAATCTGTTGACCAGTACATACATACTTTATTATTATTTTTCTCTTTTTGTTTTTTCCCTCAATTTTTTGCAAGATTATATAAGACGTCGTAGGGCTGCACGGCGCTCGCCTCACGTGGTTTATCATATTGTTTTGAGGCAGCTGGGAAAATAATTTTTCACGGACTTTGCAGACTTGGCTGCGGAAGCTTATTCACATATTCACACGTAGCTGAAGAGGCCCAGTGGCAGATTTCGATAAGTCATTGGGCTATAATTTGCGAGAGACACATGAAGACTTTTTCTATATAATTAAACAAAAAACAAAAACAAAAACTTTGAAAAACACAAGACACAAAGTTGACATTTCACACAGCAGCAGGTCGCCGCATTGGGCCCATCGACTGTTGCAAGCAGCCGTGGCACTATGTGCCAAGTTATGACATCACTTCAATTCATCAACTGGTGGACTATAGCCCAAAGCTGTGCCATACACATACCAGCCAGCCATCCAGCCAGCCAACCAGTCAGTAAGTCAGCCAGCCAGCTACAATCGCAATGGTCTTGGTCTTGGCACGAGTACCCAGTTCGACTATGAATAGATCTTGATCAGACAGCAGGGTACTCGCTATCATTTGTTTAGCTTCACTAATAGCTTTTGGCTTGGGAAGGCGGCCCAAGCCATTTTCATATAGCAACTACGTATATTCGCATAAGTATATGGCAACTCTGTACTGATAACTACAGCGCCTTTACCATATTGTTTTATCACAGTGTTAAATCGAATACCTCGTCTAATAATTATGATCATTAACTTTCCTTATCATCAATGATATTGACACTTTCGTTATCATGGTTTTTAAGATCGTTGAAGCTATAGACATTTACTATGGAGGCTCCTGTCACACTATTACCATGTAAAGCCCTTCTGCGAATTCAAGAAGCCTTGAATAATCGAAAGCCGAATATACACAAGCTTTAAAATATTTAGTGATCGACTTCTTCTGACTATAACACTCCTTCTCGTATTGTCTAGAACCCATTAGGGATATTATAGACGTGATTAAATATAGACAAGAGACAGAAGCCAATGCAAATACATATTCCTGATCAGGACGATGATCTGAGTCGATCTACCCCTCTAAGCTAAGCGCCTAAAAAAGAGTATAGCTCTTGAATTTCCTTCGTAGTTCCTTTTGGCACACGCAGATTAATTTTGTTGCAAATAGTTTATAACTATTTTCGTTTCAATGCAATTGATTAACAAGTAAGCGTACTCTACTCGAGACTGCTCGACTAGGAGCTACCCTTATTTTACATATACATACATATATTGCAAGCAATACATACACACAAATACGTATACATACGAATATACACGCATGCATAGCAGAGCATGAAATGTGTGTATTTACCAGAGCACAAATCTCTATTTAAAGTGTTTTGAGTAAATCCAAAATTCATTACATGGATCTACATAGTAAATTTGAAATCTCTAGCTTGAACTGTACCCACAAATAATCAGCAAACAGAATGAGTTATCGAACTTTTGAAAAACAAACTAGTACTGCGTATGATACACACTAGTATACATGTCAAATTGGCGATCTCTAACTTTTGTGGCTTACGAGATCGCTGCGTTCACACAGACGGACTATATAAACAGCTGCTCAAGAATATATATACTTTATGAAGTCCGCCCGCCTCCTACTGCCTTTTACACTTAGTTTCATGAATTTCATATAAATTTTTTTTTATTTTTTTACCCGGAACCCATTGAAAATGGGAAATCAGTGTAAAAAGGTTTTATTGAAATGTACATATGTAACAGACAGAAGATGTAGCAGACAGAAGATGTACTTTATGATATATTTTTGATCAGGGAGACAAGCCGAGTCGATTTAGCCCTGTTCGTCTGTCCGTCTATACGTATGTATGAACGCGTCGATCTCAGAGCCTACAAGAGGTAGAGACTTTAAATTTGGTATGTAGGCCCCTGTATATGTATTGCTTATAATGTACATACATATACATATGTATATAACAGAAACGGAGAATGCTCGGAATAGCGGTTATTCGCAGGGTTCAGGGTATCCACTAGTCAAACGGTTTCGGCTAGAGTTTTCTTACTTGTTTTTTATACCCTGAACCCATTGAAAATGGGAATTCAGGGTATAATGTTTTTGTTGAAAGGCGTATGTATGTAACAGGCAGAAGGAGGCGTGGCAGACCCCATAAAGTATATATATTCTTGATCAGGATGACAAGCCGAGTCGATTTAGCCCTGTCCGTCTGTCTGTCTGTCTGTCCGTCTGTCCGTATGTATGAACGCGTCGATCTCAGAACTTACAATAGCTAGAGACTTCAAATTTTTTTTGTAGGTCCCTGTATAGGGCGCGCATATCGAGCTTGTTACAGAAATTCGATAACTGTTATCGTTTTATTGTTATGGATTAAAAACGAAAATCTAAATTCAGCTACAAAATTCTATCTAATTCATTTTTCTAGCTAGAGTCTTCAAATTTTGCATTTAGTGTTACGTAAGCCTTACGCAATTTCGGTTTTTGTTAAATTTGGGGTGCCACGCCCCCTTCGCCTCAAATTTGTAACTCCCGTATATCAAATACTAGAGACTTGTGCTTTGGCACATACATACATATGGATGACATGATAACGCCCAACAAGTTTGATCAAAATCGTTCGTCTAGTTATTAAACATTTAATTTCCCATAGCATTGCCATGCAAAGCAGCCAAAGAACAGCTGACGCACCGACTTGCGCTTGTGTGTACTTGCGCCTATGTATGTGTGTGTGTATGTCTTGCTTGTAATGAACGTATATGCATGTGTATATAAAAGAAATTAAGATTGCTTGGAATAGCGGCTCTTCGCAGGGTTCAGGGTATACCCTAGTCGAGCGGTCTCGACTAGAGTTTTCTTACTTGTTATACCCTGAACCCATTGAAAATGGGAAATCAGGGTATAATGTTTTTGTTGAAATGTATGTAACAGGCAGAAGGAGGCATGGCAGACCCCATAAAGTATATATATTCTTGATCAGGATGACAAGCCGAGTTGATATAGCCATGTCCGTCTGTCCGTCTGTCCGTATGTATGAACGCGTCGTTCTCAGAACCTATAAGAGCTAGAGACTTTTACTTGTTATACCCTGAAGCCATTGAAAATGGGAAATCAGGGTATAATGTTTTTGTGAAAATGTATGTAACAGGCAGAAGGAGGCGTGGCAGACCCCATAAAGTATATATATTCTTGATCAGGGAGACAAGTCGAGTCGATTTAGCCCTGTTCGTCTGTCCGTATGTTTGAACGGGTCGATCTCAGAAGATATAAAAGCTAGAGACTCCAATTTTTTTGGGAGGTTCGTACATAACACGATTTGATCGAGTTTGTTTCAAATAATCGATAACTATCATCGTTTTAATGTTATCGATTAAAAACCGATATCTTCATTTAGTTATAAAATTCTATTTAATCCATCTTTATAGTTTGAGACTTCAAATGTTGCATTTAGTGTTATTTGAGCCGTCTGTCCGTTTGCTTGAACGCGTCGATCTCAGAACCTATAAGAGCTAGAGAGTTGAAAAGATCGAGTTTGTAAAAAAATCGATAATTTAATTGTTCTCGATTAAAAACGTTATCGAATGTTATTTATTTAATTATATCTCTCACGTCCTTGAAGTTAGAGTCCCCAAATTTGTATATTAGTTTTATATTTATTCTATGTAATTTTGATTTTTATTAAATTTTGAATACCGGCTCCAAATTTCCCCAAATATTTAAATTGAGGTTAGTTGCACTCAAAGCCAATAAATGAATGGGTTTGCATTTTTAAAAATTGTAAAAAATTTAGTAAAATATGTTTATCATAAACTGCAAATTTCATTCAAATCCATTAATTAGCTCAGAAGTTATTAAACAAAACGTTTGGCCAATCGGCCAAACACGTGACCAGCAGCGCAAAGCAAATAGACTTCCTATACACATAAACAAATACACATTGAACTGCGTGTATACATATTTACAGTAGATGGCGCTATAATTTGCGAATTATCAGCTGTTCAATTGAATTAAAACATGTATGGCGCTTTTGGCTAAACAATTGAAAATGAATTGAATATAATTTTCTGTGGGTTTGTACTAAATGCTAATTTTGCAGTATTTTTAAAAACGAAGATAGCACGGGGTTCAGGGTATCTCCTAGTCGGGACGCCCGACTAAAGTTTTCTTACTTGTTACTACGTAATCTAATAAAGTCTCCATCTGTATATTTTCCAGTGTCAAGCTGCAATTAACGCGCAAAAGACTTCCTTCTCTTGCACAGGACGACCAGCGGGCTACTATGCAGACGTGGAAACTGGCTGTCAAGTGAGTGTCAAAATGGTGTACACTCCTTTATTTTATTTGTGGTCATTATGTTATGCTTGCCATGCTTAGGTCTATCACATGTGCGATGGATTGGGCCGTCAATTCAGCTATACCTGCCCCAATACGACGCTCTTTCAGCAGCGCATGCTCATCTGTGATCATTGGTACATGGTCAACTGCTCCAAGGCTGAGAGTAACTATGCGGCCAATCTGTTGATAGGTACGTGTCAGTCTAAGTTAGTTGAGTTAGTCTACTTTATAAATCCTGTAAGCTTAGTAAATGTTATACATATTTTCTTTAACAATGTTCTCTTTGGTATGTCTGCAGGTCAGCGAGATAAACCGTTTGTCAATGATGAGGAGAATAACTTGCGAACGCCACGTCCCGATCTACTAGATCGTCCCTATGCACCCGATTATTCAGGAGAGTCCTTTCGAAATCAATACAAGGTAGAACGCCGTGAACTATATCCAGTTCTTTCCGCACTGACCTCTTTCTTCCTTTTGCAAAGCAGCAACTGACACCAAGTCAAAATCAAATACGCGATGATTCCACAAAGAGCGCCGATAAATTTGAATCACAAATAACTCAAAATAGTCAAACCCGCTGGCGAATCCCCCCACCCAGCCGCACTATCCTCCCGCCTGCCTTTGAGCCGCAAGTAGAGCTTGTCAGCAGCACGCCACAGCCCCGACTTAGAGTAAGCATCAGCAGCAGCACCACCGTCGCCAGCACTCGTAGACCCACTGCTACTCCAGCCCCAGCATCGCACAAGCGAACGGAAGCTCTGTATCAACGTACTGCAGATATGGATACGGATGATCTGGGCACGAGTCACAGCATACGCTACAATACTTCAGCGGACTTTAATTCCGCTGAGCTGCCAGAGACCAAAAACTCCACCAAACTGGTCAAGTTCATCAAAGCCCCGTCGAAAATCTATGAGCCTCCTTTTGTCTATCCCATTTACAATCAGGACATGGAAGAGGTGCATGCGGTCACAGAAACATTGCGCACGTCGTCAGCGGTGCCCTTTAGCACAGCCTCGACTCAGACACGTTTTTCAGCGGCAGTCGCCAGACCCAGCACCACTACAAGACCGCTCAGCCGACCCACCACATACGCCGGACAGCCGTTCTCTTACAGCACGGCAGCCACCACGGTGAGCACAACAAGCAATTATCGCCAAGTTGTCGCACATACAGAGCATCGAACGCCCACGCCGGCACAAGCTTTTCGCCAGACCACACCCACTTCAACAGTGGCTCCCAAAACTGGCGGGAAAGGCGAGCTGCCATTTAATGATCTGCTGCCGCCATTTGTGGACTTTGTGCCACATGACATAGCCACAACGCAGGGACCGCCCATTTACTACGAGTGGAAGGTGCCCGCCAATGGGCTGGTACCGCCAAAGCTGGATCCGCCCATTGGCGTGGATGGACGTGAGTACCCGGAGACTAAAGGTGACTACAATGTAAAGGTTAAGCTGGAAAGCTTCAACTCGAAATTAAATGACATTGTCAATCACAATGCTGTGGCAGCAGCCAGTGGAGGAGCACCCAAGCGCTTGCCCAGCTCGCGATCTATCAAGCCTAACGAGCTGCCTCTAGTAGCGGCGGAGAAGGCACAACGACGTGCGGATGTGATCAGCACTAGCTCTAGCTCCACACTGACGTCGGACATATCGCAACTGCGAAAACAGCTGCTCGTACCAGAATATGCATTTCCTCTTGAGACGATCGGACGCACGGGCTATGCACCCGGCTCAAGTGCGGCCGGTGATCTTTACAACTCATTTCAGCTAAAGATACCTGAGCGAAGCGGAAGCGGAAGCTTCACCGGCAGTGGCAGCTCGTTTAGCAGCAGTTCCACTCAAGGCAGATGGTTCGGTGAGAATCCTAAGTGCCCCGAGTGCCATCCATCATTTGTGGTACCCGGCACGTGCAAGCCCTGTCTGCGTAGATAAATATCTTAATCCTAAGTTCCATACACCACATGCCGCACCCACGCACCTTCCTAGTATTAGAAGACATAATATCCATAACCGCCCCAGAAAATCCGCCTTCGGATCTTTTCATGCATTTAAATGTTAACTTTATTGTATACACTCACAGTAAAAATAATGCGCATTAAATAAGTGAGTAAAAACTACGTATATTCAAACATGAACCACGGTTCACAATTGCTACGTTCCAGGTGGTAAGTATGTATTATTTCATAAGTGACGGTCACTACAGCAATGCAACAGTTTTGCTTGCCTAAAACGGCAGACTAACTATTATATATAGGTAACTCCGCAAATTCGATAGCGATGGGCGCCGAGAAGCCTAAATTGAGTATTTTGCAAGAATAGCTGCTTTAGAAGTCTTATCAATATGCTTATATAAAATATATATGTAATTGTGATATATTGCCTGATATCGGTGTACAGTGTCGTGTGACATGCTTAACTCGCAATTGTTGTTTCTCGATGCAACTGTTCAAAATTATCTTAAGTTTCTACTCAACAAGATTCAACTGTGACTGCTTCACCTTCAAGGATAACATGTAATTAGTGGAGTTTGAATATTTTGAATAACCTTTGAACACTGTCATTCGGTGCATGTGACTCATTATCATAAAATCGATCTGCATATATCGTCAACAACTGTAACTCTAGTTGTTTAGCACAAATTTTGTGATTTTATATACGTTTGAGTTGCTTCGCAGCTCTGTTTAACAGGCACTAATTACGTTTAATAACATTTAGAAAAACGATCCAAAATATTATTTTAATAGCAAACAATTATTTCTCATATTTGTCAAGACAGACAATTTCGAATTGCAACAATTTGTGCACATTGCGCATCTCCAATTTTGTTGATATGACAGATTCAAGTAATTATTTGCATAATGTTGCGTGTGGAAACGCAGCAACGCGGGCAACATCGGTGAAAACATTTGATTTGAAAGGCACATTTTAGTAAATGCACGTTTTGTGTGGACACGTGTAGACACAAATTCATATAGTTGTTAGCTTGATAGAACACTTGGATACATCAGAGCAGATGAAAAAACAATCCATAAAACCATCGAAAGGAAACTTAAACTAACTGGAAGGACAATAGGAGTGGGATAAAACTCGAATAGACACACTTTTGACTAGCACTTTGTTCAGGGTTGATAAAAAAAGACGCTCGGGGTCCAGGGACGGGCGGCGCCGACCGACATTTCCGGATGGGCATGCGCCATCATAGTGTTTGGACAACCATGTTCATCGCCAGGAAACTCCTGACCCACCGCTTGGACGCGCAAAATAATTTGATGCTGCTTGGTTACGTCTACATTGGCCACGACGCCCGATTCGTGGCGATAGCTAAAAAAACGATTTGTCAAATGGCCATCCACATATATCTGAATGATTAAGCAAGAGTAACATATTATAAAATTAATATTAACTGAGATTAATACACAAGTGCTCACCTCGTAGCCACCAATGCCGGCACAGTCCTCCAATTCCCAACGGACATAGAGCGCACGACAGCCCAAACTGGAAACACTCGTAATGCTTGCCGGAAAACTATCCCCAGGTCCAGAGCCCATACAAGGCGAGGGCTTGGGGTTCTATGAGAGCGCAGAAAATTGGTTTATACCAAATAAATGTGTATATAGGTGCACAAGTGTGATATTTACCTTGGGATTTATCTTATTCTTGGTCATCACATGCTGCATAGCATGCAAGTCACAAATAATGGAGTCAATGAAAAATTTCTGGAAGAATTGAAGTTTGTGTTTATAAGAATGAATGAATAGGTATATTCAAATGATGCGGGTCACTTTTACGGAATATGAGATTTCATTTCAATGGCTTTGATCGAAATTTCGGTTCTATAAAACTTAATCCCCTATAACCCGTGTCAAGTGTACTCACCGTTTCAGCTACGGGATCATATTTAACTGCTTCCAGTGTCTTAGAAACAGTCTGGCATTGATTATCACAGATGATCGCTCGACAATGACAGCAATCACAAGGATCTCCACATGGTCGACCCACGTTCGATGTACCCTCCTCCTCCATCTCTTGATCGTCTTCACACAATTCACACATGCGGCGCATCATATATTCGCATAGCATTCGCTCTCTGTCTGTAAGCGGACTTAAGGCATTATCCATTTCTGACTCACATAAGCAGGAAACTTTTTGTAGGGCACAAGAATTTCCGGATTCTCCTTGCTGATATATATTGCTGCTCTGGTCTTTTAATGATTCTTGGCATCGGCACAGCTCTCTTGATGATTCTCCTCGAGGACTCTGGTCTTTTAATGATTCTTGGCATCGGCACAGCTCTATTGATGATTCTCCTCGAGGACTCTGGTCTTTTGATGATTCTGCACAGAGACACAGCTCTCTTGATGATTCTCCTCGAGGACTCATATCTTTTGATGATTCTTCACAGAGACACAGCTCTTTTGATGATTCAAGCTGAATTTCCATATTGCTAGACGGCTCTCTTGAAAATTCTTCTCGGGCAATTTGATGTGAGGACTCTTCTGGAGGACTGAAATGCTCTAATTCTTCTAGAGTACTTATATTGTTACCTTCATATGCTGAAGATGCTTCAGGTTGTGATGATTCTTCTTGAGGAGTTCTTGATGATTCACCTCGCGGACTTATATTGCTACTCTGCATTACATCAGATGCTTCTTCAGGACTAAAATTGCTTATCTCCTCTTGTACTGATTGTATTTCGGTCGGTATTGGATCCAATGGTTGGTCGTCCGTTAGTTTGGAGCTTGTAGATCTGCAGCTACATGATGCAAATTCTGACTTGCAGTCACATGATTTGTAATGGGACGATTCCGATTCAAATGATTTGTAATCATTTGATAGTTTACTTATTGTATCGCAGGTATTATAAATAGTGGCGGTAGTACAGCTACCCACAGGAGTCCTCGAACTCGCCCTAGATTCACTGTCCGTAGAATAGGGCTTTCGACATGGATCAAATTGTGGGTCATATTGGAATACGACAATTTCCGTCGGTTCCATAGGTGAACTCTTCTTTTTGCTAGGAAAACATTTTTCAACATATTTTTCCATTTGTTGCAAGCACTGCATACGCTCTACTTTATCTTTTGACTTTTGGGGCTTAGTTTGGAGCTTCCGACCAGCCGTTACGGCCGCCATGCAATCTTCATATAAGAATGGAGAATGCTCTTTACCTTCCTGGTCTTCCTCTTGCCGCAGCATCAGAGTTAGTTCGCGAAACAGTTGTTGTATGACAGCCGTGCGATCCAGTTGACAATTGTTTGTATCGTTCAATAACCTTATTATATTTGCTTTGCGATCCTTTGGTTGAGAGCTTTTTTCACTATAAACATCTTGCTGCATTGGACTCAAGTTTTTAGCAGAGGAATCAGGGCCGGTCTGTTGGTCAGATGCACACTCACAATAATCATCTTGATGCATTTGACTCATTTTTCTAGCAGAGGAATTAGGGTCGATCTGTTGTTCAGATGCACACTCACAATAATCATCTTGATGCATTTGACTCATTTTTCTAGCAGAGGAATTAGGGTCGATCTGTTGTTCAGATGCACACTCACAATAATCATCTTGATGCATTTGACTCATTTTTCTAGCAGAGGAATCAGGGCCGATCTGTTGTTCAGATGCACAGTCACAATAACCATCTTGATACATTGAACTCATTTTTGTAGCAGAGCTGTACCCACAATGACCGGTATTCTGTTTTTGGCTGTGTCCACTTGTCTGTTTAGACTGATTGCCTAGTTTGAATTTATTCTTCGTTTCCACGGATTGTTCTGAGGTCGTTATACAAGATTTGGAAACTTTGGCTCCGGGTGATTCCTTATGTGAAGAGCACTTTGAGAGCATGTCCTGATCGACGCCTGCGGACGACATTGATGGACCCAAAGACTTTGAGCAAACTAACGATTTTTGTCCTTTTGACTGCGCTCTCCCATGCGCAGTTTGATCTTTACAGGAAACATAGAATGAAGTGCTTTTAGCGTTGTTCGGTTTAGCTGAACTTTGGCAAGACTGGCAGCATATGGAAGCTTCTGAAGAGGAATAACAGTCACAGAACTTGTCAACGCGGTTCATAAACACAACCTTTGTGCTCTGTGATAAGCTACACTTGGAAATGGCTTTCGTATCTTCAATTCTTTGAAAGGGAAGCCCATCACGGCCAGTTGGACATAACTTCATCTTGTCAATAGACGAGCACAAGCACGTGACGTTTGCCATGAAAGACTGCGAACGCGACGAAGTTTTGTCCGTGTAGCCCATCGATGATTTCTGACAACAGGATGCTTCCTGGTCATCAATGTTGGTAGTTTTTCCTTTATCTTGGACCAATTGACTATAATTAATTGATGTCGTTATATGACTGGAGTCCACATTGAAATATCCCTCACTTTCAATAGTGCTATCTTGACATTTCCTTTTTGGATAAAGCGATATTTCCTCTTTTCTCATATTTTTATTGGAAACTTCTGGTGGTGGACATGGTTGCTTATCGTGATGTTCCTCCCATCCCTTACACTTTCGATCATTAGGAATATTCTCTTGGATATACTCATCACATTTGAATCTTTCTGGGACATCTTCAAATGGTAGTGCGCACCGCCAATTTGATGCTGTGATTGTATCATTGTCCTGAGTGGCAGTCTCAGATCGCTCAGCATCAACAAATTCACATCTGAGAAAGCTTCGTGGTATATCATTAAAGTTTGACTGGCAAGGCCTATTTTCATTTTGATCCTCCAGACGAGTGGCGCAAGATGTAAAGCTGAAATAGCCAGCGTTGTCCTTCTCGCAACAGCGATTATCGAGTGGACGAGAACCGCTTTGTCGCACGGCTTCAGAAGTTGAAGCATGATCATTTTGCTTGCTCAGACATATCAGTTGATATGATTTTTCATTTTCATCCTCCTCCAGGCCACAGGAAATATACTCTGCATCAGCATTACTGAGTTGGATGCTTTGAAAAATTGCGCCACAATCGCATTGTGTTTTACTTTGGCTAGCTTCCATGTTTTTGTCCTCTGGTTCGCACCTTGTGCGAGTGTTTATAGTCTCTGAGCTCAAGGGGAAGTACCGACTAGAAGAAGTGGCCTGTGAGTCAGGAATATCAGACGGTCGTTTACTAATTTGTCCGATCGATCTAAGTTTGTCCATGTTATTAGCAGGTAGAGGCATTGGTGTGGGCTCGCTGGTTGCGAAGCTTAAACATTCTGGCGCAATGTACACATTGCTGGCATAAGTAGGTACATTAAAATTAGGGGCATTGCTCATATTTGGAAGTTTCTTGCTAACAATATGTTCGCTTTCTTTAGCTTCAGACTTAACCATTCTCGAATCGGCTTGTATACTATAACAACTCGTTATTGGACAATTGGATACGAATTTTGAGGACTGTGGCGGTGGCAATTGCGAAGAGAATGTGTGTGTGGGTGGTATGTGGCTCACAGACTTTGAGCCACTGCCACAATAGTGCAATAGTGCAGACTGTTTAGATGCATTATAGATCAAGGTCGCGGGGTCATTGGCTGTTGTGGCTGGTATACTTGATTGCGATTTGCACAGACCAGATATACTTGTTTGCTGGTATTGTGGACGGGACTCAGGCAGGACCCTTTCCCTCCAATTCTTTGCATTATCTTTCCAATTATTGACATTATTTTTCCAGTTATTAGGAAAAGGACTATCGGCATTACCCCGAGCGGTACACGGACAGTCGTCTTGACGTTTAGGCTGCTGGTCTCGATATTGCTGAAGTTCTTGTTCATCATTCTTATCTATAATCCGGCATATGTATTGTTGTGTGGGATATTGAATTTGGTCCATGGCATTGCCATCCTGATTCAAGTCACGCGTCTGCGATGGCTTGTCCTGAAGAAAATTGCTACAGTGCGCTCGCATATAGTGATCGTAGAGATAGGATGTATTTGTCTGAGATCGTTTGGCCTCTTCAACGAAGTTTGTCCCCGTCTCTATTTTCGGCTGCGTATGGGATGACGGGCCGGGCATTTCGTCATAGGTGCTTTGAAATTTGTGGGTAGCTCCATGATGTTTGCTTCTCAAATAGGATTGGTCGGTTTGAATTTGTTGGTCGTTGCGGTTAGCTCCTTGATCGCGGTGCTCGTCCTGCATATACATCAGAGCTGGGCAGTCTGCAAAAGATAAATAAAAGAGAAAAGATTCTGTTAGACTGCTGTTGGAATGTTTAACACATTTTATTTTGATGCGAAAGAACATTAATTTTTTAAATTAGAAAGCCATGGAACAAGGAACTGATTGATTGAACGACAGAGGAAGGTTGGGTTGAAAAAGCCAGTGTCTCAATTACGAGGTTGCGGCGGTGTCTTAAGCTCTTTGATCTCTGTGAGCAGAACTTCGCGACCACGTGTAGCATTTGGAGCAGACCACATTTCGCAGTTGTACAATTCAAGAAACTTGGCCTCAGCCTTCTCCCGGCAAGGACAAAAATCAAAATAGGATGTTTGACTGCAGGTCTGGCGCTCTTCAAAGTTGGAGAAGACAGTCCCACGCTGTACGCATCGGCAAACCCTTACATTAACGCGATCGCGATTGGTATCTAAGGAACGTTGTTTCCATGGACACTGACAGCATCCACAATTTCCTGGACAAAAAACATTGCCCTTTTCGTCCATAATAGGACTAGGTTCAAAGCGGCACGGTGAACAATTTGAGAACTCCTTATGCTGTGGTAACGCCAGAAAATACTTTTTAACTCCCTCCTCTATTGGGGAATGGACTGGCGACTCTTTGAGTATCGGTGTCATTGTAGAGCTGGACGGCTCAACTTGCTTGGTTTCCTCAGACTTTGGATCGGAGAAGATAACTGGTGCTAGTCCCATGCTGCGCCCGAGAGGACTGGGTTCTTTCACGACCACTGGTTCGGGCACTGGTTCGGGTACTGGTTCGGGTACTGGTTCGGGCAATGGTTCGGACACTGGTTCGGGGATTGGTATGGGCGCTAGTATTGGCACCGGAACAAGCTTTGTTTCTGAACTTGATTTTGGCTCTGGAGGGGGTACAGATATTGGGAGGGGTACTGGCACGGGGGCTATTTCAGGTGTGTCGCTCTTGGATACCGAGCACCTGAAATCTTTGGGGAAATAACAGGAGCCCTTAAAGCCAATGTTAGAATTTTCCGATGCATCTTCGATGATGCATGATACTTTAAAGGGTTCCCTACCTTTGGGTGCATTCTTTGAACACGCAGATGGACTATTTGTGACCATTTGGCCCGAACATGGATCGAACTTCAAAGGCATTTGCACTGTAACTGGCCTGCCCTGTAAACATTTTGAGGCGTCTGACTTGTTGGATTCGGTTAACAAACGTGCTGTTATTTCCAGGGTTGCGTTGCACTGACGTTTATTATCGCCTCGATTCCTATCAAAATCTCTAAGCAGCATTTGCGTCACATTCTCAGCTCGTTTGAGAACAGCACGAACTACGTCAGGATCATCATATTTGCTGGTGCCGGATGCCTTCCCACTGCACGTGGACTTAACGCTCACGTCTATATTATTGCCACATACAGGCTTGCTCTGGATAGGGTTGGAAGATTTTGATTTACAGGGGTCCACATTTTTGCAGCTGTGACCCTCTCGTGGAAAATCCGTTTCGCTAATACTCAGGCAATCAAAAAATATGTCCTCGTCGCTGCAATGCTCTTGAAAATTCGGTCCTCGATATAGGACTTGGGTCGAGTCATTGAGCTGCTTCTGCCGCTGGCTGCGCAAATGAATGCAGGTATCTGGTCTTTTACACCGTCGGCCAGACCTCAATGTTTTCGTATTAGTAGTTATTCTATTTCTATCCTTGTCCATGGCTGAATGGACCAAAGCACCAAATAAATTCCAACTATTATACGAATTTACATAAAATTTGTGTACGATGTTGCTCCTTGAAAGAATTAAAATAAACTGGCCATAAATTGAAAGATCAGGCACAGCAGCAATACCGCTGCCTACTTTTCTATTTCATGTTTGAATCATGTTTTTTATTGAATTTCATGTTAAACTCTATACGGAAATCATTTCAAATATTACCACTATCAAAATTAAGTATCCATGGACAAGAACTTCGAAACTACAGACACATGCGCGTTCGCATCAATTGTTTGCACTTGATTGATTGAATTTTATGTAATTACATCGCTACTCCATTTTCTTGAGGGACAAAAAAGTTGCGCTTTCTTAGCTCTAGTGGATATCCAGTGCACACTTCGTTTTCCTCTCAAAGACTGGTCGCATCAACGTTCACCTCAATTGTGGGTAGACAATATAACGGCGTTGCCCAGCAAATAATGAGTTTCCTATGCATCCCAACGTACTCTCCTCACAGCTTTTCGGGCGGCTCCATAGCGATGCGGTTGCCGGCGCATACAATTTGGAGCTTGACAAACAGCTCGTCTATCACCAGCGCCAACACCAATGCTTTCGCCGGCAGTAGTCGCTGTGTTGGGCGTCGGCTGAAA
This sequence comes from Drosophila mercatorum, assembly GCA_961210405.1. NCBI lineage: Eukaryota > Metazoa > Arthropoda > Insecta > Diptera > Drosophilidae > Drosophila > Drosophila mercatorum. The sequence goes on from CAUIUS010000003.1 coordinate 16,398,286, forward strand.
TATGTTGACCTTGACCTGGCCGCTCACTGGATTCAGTTGCATGGGGAGACTTAAAGTGACCGGACTGCCGCGTAAAATGCACTGGCATTGGGGGGGGATGCCACATGATGAGTCCGTATGCACTCGTGCGCTTATCTCTAACTTTGCGGGGTAAAAGTACTTGCATTGGGGTGCTTGAGGCTCTTCTACAGCAGCGTAATTGCAGTGAACACCTAGACCGCGCAATAATATTCGTGCATTATTTGCGGCGCGTTTTAGTATGCCTCGCATATCAACAGGTTCCTCGCACTGCCGAGGCTCGTTCTTCGAAAGTTTTGCATGGCAAGTCTTCAGTATGCCCGCTTTGTGTGCAGTGTCATGCTCGCATTCACCCTCACTGCGACAGTCATAGAAGATGTCATCCATGGTTTTTTGTGATTTTTGTTTTCTTTTATTTTATAATTATTAAATACACACACAATTTAGAAAATATTATGATAGCCCTTGGGCCTTTTGAAGTGTAATCCAAGGTTTTGTACAAAGAATGAACTAAACGATTAAAGTCAGAAAGAACTCGCACCGCCAGCTGAACTTGGGTAAAGCTGATGATAGGTCCGATGAATTTGATAGTCACATTTCGTCGACAAATTTAAGGGTATTGTGTCGTTCCACCGGATAGTAGATAGTACAATAGAACTCTGACTCCACTTTCTGATTGTGAAAATTGATCAAACGTTCATTAATGCGCTCCTCTAGCTGCTGCAGCATTCGCGAATTACCGGGCTTCAGAGCAAATTTCAGGGATCGCACACAGCCTAGCACTGCAACAAATACGTCGTAGCTCTCATGTAGGTGAGGTGATTGCGTCTGTTCAGTGCACAAATTCTGCAAGAGCTCAATATGCTCACGAAACTCTTCGCTGCCTTCCCACAGCTGCAGCACGCGAGCCCTGAACTTATCGCTCTCACTCCCACACTTGATGCACTCCTGCAGCAAGAGCAGGAATGCACGCGTTCTGCTAGGCAGCAGCAACAGGCGCGCCTCCACGCCAACATTTTCCGCCTGTATACTACAGTCTTGAGTGTTAGTGCGATCCGTCTGCAACTGCTCGTCGCACATTAGAGGCGTCACCTGTACCACCCGACTGTGCCGGCTGACGGGCTCTGTCTGGATCAAGATATTGAATTGCGCACGGTCCCACTTGGTATCGACTACCTTCACGTACTGAGTACACGCCGTGCCACAGGATTGATCCGAGTGTACCGTGTGCGCAGAGGCGACCGAATGGAAACTAAAAACGGAATGGCTTTTCCGGAGATTAACACAAACTGGACGACAGGTGGCGCCACAGCGTCGCACGCGACTGTGGAAAAGGAAACGACTAATGAAGCGCTTGCACTGTTCTCGCCTGTGAAGCAGATGCTTCAGCTTCTTGCCTTTGAAAAATCGATGGTCTTTTGAGGGCACCTCCCTGACTTGATGCCTTTGTGGCTTAGCAATTTGAACGATATTAGGATACTTTCCTACTGGCAAGCCGCCTCCAGACGTACGTCGGGAGGTACTAGGTCTACTTGGTCTACTGGCTCTACTGGCTCTACTGCCTCTACTGCCTCTACTGGCTCTACTACTGACTTTGCTGACCCTTCTGTTATGCTCTCCAGTTTCTGTTGCTGGAGCTGCTTCTTGTAATTTATCGTTATATTTCACTTCAAAGGGTTGGCATATTTTTGGCGGAAGCTGATCTTCGTCCGGACATTCACACTCACTCACCGGCTTCTGGGCATGGAGTATGGTATCCGCCAACTGTTTCACGCTGCACGCTATGACCTGGAAGTCCTTGTGTGTGGGTAGCTCACGCTCACGGCGCTATATTGAAATGAGAGAAACAAAGAATATAAAATCCCAATATCAATGTGAATTTCTTACGTATTATACGTCTTTTAAAAAGATCATGGAATTAAAAAAAACACAAGCAAGATCGGCCCCAGTCAAGTCGCTGTCAGATCAGATGGTTTATATGTATTTTTATTTTTAGCCAATCAATAGAAGAGTTAATAGTATTCAATTTCCTAACTGAAAACTGTAAAAGATAGTTTATTCCCACTTTGCCAGTTCTTAAAAGGGGTTTAGGCTAACATAACTTCTAAAGTTCTAAAGCTTCTTCCTCTGAGACTTTAGGATACATTTGCTATCTAGGGTTTTCAACCCGAGTGTACCAAATTTCATATCTCTAGCGACATTAGTGCTGAAAACATAACAGAATAGGTGCAAAATGCACTATAGTCAAATCCACTTTGCATACGGACTGACGGACGGACAGCAAGACGAGCATTGTTCAAAACCAATATACTATTTTCACTTCGTTAATGTGAATTAAAAGAACGACACCCACCTCCAAATCTCTTAAAGCACATCCAAGACCTTGACTGGCTGCCTCCAGATTTTCGATGTCCCCTCGTTTCACAGGACTATCGTAGAGCTCGTGGGCTAGGCTAAAGCCTTCGGGGCAGACCCCCAGCTTCCGTTCCATGCGCTGGATCTGCTCGTCCTTGGTACGCAGCTCATCCTCCAGGCAGCAGGCATGCTCCGAGCATGCTTTTAGCTGCCCTTCCAATTCGGAAATTTTGCATTCAAGCGTATTCACCTCCTCCTTGAGCTCACCATTGGTCACCTCGAGGTGCATGAGGTCCCGTTTTAAGTCGTAGATCTGCTGGCGCAGGCAATCCGTCTCCGCTTTCAGCTGCTCCTCCATGCTCTGATGCAGCTTCTTGCTAAAGTTTAGATCCTCGGCCAGTGTTTGACTGCGTCGTCTCTCATTTTCCAGTTCATTCGCCAGCGGTTGTTGCTTCTCCGCATCGGCGGCACGAGAATCAATTTCCTTATCCAATACAAGTTTCTGTTCCATCAAATCACGATGCTCCTTGGTTAGGCGGACCAGGCACGTCTTAAGTCCATGCTCTGATTCCTCCAGCTGTTGTATCTTCTCAGCAGCAGCGCGCGAATCATCTCGCAAGCAATCTTGTAGTTGGTTGATCTTTTGCTTTAAGCACATCTCTTTGGTTCGGTATGCCTCCTCTCTCACTTTATATTCGCGCTCCAGATCAACCCAGTGCGAATCGGCGGTCTCCATGGCCTCATAGTGCTGTGAATTCAGCGCGTTGAGGGAACAACGCAAAGTCTTGACCTCTTCCTTAAGATAACTAATCTCTCGTGCAGCAGCTTCATCTGGCGAGACGTTCGAGGTGGCATTCTTGTTCTTGTTGCAGTTCCTGTTCGTCATCGCCTTCGCATTATTGGAGGCGCAAAATTTCTTGCAGCATGGTCTGTTGGCACCAGCTTGTGCGCGTTCCGGCAGAGACTCCTCATTGCCCATATTGGTACTGATTCTAGCCAGATGCAGCAGTCGGAAAATAAGCAGCAGGGGCAGTGACCGATGCAAACTCTCCAATTGTTGCTTGACACGCTGTCGCTCCGCCTGCAAACTCTCCAGCTGCCTCTCAGCTGCACACAAATCGTCCCGCAAAATGAGGCACTCGGCACGACAATCTCGATATTTGGCGGACAAGGCGTCTTTGCCAAATTCTAGCTCCACGTTACGTTGCCGGAGTATTTCCAACTCCTCTTCGTTGCGTTGCAAATGGAAGCGTGTGTCGTTCTCGGCTTCCTCAAATTCGCACTTGGCCTCGTCCAGCAGAGCGTTCTGTTCAACAAGGAGCTCCACACGCTCGTTCAGCTCCTTCACCTGCTTATTCAGCTGCAACTCACGCTGCAGACGCTCCGCCAAATGTTTGGCTTGAGTCTCGCCGCTGCTCTCATAAACCAGCAGCTTGCTCTCCAGCTGAATGAGTCGCTCTTGATAGTATTGCAGGTGAGGGTGTTCTGTTATCGATGTTGTTGTCGAGAGATCGCATTCGACAAAGACACCGCTCTCGCTGAGGCTGCTGTTCTGCAGTCTCTGCAATTGCTTGCTGGGCGTTGTCGGAGCAGTGGGAGTGGCACTGTTGCTATACGGCTGAACGGTGGCTACGATCCGACTGTGCCTGACCCGTGGTTCCGTTTTCGTCTGCAAAATAAAGTAAACCGAGCAAAAACCCGCACATGAATTTATATATGTACAGGTACTCTTGAAGATTAAAAACAGTTTTGCCTCAGCTGGAGCAAAATGTAAATCTTGTTGCTTAAAATCAAAATTTGTCTAACAACTGACTGACTTCTGACAACTTCCGCACACCTACATTTTATATTCTACACAAATATATATCTATATCTTATCTTCAATTTCTATTCTTCTATATATATCAAGTTCTCGTGTCACAATGATAGTTACCATACTCCTCCGATACGGTTTGGTCGCTGTTCATAAGATTTGTTGAGACTATTTGAGAGGTCTGAGAAGAGGCAATATTATTTTTCATTCCCCTAAGTGATAAGGGTTGTCCACCCCTAACATGTGTTGCGTACATCCTAAAAGCATGCAACACTAAAAGTAACGGAACTGCTGTTTGATATACTTGGCGAAGGAAGTTATTTAAATTTTGCGGTTTACTTATAGGCATGAATCCAGATTCTAATATGTTCCTGAAGTCAATTCGGAGCAACAGAAATAGTTAGAAATACTAATGCAATACAATTCTACATTTGAAGTCAGAGGCCAAGCTTATCAGCTTATCTAATGGCAGACAATGCCAAACTCAATGGCTGGCGAGGATTCCAGAAGCGCCCTTCCAATCGCGCTAATGCATATAGTGTCTATAAAAAACTTGATAGTTTTACCAGACGAATCGTCGGCGCACACATGTTGGAGAACACATCAGAGATTCAGTGCACCCGTTGTTGACGACGTTGCTGGAAACATGTGCAAAGGTACGCGATTATCGAATGACAAACTTCATTTTAAATGGCAAGTTGCGAGGTGAAGAAATATTAATACCACGCATCCCTATCGTACCTACAGATGTGCCAATTCAATTTTAACGTTTTCAGTTCCCGAACGGTGTCTGTGTGTGGCTAAGACTAAGGTCTTCACATGGACAATTATAGGTGGTATGCTCTCGAATTCATTTGTGCTGGTAAAAGATGGGCTAACAAGAAATATTGTGCATACTAAAGCAGTAAGAGTTGCATTAAATTTGTTATGCTTTCTAAACTAGAAAGTATATGGAAATAATTTATAGGGTCAGCTAGTATTCTTGAATAACATATGTACACACCGTTGACTGCCAACTATCCTGCTCCACGATCGCATCTAGGTCGAGCTGCTGCACGCACAGCAGCAACTGTTGCAAGCAGCGCTTGTCCTTCTCCTCTAATTGCTGTGAAGTCTTCCGCAATAGATTTTCCAGGCGCTGGCAATGATCCGCACATGTTCCATCCATCTGATCCGGGATAAGTAAATAATAATTTTAATAGGATTAATATCAATGGCTATCATAGTAAGCATTCGAATTATTGTCATTCCTCAACTATTTTCATTCCTAGTAGCAAAGTAGCACCTTTGAGACAAAAATTGTAATTCAGACAAGAGAACAAGAGTGCTCTAGTTGTGACTGCTCGACCCTGCGAAGCGTCACTATTCCGAACATGCGCATTTTACATATACATAGTATATAGCAAGCAGCACATACGCACACGATCTGACTGTGCTTGGGCTGACACATGCCTGTATTATTGGAAATTAAATAATAACATAACTTTCTTCGAAAATAGACAATCTTGATTAAATTTTCACTGTGTAATTATGTGATTCAAATGTGTTTAAAAGACGATCTTTTTTTTGGACGCATGGCGTCTAAAGTAAACAAATTATAAAGTCTTTGTATTAATTACCATTATTACCCAGTAAATTTAAAGTTTAGCGATAAAAAGAAAACAATATGAGCTATCGAAGCATACGTGTCTAATTTCAGGTCTCTAGCTTTAGTGGTTAAGTGGACCGACGGACAGACAGGAGTATGTCAACTCAGCTCATCGAGCTGATCAGGAATATATATACTTCATAGGCCCTGCCATGCCTCTGTATAATTGATTATAATTGCAAATTGAGTCTCAATAAGTTTTGTGTGTGTATGTTTATGCGAGTGAGTCACACTTCAGCAGGAGCGCTGAGCATAAGCTTGGTCTTATAATGCACACCTGGATTTCTCGTTTATACAACCACAAAGAATTGTTTAAACAGCTGCGTTGCCCTACAAAGCTGACAGTTGCCTATCGCACTTACAAATAAAACTCTCCTTTAGCTGGGTGAACCACAGAGAATCTTAAATCAAATGTATTTAGAGTTTTAAATAAGAAAAGTCCGTAAAATGTAAACATATGTATATATTTTTAATACATTTTATATCACGTATTAGCAGTTTCAGAAATTGATTGAAGATTGGAAACTTGTTAGCTTGTTTCTTAACATGATTTCTGATTTTGTCTGTGAGGCACAAATTTCAATAGTATAATACTATTTCTATAAATTTTGGTTTCATCTTTTCTACTTTTACTAGCTATAAGATTTGTATATAAATTTTCAGTAAAGGTGAAACTTAAACAAACTCGTTGCAAACTCCAAAAAGTGTTTTAATTGTAATGCGAGCAATGGCTTCAATTAGCATTCGCTTAATGCACCACTGATTAACAATGCTTCTTGAGTTATTTTCACTTTGCTGGCAGCCAACTCAGTGAACTAAATATACATAAGTATAAATGCTCATGTTTATACACATACATAGATACATACATACATACATACATACATAAATACATATGTATATATAAAGAGCAATTAGTTTTTGTTATTGCAATTAAGCAAACGAATTAGATTTTCTAGCTGAACGACTTCGCAGCTATAGCGTTCGGCTCTAAAAATCAAAAGTAACAATACACAGACCGAAAGAAGGTGTGTAACAGACTCGTGAGTAATGCATAGAGCCCATGTATATACATATATCTTATATATTCCCAATAATGTTTGACACATGCCTGAAGAGTAGACCCTTATATAAACAAACAAAGGCAACAGCAAGTTCGAACTTGGCCAAAATTGAGAAATAAAACAGCGCATCATAGCCTTTTACGCAATTTATGTGGGCTTTAAGTTATTTGTCAAATTGTAAAGTTGTTCAAAAATAGAAATATTTGTATTTAGTGGAGAGTTGATTCGTGTGCATATAAGGCAATCAATCTTAACGCTTGATCAACACTCGCCAATTGCTGCACTCGTCTGTGGCTTACATAAAAAGCCAATCATAATTATTATGTGAATGCTCATTGTTATTATTATTATTATTATTAAAATTGCTGAGAAATAAAACAGCGCATCATAGCCTTTTACGCAATTTATGTGGGCTTTAAGTTATTTGTCAAATTGTAAAGTTGTTCAAAAATAGAAATATTTGTATTTAGTGGAGAGTTGATTCGTGTGCATATAAGGCAATCAATCTTAACGCTTGATCAACACTCGCCAATTGCTGCACTCGTCTGTGGCTTACATAAAAAGCCAATCATAATTATTATGTGAATGCTCATTGTTATTATTATTATTATTATTAAAATTGCTGCAAATATGTTTGCTCTAGTAAAGTGAATCAAGTTTTTAATCACAACTACCGTTGTCCGTTGTCCGTTAATCAAAATAATTTCCGCACTCTATAAGACGCCAAACAAAACTAAACCATTGTTAAGGCACGAAGCTAGCAGCTGAAGCAGCTCAGCCAGCTGTAGCTGAGACAAACACACACACACACGTACGTACACACATACACTCTCTCATTGTACACTCAATTCATTCATAAAACTCGTGCAGTCTTTTGAGTTGCTCTTTTGAGCGCGTTTGTCTCTAAACTGGCTTCTGAGTGTTTTTAATGCATTCATTAAACGCGCTCAGCCATTCGAGTTGCTCTTTTGAGCGCTTTTCCATGCACAGGCAGACAGCAATATGTTTATTTTGTTAAGAGGTGAAAATCGCACTGTAGGCGACACAGATTTGATAGCTTCATATGGAAGTCCCGTTCCAAACAGGACATTCTATGTAATATAGAAGAATATAAAGTAGTATATAGATATATAATACATTATACGTAGGATAGATGTCAGTCACAAAATGATTCCGGCAATCAAACGCATCACGATTCGTTTTGCATATAAGCAGAATGATTATCACTAGTAAACTTATATGCTCCTTATAGATTTCCTAGTTATTATATATACATATATATATATATATATATATATATATATATATATATATATATATATATATATATATATATATATATATATATATATATATATATATATATATATATATATATATATATATATGTTTCTCTACTTGTTTTCTGTTTCTTTTTTGTTGTTGTTCACCTTATCATCCTTATCATCCTCCAGTTCGAGTATGCGAAACTCGAGTAACTCATTCTGTTCGCGCAGCTCGTTAGCTTCAGTGTTTAGCTGCACTTGCTCCTCCTCCATGTCCTTGATCCGTTGCAGAAGCTCATTGATATGTGTGTGGTTATTGCTAGCGGACAGCGCTGCCTTCTCAGCTGTTAGCAATTCCTGTTTGATCAGCTGCAATTCGGCTTGCAGACGCTGGTTGTCCTTGTGGTAGATTTCAACTTCCTTGTGTAACTTGTCCAAGTCCTGCAGCTGTAAAGGAATGACATTTAATATACGTATTTATGTTTGTATGCTAATGCGCAGATAGATGAAGATCTGAAGCAGCTGCCAATGTACTCACTGCTTGCCACATGACGCCGCTGTCGGCGCCACTGGAAGGCGGCTGTGGACTGATCGATGGCGGCGCTGAAGACAACGCTGAGTCCGTGTCCGAGTTGTGATCCTGCAACATGCAAGCGTGCTTTAATTAGAGTTCTTGAAATGTGTATAAACATAATGAGATCAGACAATTAAATAATAATGTCCCTTTCTCAGTAACTTCCTATTCTGGCTAATATGTTTTACAAATTCAAACTAACTGATGGAACAAGAATGAAAAACTGAATAGAAAAAACTATTTTCATTTGTATTTCATTGTTGATTAGCAGCTTTTCACTCACTTTCCGCCTCTGGCTGTGGATTTGTAAATTTGTATTTAATTGAGTTTGACATTTTCTCACCTTTGTTCTGTACTCCATTGTCGCTGCCTTTGGCGGCAGCGTTTCCATCCATGTTGTTGCTGTTGTGCCCTTTGCAGACATGATTTGTTGATGATTCATCTGTTGCTGTTGAATTTGTTGTTGATTTGTTGCTTTCGATGTACGCATCTCGGGCTTTGATTTATGCGCATTCTTCGTGTTATTGATTAGCTCAATATTCTTGAGTTGGGTTATCTGATGAGAAGAAAACGAGTGAAACGGAAAATCAGATGCGGTCTTTCTACAACATATTCTTTAGTCTGAAGAAATCGTTCACATAATAATGGTCTAGAATCTAATTATATCTAATTATAATAGACTTCAAATGGATGTAGGCCCGTATACTGTAGAAACAGTCATAACTAACATCCTTACTCTAAAGGTTAAGAATTAAAAACTCAAAAGTTTCAATAGCTTCAAAGTTGGCTTTATACACAGCACGAATATTCCCCTTCTCATTTTGTGGGCGAGCATAAGAAGCGTGCAACATGTTTCTGTCTTCGTAAACAGTTATCACTTTGATTTCGTGCCCCCGAAAAATAAAACGAAATTGCCAATTCATTGTTATAGAAGCTTTACAGCTTGATATATTTAAACGCCAACAGCAGGTCGTTGACCCCAACGAATGATGCCGAAAGCAAGAGATCTATAGAACTCTCGGACAGACACAAGCACATCTAGAACTTATTGTTATGCCCACCGCATTGTTCGTGGCAAGCAGCATAAAAATAGGCACAGACAGACAAAAGTCTGCCGCTGCTCTTCAAAGGATTGGATTGAAAGCTATGTGCTTTTGGACCTCAACCAAATAATTCTTACAACTGTTCTTACCACTATTACTAATATGTTTCTCGTAAATTCATTCTTTTTTCTCTGCATTTAATGAGCGTCTAAGTTACTTCCTTAAGCACAGTTTCCGCTATTAATGCAACATTATATATACTTATATGAATATGGATTATATACTTCTAATGACCCACACCTCTTTGGTGGTATGGCATATCGAAAATGCCTTGTATACACCACAGCTTAAAAGCCTTAGCCCCAAAATGTTACAGCTCAGTTACTCTAGGCTCATTCTAAGAACTGGCTAAAAATGATATGTCTGTGGGAGCGACGAATCGGGTAAAACTTTATCTTCAACAGTTTTACAGTTACAAACTCAAAATTTAATCAAGAAGAAGTTACGGTTGACCTCGTCGTCAAGCTAGAAGCTATAGAGTACTTCCTACAAGAAAAGATTGGACTGTTTTCGGGGAGACTATGAATGTGTGTTATGCAGTCGGTACTGCCCAACAGTCCAATTCTTATTTGTGTTAATTGTAAAAAGTTTAGTTTAAGTTAAGTTTGTAAACAACTGATTATGTTTTGTTTACAATGCTAAACTATGTGCTACGCCCACTGTGCCATATCCAAGATATTATATTTTACAGTTGTATGTGTTATACATACACACATATATATATATATATATATATATATACGTATGTGAATGTGTGCTCATGTATGTCCATAGCTATGCATTACAGTTGTATGTATGTATGAGTATGTCGTGATTCGTTTGCATCAAAAAATACACGCATGTTTCGGCACTTTTACAGTCGAACAATTTATATATTTATATATATATATATATATATATATATATATATATATATATATATATATATATATATATATATATATATATATATATATATAAAAATATATACACTATGCACCATTCGCTGTTTATCTTTGGAGCATGTCACGAATTTCACGGTCACGAATCGTGTTGGCCAAAGCAAAGAGCCCGACTCCTAGAGCCCCAGCTGCTATATACATAAATACACAATACATTCGGTCGGACAGGCTAATTGACCCCACAAAAGTAATAAAAATTTGAAATCACTTTCGAATCAAACACGCCCATTTTCGTATCAATCCTCTAATGTGGCGTGTGGTATATGTACATATGTCTGTATATCTGTCAGTCTCTCACTTTCATATCAAATTGATTTTTATATAACACCGATTATGGTCATGTTGTACGCATATAGCCAGGCATTATGCTAATTTGCAGAGCTCAATTGGAAATGGGTATGCGCCACAGTGAAATCATTAATCAATTGTGAAATGAGGTGGGCTACACCCAAAAACTAAAACTAGTAAGACTATCCGATTGAGCGATACCCTGAACCCCATTTCGACAATCAGCGAGAAACAATTAACTTTTATACATGTATTAATATATGCAGAAAAGTTTTTCAATCCAAACAAATGGATCTTATATCTTTTGGAATTATCTATTTATACATGTATGCATACATAAATATGCTCAGGTAACTCAAATTACTATATTCATATCTTGAAAATGAAATGAAATGAATAGACTCCTATGAAGAACTTGCGTTGATTCAGTTGTTGCTCCGGCACCTCCTAACACCTCATTCGGTCTATTTCAATAAGATAATACCGTACTTGCACCTCTTCAGTGGGTTCAGGGTATAAGAATAGCAGTGCGCAGTGCAATGACCAATCGTCATTGTTATTTCACAACAGACCGACCCATTGGGCCGTTGAAAGAGCCATGAATACCTAAACAGGCCCCAAGTTCCAGGCCCCAAGTAGAGTCTCGCCTGAATACCTGCACGTCTCGTCGACTCTTGTCTCGGCACTCGGCTCAAAATTGAAATGATCGGCGATGGGCTAACCGTTATGGTAATTTCTTGAATTGATTCCAAAAGAACATTTTGCGTAACGGCACACGTTAACGAACGAGCCCAATCGAATCAACGTGCCGAGCAAATTAAGCAATTACTTCAGACGGACAGACGAGCACTTCGAAAGACGCGGATCTCTAATGTGCAGCTCCAATCAGAAAAGGTCGTTATTCAAGCAATTTTCAAATAATGTGTAAAACTATAAAAGGTCTTACGATTTGAGAAACAAATACATATATCCTTTACCCAGTATTTAAAATACACTAATATACTCTACACTCTGTCTCCACTCTGGCATCTGTGAGTATCGAAATAGCAAACGATCATTCAATACGAATGTTTTTTTCTATTTAAAAGTCACTTGAAATATTATTTATAGTTTTGTAAATGAATAACACAGCGGCAATCTATATATGTATATCTTGGATCGCTCCAAATATAACAGAAGATATGCCCTTAAAACCGTGCAACACATAGATGGAGTATTAAGTACCTTTATCAACATATTAAAACACCCTCATCACAGCTTCTTACTTTCACGAGTTTTTCCTGTTTTTATGCTCGCAAGCAATGTGACCTCCCAGTCTCTCTCTCTCTCTCTCTCCCTTTCTCTCTTAACCTGTCACACATCATAACTTTTGCTCTCTACTCTCAGCTCTCACTTTCTGACTCTCTCCCTCTCTCAGTAATGCACATTGCTGCCCTTCTCGAAAAATCGGTCTTGCAAAAATAGTAACAGCATCCGCCGCGCTCATATCAAATAATCATTCAATTATTATCTTTGCGAAAGGGTAGCAAAGCGCTGACAAGTTTCAAAATCACTTTTTTTCGAAGCAACCATGGCTTGTAGAGATTTGGTTGTCCGACCGAGAGTGCAAGGCGATGCACAAGTGTTTGCTGCTATTGCGGTTCGGGCTGTCCAAGTTTGTTGTGAGAGAGTCTGTTGTGTGTGTGTGTGTTTTGTTTGTCTCGACGTCAGTTGTGTTGTTTGTTTGTTTGTCTGTCTGTCTGTTTGCACAAGCCACAAGGGGCCGTTGCGGCAGTGATTGTTGGTGTGAAAGATTTTCCTTTCTGCCACACAGCGGACAGGTTTCATTCGATCGAATGCAGTTTTTGGTAGCGTTCCGGGTTCGAACCCCCGTCCCGTCGAACGATTACGTGTCAAGAGCTGCAGCGCCAGCGATGCTTTATATCCGAACACAAACATATATACGGGCTCTCATATGTCTGATAAGTTATTTATGTACGTATTTGCATTTGGCATTGCAATACAGGTTTGTCTGCATAAGAAAACTACCAGAAACATACATACATCTGTGCATAAAGCCATTGCTTTGATTTGATCTTGCGAAAGCGAAAGTTTTATATGCGCTAATGAATTATATTGTTTATCAGTTTCCACTCGATCGCCGCAACCAAAAGCCAACCTTACAACCAGCTAATTGAACTAATGAATGGCTACAGGGAAGATCTGTTGACATGATGCTCATTAATTTGTATTGATAGACCATTCCCCCTGCGGCTAATCCCGACGTGTAAATCGTCTTCTGTTTGCCTCTTCACTCCAAAAATAAAACCCAAAAACCAACTACAACTTCTCCCGCGCTCGCCTGACGAATGGACGTCCAAATATTATTAATCACGTGTCAAGTTTTCGGATTGTTAGCCTTTAATCCGAAAGTAAAATTTGAAGTAGCTCGTTATAGTTTACAAATCTATTTAATATATAGATATATAGTATATAGCACGCTTTTAATTCGCTAACCAATTATATTATTATTTTCCCAAAAAGAAAGTGTAAAGGAATGGAATCATTGAAGACATATGTTACAGCTATGTTAAGGTAAGTGAAATGAACACACATATATATATATATATATATATATATATATATATATATATATATATATATATATATATATATGTATATATATAGAAGTAAGCATTGAATGCGGCAAAAATGATCTAACAAATTGGGTAACCAAATTGCTTTATAGCTAAATGAGGAAACGCACATATAGATTTCTCATCAATTCGCATAGTGCGAGTCTATTCATACGCCGATCTCTAACTTCATCATGTCCCATTGTATGCGTAATGAGCATGGATGAATGAATCTGAACTATGCCGAACAATGGGTCGGTAGTCGGACCTTTAGGATTCATTCTGCATAAACTAGGCCCAACACTTAGACAGAATAGATGAGGATGATAATTTATGCGTGTTTGATTGCTTTTTACCTTCACGTCTCGACACTCGTAAAAGTAATCCATTGTTCGATTGATTTGGTTATTCATCTCGACAAAATTACGTATTTCATGCGATTTACAACATTGTCTCACAAAATTGATTTCACCACCGTTGTTTTCACTACAATAAAAACACGTAAATTTATAGACCAAAACACTTTTGCCAAAACTATACAAAAAATTGTCTACAAAATGGGCTGAAAAAAGGCAATTCACAGCGATTTGCATATGGTTCACATTTCACACACCCCGTTTATTTTCTAATATATGCTGGAGTTACTTTGCATATTGGCAGCTTGGATGCCTTGGAATCTTGTTTTTGTTTATATTTTAGCATCATCATCATCATCATCATAATCATCGTTAGCATTACAGCTTCATTTTTCGGAAGGGGGGCTACGCTTTTACTGTCGTTTGACGATGATGCTGAAGATGGGCCACAGCAATTTTTTGCAGTTTGTCTGTGAGTCTGTGTGTGTGTATATATATATGTGTGTGTGTGTGTGTGTGTGTGTGTGTGTGTGTGTGTGTATCGTATTTAAAATAGCGTTAACATTTTAAAAGATTTTCACTGACCCCAATTGGTGGTGCACACACACTCCCCACTCAGACACACACACGTATTGATGTTGTTGCTAGATGACATCTTTGTGCTGTAGTTGTTGTTGCGGCTGCGGCTGCGGCTGGGGCTGGGGCTGTGGCTGCGACTGCACTTAGTCTATGCAAATTGATTGATCCAGCCAGCTGAAAGCCTGCCTGACAACTGCCCAAAGAACTGTTAAGCAGTTAATAAAATTCAAATTCAAATCTGAAGCTTCGACATGCTTCGATAACGCAAGTCGAGAAGGGGAGGAAGGCATCAATAACAAAGGCAATAACTGGCGGGCGCGATTAATGAACTGTAAAATTGAATTCAATCAGTGGAACGAAACGGAACGGAACGCCGCATAGACAATTAATTTTCCCAATGTTTTTGTTGTTTTTTGCCTCAGTTAAACTGTGCTGCAAATTTGGTGAAATTATGAGTGCTCCCTGCCTTGCCTCTTCCCTCTTCCCGCTCCTCTTTCTTCCCTCTTCCCACTTTGTCCGCATGGCCCATAGTGCGTTAAACTTAACAGTTTTGCAAAACAATGGGAAAAAGTGAAAGACAAACTGTAAATATGTACAATGCTTTGTTGAGCGATTCAAAGGTTCAAAGCAACAGCAACAACAACAACAGTACAGCTACAGCGATTGTTGTGTGTATTCAATGATGTACGAAAGGTGTTTATATATATATATATATATATATATTTGTGTGTGTGTGTGTGTGTGTGTGTGTGTCCATATATTGTGTTTGATTTCGGCGCGCAAACACACATACAATACAATGCACTTGATTCACTCTCTCACATTTTGCGGCACTTTTGAAAAGGCCAAACAAATTTCACCTAATTATTGACAAAGGCGAACGAGCACACGCGTTGCGTCCACATTGGACAGTAGAATAATTATATTTTTGATTTCATTTGCTTAGCATGGGTTGCTTTATTTTTAGACGGCTCCAACTCCGACGCCCGCAAACATAAATAAATACTCAGTACACTTGACACTTGGCTGCTGCGCGAATGGCGACGGACGAAAGCGACGCACTGGGGTACGAGCCATGCGCACCTGCGTTGCCTGCGTACTAAAACGAAACTGAACTGAAGCTGAAGTTGACGTCGACGCCGCCGCTGACGCTGACGCGTCGCTCGCTTGCGGCTTAGGCTTAGGCAAGCAGCGGCATAGCGTTCTCTCGTCTCGCGCTCAGGTAAGAGAAAGTGAGTGTGAGTGCGACTGCAACTGCTGTTGCGGTTGTTGTTGGTTTCGTGGTTTATGCTTATTTTTCTTTCTCTCTATCTCCCTCTCTATCTCTCTCTCTCTCTCTGTGTGAGTGCAAAACCGGCTTTTGGTTTACGCTCTCTTTGGCTTCGCCTCCCTCTATGCTGTTCGCTCTCTTGTTCGATCAACTTGCAACACTTGCGCTGCAATGCAATAGCCTGCAGCGTGTTTGTCGTGCGTTTTTTCGTCTCGATACCCTGAATTCATTGGAAATGTGCAAACAAGGTATATTGGTTAAGTTCACATTAATTTTACAGACAGACGGAGGCATGACAGAAGATGTAGTATATGTATAGGTTATATATCATATCAGGCGCAATAACAGAGTCGAGTTGCACAAAACTAATCCATCACGCAGACGAGTGGCGTTGAGTGTCAGCAGGAATGCCCGACCCGACTGTTCCAGTCGGACTTCAGGGTATTGCCAAACCGGGTATTGCCCACTAGAGTACTCTTGATTTTTTATCGGTCTCACGTTTCAGCCGCGTAGCAGGTTTTTATCGCGAGACGGCGATTGTTGTCTTCGGCCGTTCTCATAACTAACGCAAAATTATATCATAGATCATGCCAATCGCGCATAACCGAGAGCACAAATACCTGTATGTGTATCATTCATACAGGTATGTTAAGTGCATATAGCTTTACTAAGTTATCTGCAGGTAGATCTTAACATTTAACCCGGCTATGTTTCACTGAAAGTGCTTTTATTTCGTACCAAGTTCAAGTACCTGGACTCAGCCACAAGAGGCCAAATGACACCTAGCTGAAAAAGCAATTACACTTGGAGTTTGTACAGTAAAAATGTTGTTAAGAGAGACTTTATATCCAGTTGGGTGGCGCAGTCTAACTTCAATATAGTCAATATAGCTGTCACATCCAATCAAATAATTAAATAATGTCTGTGTTTACCCTTATAATCTAGTCTTCGTCCTATAGTCAAATTCTGATGGAACTCTTTGATGAATAAGAATATATATATATATATATACTCATATGTGACGTATCATAGGGGCATGCAGGTTGACAGCCCTAGAAAGTGAAATACTTGTTACCAACTCACCTCAGTTGTAACTTGAGCCAGGTGTAGGGGGTTTGGTAGTAGAGTATCTTTGATGTCTGTTTCGTTTTTAGCATTCGCATTCGCAGTCGCTATTGTTATTGCTGTTGCTGTTGCTGTTTTCGTAGTTGGCTTCTTAAGCTTTTGGCTTGATTCGTTCGTTTTGGGTTTCGTTTTGGCTTCACATTGTTTCTTGCCGTTTTGCAGTGTCTGCAAATCCTTCTTCAGGTGTCCTATATTACGTTCTTTGGTTTTGATTTCCTCTAGCTGCAATAACACACAGGGGAGGCACAGGTTAAACACACATCGAGACCTCGAAACTCACTTCAAAGAGGTATATATGTATATATAGAATATATAAAGTATGGCTAAAAATTATGTATGATAAACAAGAAAGACTGCTCTAGTCGGCAGTGCCCGACTAGCAGATACCTTGTACTCAGATCTTTAAAATTATTATTACATAAAAAGTGGAAGTAACGGTATCACAACTCCTATCTATAGTCATAGAGTATGTGTCCTTTGTAGTTTGCGAGAACGGATCAGCTAGGCGGACAAATAGGTAGATTAGACAGCAAAGAGAGAGAGAGAGAGAGAGAGACAGAGAGAACTCTGCTGACCCAGATGGGATATCCAGACCCAGACCAGGAATGTATATACTCTCTTCCCATTGCATTCATCTCAAGAGAGTGCCGTATACCCTGCGTCGGGCTTTATCAACGGATGTAGGGTATAAAAAGTCGCCCATCCGCTTCGACGGCATTCGACGAATTGCGTTTGGGGTCCGAATTTCTTGCCAGCGTCGTCTGTGCGTAACTTACCAAACGTGTTATTTCAATTTTGGCTGACTTTTGTAACTGAGTCAATCGGTTTTCATATGCAGTTTTCAATTGGCGCATATCAGCTGCCTTTCGTCTATCAGCTTGCCCAATGATCTGCAAGAAATCGTCACGTAGACCGTGTCTCTGTGTTATTTCTTCCATATATATAAATATATACATATATTGTACATATATGTATGTGTGTGCAACAAGCTTATCGAACATCAAGAGAACCAAGACAAAAAGCTCATTTGGCATGCTGTTAGTTGCACTTAGTCGCACTTTCCATTAGCAAAACGTGACATATAACAAACAATGTAGTCCAAGCAAGCAAAAACAATATTTGACGGCTGTCAGATGGGTGAAGCATTAATTAAATTACACCTGGCGGCTATAAAAGCAAGGATATGCGCCGCCAGTTCTCGCACTAGCCCATCATGGCAGCCACGCTCCACTGGCTGCTTGCGCTTGTGCTGCTGCTGCTCTGCGTGAAAGGACTGCTCCAGCCTAGCGCCGCTGCCAATCCACTTCTATTGCCCTGGGATGAGGAGGACTCTAACCTTATGGTAGAGGTAGGCAAGATCCTGTGTCGCGCCCACATCAAAGTTCTCTTCGTTTATTTTGAAAACCAAACGACTCACGATCATTCCGGCGAAATACTGCGAGAGGTTACCAAATGCGATACATCCTACATGACAATCAGGTAAACTATAAAGCTTTGGCCACTAGACTCATAAAGCAAATGTCTCGAGCTCTCCATCCCTCAATATTCGCTTCCAGATCAGATTCAAAATTATAATAAAGTGCGTTTCTCGTGTTGCTCAAAGTCAAAATAAATAATAAAAGACTTCGTCATTCTGCGTTAGACTCTTGATTAACTCGAGCTAAAGTTAGCTCTGTTTCTCACTCATGCGAATCTCGATTAACTTATTAAAAATCTCAAAACTATTCTAATTTGTATCTGCTCAACTCCGACTTTCAAGACGATATATACTTTAAATCTTGCTATTTATATATATGCCTATAAACTCTAAATTGAAATTTCGGCAACAGGAAGAGATCCCTGCCGCTGGAGGCAGTCAAAGATGACGGCATATTGATGTACATGGTTATGATAATCAAGGACATTTCGCAGCCGCTTAAGTTATCCTTAATCAACAAGAAGTCCGCGGCTAAGCACCTGTCCCACGTTCTGCTGCTCGTACGAAATGCAGAGAATCTCTCGCTAAGCTGGATGCGCGCGAGCTTTCGTCAGTTCTGGAGCATTTGGCTGCTGAACATCGTTATAGTGTTCTATCGGGATGACCGACTCCATATCTATCGCTACAACCCATTCACGGATGACTTTCTCCTGCCTGTGCGCGTGTCCCACAATGAGCTGCCCACTCTGCAGCAGTTGTTTCCTAAGAAAGTCCCAAACATGCATCGCAAGCCGCTGCGCATGTGCCTCTACATGGACGAAGTGCGTGCGATCTATGGTCGAAAGGACAAACTGATGGGCACAGACGGGCTACTCGCCAGCTACATAGCGCAGCGGCTGAATGCGACTAAGATAATCACTCGCCCCTTGTCCTACAACCAGAGTACGGACATATGCTCCAAGGAGATAGCCAACGAGTTCGATGACTTGGCCATGAATATACGGTTCCTTGCGCCGGACTCGTTCAAAAATGATGTCGAAGCGACCATCGCGCACACTCGGGATGACCTATGCGTGATTGTTCCTAAAGCCAAGGCGGAACTCTTGTTTTGGAACATATTTCGTTCGTTCGGGGGCTGGGCTTGGCTTACCATAGGCAGCTCCGTTCTGATCTCCTACTTCTTCTGTCAGCTGCTCTTATCCTGCACCTCATCGCTGCCCGCACACGGACGATGTGAGTACCCTTTACTTTTACTCTTTTACTTTCTCTGCTCGTCTCTCCCCTCTTCTCAACTTAAGTTGTTAGCCAATAAATTCCTTCTTAATAGTTCTCTTCCCTAATCAGTGAAACCTTTCTCGTTTGCCTAAAGCTTAGACAGACCAGTAATCCTCTCATACAAATCCTATCGACTTCTAGGCAGACGTGGGTCTGGCCAAGGGGGAGTCCTGGAACTGTTATCCTGTACTTTGGCGCAGCCCATGGCACATGTGCCGCGCAACAGTTCCGTGTGCATGTTCCTCATCTTCTGGCTGTATTTCAGCATGCTGATCGGCACCGCGTTTCGCGGCAACTTAACCAGCATTATGGTCTATCGGAAGTCGTTGCCGGACGTCAATGATCTGGGCGAGCTGGCTGCATCGTCGTATAAGATACTCATTCGAACCCGTCATATGAAGCACATACGCCAGTTCCTGAGCACTGGGCACGAGCATGAGGCCAGGATCAGGCAGCTCATGCTGGAGGTGCCCGACACGGAGCTCGTCAACTATTTCAACGACAACGATCAGTCGTTTGCCTATTTGGAGAAATATCACATTGCCTCGTTTCAGGTGAATGCCAGGCAGCACGTGCATCTCGGCCGGCCGTTATTCCACCTCATGGACAGCTGCCTGGTGCCTTTCCATGGCGTCTACGCGGTGCCCTACGGGTCGCCCTACTTGGGTTTTATCAATCAGCTAATTCGCGGAGCACACGAA
This sequence comes from Drosophila mercatorum, assembly GCA_961210405.1. Classification (NCBI taxonomy): domain Eukaryota; kingdom Metazoa; phylum Arthropoda; class Insecta; order Diptera; family Drosophilidae; genus Drosophila; species Drosophila mercatorum. The sequence continues at coordinate 16,418,693 of CAUIUS010000003.1, forward strand.
TTTGGCTTCGAGCGCTATTGGGATCGCATTATGAACGCGGCCTTTATTAAGTCTGGGACCCAGGTGCAAAGCAGTCGGCGGCACAACAACAGCGACGATCCGGTCGTGCTCAAACTGGAACACTTTCACGCCGTATTCTTTCTATGGGCCGTTGGCCTGGCTCTGGCGTTCTTGATATACTTATGGGAGTTGCTCCAGCACAACTGGGCCAAAGCGAAGCGCAGTCGCTAGACAGCAGCATGCATATAAGTTGCGAACACACATGGATGCGAATATACATACATATATACAGATGTCAGATATATACCTGGGTTTTCTCCTCTTTGGTTTTATTTGCTTCCTTCAGCATGGCGATTTCATTAGTCAGTCTTTGGATTTCATAGTTGATTAGGCCATCGGCGGCCACATGGCTGCTGCCGGCCTCCGCGGAGGCCAGCTCGTTGGGTTTCTTTGTTCCACTTGATGCTTTTCTGGTTGTCTCTAGACTCTGCTGCAGCTTCTTCACTTCGTTTCGCCATTTTCGGCTGTCAGCATCGTTCTGCGCCCTGTAAAGAAACCGCCAGTTAAAGCATTTGATAATATCATTTAATCTAACAAGTTATGCTGGAATGACACTTTCTCTTTACTCTCAGCAAACTTGCAATACGAAATGAAGTCTATTTTCAATACTTTACGTTTGCTAAGTTAAGCTGATTACACTATATAAATAAGATAAACTCTTGCAACATAAACAAATGTGGGCGACACCTGTATGTGACACCTTCTCAGTCTCAACTTGATCTGTGGATGTGCAAGGTAGCTGCTCTCTCTTAATCTACCCAACAATGTATGAAACTCTCACTCTCTCAATCTCTCTCTCTCTCTTTCTGTCTCACTTTCTTTCTTTCACTCTCCGTTTCTCACTTACTATTCCTTTATCTCTCTCCTCTCACTTGCCCTTTCTTACTCCTTCAGTCTCTCGCTCTCCCTCTCTATCTCTGTCTAAGAGATGGTCGCTCCCTCTTAATCCACTCATCTGAGTAGAATATCTTAGATTATTCTTAACATCTCGCGCTCTCTTTCTCTCCCAATCTCGCAGCCTCCCAATCTCAACCTCAAGGAGGAGAGAGAAGTGTGAGAGATTGAGAGAGAGGGTGAGGTCTCTCTCAATCTCTCACACTCATCTCTCTCTCATACTCCCTTACTTTCTCTTTCTCACTCACCCTTTTTTTCTCACCCACTCTTTATCCCACTTTTTATCTCTCTCTCTCTCTCTTTTTCTCTCTGAATCTCTCACACGTGCTCTTTCTGACTCTCTATCCTCTCACTTTCTCCTTTTCACTCTCTCTCTCTCACTCTCAGTCACCCTCTCTTTCTCTTTCTCCTTCATATGTTTGATTATTAACACCTTCTTCTCTTTCTGAATCTCTCATCTCTCTTTTTCTTTCAATCTCTCACGAGGACCCCTCTCAATCAATCATCTCTAACTTTTTCTCTCATTCTCCCTCAGTTTCTCTTCCTCATTCTTTCTTTCTAATTCCCCCTCTCTTTCTTTCGCTCCCTCTCTCTTGCTATCTGTCTTTTTCCCTCTTAATCTACCCAAATGTGCATTCTATCTTTAATCATTTTTCACATATCTCTCATTTCACCAGAGACGCAAGTAAAGTAGAATGTGTCATCCTAGCATTGAATAGAATTGTAAATACCTTAAGGCGCGCACAGCACCGCGCTCTGTTATCAGGCTGGACTTTAGCTGAAAATATAAATAAATACTAGATGGTGCGACTAATTATTTGATATACTATGTATGCACCTCATTCACTTCCAAACGCAGCTGCTCGGCGAGTGCGTTTAGCTTTTGTATTGTGTCCACATTCTCTTGCAGTTTGCGCTTGAAGCGCTGCGGCGCAGCCGTAAGCACATTGACGCCGCCTATGATGACGGGCCGCTCCACTTTGGTGGGCTGCCTGGCTGCTGCTGGCTTAGCGGCACTCGCGTCGTCCGTGCCGCTGCTGTCCTTGTAACGGGGTCTTATATTCAAATTGATGCCCTCGATTCGTGTGCGTTTCTCCTGGTTGACGGCATCACCAACGGAGGTGAGCGAGGCGCTCAGCTTCTTCTTTCTCTTCAATTTGTTTTTTACCAAGTCTTCATGGAAGCTCTGTTTCTCATTGGATTTCCACTCGTGCTCCAGTTTCCGCACTGCCCCATTGTGGGGCAACAGGATGTGTGCGTTTCTCTCACCTAACCCTTTGCTAGAGGTCGTTTTTATTTGATTTTCAGCCATTTTTATCTGCTTTATTCAGGTGTAAGCCTTATAACAAAATATAGCCGTCGTTTAATGGGTTTACAAAATATATGAATATATTTGTATATATATTTTTGGGTATATGCTGCATATACGGTGTGGTCCGACCTACGCCAAAGTCTCCTCGACTCATCACAATATATGTCGCATATATTGATCAATTCTGCTTCCGCTGAGTACCATTTAGGATTTATCTGTAAGCAAATTAGAAAAGTACTTGAGAGGCTTCTTCTCCATCGTTCGTTTACTTCTAAGCGCCTCCCACTATTCCTACTCATTCCTCACATAGAAAGCGGGTATATTGGTTCCATCTTGCTGACTGTCTAATATCATTTGGGATGATTATATATTTCGATATCGCACATTGTTTTATAGCTATATCAGTCAACCTATATAGATCTATAGATTAATTTCCTCTAAACAATAACTTCTATTGATTTATCCAATTTGATATGAACACCCATCTTAGGGTATGGCAAATTGGTTAAACTCTATAGCTAGATCCCTTACAGATCGGGAATCACCTTATAATTAGAGGTAAATGCGAGCCGGAGAACATGAATATCTCAACTGAGCTATGTTTGGGGCGTGAACGAGTATTAAGCAGTCGGTAGCCTCCGACTCTCGATGTTCTCTCTTGTTCTTCTTGTTCATTGTTTGTTATGTTGTTCTATCAACAAGTTTAGACCCCTTTTATTGATTTATACAAGTGCCACACTATTGTGGGGCAAGTGGTAAGTGGCATGTGGCACACATGCAAGTGCGCAGATAAATAGACTAGTTAGCGTTACTAAGTAAGTTATGACTAAATCCAAAGTGACGTCAAGCGGCGCGCCTCATAACATGATTATGTGGAGCCAGCCACCCGTTGGGGCGTTGCTGTGCCACGCACATGAGAATTGAATTTTATGATGGGCGAATGCTTTACATTGTTCATGCATCCGCTTGATGCCAGCAATACAGAAATGTATACAGAGAGACTATATAGTATATATAGCAGATTGAGAGCGGTTCATAAGGCACACGCTCTCGAAATGAAACATGAAATGATCATCTTTATCAAGGCCATCAATCCACATATATATATATATATATATATATATATATATAGTCGATAAGGCTGAGTCTATAAATTGTACTTAAGCAACTTCTGGCCAAAGTAAACTTAATTCAATTTTTAATTTAATTAAGAAAGTGCGCCTAGATGAATGAAGCGTTATTCGGGTTGAAGCACACGACACGGTGACATCAACATCCAGAGGCAAGTCAGGCCGCCTACAACAGCTCCAACCACGGGCACGCAAGGCAGCCCTCGTGCGCGGATGTACACGACTTAAAGATACCTAGCATATGTGCGCGATATATATGAAATCGTAAAGCGGAGGCGGATATCAATATTGGAGCATTTTCCAGAGGGTTTACATATACGATAATACATGATCAAATAGAAGCATATAATAACAATTATTCTATAGTGTGATCACACATGACTATTTCTATTTTAGACAACACTACGATCATACGACCCTTTTCAGCCAGCTTACTGAATACAGGGTATATCCGAAACGAACAAAATTAGTGCACATTTTTCGTTAATTTTAAAACATCTTTTGCGTCCGACATGAGCAAAAGATTTCGAAATGATGAGTCGTTAAAATACTCGTACAGTATATATCTGTAGATACCTATGTATAATGCTGATTCATTCAGGATCGCACACGTACCAAATATATATAGATATACATATATACGCACCATGAATGTTGAAAACCTTGGATATCTATTAACTAGAACGAACAGTTTGTTTCTGATTTGGGCTTCGCCTTCGCTGGCATCTCGTAATTAACATAAAAGAAATTGTTGCTCCCACTCCTCGAAAGTTTCGTAACATAAAAAAAACACGCACAAATGTTTATTTGCTTGTCGGTCTCTGGTGTTTCTCACAGTGTATTTCGCAATGACGTCAATATCTATACTAAAGTTTATTTTAGTATAGAACGCGCCGCGGACTACTCGAAACAAATACACTAATATATTCTCTTTCAATATTCATATACTGAAAATGTAATTGTTTCAATAAATCATCTATCTTTCGAACATCTTCTCTCACGTTCCACGATTTATTATTTTATTTGCTATTGGAGCTCGTCAACAATATTTGATTTCGTTCAGTAATATTTCAGCTGTATTATTCTATATATATTTATTTAATCTGAATTCCTTAATTATTTAAACGTTCTATTCTAGTTTCGTTTTGCTTAGCGGTTGCGGAGATCTTTCGTTTCGGTCGGACACCGATTGACTAACTCGACAGAGAGCTTTCCTGTAGCTTTTCACACTTTGTTCCATTTAATTAAAGAAAGCTTTGGCATTTGTATATCTCTCTGCGTGCGGGGTTGGGGCCTGGGGTCATTCGCCGCCTGAGGGGTGCAAAGCTTTTTGGCCAAGCCAACGGAACTTTTCAACAGCGAACCAGGCGCTGCCGGAAACACCAAATTGCTTAAGTCTTAAGTATTTGTTTTGACTGCATTCATAACAACAACAAAACATGAAACGTGAATACCAAGGGCAACTCTCCGACGGACTAATACCCTGCAAACTGATTACTCTGCATGAGGTACAGACACATGAATTTGTCTGTCATACTAAAGCAGCTTAAGCTAGACGCCAGACTTTAAGCCATTTTTAGTTAGTTCAAGTTAGTTCGATGACTTACTCAAATATTAATAAGCATTTATCGTTTATAATCTCTCTCTCTCTCTCTCTCTCTCTCTCTCTCTCTTCAATATCATCCTAGTTATTTATCGATATATGCAGAACTTAAAATATGTTGTTCAAATGTTGCGAATATATAAATATGGGAACTTCGGGCACTGAACTGTCTGATAGAGTATGGCCTATGTACATATGGTATAGGTTGCTGGCAAAGCAGACTCTTCAAGCATGTCACATGCTGTCTTAGCATGTTTATTGGATACCATTTCGGGGTATTTGTAATGGGTATACACAATCTGAAAACTATTTGATGCCGGCAGCAGCAGCAGCAGCTGGAGCTTTACAAATGACACATAAATTTTTGACAACGACTTAACGACATGTTGAATGATGGACACAATTAGGACAGCCAGATTTTGTACGTAAATAGAACTCTTAAAGAGATCGCTGTGCAATCGAGTATTATTATTATATATATATACACACACATATAGAACTTACTCCTTGAATGCAATTGCATTTCGTTATCCAAGTTCGGTGTCGTAATCACTTTAATTTGCAAATTCTCTCGACATATTTCGTTCTCTATTCGATTCAGCTGGTGTTGAGCAACTAAAATTCCAATTCCATTTTACCGAATTAGATTTAGCTGAAAACTATTTGAGCATCGTTTATAGTTCAATTGGCTTTTGACTTTCTTTTTCTTTATGTATTTATTTATTTATTTATTTCTTTTTATCTCCTCTGCTCGAAACGAACAACTCACTCGAGTTGAGCGGTCGGAACAAACTAAAAACACGCAACACATTCTGATATGGAAAATGTTGCGTGGAAGATCGCCAAATATATAAAAATAGCTAGAAAATATCGCAGCTATATTTGAAGTTTGTATAAAAGGGGACAAATGCACTGCCAGAGCTGCACAAATTATCTATAAAAGGATATTTGCAATATTCGGTCTTATCAGTTCATTCAAATTACGAATATAAGGTTATTCAAAGATATTTTAAACTTAAAATGAGCCGTTACAATTATATTCAAAGCATTATTTCACGTAGTCATTACGTACGTCACAGCTTAGCACTCGATATACATTTATCGGTATTGAACTTGCGATAATTCAGAAGTGCAGTATTTTAAATACGATAAGTCTTTTTTTGCCATACGCCATGTGCAATGAGTTAGCAGCTCTACTTGATTATCGTTATTATTATCGATAGCACGCTGGTCTGCCGCTTACTCATTGCGGAAAACGTGAAAGAAAATCGTATTGCCGCCTGTCTGCTACCAAAATTAATTCTTTTAGCTAGTATAAACGTATAACGGCAAATTCCATCACTCCAATATGGTTAGTAGAGATGTAAATTAACATATAAAATCCAAATGCAGCAAGTTGATACATTTTTTAAAATAATGATATGCATTGAAGGTTGAAACACCATGTGCGCCGCGTGACTACAGTTAATTTGTATAATACTTGAATAAGTGCAATCAAATAACAATATATGCAACAAGTTCTTATTGAACTGCATTCAAATGCGGCTGTCTATCATGCGGCACACAAAACATAACCTTCAAAGAAGCTTCTCGCAAAACCGACCTGCAGTGCCTTCTCTTTCGCTCTTGCTGCAAGCTGTGTAGAATGACGGAGTGGCTGACTAACTTACTGTTACTTTTTATTTCCACCTACAGCAGCCACAAATTGTGCTCCTGAAGGAAGGCACCGACACGTCGCAGGGCAAGCCGCAGCTGATATCGAATATCAATGCCTGTCAATCGATTGTGGATGCAGTCCGCACCACATTGGGGCCGCGCGGCATGGATAAATTGATTGTGAACTCACAGGGCAAGGCCACAATATCAAATGATGGCGCCACCATCATGAAACTCTTGGATATTGTGCACCCTGCCGCCAAAACATTGGTAGACATCGCCAAGTCACAGGACGCCGAGGTAAGACTTAAAGCAAACATTGTGGTGGTCACGTGACTCAAAAATTAATCAACAGGTGGGCGATGGTACCACTTCAGTGGTGCTGCTGGCTGGTGAGTTCCTCAAGCAGGTGAAACCCTTTGTAGAGGAGGGCGTCCATCCACGTATTGTGATCAAAGCCATACGCAAAGCGCTGCAGCTCTGCATGGAGAAGATCAACGAGATGGCTGTGCGAATTGAGAAGCAGTCGAAGGAGGAGCAGCGTACTCTCCTAGAGAAATGCGCTGCAACGGCGATGTCTTCTAAGCTTATACATCAGCAAAAGGATTTCTTTTCGAAAATCGTCGTGGACGCTGTCCTTTCGCTGGATGAGCTGTTGCCACTGAATATGATTGGCATCAAAAAGGTTGCTGGCGGCTCCCTAGAGGAATCCCAGCTGGTCTCTGGGGTTGCCTTTAAGAAGACCTTCTCGTACGCTGGCTTCGAGATGGCGCCCAAATCCTACGAGCAGTGCAAAATCGCCTTGCTCAACATCGAGCTGGAATTGAAGGCGGAGCGCGACAATGCTGAGATTCGTGTTGACAACGTCAAAGAGTATCAGAAAGTCGTAGATGCCGAATGGCAGATCTTGTACAACAAATTGGCCAAGATCCATGAATCGGGCGCAAATGTGGTGCTCTCCAAGCTGCCCATTGGCGATGTGGCCACACAGTATTTTGCCGATCGCAACATTTTCTGCGCTGGCCGCGTCCCAGAGGAGGATCTCAAGCGTACAATGAAAGCCTGCGGCGGCGCCGTCATGACCACGGCCAATGACATCAAACCCAATGTACTCGGTCTCTGCGAGCGCTTCGAGGAGCGACAAGTGGGCGGCGAACGATTCAACCTATTCCAAGGTAAGCATCAACTATTATCGCTAATGAGAAAAATCTAATCATATATCATCTGCAGGCTGCCCCAATGCGAAGACCAGCACTCTGATCCTACGTGGCGGAGCTGAGCAGTTCCTCGAGGAGACGGAGCGTTCATTGCATGATGCCATTATGATTGTGCGTCGCACCATTAAGCACGATTCGGTGGTTGCCGGCGGCGGCGCCATCGAAATGGAGCTGTCCAAGATGCTGCGCGACTATTCGCGCACCGTTGCCGGCAAAGAGCAGCTTCTGATTGCCGCCATTGCCAAGGGCTTGGAGGTGATTCCGAGACAGCTGTGTGACAATGCTGGCTTCGATGCCACTAACATTCTCAACAAGCTGCGCCAAAAACATGCCCAAGGTAAGTGAAATCCTGACACCTATTCGCATCTCTTTATTCTGCTAACTTTTCTCGACTAAATTAAGCTTCTACTAATCTCTATTGTTTAAGGGCAAACTTTAAATGATTCATTTTTTATTATTTTTGAGTACATATATATATTAATTTATTAATATATATTAATACTAGATATATTCTCATCGGTTCGATCCGCATCTTTATTATTTTTCTGCCATGTCTCGCTGGCTTATTCGTATGTGTTAGCTGTTTCAAACCGACTGAGCTAAGAGGCAAATTGGCATTAATTTCTTCTTCCCACTAATCGAACATGAAACTCGATAGAAAACCTTGAACTTATCTAGGTAATCCAAATGGATGTTGGCAGAAACGTGAAATACACATATGCTCCAGTCGAAAAATGATGAATCAACAGGGGGTAATATAAAATGTAAACTTTAATCGTTGGATGCAATAGTAGTAAAAACGTTGGCAGAGCTTATTTTGAGTTTTAACAAACAAGAATTAGATTGCAGGCCTTGATAATATCTATTGTATCTATCATTAGGCATCATCGGATGTAATAAGTTATAAATATCTTGATCTATTTGAAATTAGTTAGTCAATAGCGATAGGCGATTACAGTTCATTATGTTTGATTCGCCTGACATTCAGTGCGAGTTGTCGGGACTCCTCTGTTGCTGCTGCTCCAGTAACTCGTGCCAGAGGCGAAAGCAGGGATTCAGACAGAGACCCGGCATGTCCGGGCAGAGCTTGCACATGTACTTGGTGAACTGCAGCATGCCTCCCTTGTGACAATGCTTGCAGTTCTTGCGCGTGGGCTTCCCATTTCGTTGAATGAGTATCAGTTCGTGCTTCGCTTCCGCTACGGCTTCCGGCTGTGCCGCAGCTCCTCGCTGGTGGGTGGATCGCTTGGAATGTTGTTGCTCCTGCCGCTTACTGCTCGCATGGGGAGTGGTGGGCGAGGTCGGAGGTGCAACAACAGCTGGTGACGCCTGATCCTCTTTGAGCAGAGACTTAATGACGCTCACCCGGAACTCGGCGTACGTCTTCAGTTTGGTGGCATCAAAGCCGCGCGTTGGCTGCGCGTTGCTCACGTAGAGCACATGAGCATTGAAGACCAGCAGATTGAGCAGGAAGATGGCCACTTGCTGCTGCTGCTGCAGACCCGCACAGCTCGGCTGGCAACTGATCAGCTGCTGGCGCGCGGACTGCGCGGTGGGCCGCAGCTGAAAGTCCAGCTCTTGTATGAGCTTCGGTCGTGCGTTTATCTTCTGCATGGACATCTCCTTGGCATAGATAGCCAGGCAATCGGAACTGTAGAAATAGACGCACTTCTCTCGCCGCCGCCGCCACTTAGCCATCATTAGGGGCGTGGCGTACCTGGTGGCAATGCTGTTTGGCGACAGCTGCTGGTAGACGAGGGCCTTGCTGTTTCCGTAACGGTTTCTGTCCAGCAGTCCGCTGCAGTAGGTACCCAGCTTGGCCAGCTCATGCGCCAGTCCGTAACTGCCATAGTACTTGCACGCATAGACGCTGTGCCCGCGCTGTCCATGCGACTGGAGCAGCTGCAGCGCCAGCTCGCAACGATGGGCCACCAGCTGCCGCGAGTTTCGCGCCAGCTGTCGCTGCGGTTCCACTCGTTCCCCCAACATCCGTATGATCAGCCCACTCTGCTCGCTCAGCAGGTGCAGCATGAGTGCATTGTTGCGCTGCTTCAGGGGCAGCTCGTTGTGGTAGCTGAACTTTCCCTTCCACTGTACGATGGGCTCGTTGAGCACCAGCTGTTGCCCGCTTGCATACAACTCCGACATGCGCGCGTTGTAGAAGTTTATCAAGTGGCCCGCATCTCCTGCAGCTTTAATTTCATTGGTTCCCGCTCCTGATCCTGCTCCTGCAAGCTTGGAAAAGCTGAGCGATTGCAGCAGGTCCAGATAGCGCTGCAGACCCATCTTTGACGAGAATCCCGCGAATCCTTGAAATGTCTGCTCGCTCCAATAGTCGCTCAGCTGGGGCAATTTCATATCACAGATCAGCAAGCTTAGCCCCATGAATGTCTCCATCTCCTCGGCGCTGGCCTTCAGTGTGGCATTGCGTCCATTGCAGCCGCCCGCCAGCTGGCCAAAGAACTCGACTCGGTTGCCCAGCAGCTGGTTAAAGTAGTACAATAACGGGAAAGTCAATTTCCTCAGTGCCTTGAATCCCGTTTGACCAGGCTGCGCGTAGAACTTGAATATCAGTCGAGGCGTCGTTTGCTGCGCCGTCCACTCCGGATCATAGTCATCCTCCTCATCTGAAACAGAATATAGTCTATATATGCATGTGTATTCCTAGCGGATTAGCTGTCTATATATACGCGGGTAGTCGACAAATTTTCCTACTTACTATTCATTTAATTACTTATTTATTATCATTTAGAATGATACAGAAACTAAACAAACCAAAATGTGTCAGCTAAGTTTTCAAATTACAAATTTACTGTTTGTTTTTCAACTCATAACCTCACTTATCTTATCACTAACGGCCTGCAGTATTTGTATGCCAGTATCAATGGTAAAATCCTATTTTAAACCCAACTTGTGTCTACTTTTGATATATGCGAAAGTAGAATACGGTCAATTGTCAAATTTTTACCATCACAAAAGACATCGTGCGCTGCTCCAAAATTAATCTCCGAATATCCATCCTCGTCCGAATCGCTTTGCTGCTCCAGCTCCAGTTTCTCGTCCTCCAGTAAGGATGGCACCACTGCTGCTGCTGCTGCTGTTGCGGTTGTCACCTCATTTTGGCTTGCCGCTGCGAGCTGCAGCTGGAGCTCGGTCAGATCGGGTTTTATGTCCACACAGTCGTAGTCGGCCAGGGGATAGCTGCTGGTTAGCAGCGGCTCCGTTTTGACATCCAAACTTTGCCGCTTAACCGGCGAGCGGTGCACGTCCTGACGCGGCTTCAGCTGCTGCTTACGTTTGCGTCCCGACGTTGACATTTTGTTTTATTTAGTTCTGTTTAGTTGTCTATTTCTGTGTTATTATATAGAATTTTCTGCTCGAAATAAGCGCGTGTCTGTCTTGGCAGCTCTTTCGTTGGGCATTTGTTGTATATACTGTGTGCTCTTTCGCACGCGTCGCTGCCCTGTGTGTGCTCTTTCGCACCAGTTGCCACCTTCTGCATATTTGCTGCTCTGTCTTGCGCGCGGTCATTTTTATAGCAGCGATGCCAACCTGCTCAAAATTGTAGTCGCTTCGTTAGAGAAAGCTTAGAGATGAGTCATGTTTCGATATATTTGTAAGTTAATTTTTCAAATAATTTATTGTTTTTGATTTCTTCTCGTTAAAGGTGGCGAATGGTTCGGCGTTGACATCACCAAGGAAGACATTTCCGATAACTTCGAGCAGTGCGTGTGGGAGCCATCGATCATTAAGATAAATGCCCTCACCGCTGCCGCAGAGGCCGCTTGCATGATTCTGTCCGTGGATGAGACAATAAAGAGTCCCAAAGCCGGCGAGCCGCCGATGGCTGGTGGGGGCATGGGTATGGGCCGCGGTATGGGCAGGCCTATGTGAAGCAGAAAATACAATTTATAAAGAGAAAACAGTTAAAATCAACACAAAACTAAACATCAACAACACAACACACACACACACACATAATCAATGCGTTTCTCAAACATTCACTTCACCTAACACTCGTGCCACATGTATTAGTTTTCATGCAAAGCGCAGGCTTCTTTTGTTGCACCTTTTGAACAATCTATGTAATAACTGACCTATGTCTAATAAACAAAAACGAAACATTACTTTTCATAACACAACAAATATGAGGTGCATTTTATAATAGTTAGTCTTGTGTGTCCACGAAAATATCAATTTAAAGGCTGCAGAAGTAAACGCACAAAAATATCTTTTTCTAACCATCTGGCAGCACCAATAGCGATTGTCGTGCGCTTCGCTAGCGTTTTTCGTACGCGTCTCGCATCAGTTCTTAGCTGTTTTTGTAGCCAGCACGTTGTTTGCGCGCGCGTTTTATGCACACGCACACAGACAAAGAGCCGTTTGCCGCATAAACAAGAGAATTTTTATCGCGATGGGCAATCATAAGGTGCTGAAAACCGCCGGCATCAATCTGAGGTACTCCATGTACGATTTCATCGAGGCAGTGAAGAAGCATCACATCATTTGGGATCGCGAACATGAGAATTTTCACAACCGCGAGCTCCGCGATCTGGCCTGGCAGCAGATTGGCCAACAGCTGTGCAAGAACTTCGAGGTGGCCAGCAATTCGGAGAAGCAGGAAATCGGTATGAATGAGGCAATGATTGCTCGAAAATAGATTGCAAATGATTATCTACATTTTTTGTAGCGAAAACTTTGCTTAAGCGCTGGAAGAACACACGCGACAGCTATTTACGCGTTAATCGGCTACGACAAAGCGGCGAAGAGATCTGCCGCGCCTCGTACATCTACGAGAAGGAGCTGAACTTCCTGCTCGACGTCAAAGCAGAGGACGAGACAGACGCGCTAAAGGAGGAACCAAAGAAACGCAAACAGTTACGCATACTGCGAACGCCGCTTAAACGCCGGCGACCATCAGAGAATCCCGCCCCAGAGCAGGACAATGAGGCGTCGTTAGCGGAGGACGGTGTACAATCGGTGCTGGATCACTTGAATTTCACAACAGAAACCGACTCATCCCTGCCTGCCGCTAAAGGAGTCGAAACGTGCAGCTCCTTCACTGCGGAACTCAATAGTTCAGCCGCGCCTCCTGCAGCAGCCATCGCTGCCGATCCGGATCCAGATCAGGCGTTTTTCGATAGCATCAAGCCGCATATGCAGCGCATGAGCAGCGATCAGAAGTTAGACTTTCAAATCGAGGTGCTCAAAATACTTCGACACTTTAAACCAAATTAATAAGCATTGTTTTTTTAATGCCGACTGCAGCTTTAAGGTTATATTAGTTATAAGCAAATTGAAATATTCCTGAAAGAATTAAATTAAATTAATGTTATGCATATTTTGTAATACTAAAATGAAACCAAGAGGTTTTTTTGTATTCTGTGCAAGATTTACATCGATATGTCGCAGCTATCGATACAGACAAGCCAGGTCTGACTATCGCTTGATCATAATGGGAAATAGTTAATACGAAGTAAACTAAACTTAAAAACGATACAAAAAGTACTGATTGAGTCGATAACTTTGTTGTTGCGCAATACAAGATTGTGTTGCAAAGGACAGTTGTTATCGATTTATGCTGTTAATGGTAACATTATTTTAAACAACAAAATATTATATTAGGTCCCCGACGATTTATCCCATATATTATTCATGATATTCACAGCAAGCGATAAACAATTTTCTTTCATCATACTCTGCTTAGATATTTTGCAAATCTTTTAACTGGACTTGCTCTCCCAAATATACAAAGCAGCCCTCGCACATGTAGTTTAAAGTGGTTCGATCACTTTTTTTTAGCCAAACCTGTATATGGCTACAACATTGGCCAATCAAGTTATTTATACATAAACACTTACAATGTACCGATTTAATATTTCGCCAATGCCCAGCAGGACTTATTTATATACATACATATGTATGTATATACTTTACTATATGTGTGTATGTATACATACATACATGTTTCTTATTGACAGCATAATGGAGCGTTAAGGGAAACTGCGAGCAGACAAGTACACCTAAAAAATACTATAAGTGAGTGAGTATCATATATTTGAGATAAGAGTTTCACTGCACACATTTACTAAGGGCCTACCCGCATATCAGGACACCTACATACATACATATGTATGTGTGCATGCAGACGCTTACATACATATGTATGCATAGAGCAGTGCTGACAAAAACCATCTCTGTTCCCGCCAAATGCAGCCTTTTAATTGCGCAAGCAGCGGATTTTCTAGCCTTTTTATGCTGTTTAAGCACGGTTGCCATCCCTCTCCTCCCTCTGGACTCCACTGCTAGCCTAGCAATTGTTAAGAGAGCAACTCTGATATTCAGCTTGTGCGTTTGTGGTGGTGGTTTCAGGTTTCGGTTTTGCGCCGTCTCTTCTCTTCGTGCTCATTGGCAACGGCTCAGGCAGCTGCTCGGCGCACTTTGTGTGAGGGGCTGTCTATGTCTGGGCCTACCTGAGGTACTCCACTCATAACGTATTCCCAGCGTGCGTAACGTATTTTCCCTGGGACCAGCCCAGGGGAGATTTAGGTCAGACGAACGTCGCTCTCGCCGTGCCTACGGCTTCTACCTGTAGCAATGCCGAGCATTGAAGTGGAACACCAAAATGCAGCGACAGGAAGTCCTTTTTCTGAATGCCACCTTTACTTATTGTTTCGCTCAATAGAAGTCGGCTCTTGTTAGGCCCTTTCCTTGGAATATGTGCATGCACTCAATATAGCCCTGTATTTAACTGTTAGGCTAAAGCCTTTGTCTGCAGTATTTTCCAATAATGCTGCCAACCGATCACCTATCTATTCCTGTTCCCGTTGAAATAGGGGTTTCGAGACGAGGACATATATCTGGGCATTTCATGTCATACCATATATATTCTGATATTTTGTATTCTTAATTGTAACTTAAGCTAGTCAAAGGTCTTAATCATTATCTTAAGTGCCTTAGATCGAGCTCTCTGAATAGAGGAACAATCTAGAGTGGGCAGTATTTGATCCAAAGAGAGGGCTCTAGCCCTCTAGCTCTCTGCCAGCACGGTCTGGGTATTCTTGTATAGGGTCCACGCGGCATCCGCCCGCTGTAGGTAGTCGGCGACCTGGAGCTGCTTGGGTGGCAGCAGGTACTTCTCCAGGGCCAGCTTGAGGACTACGAACTCTAGGGTGCGGACTCCACCGGTGCTGCTGGGCGCTTTCAGGGTGTCCACGAGTGCGACGTACTTGCGCAGCTGCTCTACTTGCTGGCCGAGGTGTCCGTTCTCTAGGGTGGCATCCACATCGTTGACGTAGCGCATGGTTTGCTTGAGCCGAGCTGCCAGCTCGTTGCTTCGCCCCACCAGGGGGGAGAGCTCCACGTTGAGTTTCTGCACCGCGCGCTTGGTGTCCATCAATAGCTTAAAGGCCTCCTCAGTGTACCGATCCTGCTCCAGCCACGATGCATTTACTTGACTGTCATGCACGAAGACCTGGTTGTGATCCACCAAGATGGTCTTGTCTATGGGCTCGGTTGCGTTCTCCGGCTGCTTCACATTGAAGTCCAGCGAGAAGTGAAATAAAACGTTTGCCTACGATTCAAAAGAAATGCTGAGAGTCAGCTATATATATGTATATGTATGATAGTCGGATTAGCTGCTTCTTCTTGCCTGGCACAACTCCAAGGCACCGACGCACAGTATCAGCCAAGTGGGGGACATCTTGCAGCGTAGCTGGAAGCACTTCGACTGGAATCTCGCTTCCGATGAGCGGATGATCGCACCATTTATTGCTGAGCCCGCGGCTTATCATCCCATACTCAGCGAGCTCAGTCGAACTGATAATCAACATTTTACTACTGAATGAATCGCAGGCATCAGGCAGCAGGCAACGCCGCCTGGGGTCAATTCCCTATAGCCCCTCGGTCACAGACGATCCACCAATCACGTGGATTGCGTTTCGTGAAATCACTAGACCTTATAACCCTATAAACTGCTTCGAATCGGAAAGAATTCGATTTTGAATATTAACCAAAACGAACTAAACCAAATCAATTGCATCAAAGCCAAATGAGTCCAAATATCATATCTAATTCTATATTATGCTCAAATAACTGAATTTAAGAATCGTGCTGTAAATGACGATAGTCGATTGACACTATTCAAATATCCCGAAGTGTACTTGTTTACTTATGTACATACATATGCAATGTGTGTGTGTGTGTGTGTGTGTGTGTATATGTACATATTTACATATGTATTCAAGAGCTTGTTGTGAATATAGAAATCACTCGAAACGTGATTAAATACCGTACAAGCTTTTTATATGTGTATGTATGTACATACATATGTTTATTAATTTGAAATCAAATAAATAGTATAAGCCGCATGACTTGAACAAATTTATCCATCAAAACAAAAGTACATACATATGTACATATGTATGTATGTATGTATATATGTACACACATATGTATATGAATATAAAATAAGAAATGCTTACATACATACATATGTACATATATATTGTGTGTTATGTGTATTTGATTGTTTTAAATACGATTATGATGGCTCTCCTTTGTCTTGCCGCACGTCACGTACGCCAGCTGAAGTCGTTGTTTTCAATATGCATACTATGAGTCGAAATTTATGTATGTATGTATGTACATGCATAGATATGTGCATGTGTGTACTTACTTATACAGATGCATGCATCTGTATACATGTGAATTGATACAATTTCCCCTTAGTTTGCATTTCACTAAACATTTAATATATTGTTATTGGCCTACTTTTTTGCTCAGTGTATTTCATTAGCGATTCGATTTGCTTAACCGTTTGAGTAAGTGCAATTTACGTGTGCAATTTACTAAATAAATATACCGATATGTATGTACATACATATGTACATACGATAAAGTTTTCTATGTCACATTCTATATGTACATACATATGTACATACTACATACATACATACATACACACCTATGCATGAACACAAAATATAAACTACTGCATACATACATACATATGCATGTCCAAACATGTGCTCATACAGTGCTTTATGCAACTGTATACCCATATATACATACATACATATATGCATACACTTACACGCATTTGCATCGAAACGTTGGCTGCAACGCCAGCTGCGCTGTCGCCGCAATTTAGGCAAGCAGTAAAAATGAAAAACAAAAAAATACAAGCTAAACAAACCAAAACAAAACAAAATAAAAAGCAGCGGGCAAATCAATAGTAGAAATTGCGCAGTAAAATAAAATAATTCCATAGCTTGAAAAAGCCGTTGGCAAACGGGCCTGCAAACAAACGTATGTACATACAAATGTACGTACGCATAAACAAACTCATACATACATATACGTACATATGTATGTATGCAAGTGGGCATATATGTATACATGCATACGTATTTGTGTTCCAAAAAATTATTTTTATATTTTACGCTTACGTAGTATGTATGTACATATGTATATGCATATGTCCCACACATGTACATACACACATGCATATGTATGTCATAATAAATTTGTGTGTGTTGGCAGAGCTTCGGAGACCAACGCACAAGCTTGTAAACATGAGCAACGTTCCACTGCGAGTTGCGTGCGTATCTGTGTGCGTGCGCGTGTGAGGGCATATGGTTACATACAGACGAACTTACAAAAATACGTTGGTATATACATACATACATATGTACATATGAAGGTTTGTATATATTTGTATAAGTGCGTATGCCTTCATTTATCTCACAGATACAAACTGCGTAGGCAAAACTACGGACCACCGCTTTGCGCCTGTCATGTTGTTTTCAGTTAAAGTTTTTTCTAGTCTTTTTTGTACGTGAACTCGTATTCGCTATCATGGCTACAGCTTCGGCAAATGGTTCGGGCGGGGGAACATGCGGTAGTTCGAAGGAAGGCGCTCGGCAGACGTAAGCATTTGCGATTCGACGTCAACGTCAACGTTGCGTTGTCTCAATACATACATATACAGACACTAATACACAGATGTATGCACATATGCATTTGTGTGCATACACTCGTTTGGTTGTATGAGTGTATCGCGGCTAGTATTCGCTATTCTGCACGCTTGCTGTTTGATTGCAATTATCGCAAGTAGAGCCCATAAAAGAAAAAAAAAAACTAAACATAAATGTTGTTTACGCTTTTTCTTTAAAATGACATACATACATACATACATATGTATGTATGAGGTTGGTATATATCTATATGTGTATTAATCTACATATTAGTGTATACACTACATACATAAGTATGTTTACTTATGCATAATTAAACGCAAGTGCGTGTTCGCATTCGTTAACATAAATACATACATGTACATATGTATGTATGTGCATAGTATATAGAGCATTATGCATACAAATACATACAAACAGAAACCAGTACAGTGAAAGCTCTAACAGCTTTCTAAAACGAGTTTTTTTAGTTGCATCCAGAAGTAAAACAGAAAATCCTGCTTAAGGAGTTACGCGAAGTGTACGCGTTCATAAATAAATACTTACATACATACATGTGTATAAATATAGAAATCGAAATACTTATGTATACATACATACATACATATGTACATATTTCCACAGAGCATGAAATTCGTTTGTTATTCAGTGTTGTTTCTTTGCTTTGTTTTTTGCATGAAATGATTTCGCAAGTTGAAATTAATGGGAAATACATACATATGCATGTATATGTGCATTCATACTACACACATAAATATGTATGTTTGTATGCTGACATGTCTGTCAGCCTTTACACGTGCATACATACGTATATTCAAACACATACATACATCGTAGCTGTAAATCCAGTTTTTTTTTGCGACATCGTTTAATAAACAACTTTGAAGCGATCGATTCTTCCTCTTCTTCGCAGTAGGCTGCGCTTATTTCTTCAAGAATGACTTCGAGGCGAAGGTGCTGCCAGGCACGTTTACAGTTTGTTTGTTTTTCTTTTGGTGCCTTTGTTAAAAGAGACGAAGAGCAAGCAACCACTAACACAGTTCACGACCACCAATGCATATACACTCATGTTTGTATGTACACATGCCTGTGCTAGTGTGTGTGTCTGTGCTCATGCATATATTTATAGGCAATCCAGCTAATACCAGTTTGAAGAAACCGTGTGAAATGAGTCACGCTTAAACATACATATATATGTACATACCCACATACATACATACATATGTATGCATGCTAATATGTGGAGCGTAATAAGTAGACAAGTTTGCGTTTTTTCTTTTATTGTATTTTTGTTTTCATTTGACACTGAGTTTTGAAGGGGTATTACCCACCTACCTTTTAGTCCAAACTCAATGATGTTTGCATAACCTCCATCATGTCACATCACATCCGCAAAGATGTCGCGTCGGTGGACCATTGAAAAATTTCTTAATCTCTTTGTTTCATTGTTTGGGGGTTTTTTGGGGAAGCGGAAATGGCTTAAGGATGGTTGATCTGTGCGTGGAGAAGCTTGGTAACAAATATTGTATGATTATAATGAAATCGAAGATCGCAATGAACATAGACTTTTGCTAAAATGTGGAGAAAATAGTAAAAACCGAAATAATTTTGTGGCTCAAAGATAATTTTACGTTGGGAGAGACTGCATTATTTCCACAAATAGTTTTTAATTTGATTTTCCCTGCAAGGGTGCTCAAATGTTCACTCTACCCAAAAATAAAGTTCTCTCGCTCTCTCTCTCTCACTGTGTGGTGCAACAATGCTGCTGCTCTCTTTGCATGCGGATCTAACGTATTACAGCACAAGAGAGAAATATTTTTCATATACACACACATACACATGCATGTGCATGGATGTATTCAGAATGAGAATTTGTGTTCCGCTAAGTCTGGAACATGCGAGAAAGTGTGTGTGTGCGTAAAGCGCACGTGGAAGCCATGCGTTGTCTCATTGTGGAATATGGGAAATGCTATATGCTATAAAGTCTGTTGAGCAGGGAAGAGAGTAACGAGGATGGGTTGGGTAATCCAATAAAAACACAAATATTCAGTTTTTTTTGTTAATCATACAAAGCTTCAATAAATTTCTTTACGAAAGCCGTGTACAATTGTTTATTTTTTTTTTTAGTTTTTTTATTGTTTTTTTTTTTTTTTTTGTTGGTTGGGTTCTTCTCTTTCTGTCGTTTTGTTTCGTTTCTTTATTTTTTTTGACTTGATTTTAACACAATTCCAAGTATTGCTTTTACAAATGTTCTTTTAGTTGTAACCTTACAAAGCTTTTCTTCAGTTGGTACAGTGGTCCATTTATTGTAATTGTGTGTGTGTGTGGGTGAGGTTTATTTTAATCATTTTTAATTGTAATTCATATATACATATGCATGTCTATACACACACACATACATATGTATATATAAATCGGATTTAAAATTATATAGCAAAGTATCACAAAAAATTGCAAATTAAATTGTAAATTAGATCAATGAAATTAATATTATATATATATATATATATATATATATATATATATATATATATATATATATATATATATATATATATATATATATATATATATATATAAGACCGACGAATCTCTGCTTAAAACGGTAAAATTAATATTCGAACTCCAATGCAAATATTTTATTGCTGATTTTACATTTCGAAACGTCATTAAATAAAAATATAAAAATGAACGATTTTTAAAACATTTTTCATTACTTTTTTTTTTTTTTTTTTAGTTAATTTCGAATCGAGCTGCGATAGACTTTTGCAGTAGGAGCCTGGCTCTTGGGGGCTCACAAACTTTAAAATGGAAATTAATTTGTACTGATTGGTGTTTTTTTTTTGTATTTAAAAAGTTGTCAAGGTCTGGCGCTCGCTCGACTCGAAGGTAAGTAAAAAAAAGGCGCATTCTAAGATGTGCTCCATTTTGGTTCGGGTACAGTTTTTCTTTTATAATATTCGTGTGTTTTATTATAGCGTTTTCTTTTGTTTTGTTTTTCATATTTATCAAATGTACGTTTAATTTAAATTGACGTCCAGTAACAAATGTTTTTTTTTCATCTTCTATTTTTTAATAGCTTACACTCTTAAAAAAATGCAAAATTCTGCGCGACAATTTCTTGAGTTCTTCTCAGCTACCTCAAACTGTATGTATGTATGTATGTATATATATGCACGTGTGTGTGTGTGTGTGTGTCTGTTTAGCTTTCAGTTTATTGGCACAGTGTTGAGCACTGCTCGAGCACTGTTGCTTCATAAAATACTATTAGTAGTACAGTGTAAATATGTATGTTACATGCATATATATATGTATGTGTGTGAATGTTTGTTTGTATGTGTAGTAACTTGAAGAATACAAGCCTTAAACTTACATGGTGTGTGTGTGGGTGTGTATGTGTGAGTGTGTATGAATAGTAACTTGAAGAATACAAGCTTTAAAGCTACCAATATATATATGTATTTATGTATGACAACTTGCTCTCAAGTAAACCTAATCAATAATGCATGACTTTTTGGCTTTTCTTTTCAACACTAAAAACTAACATATTTTCTCTTTCTCTTTTCCTTTTTCAAATTTCAAATTTTGTTGTAGCGAAAAGTAAACTAATAGATTATTTATGTAGAAAAAAAAAACAACAACAAGGAATATATCAAATTGTGCGGGATTTTTCTTTCTTTTGGCATATCGCGCAAAAAGCCAATTCAAATGTTAAACAAACAAAAATATTTCAAAAAGAAAAGGAAAAGAAAATATTTGAACAACAAAACTCAAGCTGCTCTTCGACATTTCTTTTTGTGTTGTTGTTGTGTTCTTAAGTTCTTCGCATATTCTGTGCAAAATACAATTAACTTTGGGGTATTTGTGGAACGGGGTGAGTGGGGTGGGTGTACATAGACATAGGTTGGGGGGTTGGGCACTTTATGCTTAAATAATTTACATACATATTAATTATTAACAATTAATATTAAATGCTAATAATGAAAATAAGGTACTGGGTTCAAGTGTTTTCATCTTTCATCTTCTTTCATTTCATTCGTTCTTGATTCTTGCTTTTGTTGTTTTAGTTATTTTCAATATATGAGCATAGTTTTACACAGAAAGTAGTATTGTTTTCAATGTTTGTTTATCACCCTCCTCTCTAACTCTAATCATATCTTTAATCTTACATAAAGCGTATTTTTCAGGGGGGTGGAGAATTGCAACAAAGTTCCAACTTTTCGAAATTGTTAATTTACAAACTTTTTTTTAGCCAAGGAGCAAAAGCAATTTATTTATTTTTAAATTGAAATAAATTGTTTGCGCCTGCACTAAAAAATGGCTCATCAAATATAAATTGTATTTAAACATAGGCAATTTCGTTAAAGATATATTTTGGTTGTTTTGTTTTTACAGTTAATGTTATGTACAATTCAAGAATGTTTAAATTAGAATTTTAAAGCCATTGGTTTTTGTGTTTAAATCATTTTACAATGTTTTCGTTTTAAAAACTAAAATTAATGGAAGTTATTATGCTACATATAGCCATATATGTATGCATGTGTGTGTGAGGCTGGCGGTTGAGTGTGTTTATATATACCCACTGAGCTGAGCTGGAGCTACTGTGTGGGTATGTGTGTGGTGATTGTATTATATGATATCTTAAGGTAGAGAGGCCGTTGAGTGTGTTTATGTGTGTGTGTGTGTGTGTGTGAGTTTATATTAGGCAAGTTGAATGCATTTTGCGCTGCTTCTGCATTTTGTTTTGCTGCAGCGTTGAGTTTGTCGTCTTTCTTTACTTTCCCTTCATCTTCTTTTTTCCGTATTCTCTTTTTTTCTTTTTGTTTTTTGTTGAATTAGTCTTTTGTGATTTGGTGGGTGGTATTATTATCATTTCATTATTATCGTTATAAATGTTTTCCTTTTATATTTTAAGATTTTTAATTTAGATTTTATCCATACTCCTTTTCGGTGTTTTCTATGTTTCTATATATATATATATATATATATATATATATATATATATATATATATATATATATATATATATATGTGTGTGTGTGTGTGCTCATCTCTCAACAGTTACTCTTTCTTCTTTAAGGTACGTTGCACATGTTGTCCGCTTGGGGAATCTATATATATGTAAACATAAGCTGTACTTATGCGTATGCGCTTCTAGCGTCATTTGTTTCATTACTCATAAATACAATCATACATATTTTATATAATTTATAATTTTACTTATTAATTACATTTACATTTTTCAAGTCTATTTGCGTATCACGTTTAAAAACAATGTTCAGTTGTGTGTGTTGTTGTTGTTGTTACTGTATCCGTTATACATACATATAGAGCCATTCTCCATTCTCTCCAAAATTCCAACTAGCCAAGCGTCCATATATTAAATTAAATTTTCTTTTGTTTTTTTTTTTTGTGTTTCGCATCTTTTTAGGTTAAGGTTTTCATTTTTGAAATCGTCGATTGGCCATTCAAAATATTACATATTGAAGTTAAGAGCTGAATTTTGTTGCAGTGTGTTGATCTTGTTGTTGCTGTTGTTGTCAACGGGGAATTTTGCATCTTTTTTGTTGTGTACCTTTTGTCGTTGTTGGTGTTGCTTTTCATTTGTTTACTTTCCATTTGGATTTTTTTTTTTTTGGTTTTTTATTTTCAGTTTCCCAATTTGTTGCTGTTTTATGATACATTTGAGATCACAAACATTACTCATCGTTTTTATTTTATTTTTTAAATTTTTTGTTTTTTGTTAAAAAAGTTCAAATTTTCAGTTTAAATGATTTGTAGTTTTTTTTTTGCTTTTTTTTTTGTAGTGTTTTTACAATTTTTATGTTTTTTGATTCTTTTCTTTTTTTTTTCATATCGTTTCCTTTCTCATTTTCAAGTCTGACGGGTTCGGGTTCAATTTGTTGGGTTCAGTTTATTGTTGTGCCTGCGTTACGACTGCATGTTCAGCAACAGCTTTAGATTGTGCGTATCAAAGTCATCTAGGAGATTGCGTTTGGATGACTTCACCACGTATCCACCGATGCCACAATGAGCTGGCTGTAATTTGGACGCACTGCATCTGTCGCCGCCACGCAACAAGCTCTGCAAGGCGGTGCCAGCACTGCTGGCCACCAATTTCTCCTCGGACTTGGACAATGTTGTCCAGTGCTGCGGCGGCTTGGGCAATGCTGTTGGTGCTGGTGCATCGAAGCATTTACTGCCCGCAAAGTGCGTCAAGGCGGTGGGTATCAGTTGATGCTGTGGCGATATTTTCCCGCCCACTCCGAAGCTATTCGTTGGCGTTGTCGTCGTTGGACTGCGCCGCTGCTTGCGCGCGGAACCCAATGCAGTCGTCGGTGAGAAGCCACCACCCAAAATAGTAGCCGGCGATTGACGCACATAGCCGTTGCAGCAGCTAGATGTTGCTGCTCCGGCTGCCACTGCCGCTGCTGACTGTGGCGATCGGCCGCCGCCGCCATTACGTCGATTGTTGTTCGCAAAGAAGAAACCACCGCCGCCCATCTGCTGGGGCGATTGTCGCTGCTGGCGACTGCGCTGATTGGCGCCTGCGGATTGGCTTTGCAGACGTTGTTGCTGCTGCTGTTGCATGCGATTGTTTGGCGTGACGGTGGCGCAGTGGGTGGGCGACGTGCTTAAAACTTGCTGCTGGAAGTGCTGATTGCTGTAGTTTGTACTGCTGGCAATACTGTTGGAATGTGCATTTACCGTGGGTGTTGCTGTTTCTATTGGGGTTGTTGCGGTTGTTGTTGGAGGCGGTGATGGGGTCGTGGCTCCCTTTTTCAAGCGTATGGACTTTGTTGCTGATGCTGTTGTCATTTTAATGTTGTTTCTAACACTATTGTGCGAGTATGTCATAGTAATTTCTTGCTTTTCGTTGCTTTCACTCTCAAAAGCTTTTCCAACACTGTTGCTGCTTTTCCTTTAATTTAAACTGAGCTTAACCCAAAGCGCGCTCTCTCTCCCTCTCTCTCTTTTACTTATTTTTTTCCTCCTCCTTCGATCAATCTTTCTGCTTGTTAAAATTTCTGCTTTTTGCCTTTTTTGTTTTTGGTTATTGGCTAAAGTAATGCTTAACGTTAAATATCACACGCACTTAAAATCAATTATTTTTAAGTTTTGTTTTTATTTATCGATAACAAACGCGAACCGGCTGCTACTTCGCTTCTTGCACTTTCTCCGTATCCGTTCGTTGTTCTCTTCGTCGTCTCTTTGGTTCGCTTTGACGATGCGATGCTACTGCGCGCTCTCATCAACTCCTCTTTCTGATCTGACAGTAGCGGCTAACGGGTTTACGGGTGCTCACGTTCTTCCTTTTTTGTATTATTGTAGCTGGGTTCGGTTTGCGTCTCGTTATTTATATACAGCTTTAGTTAATATACTTCATATAGTTTAACTTTATGTATTGTTTATCAGTCTGTTGATTTATCTCTTTTTGTTAGGCTATCCTTCTTAGCGATAATTTTCCAAACTTTCTTACTCTTCTTCTTCCTCTTTCTTGCCTCTTGTCTCTTGTAGTAGCTGTCATCCAAGGCGGGTTCCCGGGTCCTGTTCATTTTTGTAAGTAAAAATGTAAAGAAAACAAACGGGAGAAAAATGTTCAGCAAAAACGTAACGATTGCGAATCACAAATATCTACATAGATACATACATGCGCATAAATGCATGAAGCTCGTTGCATTTATGTGCATAAATATATACTGTAAATGTTCTATTTATGTCCATAGTACACTTAAAAAAAAGGATTGTACATTCTCAAAAAGTTTTAGCAATACTTCGACCTCATTTATATAAAATAATAAGCTTTTAGTTATTTAGCTATACAAACACGTACGTTGCTTATTTTTTTCTTTTGCGATTGTCTATCGAAATGAAACATTTATGTGTCGTCTGCAGCGACGTCAAAACGTGTATTAATGAATCAACACATGTAAAAGACATACACTAAGCACTACACACTAATACATTTGCGACTTACTTTGAGTTGTAAACCTTTTCACACGAATATTGCTGTTGTTTCTGCTGCAGTCTAGCTTGCTCGCACACTCACTGATTTTGTTAACGCGGTGTGAGAGTGAAGAAGACGACTGTATGTGTTTCGCAGTTAGTGATTGCTTTGCAGCTGTGGGGGTTTTTTTCTTTGCCACTTTGTTATATACGGACTATTACAAATTATTTGAATTTATGTTTAAAGTTGCCTTGTTTTCACTGTTTGTTCAAATATTTTTGCTTATGCGATTGTTATTCTATTTTGGGAATCGTGAATTGTTTTGGTTGTTGTTGAATTTTTTTTATGGTTATGTGTGTGTGTGTGTGTGTGTGTACGTATATATTTATATTTGTATGTATATAAAATCACTTTCAAAATGGCGACGGGATGTTTGCTTAAAGGGATTCCGCTTAAAGCTTTCTCCTCTCACTTACAAAGGTTCAAAAAAAATCACACTATTAACTGATTCTGATTCGGTTCTGTTTAACGTTGTATTCCTTTAATTGCTTTCGCAAAGTACACGACGACCGCTCGCAATCTTAATTTCGTATTGTGCCACACACAAGAAAAGTTTTTTGCGTTTGCGTATTTTTTTTGTATGGATTTGATTTTATTGGTGCTTTTGCTTCTTGCTTTCTTTGTGTGCGATTAGCTTCACTCGTTGTACTTTGACGCGTATTAAAATATTAAACGTTACACAAATATTTGATTTATATCACTAAAATTAAAGACATTTACAATATATAATTATATATATTTTTTTTTTGCAGAAATTTTAATCAATATTCAACTTTTCTCTTCTTAGCTTATTCTTGCGCATAGGTACGCTCTCCTCGAATTTTCCACCATGACTAACTGACTGCAAAACAGTGTGACCGGATTAAGACAAGTTGAAAATACAGAGATGGAATCCGAATCGGGTACGCGTTGAACAAAATGTTTAGTTAACAGTAAGATTTCTGATTTTTTTTTGTGGCAAACTTTTTATTTAATAAGACCACTAATTGTGGTAATTTTATTAAAAAAGTCGTAAAAAGACGGAGTCTGCCAAAAACCGAGTATTTTTGCAATCGGGTTCCATATCTTTTGACGAAAAAATTAGTATTGCATATTATAATTATTTTGTATACCCTGAACCCATTGAAAATGGGAAATCAGGGTATAATGTTTTTGTTGAAATGTATGTAACAGGCAGAAGGAGGCGTGGCAGACCCCATAAAGTACATATATTCTTGATCAGGGTGACAAGCCGAGTTGATCTAGCCATGTCCGTCCGTCCGTCTGTCCGTATGTATGAACGTCGTTCTCAGAACCTATAAGAGCTAGAGACTTGAAATTTTTTATGTATGTAGGTCCGTGAATAGCACGAAAAGATAGAGTTTGTTAAAAAAAAGTCGATAACTATTTTAATTTTAATGTTATCGATTAAAATCGCTATGATTTGCTAATTATCAGCTGTTCAATAAATCGGAACATGGATGGTTCTATCGAATCATAGATGGCGCTATAGGCTAAACAATTGAAAATGAATTGAATTTAGTTTTCTGTGCGCTTATACGAAATGCTAATTATGCAGTATTTAAAAAAACGCAGATAGCGCGGGGTTCAGGGTATCTCCTAGTCGGGACCCCCGAGTAGAGTTTTCTTACATGTTTATTACATGATTAAATATCAAATAACATTTCCAAATGAGTAAGTTATAAGATTTTGTTGCGAATGTCGTCTGCATTTAGAGATTCGTATTACTTATTATTAAATGTTTAATAAGATCACTAACATTACAACTTATGATAGATATAATGATCATTTGAATTTAATTTTCAGTTGCGGTTTCTCAATCTATTTATCGAGGTTGTAGTTGTCAGCAATGTTCTCATTATTTTAACGGAGGGAGTACCGTATATTTACTCTCGTCAACTTGTATCGATAGTCGATAGTCGATAGCCCAATTTAAATGCCTCGTATTTGTGAAAAATAATTTTTATTTTGAGGAAAACATTTTTTGCCTAAATAGTTAAAGATTAGAAAACACTGACTGAATCAATAACAATCAGATACCATATTATCATCACGTTTTATAGCATTCAGTATGTCATCCAAAAGACAAACCAAATTATCGTTGCAATCAAACCACTCTTCCTGTTGTTTGACTAGCTTATCCAAATCAAATTTACTAATTTCCTGCTTATATTCACGCACAGAAACTGCAAACTGTTTATAGTAGAACTCATCGATATGGCGTTTCGAATTATCCTCATTATCGATATGCATTTGTTTCTTAAAGGTATTCTCCAGCAGTTGCAAGTCCTGTGCATTCAATATAGATTCGATAATATCGTCTTTCTGGTCAGCATTTACATTTACCTCAGCCTCCTCCACTTCCGGCTCAATTGACATTGGCTCTTCCATTGTTAATGGCGAGTAGGAATTGGAACTGCTTACCGGCTGGGTTAGAGTTTCAATATCATTTAAGATAATCTCAAAATCATATTCATTTAGTTTATCATTTAGCGCTTTGATGCCAGTTACTATTATATTAAGCACCTCCTTAGCATATTCCTCGTGAAGACACTTTAGTATAATGCCATAGTAACCATATTGCTGTACTTCAGCCAAAACTTTAGCTACACGCAATTTAACTTCACGCGTGGTCAGTGTGACAATCTTTTTGTGCTCCTTGGAAAACGTAACTGTGGGAAACGAGCCATCGATCATGCCCTGGTTTTTTAGTTGACGATTGAATTCCATACGCCAAAAGCAAAGGGCATTCACCTTCACTTCCCAATGATGGTCTCCAACCACGCAGTAGTTGAGTGTTGAAAATAATGTATTCTTATATTTGGTGGGTATCTTGCGATGATCATAGATCTTGCAAAGCGTCAATATGGCCTCGGACCGCACAATATCCTCGTTGTCGCGATAAAGTACATAGAGCAAATGATCCTGCAATTTATAATTAAAGAAGATTATTCGCAGATTACCAGTGCTGAACACGTGAACATAAAAAGATATAGCACTTGCAATAAAAGTTCGCTCTTCTACTTATTCTATTATAAATATCGAATCTTTACCACCATATCCAGTTGGCTAAGTCCATTCTCCCATATTGAATTGATGGGTACCATTTTTGACAGACATTTGTAGGCAGAGGCACGTACATATGGCTCACTGTCATGCTTGGCCATTTCATAAACGATTGTAGGCATTTTGCCGTCAATAAGAAATTGTTGGAATGCGGGAAATTCTGTTAAATATATGGAGAGCAGTTAGACTTTGGTTATCGAAGAGTTTCGAAATCGTTTACTTATGCGAGAGATACAGGCAATAGACGTCGTTAACTCCAAGGCAGAGTCGCGCACTTCCCAAGCGGTGTCGTGCATTCGCTTGATAATTATCGGACCCAGGCAAACCAGTGCCGAGCCCTGGAGATTATCGACAAGCAATGCCATGTTGGGCGACAGGAAATGCTCCACAGCCAATTGAACGAGCTTCAGTGCCTGTACGGTACACTGCAAGTAAATAAGAGTTAATACCTAGTTTGCATCAGTTTCAATTGGTCTATTCACAGTTGGATCCATGTTACAGTTTTCTAGCACAAATGCTAAGCAGTTCACCAGACCAATTGTCTCCACTGACTCTTTCCACGTGATCTTAAATCGTTCGATGAGAGTGCGTAGTCCAACCATAACGGAATGTAAGACTTTTGGATCCTTTATAATGGCTTCCGAGCCACGTGGGTATATGTCTGAATAGTTATTCGATGTACTTGCACTATGGCAATCCTCCGGCTCTGTATGAGTGCTGGCATGATTGAGTGCCACAACCTCACGTAAGGCATACAGCAAAGCCTGGCAGACGGTCACCGCCTGCTCGCGATCCAGTATATGCTCCAATGAGAGTATGCTGTGCACACATTTCCAGGCCAATTCAGGTGTAAACAGGTTGCAATTGGTGCGACCTTCAGGTGTGATGAAGGCATCTCTTAAGGAATAGCACAAACGCAGCGTTTGCTCACAAGACATTTCTAAAAGTTTCATAATATACGTATCGAATAATTCGCTTTTCGACTCGTCGGCCATTTTCATAGCAAACTTCATTGAGAAAAGCAACGGCATCATGTGAAAACAAATTAATTGATTCTCAAACGAAACGCGTTCGTCCTGTATAATAATTTCCTTAGGCACTCGATTGCCCAGCTTTTTCCACAGTATGTGATGCAATTCTGCCATTTTGACAAAGTTGATGCCATCGCTTCGCTGTATACAGAATTTCATGAGATTAAAAAATGAGAGTCCAAACTCGGTGAACTGCTCCGGTGGCTCTACACAATCGGGATTCAATATTTTCTCATGAACCAGCGTGGCAAAATGATAGGTGCAAAGCGCACTGAGCATCTTCTCCATGAAATAGGTATTGTGCGTCATTTCAACAAGCTTCCAGATGTTGAGCTCTATGTTATGGTGCTCACGCAGCAGCGACACAAGTTTCGTGCGCTCCTCACTTACCAGCGTCTGCTGAAGTATATAGCATAGAAGGTCCACTGTTGAGGAGATCTTGTGCAACAGCTCATTATCATCCACACTGACATGTATGCGTTCCACCTCCCCGCTGGCACTTTCGCAGATACTTTCTGTTATGTAGACATTGTCTTGTATAGGTTTCATTATCTCTGCTAAAATTTCTAGGGTAACAGCCTCGTCTTGCATTTTATCGCAAAATTTATACAGCATCTCGTAAAGCAGTTGTCGAGCCTCTCGAACCACATACAACGTATGCTCGTTATTGCTATAGTTGATAAGTAACATCCAGGTTCGTTGCATCCGTAGGAATGCTAGACCCATACTATATGTCGAGACGGCCTTCATCACGCGTATGCCACTCAATTTAATCGAAGGGCTAAAGTTGCGCTCCTGCGCCTGCATGAAGAAGACAACCCTGCAAAAGTTTGTACACTGATGTCAACAAAGTTGTAGCTTAAAATACGCCATTACCTATGCATAATATCCAGCTCCCGCAGCCGTAGCACCATCCACTCATTGGAGGTCATGAAACTGATTAGATTTAGCATAAACGATATTACTTTGGGATGCACTCGATGAAAGTCAGCGCTGATTAGAGTCAGACACTTGTCGACCCAGTCCGTGACGAAGGGCACCTGCAGCACAAAGGCATTCTCTATGGAAACAAAATAACAAAGTTAGAAGTGCCGCCTGTTGCACACATGCACACAGCACACGCTCACGCACACACGCGCACTCATGCGCGCATATACAAACTTACCCTTTGCTTGCAGGTGCGTTATGAGCTTTTCAAAGTAAACACTGTCGGTTGTCGAATAGTTGTCGCGCAGAAATAAATCGAAAATCTTCTTGAGGCGCGTTGTGATCTCCTCTTGTTTCTGCATTTTTCAGTTGAAATTATTTTCTCTATTAAATCGTTGGGCGCATAGTTTGGTACGCAATTTTACAAAGAATAATGAAATTATCTCCTTATCACACCAAAAAATACTCGTTTCAATAACAGTGTGACCGAGTGACAAAGAGCCTTCAGCTCTTATAATTATCATTTAGTTCAGTATATGACAGCTATGTTAGTTTTCATTTACCAAAGCTCGTTGATATAATGCATTATTTATTATTAACTGAAATTGCTTAAAAATGTGAATGTTAATAATGCAAGTCATTGGAGTCATTGAGATTATCAATCATTAGAGAAGTATGTATGTGAAATCAGGTGAATACATAAAAGCTTGTTTGTAATTAATTTTGTTTATTGTATTTGATATATTTAAGCAACTATACATTAGTTTTCTTACAAGAGCAAAAATTGTTTATCATTTATATATTGATACCAAGTGCTACCCATTCTCCAAATTAACTTAAATAACAGACAGTTTGATGTTACATGGATTTTAGTGCTTTCGTATAGTTGGTCACACCGTTTCAAATGCAATGACGCTTACACTGACATCGGACTTCGATATTTATTATGGACAATAATGTAGGGCAAATAGAAGAAAAATCAAAAATTGCAACGACATCAGCAAATTCAAACGAAGTAATTGCGGCGACACATAGCGCTGCGATCGGCTCCAAGTCAGTCACAAACATTTTAAGCAACTCAGCATCGTTCTGGAAGAACAGCGGACGAGCAGTGCCCGGGCGGCCCAGTCCAAAACGCGATTTTCTCGACAATACAAACACAGACAACAGCAAGTCGGGCGGCGGAGGTGGGACAGCGCTGCAGCGTGCTGATCGTGCTGGCGCTGGCGGAATGGTGTCAACCTTTCGGGACTATCAGCAGTCGGTGAGCGATGCCTGGGACACCGGCGACGATGAATTTTGCATAATAAGCAGCAACGAAGCAGCCGCCGCAGCAGTTGGAGGTAAACAGCAAATATAATATAATAGGTCAGCCACCTATTCACTCCTGGACACTTACTTTCTCAGATGCCACACGCATATCACGACAGGTGTCGCAAACTGTAGCCCTTAATGTCATTGAAACGCACTCGCGTAGCAATCAAAATCACGTCACAACCAGCAGTGAAATGATCGACGTGCAGGTTAGCAATGCGGATCTCGTTCCAGGCGCTGCTAGCTATGCGGAAGATATTAAACAGGATCGCAGATCGTCGCATGACAGCAACGAAAACAGGTGGGCACTTAAAAGCAAACAATTTACAGTCAATAGCCTTTTACAGCTGTGACAACAACGACGTCTAAATCATAGCTGCAAGCCGAACAAAGATGTAAAAATACTTCTTTAAATTCCCCAAAAGCATGGCTCGGCTTGCTTTCTTTGCAAATATTCACACTGAGCAAGCAAAGGAAATCTAATAAATTGCCCATATAAGAAGGTAACTGCGGAATCTCGATCTCGCCCAAGCTAGTTTGTGCATGTATCCTAAACTTACAGCTACGTATTTAATGCAGTATTTATTCGAATTCGATTGATTTGAGAGTTGAAACTCCTTACAGATCTCGGCTACGTAACTATCCTGGTCGGCCGCAGCTGCAGAAAATCAGCACCAACTCTCAGGATGGGGAATTCGAGACAAAGATAGAGAAATTTCAGTTGCTGCTTGATTCGCCGCAACTGGATTTGGTAGCACTCAAAAAACTTAGCTGGTCGGGCGTTCCGCGAAAGGTAAAATCATATAAAATAAAGCAATCGTTGACCAAATCAATTAACTTTAATTTATTTTATTTCGTCCGGTAGATGCGTGCTGTTAGCTGGCGTTTGCTATCCAAGTATTTGCCGCCATCGGGGGAGAGGCGAAATGCGGTGCTTCAGAGTAAACGGCAGGGATATCAAGATCTGCGACACAACTATTTCAAGGTAGACAGCCAGGATGAAACGCAACAGGACACGTACCGTCAGATACATATCGATGTGCCGCGTATGAATCCTCAAATACCGCTCTTCCAGCAACAGCTCGTGCAGGAAATGTTCGAGCGTGTGCTTTTTATATGGGCCATTCGTCACCCTGCCTCTGGCTATGTGCAGGGTATCAACGATCTGGTCACGCCCTTCTTCATAGTCTTTCTGCAAGAGGCACTCTCCCCGGACACGGATCTTGAGAAATATGACATGTCACAACTGCCACAAGAGACGCGCAACATAATCGAGGCCGACTCCTTTTGGTGCCTATCCAAGTTTCTTGACTGCATACAGGATAATTACATATTTGCCCAGCTGGGCATACAGGAGAAGGTTAATCAACTTAAGGATCTAATACAACGCATCGATGGTAAGTTCTTCAATCAGAAAGAATACTAGCCAATGTCAATTTCATATGTGCTAGGCTGTTTTAGCCTTTCTTTCCCCTCTCTAAAATGTATATGAATATATGTTAAGAATTAAACAATATCACATATAGTTAGTATCTATTTCCTGCTGTCTGTATTATTAATGGTTGCTATTGAAAACTAATTATTTCTTTGTTATATTGAAATATGATTTAATATTATTTTCTTTCTTTCTTTCGTTTACAGTTAATTTGCATCGTCATCTACAGACTCATGGTGTCGACTATTTACAATTCTCATTTCGTTGGATGAACAATTTACTGACACGCGAGCTGCCCCTCCACTGCACAATCCGATTGTGGGACACATATCTGGCCGAATCGGATGGATTTGCGCTCTTCCACCTGTATGTGTGTGCGGCATTTTTGCTGCACTGGAAAGAGCAGCTAATGCAACAGAATGACTTTCAGGTAACAACTATATCTTTAAAGAGAAAGTTCCTTTTTACATTTGTATACATTGTGTATGCTTATTGATGCATTCCATATTATACAGGGTCTGATGTTGCTGCTACAAAATCTGCCAACGCATAATTGGTCCGATCGACAAATAAATGTGCTGCTCGCTGAGGCGTTCCGCTTGAAGTTTACGTATGCGGATGCGCCGAAGCATCTGGAGACGAAGAGTTGACAAAAGCAATCCGGATCTGGAATGATGCATATACGATACGTAAAATAGAAATTAGCTTACAAACTTTTGCTGATATATATTCACACAGGCCCACACACAACATCCAACATACACAGACGTAAACTTACATATACATTATGAATTATATATACAATTTGTTATTAGCTCTTGCTTTCGTTTTTTTATGTTTGCGTGTTTTGTTTTCTTCTGTTTTATTTTTTTTTTAATCTGAACGTTTAAAATACGCACTTTCTGTATATAATTATAAAATTCCAAATTCCAATAAGATTTTTCAACATTTAAATAGAAATCATATCCAAGCTGGAAAAACTTCCATAAAGTAAAAGGAAACTAATACTAATGAATGTTCTGTAAAAACTGAAATAACTCGCAAATCCCAAATGAAAAATAATTATAATCTGTGGTTGACGCTCATCTAATAACAATAAAGAATAGTTACAGAATTTATACATCGAATATACCTTTGTGTATTCCGCAATAGAAATTATAAACACATTTAAAAAAATGTAAAAAAAAGAAACTCAATTAAATCTTGTTAAAAACAATATTATTTTGAAGCTTAAGCTGATTTTTAAATATTAATCTCATATATACGAGGGTTACCTTTAATATTTTTCGACTAATAATGGAAGCGTAGTAAAAATAGTAATGAAAATGGATATTTTTTTCATTATTCTCCTTGGAGGTCAATGGACTTTGCATTCGGCTTAAACAATTAAAAAAAAACTTTTTAAACTCAATTGAATACCTCCAGAACGAGCTGTTCAAAGACGTCACAGTCCCTTCAGGCAATGAAAACGTTCACTTCGAAATTTGTTGATGCTCAGGAACATAACATGGTCATTGTTGTGCCAAATCAGTGCTGAAATGCGAGTAACTCGAAAAATTCGAAAACGCTTTTGTGTGAGACATAACACTGAGCCAAATTTGAAAATTTTCGAAAAATGTTTGAAAAATAAATGTTTATGTATCAATCGGAATTGACTGTTTTAAGTTTCTCTGGTGGTACAGGTGCGATATGACCGGCTTCTTCCGTAAAATGGTGACAATTTGCTTAGAGATGCTTCTTTTGTGAACGGTTCATCTGAGGACACCCATGGGGATTGCGATTGAGATTTCGATTCTGGATCATAAGCATAGATCCAAGATTCTTTAGTTGTTCGATTATGAAGTTGTTAGATTATGCAGTATCCATTCCATTTCCATGTAATATGTGCTGGGCGAATTGATAGCAAGAATTATCCTATTTCGCAATTTACAACATTACGATCTTGCATTATCAATTAACGCATAAGGTGCTTCAACGAAAAAAGCCAACGTTAATCTTGTAATACATCATAGCACGAAAAATTGCAAACTTTTCGCATTTAAAGATAATCAATTGTTATTGTAGGTGTTTGGAACAACTTAATACTTAGTCGACTACTTTTTCCATTTGGACTTTAACTAAGATTTGTACTATACTTTTCATTCCATGCTATTCCGTGCTGCTCTCTAGTAAGTCAAACAATAATAAAAGCTAAATAAATATTTATTTAAGACAAAGTCTTTCTTATCTATAATGACAACTTAGTCTAATGCACAGTAAAGCAACGATCAGATCACTTCAATCTATGGGACTGAATGAAAGTTACATTTTGTTGTTTGGGTGGATCTTAATTCTGTCGCTCCGCTATGTGCCGCAACTGTTTAAGAACAGTTTCAAGCAGCTTTTTCTTGTCGTTTTTACGCACCAGCGAGAAAATTGGCTTTTTGTCCGCTTCTCGTATTTTTTCCAGTATTGTAATTATAGACTGGGGCTGGACTAAATGGTAGCGATTCTCCTGCTTGCCATAGTCATGGAAATACGTGCTCCATTCTTCCAATATAAGCAAATCGAGGAGTTGACGATTGCGTTGAAAATATTTGCTTAATTCGCCTTCGTGCAGGCCTGGCACTGGCTCGGAGGCAGCAAAAAATTCGCATTGCATCAAATCCAAATTGATTTGAGTAAGTGCACCAGTGGATATTTGCTTGACCTCATCATCGAATAATATGGAATAGATTCTATCGGCAATGTGATCACAAGTGCGACGACAGGCAGCCTGCGCGATGTGAGGCAGCTTGTATGAGAAATTGTCAAAGGTGCTCTTCAAATAGGAGATCATGTCCGTGATGAACGCGGAGGCAATGCCGGGTGGGTCCACAAGGAGCCAGTCGTAAGCGCTCAGTTCAAAGAACTCGTCGATTTTAAAACATATTCGCACCGCCACCTGCTTCTCAGCATCTTGCCGAGCCACATGAAACATGGCTGAAGGTGTCTGCGATATGCTGCGCTCCGTATTTGTCATATGACAAACAAATTCATCAAGGAAAGGGCCCGCTTTGTCCAAATACTGCGTGTCAATTATTATTTGTATAAGTTGAATGAGTGTAATGCTGGGCTGGCGAAAGACCACCGAAAGGCAGCCGCTAAAGCTGCGGGTGAGCAACAAATTGGCTGCCTTCCTCACCATAGCGGCCACTTCGTTGGGTGACAGTGTCAGCTCCTCGGCAAACTTCATGCATGCATACATAAACTCCTTCGCTTGATGGTAGACCTCAGGCACCATGCGTGAGAATGGAAACTGTTTCGGGAAAGGAGCATTCTCCAATTGTTCGGAATGAAATGGAAAACGCTCAATAATGCATTCATACTCTTCTATAGTATCGACAACCATGGGCACAAATTGCTCCTTGTCCAAGATCTCACGGAAAACGTGAACCCATCGTTGCAGCAGCACCTGCAAAACAAGATAATTACGTGGTTATTGATTATTTCGTAGTTATTGAATACCTAATTCGATTTACCTCATTGTAATGATCGCGCATATCGTGCAACAGTTCCCAAAGAATTTGCACCGTGTAGCCATAGCACTTGAAGGTGTTTATCGACAGCATAATAAGATTTTTGATGCGTAGCAATATATTTGGATCGGTGCACGAGGAGGAGCTCATGCTAATCTCATTGACAAACTTGGTCAGCGAAGTTGACCACAGCTCTTCGAGATAGCTGTTCGTGACCACATCGCCAGCAGTGTTCTTCACATGATCCTCAACCACAAAGAAGCCGACAATTGCGCATATGTAAGTTTTGTAGGCCTCCAGGTTATCGTGCATATTTGGGGGCGGCTGCAGAACCAACTTCGACTGATCGCGCCTTTGCTGGCGATAGTCCTTCTCGAAGTACTCACGCTGACCAAGCACCATGTATATGTGCAGGCAGCGATAAATGGGCGAGAAATCGATTAAATTCTGTGCGCTTACATTACAGCCGTCATCATCGCCGCTTCCACCACTATTACTCTGCTGCTTGTGTTCCAATATAATGGCATTAATGTCGCGCTTTTGAAGTTGCTTGGTATGGGTGATGGCCAGTTCGCCGATACGCGGCGAAAATTTTCGTATGTTCTCCAGAAATTCACGAAAATCTGCGGCCGACGAGCGGCGAATGTTGTCCTTAATTATGGGTATTTGAGTCTGCATTTGTGTGGCAAAGCGATAGTTGTGTCGCTGCAAGCGTAATAGGTGCTCGGTTTCCAGGATCTCTAGCGTGCGCAGTGCCTGATAGTATTGCTTATTCTTAGCTTGTTGCGTAAACTTCATATAGCATTCCAAAGCGGGTAGGCAGTACTTAAGCGCCTCGATAGCACTAGCTACATTTGATTCGATTTGACGGGCTCGCACCAGCTCGTTTCCTTGTTGAATGAGAGATGCGCTTATGGTGCGCAGCGATGTGTCCAGTGAATGGACTTCATCATGCAGCTGCTTGGCTTGCGTGCGCACCTGTAGCAACTCTTGTATGGAGTCAATAAAGCCCTGATAATACAAGTTGCATATACGCTCGATCTCCTTATCATGGCTGCGTACGCGCTGGTCCAATTGCTCACTGATTACTTTGCTATTGTTGCCTGCGCCGAGAAGGAATGGGCGTTAATCATACGGCAATGTCAAGTTGTCGTTCTGAGACTGCTAAAATGCGCACTTACCTTCGAGTATTGATCGAAATGTGGGCCCCCAATAATCATCTACGGCCTCTATATCCTGTACTGTCACTTTAGCCATTATTTGCAGTTGTCTCGCAACCAATATATATTGCACTTTTCAATTTTTATTTCTTTTTATTCTGGCTGTTTGTTACGTGTTGATCAACACGCTTGGCACAGCTGTTTACGAACATTTTACAGCACTAGCCTCAAGGGGCGCAGAGACGCTACAACTGTTAAACAGCCTGTTGATTTCATTTCATGTTATCGACGATTGTGCAGAGTGCTCTGATGAGATAAACAACTTTTTTTAAGTTCTAATTTATAGTAGTTTTATTTAGATAATATATAATAATATTTTCGCTAGCAAACACAACACGATATAACATATAAATTTTCATCATACTGTCTGAACGTGTTTGAATCCGAACTTGTATTTAACTTTCACTTCTGTTGCTGCTTAGCGGGCTACTTGGCGCACTGTTTTTGGTTTTCGCCAAGTTACTGGTTGGGCGCATAAACAGTTATGCGGTCGACGCCGTGTCATCATATTCAGCAATAATACAATAAATTTATGTACACGCACGCAATTCAGCACCCGTAAC
This sequence comes from Drosophila mercatorum, assembly GCA_961210405.1. NCBI lineage: Eukaryota > Metazoa > Arthropoda > Insecta > Diptera > Drosophilidae > Drosophila > Drosophila mercatorum. The sequence continues at coordinate 16,457,603 of CAUIUS010000003.1, forward strand.
AGAACAACATGGCCACCATTCGGAGTCGCCACAGTACACAAACAACAATCACAGCACCGGAAACGGAACAACCGTTTGAAAGCAAAGGCAATGTAAACAACAATGGAAAGGCCGCAACGGCAAAGGAGAAAACTGATCCCATGATCTATATAATATTCCTATCACTGCTCTTTGATTTGCTCGCGTTTACCATCATTCTACCATTGTTGCCTTCGCTCTTGGAATATTATCGCATAAATGATAGTTCCGGCCTATATGCCTCGCTAACGACGCGCGTGCGCTGGTTCCAGCAGCTCCTCGGTGCACCAGAGCGTTATCTATCAGTGCTATTTGGCGGATTCCTGGGCTCAATGTTCAGTTTTCTGCAATTCCTAGCCAGTCCCATTGTCGGCAGCCTCTCGGACTACTATGGACGGAAGCCCGTTTTGCTCATTTGCGCTGTATGTTTACCACCATTAAAAAGTAGCCCTTTAATATTCCTTCTATCATTTCGTATTACCAATTTCAGTCTGGAATTGCTCTCTCCTATCTGATTTGGGCCTGCTCCCGGAACTTTTCTTTGTTTGTCCTGGCTCGCATTGTCGGAGGCATCAGCAAAGGCAACATCTCCCTCTCTATGAGCGTTATCACAGACGTCTCCAGCGTGCGGACGCGTGGTAAAGGCATGGCTCTCGTCGGCGTTGCCTTTTCATTGGGCTTTATTGTGGGACCCATGATTGGGGCCATGTTTGCAATATTCTCAAACAAAAGCGCCAGCGGCGGTGCTTGGTTTGTTTTGCCCTCCCTCCTGGCTCTGGGCTTGGCTCTTGGAGATGTGCTGCTCCTTGCATTCTGTTTGCGGGAAACGCTGCCTGAGGTACTTTACTTATTCCTTAAATATACACACATTTGTTTAATTTCTCCTCTTTATATTTGCCTTCAGGCGAAACGTGCTCCCGAAATCTCTTCTGCATTGTCATATGGACTGCAATTGATCAACGTTTCCTCCATATTTAAGTGAGTATTGTATTATAACTTTTTTAGTTAATATTTTTATATATTTAATTAGCATATCTGACAAACAAGTCGCGTGACTTTTTCATATGCTTTGCCCAACCGCCAGTAAAACAGGTTATTCGACTGGCCCTCTTCCCTATCTTTGCCCCACTTGGCCACGTTTTTCACCGGACTTTATTTGAATTGCTTTATCAATGGGCATGAGCTTGTTTCGGCTAATTATAAAAGTGGAATGACTAAACGTTCAATTGCAGTTAATAATCTATATACATATACTCCGATTGTCCAAAATGGAACTGTTGTTCCTTCATTAAATATCTATAATACGCTACACGGCTAATTACATAAATATGAGCGACCAGGAAATTTATATTAGTATAAGAATATATTTATATAGACTATCAAGATCATTCAAAGTATTATCAGCATTGGGCACATTTTAATCGAAGTACAATTGTTTTCATTTCATATGTTGTTTTTCTATAGCGGAAGAAATTTATGTAATCTGTTTTTCTTTTTCAACATCAACATCCACTTTGGTGTAAGGACTCCTATAGTGAATATAGAATACCTTATTCAGAGTATATTCTAGTCGAGTAGTCATGACTAGAGCACTTTCACTGGTTTAAATTTTTTTGCTAATATCCTTTTTTCTCCTATAGATTCGCTGCCATTAAAAATGTGCCTAGGAAGGATATGCAAGCACTACGCAGCATTGGACTCATTTACTTCCTGTATCTCTTCCTCTATTCGGGATTGGAGTTCACTGTTACGTTTCTAATGTATCATAAGTTCGGATACACATCGATGGATCAGGCCAAAATGTTTTTGACCACAGGTCTTGTCATGACTCTGCTCCAGGGGTCTGTGGTGCGTCGCCTACCAGAAGCAAAGATCAAAAGTTATGCCATATTCAGTCTGTATCTGATAGTGCCTGCATTCGTCTTGGTGGGCCTTGCGGACAATAGTCGCATGCTTTATGCGGGCATGATACTATTTGCTGTCTCCACCGCGTTCGCAGTTACCTGTTTGACCACCTTAGTGTCCCGTTATGGTAACGATGATCAGAAGGGTTCAGTATTAGGAATATTCCGTTCGTTAGGTGCACTGGCTCGTGCCCTGGGCCCAGTTGTCGGATCAATAGGTAAGTTTTATAGCAATCAAATATATCATGTACATTTATTTAATTTCAGTTATATTTTAAATATATGTTTCACTTAAATTAAATCCTAAAATTCTTTCTAGCATTTTGGTGCGTGGGTTCAAAGATCACGTACATAGCCGGTGGAATGCTGCTTGTCTATCCGGCATTTGCTTTGCAACGCGCGCGTATTTAAACCGTATTCCAAACTGCTTTAAGTAGAATAGGAACAATATTTTACAAGTATATCTATATATTAACTGAACAAATAGCAACCACTAGTATTACTTGCCCTAAATACTTAACCTATTGTATTTCGCTTTGCATCTGTTTTACATATATTTTAATAAAAAAAAATGTATATCTTTTTCAAAACAATTCAAGTTTTATTTCAGCAAATTAAGTCCCAAAGTAACTCTATTCAAATTTTAGCGTATATGGTCCACACTGACGTCATCAACATGGCGATACAGCTTGTATGGAATCGAGTATCGAGTACTCATTGCTGTCACTTGCATTGTCATACATGCCGCAGCCTACTTCACGTCGTTGAATATATTGGGAGTGACTAAGTCTAAGTGAGTGTGTGTCGCGACTAAGAAAATTAATAATAGATGCATTAATACGCCACACAAACTGTCAACTGTTATTGCAGTAATAGTCGCACGACGGTTTCCTTACGTGGATACAAGATTATCAATCGAAAACGCCCATTTGAAAACGAATTGATATAATTTTTCTTCTCTTTATATTGTCCCGATTACAACTACAAATAAAAGTGTACAAAGTGTGAAAGCAAAATACACGGATAAAGAAAAACGCATTAAGCAACGGCGGCGCGTAAGGATTATTGGATTTTACATTTACACAGCCATAACAACGCGAGTATCCCAATCAGTTGGTGCAGGAGGAACAAGTCACTTAAACAGACAACAAAATGGGTGCAAGGGAAGACGAATACGATTATCTTTTTAAAGGTAAAAATTAAAAACATGGATAAAGGTTGCGCCTGTAATTAATTATCAACTAGCCGGTTGTCGGTTGGTTGCTATGACTGGTCGTGGGACTCGAGCATTTTTAACAGGAACCAGGCTTACAATTTTAATGTGGCAATTATGACGCAGTAGTTCAACGGCACTAATTAAAACTAATTGGCATAACAAATGCAGGCATGGTATTCCTACTTACATACATACCCATATGCTCAAGAGTTCGTATGTTCTTTTGATTACTGTTTCCGATCGCATTATTTGGTGAAAATGTTTAATGTAATATCACAAAGTACGCCCCCTAGAGTTGTTTAGCTAAACTCTAAGCGACTTGAAAATTGTTTCATGTGTGTTTTCGTTTTTGTTGTATGCCCTTTTGCTTTCTCGTGCTCTCTTTACACTATAACAGTGTCTCTCCCCCGTTCCCTTTCTTTGTCCAAACACACCCGACACTACTTTGCCGTTAAGTGCTGTCAGTTTGTCATTGCGTTTCCATTGCTGTTCGTTCTTCGCTTCTGCTGGCAGCAGCCAGCGTGACACGTTGCATAAATCGTAATAATAATCATGATAAAAGTCAAATAGTAAAAACAACTGTTGTTCAACTGTTATATTAATACAACAGAAATAAATATGTGTCTATATTTGTATTTTCTTTTCTATTTTTGTGATAGGCAGCGATCAAAGAGCAGCGTATATACATTTTTTTTGTGGAAGCTTTTGTATTGAATTTTTGCAATTTCTTTTGCATATGTTTATTTTGCTCACATCTGTTGAGTTGGCTTTGCTTTTATTGTCGCTCTCTTGCTTTCTTTGCCCACGCGCTCAATGAACACTACAAGTTACTGTTGTTACAGAAAGTCTATATGAAGAATATGTAGACGTTCAGCGGATGATCAAGCCGCTGTTTGCTGCTTGCACTGCACTGTATGGCAAGACCAATTTATGCAAAGAAAATTCGTCACTTCTCTCTTATTCTTTGTCTGTAATATAATTATATTTGTGTGTGCTTAGGTATTTTGCGGTCAGTATTTTCTCTTCGTACTCTCTTCTTAGTACTTCGTATAAATTACTAAACTTTTAAAATACTCTATTCTAATGAGAAGTCTGCCCATTATATATACATATGAAGATATGCATTAAGCGGGGTTGTGTCTCTCATAAAATGAGATTAAATTTTTCAAATTATCAGAAAATTTGTTGTTTTTTTTTTTTTTAACATACTTAAAGGCTGACGCATATTTAAAAACGCAAAAACAAAAACGATAAGCGCTTAGTTACTAAGTAAAAATGACTGAAATCCAAAATTTGCAATTAATTTTCCATTAATAATTTTTTTAGGTATTTCTAATATGACAGACACAGATTGCAATAACTCGAATTAGATGTTATTTATATTTGCTTTTTGAAGCAGAGAAGATCTGTAAAAAGAAAGGAAATAAAGCTATGAATCACCGTTACTCGTGAGCAGCTGGCGAGCAATCAAAAGCAATGCTGATAACTTCAGACTGAGCACTCACATTTACAGCATGAAAAACGGAGTGCGAGAGCGAGAGTCAGGAAAAGAGGGGGACAGAGAGATAGATAAAGAAACGAAAGAGATACAAAAAGAGAGTAAGAGTCAAGAAGAGAGAGTACAGAACAAATATCACATTTCAGATAAACAAGACACGGACATGGTGTCAAAAGTAGAACCTTCAAATGTGACAATTACAGTTTTGCCGAAAATGTTATCAATTTGTAAATAGTGTGGACAAACGCAAATGTAGGAATACACAATTTTGCAAATGAGAGCGGATTGGGCTGGGTTGGTGGGCCCTTTATAAAATGTTACATTTTTATCACCATCACTGAAATGCTATGAAAGCATAGCAAGAAATTTATTGACCTTCGGGCACGCACCGCGCTTTTCCAATAACTGAATACGATAACGTGACCCATGCCCCAACGCTCTCTTGACTTATCAACCAGCTGGACAGCCATTAATTATGCAACTTCAGAAAGTGAACTGAACTGAACTGTTTTTTTTTTTTTTTTCATCTGCTAATGATTTCTATAATCCTAATTTTTGCAGTTGTCCTGATCGGTGACTCTGGCGTCGGCAAAAGTAATTTGCTATCACGTTTTACGCGTAATGAATTCAATTTGGAGTCCAAGTCAACAATTGGTGTGGAGTTCGCCACACGGAGTATAGAGGTAAGTTTCAGGTCCTCAATCTGTTCCGCAAATTGTTTTTCGTTGAACAACTTGAAATTATCAATAGTGTAAAGAAATGTGTATTCGATTCTACTTAGTGGTCCCTCAAGATGCTGGACAAATATTATCTTACGTTTTATGAATATATATTTTCAGTTGTTCATATAAGAAAAGTTCGTAATCTATGGAGATTATCTCTATCCTGCAACTATTGCTTTAGATTTACGTTAAAATATTTGTAACCGGCAGTTGGAAGGTTGGAAAATATGCAGGGAGGGCAAAAGTAATCTCCAGAATCGAAAATCGTATAACTCTTGTAAATGGCCCCAGATATCAACTCGGGTTTCAATATATTCTTTTTTATAGCCAAGGCCTATGCCGATTCTGCCCACTTCATCTGACCGTATGTATTAACTTGCCGATTTAGTTTTTATGAACAAGGTTTGAAAGTTCATATTTAACAAGTAAGAAAACTCTAGTCGAGACCGCTCGACTAGGGGATACCCTGAACCCTGCGAAGAACCGCTATTCCGAATATGCATACATTACAAGCAATACCCACACAAACCAGCGCAAGTCGGTGCGTCAGCTGTGCTTCGGCTGCTATTTGCGTGGCAATGTTATGGGAAATTAAATGTTTAATAACTGTGCCAAAGCACAAGTCTCTAGTATTTGATATTCGGGAATTACAATTTTGGGCCAAAGGGGTGTGGCACCCAACATTTAAAAAACCCCGAAATTGCGTAAGGCTTACATAACACTAAATGCAAAATTTTAAGACTGTAGCTAGAAAGATGAATTAGATAGAATTTTATAGCTGAATTTAGATTTTCGTTTTTCTTTGATCATTGATCTATTTAAAAAAGGGAGATTGAGTGCGTAAGATAGCCAAGGACAGGGTCAAATTAGTATTAAATTAAGATTAATTGATTATCGGCTACAGACAAAGAAAGTCAAGTAGTCATAAAAAATATACAGCGACAGTGCAAGTAGAAATTAGGCAAATTTTACTTCATTTAACAAAATATTTGTTTCAATTATTTTAATTTAAATTTTTCAAAGCAAAACAATAGTCGTTTAATAATTAAGATATTATTTTATTTGTTTCTCTTTTTACTCACTTGTTAGGTCGATGGTAAAACAATTAAGGCGCAAATTTGGGATACAGCTGGACAGGAGCGCTATCGGGCGATCACCTCTGCATATTATCGTGGCGCTGTTGGGGCTCTGCTCGTTTACGATATTGCCAAGCATTTGACATACGAGAATGTGGAGCGGTGGCTGCGGGAGCTGCGCGATCATGCCGATCAGAATATTGTAATTATGCTGGTTGGCAATAAATCCGACTTACGGCACTTGCGTTCCGTGCCGACGGATGAAGCGAAACTGTTTGCGGAGCGCAACGGGTTGAGTTTCATAGAAACATCGGCCTTGGACTCGACGAACGTTGAAACCGCATTCCAAAATATACTCACAGGTGCGACATTGGAATTATTGTTGTTAAAATAATAAATTCTGAACGAAATTATTTTCACAGAGATCTATCGCATTGTGTCGCAGAAACAAATTAGGGATCCTCCTGAAGGTGATGTCATTCGTCCCTCAAACGTGGAGCCCATCGATGTAAAGCCCACTGTTACAGCCGATGTTCGCAAACAATGCTGTCAGTGACCGCCCCAACGATTCACTGCGGCAGGAGGAGTAACTGCCGCCTGTAACAGCCAGAACAGCAATAGCAAGAGCAAGAGCAACAACAATTACAACTATAACAATGGCATAAGATGTTATTTTTTAAACCACAGCCACAAGCAGTTTGTCATATATGCATAAAAAATATACCAACAACAAAAGAAAACAAAAACAACAATCGCAACATCAACATCCGGCTGTAGTTAACAGCAGTTTAAACTGAAGTTTTAATATATATCGCATAATATATATCGCATAAAGCATCGATAACTTCGAGGTCTGATGAAAAAAGTTACAAAAGCATAAAGGGAAACACTAAAACACTCCAAATTCAGTTTAAGCTGTAGCTGTAACTATAATTTATATAAATATACATAAATGCTAATATTAAATATATTAATATTATTAATTTTCACAACATAAATACATAGTTGTAATTTTCAAAGAAACAACAAAATTAAACAACTACAACATTGCTATGTAAGTTCTATTAGTTGTATTGTTTTTCCAGCAAAATTAGGTATACTTAACATATACATATATAATGAATACACTTTCGACCTGGCTCTTATTCATTATTGTCTATTTATTATTAAAACTTCAAAGTTTCCCTTACCTCAGCCGATTTCTCTGTGTCGGACCTGCTTGCGTCGTTACAAACTCTTTTTGGTTAATATAATATCTTTTTTTACATATGAAATAAAAGTGCAACTTAAATATACACGATTATAATTTTAGTTTTAACAAAAAAAAGTGTGCAGAAACTGTGAACAGTAATTAAAAATTGAACACATGAATTCTTTAAAAACTAGCTAATAAAGAAAATAGTAGCTAAACTTTAAATACACAAACACCAACTAAAAAAATCTAAAACCTAAAAATCAGCATTGCGGTCCTCTATGTTGGTAAATATATATCATTTGAATAAATCAAGTTTACGCTTGTGTATCAACTGTTGATTTTGAACTCAAGATTTTGCGCCAAAGTTGTTGATATCGTGAATGGGCATTCTAAAGTGTGAAAATTATCGACAAATGGACATATGTATGTATTATGAGAATATTACTGCTGGCTGGCAGTACATTTGAATGTAAATTTTTAATGTACGAAGTACATCACTTCATCCGTATAAATATATATAATAATTTAGAAAATTAAACGGAAAATCATACGATATTTTGGTCACTTTGATTCTGAAATAAATTTATCGATATATCGAGGTGATCAGCTGAAAGTTTCAGGCAGCTCGCAGACACGTGTGGTTGTGCCGTTGATTTTTGTTTAAATATTTTATTAAAGAAACGAAATGGGAGGCGCTAAAAAGAAAGTGCATCCAAAAACGCGCACAGCCGCGTTCAAAGCCAGCGAGCCCAGTGAAATAGTTGAGGCTCCACACTCTTTCATTATACATCGCGGCCTGTCCTGCCCGTATATTGCGGATTTAACAATTGACTTTCGACGAATAATGGAGCCGTTTACTGCTTCCAATTTGCGCGAAAAGAAAATAAATCGAATTAAAGATTTCGTTAGTCTAAGCAGTTTCTTTCATGTCTCGCACATGGGCATTTTTAACAAAGCCTCCACACAGTTGTCCTTCAAAGTGCTGCGTTTGCCGCGTGGACCATCCTTGACATTCAAGGTATTGGCTTGCAATGGTTTCTCCTGCCGCTTGAATATTAATATTTTGTATTACTTCTCTTGCCCTCAACAGGTGCATCAGTTTACGCTGGCTCGCGACGTGATCTCTAGTAGTAAGAAGCAAATGTTTGACGTTGATTATTTTAAGCATCCACCGCTTGTGATCATGAACAACTTTACCGGCGAGGGAAAGCACTTAAAATTGATGGCCACAACGTTTCAGAATATGTTTCCATCAATCAATTTAGCTCAGGTTAACATTGAGACCATACGTCGCTGCCTTCTATTCTCTTACAATTCAGAAACAAAGCTTGTGGACATGCGCCACTATGCGGTGCAGGTGGTTCCAGTGGGTCTAAAGCGAGCTGTTCAGAAAATTGTCAGCGGCAATGTGCCAAATCTCAACAAATGCGAAGAAGTAGTCGATTTTATGACCAAGTAAGCTCAATATCGTGTAATCTTATTAAAGCCTTATGTAAAAAAATAACATTGTAGGGATGGATATATCTCGGAAGCGGAAGGTGATGACGATGAGCAATCGCATGTTGTATTGCCCCAAGCAGTAAAAGGAAAGGGAAATTTGGAAAACTACAAAAGCTCTGTAAAACTACACGAGATCGGACCACGTTTAACAATGCAGCTCATGAAGATCGAGGAGGGTATGCTAACCGGTGAAGTGCTTTATCACGATCATGTTATCAAAACTGAGGATGAGAAGGAAACTTTACGTAAATTGATTGAAAAAAAACGCAAGTTGAAAGAGCTACGAAAGAAGCAACAGAACGAGAATCGTGAACGAAATCTGCAATTGAAGAAAGAGAAAAATAGGGAAGCTAGACGCAAAGAAGCTGAAGAAAATGCAAGTGATGCTGATGATGATGCTCAATATTACAAAGATGAAGTTGGCGAGGATCCAGACGAAGGTTAGTGTTATTACAGTCTTGGCGTGCATACATATGATTAATCATATATTTATATCTTTTTCAGAACTCTTCAAGTTGGACAACAAGTCGAGAAAGCGGCCCAAATTACCAGCCGGCATGAAGCACAAAAACAAGAAAGCCAAATTGAGCCAGAAGCCACTAAAGAAGTCTAAGGAAAAGTAGCAAATACAAAATCTGATTGTATTTTAACTACTAAATAGTGTTTTTATTTATTGACTCTTCGTATCTAGGTAAACATCCGCTGCACCAGCTGTTTATAACTGGCATTGCTGCTTTTCCAGCTTGCTGCTATATTGTCCCGTAATTTACTAAATTCACGTTTATCTTCGTATTTGGGCACACGTTCGATCAACTGTTGTGCCTTTTCGAACTCCTTCAGGTGATAGAAGGCCATTGCGCGCCGATAGATGCTCTTCTCGCTAGGTTGCTCCTGTGTATCCACAAATTGTGTATGGTATATAACGTGCTCGTAACGTTTCTCTAGCAGCATACAGGCAGCCAGATTTGTTTGTATTTGCACGAAGAGCGATTCCAACTCTTTGTAGTCGATACCATCTTTCTGCTTATCCAGTTTGTCGAAAGGTTTGTATGTGATTAGTAATTTGGCTGCACGTGAGAAATAGTCGCAGGCAAATTTGGGATATGCCTTATACATAGCTACGCCCTTCTCTTTGTAGTTTAATGACAGATCATAAATTTCCCCAGCGGTTAGTTTGTCAATTTGTACATTGCTTACAATTCGATCCAGCTTCAGCTCAAACTCCAAACGCTCACCACTTGTGGTGTCAATGCTGCAAGCCGAGGTTTCGCCGATTACAAACTGCTGCAACAATATTTCTATATAATAGTCGATGGGACTATCAGCGGTGCCCATCTCCAATGTGTACTCGTGTGGCTCATTAGAGGCCAAGTATTTACTAGGTCTGGTGCTCAAATTCGCAAGCGGCTTGTTTACGGTAAATGTGACAGTGCTTATCAAAAGTGGTTTCTCAACTCTTTGGAATTGCAAACTTAGCACCTTCTTATGCAGACCGCGCGCTGTGTCATTCCATTCGTTGCCAATGTACCAATCCATAGCAAAAAAAACTAATATATACTTTAGTCGTATATGCTTTTAGCTTCCTCTAGTTACTACAAAATATTCTGTTAAGCTCAAAAGGAGCTGTTTAGCAAAGCAGTGTGACCACAGTCGAAAATGAAAATACACACAATAAAGCTAATGTAGATAACATTAATTTTGACCTGAGCTGAAGCTAACATGCATAAAATACAGTTACGATACATTCAACAGACTAAAGGCCTGACTTTACTGTTACACAAAGCAGCAATGAGCTCCCAGCCAAGTGTTTTTGTGACTCGGCCAGATGTGGATGTCAGTGGATTGGAATTGCTGCGTAAGAGGTTGTTTGCTTTCGGTGCTCGTAAATTGTATTTAATCTAGTTATCTGTGCTTTTTGAGTAGTTGCAATGTAACAACATGGTCGCAGACTCTTCCAGTGCCAAGAGACGAATTGTTGCGTCAAGTTAAAGGCAAGGATGCTGTCTATTGCGCTCTCACTGATAAAATAGATGCCGCTGTGCTGGATGCTGCCGGAGAACAGCTAAAATGCGTGGCCACCATTTCAGTGGGCTTCGAGCACATTGATGTGCAGGAGTGTAAGAAACGTGGCATCCGCGTAGGGTACACACCTGACGTGCTGACCGATGCCACAGCCGAGTTAACCCTTGCTCTGCTGTTGGCCACCAATAGGCGGTTGTTCGAGGCCAGCAAACAGGTTTACAATGGGGGTTGGAAATCGTGGGCGCCCACGTGGATGTGTGGACAAGGGTTAAAGAACTCTCGTGTTGGCTTATACGGATTTGGACGCATTGGACAGGAGATTGCGGCGCGCATCGTTCCCTTCAAGCCAGCGCAGATAACCTATACGACCCGCACGGCTAGGCCTGCAGAGGCTGCCAAGATTAACGCTCAGCGTGTGGACTTTGACGAGATGCTTAGCTTATCGGATTTCATTGTGGTCTGCTGTTCTCTAACCCCTGATACGAAGGAAGTCTTCAATGCGTCAGCATTCGAGAAAATGAAACCCAATTGTATATTTATCAATACGGCGCGAGGTGGAGTTGTGGATCAAAAGGCTCTTTATGACGCTCTTCTTTCGAAGCGCATACTTGCTGCAGGCTTGGATGTCACCACACCTGAGCCATTGCCACTAGATAATGCGTTACTGAAGCTAGAAAATATTGTTATATTGCCCCATATAGGCAGCGCTGACATTGAAACTCGCAAGGAGATGTCCCGCATAACGGCCAGAAATATTTTGGCTGCTTTGAATGGATGCCAAATGGAGGCCGAGGTGATCTAAATCAATGTTAAATGCTTAAATATATATACATATATACAAATAAACATTTTTATCCCCGCAAAAAAACTAAAATATCCCGCAGATAAAGTAACTTCGAATCACTGATCTTTTCAAAACCTTTTTATACCCTGAACCCATTGAAAATGGGAAATCAGGGTATAATGTTTTTGTTGAAATGTATGTAACAGGCAGAAGGAGGCGTGGCGGACCCCATAAAGTATATATATTCTTGATCAGGGAGACAAGCCGAGTCGATTTAGCCCTGTCTGTATGTCCGTCCGTCTGTCTGTCCGTATGTATGAACGCGTCGATCTCAGAACCTATAAGAGCTAGAGAGCTGAAATTTTTTATGTAGGTCCGTGAATAGCACGAAAGGGTCGAATTTGTTAAAAAAAAGTCGATAACTATTTTAGTTTTAATGTTATCGATTAAAAACATTATCGAACGTTAATTATAAAATTATATCTCCTACGTCTTTATAGCTAGAGTCCCCAATTTTTGTTGTAAGTTTTATATTTATTTTATCTAATTTTGGTTTTTGTTAAATTTTGGATACCGGCTCCAAATTTCCCCAAATATTTAAATTAAGGTTAGTTGCCCCCAAAGCCAGTAAATGAATGGGTTTACATTTTGTAAAAATTGGAAAAAATTTAATAAAATATGATGAACATAAGCTGAAAATTTCATTCAAATCCATTAATTCGCGCAGAAGTTATTAAACAAAACATTTGGCCAATCGGCCAAACACGTGACCAGCAATGCAAAACAAATTGTTTACCTATACATGTGCACACATACACATTGATCTGAGTGCATCTAGAAAATTCTAAAACCCGCAAGTTTTAGTGTACATATTTCCAATAGATGGCGCTATGATTTGCTAATTATCAGCTGTTCAATAAATTGAAACAGGGATGGCACTATTCTATCGAACCATGAATTTAGTTTTCTGTGCGTTTATACGAAATGCTAATTATGCAGTATTTTAAAAAACGCAGATAGCGCGAGGTTTAGGGTATCTCCTAGTCGGGACCCCCGACTACAGTTTTCTTACTTGTTTTCTTTACTATTTTTGCTATAAAATATATAATAAATTGTAAAAATCATATAAAAGTAATGCTATGAAAATAATCGTAATATGAATCGATTATTTTAATTTTTACAATAAGTCGCAATAATCATGATACAATAATAGATTCATTAAATTTATGCTATTATCGTATATATACATATGTATATTACTGTTAACATTTACGTGAGCATTTAAAATGTGTTGAGATGACATTTAGATTTTAACTAGAGATGGCATTTTAAAATATTATGAACAGATTAAGAGTTAGCTATTTTCAATGGTGAATAAAATAAAAAGCATAATAAAGGTAAATTCATTTCTAAAAAATTTCAGATTTTTTGCTTCCCATAAATGAAAATAAAAAACTCAGATTTAACGGGAAAAATAATTAAATTACCATTTAATTTTAATTTTAGTGTTTAAATGTAAATTGATTACTACATGAAAGAACTTTTTTCAGCCATGAAGATTGCATTAGAAATCACAAAATGTTTCATTTATTTTTCAAGCAGCCAATTTTTTAAATTAAATGGACATTAAGATCATCGCTATCTCAACACAAAATCGAAAGCTGCTCATCTCTAAACGTATACGATAGTCCATAGCTATCAGCATACATACCTAATTACTCATTTGACACTGTAAGCATGTATGTATTTCTTAAATATTTAAATAAATAGGTTATAATCCTTTTTTGCATCAGCAGAGACATAGATTTACCCAACACTTCGAATCGTTGAGGATTAGTTCATTTGCGGAAAGGTAATAATGCATCAACCATTTACATATATAATATCGGATAACAAGACTTTGTTCACTGTTTTTAACAGTTGAACAAACTGTTAAGTTAACAGCATGCGCCATTTTTTTTTCGTCTCGTTCCTTCTTTTTACTGTTTCAACGCGTGGCAGTTGTGGCTCCGGCTCAGTGCAGTTTGTTAATTGCAATTTTGCCAGAAATTTGAACTCATATTTTAAAACACCAACGGCAAGATGAAAATCTTCAAGGATATCATTACCGGTGACGAGATGTTCTCCGACACCTACACAATCAAACTGGTTGATGAGGTTATTTACGAGGTCTACGGAAAATTAGTCAGCCGTCAGGAAGGCGACGTTGCGCTCATTGGGGCCAATCCATCGGCCGAAGAAGCGGATGAAGGCACAGATTTAAATATTCAAAGCGGCGTCGATGTTATTCTGGATAACCGTCTGGTGGAATCTTATGCCTTCCCAGATAAGAAGTCGTACACTGGCTACCTGAAAGATTACATGAAGAAAGTCCTTGGAAAACTGCAGGAAAGCGCACCCGACCAGGTTGATGTGTTCAAAACCAACATGAACAAAGCCATGAAAGACATTCTGGGCCGCTTCAAGGAACTCCAGTTCTTCACTGGAGAATCCATGGACGTCGACGGCATGGTCGCCATGTGTGAATACCGCGACATCAATGGCCAAAGCGTTCCAGTTCTAATGTTCTTCAAGCACGGCCTTGAAGAGGAGAAGGTCTAAGCTGCAACCTCTTTTCTGCATGTTTTGATTCAGTGGATTATGTTGTGTCAACTTTGAAGAACGAGCAACGCCCTATGGAGGCAGGACAAAAGCAACGACCACCACTGAACACACGCAAACTATCAACAACATATAGGCAGACGGACACACATACTCACACATACATAATTCCCATTTCAAATTGATTTTTTCGTTACGGTTTTTTAATTTTTGGCAACAGTTCGGTGAAATTTATGTTTATGTATAGAAAAATGAAAACAAATTGACGAGGTAATTCCGTTATATTATTTAGAATCAATAAATGTACAATTTATTTTACGGAACGAGCAGAATTGGAGCTATAGCAGAAGCAGAACATCGCATATGAACAAGTTCACCGGGAGCCACACTCACACAGTAGCTAAAAATAACTAAATTATGGTATAAATATTGTAATTGAATACAGCGTAATTTAATATTTTTATAGCAACAAAGCAGTTTTTGTATAGTTTCGTTTATGTTTTCAACACGGAATGTCAAAGAAAGAATCGATAACCAGAAAAATAAGAACATTTGTATGTCTTAATAAAAATATATATAAATCAGAAACCATATACACAAACTGAGCTCTCAAATGATTTGTACACCTTTTCTTCCCCTGTGGATTTAGATAGGCCCAGTTGGCATGCCATTGCAGCTGCTTTTACTGTTCTTTATGAGCTCACGCACCGAGTGGCTTTGACTCAGACAAGGTCTGGGTAACCGAAAAGTTATTGACCTTTGACAGTGATATATGTACATATGTATGTATGTATACGAATGCTCGTCTGCACGATTGTTGTCATGCGCAATACACATTCACTTAACTTGCCCTATGCATCACCCGAAGTAAATTGTCCTATATTTTGTATGCTTTTAGCAATTCAATATAACCTCAATCAGCTGCATACACTTTTGCTGAGCTGCGCAATGTATACGCATACATACATACACATAGGCAACTTTGGCACATTTGTTTGTGTGTGTGTGTGCTATCTTTAGAGCGTCTGTAGTATAGCCGCTTATCGCATACACATTCACACTTTCGCACATTTACACAGACGCACGTGTATACCTGTTAGATCGCGTGTGCCTTTGGGTACAGTGCGCAATCCCTATGACAACTAGTACATAAACATGTGAGAAGCATGTAGTTAAAAATATATATATTTAATGTTATTTGATATTTTGAATAATATTTAATTTACATATTTTTAGTTAATGTTACTTTCGATATTTGTGATATTAGGTTGTCTGTGCTCTCGGGCGGTTACATTAGAAAAATATCTATGTTCATGTACATACATCTGTATATATGTACCTTTGTCAGCTCAGAGGTTCACGCCTTAAATTGTACAATGTGCTCCTTGGCAAACATAAAATGTTAATGAGCACTGGATCTACATTTCAAATGATGTTGTAAATCCTGAAAAGGAAAACCAAACCATTCTGTGTATAAAAACGATATTAACAAATTCTATTTTATTTCGTTCGTAATTTTGATGCAGCAAAAACTGTGGCTTATTGCAATTTTGATTCGCATTTCCACTTAAACAATGGAATTTTGGTAGATGTGTATTATTCAGTCAAATTTCATGAAATATGTTTAGTGTGTAGCTTTGTTTCTCCGAATCATAAAAAGAAGACTAAATAAACTCGACTTACAGAATGCACAAGTTTTGGACTTATAATTACAATTATACTAAGTTTCTATATAGACAGCAGATGCTGAATTGTTGCACTACGTTCACTTCGCTTCGCTTTGATAATGTTGGAATGAATCGTTTTAACAAGTTTAAGTAGAAAATAAATTAACAAAGTTTTCACAATTATTTAAATTTACATTTTACAGATTTGTTTAGGGTTTTGTTATTTTATAGCGCACTCGGCCTAGCAAACTAGAATTTGGGTAAATAAAAGCACATAATTATCATCGTACTACAAATACACACACACA
Organism: Drosophila mercatorum; assembly: GCA_961210405.1. NCBI lineage: Eukaryota > Metazoa > Arthropoda > Insecta > Diptera > Drosophilidae > Drosophila > Drosophila mercatorum. The sequence continues at coordinate 16,474,114 of CAUIUS010000003.1, forward strand.
CAACACACGCGCTGCTCAATATACATAGTAATTATATATATATATATATATATATATATATATATATATACAGGACAGGAGGCAGTTGGATCACACATAGTCGAGCTGTATGTAGATCTGTTTCACACCCACCGCCTCAAAGATCATGCGCGTATGCGTTACAACATACGTGGGGTCCACATTCTTAGACACTTCCAGCTTGATGGCACCCACATAGACATCTGAGCAGAGCGTCCAAAAGTGCGGCTCCTGGACCGAATAGACGCCAGCCAAGCCAGTTACCTTTTGGTAGCACTGCAGCAGGGAACGATCCAATGCGTTTGGCTGGCGTTGCATCAGTATCAGAATGGATTCCTTAATCAAGCTGAGTACGCTTAGTGCAATCAGCAATGCTATAAATATGGAGCAAATGGGATCCGCTATCATCCAGCCAAACATTTGCATAAGCACTGCGGAAATGATGACGCCCACCGAGCCGAGCGTATCGGCCAATATGTGTAAAAAGACGCCGCGCATAATTTGCGAATTGCTTCCACTGCCAAGATCATGCGAATGTCCATGGCTCATGCTGTGATCATGCGAGTGTCCGTGACCTGGAAAACAACAGCAGATGAGAGATCCATTTCCACAGTGCTTAGAGTGACATATTGTATTACGTGAGCCCATAGAAACCGTACCCATGTCTACCACCGAAATCAGTGCTGGCATCTACTTATTGTAATTGCAGGACAGATGCTGCTGGTGCTGCCAATCGATAAGCGATCAGTATTGAAAAAAGAGGCCAAATTGGCAGCACTGGTCCACAGTGATAGGCAAACTACGGCTACTACAACTCCATACCATTGTCCAAAGAGATGGCCTGATGATTGTGATTGCTGTGATCGTCGTGGCTGTGTCCATGAGAGTGTCCATGGCTGGAGCCTCCGCCGTGTGAGTGCCCATGTCCTCCGCCGCCGCCATGTGAGTGGCCATGACCGCCATGATTAAACGCGTAAATGCCGACGAGATTGACGAGCAGTCCCAGCACAGATACCACAAAGAGTCGCTCATGCTTAACTTCGGGCGGCTCTATCAGCCGCTCGACACCCTCGGAAAGTATGAAGAAAGCAATGAAAAGCAGAAACAAGCTGTTCACAAAGCCCGCTAGTACCTCGGCACGAACATAGCCATAGGAGAATTTGTCGTTCGCTTTCCATTTCGTGATGACCGAGGCAGCCAGACCAGCCAGTAGCCCCGTGCAGTCGAAGAACATATGAAACGAGTCCGAGATCAACCCTAGTTATAAATATGTCAATCGGCAGTAAATATCAGCTGTGTATAAGAGGGAATGTATGTGCGCTATGCTAACCCAAGCTGTTTGTCCAGATGCCATAGAAGAGTTCGACGAATGCGAAACTCAGATTCAGCAGCAAAAAGAGGAACAAATTACGGGAATTGCGATCAGCGAAGATTAAGCGTTTCCAGCTGTTCAATTTCTCCTTGACTCGATAGCCAAAGTTACTCCGATCCTTGTGCGTTAACGGTATCATTGTAGCGGTAAGGGTGTAGAACGTGCTAAGAGTCAGAGATATTAAACAATAAAAATAAAAAATCATAACCCTTGTTATCACACGTACGCACACTCATAAACACACACTCATATATACATATGTATATTAATTTTGTTTGTAATTGTTTGCATACGTGGTATTATCGCTGGGCTAAGCCTGGGCCCACTCCACCTGCTGCTGCTTTAAACGCTTTAAGAATTTCTCTACAGCGTCGGCGGCAACTTTTTGTGTAAATAGCCGCACGCAACGTTTCCTGCTACGTAAGCGTGCCGCTCAGACAGCTGTTTATTTACACAGGTGTTGGCAGTACCGCTTTTTTTGTTGTTGAATTTTTGTATAATTTTACTGAGGACTTGCAATTTAATTCATTTTTTTTTAAATCAGTCGAAAAGACAAACCGCACCAATCTGCTGTGTTGTCATCAAAATAGACGTCTGGGCTACCCAGTAAACATTTATTCCGCCAACAGGGTTGCACGACTAACGAAATTGGCATTCACACAAAACTATCGGAACCGTGTGACGTCTGGCCAAACTCGAGTATTGCCTTTATAAACAAATTTTGAATAGGACTTTTTGCTTTAAGAAATAAGCAGCATTTAATACACAAATAAAACAGCAACCATCATCCCACATCAAAACACAGGTTCCAATCCCCCAAACAAAATAAATAGATTCCTGAAGGAACAATAAATGTTGCACTCGTGTTTCTTACATTAAAAAGCAAGTTTATTCAACATTCTACTACATGTAGCAGCGCCTTGGTACTTCCATACAATTGTTATATTGTAAGATGAGGTGCGGCACTGTAGATGTGTGGTAAAACTAAATTTACGCCTCATCACCCTTGGTGGCACGTGTGTAGATGACCTGGGAATGATGTTGCACGACCTGCTTAATGAGACCTGCAAATAATTCATTGATTAAAAAAGATGCTTTGCATTTACTCCAATCAGTTAGTGTTTAATTACCCTTTTCGCGCAGCTCAATCAGAGCACGCTTGGCCAAAGAGCCACGGATCTTCAAGCGCTCAGACACAACCGAGGGGGTGATCAGTTTGTAAGCGGGCACTTCCTTGTACAATTTCTCATAAGTGGCCTTATCGAACAGAACTTGATTGTTCAACTTATCCCTGACTTTGCCTTTGGACCACTTCTTCTTCTTGGCCTTGCCGCCGCCGGAGCCCTCCTTCTTCTTCTGTGTCTTTTGCGGCTGCTTGGCCGACGACTTTGCGTCCTTCTTAGGCGGCTGTTATGAATAAACAAACACAAATAATGTACAATTTGTAAATGGTTACAACTTCAACTGTATGTATTTTGGTATGCACATATGATTAAGAACGTTCACTTTCGAGGTTATGGGTCTCTCATATTTGTTTGCTGCATGCACGGGGAGTTTCCGACATTTTTGGCTTCACAAATGAAGCTGCTTTTATAGCACACCACTTATTAGCAGTTTGTTATAATATATCCATCACTTAACAGCCATTTTCATATTCAAAACCAAACAATTATTTAAAATAACTATAGCAGCCGAACTCACCATCGTGAAAACCCAATGCAGAAAGATGGAGGACGGAAATTGACAGAGTTACCATGCATTATCAAAATTGACAGAGTTGCATGCTCTAATTATCGTAATTGGACGCTTTTACTTATCGATAGTTAGTGCAAAGGCGCAACTCATTAGGCTTTCTCGTTGTGTGATTTGTCGTTTCACCAGGCAATGTAACAAACGTTTTATCCGACAACTGTAAGTTTTTTAATTTGTCAAATATAATTGTTTTCAAACCAGATCTAATAAAAATAAAAACCTGTACGCGATATAGTATATCCTGAAGTTCTGAGCAATGGAGCATCATCAAAGTTTAAGCGATTCACCGCGTTTATCAAAACCCATGGCTGATTCCACATGGATTGGTGGCATGTGCGCGTATGTATAATAATGGGCATATTAATGGATACATTAATAAGCCTAAACTTTATTCATTAGGACACAGCGATCAATGACAAAGCAAATGCAAAGGAGTTGTATCTCGAGGGAGCACAGCAACTCGAGCACTTCTTTAAACAACAGCTACACAAATGATTCACCACGAAACAGGAGCCTGCATGGAATATCAAAAACATCGTCGAGTGTATCCAAGACGGCGCGCCAACGCCTAAATCTCAGTCAACTGGATCCCAAGTAAGTAGTGCAGGTTTCAAATATAATGGTGATTTTAACAATAATTTTGTTATACAGAACGTATGCGGACGTAAACAGCAGCGGATTAGCATCACGTATTGTTGAATACCAGCGGGACAGCAGTGTTGGTGGAAGTGGTCTGCATCGCAGCATCTCCTATAACAATGTCTACAATCCGCTCATGCAGCACCGCCGCTGCAGCATAACTGCATCGCCACTCTCCTATAAGCCCAGCTTGCCATCGGTGTCCATGACACGTATTGCGCCACCTGAGCGAAGTTTTTACTGCGGCAATACATTGCCCAGCTTGCTCCGCTCAAATTCTTTAGTTGGCGTGGAGAAAAGAAGCGACCAGCAGTTATCCAGAGAGAATCGTCCCATTATGCATCCACCTCCGTTGCAGCACGAAAGCGAACCGACGCGCAGTGTCCTTGAGGAGCTGAAGGAGATATCGCGAAAACGCATTAATAGCGGCGTAAGTCCACGTCCAACTGCTTCTGACTCTAGTGGCAATTGCTTTGGCTTAACTAACATAAATTATTTGCAGGAAATACAACCAAACGATTACAATAGCAAAAAAAGCTGTAATCGCATAACTGACTACGCGGATCACCATTCACATCATCAGCAGCAGCTTCAGCACCAGCAGCAACAGCATCAGTTATCCATGATGCAACCACAGTCGAGTTCCAAGCGGCAGCGGGAATTGACTGTTGCAGTGCCTCGACGTTTGCATCACTCGGCCATAGCGCTGTCCCAGCTCCAACAACATCAGGCTTTACACATGTCTGCACATAATTTTCCTGCGAGAATTTCTCCGCAGCAATCACCGGAGCAGTTGGCTAAGCGTCGTAATTGCAGCTACAGTAATGACATTGCAAGCTCATTGAGCTCCAGTCAACTTCATAGCAATAAGCGTAAGCTGTACGACATGCGCTTAGCCACGTCCACTCTCAGCACGAATGCCAGCAGTGGGAGCAACAGCAACAGCTCACCCGAGACTTCACCACGCCCACAGATGGCAAAGATACAGCGAAGTCAGCCAGCTACAACGGATTTACATCTAGAGAATTTGGCCAGGACTCGGAGCACACCCATCACTCCACTGCCTGTGACTCCGGCCCAGCGCACGGTGTCCGCGCCCTCAGTACAGGCCAATTACGAGCCGAAGCCCAAATTGACATTGTTCAATACACAGCAACGACAACCGCAACATCAACAGCAGAAACCGCAACAGCAACAAGAACAAAGGGTGCAGCAACCGCAGGTGGATTTGGATAGCCCCGATGTGGATGCCAACGAATATGCTGGTATTCAGTTTGTAAAGCCAAAACAGGAGCAATCGGTTGGCACCAACAAAAATTCCCATTTGGAGCGTACACAGAAAACGAAATTGGCCTTGATGTTAAGTAGCCTGCGGGGTGAAATCTATCAAGATGAAGCGTCAACTGATGAGGCGGATACAAGTAAACCTACAACATCAGTCGCACTGATAAGAACAAAAAATACAGCCATAGAAACAAATACAAATGTGACAACGAACGCAGTATCGACGAAAGTGACTATACTGGCGACCCCTGCAGTACAAACAGCCCCCACTCAAGGAGTATCCAAAATAACAACAGCAACAGACGCCCGAACCACTCCAACATCTGTAACTACTATGTCTGCATCTACAGCGCCAACAACTACCAGCAACAGCACATCTCTGCTACCACAAAAATTAAGCGAAAAGTCAGTAACTGGGACAGGCGCTCTGCCGGGCTTTTCACTGCCGACAGAAAAAGAGAACCAAACAGCAACTAGAACTGCAGTTGCAACTGCTACATCGACAACGGCAACATCTACACCTATATTAACATTTATGAACTCGAAGCCAACAGCGACTAATTCAACAGAAACAACTGTCTCGCCTGCTTTTACTTTTGGCAAACCAGCAGCAGCAGCGGCAGAAGATGCACAACCGATTACAGCAACAACAGTAACACCAGCTGAAACGGATCCGGCGAAGACAGTGTTAACATTTGGCAATGTAGTAAACAATAAAGAAGCAACGGGACCAGGAGTGGGGGCACAAGCAGCAGCAACTGCAGGACAGGCAGCACCATCACCAACTCCCATATTTAGTTTTGGAAAGCCTGCAGCAGGCGCAGTACCAATCAATGCGACTTCATTGTCGGCAACTGCGCCAACAGCAACAGCTAGTGTTCCAGTGTTTAGTTTTGGCAAAGCTCCAATAGCACCTGATGCAGCACCAACTGTTAAATCACTCTCTTTTGGAAACATCAATAGTAATAATGCACCTTCTCCTTCGCTGGATAACATTTCATCTAAGCCCAAGGAGCCGACGTCTTTTGATAGCAACAAAAACAACAGTTTCACCTTTAAATCAGTTACAACACCAGCAGCTGCTGCACCTGTTGCACCTGCACCATTTAGTTTCGGAAAAAGCTCGGCCGCATCAACAGCACCGCCTCTGTTCGGTGGTGCAGCAGCCCCAGCAACAACAGCACAGCCCGCGTTTACCTTTGGCGGCACATCCGCACCTGTCGCTTCTGCTACTAGTCCAACTTCTACAAATGCCGCTGCAGTACCAACCCCGGCTGTTCAGCCCTCAGGAAACAGCGCGAATGTATTTGCATTTGGCGGTGCAAGTAAACCTATGGCAAAAGCAACGCCTTTTACGCTGCCCAACAAAAGCAGCAGCAACAACATGTTCACCTTTGATGCTGGCGGTGATGCACCAAAAATAGTTGCAACAACAGCACCGGGTGCATTGTCTAACAACTTCAATTTCAATGGACCAGCTACCGCTGCATCAGGAGGAGAAGGAGGATCATTAGCCACAAATGCGTTCAGTTTTAATGCCCCGACCAAGCAGACGCTCGTCCTCGGCAGCAGTAATGCAGCGGAAAGCAAATCATTTAGTTTTGGTGGCACTCAAAGTGCACACCATCAGCAACAACAACAACAACAACAAACAACACCCGCAGCGGGCGGGTTCTCCTTTGGAGCGGTGACTCCAAAAAGCGAAGCCCCAAATTTGTTTAAATCACCAATGGCTGTTGGAACTGGTGGAGGGAAGCCATGCTTTAATTTTGGGGGCAACACAGCTTCAGGAACAGCGTCAGCTGTGGGCGCAATCGCGTCAGGCAACGGCTTTGGTGGCTTTGCGGTGCCATCAGCAGCATCAGCACCTTCTGTCGCTGCCAACAATCATAAACTCTTTACATTTGGGGGCAGTGCCACACCCAGTAATGCAACAAATCCAGGAGGGAATTTGTTTGCTAACGCTGTGTCCGCTGTCCAGAACCAACAACAGGCTAAGCCAGGCGGCTTTTCCTTCTCCACTACCAACGCCACCAACAGCAACAACACCAATGCACCATTTGCTTTTGGTGGCGTCACGTCGCCACCGTCCAGCAGTAGTAATGCGGCCAATAAACCGTTCACCTTTGGCAGCAACGCGGGTAATTCAACCCCATCGATTACTTTTGGCAGCCCGGCGCCATCAATGAATGGTGCTGCGTTTAATTTTGGTGGTGGCGCTAATGCTCCTGCAACGCCGACAGCATCTCCTGGCATGCCTAGCCAGCAGATGAACATGTTTGCACCGCCTAGCACACCGGAGAACCGACCCATAAGGCGAGCCACTCGACGTCTGCAAAAGTAGAATTCAACTCAACTAAACGACCGTCAATATATTTATACTCCGATTAAACTAAAGCCTTCAGTAAGGCAGCGGACTCTATGCATGAAACTTAGTTATAATCTCAAACTACAGTTAGTCATAATTAAATTATTTGGCAAATGATGAAATCAAATAAAAATAAAATAAATGTGTAAATAAATGCTATTATGGAATAACAGCCACTATTCTATATTGTCTCTATCGAAGATTGAAATCTAGAGTATTTACTTCATATATATAATAATATATGTACGCATATAAAATGCGTTCTTTAGTATTTATTGAAACAAAATTGAAGAGGAAAAAATGCAAAATATTTTAGCGGATCAGTAAAAGGACTGAAAAACTTTGAAAACAGCAATGAGATAGACCTCGATTTCGCCGCTAATCCGAATAAATATTTTATAGAAGCCATCGGCCAGAATTTCCGGTGTGCCATGTCCCTTCGGTCGACATAGTTTGAATGTATAAGTTCCTTTCTCCCAGGGTGTTTCCAATCTGTTCTTATACAATTTTAAGCTCGAGCAGTTTTTAAAATTTTCGTATATAATCGTATTGTAGTGCTTGTCCAAAAAGTCATTAAATGTGATTAACGGTATACTGTAGGGTAGCTTTTTATAATCATTCTCTGATCCGCTGACGGAACTATAAATTGTCGTTTCCAACTGAAGCAAAGAAAAGTAAAGAGGACAAAAATAGAATAGATTCGTCAATTTCTACCAAGTTAGCTAAAATGTACAATACCATGGTAGTATCGTCTACATCATATTGCCATTCCCAATCTCCATTTAAAACAGTTTCGCCACGAGAGATTCGTTCGGCTCGTAGATTTACTTTTGATTTGCTCTCATCCGTAGAGTTAGCAGCTATAGATACAATTTCGACATCATAATTGCGCTGTTAGGAATATATCCTTGGAAATAGTTATGGGCCAGTACAATTATTTAAAGTCCTGGATTGTTAAGATTTACCTTGCTGATTGAATTGGCACATAATGACAACAATATGCCCGCAACTGTGATCGGAAACTGCATTTCACTGATTGGGTAAACGGATCGAATGTAACTCAATTCGTTGTTGCATCGATGGGCTTTTATATAGCTAAGATCTGCATGATATATTATTATCAGATAGACTGTCAGTCGTAGGACATGTTTATAAAACGGAAATGTGTAATCAAAACATTTCCTGTACTGAATATCACACGCTAATCTATTGTCTTATCCAATATCATTTCCATCGACTTTTTTCAAATATTAATTTTTTTCATTAACATTCAAATAAAAGTTAATGTATGGATCAATAATTAAGCTTACGAAAACGACAATTTGTATACTTTTTTACTTTTATTCAAAGTTGTTATATCCATCTCAATCCGCAGCTCCATTCTTTTTAAATATTACGTGTTCGTGCGACTTTGTGTAAACCTTTTGCGTTCTTTTTTGCTAACTTAAAGTTTGTTTGACAAAAATGATTGTGTATTAATTTTACTCATAATTTGTTGTTCTTTTAAAAAAGTAATAACTTTAAAATTAAATTAATTGAAACTTAAAGTTTGTTTGACAAAAATGATTGTGTATTAATTTTACTCATAATTTGTTGTTGTTTTAAAAAAGTAATAACTTTAAATTTAAATTAATTGAAAATTAAAGTGGACGTGTACGTGTGTCTGTGTCTTGCGTGTGCAAAATAAAAGTAAGTGTTAAAGCAAAATTGTACAAGTTCCTTATGAAACAAGAAACGTAAAAACATTAAAGATAAAACATAAAGGGCTATGTAAATTGTAAACTATTGCTAATATGCATAAATAAATTAAAATTTCTTTTAAGCTGCTGGCTTGATTAGCTGATTTGCCATATATAAATATATATAAATTTGAAAGAGATTCCATAAAGAAATATATAGACAGAACAATTGGGGGATTTTACACAGGTGAAACTAGCGAGTAATCATTTAAGTTTATATTATTATTATGATTATTATACAATAAACATGCCACATAATATACTAAGTATGTTATTAAGAGTTTAATTTTTTCATATATTTTCTTTCCTTCTTAATTTTGTGTGTATTAATGTAATATTTTCACAAGTGTTTGTTGTTTCTTGTTGTTGTGGGTTTAAAGAACACACAGCCCAGGCTGTTGAAATATTGACTTCTTTTCCAAATTTAATTTTCCATTTACTTGAATTTAAGTTTTTTTTTAAAGAATTTTTGCTCATTTTTGATTAGATATACAAATGTAAATGTAACTAAATTTAACTAATTTGCCAGAGCATTTCATTTTTATAATGTATGCGGCTAATTTACTGGTAGTTGATTTAGTAGTTCGGCAACTGATTAAATTGTTGGTTGTTTCTTTTCGCTCTTGTGCTACAAATTGAAAATGTTTGACAGAACTTAGACAAAGCTCAAGATAAAATTTGATTTAAAAATTAGCTGAATAGTTAAAAACAAAAACTATAAACAATTTTAATATTCATATGTATGTGTATTCTATAACATAAAACATAGATATATATGTAAAGTAGAGAGTGAAATGGAAATAATTAATTGAGTTGGAGTGGCCAAACTATATAAATAGCAATCCTACAGTTAACACACATACATATATATATACATATATATATATATATATATATCTCGTTAGCTGGATAGCAACTTAATAACATTGCTTGATTGTGTTGGGTTTCCTTCGCATTAGCTTACAAAAAACTTATTGCATAAATTATATATGTAAATAATTGTTTTAAATTAGTTATATAAGTCTAGATAATTACACACACATATATATATATATATATATATATATATATATATATATATATATATATATATATATATATATATATTCCATATTCCATATATATATATATATATATATATATATATATATATATATATATATATATATATATATATAGATTGGTACGAAAAATTGTTGCGTTCAGTGTCAGTGTGTAAATGAAGCTTTCGTTATGTCTTGGCGGCTTTTCTTTCTTATTTTGCAGCCTTCAAACTAAAGTTTGTTTCAAACAAAAATTTCCATTAGTTGTTGATTTAATTTCCTTTAAATTTTGTATTTTATTAGTTTGGCTTTCGTATGCCTCTCACGCTGTTGCATTGTTTAACTGCTGCAACTTCACTTTCAGCTCTGCAAATGTTGGCCGTTTCACTGGATTCAAATCCCACGCCTGACGCATCATTTCGTATATCTCCGCTGGGCAACCTTCTGGTGCTTCCATTTTGTATCCCACTTCAACATGCTTTACCACATCCGCCAAAGGCTAAAAGTAAAAGGTGTTAGTGTTTTTAATTTAAAGTATTGTTTTTATATTCTTACGATTCGGGGATAGGGCACGCGTCCAAAGGAATAGATTTCCCATAGCAGTATGCCAAAGCTCCACATATCTGATTTATTGGAGAACCGCTAAAGGAATATCAAAATCGATACAAAAGTTATTAAGATATACAAAACAATATTAAAACTAGTTGGTTTATCAGCTGTTTGCTGATGTAAATAAAAACAAGTAAGAGTGCTCTAGTCGAGACTGCTCGACAAAGAGATCCCCTGAACCCTGCGAAGAACGTATTTCAAGTACTAGAGACTTGTGCTTTGGCACATACACACATATGAATGACATGATCAAGTATAACAAATTTGATCACAATCGTTCGTTATTAAACATTTAATATCTCATATTATCGGCGTCTTGCAGCAACAGCGAAGCTGGTGAGTCATAATGCACAGTTAGCAGATTGTGTGCTTGTGCGTGCGTCTGTGTGTGTGTGTATGTATTGCTTGCTACATATGTACACATAAAGTAACGGAGAATGTTAGCGGCTCTCAGGAATCGCGGTTCTTCGCAGGGTTCAGGGGATCTCTTAGTCGAGCAGTCTCGACTAGAGCACTCTTACTTGTTTTTAGTTTTTGAAGCTGATATGCTTTTAAAATGAACCCTATAAGTACATTTTTTAAGCTTTATACAAACGTACGCCATTTTTTAGTGCCTCGGGCGCTGTCCATTTGATAGGCAGTTTGCCAACGTCAAGATTATAGCATTCCTCGCGTGCCAGACCAAAATCAGATACTTTGGCCACACAATCCTCTGAGATAAGAACATTACGTGCTGCCAAATCTCGATGCACAACCTTTTTCGCCTCTAGATATTCCATGCCAGAGGCCGTGTCGCTGCAAATGTAAGTTATGCATCGTATTAAATATATCTATTACAACAGATGTGTATATAAGAGGCTTACAATGCGAAATTGATTTGATCCTTTTTGGTTATGTGCTGTCGTCCACGAGAACGCAAATAATCAACCAGCGATCCTTTGCTCATGTATTCCGTTACCAAGTACAGGTGCTTACTAGTAAAAACAAGGCCAATAAATTTGACTAAATTCTCGTGCTCCAGCGTTCTGTCAATGGACAAAATTTACGATGATTAAGCAATTTGCTTAGATATTTTGATAGATTTATATAATTAACTTACGTCATTACCGACGCTTCGGCGAGAAACTTTTGCACAGCGCCCTCATCTTTGAGCATCTTGACAGCGACTTTCTCGTTGCGCAATATTCCCAGAAGGACATCGCCAAACTCGCCTTTGCCAATGCTTTCGCGCAGCTGGAGCTCCGATTCAGGTATAACCCAGCCCTTATCCACAAACTCTTTGGAGTTAATGCAAAACTCTTGTTTGCCTAATTTGGGCAAACATTTTATCAGCTGCGTACACAGCCCGTCCGCATCGGCTTCATAATGCTATAGGGCGTCAAAGAGGGATTAGTAATGCCTATTCTCCCTTGGAAATTGTTCCTGATTCGACTTACCGCAACCAGTTGTCCCAAGTTTTCAAAGTATTCCTCATCGTCGATAGTTAACTTATTCTCCAAATACTTGACACGATAATGCTCTACCTTGCCCTGAAAGCAAACGCACAGCGTATAATCACCGGGAAAATTGGTCGACTCACGGACCAGGAATAGCCCGTCCTCGCGTGGCTGCAACAAATGTTCCGCTTCATCGCGCGTTATGCTGCCATGAAACCAGCTAAAAGAAGAAAGACGAAACAATAATGAGAAACAGGTGTACTTGAGAGTGAAATAAGAGCAGAACTCGACTCAAAATCAGACTTGTACGTCTTTTCGATGAAAATTTAGATTTAGGTACTAATTAAATGCCACAAATATAGCGAATTCGTTCTAAGACATTAATGTAATAATAGGTAAATTTATAGTTTAACTTACGGCATTGCATTCAGCTTAACCTCGCATTTGCGTAAGTTATGTTGCTGCGGTGCGCCCGTAGGAGATAGTGATGCGTGATTCATTGCAGTTGTGGATCCACTTGTCCACTTGTCCATGCTGCCGCCGCCGTTTATATCGAAGCTATGCAGCGATGTGGACATGCCTGTAGTGCTGTTAATGTTGCTACAGATGCTGTTGGCGTTGTTGCTGTTGTTATTGCTATTGCTGGAGGTGGTCCCACTGTTGGCGACTGTTGGCTGCATGCTGGGGCTGTTGCTGGTCGTATTATTGCTGCTGCTGCTCAGGACCAAGCTTTTCGGTGGCAATACGCCAACCGGCGCTTGAAGTGTTAGCGAGGAGGACATTAGATTATTGCTGGAAGCGCAGTTGGCTAGCATCTGCATATGTTGCTGCTGTTGTTGCTGTGTGACGGCGGCAACAGCTGCTGCCGTTACCGATGCTGCTGCTACTGCAGCCTGTTCGGCCTGGACATGTGTTGCTACTGAAGCTGCTGTTGCTGTTGCGGGCGCAAATGTTGACAATATACTATGTTGCTGTTGTTGTTGCTGTTGCTGCTGTATTGTCGTCGTCTGCAGCTGCTGCTGCTGTTGTGCTTGATTGGGAGATTTTGGCGAATGATTGTTGATTAAATTATGACTATTTAACGCATGCGATGACAGATGTAAAGCCGTTGCGGCTGTTGCTGCTGATGCAGTTTGGTGCTGTAACAAAATGAGAGCCAAGTTTGTATCTATTAGTTAGCGAATTGAAATCATTTGCTCATAACTTAGATTGATAATGCGTTTATATCATCCGATTGACTGAGTTAATTAATTCATTAAGTTTTATCTCTTTTATGACCATAGATTACTTTTGTATTTAACCACATATTGGATAAGTCTGCGCCGCATGACGCAGGTGTATATCTAATATATTATTATTATTAATCAGTTATCATTTTTGAAACGTTTCGTATCTATTTGAGCCTACGGACAACTGACAACTGACAATATAAAGACTTTGCTTACCGCATTGTTGTCGCGGTGATGATGATGATGGTGCGGTGGTATGCTTGGCGGCATAATGTGTGGCTGGGATTGACTCAGCTGTTGCTGATGCAGCAGAGTTGCTGCAGCACCAACACCAACCACGCCCACTGAATTGGGCTGTGGGGCGGGCCGTTTATTGTGCCTTAGCGGAGCGGTTGGCGGCATCTGGTGCCCAGTCGCTTGCAGATACCATGGATCTCCGGCTGTGCCGCCAGACGCGGCTGTCGCTGTGGCAGCAGCGATTGAAGACGGCTGCGAGTACCCGCGATGATGACCAACGACCGTTGATTGTCCGTTCTGCGTGGCGGTTGCGTGGCTGTTCATATCCTCGGCCTTGAAGCTGCCAACGTTCGGTTCACCTGCTGGCGTTGTCACCTGTCCGCCTGCCCCAGCTGATGCTTCTGTTTGGCGTTGTTTTCTTTGTTTTAGCTGGATTTGTTGGCGCTTCCCCTGCTTGATTTGAACGGTTATAAGCGCCTGGTTGTCTGTTTTAGCTATGCCTGCCGGCGTTTCCTTTGCCGCTTCGCTTGCTTCTTCGTCTGCAAAAAGAGTGAAAATTCATTTAGTCAATTGATACGTTTTTAGCACTTTGGTGTTAATCTAATCACGGCACGGCGCACACCTCAACTGCCATCGCAAATTTAAGTTTGGCACAGACACCATCACACACACACAACAGCACGAACACGCTCATTAAATATTCATAAATCACATTAGGAATTCAAGTGTTCACGTATTACTCACAATAGTCGCTAATAGGATTTCAAGTTCAGATTCATATTCAAATGCAGCTCAGCATGAAGCAGACAGCTTTTATTTGCAACCGGCCACCAAGGCTACTACAAAAGTGTTTCGAAAAACGTCCCGCACAACAAACACTATATCCATAAATACATATATGTTAGATTCAGGTAAAAATTTGTAATTTTTCTATTTCTACCTTATATCTTCGTAGATGAAGATATTTCCCCCGAGAACGAGCTGATCCATACAGTGAGACATTCAGCTGGTGATCGCGTACCGAATATCATTAATCGAATGAGTAACAATAAGTGTAATAAATATATATTACAAATATGAACGCCTGTCAAGTTTTGGACTATAGTTCTTAAACTGCGTTCAGGATAGTTTCTATAGATTGGCTTGGGTTCCGAACCTCTTAGCTTGACAAGTTTTATTTTGATTGGCGTATATGATATATAGAAATATAGCAATTCCCGATTAATGCTCGCATCCAGTGGACCTATAAGACGAGGATATACATATGTATTCATGAGAGTACGTATTCTAGTCTTTACATTCAATATAAGGAAAGAGTTTTCAAGACATTACAAAAATACTCCTATTACAACGTGGACTAGTACACAAATATAAATACAGTTATACAACTGACAAATAGGAAAACAGTCGATTTATTTAATTAATTTCTTAAAGGTAATCTTGAATTGTATTTAGACACGCGCTAAGATATTCAATCATTACCCAAAGTATAACTAAAATACATGTGTTTATCAGTGTCGCTTATAAGTCGTATCACACATTCAGCTAATCCCATGCACGTTTACTTAATCAGGTGAAATAACTTTACTAAACAGTCAGCAACAATTACACAAAAAACTGTTGAGCAAAAAAACATATACATATGTCTATGTAATGCAGATATACATTTCTTTTTGTTTGTTGTTTATTATTTACAATACTGAACTTAAATTGTTGATGGAAACGTTACTTGCATATTAAACGAGCGATGGGCAACGCCCACGCACGCACAGCGATAGAGAGAAAGAGAGAGAGAGTGAGAGACGAAGTGAGTGAGAACGAGAAAGACGATGAGATTTTGGCAACTGTAAGACATTTGCATGTGACATGCATAATTGAAACTTTTACTGCGCAATTTTGAGTGAGTGACTTTCAGCTACTGTTCACAATTAGCAAAATACTCTGCAATCGAGGTGAATCATACGAAAAGCGCCTCCAGCTCTCTAGCTGGCTATGTGACATGTAACAAGCAGCAGTGAGAGCTGACAGAAGAAATAACTTCTTGAAAATGAATTGAATTTACGAAATGCTAATTATTTTTAAAAACGAAGACAGCATGGGGTTCAGGGTATCTCCTAGTCGGGACGCCCGACTAGAGTTTTCTTACTTGTTTTTTGTTGAAGCATATATCATATTATAGATTCTTTGGCGCATTTATCACAAGAACCTTTGCTTGTTTGTGGGCAGATACGCCTATACTTGTTCCATATACACATATACAATTAAAATTTATTTTCTCCGACGATCGAGGGGATGCTTCTATTGATAGCCAGATTAGATGCGAGCTGGTTTGGGTGCGTCGTGAGTCTGTCCGGGTATCGTGTGCTGCATCACACAATAAGAACGAACTATTTAGTATGTTTATTATATGTTCGGTTTTTGTTATTTAAGGAACATCCGATAGTCTACTCCATATATTTTACTTCTATATAGGTATAGGTAAAATGCTTCACATTTAATTACACTATGAATCAGCACTTGATCTCGTTGGATATTCAAATTCTCATTTACCCATAAATTCGCAGCGTGACGAAACTTGCTCACTTTTAGTTTCTGTTGCAGAGCTTACATTTTGTAGTCATACTCGTTCACGATCAAGTGAAAAGGGGATATTAGTTTTGGTAAATAAACCTTTTGTCTGCATAATGTTCTGCAGGTTGTTCAGTTGCTCTCCCGACTCACCCATAAACCATATTCAATAGGTAAAGAATGAATTGCTTCCAAAAATTACCATTATGAAGTCGGTTGTACTTGACTGGAATGATCTTACTTGTTTATAGTTGTTTTTGTTTTTTCTGTTATTAGTTCTCTGGATTCATTTGGTCCGCAATTGTGTTGGAAATTTATTTGAGTTGGGTTGGGTCTTTTTTCACCTGGGGTTGGCTAAGTTTCGAATTTTATGTAAATTTCAGTGCGGAAACACTTTTCGCATATTTAATTTCTCGATTATTCTCACTATTCTCACTGCTCGTGCGGCGAGACAGCGATTTATCGTGAGAAAATCGTCTTACGAGTAGTTTACTATGCTTCAGTTGTGTGAAAAGAGGTGGTGCAATTCGTATTGCCGGGGTAAAAGCCTATCGAATTAGCTAAGTTCAGCTCTGACCTTGCCCAACTCAAAATACAAATAGATTTTTTGAACCACATCCGCTGTACATGAGACTCATGCCATTTGCAATTATCCACACTTTTGTGTACGATTTATCACTCTTTTTTATTATTATTATTTGTTTTTGATGTTTTGGAAATTATTTTGACCATGACTCCCCGAAAATAGGGTTTGAAGTTTGTACTCATCACTCAACGTTATCGTCAGTTTCCTGATCGAAAGTTACGCGAATCGATGCAAACTTACTTGTTATATATATATATATATATATATATATATATATATATATATATATATATATATATATATATATATATATATATATATATATATATATATATATATATATATATATATATATATATATATAGCTTCCTTCTTAAAGGCATACATGATGTCATTATAGCCATTAGTCTCTGAACATGCCCAGTATTTTAATTAAAATGATCTTTGTACTTTGTATTTTTATGTGTTGATATCATTCTTAAAATGTCACTACAGTTAAGACCCTGGCAATATCAACTTTCGATACGAATTTTATACTCGTCATACCCTGTATTTAACCCTTAAGGGGAATTACAGACTTAATGCAATAGTAAATTGGGTAGTTAAAATTTGCTTAAATAAAAGTAACAGATCTATAGAATATTTGCATGTATAGGAAATACGTCCGTGTGTGTACGATTTGGTAGGGTATTCTCGAAAACAGTATATTTGTTTATTTGCCCAAAGCAAATTGATGCTTGACCTCCAGGGCCATCTCGACTGTAGGATCTGAGGGAGCCTGTCGCATCGCCTCTCAATTTTAATAATTTTGCGGGTTTCATTGTCGTGCATGAGTCAGACTGGAACAGATGCCATATGGATGCTATATGCGTACATTTATATATGCTGACGCTACAAAATTGACAAGCAAACAGAGCCAACTCATTGTTAGGCGAAGCTGAACTTAATTACATATTTACATACATATATGACACACGTATGATAACTGCGCTGCGGGTGGGCGGGGTAAATAGTATTATAACTGTCAACAGTAAGATGACAACAGCCGTTAGATCTGAACTTATAGGCGTATCTACATTATAATGTATGCATCATGGTTACAGGTTCTCAATTTGACTCAGACTCATGACTTGCACTTGAGTCGGACGAAAGTGCTACGGTCAGTTTAGCTGTTGCAACTCAAAAGCCAACGAGTGTTATCGATATATTTAGTTTATCGCAGCATTAAGTTGGCTGCTTTGCCAAAAGCACGCACGCACGAACTGTAAACATAAACCAAACATATCTTACGAAAAAAGAGATTGTGGCAAGCAACAAAAACAAAGGGCAATTCCAACAATTTTTAGTATACATAAGGTGTTGTTGTTGTACGCGTGTTTACAAAGTGTTCAATATGTAGAGGCATAAAACACAAAGAAAGAGTCTGAAAAACAAAAAACAAACTCTCGAAGCTTCATTAAGTGCAAATAAATTGCTTGAAAAATGATCACAAATATATTTATTGGCTGAAATTGTCGCCTGTCAGGCCGGCTGTTATTATAATTATACGCCACATATGTATGTGTATTTGCATTGTAATTTTTGAGTGCACAAAATAATCATAAATTTTGAAAGGGTTGACTTTAAAAATAACGTTAATGATCTGTCGGACACGAGTGCAAACGCATTCATAATCATCAATGACTCATGGGCAATCGTTTGTTTTTTTCATTTGCATTTTCAATACCTATTCAATTGGGTAAAAGGGGTATCTTTTGAAAGACAGCTGATATACATGTTACATACATGCATAAGTATGACTACAACTTCTGTTTCCTGGGACATCAGTATTTCTTAGTCAGTCAGTGTTTTCTTTTATTACAAAGAACAAACATGTTGGGTATAATCGCATAGAAAGAACGGAAAGTTCATAAAAGTGTTGCCTAGGGAATCGTTCAGTCGGCTCTCAGTCTATAGCATTTGTCACACACACACACACATTCACACACACTTTAGTAAGTCAATGTAGGAAGCGTGCTGTGGGTGTGTGTAAAGTGCGCAGTATGCCAGCCAATAGACGATTGCTTATATGGCTATACTATCGGTTTAGCTGTGGCTATGGATGAGGTAATTCTCATTAGGTTGCGCAAATTGCCAGACGACCAAAGAACTAATTAAAAATTTAATAAATCCTCAATTTTATCTACGTATATTAAATGGGGAAGATTGCATTTGCTGTAAATAACAACAAAGGATGATAATTCAAGATAATATTGACAATCGATTTTCATCGAGTTTCCTCTAAAATCGAAAATTTTATGTGTGTGTGTGTATATATATTCCACTACATCATTCTAATTATCGTAAATACATTTCGCTGATTACCATTGGATTTGGCCAATCCTTTAAATGCTCTAACTACAACGAGCTCACCTGTTTGCCAGGTGACTGAGGTGCATAACAGATAGCACGAGCGTAAAGAATAAATATCTATGTGCAAATATAGTTGCACATGTTGATCATGAAAGGATTAGTATCCTTTTCAATGGCTGATTCACATACAAAAAGCTGAAACCTCAAACTGTTTCACTTGCTGACTGAATGGTCTGCTCAGCTGACACACACAGCTATTTCAATTAGTAATTATATAGGGGCTGATGTACATGAGTTTCTCTATACAGCAAAGTTTGCATGTTGCATATACATATACGAGTACATATGTAAATTGGCTTCCTTCTTCCTGCTGTCTGCTTGCGGTTTTTTCCTCGTCCCGGTTTGCATGCAACACATATGCATGCAAACTGCTGGCCAAAAAGGCAGCGGAGCAAGTCCCTCCGTTCCCCAGTCTGCAAGACTACCACCGTCTCTATGTGACTGTGGCACGCCATTCATACTCTCATCTGCATGTGGCCAGCGCTCAGTCCAATCCTCAATTGCTCCACTCGTTCCATTCACGCCTTTTGTTATGCCTCTGCCAACTGACAGACTAACTGACTAAAGTTACCTCTTTCTTTCTTTTCATTATTATTTTACACTTTCCAGCTCGAAACTAAACGAAATTATTTTCTGCTTCCCTTACTCCCGCCCAAGCTGTCTCTCGCGATTCCTTCCTTGAATCTGCACACAATGAGGAAGCAATACAAAAGATTCTCACGTACTTTTTACCTCTACAAGTGTTGAACTGCATACACAGTTGTTGTTCAAACTCATTCTACTGACTCTAATGCAGCATATACAATTTCCTTCCCTCTAATTCGCTGTTGCGAATTCCCTCTGGGGCATTCAGACAGTTATTTAGTGAGTCGCTTAGCTTCTTTTTATTTACTAGCTTGAAAATGCATTTATATTTATCCATTGAAGAGCAGCATGGAGCTGCAGGGTCTAGCTAAACCTTTAACATACTATTAAATTAATATATAAGAATAAGTATAGATTAAATACATTTTTTTGAGAATAATTTGGAAGATCCTTTGTCGCAGTTTAAGAAAGTGTAAGATACACATTTTGTAACTTGGTTCCATTCACTTCCTTTCCAAAAAGGAGAAGTAATGTTCGGTTATTGCCTCATTGGCGAGTCGGTTGGCCAGCCCCCTGGAGTCGGTAACATCTTGCAATTGGACACTAACGGGTATGGTTTTGTTAAATCCAACACCCAAAACCCAACATCAATGTCAACCAAAACAAGCCACTGAATGACTAGTTGGCTAGTTGTTGCCTTAGCTCTTGTCTGGTTTCGATGTTTGATGATTTACCAAGCGCAACGATGGTAACTTTATATCTTTATATGCAGCACAGCACTTGCGACATTGAGCACAGGGCTGTTTTGTTTGGTTTTTTTTTTTTTTGGCATAATATAAAGATACACCAATGTTACATTGCGTATTAAGAAATTTCGACGGCAAAATGTAATGCGATAAAGAACAAGTAAGAAAACTCTAGTCGATACCGCTCGACTAGGGGATACCCTGAACCCTGCGAAGAACCGCTATTCCGAGCATGCATACATTACAAGCAATACACACACACACATACAGGCGAATGCGCACGCCAGCGCAAGTCGGTGAGTCAGCTGTTCTTTGGCTGCTATTTGCATGCCAATGATATGGGAAATTAAATGTTTAATAACTTTTTTTCTAGACCACTGATTTTGAAGGGGTGTGGCACCCAAAATTTAACAAACACCGAAATTGCGTAAGGCTTACATAACACTAAATGCAAAATTTGAAGACTCTAGCTATAAAGATGAATTATATAGAATTTTATAGCTGAATTTAGATTTTCGTTTTTAGTCGATAACAATAAAACGATAACAGTTATCGAATTTCTGAAACAAACGCGCGCCCTATACAGGGACCTACAAAAAAATTTGAAGTCTCTACCTATTGTAAGTTCTGAGATCGACGCGTTCATACGTACGGACAGACAGACAGACGGAAAGGGCTAAATCGACTCGGCTTGTCTCCCTGATCAAGAATATATATACGCCTCCTTCTCCCTGTTACATACATTTCAACAAAAACACAATACCCTGATTTCCCATTTTCAATGGGTTCAGGGTATAAAAATTGATCAAGGATAAAGAGCCCAACAAATCACAAATAAAATAGAAAATTGCCGATTGACCAAACGTTTTGTTTAATAACTTCTGCGCGAATTAATGGATTTGAATGAAATTTTCAGCTTATGTTCATCATATTTTATTACATTTCTTCCAATTTTTAAAAATGTCAGCCCATTCATTTACTGGCTTTGAGTGCAACTAACCTCAATTTAAATATTTGGGGAAATTTGGTGCCGGTATCCAAAACTTATCAAAAATCAAAATTACAAAAAATAGATTTAAAACTAACAAAAGAATTTGGGAACTCTAGCTATAAAGATGTGGGTGATATAATTTATAAAATTCATTTTGATAAAGTTTTTAATCGATAACGATAAAACGATAGATGTTATCGTTTTTTTAAACACACTCGATCTGCGCGTGCTATACACGAACCTATAAAAAAAATTCAAGTCTCCAGCTCTTATTTTGTAATCAAATGACTAAAGTTAAATAGATTAAGTAACAATCTTGTGTTATTTCATTAATTTGCTGTCAACTCTGACGCTGGGATATATATTATAGATATACGCATAGATCGAATTTCGTCTGCTTCTATAAAAGTACTTAGTCATAATAATGTTAGCCAACTGTTACGTAGCTAGGTTATCCTATAGAATCGTGTATAGCTACTATACTAACCAAACCAATCATCTGTGCTGATTATCAGCGGCAGGGAGCTGCTGTTGTTATTGCCGCGGCTACTGGTGTTATTATTGTTGTTGCTCCAGTTCCTGGCTGAGGCACGTTCTTTGGTGTTGCTTCTGCTGTTAATTTCAAACTTTGGTTTAGTTGATGCTGCTGCTGCTCTGGCTGTTGTAGTTGTATTTGCTGTTGTCGATGCTGATTGAAATCTGCGCTGCGCATTGCGCAGAAAGTTCAGCAAACGCACATCGATTGGCTGGACACCTGCGTTAGTTGCAGCTGCCGTGTGGCTGCCTCTGCAACTGCTATTGCTATTGCTGTTGGAGTTGGAGGAGCCAGCGGATGCATATTTATCACAAAAATAGAATTCCTTGCGATTTGGCGGTGCATAAGCGGCACTCAGGCTGCTGCACAGTTGCAGCGGACGCCGACGCGCTTTGGCAATGAATTGGCCCCCTCCACCGCCACTTGTGGTCGTTGAAGTGGTGCTATTGTTGGCTTCGCGGTGGCTCAGGCTGCTGGCGCTGCGCGTCAAGCTCTGCTTGCACCAATAGACATCCTTGCTGCCAAAATAATAACGCCTGCGAGTATCCTGCGTAGCTGCCACGCCTCCACCTCCGCCTCGATGTCGACTGCAATTGCTGCGTGTGGATTTGGACTTGGCACTGTGACTGTTGTGGCTCTGGTTGGTGGCGCTAGTGGCTTGACTGCCGCTGCTGGTCTGCGAGTTGTCGCTGTCGTTGCTCAAACTATTGCCAGTGGCTGTAGCAACAGCTGCTGCTGCTGTTGCTGCAGCTGCAACAGTTGCCGCTGTGGCTGCGTTTGTTTGCGTAGGCGTGAGATACGAATTGGATTGGATGAAGACGCCATCACAGGTAATTTTTATAGTTGTCACCATGTTCCTCACGGCATTTCCGTTGCCCCTACCCACTCACTTGTATGTATGTATATACATATATTAAATATAACTAATTTACGATACATGCATGTATGTGAGCTAAATGTTATTTAGTATTTTTGCATCACTCCCAATTTGAATTAACTTTTTTGGTGGCGCAACTTTTGATTGAATAATCGAAAACATAAGAAGTTAAAGAGCCTAGGTGCACATTGAGCACAATGTGAAATCACAATTGAAATCTGTTTAAAGTAACTATACTTGATTATGACTCAAGATCAAAGTTATATAAAATGCCATTAACAGCGCCATTTCTCTTTATTTTAAAATTTTTACATATTTTATAGCTTTTTCTTTTACTAAACATTCGAATAAAGAAGTTTGTCATGTTTTCGGAAACGTTCAGTACTCTATATGCTGTAGCACAGACCATTGAACTTTTCAATATCATCATTATCAGCCTCTTCGTCATCATCACTATCGAAATCGTTAGCAACAATGGAGAGAGAAGCTTCTATGGAGACCAGCCCAAAAGAGCCCCAGTTGAATCGAGGCTAATGCCTAAGGCAAACAAAGTGCACTGCAAAAATTGTATTTCTTTGTAATAATACTAATTAAACTTGGACTTTTTTTTCGATTTACAAAAGAGGGAACTAAAAAAATCAATGGAGCAGCGAGGCAATAAAGGAACTACAAATAATGATAATACCCGAGACGCAGACAGAGCAGACAACAAACTGCGCAAATTAAAAATATCTATGGAGAAAATCCAAGTGAACAAGTAAAAAAAAGTGAAACAAAAAGCAGCAGCAGAAATTGTGCTCCATATTTGTCCACAAGTTGAGATCAAAGGGGCGAGAGGTTTATATAGAGCAGTTATAAGAGTAATTGTGAAGTTGTTTTTCTTTTAGGGAGACAATTTGCTATTTAACTGGAGTAGAGCTTAAAAAATAATGTAGACTTGAATATCTCATAAATAATTGAAACAACAATGTTGGGTGAATACACCGAACCCATCAAATATGGGTTAAGAGGGTATACTGATTTGGTAGACTACAATGTAACAGGCAGAACGAGACGTGGTTGCCGTTGACAAAAGGTGGATTCCTGATTACTATCAACAAAACTATTGAATCTTAAGATATCGAACAGAATATAATTTAGATCTCATTCAATTTTTTGTATAGCTAAACAACATTTCGATTTGGTTTGAATAAGATTTTGCGTAACTTACAAAAAATTGTCGCAGTATTTTAATGTAAATTTCTAAATACAGGTACTATCAATCACAAATTATTAAAGTCATTTATAGTTTGTTTTATTTCTTGTAGTGGGTGCCACGTCTTACGGTATCTTATAGTGGGCAATTCAGTCTAAAGCTCTGTTACTTGTCTACTTTGGTTTGGTTTTCTATTTTTCTTCAATTTTTATGGGATGGGAAAACACGAAGCACGAATTGAATTGGAATTGGCGGGAATTGCCATATATATATATATATATATATGTATTTTAGGCGTGTGAATGCAGACAACGCCCATTGTTATACTTTTTCGTTGTTGTTTGTTTATATAGTATACTACATACTATATCTTAATCAAGACAGTCAGAAATACGCTGGGAAAGTGCGCAAATAACAAGCAGGTGAAATGCTTACAGTTATGTGCAAATCTCGACACACTCAATGTGCAGCTAAAAGTGTTATACAAAAAGAAGAAAAATAAGCTAAATACGAATGGTTGCATAGTTCACGTTAATTGGGTGTGAATTATTGCACTTTTGCATTGTTTTCTTTTTCTTTGAACCAGAGTTGAGAAGTAAACGGGACAGCGAGATATACCAAAAGCACAGCGATAGGTCGAAGTTTACAAAAATCCACTTTCAATATAAGATAAAAGCTGAGTTTCAATATCAAAATGAAGATGAGTGACATACTGAACTAGAGCTCGAATCAGATGCATACATCGACCTGAATGCGAACTCTTAAAGTTTTGCAAGAGATCTCTCTATATAAAGTTCATGACCAAGGCTAAATTAAAAGTTCTCGGCTAAAGAGCTTTTCACTTTTTACATTTGTTTTAAATTTAAGAACGAATGTCAATCGAGAGGGAATAATTAACTATGGAAATGAGTTGAAAGCCAACAGAATTGAGCACGTGGAAAGCGATTGCTTATCGAGAGACTTGAATTCTTTCTGGACAGGAAACAGACGACAATGTAGAAGCGAAGAAGAAACAAGCGAAAGAAGAATTTAAAAAAAGAAGCTAATTAAAAACCGAAAATGGAAAACCAACTAAAACAGAAATATGACACAACAAGTTTTTGTTTTGCTGTCGCCTTGCCTTAACATAATGTAAAAATAAAATGAAAAGCGAAATCAAAATAAAAGCAAACTAACAAAAATAGAAAAAAAAAACCTGAACTTGAGTAAAAGACAAAGTGGGCAATAATATAAAACAATAAGGCAATAAAAACACATAAAAGACGAAAGAAAAAGAAAAACAATGGGGATATCCTCAAGCATTTTTTTCTTTGATAGCCTGCACAGTTACCTGTTGCATGAATACGAATATATATGTATATTATAAATGAAATATATAATATACAGACACATATCTGCAATATGTCTAAGTGAAAGTTGCGTTTTTTGTTTTTACCTGCTTTATTATACATTGTACGTTTTGTAGGGCGTTGCAGTTAAGATTAATTAACTATTGAAAAATGTACAATTAATTTGTGGCCAGGCACGCATTAAACAAAAACGTGTGGAAAATGTGAAAACTAAACAAACGAAACTTACAATGTGGTTAATACTCTATAGAGCTCATTATAGATAGAATCCTGAATTAGTTCATTAGAGTAGAGGTAACAGGACAACCATGCTGATCTATTTGTGTGCTAGAGTTAACGATGTGAAGTATTATTTTAAGGCATCGATAACTTATATCTCTCGTTTGAAATCGATTTAAATCGATATAACAACTGAGTTGCCTGATCACATACAGATATGAAGTATAGGTATTTAGTTTGAATATAGAACATATTCAAGTATAGTACGGGTAGTGTAAGCCTTACACTAAGGAGTTGTGGGTTGTTGTGAGAGTACAACAAACAATATAACAAAATGCAAATGCCCCACTAAATGTACTCTAAAGAAATGAGCGTAAAACAAAAGAGAAGAAAACAACGAACATTAAAAATAGAGGTGGAAAAATAAAATGAAATGAAATTGGAAAATAAAATGCGCCATTGGCTGTTGGCTATTGGTTATTTGTGGGGATCGGTTCCGTTCGAATCGTTTTTTATTCATTTATTATTACTTTTTTTTTAATTTTTTGTTTTAAAACTTAGCGTTGTGTGCGGTGAATGGCAAATTGCTTAACTAGATACAAAATATGTGCATACAAAAAACCAAACATAACAAGTAAGAGTGCTCCAGGCCAGACTGCTCGACTACTAGATACCGTGAACCCTGGGAAGCGTTCAAGCAACACACAGTTACACACACAGACGCACGCACAGGCACGCGCTCTGCTAACCGTGCAGTTTACGTAGAGACTGCACCTGGGCTGCAAAATTCCCATATTATGGGAATTTAAATGTTTGCTACGTTTTTTTGTTGGTTTATCGAATTTTGGAAAAAAAAAACTAGTACTGCGTCTGGTATATATGTACATGTCAAAATTCAGATCTCTATCAGACGGACAGGGTTGTCTCAAAACTATGATGAAGACTATACGCCTTCTTCTGCCTGTTACGTACATTTACACAAAAACATTATAAGCAGGATATATTTGATTTCCCATTTTCAATGATTTCAGGGTATACTGAAAAATAAAAAAAACAAGTAAGAAAACTCTAGTCGAGACCGCTCGACTAGGGTATACCCTGAACCCTGCGAAGATCCGCTATTCCAAGCATTCTTCATTTCTTTTATATACACATCCATATGTACGTTCATTACAAGCAAAACATACACACACACACACACAGGCGCACGCATACACAAGCGCAAGTCGTTGGGTCAGCTGTTGTTTGGCTGCTTTGCATGGCAATGCTATGGGAAATAAAATGTTAAATAACTTTTTTTCTAGACCAACGATTTTGATCAAACTTGTTGGGCGTGATCATGTCATCCATATGTATGTATGTGCCAAAGCACAAGTCTCTAGTATTTGATATACGGGAGTTACAAATTTGAGGCGAAGGGGGCGTGGCACCCAAAACTTAACAAAAACCGAAATTGCGTAAGGCTTACATAACACTAAATGCAAAATTTGAAGACTCTAGCTAGAAAGATGATTTAGATAGAATTTTATAGCTTAATTTAGATTTTCGTTTTTAATCGATAACAATAAAACGATAAAAGTTATCGAATTTCTGAAACAAACTCGATCTTTTCGTGCTATACAGGAACCTACATAAAAAATTTCAAGTCTCTAGCTCTTGTAGGTTCTGAGAACGACGCGTTCATACATACGGACAGACGGACAGACGGACGGACGGACAGACGGACAGACGGACGGACAGACGGACATGGCTATATCAACTCGGCTTGTCATCCTGATCAAGAATATATATACTTTATGGGGTCTGCCACGCCTCCTTCTGCCTGTTACATACATTTCAACAAAAACATTATACCCTGATTTCCCATTTTCAATGGGTTCAGGGTATAAAAAGACAGTGCTCGACTAGGAGATACCCCGACGAGCTGCTGATGCGTTTTATGTTGTGGCCGTCTTTTCAAACTATATAGGAATATCTATATATACACTAGGAATATATATAAATAAAAATTCATTGAGCAACAGGTGGAATATCCGACTAACTGAATTTACCTAGTCGAGTTAAAGCAGATTTTATCAATATGGGAAAACCGCTCGTTGATTTACAACAAACATTAATTCTAACATGTCCTGCTTCAGACATATGTATGGAATCAGCTATTAGTTCCGATTAACGTAATATCACTCTCAACAATGCCTGTTGCATATCTCTTGTTAAAAGCAATATACCCTGTTTACATGTGAATGTGCTGCTTGGAGTATAGCAAATACATTAAAATTTAATTCACGCGTCTGCAGTTGATATTGTTGTTGTTGCTATTGTTGATGCTTTGTCCACTTTCACTTGGACAAGAGCAACTCTCTCAGGATGATGACGTTTCATGTGGATTAGCCACATGAAAATTGGCAAGGAGCAACGCTAAAGAGTGTGGGGGGTAAGCAGAGAGGGAGAGACCGAGAGACGGGAAAACTAGTTACAGTTTAAGGCGAGACGGTGACTAATGCGCTGGAAAATTGAAAATAACTTTTCGCCAACATTCAACGAGCCTCAAGCCCACGAGCTTTTTGTCAAAGACTCTCTTGCCTCTGGCCCCGAGTGCCAGCACGTCGCCAAAATTAGCGTGGAAATCAATTGCGAAAAGCTAATGATTCATGCAATTCGAATAAGTTGGAGCTTAGGTTAACTATACATTAGGGGGGAGACGAACAAATTGCTAATGTATATACATATATACATATATATGTCTTTCCTTTTCTTATTGATATTATAGTATTTCCAAATTAAAAATCGAAGGATCTCAAAATCTTTGCAACATTATATTTGAGAAATTATTGTGTGAAATACTGCTTTATATCCGGGCAAAGGTATGAAAGATTTATGCAATAACTTTAAATGTTATTGATGAGATTTCACAGCATTCAATAAACATAAACAACTTCTGTTAATTTGTAGTCGAGCTAGAGACTATAATTATACAACAGATCGAAAGCGATTAAACAAAAGTTTATTGCGCCACCAAACAATTTGAGCTCATATTATATATATATATATATATATATATATATATATATATATATATATATATATATATATATATATATATATATATATATATATATATATATTTTATATATAATAATAATAACACATGTCAGTCAAGATTTAGTTTTTTTTTTAAACAATTTTGTAATTTGCATATGGAAAGAGTTGAATCTTCTCTCCGCGCAAACAAAAATATACATAAATTGCCAAAAAATTTTGCATGCATCTAATTAATTATTACAAATTTTTAAAAGATATTTGTTACACAATCGTGCTTGGCATTATTAGGCATTTGTACACACTGCCGTTAGCTTTAATTAATTGTTGCTAGTTATTGCAAAAAAGACAAGGCAATTGCAATTCGATAATTGGCAATAACGAAATTTGAACACGCGACGCGTCGCGAAAATCGTTGCGCATATGCGAAACGATCACAGCTCATCCAACCGATCGGCTTGCTTGCAAGTCCCAGACTGACTTGAGTTTAACAGAGGTGACCGGCATCAAGTGGAAGCAGCACAAGCAAAAGAGCTCACATCGCAGTGAGCGGCTGTTAAGTTAAGCTTCGTCTGGTTATACGGTTGCGGCTGCGTATGCGGCTTAAGAGAGCGCATTGCACCGTTTTGTTAAACCTGTATTCAGTGCACACTGTACACATAGGGAACGCAACAAGTGCAGCTCGC
Organism: Drosophila mercatorum; assembly: GCA_961210405.1. Taxonomy (NCBI): domain Eukaryota; kingdom Metazoa; phylum Arthropoda; class Insecta; order Diptera; family Drosophilidae; genus Drosophila; species Drosophila mercatorum. The sequence goes on from CAUIUS010000003.1 coordinate 16,503,628, forward strand.
TCTTGAACACGGCTTATTTTGCCCAACACTACACGACACTCTTCTATGTTAAGCCTGTAAGCAGTGCAAAAACACAGCAGTTGCAGTGGAGGCAGTCCTCAAGAGAGTTATAAGTGCACTCAAGAGAGTAATAAGTGCAGCTCTCTTGAGCAGTCTCATGCGATATAAATGTATTTGTTGCTCGCATGAGAGGTGCCCCTTGCCACAGTTACTGCATATATATGTATGTACACACGTACACTGGTTAGGTTGTAAGTTTTGGCTTTAAAATTAATTGCCAAAGCATAATTAACAATAACAAATGTTGCTTAATCTTCTTTAATTATTTTTTGGGCTTTTTGACCATTTTTGTAGGCCGACAAAAAAAAGAAGTAAGTCGCTTGATGTGTTGTTTTGTTTTTCAACTTCTGTTAAACGACATTTCTAAAAAGGCCAACGGTTATTTTATGAAATCTTCAATGTGCGAGCAAGATATTTAATAGCTTAATTAAATTATTTTGATAAAGATTCCTGAAATCGAATTATTTTATTTAATAGTTGGCAATTTGTTCATCTTTCATTTTCATTTCCATTTCCATTTCACTTCAACTCAATATTTGTATTTTCATTCATTCATATATCCTTTTCGAGCTCGTATGTACGTAGGTACGTTTGTTACTGTAATTTGTTTATGCCGTTGCAGGATACACCCTGGACGGAGGGCTGATATTTTAATCACTATATCTTTCTTTCCTTAGGAGGCTAATGACTAAATAACTTTTGTTCTATATGGATTTCTTATATTGAAGTTAAATAACATTTTCAGAGCATAACGTTGATACTAGTGTGTGGGCAGCTTCCAAAGCACAAGTCAGTATTATTTGAAAAACATATTTATTAAGTTCGGAGAGATCACTTTTGTATAGGAGCAGGGATGCATTATAGAAGAAATGATAATGAAAGACCCGTACTGCACATGGCTTACAGGAATACTTATTTGAAGGATTGAAAACTCCTTTGTAGTTTACGAGATCATTTCGTTTATACGAAGGAACATATTTGACAGCCTAACGCAAGTCGTCGTCCTGGTCATGATGTTATGTATGTAATCCATGAGGTTAGCCACGCTTCGTTCAGCTTTTATAGCCAGAATTGCTTTCTCAATCATACAGATTGCACCTATACATAAAAAAACAAATGCGTTGCTTGTTCATTTTGTTGTTATTGTTACTGCAGTTCGTGATATTTTGCCAATTTTTGCTACTTTGCGTTTTCTATATGCATATATGCAGTTAGCACTTGTACACACACACACAAACACAAACACATAGACCTGCCTCCCCTTTGCCCATGACGATGTCCAACTTTAACTGTACAACCTTAGCACTCCAATGTGAATAGAAATTGCATACGAAAATGCGGAGAAAAGGGAAAGAAAGCATTTCCAGAGTGCGAGAGAGAGAGAGAGAGAGAGAGAGAGAGAGAGAGAGAGAGCGAGCAAGAGCACAAACAGTAACGTGCAAGACATTTTAACACAAATTTCAGAACTTTTGCGTTGCAGTAAAAGCTGTGGATAGTTAGATATACATACATAAATAGAGCTAATCCCAATTAAATAAAATATTTGATAAATGGGTGGCCATAATCGTCCTTGCTTTAAATTTGTTGTTTACTTTTAATAAAGTCGTTTAGTCGCCTTATGACTTTCTTGGATACATCAAGTGAAAGATGAACTATTTGTTTAATTTGTTTTATAAATGAGCAGTAAATAAATTTAAGCCTTTCATTCTTCCCACAATTTGAGTTTAAACCAACCGAAATTGACGTTGGAAAAAAATTTAATCAGCAACACTGGGACTCACAAAGACACACACACACACACACACACACACACTCAAGCAAACAAACAGGCATCACTTAAAGTGTGCTAAAAATAAGTCTGGGTACAAATACACGTTAAATACAAACAAAAGGCAAATTCAAAGTAAACAAAGGAAAAAGCGAAAAGCAAAAGAAAAAACAAAAGCGAAAAGCTCAGGTCAAATATGCAGCGAGAGCAAAAGACAAATAAGTGAAAAAAATGGGCACAGCGAAAATACACGCTGAATCAAAAGCACATCAGCAGCAACAACAACAATAACATTATTGTTGTTTTTACTTAGCTGCGTGTCTTTGCAGGTATGTATGTGTGCGGCGATAACGATAACGGGAGTGATAACGACAGGTGCTCGCTCCAATGTAATTCCATGAAAGCCCACGCCTCATACGACTGATAATAAAAGTATATATTGAATGATAAGCGCTGACTTATGCAAACAATGTTAACTAATATTTTGCTGCGAAATTCTCACAGTTACTAACTCAATTAAAATAAGCAATTCTTTCTGATTGGATTCAATCGAACGGTAACTACTGTTTGATCAACCTTCAAATACCAGTGGTCGAATTTACACATACCTAAGCATATGTACATATGTATATGTATGCACGTTAGCAGAGACAGGAGCCTGTCTGCGACGCCCACGCGCATTGCAATCACCAATGAAAGCTTTGGTGCAGCAACAAACGCAATAACAAGAGCGGCAGCAGCCGCCTTCGAATGTGTGACGTCAGCGATACGACCACTTTTGCCGACTGACCAGAAAGAGCAACAACAGCATCAAAGTTACGCACATTCATATACTACAACGGAAACTACGATGCGCTACGCTTCGGTTATTGCCGTTAATTATTGTTCTGTGGTCGGGTCGTTATTGTAGCTGTATTGAATTTGGTCATTCATGGAGCCGCTTGTTTTGCATGCGTGCATATATATCTGTGAGCGTGTCTGCGTCTGTGTGTGAGTGTGAATGTGAAGCCTCGCTTGCTATTCACAATAAGCCTAAAAGGCAACAGCAGCAAAATTGCGCGCCATTGGAGCGCAGAGTTGTAAAACGTGTTTTTGTTTTGTTTCTGCTGTTTTTGTTGTTGAAATTGCGTAGTTTGTTGTTTTTTGTTTTTTAGCTTTCGTTTTTGACTGACTGCATCAAATAAAGCAAAAACAAAGATGTATATTCACACAAATATATGTATGTTCCTATGTGTATATATAAATACATACATATATACTTCAAAGATTTCTCACATATTATATACATAAATACATAACAATAGTTTGACCTCAGACAACAAACATTAAAAAGCTTGTTTTGATTTTTAACAAAAGCTTTTTTTATCATGGAGTTTATCACTCCCCTGATAAATTATACAGATATGTGTGTGTTTGTGCAATTTTGACAACATTGCTAAAACATTTTACGCAACTTTTACCAGTTAAATTATTCGAAAACACACTCACAGCCAAACGCTTCGCTCATAAAACATACAAAGAGAGAGAGAGAGAGAGAGAGAGAGAGAGAGAGAGAGAGAGAGAGAGAGACGACTACCAAGACGCGCCCTGTGCGTGGAATGCGTATAGATGGCAAATAGCAAAAAAAAAAAAAAAAAAATGAGAGCACGAATTGCTTTAGTTCTTATTGGCACAGCAGCCTGGCTGATTGTCTTATCCTTTTTGTGCCAGCTTTCGTCACTTTCACCCACACAGCAGCCGTACGCACACACACTCACGCAGACACAGTTAATATTAGACAGACAGCACGACGCGCAAAAAGGGCGTTGGGTAGTCCTTATGTGAAAACAACACCCAAATATCACATATTTAAAAACACACACATTCTCACATTTACATTCGCATTTTAAGCCTTACCTGATTCCTATTGCTCTGCTGCGGCGGCTGCTGCTGCTGCGGCTGTTGTCTGGCATTCCTCTACGCCTTTGATGCTGCTGCTGCTCCGCTTCTGCTGCTGCTGACGACGAAGTCGACGCTGGCCGACCATCAAGCAGCGATCATACACATGCACATTTTGATTTTGAATATTATAAATTATTTATAAACATTTGCACGTACACACACACACGCTAGCGCACACTGATATATATTTATATATATACTTGCTGCTGTTTTTTGTGTGGAATTTTCTACACTTTTCCTGTTGCCTGCCACACAATTGCTCTGTTGTTTTACTTTTAGCCGTGGGCCCGTTCAGTTGGCAGGTTTTCAGTACTATTGGTAACACGTATACACACACAACAATGTTTTAACGCACGGAACGTACTAATTTTACAGCAACAAAAAATTCCATGAAAAATAAAGCAGCCATCTTTGCCCAGTACTAGGATTGTTGATATTATATCGATATCGCGTGCGCGATAAATGCGATGTGGTTTTTCTCAGTTTTTACTGTTTAATTTACATGACTTATCGAGCTACTAATTACGCCATGCACAGCTATCGATAAGTAATAGCGGTCGTGACGTCATGGCTGAAGTAAATTGTTAAATTATGCTAATATATGAATAATGTTGCTTTAAAGTGGTTGATTTGAATAGGTAATGACACTAACTATATGTATTATATGGTTGTCCTTTCTCCATGTAGGCATATGCATTTAAGGATGTTTGAGAAGTATATTCAAATTTGCAAAGAGCGCCAAAGGTGACAACAGAGCTAACTTTCAAAATCATAAATGTCGATGTTTTTATTTAAAAGTTAATATGTTTACTAAGCAATATTGAAAATCTTAACATATATTAAATATATTAATTTTGAAATAAAATCGTGTTCATTGAACAGAGGAGCACTGGTCTGTTAACAAGTGGAGTAACATTTTTTGATATACTGTACTGCAACCCTTAACTTATTTCGATAGCCCACATCATATCGAGTCGGTGATATCGACTATAAAAGCGAAGAAGAATTTTTTTTGCAAAAACGTCTTGTGAGCTAAATTTGGCTTTTGCTGTTGTCAATTACTGTAATTTACGATTAACTTAATAGGCATAATTGCAGCAAATGTCGCTGTTTCGCAAACCTAAGAAAATACAGCGGCGGGTCTTCTCTAGCAATGTAGATGAGGATGAGGATGTGTCGGTTGTGGATATTCACGAAGAATTAGAAACACGAGCACCCCCGCCGCCAATAATTTCCTCATCCGGCAAACGTGACAAAGATAAAAGCAAAAAACCAATACGACAATCTGAGGACAGTGAATCAATATCCGGAGGAGGCACCGCCCAACACAAGCCAAAGGCTCTTCTTAGCTTTGCAGACGATGGTTAGTGGAATTCTTGCTTTCATATTTCATATTGATTCATTTAGTTGTTGATGTAGAGGACGATGGAGAAGTGTTCCAGGTGCGCAAATCATCGCACAGTAAGAAAGTAATGCGAATGCTGGACAAGGAGCGTCGCAAAAAGAAGCGCGAGGAACGAGCGGAAATTACAGGACACGGCGGACAGTTTGGTTACGAGAATGGTAGTAATACACAGCATTTAGAGTCGTCCAGTGCCACTTCGGCTTCGGGTTCTGGTGCTGCTGGTTCAGCCAATCTCTCAAGTAGAAATAAATGTACACCGATAGCTAGCGACAATGCGAGCGTACAAAGTAAAAGTAAAAAGTGTGATAATGATATGATCCAAACCGAAATACGCACAGACGACTTTGTGGTAAGGTTATTATTATTCAATTTCTTAAGAAAAACATAAACAAATTATTTACGATTTACGTACGAAATCAAATATGTATGAAAACAATGTGAAGCTGTTTCCAGTATGAAAAAATAATACAATCATGGATATGTCTTTGGTTTAAATAATATCATGGAATTCAATATAAATATAAACAAAAAACGCTACAGCTATAAGACGAATCCCTGTCCGTACTTTTATAATACATATTGTAAATAAGTTTGTGCTTTTTAGAGATTTTAATTGCATACATAACTATTATTTTTAAGCGAACCATTGAAACGTAACTAATTAATGCATGATGTTTTACTAACCTATTGCATAGTTCGAGATTGGATCTCGGACTGTGTACGAAAGTTTTATTTCAATATAGTTTATCTTACTCTAAATTCATACAATAATATATTACTTTTATCTTGGTCCCAAAATGTAGCTTGTGGTCAAGAAATCTGAAACTCTTGATGTGCTGTTAAATGGACGTGCCGCGCTTTGCGCTGGTCGTGACGACATGAGCGATGACGACGAATATGATAATAGGGAGAGCGACAAGGCGCGACATCGGTTCTCAAAACCGGAGCACTTAAAGCAAATGCTTGAAAGCGGTTCCATACCAGATGCAGCAATGATACATGCGGCTCGAAAACGTAGACAGCGGGCAAGGGAGCAAGGTAAAACCCTAGAGTTAGACATATTCAATTAATATAATAATATAAATATTTTTAGGGGCTGTTGACTACATACCCATCGAGGAGCCGAAGGAAACACCTAAACTTAGCACACGTTTGCCACGTGAGGATGTGGAGGGCGATCAGTCGGACGATGAGGAGCGCATGGATATGAACGACATAACGGGTCGCAAGGAGCGTGAAGAGCGTCGTGAACAATTCTATGCCGTTGAGAATGATTGTATGTAGTAGTCTAGACAGCGAATGCTTTCTATGCAAGACCAGACGACGTTTTTATATTGTCTAATTGATCACGATAAATGTCTAATCTTTCAATACGTTTAATTCACACTTTAGTTACTGAGGAAGATTCGGATCGCGAAATGCACGAATGGGAGAACCAGCAAATACGAAAAGGCGTTACTGGTGCTCAGCTAGTACACGCTCAGCATGAGACGGTTCTATCACGGTTCATGATCAAGCCGACCGCGAACAGCGGAACAGATGATGGATCTTTCGAGTTGGACCTGGATCCAGTGGCACCATCGACGGCGAAGCTGCTGGAGCAGGCCTATGCAAAGACGAACCTTAACAAAAATACTGTAATGGCAGCCACTGGGCGCTGCACCGTCAACAAACTCAAGCGAGATAAATCAAAGGCAACTGCGCTGCGTACGCCGCAGGAGATGCGTTCCACGATTGTAATGCGTCTCACAGAACTGCGAGAGCGGAACGAAGAACACAATGTGAGCATCACACGCATTGAGGCGGAGCTGAAATCTTTGAAGCTGCAGCAGATCGAGTGCAAACAGAATGCCCCAACGGCAGCAGCTAAATATAAATTCTACCAGGAGATCAAATGTTATGTCAACGATTTAATCGATTGTCTGGCGGCCAAGTCATCGCTAATAAATGACCTGGAGAAAAGCGCTCTGCAGCTCTATAGTAAAAATCAACGCTATTTGGTTAATCGACGGCGACAAGATGTCCGCGATCAGGCCAAGGAAATGGCCGAGGCTTCAAGTAAAAGAACAAAGGACGATTTTTGCTTATAATCGATTTATAATTTATTTTAATTCGCAGAACCTGTGTTATCAGCAGTACGTCGGACACCGGATTACGAAGAGCAAGTGCGTCGAGCGGCTGAGCGCGAAGGCCGACGCACGCGTCGTCGTTGCGAACGTGAACGAAATTATTTATTAGCCACCCATCTGGATGGGATGTCCAGCGATGATGAGATTGCCGATCAACAACAGGAACAGTGTTTAGCAACGAAGGCGTTGATCGAAACGCAAGCAGCGAAGGCCTTTGAAGACGTTCACGACGATTTCTGTAAAATAGATCTGATACTCACAAAGTTCTATGCTTGGCGTAAAACGGATATGACTTCGTATCAAGACGCGTTTGTCAGTCTCTGTCTGCCCAAATTGCTTGCACCTCTGGTGCGTCACGAGCTGCTGCTCTGGTCCCCGTTGCTGGAGGAATATACAGATATTGAGACAATGCATTGGTATCAAGCCTGTATGCTCTACGCCTGCCAGTCGAGTGAATCGGTTGAACAACTCAAACTGGATCCCGACCTCAACCTTGTGCCTTCTCTTATAGAAAAGATAGTATTGCCTAAAGTGAATTGTAAGACTAATTGTATTAGGATTATTTATAGTTAGTTCACTTCAATCATTTAATTATTTTTGACTGACTATTTAGCTCTCGTCGCGGAATGTTGGGATCCATTGTCCACGACACAAACCTTACGTCTTGTCGGCTTCATCAATCGCCTGACTCGCGAGTTCCCGCTCAGTAGTGGCAATAAGCAGTTGAAAAAGCTTTTTGAGTCAATAATGGATCGCATGCGACTCGCACTCGATAATGATGTTTTCATACCCATATTCCCTAAACAGTAAGTAAAGTTTTCTATGATCTCTATGAGATGAATATATTTTGCTTTGTATAAAATTTTAGGGTGCAAGAGGCCAAAGGCTCGTTCTTTCAGCGTCAGTTTTGCAGCGGCCTAAAACTATTTCGGAACTTCCTAAGCTGGCAGGGCATACTGGCAGACAAACCCTTAAGAGAGCTAGCAATTGGAGCTCTGTTAAATCGCTATCTACTAATGGCCATGCGCGTGTGCACACCAAATGATGCCATAAGCAAAGTCTCTATTATTGTGAACACACTACCAACGGTTTGGTTGCTGACAAATAGTGATACGCTAAAGAATTTGGAGGTATTCATTAGCTTTATTCGGCAAACGGTCGACAATTGCGATGCCACCAATCCACTTCTTATGTATGTAAATGACAAATTGAAATATGATATGAAATAATAAGTTAAAATATTTTTAGGCAATCCTGCGACAAGGCCAAGCAGATACTACAAAGACTACATAGCTTATAAAAAGAAATCATTGATACAAACTACACATTTATCATAATTTATAGTTAGCTCAATGAAGACAACTCGCTTTTGATATGTCGAACACAATCAAAAAATCCAGATCAACAAAAAAGGAAGCATAATATAGAAAGTCCCTCATTGCTGCTTTATAAAACATTGCGCATACTTGACATGGATCAGTCGTTGAAGTCAAATGAAAACCGCTTGTAAATACCTTTATTAGTATGTTTATTGAAATATTTGAAATTCTATGTTTTGTTGGGTAGACAGAAAGCCTAAGAAAACTATATTTCAATTAGAAAATCTCGTCTCTCATATATATTTAAGTTTGTCTGTTTCAGTGGGGACAAAACCTCCTGTTTCGATTGGAATGATACAAAGGTGATACAAATGCACTCTTTTTTTATTTTTGAAAAACTACTTTGTATTTAGAACACTTGCGTGCATAGCAATAATAAAAACGATTTTTAAATTATGTACACAATACTCAACAATTCCAAAATACATTTCTTCAATGCAGACCATAACCAATTAATGTGAAATTTAATTAAAACACTGCTCCAGACCGGCTATTTTATAGTTTATCGAATAAAAGGTTAATCAGCCTTGGATACGGAAGCTCGGGAATAGTTCTGAGCGAGATCCACAATCTCCGCTTGTAGTGTTTGCAATTGTTCGTTAAGAGACTTTGATTCTGGACTGTCCGGAGTTGCTTGTTGCAGTACTTGCAGAACAAGATCTGCGAATAATTTGGAGTATTAATATTAAAGAAAATATCAACCGGGTACTTAAGTGCTTCAACTTTACCATGATAACGCAGCAGGAGCGTATTTTGTGATTCATTCAGTGTAGCTCGAATGTGTTGCAGGATGGTCGAAACGAATTTACCGGACGCATGCAAAATGCAGCCTGTGATTGTGGTGAAGAGTATTAGCGCAGCTAAATGAAGTAAGAGTGCGGGCTCGCGACATTCTAAAAGCTGTTGCACTAGTTTCTCCTTGTGACTGACAATCAGAGCGCGATCCTTTTTCTTATCAGCCTTTTTTATGATCATGCTACAGACTTTTAGCACTGCCTCAGTAGCCAGCTCAAAGTCTTCAATGCTCTTGTTAAGGGCTTTATTTTGTTCAAGTAAAGCGTTGCGATACTGTGAATCTGTTTCGCAAATGAGAGAGCGTTAAAACATTTAAATTATCTATAAAAATCATTGTTTGACTTACCACACTCTTGTATTAGTTTAATGCGTTGATCGACGTTTAGATTGGTCAACTTGACCGACAAACTGCATTCGGCTGCCACGTAGAGAGTCAGCTCGTTGCAAATTTCGTTCCCCAGAGATTTGAGTAAGTACTTGATCAATTGCCCTTGGGTATCAATATTGAACAGCTTTATACCCTTCTCATAGAGGCGTATGTCCACCAGCAACGTGTTTACTCGTTCCTGAATAGCGGCATGTGTTTGGCGTCGATTCGTTTGTGGTGCCGCCTCATACAGTTCCTGCGCCTTAGCCAAAGCCGCCTGATTCAATTGGCTACAAATATGCAAACGTGCATTATTAATAAATTAAAAAACCCATTCATTTGCTTTGCATACGTCACGAAGAGTGCCGCAATCGACTTGGCCAAATGCTCGAGCCCTTCTTCCTGTAGCGTGTCCTTGATCTGATTTATGATATCTGAACTCTTAACCAATTCTAATGGCTTAATGGACTTCCGCGTGCTGCCTGTGGATTGTTGTGTTGTCTCCTCGTCATCCTCGCTATCATGATTATGAGCAGCTGCACGACCACGCTGATGCTTCTTGGTTGACTTTGTTTTAGTCTCTCTTCCTTGCGCACCGCCACCCGCCTTTCCAGAGGCGGCTTTCTTCCGGCGCTCATCTCGCTTGTCCACTTTGCCATCATCATCCGCATCGTAGCTAGCGGCCGAATTGCTGCCCTTTAGCGCCAGCGTCTTTTCCACAATATATTGCTGATAGACACCGCTGTCGACGGCTGCTTTGGCCAGGACGTGGGCCATATTGTGGCAAGGTTGTATTAGTTGCGTGAGATATGCCTGAGAGAAGACTGGAAAGGGAAAGATAAGAATATGTGGGCTAATGAAGTCATTCATCGAATATATTACCAATACTCTCCAGGTACACAAAATGGCTAGGGTTGCATTGCTTATGGGCCATCACAGCGTCGAAGGCTTCCTCAATGTCTTCCTCCGACAAGTTCGATGGCAAAATAGTAGCTAAATCAAGATATTGCTTTGTCGCACTGCATTCATTTAAAGCAGCGACAACGGTCAGCTCTATAAGACGTGCGCCGAGTGCCACACGCTTGAGGAACAGAAACTGCTCGTTGGGGAACTGTTTGCGAATGTAGGCTTTGGCATCGGATATGCCCAGCTTGTTGATCGCCTCGTATTCCAGGAAGCTGTTTTGCTTGTAAAACGAGTTGACCCACTCGGCCTGTGTCTTCGCATAAATGTGCGGCACATATTGAGCGTTGGCCTGCTTTGATGTCACCTGGCCAGCGGGCAAGATCTCGTCCAGCAGCGAGTGAAAGATTTTTTCCTGCACATTAATCTGCTGCAGTATTACGGACACATTCGTCGGCTTGCTGATGGCTGCCAGAGCACCGCGTATTTTCGCTTTGCAGCGTTGAATGTACGCTTGGGTAAAGAACACGCGCGGATTGGTGGCATCCTGGCGACCCTTAATGATCTTGCCCAAATGCTTCTCCATCACATTGTGCTGCAGAAAGTCCGAGGGCAAATCAAATTGCGACGTTAAGTCCGATATGGAAATTTCGCCACGTTGCGCCAGTTTTTCGTTGATTTCCTGTGCAATGTGCGTGATGTACTCCTCATCGATAAGTTGTCCCAGCATCAGATGGATCTGCGGATCCTCTGTTGCAATGCGCTCAGCTAGCGTCTCAATCCGTGATAGATCGACATTAAGAGTCTTGCTGACCTCCACAAGATTGGCTCGGCCACCATTTGCGTACAGTTCATCTTGGATTTCACGCTCAAGATGGTCGGGTGTTATGTACTCTTTGCCATCATTCGTAAAAACAACATCCAGCAGCTGCTTTCCCAGCAGCAAGGTAACTATTTCAATGCAATTCCGTTCCGAGAGCCTGGCCAAAGATACAAATATGACAGCTGTTGAGCCATTTAATTATTTGTCTGCCACTTACTTTTGAAGCGTGGACGTTAGCTGAGCCTTTTGGAAATCGGCGGCTAATCGTTTTATCTCGTCCCAGTCGCTACTCATTTTTCAAATTTAGTTTATAAACGCTACAACTAATCTTACTAAAATTGATCAATCACAAATGTGACGCGTCAACAGTAATTTTCTTCTATCGATGACTTATCGATAAGTCTATTTATCAGCTGTTTTACTCCAATATGAAAATTATCATTTTTCTCCGATTTTGTTTATATTATTATTCTTAACTATTTTTTTGAATAATAATGCATATGTGTTTAAATTTATTTAAAAAAATAGTTTTTACCACCCATAATTTAACGGTTAGTTCATTTGTGAGCATTCAGCTGTTATACTATAATTTGATGCTATAATTTTGGTATTTTGGGAGCAGCCAACATACGGTCACACCTCCCTAAAGGATTATATTTAAATCAACTTCGGATCGAATTGTCGGGCCTAAAAATATGTAAATTGCTATTAATGTGTGAATAAAGCAAGCGATGTATTACAAACACTAACCCTGCAAAGATGTCGATTTCAAAATTATTCGTGAAAGTTTTCAATGAAGACATATTTGAGAAATTGGATCAGGATAATTACAACTCTGACTTGGAAGATGATTTGGAAGGAGCCAATTGTTCAACTATACCCGATCCGCGGGTGCCAAATCTCGAAGAGCTGTCCGTGACGAAGTGCGTTGAAGCAGTTATCAGGCGTTTAGCGATAAGGACAGTATTGATCAAATCCACATCCTTTTCAGGCAGATGATTATTGTGCGGGACTGGCTGGACGAGAAATTCCAGCAGATTCAGACGGACAGCAATGAGGAAATACGCAGACTTTACGTGGAGACAGAGGCGCGCATCGGTCCCGAACTGGCAATTTTCGATGTGGACTACACGACAACCGTGCGTGTGTCCACAGACAGATTGGCCTTGCGCTCACAAGGCAGCTTCAACACGGTGCGCGCAAATTGTTGCGTTTATGGGGGCCGTTGGATGTATGAGGTAATCATGTTGCTATTACGGTCTATGAAATGGTTGGGTATGAGTTGCTGGTAGTGGTTGCTTGGCCAACGGTCAATGACACCGAACAGCCGTAAACAGTTTCGGGAGATTGGGTTATTATCGATAAAACCGTTATCGACATGTTGTAATTGGAGCTTTTGCCCCCTAGATTCAACTACACACCAAGGGTGTCATGCAAATGGGCTGGTCGGGAAGCAATTGCGGATTTAATGAGAACAGTGGTGTGGGCGACACTAAGCACAGTTATGGCTATGACGGCAGCAAACAACAGGTCTGGCACATCTCCACCAGAAAGTAAGAAGAAGTTTTTGCTGAAGAGAGCACTTGATACTAACGAGAAATGTGACTTCATAGGTATGGCGACAAGTGGCAAATTGGCGATATCATAGGTGTCACCATTGACATTGATAGGGAGGTGATTGAATACTATCGCAATGGACGTTCTATGGGCGTGGCATTTGATAAGATTGAGCGAGGACCAGGGATCACATTCTTCCCAGCTATCTCGCTGGGCTATACTCAAGGTGTGCAGGCGAACTTTGGAAATCGCCCGTTTGTCTACCCAGTTGCCGGCTTCCAGCCGCTGATGGCACGACCCATTCTCAAGCTCCGTCGAGCTAACTTAATTATGGACTATCTCATCAACTTGTCCGCCATCTTTTCGCACTATAACGCACAGGCCGTCAACAAAGAAGAGTTAACAGGCGAAGTGCGTGTGTCGACGAAGAAGACGGTCTATTGCATTTTTGCAACGTTGCTTATTGATCGTTTCACAAGTGAGGTATTCGATCCCTATATAATTGAGGATGTTCTGCTGACGCGGATAACACATATGACCACGGTTAAGTCTGAAAAGGAAAACCCACATAGCGTGCTTAATGGATTTTTGTCCTTGATGTGGAACTACATGGAGGCCGATGAAGTGAAGTTTGTGCTCCGTAAGCTTGTAAACGCCCTCTTGGCCATTTACACGCACACAGTGCAGGGCGTGGATTACGAGAAGCATCGCCAGACGTTAAACAGCCTCCATTGTATCTGTTTGCACGAGCAATCGCGTAAATATTTGCTTGAGAGCAAACTGTTCAAGAAACACTGGTAAGTTCTAAATCTAAACATTATTTAGATTATATTCATCTCAAAAAAAAAAAAACCACACACACACACGAAAAATAGCTATTTGTGCTCATTCACGAAAGCTGAATGAGCTTTGGGCCATGTCCAATTTGCTGCCCGTACGTCTATAGACTGAAAGTTGGAATGTATAGTCGTGTATACCCTCGTCTGATAGTGTTAGGAAAAGCGAAGATTAGGAAGAAATTACAGATGTATTGCGCATAGGGACGTGACGAACTGCAAAAGTTGATATCTTTAAACATTTTAAAACTAGAACAAAATCTTTTAAAGGAATTACTGTTGACCTCCTCTATCGATGTGCCCAAAAATAACTTTTACGTGTTGACAGTTTTAGGCAGTAAAGCTCCAAACCTTTGTTACGTGACCTTGGAAACATTCTAAGAACTGGTCAAATGAAATGATGTGGCAAATCAGAAAAATCTATATCTTGCTATACTATACTATACTGCAGGCGGGCTGGTTTTAATTTTATTTGATTTTGATTAATTGCTTTCTTTTTGATGGATGTAGCCTTGCCTTCTTTTTGTATATACATCCGCTGGAGTTTTACATAATGGAGGAACTACTGCCTGACTATATGACCTGGACGGAGGGAATTGATGGGCCCAAGGATAAATATTTCAATGCTGTGGAAAAGGTACGCAAGATGACAGAGAGCTTGTATGCGGCTCAAAAGGATTTGCTCAACACGCTGATGATCAACTCAGATGGTGGACCAGATTCGCCTTCTAGTCGAAAACTGTTTCTAACTAAAATGCGACGCTATGTGATAGACTTGAGTATGGAGCAGCGGGTAAGTGATTAAAATTTTCAGCCAGATTAATGAGATTAAAATATGTTTCTTGCTTGCAGCCATTCCATGCCTTCTTTTTTATGCAATCCAGCATACAGCATCCGCTGGATCCGCCTGTGGCTCTAGCTTTTGTCTGCATTCTGATCGATCAGGTGCGCACTATGTTTAAGGATGAGCTGCCCACTCACACAATGGAAGTGAATTCCGATTATTTTATTGATGGCACATTTGATTACATGCACTTTGATCGTGTTGGCGGCGTTTTGACGCATCTGCGTAAAGTCCACAGGGCAGACATCGACACGTATTTCGGCTCAGAGCGCACTCAGCAAATCTATGAAGACGATCGTACCTCCATGAGAGTCAACGAAGTGGGTACGTATGCTTAATGCCTTTATATTACTTTCCATTTTGATGATATACAACGTTTTCAGATACTACGCTCTATCTACTAGGCGAGAATATCAATAATGTGGCGGTAATTGGACATACACAAGGCTCCAATAATTCCACTTTCACCCACTTTCTAAACCCGCGCACACCTCAAACTGCGGATGCAGCCCCCGGCAACTTGATTTCAGAGGACAGTTTGTGTGAGCTACTAGATATTTGCGTGCTCTTCTACTATTCTGCAGGGCACAAATATATAGTTAAGGTTGCATCTGTGCGGGATGAAATAGCTACACTCAACGAAGTGCTCAAAGAGACAAAGTACTATCGCGAAGACATTGAACGTCGTCTGATTGCACTCGAGCAGCATACGAATGTCTGTATGAATGAGAATCATCAGCATGTGATGGCCGAATTACGCGCCAAATTCAGTCAGCGACAAAATGTGTTTGCGGTGAGTGAATTGACTACAAATATTTAATTAAATTAAATTATTACAAATATGTTGGAGTGATCTTAAATATTGAATGGTGCGCCCAACTAGTTAATTTATTGCTTAACTTATTTAACAATACACATCTTAGAACTCCAATACCATTTTTAATGTTTCTCTCTGCAGACACGGTCCATATCTCTTGCGCGGAAACAAGTTTGGCTTCGAGCAGTAGTACTGAATAGTCACCGACGCTCGCTGTTAATATGGCTATTGGAACGAATTCTGCGGTCGTTATCGGTAAGCAGACCATACTGATTTAGTTCTATTTATGTATACGTCATTATTTATTCATATTGCTTTAACATTTAAAATGTATGCATTTCCAGACCGCTTCGAGCAGTGGTCCACTCTTTACATTTGTGCCAGAGGTTTACATAAATACCTTGCCCATATTGTTGGATTGCGTGTTGGACTTCAGTCATCATGATATGCGTTCACAGTTTGATGTGTCGGATGCAGAATGCGGTTTGAATGCAGCCGCAGAATTTTTGGCAATCCATTCAGCGGATTCGCGTATTGTGCTTGCCTCTTGCAAGGACTCCTTGCTGCAGGCATTGGGCACACTTACATGCCACAAGGCGGGCGTTCGTGCTCTCGAGCGTAGCTCTAAGCGCGCTCAATCGTCTTTAGTGCGCGCTCTTTTGCGCCCATATGAGAACCGTGCGTGGGGACAAAGTAATTGGCTGCTACTGCGATTCTGGTTGGGCGAGGGCTTTGCTTTTAAGGATGCACGCCAGCCCAGCGTATGGCAAGGTGGTTCGCAGCCTTTACATCAGGGCTTGTGCCGAAGTCGCTCGAGAAATGAAACGCATACTGGACTTCTGCACAATGTGGCGCCGGCAAATCCATCCAAGCATTTTCAACGACTAATTGGAGCTAAGCTGTATGAGGACGAGCCGTTCGCCACGACTTTTCTGAATTCTGTGCTGAGTCAGTTGAATTGGGCCTTCTCCGAATTTATATTGCTGTTGCAAGAGGTAAACTTTTTATCTCATATATATGTTTCGCTTTTTGTTACATTCACAAAATATTTTGTTTTAGATACAAAATACTGCTCAGCGTCAGGAGAACACGCTATTTGAGCCGAAACAACTAAAAATATGCTCCATGTGTTTTGAGCTTACTGTTTCGCTGATGCGCTGCCTGGAAATGATTATAACCGTTGCGCCGGACATTGTGACCGATGAGGCGCGGCCAAATAGTGACTTGCTTTTAAATCGTATATGCCAGCTAATCAGTCAGGTACTCTCACGTGTCACTGTCCCACCTGGCTGCTTTCAATTTGTGGTCGACATGTGCTCGGCGGATCTGAATGCTGTTACACACTTTCCGATCATCAGTGCTGCGTTGGGCATATTGATAGCATTGTTGCGTGGCGAATTTGATAATGATGTGTCACCACAGAAAGTGACTCGCATATCGCGAACTTTTCTGACCGATCCCAGTTTTCAATTTGCCACGCTGGAGTTTGCGCTGGGCGAGATACGAACGCCACTTTTGGAGCAAAAGGAGATACCACGTGGCAATTTTGATCCTTCGTCTCGACCTCATATTGATCCGCTAACAAATGATGTACGCCTGCCTCATCTTAATAACTCGAAGCGCATACGCGCTGACCCACCGATCATTAAGTTTGCGCTCTCTGACTGTTAGTTGCAATCCCTTTTTACACATATATTCTTTTTTAGTAATTGTTCCCATCATTTTGATCAGATCCTACACATGTCTCTCTCGAAGAAATCGAAGATGTTCGTCACTTAATTGAAAGTCTGCGCACCAAACAGAGTTTGCTCTCAGATATAACGCTGCCGTCGGAGGACTCGTTGTGCCCCATTTGCTGTGCCAAGCCCATCACTGCCGTTTTTACGCCCTGCAAACATCAATCATGCAGCGACTGTATTATGCAGCACATGATGAACTCCAAAGTGTGCTTCTACTGCAAGACCACCATACAGACAATCGAACTGTTGGATGGAACCGTCATCTACTCCAATGATGAAGTGCTTTCTAACGACAGTACTTAAACAGAAAAACCCACCGCAGTAAACCAAAAATCTAGTCACCTTACACAGAAGTACATACATAGCTATATATTTTTAACTTTAGTTTCTTTTCATTTTGGATTTTTTTGCTTGCAATTATTTGAGATGTGATATGCTAAAGTGCAATTTAGAACAGCTCTATTAACTAAAACAAAGTACATACTAAATTAAATAGTAGGCACACTAATATACATAGATATAATATGTAATATGTGACCATTTTATGATCTTTGGTTTATATAATTGTTCTGATAATTATTTAAGAGCAAACAAACTTCAAAATTAATATTTATAACTATTATAGTGTAAGCAAAGAAACTATTTCATAAATAGTATGCATTTAAAATTCATAACATACAGTGGAACTTGTCTTTAAGTACATTACTTTTCTTCTCTCCTAAGTATTTTAAGATTGTACGATTGACATTTATTTAGTTATACTTTAGATGGTCTGGTTAGGGTTGACACATTGAAAACAAACTTCAGTTGTAAACCGACTCTTAACTTTAGACTTAACATATATACATATATATTGCTAAGATCTGCTTATCAATTATAATTAAGCAACATTTAGCTTTGCTTTTGCCTTGTATTCAATTCAATATATGCCCGATTTTTGGAAAGTACAATTGGTGGTTTTTATGTCCAACCTCAAATAATGTATGCATTTCTGGAAATAAGATATAAAATTCAAATCGCATTTTTAGAAAAATAGTTAACTGATATTGAGATTTGATATTTCGAAAGCATCTACTACTTGAACTGGAACACACATAGTATAATACAGTTTATTCAGTTAAATATATTTCTATATATTTGAGTACATTTATGTATACATATATGTATATATATGCCAGGTGGTATGAGGATGTGTGAAGCCTTAACTTAAAAATTTCATTCGTTTTTTCTTTTGTATTGTCATTTTTGAGAGGTTGAGAAATTTGTATCTTGTGTTCAGCTTTGATCAAGGTACATTTACAAACTTGTATTTAGCTATTGTATTTTAATAGTTTCTACTGTGATTTTAATAGACATTGACATAGAAGCCTTTTAACTAGCTACAGTCACAGTTATGTTATATATGTTTTTATATTTATGGCTTACACAAACTACATATGTGCGACAGAGGTCTCAAACAAATTTTCGATTATAACAAACAAAAATTCAAAAGAAAATAAAATAAAATTTATTTAAAATAAATTTTAAAAAAATTTGAAATATCATGAAAATTAATTTTCATGAATCCAAAATTAGTTTTATAATAAAGTAAAATACACTCATTCTGAGAAAATTCATATACCCTGATTTCCCATTTTCAATGGGTTCAGGGTATAGAATTGTAAATAATTTTTAATTACAGAATAATTAATTACAGAGTAAACATATATACATATGGATATACTATTGTATATGAGAATCAACAGATAGTTTATGACTATAGTTTAAGAGATTATTATTGCTGACAACATTCTATAAAAGCACATTGACATATAGACGATATGACTTGGAACCAAATATTTTCCGATTCGAGCGGCCTATAGTAAGTTGCAAGCATTGGAGTGCATGCGATGCGAGTGTCGGCCATTGCCATGACCTCCGAATCCGCTGCAGCACTGATGAGTAATGGGTCCAGATCGGCGAGCATGCTGGAAACTCTGGCTATTGCTCATCTTGGGCTCGTGCAGCGAATGATGACAGCTGGGCGCATGACTATGTCTACAAAGAGTTACATGGATCTTAGCTCTTGCTATACATATTGTCAGTATCTTACCCGTGGTTACAGATGCTCGAGTCGGATATGGAGCTCGGCATTATGCGACCCAGTGCCTGTGGTGGTGGGGGTGGCAGGAATAGTGGGCAGCCACCTGCAGCTAGATCATCCCCACCACCGTCGTGGCCAAAAAGGGCAAGCCGCACATTGGCCGCTTTGGCTACCGATTGCGATTCAACTTCCTGCGCTTCCTCAATCATCTTGTCCAGCTTTTCCATGGCCTTTGTTTGCTTGGCAGCAAGAAAAGCCTTGCGTGCCGCCTTGGACATGGAATGGGGTCTGCAAAAGGGGACTTTTTGAGTAAATCGCTAAACTGGTGGCAGATCTTACCTGGCTGGCGCGGAACTGGAACGATGAGGTGGTGGGGAATGCAGAGAAATGGATGACATCGAATCCTTAGAGCCAGGTCGACTGTTGCTACTACTTGCCTGCACCGCGGCTGGTGCTGTGCCCACCAAGGTTGGAGGCGACTTACGGCGTAAAGGACAAGCCTTGGGAATCGAAGTTGCTCCAGCAGCAGAAGTTGATGCAGCACAGGCCTCCTTGGATGTCGTAGCAATGGGCACGTTGATCGCCTCCAGGGTGGTGCTGGTGGAAAATGTGATTTTTCTAATTGGATTGGAGGCGGTGTCGTTTCTCATTAAAAAGCCACACTTACTTCAGCTTATTGGCCTTGTCGCGCTCAAGAGATGCGTTTGATGTGGAGGGCTTTGCGCTCGCGCTGCTGCACGTAGCTGATTCACGAGCCGGCGCTGTTGACGGAGGCGTCAACTGATCCATGGCTGCTAGCTCCTCGGGTGTAAACTTGTCCGGGTTGCTGACACGAGGTTTGTGCGGAGCACTGCCAATGCGAAAGGGGGGCGTCGGACTACTGAAGCCACATGGCGATTCGGAGTTATTGTTGTTGCTGTTGCTGGTGAGTGGACCGCGCGAGCTCTGCAAGTCTTCAAGGAACTCCTCAGTGTCCAGTATAAGTGAGCCGAAGATGTCGCTGGGCGAGCGCATGAAAACGTGACCAGTGGAATTGGAACGGGATTCGCGACGCCTGTTCTGCTCTGGATAACAAGCGCTATTCCGCACTGGGGAATTGGCGATGCTTCGTCTGGCCACATCCTTGAAAGTAACCGGCGAATAGATGCGACTGCTCCGCTCATCAGCTGCAGCTGTTCCAGTTGTTCCAGTGGCTCCAGTATGATGAGTCAGAGCCGAGGCAGCAATCAAAGCACCGCTTGCTCCCAACACCACATTCGACATGGCCGCCGGTGGTGGTTCAGTTGAGGGCGGTACAACGGGTGTCTGCGGCTTGGACGCCGGCAAAATGGCCTTAGGGATGGGAGTTAGCGGCGGTGCCGCTGACATGGGATGCAACTGCAGTCCAGTGGTGAGCTGCAGCGGCAAGCGATTCTCGCGCTCCTCCAGCCAGTAGGTCTTCATGGTGCCCTTGCCCTTGACATCGATTTCGCCACGTTCGAGTATTTTGTAGCTGGGTCCAATCAGCACCTTTGTGGACTCCGAGATGTGCACCTTCATGGCAATGCTGGTGGACTC